>CM062818.1:139980083-141230083 GCA_031772625.1 Pinus tabuliformis
TCTACATCAACAAAGCCATGAATATCCAACACTCTGTCCAATCTTGGTCTTCCTTGGTAGCACAAACCATAATCACTAGTGCAATACAAATACCTAAAAACCTGCTTCACTGTTGTCCAGTGCTCCTTCCCTGGTTTTGACATAAACCTGCTCAATACTCCCACTACATGTGCAATGTCTGGTCTAGTACAAACCATTGCATACATCCATCTAATGATTGCACTTGCATATGGAACACAGGACATGTCCTCTTCCTCTTCTTGTGTCTTGGGACACTGTTCAACAGATAACCTCACACCTACAGGAATAGGAACCTTCACCAGTTTATTATCCCGCATATTAAACTTCTGCAGTATTGTCTCAACATACTTCCTCTAGTTTAACCAGAGCTTCCTCTCTTCCCAGTCTCTTTTAATTTCCATGCCCAAAATATAGTTTGCAGCACCAAGATCTTTCATGTCAAATTTGGAGGGCAATTAGGTCTTCAAATCCTAGATAATTTCTTTGTCATTTCCAACCAGCAACATATCATCCACATACAAGACCAAATAAATAACATGGTCGTCAATTAATTTAAAATACACAGTGATCTGCTTTGCTTCTGGTGAAGCCAAGTTCCCGTATAAATGTATCAAATTTCTGATATCGCATCCTTGGTGACTATTTTAACCCATATAGAGACTTATTTAACTTGCATACCATTTCTTTCTTACCCTTCACCACAAAACCTTCAGGTTGTTTCATGTTGATCTCCTCTTCCAGATCCCCATGAAGAAATATTTTCTTCACATCCATCTATTCTACCTCAAAATCAAAAGCAACAACAATAGATAAAAGTAATCTAATAGAAGCTACCTAGGAGAAAAAATATCACCAATATCAATTCCTAGCACCTGGGAATAACCTTTTGCTACCAACTGAGATTCGTATTTCTCCACCTTTCCTTCTGCATTTGTATTCTTCTTGAACACCCATTTGCTGCTAATGGGTTTCCTTCCAGCTGGCGACTCCACCAAATCCCAAGCCTCATTTTTGTGCAAAGATGCCATTTCATCAACCATGGCCTCTTTCCATAGTTTTCGATCCTCTAAATCTACTACTTCCTTCACAGGTCTGGGATCATCATCAGTAACAGATACAGCAAAATTTGAACAGAAAATAGATGGACTATACCTTTCTACCTACCTTCTTTCTCGAACTAATCTTCTCACACCCAGAGTTTGTGGCTCTTCGTCTTCTGATTCCTCATCTACTGTAGAGTCTGATTCTTCCTTCTTAAGCTCAAACTCTATCTTCTCAGGTTCCTTTGGTTGGACTTCATGTTCAATAATGTCTTTCACCTCTCTGAACACCACATCTTGACTATACATAACCTTCCGTGTTACTGGGTTCCAAAGCTTATAAGCATTTAAACCATCCTTATACCCAATAAAGATGCACTTTTCAGATTTACTATCCAACTTGGTTATTTTCTCCTTTGGAACATGTACATATGCATCACATCCAAATACCCTCAGATGTGAAAGAGAGGGTTTCTTTCCTGTCCATACCTCTTGTGGAGTCGTATCTTGCAATGCTGATGAAGGTGATCTGCTGACCAGGTAACATGCTCTCTCCACCGCCTCTGCCCAGAATTCATGTCCTAACTTGGCACCACTGAGCATGCTTCTTGCCCTTTCCATCAACGTCTTGTTCATTCTTTCTGCAACTCCATTTTTCTCAGGTGTGTATGGAGTAGTATTCTATCGTGTTATACCACACTTCTTACATAATTCTTCAAATTCCTTACTGCAAAACTCTCCACCATTATCTGTCCTCAACACCTTTATCTTCTTCTCTATCTGGTTTTCTACCAAAGCCTTAAATTCTTTAAACCTGTCAAAGATGTCAGATTTCTTCTTAAGGAAATATATCCATGTATTCCTTGAGAACTCATCTATAAATGATACATAGTACACAGACTTACCCAGTGATGGAACCTTCACAGGTCCAAACACATCACTGTCCACAAGCTCTAATATCTATTTCACCCTCTTACCACCAGAGGGGAAACTCACCCGATTCTGCTTCCCATATACACAATTTTCACAGAAATCAAAATCCAGAGAGCTATTACTCATACCTTCTAGCATACCTTTACCATGATGTATTCGAAGGCCCTTCTCTCTAATATTTCTAAGCCTTTGATGCCACAACGTGGTCTTATCTCCAGAGACCACTAGATTTTTTGCTCCACTTTCAGGAACCACAGAACTGTTGCACCCATCAACAACAGTACTACCTTATAGCTTGTACAAAATTACAATTCGAACTCCCAACATCAATACTAATTCTCCCTGAACCATCTTGTAGGTATCCTTCTCGAACACTTTTTTTACACTTGCATCATCTAGCTTTCTTACAAAAATCAGATTTCTAGCTAATGCAGGAATATGCAGAACACCTAGAATTGTTCTAACCCTTCCACCTTGCAACTTCAACTTTGCTTTTCCATGACCAACGATTCTAGCCTTCCTGTCATCCCCCAAGAAGACATCACCACCATCATATTTCTCATACGCGCAGAACCACTCTCTATGTGGAGTGAAGTGAAAGGATGCACCTGAGTCAATCAACCATGCCTCATGATCTCCATGTGTACTTGAAGAAGCCAAGTACACATCCCCACCTTCATCTGAGGTGGTTTTCACCTCTGCAGAAGGAGCATCATCAAATCCCTTTCCTTTGTCAAGAGCTTTAGATTTACAGTCCCTTTTGTAGTGCCCTTCCTTTTCGCATTTCTAGCACACCATCTTTACAAGTTTTCCTAGAGATTTAGATCTCCCTCTAGATTTAGATCTCCCACTCGATGACTTATTTTTGTTTCTGTTCTGGGACCGTCCTCTTATAGACAAGGCATCACCATTCTGGCTCTCCATATTTTTCTATCTCATCTCCTTCATCAACAAGGATGAGACTGTTTCATCAAATTGCAAGGCAATTACATTGATACCTATTACAATAACCAGACTATCCCACGAATCTGGTAGAGAACAAAACAAACTGATGCACTTATCTTCATCTGAAATTTTAATTTCAGCAGATAATAATTGACTTACAATAGTATTAAATGCGTTCAGATGCTCTGTCACCGAGTCTCCATCTTTCATCCTCAGGTTATATAGAATTTTCTATAGGAACAATTTATTCTCCAGAGACTTAGATTGGTACAATGTCCCTAACTTGTCCCACAAAGCCTTAGCTGTAGCTTCCCCTGATACATTCAACAATACTGAATCTGAGACACACAATCATATTGTTCTCCTTGTCTTCCGATCCAACTTCTTCGATTCTTTTATCGAACACTCTCGTTGGTTTAGTACCTGGATCTACCATGATCCACTGATATTTATCCAGCAACAGATTCTCAATATTGAGTTTCCATAACTCAAAACTCTTGTTGGAAACACTGAGAGGGGGGGTGAATTAGTATTTCTTTTTTAATTTTTCTTTTTATCGCCAAAACATTTATATATGGAACACAAAAATAGATAGCTAGAATAAATTATTTTATTAACACAAACAATGAAATGAAATAGATACAATATATAAATGGTTGCAATTAGTTGCCAAGCACCAATTTGGACTTTTGTTAGGCTCCAACCTCTAGAGCACCAACTTTGTTTTGCTAAGGCAATAGTCCTAGACTTAGGAGCACCAACTCCCAAGGATTCCAATCCTTTCAGTTTTGAGGCTCCAACCCTGCAGGCTCCAACCCTTTATGATTAACTATTATAAACTGTTTTGCTATAGTTCTCTACTCCCAAGCCTACTGAGCTTATGCTTCACTCTTGTTCTCTTGCTTCTCCTATCTTTGCCTAAACTTCGGCTTTCTCTTGCTCTGATTATATGCACACACAAACCCTTTCCTTGTTTATCCTATTTTATATGTTCTTGATGCCTCTGAATGTTGGTTTCTGTGTTCTGCTAGCTCTTCGGCTTCCTCAATGCTCGCTTCAGCTTCCCCTGTGTTGGCTTCTCCTTTGGCTTCCCTCTTGTTCATCACTTTGGCTTCCTCTGTGCTGGCTAGTCCTTCGGCTTCTCAGATTTTCAGTTTCCTCTGTGCTGGCTTGTCCTTCGGCTTCCCAGCTTTTCGGCTTCCTCTATCTCTTCATGTTCACCAACACTTCAGGGACACGTTGATTCAATTAGCGAGGACTAAAAATACTCGGAGAAGACTGTTGCACATTAAAAAACTGTAACAAAGGCCCTTTTTAATAATAATGTGTATCCAGTGGACTTTATTCTTTACGGAGAGATTTTATTAGAGGAATAGTACCAATGAGGTGGTCCCACCTGCAACATCACCATCGCAATCACAATCATCTTTGTTCAGGTCCACTAAACTATCAAAACCCCAATTATAACCTTTTTGGCCTAAGAAACCCTGGGCAACACAAATACTGAAATACACAGGAAATATATGAAAATCCCAACCAAAACACTTAAGGGTGGACTTCAAAGAACTTTACACCCACATCTATAACTTCTTCGGGTCCGCCTTTGGTCGCTATCGCGAGCCCACCATCAATCTGCGGGATCCTCAATCCAGCGGTCGATATTCATTTTCAGGTGGCCCAAAAGTACGGAGGTTACCTGCCCGAAGAAAGCAGTTTCTCTCTTTCCTCCGCCAGCCACACATCGCCCATTGTATGGGATCGGGCGGAGCCAGCCCAATACCATTTACCACCTAAGGCCTGCCTGAAATCCTGCTTACGGAACTTAAGTACTATAGGGCCGCTTCTAAAAATCCTTTCTGGTCTGGTCTTTATTGCTTTGGGGCTTTTCCTTTATTTTAGTTTTTACACTAAAACCCACTAATACATAGAAAAAACCTTTATGTGCGAATCTCAAAATTTATAAAGGTGGATTT
The DNA here is from genome assembly GCA_031772625.1 of Pinus tabuliformis. Classification (NCBI taxonomy): domain Eukaryota; kingdom Viridiplantae; phylum Streptophyta; class Pinopsida; order Pinales; family Pinaceae; genus Pinus; species Pinus tabuliformis. Next base: position 139,984,996 of record CM062818.1, read on the forward strand.
AAAAACCCATCGGGTCCGCCTGTGTAATCGCAATCGGTAGTATCATGTGTTATTGGCCCTACTCCTTTGCATCGCAGAGATGTGATATTGTGATCGCTGATCATCGCAATCACATGTCGAATAGCCCCGGGGGTCTTTCCCTTGTCTCGTGGCATCACCGATATATATGTATTTGCCACCTCTGATAGTGTATTCCAAAATATACACCCTATCCAAACTCTGATAGTAATATTGCATATATGTGTGTGTGTGTGTGTGTGTGTGTGTGCGTGCGTGTGTGTTTTCAACCTCTTTTAACTCTTTCACCTCCTTTAACTCTTTTGTGGAATATATTGCTCCTGATAGTGTATTCTTTGGCATACCTTGCTCTAGATATGGCTCCTCCTGAGCTCCGATAGCTCTGTTTTGCTCCCCTGATAGGTTCTTCTTAGGCATATATGTATGAAATATATATATTGCTTCTCCTGTAGCTTCAATAGGTCTGCTTGGCTTCCTCTGGCTCCTAGAATATTGCCACATTGACATCAATGACAATCTATGTCAACAACTCTGACCATTAAATTTCTCGATCTCTATCTTTCCACTGCTCGCCATCTTCTTTCGCCACCAAAATCGATCTCATAGATCTCCCACTGAACAGGGTCTACCATAGGCTCGAGTGAAACCCCTCAGCAACAAAGGCATCCCCTTGTAGCCAAAATAGCTCTAATACCAAATGTAGGTTTTAACCCCATACAGAGATTACCTGCATACGAATTCTAAAGCACAAAGAAAAAACAATAGCAAGAGCATAACACATAAAACACATATACATAGATATTTCCCCTGGATCCCAAAACCGGGACTACCAGCTTGATTTTTCATTATATTCCTTTCAATGCTACAATACATATTTATACATGCCGAAGCATCCAATACCATGGACCAAAAACCATCGCATCCAAAACCATTGACCATCCAAAACCATGTGCGAAAATCATCCACAAAACCATAGGTAGGTCCGACCAACCTAATATAGGGTCCAAAAAACAAAATATTCCAGGGCACTGCCCTAGACCCCATAGAGGGGGCTTACCTGCACCCCTCAAACCCCCTGTGACCCCCCCGCTACGCAATCGGCACAACAAAGGGGGGTCTCCACCCCCCCTCTAATCCCCTGGTTAACTACGTGGGCTAGTCGTGGAAATAATATAACACAACCCAACATTAATGAGAATGGTGGAAGCCATGTCCTGGAGAGCTCAACACTTATATTATGTATACTCATATATGGAAAGCATCGAGGGTCATTGTGGAACTGTGTTGGTTGAACTTCTTTGGAGGTCCTTCGTCTAATCCACAACCATTCATGTGGTTGGGCCTTTATGGTTATTAGATGGATCTGGGGGCCTTAGGACCCTAGAGGTATTGCATGTGCTATCATAATCTTTGGCCGAGAATAAAATTTTAGGATGTGTGTCATCATCAAGGTCGTCAAGTGCTTGAATACAATGGATGCGTCAAATGGGGCTAAGGCTAGAAACACCAAAAATTTAATTATAATGAGGATATTCCATTTCACATGGGTGCTAAACCCTAATGGGAACCAGTTTATGTGGGATCCAGGTTCATGTGGCACCATGGTGGTAGATGACTCAGAAAATGAGTGACATGGAACCTTAGTGGCATGACATGGGCACCCAAGTGGACCAATAAGGAACAATGTGTAGCACCATTGTAGGTGGCCACATGGAGGGTGTGACATTCCCCCAACAAATTTCTAAAGGGGGTTGGTGTAAGGGCTCTAATAAAAAGGTCTAGGGTGGGGAACATAACCATGATGTTACCCTAGAGGGCTTAGGTCATGATGTCCCCCCATCATTCTAAGGTGGAGTCATAGGAGAAAAGGGTTGGGGAAGGTCTATCTTGACACAGGAATTGTTTTCGTCAAATAATGTCAAGTTTTTTTCCACTCCCAAAGAAGTTGTTGAAGGAATTCTTAATATTGGTTCCCTCCATTGAGTTTTGGCTATTGATCCTCAAGGAGTAGGCCCTACAATATATGACTTGTTTTGTTAAATAAATTCATATACCCCAAGGGAGTTCATGTGGTTATATATATATATATATATATATATATATATATATATATATATATATATATATATATATATATATATATAGATATATATATATATATATATATACACTTGAGCCATCGGGTTAAAAACCGCTTAGAATGACACCTCACCCTCTGCACTAGCTTCGGTTGTGACCTCTAGAGGCCCTGTCAGTAGCCGCGTATAAGCTTGTCGTATTACAACATGAAACCCTAACTTTTCTCTTGAACGCCATCTTTTCTCTCCTTATATATAGATATATATATATATATAAGGAGAGCGAAGATGGCATTCAAGAGAAAAGTTAGGGTTTCATGTTGTAATATAGCAAGCTTATATGCTACTACTGGCAGGGCCTCTCGAGGTCAAAGCCAAAGCTAGTGTAGAGGGTGAGGTTTCATTATAAGCGGTATTTCACCTGAAGGATCAAGGCATCTAGATATAGTGGGATTCATTGGGAGAGATGTTAATATTGACATATTTTTATTAGATTGAATGCACACATGGTGTTGGATGTAGCAGATTAGCACAGTTAAAGACATCAAGGAAATCTTTTTTTCTGTGGATCCACATGGAAGTTGTAGACCTATGGTTTTTTTCATCATTTTTACTTATTGGATGCTTGTGTGTACCAAAAATTCGAAAGAGGTTCTTTTTTAGGCTAATGAACCAATCAAGTTTCAGGAAGTGGATGGTAAGTTCAGAGGTTTCTATGTAGCAGCTACTTATGCCGGATTTAGAGAATCTGTTATGCGTGCTACGAGCCTTTGGGTTGAATTTTTTTTTCTTCTCTATTCCCTTTACCAGCAGGCATATAGATAGAGGCATGAAACATAGTTGTGATCGATGGATCGAGATCCGTTTCTAACAGGTTTGGGCCCTAGATCCAAAACCCTAATTTTGACTCTTCTACTCATAACATGCAACACCAAAAAAGGGATCTAGAAGAAACCTACCAAATATTTGTGAAATCCCTCACTACAAATATGCTTCTATTTAGGGTCCGATATTCTTATATGGTGATGGAGATGAAACAGAAAATCCAGTCCAGATTGGGGATACCAATAGACCTATAGTTTCTGACTCACAAAGGCAGATCATTACACGATACTTTTTAGTTGAAGGCCTATGGAATTGATATAAATGCCACAATCATCATTTATTTGAGGATACGAGGTGGAGCTTTAGGTTTTAGTAACCCATATGGATCTACTTCATCTGCTAGAAATCCTAAGGGTCTAGCTTCATTCAAAAAAGTTGTGACAGGTAAAGAAACTATACCACATGGACAACCTCCACCTCTATCAACTCCAATTCCTTACCTAGTTGAGCATGGAGAAAATGTGTGAGATATGTCAATACATTTACTAGAAGTAATAGGACTCTTCTCTTTCTTACAATCTAGAGCTCTAATTTGAGATATAATGGTTTTTGGTCCAAGGCTACAGATTTACACCAATGGGTCTACAAAAATTAGACAAGAAACTCCGACCTTTATCATTGTGCAAAGGGATTTTTTGTGGTTCAATTTGATAATCAAGAGGACCTTGATTTTTTCATAAAAGAGGGCCCTTGATTCTGGAGAAGCGCAGCAGTATTCTCAACTCCATGGTTTCCAGCCTTCGATGCTACATCAATGGTGGTCATGAAGATACCGATATGGGTGAGGATCCGCAATCTTCCTCTTCCATTTTGGCACCATCAAGTTCTAAAAGGTATTGGAATAAGTTGGGGAAATATTTGAATGTTGATAACAATAGAATTGTAAAAGGAATATTCACTTTTGCTACGATTTGTGTTGAGATAGATCTTAGTAAAGGCCTTCTAGACCGTATTCACTTGATGCATCAAAATTTCAAGTGGAATCAAAGGTTAGATTTTGAAAATATCGCCTTCTGATGTTGGATCTATCATTAGACAGGTCATCTATAGAGTACCTAACCCCAAGGAAATAAAAAGACTAAGAAGAGATAGAAAAGGCCAAGGGGATGGAAATTTCTAGATCCTCCTTCAAATGATGAAGATGTAGAATTGGACGAGAATCATCAACAACCAGAAGAATAGAATCAATAAGACTTACAAGTGGGGAAAGGCAAAGAAAAGAAGAATTATGCTAAAAGACATGTTGAAAACTCCAAGGAACTATAGGTTTTGCAGGCTTCAGAGAAACAACATGAGAAAATTGGGAACAACCAAGGAGCAGTTGAAACAAAGAGAACACATGAACCTGAGAGTTTTGACTCAAATAAAGAAGTACCAGTAAAATTACCAAGAAAAGATCTATAAATTTTAATGGCCACTCCCAATGAAGGAGTCTCACAAAAGTTGGAAAAAAGAAAGGAAAAAAGGGGAAAATAAGTGATTTCTATCACACTTAATCGCTGAAAATTTTATGTAATTTTTTTCTTTGTTTTGATTTATGTTCATTGATTGAAAGGATGGCTCGATCGAATGCCTTTAGGTATATACAAAATGTAGTTTTGTTCCTTGGTTGAATAAAATTATGTTTTTTCCTTAGAGAATTATATATATATATATATATAAATATATATATATGGTGATGTGGCTTAGCCACTATAGAGGGTGACATGACAAGATGCGAGATGAAATGGCACCATGTGGCTGAGCCTTATGACGTGGTAGGGAATTATTGGAAAATGAATGACCATATGTTTTGATTGAGAATCATATTGCGGGAAAATTTATATCATTGGAAAGGTCTCTATGAGAAGGATGCAACTATGATGCTTAATTAGGATTTTGAAGAGTTTTAGAAATGAGAAAGAAAAAATAGACCACATTTCCATTATTGGACTTTGGAGGTTGGGTGATCATAGTAATTGTCTCCTACTATCCTTAGTGTGGGATATGGGTGCTAAGAGGGTGAATTATATCTATGCATAAAGATAGGATCAAGGAATGGGCACAGGGACCCAAACCTTTGTTGTAGATAGTGCATAACACACAGGATGAATAACTTTGTAGTATCACACATATCTATGGAAGTGGGAACTAGTTTCCAAGTACTAATAGGGTGGAAAGAACGCAGAGTAGAAAAAGGAAAGAGATGTCAGCAAACATCAATGTATGGGAAAATCCAAAAGCCCATTAATTAATTTTTTATCAAAAGAACACCACTAATTGAATCCTTACATAATTATGAATCTGGCTGGAACAATAGCGAAAAAGACATTCACCCGAATTAGTTCATGCACTGAGGTAGAAATCACTTGAAGAAATAAATATAAAGGGATATCAAAACACACCTAAAAAATTGGTAGTTATTGTGGCTAGAAAAGCATGCAATAAGGTATCCAAGTATAAGCAGGGACACCTCATCGATAAATCTCACTCTGATTACAAAATTTAAAGCACATAAGGAGGGCCAGATTTGTGAGATAACCACCAATTACATGGCTACATACCATGAAATTTGTTAGAGGAGGAAATTCTACCCCAAGGCAAAAAGCGATGATTTAGACACTAGAGGTGCCTACGAACCCTACACATCCAATAGTAGTAGAAGAAGTAAAGAAAAGACATTGTAAAGAATATAACTCTCCAAAATTATCCTATGTACCCAATGGTAATACCCCAAATCCTTATTATAGTGATGTTTGAGGGGAACATGATCGGAGAAATTGAGCACTTAAATTTTTTAGATCATGACATCACTGACACAAAGAAATTTCTAGAGCTCACACAAGACAATTACCTTAAGAATCTCGAAATTCCAAATGACCCAGTTATCACAGTCGAACTATTTATATAAGTTCTACATGAAAGGAGCTATTGTTCCATGGTCTCATGTCTAATTGATATCACCATACAACAAAAATAATGGCTAAGACAATACAATAAAAATTCCCAAACCAGATGGCCATGCATGCAGCTTCTATGAAATTTTTAATGCTACAAGAGATGAGCATGTACCTTTCCTCCACATAGGCTGGTGTAGGGCTTTGGGCCGGATGGTTAATCTTTGCGCTCCAATAAAGCATTCATTTTCATCCACTTTCTATCCAAAGCATGAACATAAACACAAACAAATGGAGACGACAAGTGATCTTCTATAAAAGATCCTCATCTCAAAATATTTAGAAATTTCACATATAAATCACTGTAAATACTGATAAAAGTGGAAGAAACATGGGTTTCATTAACCATATAAATGAAATTACATCAATATACCTCAATATCTAGTTCTCCTCTTCATTCTAGAAGAGCCTCCCCACTATAATGAAGAAGGAATCACAAAAACATGAAGCCCTCGAGTCTAAATCAGAATGGCAGCATAGACTCTCCAAAGCTCACTCTCCAAAGCTTTGGGTATTCAAAAATAGCCTCACCCTCTAATATGGCCCAATATAAATAGGGAAAATAGGACTCCCATAAGGATGAATGTATAAGCTCAGGATGAAGAGATGTTAAAGAAGATTCTTAGTACTAAGTCCCAACTAGCTCGAATGGATTGGATAAGGTGATGAGTCGAACTGATCTCCTAGGATCCAAAAATATTTATAAGAAGTCCCTCAACATCATGGAAAAAATGAGGAAATCTTGGCTATAATAGCATGCACAAGGTGTCCTCCATGCAGTTGGAAGGTTCCAACAACACACAAAAGTTGGGATCCATGTGGTTGTGGAAACAGCTAGGGAAATGAGTGGCTAAGGCCCAAAAAAAGGTCAGTTAGCATAACGAATCATAATTACTAACCCTAGGGATAAAAATAGGTTGATAATAGATATTCACTAATGCATGAGGTCAGAATAGTAAGTGATGGTCCAAATGAATTATAACAAAGCTAAGAGGTCAAACGAGAAGTGAGGAGACAAAGCCAAGGACTCAAATCAGAAGACATAAGGAGCTAAAGTCTCATATGTGGTGATAACATCCCCAAGGCAGGCATAACCATGCTCAATCATAAATGGATATTGAACATGGCCATAGAAACATACATTGTTGATCCATGACATGAAATTCTAGGACATGGCCACGAAGAAATACACAGTGGATCCATGTGACTCAGCAGATAAAGCATAGCCACCAGCAAATACAATGTGCATTCATGTCATAGTATACATCAATTGGACTATGAACACATGATAGACAAAGAAGTGTCTCAAGTTAGTCATCAAAGTACATAAATGGTACATAACTCTAATGAAACCTAGGAAGGATTCCATATAAAATTGAGATGTCTGTAACCTAGGGTCTTTGACATAACCCCAATGGTACAAATCTACATCATCCAAAGAGATGAGTTGATGTCGATCATGGTAGAAACCTCCTAATCACCGGCCAATGAGGTAAACTAGTAACAAACATGAGGGAATCCAAAAATGAGGAAAATGTTCCCAAGTTACCTAGTACAATCCACAAAGTCTTAATAAATGAGTTGATGTCAAACACTAGCGAACTCAACCAATCAAAATCCAATGATATAAACCCATTTTCGATCATGAAGAAGAATTCCACTGAGGTATGCAAGCTCGAAGGTGTTAGTGTCTGTCAGTACTTCCAGTAAACGATGATCAAATATGCTATTACAAGGTTTGTGTTAATGTCTCAAGTCAAATTTTTATCATTTCATTAGGTTTTCAAAATAAACATTTGGTCACTGCTTTAGCTTGTTTAGGTGTTTTCATTCTTCCATCATGATTAGGGTTTTAAAAAGTAATTTTGGTACTGTCGTCATGGATGGTCATGAGTCATGATTCATGGATAGAATCATAATCTCAGTTATCATCGCATGATCAAAGGTCATTTCATAGGTTTAATGCTCAAATTCATGGTTTCATGGTCCTTTAGGTGTCATGATGGAGTCAAACCATCAAAAATCAAATAAAGGTCATGTCACACTTAGGTCATCATGAATGGAAGAGGAAATTTTGTAAATAGGTTCTAAATTATGTTTTCAAGTGTTTTGTGGCATCAAAAAGTAATAATTCTCATAAAAATCTCAAAAGAACAAGGTTCAAACATGCAAATTCATTCTTGGAAAAGAACAAGTGGGTCCCATCCCCACTCAAAAGAGGTCAACTCAAATCATAAAAGGAAAAAAGAAAAAGGATAAATTCATTAGAACTCATATACCCTCATACACTATTCATACACCATCTCCCACACTTCCCCTCATTCCTATCCCTCAATTTCACCATTTTCCCACAAACCCTAGCCTACACTACACTTTCCTAGGCTAGGCCTGTATTTTTCCCTTTTGGACCCCTTCCCCTCACTCATTCCCTAAAATTCCACCTCCCTACACTCCCTAACATTTATCTCTACCCCCATAAATTTTCCCAAGAATTTAGACACCCTCAAAACCCTTCATCTCCCTCCATTCCTAAAACTGCCCCAAAACCCCTGTTTTCCTAAACTAAACCCTAATTTGCCTTCCTAGTGAGCTAGGGTTTCACAATGGATCTAAATACCATAACCAATGATCAAAGGAATCACAAAGGAGTCCAAGGAAAATATATATGAAGAGGCATAAAGAGCAACAGAGTGATCCATCTCCTCCACTAGGTCAAAGGGACATTAAAAAATCATTTGTTGCACATAGGGGCAGTTTTTCATTGAAAGTATGTTTATGACCAAATGGAGATGAATATGAAAGACATGAAAGAGGTTTTTGTTAATGATATAACAAGGAAAACAAACCTCCTTCAGTTTATGCATAGGTATTATTATTGGGGATAAATTCCCAAGATACAGTTGCTACAGGAGAGTTGCTACACTTCTGGAGTAGTCTTGGGAGATTGAATTTTTAGGTGTCTTGGAGCAGGTGTTTGTAGTGATTGATGAACCTATTATGTAGAATACATCCCTATATTTCCATACATACCACTTTAAGCCAAAAACTCCTTTCATAAAGCCTCCAAATCACTCTCCAAACTTTACATTGCGCTTTTATTGTGAGCACGCTGCGCTTTTGCACTTTTTAGGGATAAACTTCAAACTTGGATTCTGAACAAATGGGAAAGTATCTTTGAAAACTCAAGGAAATTTTCTTCATAACATATCAAAGAACAAAAACCTCTCCCGGGTTTGTAAAATTTGTTATTTTTAGAGAGATTTCTCCATTTTTGAGCCCTAGTATTGTAGAAAACCCTGAATTTTTGGCAATTTTTTGAGAGAGTCACAAGGTCAAAAACGCAGTGTGCCCTAAGCTGCGCTTTTGATGGGCAGCTCTAAATGAAATTTGGTTTGAATATTTGGATTCCTCATCACTTTTACATAACTTGTAGCCTTTTGGAGCATACCTTCAGCAAGTTTTGGTAGGTGAAAAGGGCTAAAAACTACAGAAAAACCACCTCTCTGTCCTCTTTTTGAAGAGCTCGCTGCGATTTTGAGAGTGCCTTTGGGAGAATGAATTTTTTGAGGGATCAAAGAAACCTTTCTCATCCCTTGAATATTCTATCTTGTAGAAGACATCCACTACTTTCCAATGAGCCATCAAGGTCAGAATTTGGACCTCGGGAAGGCCTCCCAAAATCAATTCTCCCAAATTTGTTGTGCTTTCTCCTAACACGCTGTGCTTTTGATTGATTTCACTATGTTTTTGCGTGTAACATATTTTTCTCAGTTTTATCAATTGGATTCACATTTTTATGATTTAATTGCTTGATTTTAATGTAATTATGGGTAAATATGCTTGTTAAGTTGTTTTTATGTTAATTTAGGCTTCATTAATGAGAGTATTTTGAGTCAAAGTTTAAATGAAGGTGTTGTTTTAACCTCCCTAGACATTAGGGTTTGGTTGGAACACCTCATGTATCAATTCCTAGACTCATGGATTCAACCCCTGAGAGAATGGAGATCTTGTTTTAGTCTATATGTATCATTTTCTCAGTCATAGAATAGGTTGAATATCGTAGAAGAGAACACTTGTAACTTGTACTTGGACACTTTATTCAGGAAATCAAAGAAGCATTTTGTAGCTATTATTTAGGAATTCATGTGCAGTGAGTTTGTGATGATGTATTTTCTCTGTTTTAGTTTTATTTGAATGATATACATCTCTCCTTTCATATGTTATTTATTCAGTGGTTTTCCTTAAAGTTTATAAACAAAATTCTTTGCATAAAGCTTTGTTTTGATGGGAATATCATTTTCTGTAATTTTCCTTCTTACTTAATGAATTCATGATGCACATGCTAATTAAGATATTTTTCTTCTTTCAAATAATACACTACACCAACGAACCCTAAATCCATCACAAAAACATTGCTACCTTGCTCCTCTATATCTTTGTTGTTGTAACCCTTTCATCCTTTGACATAGCTACCTAGTTTTCATCCCTTATCCAACATCAAAATCTAAAACTTTCAAAACCCTACCTGAGCCTAACATATCTAGCCTAAAATATTTCTCCGTTCCAGTCATCATAGTCTGTGAATTCATAGAGATAACCCTCTCTAGTTTAGCAGGGCTAGTTGTTCAACCATAAGTGGTCTGAGATTACCTCCTTCGATTTCCTTGCTCAGCCTTGGGACATTGTGGAGGATAGCATTTTTGCGCCATTGCCAGGGAGACGAGTGATATATATTCCTTCGGAAAGAACAACAAAGATCATATCTAATTGTTGATGGTGAATAGTGATCATACATAAGAAAGGATGTGCATCTTTCACCCGGTGACTCTAGTGTTGAAGAATCCAAAGGTTTAGAATTTTCATGGCCACTCCACTATTCAAAAACTGGTAATTTGAAGAACTTCTTGGTGATTTAACTATTTTCAAGATGGATTAAACTACTCGAAGGTATGATCCTATGAATCTTGCTCACATTCCTGGTTTCCCAAATTGAATTCCTTGCATAGATTGGAAAACTAATTTGCCCAAATTCATAAATGGAAATGAGGATGAGGCTATTATACATCTAATAAAATTTCATTGGCATATACAAAAGCTCGATATTAGGTTTCATGAGGATTTTTTCATCAAAATTTTTATGGCTACCCTGGAAGGGTAAGCAAGATCATGGTATGAAGGGTTAAACCCAAGTAGATTATATTCGCTTCAGGATTTCCATAGAGTGTTCTCTAAGCATTAAGGGAAGTCTCTTTTACAAATTTGTTGTGATTATTGTGAAGGTTTTATTGCATATCTTAAAAGTATTGATGATAATGAATGTATGGATGATGAAGAGATCATTGGAGCCTTCTATGATTTTTCCTTCCAATAACAATTTGAAGAATCTAATCAATTTGATACACAAGATCATACTCAACGCACAACAGCCTCCTCTTTTATTGATGAAGAAACAGATGATTAATATTGTCTAGATTCTCATAAAGATTCCCCACAGGAAACAATTTTGGTAGCAACACAACACACTGATCAGCTAGAGGTTAAGGAAGAAATTCAACAACCTAAAACTAATCAAGAAGAGGATAATAATGAAAAAGAATAGGTTATTTTAGATCATGTGGGTGTACACATTAGCACTATGGTTGTCAAAATTCCTCTTTCCAATCATCATGTAAAAGTAATTGAGCATATCATTGAAGAATTATTTGTTGATTTGCAGCAATCTTATGATCCACAAGAACATATCCAATAGACAACATTTTCTTCCATGATTAAAGATCAGTTAGATTTGAATGATGAAAGCCATGTTTTATTTCATGATTCTAATGATGAGTTGCAGCAACCTTTCCCACTTCTATGTGATCTAGTTAATGATGAAGACATCCTTGTTGCATATGATCTTGCTGTTGTGTTTGATGAAATTTAAGAAAATTCAAAGCCCTTATCTATTGTGGATGATGAGAATGAAAAACAGTTTTCTCTCATTTCGTTTGATGGGAATCAATTTCAACATATAGACAAACCAACATTGTGGAATAAGGTTTGTTTTAATGCTTTTAATCATCCATAATATCTTATGTTGCATGATTTCCATGATCCTCTGGTGATTTTATTGCAGTCATCAGTAGAGGAAGAATATGCCAAGTTTGTTAATACATGTATTGGATCTAGTGGAAAAGTTGAGTTTCCAATTTCTTTTTTCTTTTGCCTGCTGAAGGGAAGTGTAAGCGGGATTCAAGTAAGTAGCCATTTCATAGATTGGTTACACTAGAGGGATCATTACACATGATTGTATATATATATATATATATATATATATATATATATATATATATATATATATATATATATATATATATATATATATATATATATATATTTAGTAGGTGGGTGGTTATCCTCAGGATTTGAAGCCTGAGGTGAGCAACCTAATATCTCGATGGTATGTAGCCATAAGTAAGTTCAGTAAGTTTTTAGTAAAGTTAGTTTAGTTTGTCAATCAACTTTCAGTATTGAGTTTGGTATTTTGTTTTTGACTCCATGCCCAATGGATAAGGCTACTTGGTCTATGGTGTTCTTTACATCTCCTAAAGGAGATTCCATCCCCAGCTGGAGATAATGTTAGTGTCTGTCAGTCCTACCAACCACCGGTGATAAAATGCGCTCTTACAAGATTTATGTTAGGGTCTCAAGTCAAATTTTTATCACTTCATTAGGTTTTCAGAATAAACATTTGGTCAGTGGTTTAGCTTGTTTAGGTGTTTTCCTTCTTCCATCATGATTAGGGTTTTAAAAAGTCATTTTGGTACTGCCATCATGGATGGCCAAGATTCATGAGTCGTGGACAGAATCATCATGTCAGTTAGCGTCACATGGTCGAAGGTCATTTCAGAGGTTTAATGGTCAAATTCATGGTTTCATGGTCCATTAGGTGTCATGATGGAGTCAAACCATCAAAAATAAAATAAAGGTCATGTCACACTTAGGTCATAATGAATGGAAGAGGAAATTTTGTAAAAATGTGCTAAATGATGTTTTCAAGTGTTTTGTGGCATCAAAAAGTAATAATGCTCATAAAAATCTCAAAAGAATAAGGTTCAAACATGCAAAGTCATTCTTGGAAAAGAACAAGTGGGTCCCATCCCCACTTAAAAGAGGTCAACTCAACTCATAAAAGGAAAAAAGAAAAAGAAGAAATTCATTGGCACTCATCTACCCTCCTACACTCTTCATACACCATCTCCCATACTTCTCCTCACTCCTATCCCTCAATTTCATCATTTTCCCACAAACCCTAGCCTAGACTACACTTTCCTAGGCTAGGTCTATGTTTTTCCCTTTTGCACCACTTCCCCTCACTAATTCCATAAATTCAACCTCCCTACACTCCCTAACATTTATCTCTACCCCCCTAAATTTTCCCAATTATTTATACACCCTCAAAACCCTTCATCTCCCTCCATTCCTAAAACTGACCCAAAACCCCTATTTTCCTAAACTAAACCCTGATTTTCCTTCCTATTGTGCTAGGGTTTCACAATGGATATAAAGACCACAAAAATTGATTAGAGGAAGCATAAATGATTCCAATTAAAAGAGATATCAATATGCATAAAGATCAAGAGAGTGATCCATCTCCTCCACTAGGTCAAAGGGACATTAAAAAGTCATTTCTTGCACATAGGGACAGTTTTGCTTCAAAGTATGTTTCTGACCAAATGGAAATGAACTTAACAAAAGTGAAAGTGGTTTTTCATAATAATAGGCCAAGGAACAAAAACCTCCTTCATTGTATTCACAGGAATTATTATTGGGGAGAAATACCCAAAATACAATTGCTATAGAAGAATTGTTGCACTTCTAGAGTAGTCTTGAGAGATTGAATTTTTAGGTGTCTTGGAGTAGGTTTTTGTAGTTCTTGATGACTCTATTTTGTATATGACATCCCTACATTTCAAACCACACCAATTTCAGCCCAAAAATCCTCTGGAAAGGCCTCCAAATCACTCTCTAAACTTTATGTTGCGCTTTTGTTGTGAGCACGCTGTGCTTTTGCAATATTTAGCGATAAACTTCAAACTTGGATTCTGAACAAATGGGAAAGTATTTGTGGAAACTAGAGGAGGTTGTTGTTCATAACATATCAAAGAAAAAAATTATCTCATTTTTGTACAAATTTTTATGGTTAGAGAGATATGGTTCTAGCTTTGAGCCCTATTATTGTAGAACACCCAGAATTTTTGGCAATTGTTTAAGACAGTCACAAGGTCAAAAACGCAGCGTGCCCCACATTGAGATTTTGATGCACAGGTCTAAATGACATTTTGTTTTCATATTTGGATTCCTAATCACTTATATCCTTTTGGAGCAGGCCTTCAGTAAGTCTTGGTAGGTGAAAACGGCTAAAAATTACTCAAAAGCCACCTCTTTACCCTCTTTTTGTAGAGCTCAATGTGCATTTGAGAGTACCTCTGGGAGAATAAATTTTTGGAGGAATAGCAGCAACCTTTTTCATCTATTGAAGATTCCATATTAAATCATACATTCACAGCTTTCTAATGAGCCATCAAGATCAGTATTTGGACCTTGGGAAGGCCTCCAAAAATAAATTGTCTCAAATTCGCTACGCTTTCTCCTGGCACGCTGCGCTTTTGACTGATTTCACTAGTCTTTTGCCTCTAACAACTTTTTCTCAATTTTATCAATTGGATTTGAGTTTTTATGATGTAATTGCTTGATTTTGATGTAACTATGATGTAATTATGGGTAAATAGGCTTGCTAAGTTGTTTTTATGTTAATTTAGGCCTCATTAATGAGAGTAGTTAGAGTCAAATTTTAAATGAAGGATTTGTTTTAACCTCCCTAAACATTAGGGTTTGGTTCTAACACCTCATGTATTAGTTCCTAGACTCATGGATTCGACCCCTGAGAGAATGGAGATCTTGTTTTATTCTATATGTATCATTTTCTCAGTCATAGAACAGGTTGAATATAAGAGAAGAGAACACTTGTGGCTTGCACTTGGACACTTTATTGAGGAAAACGAAGGAGCTGTTTGTAGGTATTATCTAGGAATTCATGTGCAACAAGGAAAATTTTAAGGATGGTAATTTATTTTAAAGTTTAGAAACCTTGGTGAATATCACTAGTACATAATATGTGATTTGTAAAATGTTTGGCAATGTTTTTGTAAAAGTATTCAAATTTCTAATAATTTTATATAGTTTCTATATAAAATTTTGGTGATTTTTAATGTAAAACAACTTTATACTATAAAATTTGGGCCCACTTGCAAATATTAGCCCCTAAAATTTTCCCTGATGTGTAGTGAGTTTGTGATGATGTATTTTATCTATTTTAGTTTTATTTGAATGATATACATATCTCCTTTCATGTCTTATTTCTTCAGTGCTTTTCCTTAAAGTTTATAAACAAAATTCTTTGCATAAAGCTCTATTTTGATGGGAATATCATTTTGTGTAATTTTCTTTCTTACTTAATGAATTCATGATGCACATTCTCATTAATATATTTTTCTTATTTCAAACACTACACTACAGTGACAAGGCATCACAAAATCATTGCTACCTTGCTCCTCTATATCTTTGTTGTTGTAACCCTTCGATCCTTTGACCTAGCTACCTAGTTTTCATCCCTTATCTAGCCTCAAAACCTAAAACTTTCAAAACCCTACATGAGCCTAACATATCTACCCTAAAACCTTTTCCCGTTCCACTCATCATAGGCTATGAATTCATAGATAGATCCCTATCTAGTTTAGCAGGGCTAGTTGTTGAACCGTAAGTGGTTTGAGGTTACCTCCTTCGATTTCCCTTCTCAACCTTGGTACATTTTCGAGGATAACACAAGGTACTACTGGTTCTTAAATTAAGCTCCTGGATGATGAGTTGAAGTCGATAAGAGAAGATTTTGTAAAACCCTCCTTCCACACTTACCCAATTTTACTAGTCCACCGAGGTATATATGTGACAAAGAGTTACTATGATATGATTCAACCTCAGAGATCACCTTAAGGAAGTGGAATCGAAAAAAAAAAACCTTACTGGCCTTCCTCGGGTGCTACAGGACCTCCAAGGTCTAAACCACACTTCAAGATGTACAAACCCTGAGTTAACCTACCTTTTCACTGATATGGACTCCCAATCACATGCAAATCCTGAATCCATGGAAATGTAGGCATCCAGTTGCATGCATAACCACTACAAGGGTGTGATTGCAGTCATTTTCAAGAAATTCTATGTCAACAACCCTAGATTTTAAGCCACTTTGTAGGTCAAGGACTCAGGCCTCTGCCCAGACCTTCATGAAACTTCTAGAAATTATAAACAACATGATGACAAGGCATCCAAGGTAAAACTTGAGTAAGGACCTGACTTGACAAGTCTTAGCCATGACTAACATTCTATTAAACATATCATGAACATGTAATCTAAAAGTCATATAAACACATATGATCATAGGGACTTCATACTTATCTGAGATTTGTAAATAAGGTATTATGCCCTCTCATAATAGCTAGGTTATCATCTATTAGGTCATACATTCATTATTCATTCATTTACTAATCAAAACATGATGAGATCCATAACTCAATTCTATCATAAACCATGCTTATAACCAACATATAACCAATAGAATAAAAGTAATAGAACAACCATTATAATCACATAATAAAAATCACATTTACACACAATACACAAGAGGAAAATATATTTTATTAACATATGCAAAATCCAACCAAGTCAGAGACTTCCACGTACCACCCAACCATAGATTGGGTTGAACCAAATATTTATTTCAGCAAATCACCCCATGTGTCATATTCCAAGCATGTATGTGGGACTTACAACAAAACAACCAAGGCTTGCTCAGGATTTACCCTAATCCCACCAAGGGATTCCTAGGTCCAAGCCATCATCTATACAATCAGGCTTTACCACAATCCCACGACATAGCGGTCCAGGGATCACTAGGCCTATGCAAGAATGGATGACTTCTTATATCTCCACCTAAACCATGAGGAATTTCTCTATCCCCATCCTCTAGGCTCTATTGGTCAAGGATTCCTAGGCCTGACTAGGGTATACACAATCAGGGTTTACTGCAATCTCATCTTCACTGATAATCCAACTAAATCAAATAAGTGAAACCCCATCACACCATGGCTATCTGGAAATGGTAAGGAAATGTTGAAAACCACTCTCACACATGTCAAAATCCATGCCAATGATAGCAAGAGAATAAAAACACACATGCATGTACCATGCATGCAAAAACTAGCAAGGAAATCATACATGCAACTTGATACCTGCAAGTAATCCATTGTAGCCACTTGAGCCAACTCTTCCATACTTGATATTTTCTTCCCTTTGCTTTCTTTTACTTCCTTTGCCTTCCTTCCTCCAATGCTAGAGTGCTCCAATAATGCTTTTAGTGTGCAAGAGTATGAGAGACTAGAGAGAATAGAGAGAGAGCTCCAAAACTAAACTCATGTGAACTGATCCTTATAAGCCTTTTTATCATTGAGGCCTCTATTTTCTTCATTTTCCTTAGCTTTTCCTCCAATTTCCTCCTCATGAGAATATGTGACCATCACCTGCCTTTTCTCTTATTTTCCATTATTTTCGTAAATAAAATGTCAATTAATGCCTCTTTACTTTTCAAAGGCTTTTCCATTGCTTTTGCCAATTTCCTTTAGCCATAAGAAAGCAAATGAACACCCATTAGGATGTTTTTCCCACAATTCACCTTGGAATACATGTCCCATGACCTTGCTCTTATTTTTCCTTTATTAACTTTATTACATGAACTTTTAACCCGAGGTTGTTACAAACCCCTCACCCTTAGGGGAGAACCATCATCGGTGTTCAATGACACCTACAACTAGCAAGACCGTTGAAAACAAAAACATACTACCCATGGAGCTTTATAACACAACTCGTTGCAGTATTTACAATAAAACCTACTAAAAACAATGACCAACATACCATTTACTGGAGCTTTATAACACAACTCATTACGATATTTACAATAACAACCACATATACTTATGCACATTTTCTCAACTAGAAAATAACCCTATAGTTCACGGAGATTTATAAATCCAGATTGATACAGTATTCCAATACCATACACATATGCACATTTTCTTAACCAACAAATAAAAGGATACGATGCCTACATCTACAACACGGGAACCCATAGGATCACACCTCCACCCCCAAAAATGGTACCAAGATTTACCTCCTTCCCAAGAAGTCCAGAATCGACAGTCAAATTAAAATCTACATATAATGGCGAGTGCCACAATCTTGTGCCATGTTCTCTCAGTGAATAGTTACCAACTCATTGTTCCATAACACACTCCCAATGTGCATCTAATTCTATATGGAAATGATAATGACCAAAAAAATCCTTCCCTAACCTTCCCTTCTCTATTACATAGTCCCTCAGGAAATCCAGTCACCCCCTTCCATGCAGTCAGTCACTTTCCAAGTTCCTCGACATCCCCTTTCTTGGGAGATCCATCCCTTGGCAAGGTTTCACTGCATCAAAGATCCAAAAACATAGGAAAATCCCTACCTCAAAACCAACATACCGACCATAGCATTCTCATGGAAATCAATAGATACTATTGAGTACCAGTGTCCCACAATGGCCCTACTCCTGAATTCCTTTACTAGCATACTGCTGCATGTTCCAATTTATTTCGTTGCTCCTACTAACTCTTGCAGTTAGTTTCAACCACCCAACTAGGGAATTTCCATGTTTTCATGTGCCAAGCACATTATTTCCATTAGTTTCAAAATAAATTCCAATCATACTTCATTGGTGTCCCATCAATAAGGTACACCTACAATTTTGTTCTCATCCTATCACAACAAGTCAAACTATCTCTTTGATCAAAACATCATGTATAAACATATCATATCTGGTTAGATCAAAACTCAACCATCATAAATCATAATCATGTGCAATCATCATAAACCAGAATCATAGATCACATGTAACCATCATAAATCATAATCATAGATCACATGTAACCCTCATAAATCATAATCATAGATCACATGCATAATAAAACTGTAATAAAATACTGATACATATCCTTTAATCGATTCTTAACTTCTACATTTATCCTTTATTTGTTCTGTACGCACATTGTATCAA
Source organism: Pinus tabuliformis (assembly GCA_031772625.1). Classification (NCBI taxonomy): domain Eukaryota; kingdom Viridiplantae; phylum Streptophyta; class Pinopsida; order Pinales; family Pinaceae; genus Pinus; species Pinus tabuliformis. Next base: position 140,004,102 of record CM062818.1, read on the forward strand.
TTCCCACACCTGAAAAAAACCCAGTTCCTTCTCTCCTCTTTAATCACGTAAACATACACATAGTATATATCACAATAAATACACTTACATCCAGTGTACAACACAATGCAATGCAATACATACACCTACATCCGGTGTACAACACAATACATATACATACACAAAGTACAACAAAATTAACACACATGCCACGATACAATGGATACACAATGCACATACATAGTAGCACACACACACAAGACAACATGCACACAATACCACATGCACACAACACAGCATGTACGACATGCACATAATACCACATTTACAATAGTACCACATGTACAAAATGTACACAGTACCAACTGTACATAGCACCACTTACATAACATGTTCACAACACCACCAGCACAACGTGTAAACAACACCACATGTACATGACACCACATGCACAACATGTACACAACACCACCTGCACACAACACCCTGTATACAACATGTACACAACACCACATGCACACAACACCACATGTACATCACACCATATGCACAACATGCACACCACATCATATGTAGACAACACCACATATGAAACATGAACAAAGCACCTTATGTAAACAACATCACATATCCAACATGCACACATCACCATCTATACATAGCATTGCGTAAAAAACATGTACACAACACCATACATACACAACACCACATGCTGTTATGGAACCAGCTCAAGAAAAGATAGAAAAGATAGATCAATGCCTTAGAATTCAGCCTCTTCGAGGGGGCAATCTCCTTTACATTACATAAATGAACAATTCTTGGATGATACAAATGAAAAGACCTCCTTTCTATATATAGGAGTCTAAGGGGTTATAACATAATCAGAGCCGACATAACAATACTAATGTAAGGGCACAATAATAACAATAGTGGGCTTCTATGTGGCACAATAGTAAAAATATGGGCACTACATGGGTACATCAATATAATAAGTGGGTTATACTAACAACAATAGGGGGTTACACTAGTAGTATAGGGGCCTAACATGCCCCTCTCCTTCAAAAAGCGTTGTCCTCAACGCTTGAGTAGTTCTTGATGCTTCTGTATAAAATTATTGTCCTTCCATGTGGAATATTCAGCGGGTAAGTTCTTCCACTTGATGAAATACTCTGAAATTGATCGATTTCGTAGCTGTCGGGTTCTTGTTTTTGTGACTGCTCCAGGTTCCAATATGATTTTTCCTTCTTCTTCAATTTCTGACAATATTGCTTGAATTGGGATCTTTTGCAACTTTTGAATAAGTGGCCATACTTCTTCGTCCTTCTTCCATTCATCCCTTGCTTCGTTTATCCAATTTGGTTGGATAATATAAATAGAAAAAAACAATGCTTCCACATCCTCATCCTTGAAGAGTATTCTCATTCGGTAAGGTTGCCATTTTTTAAGTGCATGTAGTATTGCCAACATTTCCTTCTCATAAATAGCTTGCTTGAGATGTAGCAATAAAAATACCCAATCACCTACATCAAAACATTTTTCACTAAGATGTTGATCTACCTGTTATTTCGTTTGATTTTGCACCGAAGTGGCGTTATCCTTTAAAAGTTGGAGAACTTGCTGTTGATGCTCGATGTGATCTTTCTCTGCTTGAACCTTTTTCTTCTTGATATGTCCTTCTATCTTTTGAGGAGTGGTAATTTCTTCCCGTCCTTTACAAGATATGGTCGGATTCATTTCTTGATGCTCAATGTGATCTTTCACTTCTTGAACATTTTTCTTCTTGATGTTTCTTGATCCTTTTCTTCCTCCTCTTCATATTCTATGTAAAATAATTTCTTCTCAGCACACCTATGACCTTTAGTGCATTTGCTATCACAATTGTAACAAAGCCCTTTTTCTCTTTTTTCTTCCAATTGTTGTGGTGTAACCCTTGTAGGTTGTGGAAGGCTGGGAGAAACAACACTTCCATCTTTATAGTTGTGAGGGGTATGCTTCCTGGTTTCCATAATTTTTCTTTCCATTATGTCACAAAGCCCTTTTACTCTTTCCAATTGTTGTGGTGTTGCTCTAAAGAAGGTGTTGCTCTTTGTATCCTCATAATGTGCTATCATTTCCTCCGTGAAAATTGACCACGTAACAAGTTTTTTACGAGAACAAAGCCCTTCATACCATAAAAATTGATCTGGTTCTAAATATGAAGATGCAATACATACCTTTTGTAACATTTGTACACCATGTAGATCAAAATATTGCTCCATTTGAAGTATCCAATTTACCGGATCCTTGCCATCAAACTTCCTCATCTTGCTTTTTCTTGATTTTAGGAGCCCGACCTTGAAACGATTGTAACTCTGTACTTTTCAATCACCTAGTTCTGAATTTGTGACCTGCAGTAGCCCTCTGTGTCCTCTTTCCAATGCCACAAGTTTGATCCAAATTGGATTCTCCAAGAAAGAGTTATGTACAATCTCCCGCAGTGACCTGATTATAGACTAGTTCAGTAGAGCGAACTTGTATGAAGTGCCTTGTGTCACTGTTTCAACCTTTGACTCTGAAAAATATATAAAAGAAAACTACATTCCATCCTCTTTCTGTACCTTCTTACAAAATTTCAATCCGATGCTCAGAAAGAAAGTTATGACGATTTTCCCTAGGTCACCTATTTTGAGTGTAATTCAGGAGTCTGCAAAAAGACCACCTTCCTCAGATCATATCTCCGAAAATATCGCGCGAAAAGCTCTGAAATTCGGACCCAAGGTTCAACGCGATTTCTTCTCAAATGGGTTTTTTTTTTCGACTTCTGAAACATCACAGAAAAGAAGTTATAGCGAAAATGCCACGATGACCTGTTTGGAGTAGCGAAACCCTAGAATCCAAAGCTCTGATACCAAATGTTATGGAACCAGCTCAAGAAAAGATAGAAAAGATAGATCAACGCCTTAGAATTCAGCCTCTTCGAGGGGGCAACCTCCTTTAGATTACATAAATGAACAATTCTTGGATGATACAAATGCAAAGACCTCCTTTCTATATATAGGAGTCTAAGGGGTTATAACATAATCAGAGCCGACATAACAATACTAATGTAAGGGCACAATAATAACAATAGTGGGCTTCTATGTGGCACAATAGTAAAAATATGGGCACTACATGGGTACATCAATATAATAAGTGGGTTATACTAACAACAATAGGGGGTTACACCAGTAGTATAGGGGCCTAACACATGCCCATAACATCATAGGTACAACATGTAAAACATGTACACAAAAATAGTACCACACACCCAAATACCACACTATCTCTACCAGGAAACCTTGTTTCCAATATATTTCCACCATCCATGCTTGTCCCAACATGTTGTAGATCATATTTCTTTCATTCCACCGATGTATCCCTTAGCATAGCCTATCCATGACATAAACATAGACATTGTACAAGCATATAATATCAATTCATATCCACATGATATTGATGTTGTAGATTTGTCAAGGTTACTATTTCCACTTGATTCCTCATAACCCAGGATCCTTTTCATGCCATTCACCTGCATAAGAAATCATTCCTCCACACGAATGATTCCTGACGACCCTGTCATACAACAAAATACATACATACATATATACATATAAACATCATCATAAAACCATGGAAAATTTTAGTGGCTAATATTCACAGGTGGGTTAATTTTCCATGATTTTTCCAAAAAACATTTTTCTACTTCCATTTTTTATAAAAATGATTCGCCCAAGTTTTACAATATAAATTTTTTTATCTTAATTTGAATAATTTTATAGATACATCAATAAACATTTTATAGTTTGTGTATTAGGGATTAGTGAGATTCACCAATGTTTTTAAACTTCAAGATAATTTTCCATCCTTAAAATTTTCCTGCATAAAATAATCATGATCTCTAACGACTCTGTCAGACAACAACATACGTACATAAATATATACATATATAGACATCATCATAATCATAATCACAACATAATTACCATATATCATAAGGTCTAGGATAAGAGAACTCCCTTTATTCATGCACAACATGCATAAGATTGAGAACAACGGTTCCTAACAAGGCATCTGATACCTCTGATCCATTTACTTTACCTTTCCTGTTACCTTTCTCATGACATTCCAACCACCGTTTTTTAATCCTAATAGACCCAACCAATCCAATTGGTTAACATATTCTTACCTTCAACTTCCCTTATGCACTGAGCTTCATTTGAGTCTTACATTACCTGTTGGATTTTATTCAGCTCTCCCTAAGTTCCACTAACTTTTCTCTTTCCCCAACCAAATCCCAATACTCTCAAAACATAAAAGGAAATACTAAGAATAAAATAAGAGAAAACCATGAAAAACAAATAGCAATACGAGACCATAAGCAAAGTGATGTGGCCATACACTAGACATAAACAAAACTACAATCAAGCACAACAAATCACCAAAGACCAAAAGAACAAGACTAGCAACAAACACCATGACTCAATCCCCATGGTTCCCAAGGAAAGCTCAACTGGAGCCTTCTTCAAGATTTCATACTAGTCCCTTTTGCCATGCAATCCACTGCATCATACTACCATAAAAACATAATTGTTAGTTCATAAATAAATTTAAGAATGTACCAGTTACCTTATGTTGATGTGCCAAGCATGCTACCCTGAAACTGAATGCATACATATATCATATCTCAAGGAAATTCCTTGATGAATCTATTCAAAATTGAAAAAAAATTGTTATATCTATCAAATACATGTTCATGGATATAGAATATATCCACATAATGTCATATGAAATCAAGGTTAAGAAGCCTTCATGTATTCATGTAAAGCACTCATTCGTTCAGACTATGGTTTCCAAACATAGTAAAAGGAATTCTCACCCAATTAATTTCTTTTACCTTTTACCTTGCTGCAAGTGAGTCTTATTATCTACTAGCATATCACCTAGCTATTAGTTATATAAACAAATCAACGATTGCCTTGTCATGCTAATACCTAGCATGTTGCCTTACAACTGATCACACATATCAGTCACACATTCCAAATATTAAGACATCATTTTTATTAATTTGAAATCAACCTTTACTGAGACTAATAGCCATGTCATACTCAACAATCAACTCACAGTCATCAATGATAATACTAAAACTAGCACCCACTTACACTCAAGTTGTCTCATCACATATGTGTTAGTACAGCCATCTTGAAACAAGATCATTCCTTCAGGAAATATTATAGTCACATACTCATATAATGCAATTAATCAAACATTTAAACAATAGATAGATGACATAATAGACACCAAATACAAAAACACCAAATATATGACATAATCAAACTCATGCCTTAATGTATCTCAGGGAGGCCATCACAACTACACAAGTAAAACCAAATTAGTACAACACAATATCACAAATATATCGGCTCATACTTGAATATCACAACCATAACTGTCTGCATAAGCCAATCCAAATTAGCATGATACATATAAAATCAAGATACTAGTTGCAATGAACATACTCATCGTGCATATGACCACAATGCATATAAAACAAAGTTACTATCAGTCATGAATATCTGACGCACGTGCATATGACCACATTGATGAACTAGAATCTATCTTGCATGTAACCACGACTATCATAGAATTAAAAACATGCATATAATCCTAATGCATATAACAATCCATTAACTAACATACATGCATGTCTAACATACAAACTTGTATGAAAATTTGATCTTACTTCGCAGTCCAGTGTTTCAACCTTGTTCTAATGATCTACTTCTCCTACTTCATCCCAACCCACATATCAACATCACAATAGAGGAAATTTCAACCTAAAAGTGGCCTCCTAAGGAAATATAATAAAATTAGAGTTATGCATTTTAGAGGGAAAATAAGAAAACTATTTATTTCATTGTATTTTTTACTTATCTCCTTATAAGGTTACTCAAATTTCAAGTGTAGACACTCATTGGATGAAGAATTAAATTCCACATTCAAAGAGTACCCATTATGCATACTTTTGAAGAGTTCCATATTGATTAAAAAATGAATATACATTAAAAAACGTGTTGAACACACTTTTTTAATATATCTTCATTTTTTATCAATGTGGGTCTTCTCAAAAGTAGGCATAATGGATAGTCGTTGGATGTGGAATTCAATTATGCATCGAATGAGTATCTACATTTGAAATTTTAGTAACTTTATAAGGAGATAAGCCAAAAATACAATTAAAAAATGTAGCTATTTATTTTCCCTCCAAAATATTTACATGTACCTCCTTTTAAATTTAAAGGATTTTGATTGGTTTACATATTATGTACGTGAAAATTTCATGGGCACTTTTAGGCTAAAATTTCCTCTGATGTAACATAAAAACAACATCATGATGACACAAACTACATAATGACCACCACAATTCATGCCTGACTTACCATACATGTATAACCATAACCATGACAATGCATCCATAACAACATATAGACACTGACATGCATAACAAATGCATGTACAACTGACATCCATTCATGACAAACACATCCCAAAAACAATGCCATCAACTTCTACATGAGAAAACAACTGTAACAATGACCATCACGATGAATACATAATAGGAACATATACAACCTACATTCATGCATGACAACCAAATTCCGCCCATCCAGTCTAAGGGTTGAACCATGCTTTGATACGAATTTGTAACACCCTCCTCCCACACTTACCCAATTTTACCGATCTACCGGGTAAATATGTGATGAAGAGTTACTATGATATGATTCAAACTCCTATATCACCTTATGAAAGGGAGTGGACAAAACAAAACCTTAGTGACCTTCCTTGGGTGCTACAGGACCCCCAAGGGACAAATTTCCCTTCTAGGTGTCCAAACCTTGAGTTAACTTGTCTTTTCATTGATTGGGGGTCCCTGTCACATGCACAAGCCTACATCGATGTGACTATAGGCCTCCAATCACATGCATAACCACTGTAAGGGTGCGACTGTAGTCTATTTCAAGTAGTTTTGTGCCAATGACCCCCAATTTTCAGCCACTTTTTTAGGGCTAGGACTTAGGCCTCTACTTAGAACTTCATGAAACTTCCATAAAGGATAAATAACATGATGACAAAGCCTCTAAATAAAAAATTGAACAAGGACCTTCCCTGACAAGGTATAACCATGAAATGCACTTCTTCGAACACATCATCAACATGTAATTTATAGATCACATAAACACATCTGAGCATTATGACTTCATACTTATCTAAGATTTTTCAAGAAGGTTTGATGCCCTCTAAGAATAGTTGCATTATCATCTATTAGGTCATACATTAATTACTCATTCCTTTACTAATCAAAAGATGATGAGATCCATAACTCAAGTTTTTCATAAACCATGTTTATAACTAGCATATAAACAATAGAATAACAATAATAGAATAGCCATTATAATCACATAATAAAAAACACATTTACACATAATACACAAGAGGAAAAGATCTCTTCTTAACATATGCAAAATCCAACCAAGTCAGAGACTTCCATGTACCACATGACGATAGATTGGCTTGAACCAAATCTTTCTTTCAGCCAATCAACCCTATGCCATATTTGGGACTTACAACAAAAAAACTAGGGCTTCCTTAGGTGCTACCACAATCCTACCAAGGGATTCCTAGGCCTAAACCCTCATCTATACAACTAGACTTTACCACAATCCCACCACATACTCGTTCAATGATCACTAGACCTATACAAGCATGGATGCCTCCAGATCTCTCCACCTAAACCATGAGAAATTTGCTTATCTCCACCCTCTAGGCTTTACAATATATCCTGCCATTCACTGATCGAGTATTCCTAGGTCCCACAAGGGTATACAAAATTAGGCTTTACTGCAATCCAACCTTCACTGGTCCAGGGATTTCTAGGCCTTGTGTTTCTCCCTTGGGACCACCCCACTCAGTTTCAAAACCATCTTGCAACCCAGCTGAACCAAATAATAGAAACCCCATCACACCATGGCTATCCAGAAATGGAAAGGAGATATTGAAAACCACTACCACACCTAGCAATACCCATGCCAATGATAGCAAGAGAACCAAAACACAGATGCATGTACCATGCATGAAAAAACTAGCAAAGAAATCATACATGCAACTCAATAACTACAAGTAATTCACTATAACCACTTGAGCCAACTCTTCCTTGCTTGATATTTTCTTCTCTTTTCTTTCTTATCCTTCCTTTTCCTTCCTTCCTCCAATGCTAGAGTGCTCCAAGAATTCTCTAAGTGTGCAAGAGTATGAGAGAGTAGAGGGAATAGAGAGAGATCTCCAAAACTAAACTTACAAAATTCTTCTAATTGATCCTCAAAAGCCTTTTTATCATTGAGGCCTCTATTTTTCTTAATTTTCCTTAGTTTTTCCTTGAATTTCCTCCTCATGCAAATCTATGACCTTTCACCTTCCTTTCCTCCTATTTTCCATTATTTTCATAAATACAATGTCATTTAATGCCTCTTTCCTTTTCAAAGACATTTCCATTTCCTTTGCTAATTTCCTTTAGCCATAATAAATCAAATGAACACCTAGGAGGATTTTTTTCCCACCATTCAACTTGGAATATGTGTCGTGTGACCTTGGTATTATTTTTCCTTTATTAACTTTATTACTTGAAATTTTAACTCAAGGTTGTTACAGATCTACTAAAGAAGGACCTTGATGTATCCCCCGCCAATAAACTTAGAATAGACCAGGATGATGTGATGTAAGGATGAAGTCACGAAGTGATTAATTACAACATATACAGGGATGGACAACTCAAAAGGGTCAATAGGCTACTGCAGATGGCCTACATAGGTTAAGACTTCCCTTAAACACATAGCGGCACGACAAAAGAGTGACTTGACAACATGACAAATGAACACCACATTATATTATGCAACAACACGAGGCATTGAAGCACACTCCATATGAATGGAAGAGTAACCATTTAGAGGAGTAGACAGACTCATATGTATGGTATGACTCCTAGGAAAGCTAAAACCCAATTGTGTGATAATGAAGCATAAAGGTGTCATGTTCAAGGGAGACACAATTGGTGATTCCATTTGATGAGTAATGAAAATGAATGGTCCATTCCCTTTCTCTTTTTAAAAGTTATTTTTTTGTAAAGTTAGTCCCCCAAACCCAAAAAAGAGATAAAATTATACAAGGGATAACCTTCTAGCCATAGTATACTAGAGTATTCCTATTTCGTGACTAGTCCATCCCAGTACGGAAAAGGGTTAAACTTATATTGGGTAGATGACCCTTCAATTACTTTAACGAGCGTGAAGGAGACAGGTTCACTTAGTAATATTTTTCTAACACAAGGAGTCTGAAAAGAGATTAAAGGGAGCTCCTCTTAGAGGAACGAGTGGTATATGGGATAACAACTAGTTCCGATGAGGATAGAACTACTCGTGATATAAAGAGGACATGAGATTGGCTAATAGGACCACTAACCGCAATGGTTCCTCCAATAAAGGGTAAAACACCAAGTGAAAGTGAACGGTAGGCCAAGCATATGAAGATGATGTAGTGTAGAAACCAAGGCTCATCGTGTGGAAATCCTGGGGTATAGCTAGAAATATGATGAAGAAGACAACATAAGGCTCATAACCTTGGTCATGATAGGTCAGAAGGAGGGATTCTGGAAAGAGGATAAAATAAATGCATATACACAAATACGATAGAAAGGTGCTAAGTAGGGTATCCATGATCAAGAAATTTCTACCACCAAGCAACGTCATGCATAGAATAGATTGGCTAAAGCTGCAACTTACTGGATTAGACCTATGCCAATAAAATGGCACTGATGGTCAAAATGCAATGGTAATGGGAAAAATGACCTACTGATATATGTCAGTAAGTAAATCACACCTCAACCACATTTTCGTAAACGAGACCCCAAAAATGTGACACTAAAAGCTAGCCCACCAAACTCCTACAAAAAGTGTAGGAAAAAGAATTATAAAGAAAAAAAACTCTCAAGCCCAAAAATTAAAAAAGGAATATTCTTGAAAGATTCCAAAAAATGTTACAAAATGATCCCATACCTCCTCTTTTTTTTTTTTTATTATTATTACTATTATTATTATTTAGATGGTGTTTACAGTGCTGGATGTTGCCAACATTGTAAGGGTATATCCCTGATGTGAAGTCGCAACTAGACCTCACACTCTTTGGTGTAGCAGCCCCATCCAGTCATATGGTCCGAGCATTGTTGGAAAGGTTTCAAAGATATGCCTTGGTTATGACTATGAACAAGAGAATGAAACACCTCTTTGGGGCAGAACGCATGTGATATTTGTGAGACACCCAATGTAAGTTGCACGACTGAACATCCATGATTGGTAGGTAAAATGAGTCATTGGTTAGAAAATTAATAGTATTATGCTAAAGGGGGCCAACTCAGGAAGGAAGAGGAAGACTTGTTTAATACCTTCAAATTATTCCACATGATAAACAACAATCATTAAAACATAACAACACTTATCCAGTAACAACCATATCTAAGTAATGAACTAGTTCATTCACTTAGTATGTAATTAAAGAAACATATACCATAAACATAATCAGAATAGCCCAACTATATCTATGATACATGTATGAAGGAGTGTTGGATCATCAAGATTTTGATTAATAATTAAAGGTCCCAAGTACATTATTACATCAATGAAACACTATATCCAATAGCGTGACATGAAGCCACAACTTGCTTCACCAAAAAATGATCTATATTCTATGTGATACAAGAGAAGCCAAGGTATGACTCCAAGAATCCAAGCCCTTAGCTTGAGTTATGAGGAGCTATTTATAACAAATAACAATGACCTTTGATCTTTTATCTTCATCATCACTCTTCAACTCCTATGACTATTCATATTATATTTATGAATTATTACATTCCATATGCGACTATTCACATTCCACATGTGTCCCTTGGAATTCATTACATATCATTTATTGCATGAGACAAATTACATATGAGACGGTGGCCTAATAAGACAAAATTGATAATGGGAAAAATTCTCATCAAATGGATATATTATTTTATTCCTCATGGAGTTCATTTGTAATGTAAGTGTGCCATTCCCTGAACTCTGTTGAGGTGGCTTTGACTTGAACTAGCAAGTCCCTTATATATTTCATATTCACCTCTAGTGCCTTCCTCAGTATGGTCTTGGAGCTTGATTATACATTATTCCAAAGCCATGATAGTTTCATATGAGCTTTGAATGCTATAAAAGTGTACTATAGAATAACTTCTTTGGTAACCTCCAAGCCTTCTCATTTTTTTTCCTATTTGATCTCCTCAATATATTGCCTGATTTCTTAGAAGATTAATTCTCTACCTCTAATTTCTTCAAGTGCTCCTATTGCAGGAATCCCATGCTTCTGTGTTAGAGACTCAAAACCATTATGCAATCGATTATAGACAACAATAGTACTAACCGACTGTGCTCCAAGATGCAAGTAGTTCTATAGGTGGAGTCTCAATTGATCTCTGTCAATTTTTGCGACAATATTGTCTTTCTTTTCCAAATGTTGTGGTGCATCCAAATACTTAGAAGCCCACTCCTGAATCTAGTCAACCAATCTATTTGCTACTTTCAAGATTTTTACCACTTCATGTGCTTTCTTCTAGATACCAACAAGAGGACCACCACCTCTTGTATAAATATCATTTCATCATATAGCTGTGCCATGGTGTCCTTCATTGGTCCCAGTTATTCCTGTATGGCTCTCAGCCATTTTGTGGCATTGAAACTCTATGATTATAACCATTCATTTTCCACTGCAGGATGTTCTACCTATTACTTCAATGCATCAAGTTCTTTCCTCATTATAGCATTCTCATTCAATAGATATTTAGAGTTATCCCATGATCCTGCAAAAGTAACATCTGTAGGCATGACTGCCTTAGGATTTTTTTTGGTGTTGGCAGTTATGACCTTATTTGTAGCAACTAAGATTGGATTTTCAGGATCATTGGGAAATTATCTATGCCTATGTTGCAATATCCTCTTCTTAAGTTGATCGAACATTATAGTGCATACACCCATGACTATGTCTATTGATGGAGGTGTGATCCCCATATCTCCGAATGGAATATGACCACATGTGAAGGGAGGTTCCTCTAGAGTACCTAGCTCATCATCCATGGCTTGAATGGTATCTTCTTCCTCCAATTCTTCCTCTTATATTTCTTCAGTCAATTTTTCTTCTTCCAATATTTGTGTTGCTTCTTCCTTCTAGGAATACCTCTAAATTTCTTCTTCAATCCTTTTCCTCTCCTCCTCTTCTTCTTCTACTTCACTCCTATGTTTTTCTGCTTGAATAGCTCCTATTTTCATAGGATCAACTTTCCATTTTTTCCGCTTTCACCCGTCGAATCATATCTGATACTCTTCTTAGGAGATAATTTCCTTAATTGAGGGGTTATTTGTTCCTCCTCCTACACCTGTAAGTATTCAGCTAATGGATCTTGGGATGAATTTTTTTCCATCCTTGGATGTACATGCATGTTTTCATTGTACCAATTATTTATCCTCTCATCTCCTACTGTAGATATCAAATAATAACCCGTACTGTGACTGATCCTTTCACAATTTTTCCTGCATATTCTCCTGGGATCATATCCATGAAAATATTAAGTGTCAAAATTGCATGTAATCTAGCTCTTATATCTCCATTTTTTCCTCCTTGTGGCTCTTCAACTCATATAATCTGATACTCAATAAGAAGGTGGGCCAGGGGGGTTTCTTCCTCCTGTGAAGAACGCCTCACAATCCCTTTTCCAACTAATTTTCCACTTCTTGCATGACCAACTTATTGGTCACATATCAGGGCATGAGATGAGGGGATATATGACAACCAAAACATCTGATATATGTCCCCTCAAGCACTACAAACCAATCTATGATATACCATAGTGACTCCTTCACTTTATCAGTCATGCAGGGAGGATTGATCTCAAATATCATATGAAATATAACTACAAAGAAGTGCTCAACTAATCTATCATATGCGCCTCTAAAGCTTGATTACAATAGAACTATGCAGTGAAATTAAACTAGGAACTTATTCTTAGGTGTCCAGTTCTAGTACATTCCCAAGAATGCATATTGTGCACAAATTATATCTAGAAGAAACACAAACATATAAAATTATGGTGCCTAGTTCGCCCTCAAAAATTCTTTCTCTTGCCCCATGTGACACTGCAAATCAAATGACAATAAATATTCCCAATATGAACCATATATATCCAATTTTCCTCAAATACCTCAATGCTCTTGCACCCATGCAACTGACAACACATGGCTATAAAATACTTATATACATCTCTGAGGATATTTGTCAAATAGAATATGGATGGAAGATAGTGAAAATTAGTAGGCTCTTGACACCAAGATATGATAATGTCACTTGTGTGGAGGTCATACCATCTGGTGTAGAAGTCATTATTGGCATATTTTGTGGGCATAAGCATCTTTTAGTATGTTTGCAAGTATTTTCCATAATAACTGGCGAGTTGACCACCACTCTCATTGTGAAGCACAAAATAAGATTCATCGATGTGTGTAATGATCCACTCAACAAATTCTGCACAAGGTTTGATAGGGAATCTACATGTGATCCCACGCATTCTATACCTATCGATATTGATGTATGCGTGCACATCTCTAAGTTCTCAGAAAAATTCTCTTACATGAATGTGTTGTACATCTTACTCCATGTAACTTTTGTAGTTCGATAATTAAAACACTATGTATCTGCATATATTGGAATGGTTTTCATGGTAACTTCAATAGATTCCTTAGTGCTTTATTCCGAGACTTATTTGGAAGTCACATTACGAGGAGGCATGGCTCCAACAGATGATGAAAGGGTGAGAATACTTGTAGCATGAACACCTATTTGTGGTAGCACACTTATAATGACAACATTCGCTTAAAGCAACCTAACTATGGAAAAATACTTGTAAATCATGTATAAAGAGCCAACACATCTAACTAGACATGAAAATATATTAATGACCGTATAGAATCACTTGGATGCATGAGAAAATAGGAATGCAAACTAGGAGAGTGAACTTTCAAAGCACGAAGGAGTGTCAAGAGTCATTCAGTTCTTTGTAGTTTTCTCAGGCACTCAAGAAAGTGAAGAGAACCATCTAGGGTGCACTGGCACACTTCGAAGGTTCAAAGAGGTGGGTTATTGGGCCTCTAGGCTTTCACAGTGTGCTCATGCGCTCAAGGGGAGAGAGGCCACACTGGCACACTCCAAAGGGACGAAGCAACTTGCTTCCAAGCCTTAAAGCCTTCGAGGTGCGCTCATGTGCTCAAAGCAAAGGAGGGTGCACTACTACATGTTGAGGGGATGAAGGGAAGTTATTCAAGTCTTCGTGGTGTGCTCATGCACTCAAGGGAGGGCACAATTCTTCATGGTGAAGAAGTACGTTCAAAAGGAAAACTTGGTTATTTTGGGCATAGTTTTCAAGGTCGATCGTGATTCGAGTTCCAGAAGTACATTCTTATTGTTGAAATCTTAGAAACAATTTTAACATCAATATTTCATGATAATAATGAGTAGAAGAAGGATCTACATGCTTATATAGATGTTGTCACATTCATTGTGGAATATGAAGGGTTGAAGAATGTGAAGAGTTTCTACATGCGACAAAAAAATAACTCATGCATAATAAATATTGAACAAAAATGCCAATAATCAAACTGAAAAAAGAAAGAAATGACAACAAGAAAAATAAGAACGATAGTGAAATAATGCAAGGCGATGAGAATATTTGACATGAAAAACTTACTCGTGAAATGGGTTGATGAAGAGTTCATTGATCTCCATTTGTGCTCAACTTGGATGAATGATTATGCAAAAGAATGATTAACTGGGTTGATTTAAAAGAGTTTACATGCAAAATTGGTTCATACATGATCGTCACTTGTCGATGAGTGAAAGAATTAGTTAAGGTATGTTAAGTGGGCTCTTATTTTGTAGGAGTGCACCCACATGCGACAAGATGTTCATGCATGCACCTAGGAAGATCACATGTCTTTACCATGAAAGCGAACGCTCATGTAGGGTGCACTTGATTAGAATGAAGGAGTGTGCTCAAGGAGGGCACAATTCTTCAACCTGAAGGAGTACGTTGGAAATACTGGGGGGAGGGGGTGTGAATCAGTATTCCTTATCAATTAGTGCTTTTAAATATTTTTAGAGCATTAGTTAATCTTCAATTGTTATTAATGTTTATGCAATAATAACATTAAATAAAATAACACAATAGGCACAAGAATTTTAGGTGGAAAACCCCCTCTGGGTAAAAAACCACCAGATTCTTTTCTAACAAATTCTTTAATCTTCAACCCTAATTGAAGTGAAAGAAAAAACTTCCTAGAATTCTAGAAAATAATTATTCTCGAGGTCCCACTGGAAGGCGGCCCCAACGCCCTGGTTTCTTTAGTAATCAAAAGAATGGATTCCCCAACACCCTAGAGAGCCAAAACTTTCCCTAGCACCACCCTACCACCCTAAAGTGTTCACATACCCCAACCTGTAAGCGAATTCATACACCTACCTAGCACCTCCCTACCACCCTATAATGACTTAAATAAGACAAGACTATGGATTCCCAAACTAGGGAGAACAATCCACACTACAATAAGATGTACAATGAATTGTGTGTACTTGATCAAATACCCAATCACTCTATGACTTGAAAACTAACCATGACTTCATCCCAACAATGACTCCTATACCTCCCAACACTGCCTCTTCAACTCTAGGCAGAATGACTTTTTCACAAATGACTCTTTTACGATCTTTACAATGATGACACTTTTACAAATGACTCTTTTACAACTTTACAATGATGACTCTTTTATAAATGACTCTTCTACAACTTTACAATGATGAATGTTGGCCTTAACAATACTTCACGATATCTGGATGGTGGTCATGTCTTCAAGGAAGCCCCACTACAAATTTTCCTTCGATTTGATACTTTTGCTCTTCAAATATTGCTTGATGTTGTACTTGAATCTTCTTCTACTTGGATGAAAAATTTTGCCGGCGAAACCAATTCCAAAAAAAACCAAAATACTTTTCAACTTACATCTGCCTTCAAAACACATATAAGTGCATAATAATGAATAAAGTAAAATTAAAATTACAATGCGTACCTGAAGTGTGTTGGCTTAAGGGGCTTGACCTAGGTTCAGAGTTGTTTCTTCTTTGTAATGAGTTTTCTCTGATGTTTTATATGTATCTACATCTCTCTCTTTCTTCTAAACTAAATGATTCAAGGTGAATAGATAAAATACACTCATTTATAGTGCTTTGTTTTGGGAATGCATTTGGTTTTCAATGTTTTCACTGTTTGAAGAGGATTCATAGTTTCTTATGCCCTCATCAGCTCCTCAGCTGTCTACTCTACCATCTCAAATCCATTACTAGTACATAAAAACTTTTCTACCTCGCCCCACAGAACATGATTGTATCCCTGAGTTGATTTGCATAACCCAATCTACCTTCTCTAATTGATCCAGCAACCAAAACCTAAAAACAAATCAGAAACCCTAATCTATTATACCTTGTAGGAATTTACAGGGTAAGTTCCACAGAAAGAATACCAAAGGACACCGCTCACAACCAGATCTCAAATCAATACACCAGTATTTTTGACGTGGTTAAAACCCTCAGAGTGCAAGGAGGGAAACAGTCCACGGCCTGTCCCAACGTGGGTACTACAGGCAATTTATTAATCAAAGAATGAAAATTTACATAAGCTTCTCTCATGCACGGATTACCCAAACAATGACCCTCCATGCGCTTTAAATAGAACTCATGGACCAATCGGGTGTCAAGCCACGGATCAAGTGTCGGTAATACCGAGGTGAGAGTGAACCGTCGGATCACTACATATCGTGACCGTCGGATTGTAAGTTACAAAATGTACAACGGTAAAGAAACACACTTTACCTAACTCTAACCTAACTCTATGCTAGACCAAGTTGAACTTAACTATATCCTATGTGTCGGAATATCCTAACATCCCCCCTTAAGAACAACTTGGGATAGGATTGAAGGATTTACAAATATGACACAATAGGAGAAGGAAGGAGGCACTAGAGCCTATCCCCCCTTAGTGACAACTTCCTGAACTCCAAGCATATATCGAAGTTTAGTGAACTTCACCTCTGTGAGAGCCTTTGTGAAGATGTCTGCAACCTGATCATCTGTTGGACAATATTGCACTTCAAGAACATGGTCATGAATGAGCTTTCTGATGAAGTGCATGTGTAGTTCAATGTGTTTGCTGCGCTGATGCTGGACTGGATCTTTGCATAGCTGAATGGCACTTTGATTATCACACCAAAGTGTGGTTGGATGTTGCTACTCAAAGCCAAACTCTGATAGGATCTGACGAAGCCACAAGGCTTCCTTACTAGCTTCCACGGCACCACGATACTCTGCTTCTGCTGACGAAAGAGAAATGGCAGCCTGTTTCTTACAAGCCCATGTAATAGGTCCTGAACCAAGAGTGAAGACATAACCGGCAGTAGACTTCCGATCATCAAGGTCACCAGCCCAATCAGAATCAGTGAAACCAACTAACAGAGGAGCTGCTTTGGCACTGTAATGAATCCCAAACTGTACTGTACCTCGAACATAACGAAGTATTCTTTTAGCTGCTTTCCAATGACTTTCACGGGGGTTTTGCATAAAACGAGCAACAAGGCCAACAACAAAGGAAAGATCAGGACGAGTATGGGTTAAATACAAGAGTTTTCCGACAAGTTGACGGTATAAGGTAGCATCAACTTCAGGAGAAGTACAAGAGACTGAAAGTTTGACTCCAGACTGAAAGGGAGAAGGGGCTGGCTTACAGTCTTCCATGTGAAAATGACGAAGAATATCACAAGCATACTTGGACTGGGAAAGGAAAATACCCTCTTGGGATTGCAAGACTTGAAGACCGAGAAAATAGTGTAAGTGTCCTAAGTCTGTCATTTCAAATTTCTTTTTAAGGCTGGACTTCACATGGTTTAAGGTTGGGATCACTACCAGTAAGAATAAGATCATCAACATAAAGAACAAGGATGATAAGAGAGTTGCCCACTTTCTTGGTGTAGACAGTATTGTCAGAATGACACCTAGAAAAGCCAGATTCTAAAAGAAAGCTATCCATTTTGGCATACCAAGCCCGAGGAGCTTGCTTGAGGCCATAAAGGGATTTCTTAAGTCGACAAACGAGGCTGGAGTCTGTTTGTATGAAGCCAATGGGTTGTTCCATATAGATTTCTTCCTGCAAGTCCCCATGCAAGAAGGCAGATTTAACATCCATTTGATGGACTTCCCATTTTAAAGAGGCAGCAAGGGAAAGAACAAGGCGGATAGAGTTCATTTTGGCAACTGGAGAGAAGGTTTCAGTGTAGTCAATGCCTTCAACCTGTGAAAAGCCCTTAGCAACTAGACGAGCTTTATGTTTATCAACTTTCCCATCTGGTCCATACTTGGTTCTGTAAACCCATTTGCATCTAACAAGTTTGCGTCCCTTTGGTAGAGGAACAAGATCCCATGTATCATTTGTCATCAATGAATGATATTCTTCATTCATAGCTGCTTCCCAATGTGGATGGCCTGAAGCTTCTGCAAAAGTGTCAGGATCATGATTTACTGGAGCTTGAGCCAGTAAAGAAGAGGCTCTTTCAAACTGAGAACGTGTACGTCGCTGATCTGTAGGATCACCGGCAAGATCACCTGCTGCATCCCGAGTAGCACGGACCCATCTTGGAAGTTGAGGATCCTGAGAAGGTGGGGGAGGATTATCATCCTCGCTTTCATCATCAGAAGAAGAAATGTTTTCAAAGATAGAAGAGATAGGAAGAGGTGGCACATCCGCCGGACTAGGCTCGCAGGCCGATTTATTTTCATCAAATTTTACATCTCTTCTAATGATAACATTTTTGGACTTAAATGGAATAAGTCTATAACCTTTTACATCTTCAGAATATCCAACAAAAGTACATTTCTCACTCTTAGGTTCTAAAGCTTTATGCTTTTCATCTGGAATATGGGCCCATGCTTCACTTCCAAACACACGAAAGTGACTTACATCTGGTTTAATGGAACTCCAAGCTTCTTCTGGAGTGATATTCTCTAGAACCTTAGTAGGAGTGCGATTGATTATATAATTTGCACAATTAATTGCTTCGGCCCAAAAACTAAGACTGAGTCCTTTAGATTGCAGCATACAATTAGCCATTTCCTTTAAGGTGCGATTTTTCCTTTCAGCTACACCATTTTGTTGTGGAGTGTATGGAACAGTATGTTGCATTTGAATTCCATTTTCGGTGCAAAAGTTGATGAATGCGTTTTTAACATATTCTCCACCATTATCAGTTCTTAGCTTAAGAATTTGATGTCCAGATTGTTTTTCAACAAATGCTTTGAAGGCCAAAAAAGTGGTAAATACTTCGCTCTTGAGTTTTAAGAAGTATACCCAAGTGCGTCTGGAGAAATCATCAATGAAAGTTAAGAAGTACTTGCAGCCAGAGAATGAAGCAACAGGAAGAGGACCACATAAATCACTGTGCACAAGCTGTAAAGGGGCTGAGGCGTGCCAAGAGGCACGTTTGTCAAAACTGTCCCGATGATGTTTTTCGAGTACACATCCGGAACAAACACCATCTTTGCAAGATACCATAGGAAGACCTGTCACCATATTTTCTTTACATAGATGCTGAAGGGAGCGATAGTTTAAGTGACCAAACGCTCATGCCAAAGTTTGCTCACTTCATCATTATGAGCAACAAATACTGAGGGAAGATGGGATGACCCAAAGTTGTGAAACTTATACAACCTTTTGGAATCATCAGCAAGACCAGTAGCTAGAATCTGTTTAGGATCTTTTAGATCCTTGATTACAACATCATGAGGTGAAAATTCAACAATTTTACCTTCACCTGAATGAGTTATCTGATAGACAGATAGAAGGTTGCAGGATAAGTTTGGAACACATAATACATCATTGAACTGACCATTGTCTAGATGAACAGTTCCAGTCCCTACAACATTAAGAGATCTATCATCACCAATATATATATTTTTGGTGTTACAATCATTTAAAGAAGAAAACATGGCTTGGTTTTTGGCCATGTGACAAGAGGCTCCAGAATCAATGAGCCACTCATGAGAATGAGAAGAAGAAGAAGATACATTTAATGCATAACCAGACTGAGATGATTGACGATGACATGCAGAAAGTGCCGTTCCGGAAGTTGAAGTTGAAGTAGGCTCCACATGGATGTTATGTTTCTTCATTGCGGCTTCCAAGGCTTCCATCTTCTTAAAGCATTTAGATTCTAAGTGGCCATCTCGATTACAAAAGTTACAATGTCTATCAGTCTTCTTCCATTTGTTTTTATTGGTCTTATCATTTTGCTGAAATGATCTTTCATTTTGAGGCTGAGATGGTTTAGGACCATTCTTTTGAGGATATGACTTCTTAGGATTCTTTGAATTTGGGTGCTGCTGGGCGGCTAACGCTTTCGTGGAAGAGTTTCCAAGATTAAGAAGACCAAGGTGTAAGAGTTTTTCTTGTTCTCTTATTAAGGAATCACAAAAGGAGTCAAAGGAAGGGGCCTTGTAGTCTTGTCCTTGACAAATGAAAGCTTCCCTTGTAGAATGGAAAGTGGAAACAAATACAGAGTAGGCTGGTCCCAACTTAGTAAGGATGGAATAAATAAGGTTACCATCTTCTTTCTTAACTTTAACACCTTCCAAGAGATATCTAAGGGTCTTGAATTTGGACAAGAAATCTTCAATGCAAGAAAAATTATTAGGATCCAAAGTAAGCAGCTCATTTTCAAGTTGATGGGCTCTAATTTCATTTTTAATCCCAAAAACTTTAGCAAGTTTTTCTAATGCTTCATGAGGAGTCTCAAGTCCTGCAATGTGGAATCTAAGATCAGGAGAAATAGACATCCCTATCAAACCACGTGCTTGATCTTGTCTATTTTCCCATTTTGCCGCCTTGTCTTCATCTTTGGTTTCTTCTCTTGGTCTGTGGCTATTCTGAAGAGACCTTTACTTCTAAGTAAATCTTCCATGTAGGCTACCCATTGGAAGTAGTTAGTGCTGTCAAGAATGACTTGGCATGGACTTTCCATTTTTTTTTAAAAACTGAAGCTGAAGATGCTGAAAGTAAGTGTACCAATGGATAGATCTCGAAAAAATAGGCGGTTTTAAAAAAAACGGCTCTGAAAAAGGCTTCCGGATGAAGAAGTTATGGCTTTTTGAAAAAAAACTTGTTGACGTTGCCGGCAAAGTGCGCGAATGTGCGGGAATGAAAAAATCCGCCCCCACAAAATGGAGACTTGAACCCAAGACCTCTACTCTCTAAAAATAGCTTTGAACCAATTGATCTATACAAAATAATAGAGAGAGAGAGAGAGAGAGAGAGAGAGAGAGAGAGAGAGAGAGAGAGAGAGAGAGAGAGAGAGAGAGAGAGAGAGAGAGAGAGAGAGAGAGAGAGAGAGAGAGAGAGAGAGAGAGAGAGCTCGGTTTTGCTTGCCTTGACAAAACACAAAACAAAACCCAACACGAATATGCAAAGAAAAACGAACCTTGCGGCTCGAAGTTAGCTTTAGCCAAAAAACTAGAAATTTTTAAAAAAAATCTCAAGGTTAGCTTTAGCCGAAAAACTAAATATTTTTCTCAATGTTTCTGATTTTCCGAGATCACACTAAGGTGCAGGGAAAAGAGCATACGCATGAGAAAAATCCTTCCTTTCTGTTTCTGATTTGCCCAGATCGCACAGAGTCGCAGGGAAAAGAGCATACGCAGAAATGAAAGGTATAGATCCGGTTAAAAAAAAGGCTAAATAAACTGAGACCGAAATAAGCAGAGAGAAATTAACAGTAAACTGCAAAAAAAACACTGTATACCTCCCGATCTGAAAAATGACGCAGCTAGGGCTACCGGAAACCTTTTCGCATGAAACGAAAGGGGTTCCTCACTGGAACAGATGCTCCGAACGCAACAGAGCAGTCCTCTCGGCCCGAAAGCAGTCAGAAACAACAGATCTAGGAAACGACAGCCGCATGCAGTTCTACCGGCTTCAGATTTGGATCACCAACGGACGCGGCCCTCAAATAGCTCCGATACCATGTAGGAATTTACAGGGTAAGTTCCACAGAAAGAATACCAAAGGACACCGCTCACAACCAGATCTCAAATCAATACACCAGTATTTTTGACGTGGTTAAAACCCTCAGAGTGCAAGGAGGGAAACAGTCCACGGCCTGTCCCAACGTGGGTACTACAGGCAATTTATTAATCAAAGAATGAAAATTTACATAAGCTTCTCTCATGCACGGATTACCCGAACAATGACCCTCCATGTGCTTTAAATAGAACTCATGGACCAATCGGGTGTCAAGCAACGGATCAAGTGTCGGTAATACCGAGGTGAGAGTGAACCGTCGGATCACTACATATCATGACCGTCGGATTGTAAGTTACAAAATGTACAAAGGTAAAGAAACACACTTTACCTAACTCTAACCTAACTCTATGCTAGACCAAGTTGAACTTAACTATATCCTATGTGTCGGAATATCCTAACATACCTAGCCTAAAATCAGCACTCATTTCAGTCATCTCAAGTCCTAGTTGCCAATATTCTAATTGATATTGACAAGGAGAGAGCCGTCTCCTAACTTGGTAAGGCTAGCTACCAAGTTAAGCATGGTTTGATGTTACCCTAGACCTACCTTTTTCAGCCTGAGGTAGATTTAGGCACTAACATAGTGGCGACCATAATGGGGAATGTAGTTTCATGTTCCTCAACAAAATTTAATCAAGTTCAGATCTGATTGTTTATGGTGGACAACGTTCAGACACAGCAAGGCTGAAATTATTCACCTAGCGATTCCAAATCAATTTCGAGATCAGATCCAAGGACTCCACTAGAAGATGAACCCAAACAATAGAAACATGAAGGGACAAAATAGAAAGATCAGGTATTCAAGTTGGAATTTCATCCAAGACATTATTTTCTTTATTATAAATTATTTCTTCTCTTTTCAGTAGAATGTCAAGAAGGCTTTACAAAGTATACTATATTTGAGAAAAGATCCTAGATCTGCACTTGATTCTTTCCCTTTGAAGATTGTGGATACAAAATATGTGCATGCCTTTGATCTTGATCAAGACCCTTCTTCTGAATTTTATGATGATCGTCTTCAAAATGATGAGCCTTAAGAGACAAAGACTGATTCTACACCTTCTGTGCATATTCCTATACCTTGTAAAATTCCAGATAGATACAAACCTCTAATTTTACCTCCTATATCCCATGCTTTCCCTAAAAATTATTACCTATATCTACCAAAATTTGATGGTGAATGTGACAACATCACTGCTGAGAGACATGTATTAAATTTTGAATCTTTTCTCGACCTTTTTGATGTTGATGAAGAAGGTGTCAGTGTTAGGCTTTTTGCTCTTTCTTTGCAAGGCAAAGTCAAGAGTTGGTTCAAAACCCTGCCTGATGCAAGCATTTCCGATTTCCAGCAGTTCGTCAAAGTTTTCCACGACAAGTGGGTGGTCAGACAAAACCCTTTTTTGATTCTAGACAAATATAACTAGCTGAAAATACAGCCAGGGGAGACAGTACAAGAGTTTTCTACTATATTTAACCAAGTTTATTATTTGATGCCTACTAATATAATACCTCCTCCTAGATCTGCTCTCTTACACTACCCGAAAGCCTTTGATCCGGAAATGGAGTTTCAGCTGAGAGAAAGGAACCTTGCAACACTTGATGAGATGCAAAATAGTGCAGTAGATGTAGAGGCTAATTTGTTGATCAGAAGGGAAAAGTTGAATGAAGAAGAGATGAAGAACATAGATCCAAAGGAAAGCTCAACATTTTGGTAAGTGCAGTGGAAGAGATGATGCAAAGGATCACCACAAGGAATGAGTATAATGTTCAAGATCATGGCTCGTTGATTGAAGAGGAACAAGTCACTGATCCAAAACATTTTCTTTATTATCCCAGTTTTCATAGACCTGATAATGATTATTTTATAGATCATCTTGGAGAATAGAGATCTATTGATATGACATGTATGCTTGATGATGTGTATTTTACTGATCATTTGCCTCAGTTTGATTAGTATGATGATGATTATGTCCTCCAAACAAAAGCTAGTTTTGCAGATAAATCAGTAGCTGGTTCGTGGAAGGAGGAAGTCCACTTTAAGCGGCTCGAATACAGTGATCAACCGATGCATATCAGCTATGGAAGTGAGGAGGAAAGTGCAACAAATTTTGAAGTAAGTGAAGGATCTTTGCCTTTTTGTTTTGCTTCGTTTCAGATCATACGGGACAACTTTCGTGCTATCAGAAATCAACCATCAATAAGTTTCGATCTGGACCATCTTGAGGGCAATGAAATCCTTGTTCAAGACTTCTCATATCCAGATTTCCAACCCCCGAATGCCATTGAATGTCAGGTTGCAGATGAAGACTCAGAAGCTGGAACATATGATCAAATGATGCAAGATGATTCCATACCATTCTATTTCAAATCATTTCAGTTTTTGAAGGGAAATTTGCATAGTATATCTTCAATAAAGGATGAGTAGCCTATAGAAAATCATGCCATCTCATTGGAACCAATCGAAAATGGGTTGCAACAGTATTTTCAAGTTTTTCACGATCCAATAGCTGATGTGTTGGATGATGTCTGCAGTCAAAGTCCTTCTCCACTAGCTAACTGTGAGATTGAAACAAGTATTGATACAAACTTGATCTGGCAGTCAGTTTCTTTGTCATTTTCAGCAGGAGTCTCATCACAAAGCTTAGACGAAAGTTTGCATTCATGGTATGAGGAGAAGCAAAGTAATCCATTGGATGAGCTAAGCCCCAGTGCACATGAATTTCAAGATCCTTATGCAGTATTTTTGAAGTCGGATAGAGAATCCATATTATTCAATGGATCTATTTACAAGTTTTCATGGAAGTTGCCTTTTAGTAGTTCTCTCTTGTTCTTCATAAGAAAGCGCTTGTGGAGAATTCAAACAACAGCTAGAATTCTTACTTGGTTGCATTGGTTGTTTCATTTCACATGATCAGGTGATGAATGGAACAGTTAGAGTAAATTTTATTGAATAAGCTCCATTTTGAGCATATTTTCTAGTTTTTTAGTTGTGTTTTAGTATTGAGTCAATTTCAAGTCATTTTGTGTCTTTGAGTCATTAGTCTTTAGTCATCCATTTCAGTTTGTGTTTTTGACTCCATGCCCAATGGATAAGGCTACTTGGTCTATGGTGTTATTGGCACCTCCAAGGAGCTACCATTCCCAATGGAGACAATGTTAGTGTCAGCCTTTGAAGCCTTCCATCATTGATCAAATATGGTCTTACAAAGTGGTTTCAGGGTGTCAAAGTCAAATTTTGTCATTTCAGTGAGTCTTCAAGTAAAATTTGGTCACTAGGTATTAGGTCTAGGGTTGTTTTCACTCCTTCAAAAGTCTTCCAAGTATTGGTCCACGTCACCACTCAGATTAGTGTACCATCATTCAAAGAGTTTTCATCATCATTTTAGGTTCCAATGGGTCATTTTACACCTTGTTCATGCTTTAGTTGTACTTGGGTAAGGCCCATTTCCCTCTCCTAGGGTTTTGAAGGTAATTTTTCTTGGATTGCCAAATTATCAACAAAACGTCTGTCCTAATGTTCATAAACCTTCCCTATTCTTAATATACCTTCTTAAACACTTCCCATCACTTATATCCCTCAAACTCATCATTTTCCCATAGACCTTAGTTTATTGCTACAATTTGACAATTTTCTAGGCTAGGCCTATGTTTTGCCCTTTTGGACCCCTTACCCTCACTAAATCTTTGAAATTTAACTTTCCCTACTTCCTAACATCCCTCCCTACTTTCCAAAACTTTCTCAAGAATTTATAAGCCCCTTATCCCCTTCATTTCACTTCATTTCGACAAATCCCCAGTTCCACACATTGGGATAGGTTTTACTCAAATGATGTTTCTGAGCAAGAGAAAATGAATTTGGAAAAAGTGAGAGAGTTTTTTTTCCATAATAGGCCAAGGAAGAAAAACCTCCTTCACTTTTTACACAGGTGTCATGGTTTTAGAGAAATGTCAAAAATAAAGTTGCCTCAGGAGAGTTGTTACACCTCTCGAGTGGCCTTGGGAAAATCAAGGTTTCGCCTAGCTGGGTTGGCCAAATGAATTTTGTGATGAGTGAAATTATAACTAGACACAAATGCATTTCCAATGAGCTATCATGAGCTCAATTTGGAGATGAGGAAGACCTTCAAAAGTTGATTGCAACAGCACTTTGCATTTAGGCAGCCTCATTTAGCACATTTTGACCAGTCTTGGGACATTTGACTCTTGATAGGGAAAATGAACTCCAAATTGAAAAATTCGAGATGTTTTGGAAATTAGACTCAATAATATTTCCAAAGAGCTATTATTCACCTAATTTTGACACTGGGAAGGCCTCCAAAATTTGTTTAAAAAAAGGCGTTGTGCATCAAATCAGTGGCGTTGCGCATCAAATTTTGCAATGTAGGAAATTTCAGCAGCACGCATTGAATTAGCTCACACTTTTGCCAAATAGCTTGTAGTTTTGGATTCAGAATGAAAAAAAACCAAACCCAGAAAATTTCATCAAATTTGGAGGAGATCTTGGTCACCAAAAGGACAAAAAACAGTCAAAAAGTGCCCTCTCTGCCACTTTTTGGACACACAGGAACCAGTCTTAGGAGAATCCACTTTTGAGGGGGCAAATGACCTCCAAATACGAAAATTAAAAGTGTTCCAGAAACTAGATAGGTAGGGCTTTCCAAGAAGCTATCTTGGGCCTTATTTTTATTAGTGTAGGGCCTCCAAAAGTAGCCTTGGAGCGACGCTGCGCATCAGGAAACTTTTTGTCAATTTTGCCTAAAACTCAAAATTTCACCCAGTTTCTTCAATGGTTGAATTTTCTTCTTTTCTTGGTAAATGTATGCATGGTAAATGATGTATTTAATGTAAGTATTGATGAAAATCACCTCATAGGGTAGATACATCAAGTTCCAAGTGGTTTTGAACTGTAATGAATTGGTTTCCTAAGTTTTAGAGGCAAGTTGTTCCACTGCCTATATTCCTGTTCTTAGTTTAGATATGGTTGAAACCACCCCTTTTCTCATGGATTCGACCCTGATAGCTAGCATGAGTGGTTTCCTTTCCTATATTATGTAATTTTTCACTCATTTATAGAGGTTGGACTTTGGCAGAAGTATTGGACTCATTGAACATTTTGTATCAGTAGTTTGGCAAGGAATAAAACCAGGTTTTACAGCTATTTTTGTGGGATTCTTGTGACAGTGAGTTTATGTATTGTTTCTTATTTGTAAAGAGTTATCTCTGATGTTTTATATGTATCCACATCTCTCTCTTTCTTCTAAACTAAATTATTCAAGGTGAATAGATAAAATACACTCATTTACAGTGCTGTGTCTTGGGAATGTATTTGGTTTTCAATGTTTCATTGTTTTAAGAGGATTCATAGTTTCTTATGCCCTCATCAGCTCCTCAACTATCTACTCTACCATCACAAATCCATTTCTAGTACATTAACGCTTGTCTACCTCGCCCCACAGAACATGACTTTATCCCTGAGTTGATTTCCTTGACCCAATCTGCCTTCTCCAATTGATCCAACAACCAAAACCTAAAAGACAAATCAGAAACCCTAATCTACTATACCTAGCGTAAAATCAGCACTCATTTCAGTCATCTCAAGCCCTAGTTGCCAATATTATAACTGAGATTGACAAGGAGAGAATCCTCTCGTGAATTGGTAGGGCTAGCTACAAGGTTAAGCATGGTTTGATGTTACCCTAGACCTGCCTTTTCAGCCTAAGGTATATTTAGGCACTAACACTTCCCAGTCTTCGCGCTTCATAAACTGAAAACAACAAGGCTCATAGACAATTCTCTGAATGTAATGTGTTTTTCGGTGGACCAACATGCCCAATTTATAGGGAGTTTTTAATTCAAATCTGATCATTCCCTCCAATTTCAGATCATAAATGTGTCTTTGGCAGTATATCTTTAATATTTTTGCCATAAATGGCACCTACCCACTCCTCTTAATGAAACGTTTTCCATCAAATAATTAATAGTAACTCCAACTGCTACTTTTGGACCCATCTATGTGGTACCATCCTCAATGGCATAGCTGATCCAGCATAGCTTCACCTGTCACATTCTTGTCTTCCATCGTGCAGCCTCCCTATGATGTTGCACCTCATCAGGCAGTGTAGTTTATAGTCCCGCAATCCCTTGCAGCTTCCTGGATTACTAAGACTGTCCTACTACCATATAGTCATTGCGTAGGGGCAGGATCCCCTATGTAAAGCTTCAGCCTACTTCCGTTCACTTTTCCAAGGAATGGTTCCCCCTTCAGCTTCGCGAGTTGAACTGTACCACCATCCGTGATCTCCTTAACAACATATGGCCCTAACCAGTGCATTTTAAATTTCCCTGGAAATTTGGTGAACTTACTGTCATATAGAAGCACTAAATCATCTCTCTTAAAAGTCCAAAGCTTAATATGCCTATCGTTCAATGCTTTCTGGCCTTCCTTTTGCTCTTGTTGGTGAAATCCTGCAAGGAAGTGGTCCTCTTCTAACTGCATGATCTGCGCGAGCCGTTCCTCTAAGGTCTCGTGATCTACCATCTCTATCAAAGCTGTAATACATAAATTTGGCACAATATACTCCATAGGAATCACTGCTTCAATTCCATAGACGAACCTAAATGGTGTTTGGACTATCAACTTATTGCAAGTCATCCTATATGCCCATAACACAATTGGTACGTGCATATCACATTCATTCCTCTGCGCATTGTAGACCTTTGTTAATGCATTCTCCAAAATTTTGTTAAATTATTCCACCGTTCCATTCACCTATGGGTGATAGGGCATGCTCTTTTGATGATACACCTGGAATTCCTCAAACATCGCATTAGTCATTTCATTCAAGAAATGTGTATCCCTATCACTCATCAATATCTTAGTGCATCAAAACCATGTTAATACATATTCAAATAAAAACTTCGCAGTGGTGGCAGTTGTACAATCCTTCACTAGCTGTGCTTCTACCCATCTGGTTAAATACTCTGTTGCAGTAATGATATACCGCATGCCTATCTTCTTACCTGGTGGTTGTATTGGACCTATGAAGTCAATGGCCCATTTATCAAATACCTGCAATGAAACCTGAGGATTTAAAGGCAACTCATCCCTTCGTGAAGGCTTCCCCGTCCTTTTGCAAGCATCGCATGCCTTGCAATATGCATGAGAATCCTCGTGTAATGTTGGCCACCATAACCCAACGCATAGAATGTTCTGTGTGGTGGATTTTCTTGCATAGTGGCCTACTTCCACTCCTCTATGTGCTTCAACAAGGATACTAGCGTGTTCTAACCCTAGAACATACCTTCGCAGTATCTCATGTGTTCCCATATTTTACAAATTCCCCGCAATCACTGAAAACGTCGCAGCGCAGACTACTAACTCCTTTTTCTCGATAGAATATCCTTACGGAGTTGTTCCTGTGGTAAAAAACTAAATGATATCCACAAAATTGTCATCCACGATGTGCACCCTAAAGTATTACGCATCTGATAGTCCTTCCTCCAAACTATTTGGTTCTTTTCCCATTTCAATCCTTGATAGATGGTCTGGTCCTACATTCAACCTTCCAGGCTTCACAATCACTTCAAAATCATATTCCTGAAACAACAGTAACCACCGACATATCTTCCCCCCCAACACAAGCTTATTGACCAAGTATTTCAGTGCAGAGTGATCTGTATACAGTTTGAAGTGTCCACCTAGCAAATAATGCCTAAACGTTTCCAGCACGTAGACCACCGCCAACCCTTCGCACTTTGTAGTGGAGTAATTTTTCTCAGCTTTGATAACTTTCTACTCGTGAAGGCAATTGGATGATCAATTTCTCCTTCACATGCTTGTCTCAATACCACACCTAGTGCAATAGAAGAGGCATCTACATGCACATGGAAGTATTTCTTCCAATCCAAAAACACCAAAATAGGTGCAGTCACCACCTTTTCCTTCAAGACATCCAAACTACGCCGATAGCCTTCATCCAAGAAAAACATTACATATTTCTTCAATAATTTCTCCATCAATGTGGTTATCTAAGGATATGCCTTGATAAACTTCTTGTAGCATCCAATGTGCCCCAATGTCACGCATAGTTGTTTCACATTCCTATGATCTTCCAAATTCACAATTACAATGATCTTCATAGGGTCCACCATCAATCCCAGATTACATACAACATGGCCGATAAAAATCCCAAAGGGCACACAAAATATGCACTTCTTCAAGTTTAACATGATCATATACCTTCAGCATGTATCTAGCATAAGGGGTAGACTTGCAGCATGGCACTTCACCAAGGCAAACACAATCCAATCATCAAAATACACCTCCAAGAATTTATGAATAAACTCTTTGAACACCGCAATCACAACCCGAGAAAAGATTGTAGGCGCATTCTTTAATCCGAATGGCATTACTGTATATTGAAAGCAACTCCACTCCATTGCGAAGGTTGTCTTACTTTGATCCTCTGGCATGATCTTTATTTGATGATATCCCAAAAATACATTAGTGAATAAGCCTCTTGTCCTCTAACATTCTCTAATGCTTCATCAGTAAATGGTATTGGGAATGAATCATGCACGCATGCATCATTGAGTTTTATCAGATCCACACATATATAGATTTCACCTTTCTATTTCTTCTCTCAAACCACCATTGGGCTTACCCAATTTGATTCCTATACTAGCTCAATAATATTGGCATCCAGCATCTTATCCATTTCCTGACGCACCTTTTTCTTATACTTTTGATTTAGTCGATAAGGCCTCTGCTTAACAGCCTTTACATCCGGCTTCAATGTA
Source organism: Pinus tabuliformis (assembly GCA_031772625.1). NCBI lineage: Eukaryota > Viridiplantae > Streptophyta > Pinopsida > Pinales > Pinaceae > Pinus > Pinus tabuliformis. The sequence goes on from CM062818.1 coordinate 140,035,195, forward strand.
ATCTTCATAACACCTAAATCTTCGATGATTCCTTTCAAATCTGAAAACTTCGTTGGGAATAAATCCTGGTACTCATGTAGTAGCTCAGCTACCTTATCAACCATATCCTCATCCCAGTAGTCACCTATCTTCGCGAACTTAGGTTATGCTTCAGACATAATGTTTAATTATCGAGCTTTCAAAGGTTCTGATATATCCAAGTTCGCCACCTTCGGTCCTTCAACTTCACGTTGTCCTTTTTTTCTGGGATGGTGATATTTCGTAGATATTCATCTTCTCCTTTAGCAGTCACATTGTAACATTCCAGCACATGGTGCAACTGCGTACTTCAATCCGGCTAAGTCCATTCTACCTGTGCCTTAGGTATTCTGAATATATCTGCTTTTATCTCTTGGAGTGCCTCATCAATGCTCTCAAGCCCATCCTCAAAGCTGAAAGTTAATAGAAAACTCTCCCTTAAGATGTCCCATTCAGTTGTTCCATGGCAAAGCTCTGTATCCAAATACCAGTTCATTAGAATGGTATCTAAGGTATGACAAAAAATGTGCACCCATTCTGGTTGTGGTTCTGTTTCCCTAGCCTTAGTCCATTGTGCCAAATGATCGTGTGGATCACCCTTCCCACTGTATTTTTCTGTCATCCAAGTATTAGAATATCCAAACCTTAATTTCATCATCCTCCTATATTCCTTCCATGCAACAAATTTCTCCTCATGCGTACCTCACCAACGGGAAGGTGTAGCGTGTAGTGCCAACTCCGGAGCCTGAAATTGATGTTCTTCCAGTACGTCTCTTTCAATTTCATCTAGAAACATATCCACATCAGTCAAACCATCGTAACGTGGAAGGTTCCTTACCTCGGTCGAGACACACTGCAGTGATTTGGTCATCATATTGCAATGGAGCGTAGATACTTCATGTAACTGGTTTTACCAGTGTTCAAGTTCTTCATCTGAATCTTAGGTGCAGGAGTTATCCCTATCTCACGAAATTTGTCCATCAGGTGTAGGATTGATCCAATCATAATATTGCACTGTTATCTTGTATATTTGATCCATATCATCACCACTCTCTAAAAATTTGCCAACAGGGTCAGTATAACGTGCTCCTTTGAGAGATTTATTTTCTAATGCCATGTTCCGCTTATTCAAGTTTATTACCGCGTCCATATCAAAAGCCCATTGTTGGCTTGTGGGGGCCTGATCCAAGTTCAACATTAGTTAGCCAAACAAATCCCTACACTATTGGCCCTTTCGGCATCAGCCTGTGGAGCACGAACTAAAGTCTCACCTGAAGCAGTATGGGGGGATTATGGAACCAAGTTTCCGCACCCTTGAGATGGTTGTGATGTCAGTTTATTTAAGCTATACCTACCTGCGCACCAGCTTCTTAGCCCTCTATTCCACCCTTCAGTACCTTCACAAAAGGATACAATTGGCTTTCGCGTAGCCCTAACCAGGAGCTGATATACTTTCACACTGCTAGGGCAACGAACTATGATATTTTCCAAACCAAGCTAAGTGTCTTACTTATCTTATTAACAGATCTTAGTTAACTTTGCATAAACGGATGTTCTTACTTGTGTTCACTTAACTAATATATTTACATACATTCGCGCATCATATAAGCATTATAAGTAAAATTCATACCCAATATAACATATGCATAAATAGGAAATAAAGACGCAGAAATTATTGAATACTTCTCTTTAGTGATAATTCTAAACAATTACAGACTTGACCCATCCTGCGCATTCAGCTGCAAGGGTCCGCGCACTCAGCTGCAGACTTCTAGGCCTCTACTGTTATGCTCTTAACTTGCAAGACGATACCAGAAGACCAAATATGCAAAGAAATATAACCAGAACATAGAACAATGAGAAATAGCAACAAGTATTTTATTATTCAGAAAGCAATGTTCACTTGCCTCTTCGAGGGGGCAAACTCTAATAGAGTTGAGCTTAATTACAAAATAAGACATAATGCTCCTTGAGGGGAGTCTCTATCCTTTATATAGGATTCATACATGCAATACCATGAGGCAATACCATGGTTCTTATTAATAGCATCTATCTAATACCATGGCCTATTTGCAACTAACTGTGGTCCCTTCCTTAAATGCGGGTTAACCACTTACAATTATTAATATGGGCTTTATTGAGTCTACAGCTATGACTCGATCCTATTACGTAAATAAGGGGGTTAGGGTTGGACCCTAACATCTGCACACTCAGCTGCAGAGCCTCTATCTACACTATGACACAAAACATAGACTTCCACTTCAAAGCTATCTCTCATACATATTTGATCTTAATTACTTTTTTTCCATTATCCCCTAACTACTTAGAGCTTAGCTCTATTTATACAATCCATGGTCCGTGGACCATGGGTAGATCTTTTACAGCTGACATTACATTTCCAAAATAAGCGCGGATAATCCTATGACTCTTTAACAACTATGTGCTTCGCAACCACAAAATGTGGAGTCTTTACATTTAGATTACAAAATTGGACCAAAATATGCATTTTAAGCCCCAAAACTACCCTTGGGGAATCCCGCACCCAACAGTCCCCCAAAACAAACATTGTGACTCGCCCTTGAGTCACTCTGCAGGTGCGTAGATCTTAGCACAAATACCTCCCAACTCTGTTTGGATCACTGCAACTTCAACAACACACTGAGCGACCGCCTGCTGGATTTCTTCCACTCGCTATTTAGTGACTGCTGCTGAACTGCTACCCTGAATCTTTTGCTGAGATTCTTGCAGTTTTGCGAGCTTTCCTTCAATGGAGGTTGTGATCACATAAGCCTCGTCTATCCATGGCTATAGGCGCGATTTTGAGACTGCTTCTTTACGCTGAGCGACATCCACCTATTCCTTGAGCGCCTTTGCCTCTTGCATCTGTACGAGCGTCTATGTAAGGGAAACCATTTGCGTGGTCCCTTTTACCTCATCATAAACCTATTGTAGCTCGCACCCCTCTATCTCTAGGTGCTCCACATTTGAGTCCTCCTGCAGGGTGGTTAGGACCTCGAATGACTATTCGAAAAGCTGCATGCAGTCTGCCACTATACTATCAACCACTGCTATTATGATTGTAACAGTGGTGGTATGATGTTCCTTGACTTCTAGCGGAGTTGAAGGCTATGCCTTCAACTACAATTCTATGATCTGTAGGTTCAACTCCGGTTGAACCCTATCCATCTCTGCTCGAGCATCACGCATCCCTGTGGCTAACTTACAGACGCGTGCCTCCACCGGTTCTTCTGCCTAAATGTCCAACTCTGGGACCATCCGGCAGGCTTCCTCCACTACCTGCATTATTTTCTTGTTCTGCTCCACTGCCTTGTTGCGCTGCAGGCCCAACTTCTCAATGTTGATGCGCTACTCGCTCATCACCTGTAGAGCGCGACTCTCCTAGGCCCTGAGTTCCATGGTGACTCCATCCTACAAGAGGTAGAGCATCTCCCAAGGGAGCGCAACCATGTTTAATCCTACCCCTTTCAAACTGCTAACTGTGGGCCTGTCAGCCTCCTTCTCTATAGTAAGTGCCCCATCTGGTAGCACTATCGTGTTAGTCACCCTTGTGCGCAACATCTCCTCGGCAGCTGAAGTGTCGATCACGAGGTTGGTGGACACTGTGCCAGCCTGTGGAGTGCGTACCTGCAACTCCTGCAACTTTGTCCGGAGAGCCCCCAATACTAACTGTTGTTGTTCTTCGAACTATTGGAGGGCCTCCGCGGTGACATCCCTCACCGTTTCACCGATATCATGCAAATCCCCCTCAGTGAGGGTGATTAGGTTGAAAGATGTCTTTGATGCCTTTTTTTTCCTTCGTGGCACTGCCTGCTCTCGTGGTCATGGACACTTGAGTTGGGTGGATGTTGTCTGTGGGTCCGTGCCACCTTGTTCTATCTCTATTTCTACCTCAGTTCCAGGTGAAGGTGACTTCTGTCCTTCACACTCTTCTCCTCCTTTTTTTGTTGTTATGCCTGTTTCACGACATCACGCGCTGCCTGGGGCTTAGCCTCTGCTTCGTCCTTTCTATGCTTCTCTGCCAGCTGCGCCATTTGAAGCTTTGTCTCTTCCTTATTGTCCTGCATAGCAGTCTTGTCCATTTCCATCGCAGAGACAGCTATAGCATGCCACTCTGGTGGCCACGACTTAAGGACTGCTAAAATTACATCATCAGTCACCAAGTATGGTAGGTTATGCCATGTCTTTGTAGGGTCCTTCTACACCTTGATAAAGACATGGTGGAAATCCGCTTTGAACTCTGCAAAGCCCTGCAAACTGGCCTATACTGTGAGTGATAATCGTGGATTGTGATTGATCCCCATCCAGATATTCATCTCCATTAAGACCCAAAAGATCTTGCTTTCTTTTATTTGTTATGCATCCTTGGTCACCCATTGCAAAGCATACTTCGCTACCTTTGGAAGGTCCAGCATGACCGAAGGGAATTGGCTATCTTCGGGAAGCTTCCATGCCACTAGTACAATCAACAACAGGAGCCACATGTAGTGAAACGTTTTTCCCTGCTCCTGTGCCTCATGAAAATCGCAAGGAACTCGCCCCATAGATAGTTTTCCCAGTTGAACTAGACTCCTTTCACATATTAGTCTGCTAGTGCAATCACAGGCGCGGGCACCTCATCCACGTGGCACTTCCACATCACTTTCCCTGCTAGTATTTGTGTCGCGAACTTGACTGTAGGGTTGTTAATGTTGGAGATGGCATATCCTTGTTTCTTCTTCTCCAACTTGAACTTCTTCTTCATTGCCTCTATAAGGGCCAACTCGCCACCTTTTCCTTCTGAAATGTTGGCTGGATCCTCCCTTGAGTAAGGCAGCCATGTGATTCGATGAATCAAGTGGTCTGTGATGGGAATGAGCTCCTCTAGCCACAAACACCCATGATGCACCAAGTAGAGCAGCTGCCTGATGACGAAGATGGCCACTAGGGCACGGTGGTAATGAAACACCCAGAGCAAGTTTAGCAATTGGGCTTTCTCTACACCCTTAAGCCATTTGCACGGCTCTAATTCAATCATTCCAATCATCGCGTCAATCTTCCAACACATTCGCTGCTTTGTCGCTAAATGTTGGAATTTCTCATGATCTGTGAGGTCCCAATATTTAAACTTTAGGATAGGAACTTGCCCTAAGTGGGGCCCCTCAAAAATAATATCATCTGGGAGCAACGGGGATTGTAGGGATCTCTTTCTCTCGTCTATGTCCTTCGGCGCCTTGGCTTTTCCCTTGCGTGGAGGAACAGAACATATTCTGGTGGCCTGGTAATAGGGTCTATGCCCTGGGTTTCAACTTCCATTTCCTCGTCCTCCTCGTCCACCAGGATTTCTTCAGATTCCTCCTCATCAACCTCCAGATTAATGGCCTTACCCTTTTCCTTCAAGGTGAGCTTGGTCCTGTGTGGGTTTCGTGGTGATACGGGCACTGGGATCATAGCCTACTTATCCTTCTTAGGTCTTAGTATTCTGGGTGATTTAGGGACCTCGACTATTTCCCGACGCTCTTTGGGGCTTCTACTACCACAATTTCCTGCACATCTTCTTCGGTTGTCACTACTCTTGTGTCCATGGCTTCTATGGGTGCTAACATAGCGTTATTCCACAATTCTTGCAGTGTCTCTGGTAGTTGCTCAAACAATAAATTCACTTTCAGAGTCTTGAAGAGGTCTCAGTTCATGTATACTTGAGCGCAAAACAACTCAGTTCTCAAAATGCCAAGTGTTTTTCACTAGATAACCAGTTGTAATTTATAGGGCCTTTTGAATTTTAATTCGACTATTCTCCCCACATTCAGCCCATTAATGCTAGATTGGCAGCAAATTTTCAAGAATTTAGCCCATAAATATCACCTTAAATGCTTGCCACCCACTCCATTTGACCTCAAACTGACCATCAAATCATGGATAGTGACTTTAATGGTCACTTTCTAGTGGACCTGTGCACTAGCGCAGCTGTCTTCATGCGGTCGCGGAGCCTGCGACACTTCGCTTCTTGGTGCAGTCCTGACATCGTGTAGATCCCCAACTCGAGCAGTGTAGTTTATAGTCCCGTGCCTTCTTTCAGCTACCTAGAGCACTAAGACTATGCTTCTATTGGCTAGTCATATGGTTGGGCCACCTATGTATGGCTTCAAACGACTTCCATTCACTTTTCCTGGGAAGGGATCTCCATTCAACTTAACCAACTGGACTGCGCCACCATTGGTAATCTCCTTAATAACATACAGCCCCAACCAATGCATTATGATTTCCCCAAGAAATTTATCAAAATTACTATCATACAACAGCACCAAGTCATTCACCTTAAAGGTGCGCAGCTTAATATGACAGACATGACACACTTTTTCACGTTACTTTTGGACTTGTTGATGAAATCCAGCCAAAAATCTCTCTTCTTCCAACTTAGCCAACCGTGCAAGCCTCTCTTCTAGGGCTCCGCAATCCATCATATCTGTGAGTGCCGCTATATATAGAATAGGTACGATGTATTCCATAGTAATCGTTGCTTCAACCCCATATACTAGCCTAAAGGGTGTTTATCCTATTAACCTCTTGCATGTTGTTCGATAAACCCACAATACTGCAGGTATGCGTAGGTCCCAATCACTTCACTGAGCATTGCATACCTTGATCGGTGCATATTTAAGCACTTTGTTGAATGCCTCCACTATCCCGTTAGCTTGTGGGTGATAAGGTGTGCTCTTTTGGTGATACACCTGAAATTCCTCCGTTAGTGCATTGATCGTCTCATTCAGAAAGTGTGTACCACGATCGCTCATAAAGATCTTTGGACATCCAAATCACATTAGTACATGCTCAAATAGAAACTTCACAGAAGTTATGCCTATGAAATCCTTCACTAGCTACGCTTCTACCCAATGAGTCAAGTACTCTGTCATAGTGATAATGTACCTCGCACCTGTCATTCCTTGGGGCTAAATAGGTCCTACAAAATATATTGCCCATTTTTTGAAGGGTTGCAACGTTACTTATGGATTCAAAGGCATTTCATCCCTCTGCGATGTCCTACCTGTCCGCTGACATACATCAAACACCTTACAATATTCTTTTGAATACTGATGAAGGGTTGGCCACCACAACTCAATGCATAAAATCTTCTGCACAGTTTCTCTTCTTGCATAATGTCCTCCTGCAGTGCCCCCATGAGTGTCCATGAGGATGCTTCTTCGTTCAAACTTATGTACATACCTTTGTAGTATTTCATCATTCCCCATCTTTTATAGATGCCCAGCAATGATAGATAAGTTTGTCGCGTGCACCACTAATTCCTTCTTTTGCTGGATAAAGTATCCTTCCAACGCAATTCCAGTTCTTAGAAAGTGTATTATATCCTCAAAATTTCCATCCACAATGCACACAGAAAAGAGCTGCACGTTAGGTAATCCTTCCTCCAAACTAGTAGGTTCCTCACCTGTCTCAATGTGTGACAGGTGGTCAGGTCCCGCGTTCAATGGTCCAAGCTTTACAACAACTTCAAAATCATATTCTTAAAACAATAAAAGCCATCTGCAAATTCACCCCCCAACACAGCCTTATTGACCAGGTACTTCAGAATGGAGTGGTTCGTATACATCTTAAAGTGGCCTCCTAGCAAGTAGTGTCGGTACTTCTAGAGTGCATACACCATAACTAGCCCCTCATGCTTAGTGGTGGAATGGTTCTTCTCCACTTTGGCCAATTGCATGCGCAGATCATTCTGCCCATCATACTTGTCTATTAGTCACATCTTAGTCTTCCCAAACTGTGCTTTCATCATCCTCCTACATTTTCTCCAATCGTAAAATCTTCCCTTGCGCATACCCCACCATCTTGCTTGCGTAGCGCACAGTACCTAGTCCAAGGCCCGGAAGCATTGTGTTTCTAGTACCTCCCTTTCAAATGCATCCAAAAAGGCATCTACCTTAGTTAGACCATCATACATAGGAAAATTCCTTTCATTTGACGACACATAGCACAATGATTGGGTCATCATATTGCAATTCAATGTAGTTACTTCGCATAATCGATTCTCCCAATGTTCTATTTCTTCATCAGAATCCGAAGTGAAGGAACTCCTACTCTCCTATGTAATCCATCCATCCACAATGGGATTCACCCAGTATTCATCTCGCGCTATTATATTATAGATGCAGTCAAGATCATCATCACTTTCATAGTCACAGACTGGTTCCATATATCACGATACCTCAACAGGATCCAGCGGTATTATTGTGCGTAGTGATTTCTTCTCAAAGATCATCTTCCACTTCTTTAGATTGATTACCCCATTCATATCAGTATCCTAGTCAATTCCCAGGAGCGTAAGGTAGCGATTATTGTCATCAACAATCTCTATTACTTCAAAATCTACCAACACACTCGCTCCCTCAATATCCATGGTCACTCCCTCCAGCTGCCCCATGGATATGATTTTATGTTGATTCACCATCCTTACCTGACTCGAAGACCATTTCAGAGCAGGTTGCCCCATTCGCTCCAAATTCTTATTTGGCAGTACAATTGCATCTGATCCCAAATCCAAAATGACTTGATCCATTTTGTATTCTCCGATCTACACGATAAGTCTCATTTCACGCCCTGTCCTTGTCTCATGCTTTCCAATCTTGCGGACTACGCGCGGTTCACCTGGCACGGTCCCAGAAATTCCCTGTAACTCTTTCACAACGTTATTGTCACGTAGTAACTTCATACAGGTTTCTAGGAAAGTAGTGAGCATATAGGGGTTTATCTTCGGCTCCAGATCATCCTTGCTTCTTGAAGTGGAGGCCTCAGCGAAGCTGTTCTTAGCATTCATTAATGCTTCAAGGGCATGCTCCAAACCGAACTCGGCCTCTTTCACCAGGGCTTTGTGAACCCATGTGTTGTCTTCCAATTGTTTTGCCTTGTCATCTCCTATCACGATTCCACTTTGGAGCACTATATTTATGTTTGGATCTTCCTCGTGCAGCTCAGACCTCATCATCTACAGGTTCTAAATTGGGGGAGGCGATAATGTTCCTTTGTCATGTATCCTAGATATCAGCGTAGGACAATCTTCTGTTTCATGATCAAATAACATAGTGTCCTGGCCCTCTACAATTGTAGCAAATCAATTGTTTATGACCTCTACTAGGTCCTTCTCTGCCTCGGCCTTGTCTGTGCCCCTAAAATCCTGTCCGCGCCATCCCTACATTCTAGTAAAGGGGCCATGTTTTATCTTAAACTTTTTAGGTGGGCATTCTATCCATCATCAATTCGTAGCTCCTGCAAGTACGCTCATCATGTCCCACCGATCTACAAAAGTTGTAGAACAATTGTTGCAGAGTTTGCGTATACTTTTGTAACAAGTGATGGTTGTTTGTGGCATGTTTTCCAGCTATTTGATAGATAGTGCATCACAAACAGACACCACGCTAGGTCCTTCTTGAGCTTCCAACCTGAAAGGCATCGATCCTCCTCCTACAAGGTAATTTGTAAAGACCGGGCAATGGTCTTTGTTATGACCCTGACTCTTGCATTTCACGGACCATACCTCTTCGCATACCTCTGGTGAACTGTCCTATCTTGCTTCAAGCTTTGCATCTCAAGGCATAGATTCTTCAACTGCGTGTGGATCTGCTGAACTCCTAGATTAAGATCTTACATCAAGGTCTCATGTAGTCTCATGGCAATCTCCAAGGCCTCTGCCTAAGTTGTTATCTTCTGCTGCGACAGTGCACTTCTTAAGTGTGGTAGTAGCGAAGCCACAAACCACTCGCGATGTTGTCCATCTGTCAAATTCATGTTGGCTTTGCGGATCGTACAATTCAGCCTCAGATCTAGTTCCCAAGGCATCACACTTGGTAGCATCGTGATCTCTTTGAATCCCACAATCGAGTGCACTTCATATTTAGGCCTGCTAAATTCCCTATTCAGTGTTTCTTGGATGTCCGTTACTCTAGCATTCAGGTTATCACTAGAGTACTTAATATACCAGGTTAGCGCACGATCTTGCAGAGCACTAACAAGTGTTGCCTTCTTTATATGGTCATCAATAACACCTTGAGCTTCCCATACAACCCTCACTGTAGAAATTTTGAATAATAAACACATATTCAATGGAGATTATCCTGATCATGTACAATTGTGGAATACATACACAATACATAAGCTCCTCTACATTGATCATCAATTTACAGAAGCATAAACATTCACAGGTGTACATAGAAGCATCAATCACACATATCAACACAGTATGTATCCCGGGGAAAACATCTCGCTAAAAAACCAAACTATCTGTATATTATATTAATTGAATCATGTAACATTACAAAGTACAATGCCTATCACAAGAAATCTAGTACCAGCTCCACCTGTTACACACAATACATCTCAGATTTGATCTCCAAATCTCCCCCGCTGCTTTGCCTGCCTCCGCTGCTCAATACCTCCTCAAGAATTGATGAGAATGGTTTACCAAACTCATATTTGACCTGCAAATAATCACTCACACTGTGTTGGACGTGAGCACAGGCTACAATTCCTAGTATTGGCCAATTCATTGGCATACTCAATCCCTCTGATTGTGAAAATCATCATGCACAGCTATAGTCACAACTGATAGCAATCTGATCCTCTAACACCTGTCCCTGCTGAACTGAACATGCACTGACATGCAATTGAGTTAACTGATGTATTCTATAGTTGCATTATTATTTAATAACTTGTGAATTAATTAATAACTAATTCACCCAACTCATCTCTAGTCTATTGATCAATTAGACTAAATACAACTGGTTTAACAAAGATAAACTGAACACAACTCCATCAACTGCACCTCCATTCCACTAAACTCAACTCACTTGAGTTCTAACTGAAGTCCTGCATGCAAATATTAGTCATCCCATAGGTAACCACGTATTTCCTTTTGGGATCTGCATGTACCACATCCGTAGCTCATCCTGAAGTGCTCCAAGAGAATAAGATCAAGTTTATAGTCCAAATATTATTATGAGACAATAATATTTGACTTTTCTATTTTTGACAGCCAGTCTAAAAATAGACTTTGATCACTCATACTGTGATCACTCATACTGTGGTCACCCATACTGTGATCACTCATACTGTGATCACCCATACTGTGATCACTCATACTGTGATCATCCCTGCTGGGATCAAAAATAGAACTTGCGCCATAATTTTCCTGCGGGCCCACTTAGTGAAGGCGACTCTTTTCACTAAGCTCCATCATCTTGTTGCAATCTCAACAAGCATTTCTTGCTGCACACTTTTCAACACTCCCTATCAACAAGAAAGGCTTCCTCTAAAACCCGATCCTATAACTCTGGAATGTTCTCCATGCAACACATCTGGCCGGTCCACTTGCTCTGTCACCAAAGTCTTTGACTGTTATTGCCTCTATCGACTGAAGACCCTGCATCTCTGTGCTCTTCAGTATCTGACTGCTCTAGCCTATGTCACTTTGATCTCTGACTGCATCTGCACTGCACCTCCCAACTGACCTCCCTATTGGGCTAGAAACACCCTCTAATGCTGAAGCTCTACCTACTGCTGACAAGTGCTCTCTCTCTGACATCTGTGCTACTACAACATCTCCATGCTCTCGCACCATTGCACACCTCACTGTGCCACCTAGCACTATCTAAAACACTTGTGCCTCTCGCATTGCTGCAACTTGCTAGCTATGCGCTGTCCAAGGATTCCCTGCACTGTCGCTCTCTCTGTCGCTCCATCCGCATCTGTCTCTACCCAATCAGTCAGTTCCTGCTACTACACATCTAGGGCTCTCGTAGCAAGGTCTCATCCAAGAGGTTGGGTACCTCAAGGATCCTGCCCCTCCTCCTTGGGACAATCAATCCACATCACCCCACCTCCTACCTGGAGGTATGGCTCCATGCAATCCCTCAGCCCACCTGGCTCGAAGTTTCCCCCTACTGGAGGTCTCTGCATGAGTAGATGTCTCTACTCGATCTCCTCTCAGCTTCCCTTGTTGTGGCTGCTCCACAACCTCCTGAAGCTGCACCAATCGTGGCTCCTCCACAATCGTCTGAGACTTCTTCTGGCTCTGCATGTTGATAGGTAATATACACTCCCTCTCAACCACCAAGTCTCCATCATGGCAACAAAAGCATCGCACTTTCGATTTGTCAACCTTCTTCCCATCATTGGAAGAACAAGATTCGGAAAGAGAAACCTTCTCCTTCCCCTTCTTCGCCTTAGTCGCTAAGGCACAGTTCTCCTCATCCTGCATGGATGAAGAACCATCTCTGGTGCTATGTCTAATCTCCTCCTGCACAAGATCCGACCAAAGTCTCTCCCATCCTGGCAGTTTCTCCCTTCCATTCACCGAGTCCTGGTAGCTATGCCAACTCTTAGGAAGGTCAAGGAGTGCTAGACTCACCATCCTCATCCGACAGTCACCCCCACACTTCCCAGCTCATCCCGACATTCGGTGAACTTTGTGAGATACTGGGGCATACTGTCTCCATTCTCACACTTAATGTTTCTGAGTTTATCTCTTTCTTTGGAATTAAATCCGAATTCCACCAGCTCAAAACTCAACCGCTTCCGATCTAGAATTCGTGAGAACAAAGTATTTCTTGTACAGAGATCGACTGTATGGGAATTCACTGGATATCTCACCTTCCAAAAGAAGAATGAATCCAAAGGCTGCCTGGCCCAATTACAAACTCTGCTTGAAGAAATTGAATGTAAACACTTCCTGAATAGTAGATCTGATGATCAACAGCTCTGATACCATGTAGAAATTTTGAATAATAAACACATATTCAATGGAGATTATCCTTATCATGTACTATTGCAGAATACATACACAATACATAAGCTCCTCTACGTTGATCATCAATTTACAAAAGAAGAAACATTCACAAGCGTACATAGAAGCATCAATCACACATATCAACACAGTATCTATCCCGGGGAAAGCATCTCGCTAAAAAACCCAACTATCTATATATTATATTGATTGAATCATGTAACATTACAAAGTACAATGCTTATCACAAGCAATCCAGTACCAACTCCACTTGTTACACACAATACAGCTCAGATTTGATCTCCAAATCTCCCCCGTTGCTTTGCCTTCCTCCACTGCTCAATACCTGCTCAAGAATTGATGAGAATGGTTTACCAAACTCGTATTTGACCTGCAAATAATCACTCACACTATGTTGGACGTGAGCACAGGCTACAATTATTGGTGTTGGCCAATTCATTGGCATACTCAATCCCTCTGATTGTGCAAATCATCATGCACAACTATAGTCACAACTGATAGCAATCTGATCCTCTAACACCTGTCCCTGCTGAACTGAACATGCACTGACATGCAACTGAGTTAACTGATGTATTATATAGTTTCATTATGAGTTAATAACTTGTGAATTAATTAATAACTAATTCACCCAACTCATCTCTAGTCTATTGATCAGTTAGATTAAATACAACTAGTTTAACAAAGCTAAACTGAACGCAACTCCATCAACTGCACCTCCAGTCCACTAAACTCAACTCACTTGAGTTCTAACTGAAGTCCTGCATGAAAATATTAGTCATCCCATAGGTAACCACGTATTTCCTTTTGGGATCTGCATGTACCACATCCGTAGCTCATCCTGAAGTGCTCCAAGAGAATAAGATCAAGTTTATAGTCCAAATATTATCATGAGACAATAATATTTGACTTTTCTATTTTTGACAGCCAGTCTAAAAATAGACTTTGATCACTCATACTGTGATCACTCATACTGTGGTCACCCATACTGTGATCACTCATACTGTGATCACCCCAACTGTGATCACTCATACTGTGATCATCCCTGCTGGGATCAAAAATAGAACTTGTGCCATAATTTGCCTGTGGGCCCACTTAGTGAAGGTGACTCTTTTCACTAAGCTCCATCATCTTGTTGCAATCTCAACAAGCATTTCTTTTTGCACACTTTCAACATTCACCACAAACCAGAATTGGTTCAGGTCCTCATTTCCCAAGCCTTTGAACAAAGGTAACTTCAATGTGTTTGCCACACTGAATCGTGGTGGAGGTGGAGGTAGTATAGGTGAAGTTGGAGAATATGGTGGTGAAGACGGAGGTGGTGTGGGTGGAGGTGGTATTCATGAAAATCCTTGTCTTATCAACTGAATAACGCTTCCTGGAGATACCTTCACTATCCCTTCTTCGTCCCTTTGCGGTGGTGAAATAAAGGGGCTATACTCTGGGCCCTTATTTCCTTCATTTTTTAACTTTTTCTGCTAAGAGTAGTTCCAAACATCAAGGTAGATGCATAACCCATTTTTCGCACAGCAACACTTTAATCCAAGTACTCAAAGATTTTATGTACTTACCTTGCCGTCCTTCGAAAAAGCATTTCTTTGCCTCTCTATAGCTAACTGAGGCGTCGATCGCAGACTTAGTAGCAAATCCTCCTATAATGTGATTGAGCCAATGATCGACGATGCACACGATCTTATCCTCCGATGCTTCCATCCTTCACACTAGCTCTGGGGTCCACATGGTAGGATCGTCAAGTTTCCACCTTCCTTAGCTATCTGCTAGCTTCGCGATCCACTCATATAGCTCAATAGGGAAGGAAGTGAAAAATATTTCATGGACCTCCATATACAGGTATTGGTCCAAGCATTGTTCTTTTGACAATCGCGGGTTTCTATTTTCTTATGCCGCGAACGCGTGAATCCTTCTATCCAACTAGCCTTCGATTTCTTTCTTAGTTGGATTCTATGGATACGACATCACACATCTCTATCTAGATTCTGAACCCGACAATGGAACCATTTTTTGGCTTCTGGGGGCCTAACCCATTTCAACATTAGTTAGCCAAAAAAATCCCTACACTATTGGCCATTTCGGCATCAACCCGTGGAGCGCGGACTGAAGTCTCACCCAAAGCAGTATGTGGGGATGCTAAAACCAAGTTTCCGTACCCATGAGATGTTTGAGATGTCGGTTTATTTCAGCTATACCTACCTGCACACAGGTTTCTTAGCCCTCTATTCCACCCTTTAGTACCTTCGCAAAAGGATACAATCAGCTTTCACGCAACCCTAACCAGGGGCTTATATACTTTTGCGTTGCTAGTGCAACGAACTGTGATATTTCCCAAACCAGGCTAGGTGTCTTACTTATCTTATTAACAAGTCTTAGTTAGCTTTGCATAAACGGATGTTCTTACTTGCATTCACTTAACCAATATCTTTACATACATTCACGCATCATATAAGCATTATAAGTAAAATTCATACCCAAAATAAAATATGCATAAACAGGAAATAAAGACACATAAATTGTAGAATACTTCTCTTTATTGATAATTCTGAACAATTAAAGACTCGACCCGCCCTGTGCACTTAGCTGCAAGGGTCCACGTACTCAGCTGCAGACTTCTAGTCCTCTGCGCATTCAACTGCAGAGGGTTTACCTACGCTACGATCCAAAATTTAGACTTCCACTTTAGAGCTATCTCTCATACATGTTAGATCTTAATTACTTTTTTTCCATTATCCCCTAACTACTTAGAGCTTATCTCTATTTATATAGTCCATGGTCCGTGGACCATGGGTAGATCTTTTACAACCGATATTGCATTTCCAAAATAAGGGTAGACAACCCTATGACTCTTTAACAACTACGCGCTCCACGACCACAAAATGAGGAGTCCTTATATTTAGATTACAAAATTGGACCAAAATATGGGCTTTAAGCCCCATAAATACCCTAGGGGATCCCGCACCAAACACCCAGTCAATTCCTAGTAGCATGGGGTACGAGTTACTTTCATCCACTATTTCAATGACCTCAAATTCAACCGGCACACTCACTCCCTCATTATTGACCATTACACCATATAAGCACCCCATCATAATAATATTTTGGTGCTTTTCCATTCGTAGCTAGATAGGAGATCACTGAAGTGCAGGTCTCCCCATTCTCTCCCATGCCTTCTTAAGTAGGACATTCACATTAGACCCAAATCCAATATTACCTGGTCCATTTTGTATTCACCTATTTGTGCAGTCAGCTCATCTCGCGCCTCACGCACTTCTTATTCTCACTGATTTTCCTCATAGTGCATTGTTCAATAGGAGTATTTTCTTTATTAGCGCACTTGTTGATTAACTCTTTCAACCCTTCTACCACTTTTTGATCACGGAGTAACTTTATACAGGTCTTCAAAAAAATAGCTAGTACTGAAGGATCTACTTCTTGTGTCATACTAGTTTCTGGCATTTTCTTTTGACTTCCTAAGGTAGATGCCTTAGCGAATTTCTTCTTTTCTCTCATGAAGGTCTCTTTAGCATGATTAAGATCAAATTTTACTTCCTTCTCAGCATCCTTACTCACCCATCCATGATCCTTAGGATGCTTACTTTTATCTTCACTAGTCGCCATATCACTTCTCGTGACTATATTTATGTTGTGATCTTCTTCATGGGGCTCAACCCTCATCATTTAAATGTTTTGCGTAGGCTTCTCGGGTTGCACCTTCTTTCCTTGCATCTTTTCCATAAGGACTAGATATTCCTCTATTACATTGTCAAACTATCTACAACATTGACACAATGGATGCGTGGAAATTGCACAATCTCACACGAAGTGCCCTGCTTTGCCACAATTATAGCAGACTATTTTCCCACACCCTCGACCTGGTCCACCACCTCTTCCTCTTCCTCAACCTTTGAATCTTCCTCATGCAACTCCTACACCCTGATCTTGAGGTAGATTTTCTACCTGCCTTTAGTAGGTAGGTGTTCTATCCATCATCAGCTCATAACTTCTACAATGGCATTCATCATGTCCCACAAAATTACATAAATTGCAAAACAACTGTTGAGGGGTCTATACAAACTTCTGTAGTAAATGGAAATGATCAATTGCATGTTGTACTGTAACTTGACAAATAGCGCACCATGGCGCAACTCCCATTCTTGGCCTAATGTTATTCTCTGGTTTCATGGGAACATGCCCTCCCCCAATAATATAGTTCTTGTAGACCAGGAAATGGTCCTTATCATGTCCATGGCTCTTACACTTCAAACAACATACCTCAACGCGCACCTCTAGCTAGACCTCCTTTCCTTTCTTCAAAATCTGAAACTCCAAGTGCAATATCTCCAGTTGTGAGTGAATCTATTGTACTACTAGGTTCGTATTCTGGATGGGTGAAGCATCCAACCTCATCGCAATTTCCAAAGCTTCTACTTGTGTTTCTATCTTTTGTTGTGAAAAAGGCACTTTCAAGTGTGGAAAGAGCGATTTTATATACTAGTCATGATGCTGGGAATCTGTGATTATCATATTGGCCTGCCTAATCAAGAATTTCAACCTTTGATCAAAATCCCAAGGTGTTTCATCAACCAACTACTGGATTTCCTTAAATTTAATTACTGGTTGTGCCTCTAACGTAGGCTTACTAAACTCCTTATTCAAAGCTTGTTGGGTCTCTTCCAATGTCACGTTGGGGTAATCAATGAAATAATTTATGTACCATGTTAACGAATGATCCTGTAAGGTTGTAACTAACTGTGCTTTCTTGATGTTATCATCCATAATCTGTTGTGTTCTCCATACATCTCCTGCAACAAACCAAAAATGTTGGGGATCCTCGCTCCCTACTCCTTTAAAAGTCGGCATCTTCATCGTGTTCACCATGATGAATGGTGGAAGTGCAGGAGGACGGGGTGAAGGTGTAGGTGTATGTGGTGGAGGTAGATGTGGAGGTGGAGTGGATGGATGAGGTATCCTCGAGATACCCTATGTAGTTAACTTAACTGCACTTCACGGTGTAGTCAGCACCATCGCTTCATCGTCACTTGAAGGGGGTTCAATGAGAAAACTATAATCTGGGCTTGATCCTTCATTTCTTCTAAAGAATATCCTTTCACGTAGCCCCAAACATCAAGGTAACTGCATAACCCCGTTTTTACATAATAACATTTTAATCCTAGTCTTTAATTATTTCAGATACTTAGCTCGTGGTCCTTTAAAAAGCCGTCGTTCCACTTCACTATAGCTGATATTTCTGTTGTTCGCAAAATAAGTCACAAAACTTCCTAATGTGAAATCAATCGAGTGATCCACAACCCACATGATACTTCTTCCTAATGCCTCCAGATGTCACACCAACTCAAGAGTCCACACTATAGGGCTGTTAAGCCTCCACATCCCTTGACTATCAACCAATTTAGACAACCACTCATGTAGTTTGTCGAGGAAGAAACAGAAGAACGTTTCAGTTCCATTTGTGTATAAAAATATTTGCAACCATTGCTCCTTGGATAATTTAGGGCTCATGTTCTCTTGAGCCACAAATTCATGCATGTTTTGATCAATCCACTTGTCAATCTCTTTCTTCATAGGAAACCATCTATCACACATCTCTTAGCTAGATCTCGGTCCTGGTAATGGAACTGTTTGTTAGCTTAAAGGGACCTAACCCAGGTTCCATTTTTTCATGCCAACCAACAAAACCCTAACTACTAGCCCTTTCAACAACAACCTACATAGCGTAGGCTGTAGCCTCATCCGAAGTAGTGTTGGGGGGGGGGGGGTGCTAGAACGAGGTTTATGCATACAGAGACAATTTGATAAGTGGTCTTAAGGCTTTGTCACTCAGACCTGCCTTCGCGTAGATTGGTATCCTTCTATGACCCACCACTGTAACTCTAAGGAAATGGCTTCTAGACCTTCACGAAGGTCTGCAATTAGACTTTAGGGACCTAAAAGAAGTAGTCTATCCACTTTCGCACATTAATTAGTAACCCTAGATCTGCCTTCGCGCAGATCTATCCAGTTCATCATAAATCATAACAGAATTAACCCTTATCTTCATGAAACCAGATAATTACTTAGTTCATGCATAAATATTAAATATTCAGTAGGTTCGCGCAACATTTACACATTATTCCACATAAAACATATCATTGAGCACTAAAACATAACATGAATAGAAATAAGAATAATACTCAAAGCCAAGGTATTTCTCCCAAAATCAATCTTTGTTAAGATCAGCATTCAGCTTACAGACTTCTTCCACCCTGCGCACTCATCTGCTGGGGTCCACACACTCACCTGCAGGCTTACCAAGGTCTCCTGTGCACTTAGCTACAAGAGTCTTCCCCTTTCACCTAAGTATAGGAAAGAGATCTTTCATGCCTTAACACGTGCCCAAAACAATTTCTATCTTGACTTAGTTACCTCTTAGACTTGTTATGACTCAACTATATATAGCATTCTTTCTTACAATACCATGGCCCGCGGCCTATGGGTGAGTCTCAAAACCGACCTAGCACTTACCAAAACAAAGGGCTAAAGCCCCTTTGACTCCTACTTAGCTGCGTGCTCCGCATCCTCATTTCATGGAGACTTTACATCCTTTACAAAATCTATTACATAAATCGATTAAACTAACCCAAAATTGACCTTAGGGACCCTATCCCAAAAAAGTCTGCTTGTCACTTTTGTTGTTGACTTGTTGCAGCAGTAGACAAAGACTCTCACTCTTGGTATAGGCCTGGACTCTATGCAAGACTATATCCAAAACTGGCCTAAAGATATATACAATAAAAATTGATGACAGGCCCTAAACTTGTGATGGGTCAAGCTCTAAGTACAACAATAGAGACCATTATATCAAGTATGATAAGACAAGTAACATGAACTTACAACATCATATATATTTTGCAGACTTGGTGTAGCATCAAGAATATGTAGGATCAAATGTGTAACGTATTAAGAATAGGACATCTGAAATGTGGTATCAAAACTAACTATGACATATAGAGACATAGAGATAACTGAGACCCTATATATACTTACATTGTCCTCCAAAAACATATGTTAGAGATGATACTCAAAATTAAAATGTAAACATTAATCATACATACCTCTTTTTAGGAGACTTACCCTTGAATGTTGATGTGTGGTCCTTAGTGTAGTGATCCTTGAATGCATGTTTGTTTTTCCTTGTAGGAGATCTATATTGAATCTATTGTATATATGTAATTTCGGATCTCTAGGGTCTGAAATTTCATCCTTTGGTATCACTATGAGTCCTCTTTCTAACCCCATATGTCTGATCAATATTGTATTCTTCAAGAAAGTGCTATGCCCAATCTCCCACGGTGACCTGATTATAGACAGGTTTAGTAGAGCAAACGTGTACGAAGTGCCACGTGTTATTGTTGTGACATTCAGCCTTGAAAACAATAACCAAAAAACTACAGTTTGTTTGATTTCTGTCATGGTTTACGAAATTTGAATCCAATTCTCAAAGAGAAAGTTATGACAATTTTCCCAGCATCACATGTTTGACATGGAATTTTGGATCCTGCAAACACCCTAACTTCCTTAGATCATATCTTTGAAAATTTAGCGAACCAATATCTAAAATTTGGTCACAAGGTTCATCAAGAGTTCAGTGCAAATGGGTTTTAAGTTCCACTTCTGAAGCTTCACATAAACAAAGGTATAGGGAAAATTCCATGATGACCTATTTGAAGCCACAAAATCCCTACTAGAGGAGAATATGAGGGTCACTATTTATATGAATGTATTGGGTTGAGAGTGTTGTGGGGAAAAGTATCCGATGCGGATGACCCTATCCCTACTCTAAAGGTGACAGTCTTTAGCAACAACTGAAAGTAAAGTTTTGATGATTTCCTTTATGAAAGTACAGAGAGAATGAAGAAAGATTAACCAACCTGGTGTCTTTCGCTTAGTCGATCCTTGTCCTCTCTCTTTGTCTCTTGTTCCCAGCTCCTTGCTCTCTTTGCTGATCCAGCTACACACAGATCCTGCACAAAACAAGAGAGGAAACTACAAGATACATGTACTCATAACTGATGCATGGATTAGAGTGAATCAAATATACAAGTAAATACAATACATCAATGCAATACAAGTATATAGGAGAACATGCAAAACTTTATTGACAGAAGTAACAGGGTTCTGAGAAGGTTACAACCAATGATGGCTCCAATCCAGCAGCACCTCCCCAGCAGCAAGAACTCTCCTCTTCACCTCTAGTAAAACAATCACCCAATAGCTCTAACTGTAAACCAACAGCACCTCCTTGCTTTACACAAAATTCCAGCCTCCTTAGACCTCATAGAAGAGCTCTATATATAGGAGAGAAGAAGAGAGGATGAGTCAGCTTGAGGCTGGCATAGAGCTGACTAGTGTCCTCTCCCTCTTCAGTTAATCTTCAGTTCTTAAGTCCACTTGGAGATCCTTGCTTACACATGGTGATCAAGTACCTCTTACTCATCACAGGGCGAATCTCATGAACCAAGTGTCAGTTTGGAAGCTTCCTGGGCAGTTGACACCTTGCAGAATGACTGTGCCACTTGGCCAATCTCGCCCAGCGCAGGTAGCCTTCATTAGATTTGACTTCCAGCGCAGGTACAAGGAGGAGTAGTTGCATTCCATCACAGATGCTCAGTGGAGCAGCTGACATGATCCAAAATTAGCCTGTTTTGAAGTGTTTTCAGGTGGAGAACTGATTGGAAGTGCTGTTGTTCGATGACCTTGTTCTTTTAGGGGTAAGAACAACATGTTTAGGGACTGAGGATCCCTGTAATTATTGACATTTCATGCTCCATGTCGCGAGGCACAAAAATGTCTATAACAGTTGCCCCCTAAAGTATGAGGCCGTTTATCGGGTGAAATGCTTTATCTAGAGGGTCCGAAGTTCATTCCAGTGCTGAGGATGCGCCCTGTAATACAATACAATACAATACATTATTTTTCATTCTATTTTCATGATCTAGCTGAGGCGGGCATTCCCATGCTCAGCTTTTATAAATACATTTTGGTACATATGACAGACGATCGTCTGAAGGTAGACTGATAATTTTCTGCTGAAATTATCATCCTTTGAATAGGATGATCATCTGTTGCAATGATGTACATGACAAATGCTTTTATATTTGCTGAATATATATCGCAGCCCGGATGGATGAAACTAGATCCGGGGTCTTCAAACTTGTTCGATCTTCACTCTAAGTACAAGTCGATCCATGTGAGAATTGCGCTGAAGTCGAACATGGAAAGACATCGCTTGATTACCGGTCAATAATGAAAACCGTTAACAAGCGCGAGAGGAATCACCAATAATGACGATGACCCTCAAGGTACTGTAGTACAATTCATGTGGTGTGAATAAAGGACTTGGCGTCGAACGCCACGCAAAATCTTCTGGTCGAAGGTCATTGATGTATACCTGTCGCCGGAAGTGAGAAACTTGCCATTGAGGCATGCAAGCTTCAAAGTACTGATGGGGGTGTTCCTAGATCAACTTCTTGGATAATGAGCTGAAGTCGACAAGAAGCGATCCGTCAAAGGAGGGCCTTAATGAATCCCACATCAATGACACGGAACGGAGCTAATGACTTTAGTGGAGGTGAAAACAAACTGTGACATATGATTCAGGGTGGCGATCATGAATGGATGAAGGATAATGTATGGCAGTGGATGGGACACGGTTGACACTTTCAGAATGACCCCTCTTGAACATATAACGACACTGATGCGATGGATTGGTAGCATTACCCCAAATGTGGATGGTTTGGCGAGGACCATGGTGATGAGACCGGTGAATGAGACAACCCAACCCGATGTGGTACGGAGGAAAAGTGTCATGTCCAAGAGTGACTTGCTACCATTAAACTTTGATGTTCTCCCAATTTTTCCCCAGTCATTTCTGACCAGTACCTCTTTATTTTTGTCAAGCTTGAGGAGGATAACATATGCTTGTTCTATAACCTGCCCTTCGGGCAAGCCCATCGCTATGATTTAACGAGCCTAGCGATAGGGAAACTCGTTCTCGTCTAAAGACAAGTTTGTCGCTATTTAATCATTTTAACGAGTCTAACGACAAGGAAAACTCGGTCCTTTTCATTTTTAGAGAGTCTGAAAAGGTACAGAAAGTCAACTCCATGATTCCTTTTTCGTCATCTAATCCCCTAAGTCCGAAAAAGTATAAAACAATACAGAAGGGATGGCTGTTCGGTACTTTTACGAGCCGAACAAGACAAGCGCTCGATCTTTTTGTGCAATAATCCCTCAGGTCCAAAAAGATTAAAATCTAGAGGAGGGATAGCTTTCGGTCGTTTAACGAGCTAGAGGGCCAAAAACTCGGCAAACTTTTCATATTTTACGAGTTAGTGAAAAGAGCTCAAAGAAGACTCGTCTTTTGAGGAACGAGTGATAAACAGGGATAGCAACTGATTCCAGGTACAAATTGGAATTTTCCAATCACGGTAGTGTCACAAGGATGGCTAGGTGAAATCACTCTTCGCAGCTGTTCCTCAAAATGGGTAAACAAACATATGGAGATGAACGATTGGCCAAATGAACGGATGGAGGTGAGACTGCAAGAACACGACCAAGGGCTTTAATATGGCTGTCAAAGGTTACATTTACCAAGGTTATTTACCGGTTCATTTTTTCTGGGTGAGCTTGAACTCTAAGGGAAGATTGCTCACAACTTATGTTTATTTTTTAACGAGCATGAACTATGCGCTAAAACTGCTCGGATCTTGCGTTTATTTTTTAACGAGCATGAACTATGTGCTAAAACTGCTCGTTATGCCCCCAGCATAATAATGCAACCGAGGTGCATGCCCCCCAAGCTTCATTGCATTCAACTTTGTTGATTGGAATGAAGGTTTACCATTGAGATCTGGAAAGGGGATTGTTTCATTTTTTAATGAGGTTGACATAGTAAAAGAACTATCCTCATGGTTTTTCATTTTTTAATGAGGTTGACCTGAGATAGGAACTATCCTCGAAGCCGACCAAATATCTAGGAATCTTCTGAATCCAACCAGAAGATTGGATTAGATTTCATTTTGTAGGTTTCCACCGTGGCCACTCCCGCCAGATTAATTGGAGGCGGTAGGGCGAAAGTACCCATTAAGGCAGGGTCTTTTAGGAGACCTACTCCGATATTTTGAAACGAATGGTCACTTCCATGGATCGGAGGAACGCTTCCTGTAACTTGTGAACCATTAGGGAGGAAATTTTGTTGGTCAATGATCGTAATCTCTCCTTGAAAGGGGAATGCGATTTTCCTAAAATAGGTCGACACAACAGCTTCCATGGCATAAATCCATGGTCTTCCCAGTAGGATGTTATAGTCAAGATTGCCATCGATGACTTCAACATCTATTTCTACTGTTTTGCCCTTCCGTCGAATGCTTTTAATGTTGTTGATGATCGCGTCAAGGTTGGAGATCCTAAAGTTTTCCAGCAACTCATCGACATAATACATGTCGATGCCCCCTCATCAATAATTGTTCGATGAACAGTTTTGTTTAGGGCTTTCACTTGGATGAGGAAAGCTAGTTGAGCTGGTAACTGAGGATCATATCCTTTGTGATCAAAGGATACAAGATTGGAATCTTTAGGATCCACCCCACCAATTGCTGATAACAATGCCTGCCTTTGGGATGGGCAATTTTGTAGTACTTCAAGAGTCGACATAGCAGATGGCGATTGCGCCAAATCTTCCACTATATTATAATGTTGTGCCGCTCTGGCACGAGGATTAAATGTCGACTTGTGTACTACTCCCTTTGGCGGTTTTATTGTTAATTCATGTGTGATGGGGGGTACAACTTCTGCCAAAGTTGTTGTCGAACTACTAGGTTGATCTTTACCTTTATCATTCGACACCTGTGGATTCCCGTAATCTTTGTTCCTTGTCGAAATTAAAGCATCATCCTGTTGCTTCGATATCGATAACATAAGCACTTGCGGCGGTGAAGCATTTCCACTACCAACCAGATTTTTTCCTCGATCGGGAAACGGATCAGTTAACACAGCTGGAGTTTGCGAACTCTTTAAGAATCTTTTTAGATCAGCTTTGTATGGGCATTCTCTCGTCCAGTGATCCTCATCACATATCTGACACCCATAAGGTGGTTTCCTATCTCGAGGAGGGCTTGAAGAAGTTTTTCGAGGAGATGACTCTCCTTGTTTCTTCTTCTTCCCTTTGTTTTGATTCTTCTTGCTTCCTGGTTGATTGGAGTTTTTGCCTTTATCCGTAGATACAGCATTTACCTCCGAAGCAAGAATCTCTTGATTTTCTTTTTGATTCGAAGTCTTACAGGCTTTCTTATCTGAATCCCTTGTCGACTTAGCGTTTGCAGTTCCAATCACGCCATCACCGGCATGAGAGTCACTATTTGATCCGGGAGGAGGAGGGATTGAAAAATCCGGTCTGGGGGCGTCAGGTATCTTATCATAGAGCGTGCCCGACTGAGTATATACTAAGTCCAAATATTGAGCACGAGCAATAACCTGCTCCTCTGTTACGACGCCTCCCTTGGCCACATCTTCTGTTATAGCAGGCAGAAGCGACTTTATAAACCACTCAGCCAATAGCTGATCTGGAACATAGGTCTTTACCATTCTGCGACGACGACGCCACTCATGTATATGATCTGATATATGTGTGGCCGTTGTCTGCTTGAAATTGGTCAAGATCTCCGTTCCAGTTTCGTACCTTATAGGTAACTGAAAGTGTGTTAAGAAAGTCGTGGCTAGGGAACTAAAATTGTCGAACGAGGCTCTAGGTAATTCAATATACCATTTGGCCGCCGGACCAGTCAATGTCCTCTGGAAAAGACGAAGCCTTATCGAATCATCATTCAAGGTATTCGATGAACACCACAGATGGAATGTCATCACATGATTCGACGGGTCTTCGCCAGGATTTCCATTGAATTTAGGAATGTCTGAAGGAAGTTTGTGAGGAATCGCTGGCCACCAATGGGCATAGGCGATTGGATCGTTCGTCAATCGATGTAAATCTGGTAATTCTAAGGTCGCCACGAATGGCAACTGCTGATTCAGGTTTGGCGAGGCGTACCCAGGATATGATGGAATCGCCTGAGCAGTAGGTCTTTGCACACCAGTATAATGCAACTGATGTTGATATGACTGATATGGTTGGTGGGCTTGGCCACTGTAAAGTGGTTGGTTTAACCCATTCTGAATATAGGGTTGCCCACTATTTGCAAAGATCTGTTGCTCAGACCCCTGGTACACCTGTTGAAACTGAGGTTGTTGGTATTGCACCATCCATGGTTGTGAAGCCATGTTTTGTTGTGCGACACTAACCGACGGACCAAGACGCGGGGTTATGGTTCCCGTTTGTATCTGTGTCGTCCCGGCAGTTGGCGATTGTGGTTGTGTTGCAGGGTCAATAGGCTGTTGCATTACAACTTGGGGTTGACATACAACAGGCATCAATTGAACTTGCGACACGGTTACAATTACTGGCGTCGTCGGGATACTAGACATAGGTACACATTGTTGCATGGAATATACAACTCTTGGTTGTTGGGGTCACATAGGTACCCAACCACTTGTCGTTACTTCAGTCAAGCCTGAATGTGGTTGAAAACTGCCGTATGGGTATCCCCCCGAAAGGGGAAGTGAAAGGGCATATTGCCCCCCATACGGTAACAATCCGGAGCTCAAGGGTATAGATGGCCTTTGAGGACTGGATGGCCCAAACTGATTCCCAAAGGGATCAATTTGTCTCGTTTCAACATAAGAATTACCGGGTATTATACCGGAAGAACAAACTGGAACAGACCAAGTTGTCATAATAGTCCCTGGGTGGACTCCTTCTAGCTGATGAGAGCTAGTCGGGACGGCTGGTATGCCGGCAAACATCGTCGGATTGGCAGCAGGAGCTTCTGCTGTCGCTGTGTCGTTTGGCACAGTTCTAGATGTCGACGGTTGTTCAGACATTTTAAGTCTATCCAATAAACTTCCTAACGATTCTTCAGGAACTTCTGGTGGTGATAGACAAACTTCTGATGCAGAAGGAAAAAGAGGGGTACCTACTCCAAAATGAATTGGGGTATTTGCTTGCTGGTCCTCTACGATTTCCTCTATTGCAATCAAACCAGGAGGAAGAGGAAGACCGTCAGGTCCGTAAAAGATTTCTGGTGCCGAAGAAGGGGTTGCTTCGACAGCGACAGTCGTTTGAACAACAAGACTCTGTGGACCAGTTTCAGATGGCACTGGTTCAGTTATGCAAGTACTTGTCTTCATACTAGGATCAGTACCACTGTCCTTCTGTTGCTGTTGAACTTCTTCAATAGAGGCAGGGGTTCCAGAAATATTGGGAGTGACCAGAATCTCAGATGTTGTTGGAACTTCCGTTCTAACTTTAAAAGGAGATTTTGACCTGGTCAAGCGAGTTCGCTTCGTCCGTACTACTCTCGGTTCCGGAGACAAAGGCGGTTGACTCGCAAGCCTCCCTGAACGACGGGGTTTTAATTGACTTTCCTCCACGGTTGCGGATTACTTGATCAACTAAAATACAAAAAGGGGAATTATGTTTCCGTATTGAATGAATTTTATTAGACGCTTTTAGACACAACTTTGCTTTTTCATGTTTTAAGAGTCGAGAAAAAGCTAAAGATGACTCTAGTCGCCTTCGATGTATTAACGAGCCCGAAGTGACAAATGCTCGGTTGGACCTTTTCAGTTATAGAGTTTGAAAAAGGCCAAAAGAAACTGCTCTGGAGATCTAGGCAGAGGGTGTGCCAAACCTTTCGCGAAACCACAGAATACGTTTTACGGTACGGGTGGTCGATCTTCGTGAATGCTGTGTTCACTGCATCGCGATCAGTAGGGCGGTCGACACGGCTTCCTAAGGATAAAGGATAAAAGCCTATAGGGGTCTCCCAATATACGCGACGGTACGCGGGAGCTCAAGTCCGTATTAGTGCCACCGACTCTCAGGAGGAATCACCCACCTTCATAGAGATCGACAGTCACTACGTTTAACGACGCCGGAACACGTCTCTACCTAGACCTCTACTGTGAGCGTTATGTTACAATGCGTTTTTAGATTCATTCAATATATTTTAAGTTGATCTTGTTTATCAGTTTGTCTTTCAGGATCACCACGAGATGTATTGGTACAAATTCCTAAATGCAGCTAAAATGATAAGCAAGCTTTCACAATCTTTTTAGCTTTGAAAATCCTAACTACTGAGGGGAGAGAAAAACAATATCTTTCCACACAGAGCACAAAGCACAAACTAATGCACTTTCTCCTAGATCAGACACACAAACTTATCAAAAATGCAAATGCAAGATGCATGTATTTCTTTTCTTTTCCCTTAATGTTGATGTAGACAAAAGGAAAACTGTTGTATGACTTTCGAATTCAATTTGAAGCGTAAACAAACAAACTTTGTCTAAATGAAAAGACGCTTTACAAGTACTTGTTTCAACATTCAAAATATATGAATTCAAACCATAAAGTGAAAAACAAACAAACTCAAACAGCCATGAACAGTAATAAAACTAGCTCTTAAGATCACAAAGACACTTTTACAGTTCAGGATCTAAGAGTTCACAACTATACTGGTTCGCTTTTCACAATGGGAAACTGTAACTGAAACAAGAAATACTGAAAGAACATTCACAGTTTCATCACACAACTGAGGCGGAATAATGTCAAGGAGAAGTGGTTTACAGCAAGTACAATGACCAGCAAGCAATCAGCAAAAAATCAGTGAAAACAGGGCCAAGACACAATGGGAAAACTGAGCAAGACAAAGGCTAACTGGACCAGCGCAGGCTCTGGTCTGTCAGTTTGACTCTCAGCGTAGTTCCCGAAGGGAGCACCTGCGCTGTAATGCAGACTGCCTGTGGACAGCCTGCTTTGGGACACGAGAGTTGCGTCTACAAAGTTTTCCGGGTCATAAAAAGCTCAAAAATGCACTGTTTTTGCTGAAATAAAAAGCTATAGGTCAAGTACAGGCTAAGGGATGATCAAGAGGATGAAGATCTATCACAAAGAGTAAAGAGTCTTTTTTAGATAAGCTCTTCAAATCTTGAATTTGCTCAGCAAATGAGCAAGAGTAGCAGTCCCTCTACTTTGCTTTTGATATAGTCAAAAGCTTTTCGATTTGGTACTCTTTTCTTCAAGAAATGAATAGCAAAATACTACAAACACCAACAAGATACTAGGGTCCCCAGCGGAGTCGCCAGTTTGTTGTGGGGAAAAGTATCCGATGCGGATGACCCTATCCCTACTCTAAAGGTGACAGTCTTTAGCAACAACTGAAAGTAAAGTTTTGATGATTTCCTTTATGAAAGTACAGAGAGAATGAAGAAAGATTAACCAACCTGGTGTCTTTCGCTTAGTCGATCCTTGTCCTCTCTCTTTGTCTCTTGTTCCCAGCTCCTTGCTCTCTTTGCCGATCCAGCTACACACAGATCCTGCACAAAACAAGAGAGGAAACTACAAGATACATGTACTCATAACTGATGCATGGATTAGAGTGAATCAAATATACAAGTAAATACAATACATCAATGCAATACAAGTATATAGGAGAACATGCAAAACTTTATTGATAGAAGTAACAGGGTTTTGAGAAGGTTACAACCAATGATGGCTCCAATCCAGCAGCACCTCCCCAGCAGCAAGAACTCTCCTCTTCACCTCTAGTAAAACAATCACCCAATAGCTCTAACTGTAAACCAACAGCACCTCCTTGCTTTACACAAAATTCCAGCCTCCTTAGACCTCATAGAAGAGCTCTATATATAGGAGAGAAGAAGAGAGGATGAGTCAGCTTGAGGCTGGCATAGAGCTGACTAGTGTCCTCTCCCTCTTCAGTTAATCTTCAGTTCTTAAGTCCACTTGGAGATCCTTGCTTACACATGGTGATCAAGTACCTCTTACTCATCACAGGGCGAATCTCATGAACCAAGTGTCAGTTTGGAAGCTTCCTGGGCAGTTGACACCTTGCAGAATGACTGTGCCACTTGGCCAATCTCGCCCAGCGCAGGTAGCCTTCATTAGATTTGACTTCCAGCGCAGGTACAAGGAGGAGCAGTTGCATTCCAGCGCAGATGCTCAGTGGAGCAGCTGACATGATCCAAAATTAGCCTGTTTTGAAGTGTTTTCAGGTGGAGAACTGATTGGAAGTGCTGTTGTTCGATGACCTTGTTCTTTTAGGGGTAAGAACAACATGTTTAGGGACTGAGGATCCCTGTAATTATTGACATTTCATGCTCCATGTCGCGAGGCACAAAAATGTCTATAACAGAGAGGTTCCTCAACAAGTGAACATTGGAGATATTTTAGGATAAAAAAAACATTATTAATTATTGACTATTCAATGACCACAACCAATTATAAGTGCCATGCCACAACCCCATAAGGTTTTATCCCACTAACTAGGGTTAGTAACTTCAAACACGAATATCTTTCAAATCGTGAAGAATTATGAGGCATGCCATATATCAACGGAAACATACCGATGAGTAGAATCCATGTAGAATATACTTGACTCAGAATAGAGTAAGTTGTCAAGTCAAAATTCCCATGAAAGATCGGGGTAGCCCCTGGTGCTGCTTGGCTTGACACCAATGAGAACCATTGATAAATAATATCCCCTTTAGCATTAATGGAAACACAAGTACTCCCCCTGCGATCATCACACCTCTTCCTACTTCCTTCTCTCCCCCTTTTTCATTAGTGGAAAAGGGTAACGCTCTCGGACAAACTGTCATCCTGCGGACCTGTACACACCTCCACTCCCCCTTTCTACTTAGTTAGATAAGAGAAATATTCTAATGACAACTTGGGAGAATCCCAAGATTTTGGTTAAGATACTCAAATGCTTCATGAGGTAATGGTTTGGTAAAGATGACAGCAATTTGTTCCTTTGTAGAAACATATTCAGGTTTGATATTATTTTTGGCTACCTGCTCCCTAACTAAATGATATTTGATCGGAATGTGCTTTATTTTGGAATTCATCATAGGATTTTTGGAGATACTAATGGCACTGGTGTTAGCGCAAAATATGGGAATAGGCTCATCAAACTTAACTTGAAGATCTTGAAAAGTTTGCTTCATCCAAAGAACTTGAGAACAACAAGCTGCTACCACGATGTATTCTTCTTTTGCTGTGGATAACAAGATTGAAGACTACTTTTTACTTAACCATGAGACAACACAACCACCTAGATAGAATGTTGCTCCACTGGTACTCTTACGATCATCAACACTTCCTGCCCAATTTGCATCTATATAAGCTTATATAACTAGATCATTTCCTTTGGGATACCATAGACCATATTCCATTGTACCCTTAAGGTATCGAAGAATTCTTTTGAGGCCAATAATATGAGATGCTTTTGGTGCTGCTTGGAAACGTGCTACTTTTTGAAGTGCCTACACTCTGGCGGGTAGATTGTCACATATAGGAGACTATTAATCATGGATCTGCACAACCTTTGGTCCACATCCACTGACGAATATTCTTGTAACCTATTACCATGGGGGTAAGGATAGGCTTGCAATATTCCATCTTGAATTTCTTGAGCATTTCCTTGATGTACTTGATTTGATATATGAATATTCCTTTATCCTGCTAAGATATCTCGATAATCGTTAGATTCTCTTTATCCACTTTCACATAGAGATTGATTGTTAGCACTTCCATTCTTGAACCTGTAATACATCAACTATTCTTCTCCCTGTGAACATGTAATGAAACTACAATCTTGTTGAAACTACCTGTCTGTCAATCGTAGGCTTGTGTCATATACTGTCGCATAGACTCCTCATATTCAAATTTCTAGGAGTCGATAAGCTGGATTGTTCAGAATAGTGTGTCGTTTAACAAGTTGTCTTGAATCATTTCATTAACCGAAGTAGTTTTTTGATTCCTCGCAATCCGTTATGAATCGTGAAAGCATAACTGTTGGAACCTTATTTTCTTCTTTCTTTTCTTGCTCATCTTGTACTTGTTCAATCTATACCTGTTTTCCTTTCCAAACCTTCTTATTCTCATCGTCAACCTTTTCATTCATGGTTAATTCAATATTGTACCTTTAGTTACGAGCTATGTCCATAGGTATGACATTTTTAACATTCAACGTTATTCATAGAAGATTTTTTTTGGTGTCTATCTCGTGATCCTGCAAATTTGCTTCTAAGGTTTTACCAATAATAGTTGTACCTGTCTGAAACTTCACAATACCTACCCATATGTCCAAAATTATTACATTTGTAACATTCAACATCATCTCTCCAATGATCAAACTTGTTGATATTATTTTGAGTTCCGGAATATCCATTTCTAAAGGATCTCCTAGAATTATATTCATTCCAAACATACATGCAACATTCTGTAACTCTATGTCCAAACCTTGCACATGAATAACAATGACCATAAAAGATAGATTGGTACCTGGGAGGAAATCTTCTTCGAGGAATTTTCTTCCAAGTTTCTTCTTGTGAGCCTTGATCTCTTGATTTAGCTGAGAGATCTATCTTCTTGGTAGATTTTGTATATCCATGTTTTTTAATTGTCATAGAAGGACTCGACTTCGTTTCGAATTTTTCTTTGTAACCAAGACTGGTCTTGTCGTTATATGATTGTTGGTTGTTGATGAGTTCTTCCAAAGTATTTGAAGTGTTGGTGTAGTTTTGAAAAGCTTTTCCATTTTTTACTTCCTTTCGTAGAGCAACTATTTCAGCTTCTAATGCTTCTCTTTCTTTCTTGTTTTCTTTAATTCTTTCTTAAGAGATTCTTCAAATAGCTTGTATTATTCAACCTTGATTCTAAGGTTGAGGACCTATTATTTTTTGTCTTCAATTCACCTTCAAGAGTGTTTACATGCTTCTTCTCATCTTTGAGCTCTTTGATAACCCTAATCACTTCATTTTCAAATTCAACCTTAGTAATTTCTTTTTCTTTGTCTCCTTCTTCATCAGGTGCCTCTTGCTTATTGTGCTTGGCCATAAACAATACTCTTCCTTTGAATTATTCCTCATTATCACTGTATTCTTTGGATGAGGAACTATCTTCTTTGGTGAAGAAAATTTTCTTAGACCATTTCTTCTTTCCTTCTTTATTGAACTTCCTAGGAGCATTCTTTTCATTCGTAACAACCTCATTTTTCTGAGGAAATTTGGCTGCAAAATTCCCAACCTCATCACGGTCAAAATATATTAATGGAAATTTACCTTTGAATTTTCCCATACCTGTTCTCATTTTCCATGTGAAGTAGGTGAATTCTTTATCTGAGAGTTCTTCTTCCTCTTACAATTACAACTTTTCTTTTTCTGAGTCTACTTATTCTTACCATTCTTCTTGGATGTAAAAAATGTTGTTTCTAAGTGAGATGTTTAATTGCCTTCTTCAATCCTTATTTCATATGGCGTAAGAATTCCATGCAATTCATATATGCTAAGATTGGTAAAATTTGATCTATCTTACAAGACAGATACCTTAGGGTTAAATCTTGTTGAAAACGTTTTGAGGATCTTTTAGACAAAAATTTTCATTCAATAGGTTCTCCCAAACCTTCCAATGTATTTGTTGTTTCATCAACACGTTGAAAGTATTTAGCAATTTCTTCATCTTCCCTCTCTTATCATTCTATATTTTTGAGGTTGAGGAAGTAAATACATTGGAGAACATTAAACCACTTTTGAAGTTGGGATCTAGCCCTGCCAGCTTCAGAGAGGGATCTCTCTTTAAGATTTAACTTTTTTTTTTTCAATATGATCTTAGGCTAGTTATAATTATTCTTGGTTGGTTGTTTGGATTTGGTTGATTGGTTTGGTTGGTTGATCTAATCAAATTATTTACTTTCCATTGGGTTACAGAGTCGAATATGCTGGATATTGCATGAAATATTTAAAAGAATAATCACAGAGAAAGCTAGTTGCATTTATTGGATCCTTAAAGTGAATTATGAAATGGAGAAGAGGTGATTTCAGTAATGGTTGAAAGACATTTCAGAATTTTTCAGTCATACTTCAGAAGAAAAACATACAGATTGTAAAATAGTCCAAATAAGGTGTTCAATTAACAAATATTATTTTTCACATTTCCTGTTTTACAATCAGATCTTCTAATGATTACAACGTGAAGAATATCAGTGAAAACAACAATTACACTAAGAAAAACATCACCAGAAAATTGCAACACAAGAATCCTGTGAAAGTATTTATATTAATGATGCTCCAACAGCCTGAAAAAAGTACAATGCTTAATAATAAGTATTACAATGATCAGGAACTGTCCGTCAATACTTCGAATGAATGAAGTATTTCAACAAAATTTCCAAAAAGACTAAAATCAATTCCACATTGACATGGAAATCTATTATTGATTACATAATAAATGAATTGACTAATATGACCAAAAGAGGTGAATTTGGTGAAGTAATCTGGAGGTCTAGCACTATTGTTGCAGAGAACAGCTACTGAATTACCACGATTTAGGTGTTGTTCTAGGTGTAGCTGTCTTTTCTTTAGTCCTGAAATTCACAAAATTTATCCCACTACTCCTCATCTGGGATGGCGATTTTTGTTGCCTTGCGGTAGATCTCATCTACCTCAGTATACTGAGAAAATGTGGGTTTTACTACAAAAATATTCTTTATCTCATGCTGGATGAAATTCATGTTGCTGATAACTTCGAAAAAAGTTGTCCCTGTCATAGCACCTTTAATGTGGGAAGACTTGGCAGTATCCTTCGCAATGTCTTTAAGCTTCCTCATATAATCTTCCTTGGCCATCATTTTTTCATCGATTAGGAATAAAGAACGTATACCCTTCTTAGTTAATGCTCATATTCTGGTGAAAAATTTGTTGACTGCTACCTCCAAACTGTGACATTTTTCTGTAAGCTGCACAATCTAATTCATATCTTTTTTTAGAATTTAAAAACTTGATGATATTGTTGGTCGTGGTAGGCATATCTCCCAACTCAGTGTTAATAGTGGAAATGGCCTGATGGGATCTCTCAATCAACTCTTTCTCTTCAAATATAATCTGGATACATGACCAGATTTCATCCATGGCTTCACTAATATTGTTCCACATAATTTCTTTAACTTGGGCCAGTGTATGGCTAATAGAGGACTCGGTTTTTGATTTCCTCCATTCTTCTATCACGTTTTGAGCTCTCTGCAGCTCTGTTGGATCGAAAGTTTTAGTATTTGTCTTATGGTCTTGCAGAATATTAACATGAGCCTACAATCTTTTAATTTATTGAGTTTGGAGAGACATATTATCCACTGCACTAGCCAAAAAATCTGCAGTAGTCCCTGTGTTTGTTGTAGAAGATGTAGATGTAGGAATTGTTGTAAGAGGCACTGCTTGCAAAGGGACAATAGACATTCTGGCAGCTTCCTCCTTTTCTTTGATGATTTTTTCCATATTTGTTTCCATTTGTTTCAATTGTACACTATGTTCCATGACGAGCTTTAACATGTCTACCTTCTATGACTCTATTTCTTCAATGTCTTTGGCTAGAGGATCTTCTATGGCCGATAATTTCAACTGCTTTCTCAATGTTTCTATGTCATTATTCTTCTTTCTTACGAGCTCTTCTGCAACATTGATATTTGAATGATCATACCCTACTTTGCTTACCAAGGCCTCCAAAGTTTTGATCCTTGTGTCTTTAGCCAGTGAAGAGACTTTCTCCATCTTCAATTGTGACTGAACATTAGCTAAAGTGACTGGAAATTTAAACAAACTCATAACAGTGTTAGTGAGAGTAGATGAAATCATTTGACTAGTCTGTTTGTGCATCTCCATTTGGTCAATGGGATGTATGTCCTTTAAATCAAATTCAAATGAATTTTTCTTGTAATCTGATTCTACCTTGGGCTGTGGGATCTGTGATTGGAGGAAGGCCATTTGCATTTTTCCTTTCTCTGAATCAAAGGCTGGCAACATTTTGCTTCGAGAACTAGAATTCTACTTCCAGAATTGATTATATGTGTTTATCTTCAAAGCTTTATTTCTTACTTTAATCTCCTTGAATATATCAAACATGCTCTATTCTTTCTCTCCTCTGGTAGATGTACTAGTTTTCATAGCTTGATGTTAATCTTGTGAAGTTGTCGAGGTGGTAGGAGAAAGTGTAGTTTGATCACCTACTAGTGAGGAACTAGGTCTCTCTTTAGTGGTGATAATCTCCTCTTGATATAAATCCTTGCTTAGAATTAGTTTGGAGTTGAGCTTGGTCCTCTTCATATACATGATTTTGAAGTCTTCACTGGGAATTTGAGTCATGAATGGTGACTCTTCTTCTCTGTTCCTCTTTCGTGTTTCCTCTTGTGCACAAGAGTTTGTAATGTTGAAGTTAACAACAACTGCTCCTCTGCCTCTTGGAGAGTGTTTTTAGTCCATTCTAGTTGGTCCTTATATTTCTCAATCTCTGGTCTGGATGTGTGAAAATAAGGAGCAGATTTGTTCTCTACCCTCAACTTGGAGATGACCCCTAATGGATCATATGACCATGTGAAACTGAGGTTGAATTGCATCTCTTTCAACAATTTGTCTCCTTCTTCCCCTGTTGCCTTATTGTTGCAAATGAAAGGTCCTATTTGAGTTTTGATTTTGAATTGAGATTTCTTCTTGGAAGATACAAAATGAATCTGTCAACATTGATCATTTTCTTGATGCATTCTAAGGCAAAAATCCCCATTAGGAGGAATTTTGGCAGCTTGTAAGGAGCAAGTTCACACCCATATATCCTTAGCTCTATGTAATTTTGGTAAAGATACCAATCTCCCCTTTTAACTTGGTATGATTACTGCAAAATTTTCTTGATTTCTTCACTGATTCTTGGTTATAGAGTGCTGCTTAGGAGACTAAGTGTTGGATGTACAAACATTTATATGAATTGTTTGTATGAATACTCTTTTTGCTCCTTGATTACCAGTGTAGTCTAGAAGATGACTGATTGTTGATCTCCCTATTCATCGAACTTTTGTAAGGCAAGCTTGAGGTTGTCTCCCTAAAAATATAAAAACATATATACTGACATAGAAGCATATTTAAACACTTCCTCGGTTTGGAATTTGGCAAACTGTTCATGGATGGGATCTGAAATAAATTGGCTGAAGTTGAACAAGATGGAAGGCTTGGAATCTACAGAGAAAATAGAAAGGAAACCTATAATAGCCTCATCTACCCACTGATCTGAGTAATAGCCAAGGAGGTAGGAAGTGACAGTGATGATCTGCTTGGCTCTCTCATGGAAAATGGAGGATGGATATGGAGGATTTTTCTTGGGCATAGGGGCATCTTCAGTCAAGAAAATCTCAAGGGTTTTGGCTCTTTTCGCAAAGTCCAATTTCTGGTATAATTCAATGAGGGTTTCATGAGAGAAAGGAGTGGCATTCTCTACAACAAGAGCTTGCATCATTTGATCTATTGATTGGGAAGTTATGGTAAATAAAATTTCTCTTGTTGGGGCAATAACAACTCTTTGGCTAGGTAGATAACAAGCATGACATTTTCTGATGAATTCAGTGGCACTGTGGGTGCGGGGAAAGATATAATGGGGTAAATTGGATTCCCACAGTCCAATATCATCGCACTTGTCAATGAACTTGTCTTCAAGCCAGCAGTGTATTTCAAATAAACCAAATTCAAACAAGGTTTCATGGATTTTGTAGTCCCTTTCCGCCAGAGGTCTATGGTGAAAATCAATGGGAGGGTGGATCAAAGGACTTACGGGTTCTTCCTATGCCTTGTCTTTCAGAGGAATGATCAGATAAGGGAAAGAGCATTGATGGAATCTTAATTATGTAGGTTTGTAGGGTACAAAGAGGGGATTGGGTTCAAGACAACATGAAACAGAGGCACTGGCTTGAAAGTCAATTAGCTAGTAAAGATTCTCGGCCGAGTAAAATTGTTGAAATTTGAATCAGCGCACCTGTAATAGAAAAATGGTAATGGTGGTGTATGAAATCAATAGCATGTGAAAGGGCGAAAGGAGGGAGTTTATAGCTTTTGGGTTTTCCCGTTGATGATGGCACGGGTCTGTTACATTAACAATTAAGTAATTAAATTACTTAACAGATTGATTTTGGAGGGAGCGGATGTGATTGGCGGGAGAAATGGGTAGATGAGGTGGTGGGAGAAGATTGGCGGGAGTGTAACATATAGGGCAGTGGTTTTGTGTGGCAAAGAAAACCATTTTCGGAGGGGGTAGGTGGTTAGAGGTTTTGGCCGAGGGATGTGTGAAATCACAAAGTAGTTCCATGTTGCGGTGGGTCTGGGTTCAAACACCGCCCATTTCGAACCCCCCCCCCCCCCCCCTGCCCCACGATGGTAAAGTTTGGATGGTGGGGGGGGGGGGGGGGGGGGGCGAAACGTAATGTAGGTCGTCAAATGTAAAAACGTGGGCTCTGATGATGTGAGAAGTGGCGGCATATTATTGTGATGTGACAGGTGTATGGTGGGGTAGGGAAATGTATTTAATGGGATATGATTGGATGTGTGGTGAGGGAGGCGAATGAATGAAAATACGAGTGGTGGGGTGATTTTCGGGTAATGAAACTTTAGGAATAGTGGAATAATATACCAAATATTATTTGATATACCAAACTTTAGAGTAAGACTTTAATCCATTTATCTTTCTTTTGCACATGAAAATATATTTAAAATTCAACTTAGGATAAAACTTTCATGCTTATCCTGAAATCATCGTTGTGCTTCTATCTACCCTTTCTCATTTCAATTCTTTTTCTAGGCTAACATTTTTTATTCATGCTTTGCAGGGGGCATTTAGACTAGCAGACCCAAATCACCTTTTTTGATGAAAACCTACCTTATCCTATCACTTATTTATCCTTTGATTCAGATTAAACTGTTGAATCAATTTTATTTCTACCTAGCTACTAATTTACTAATATTACACAGTTTGGTAAACCTTTATTCACTAACCTATTCAACAGAAATTTAAATGTGTTCAATCATGATTAGACTGTATGATTTGAACAGAACTTTAGTCATTGTGGCATTCAAAAACAATTTGCACACAACCTTATTTGATAATGAACTAAAAGAACTAACTTATTAGTAGTGGCATTTAGACTTGCAACACTTTCCATATTATTTTCTATTTTTCTTTTGTGGGGTTCTTATTTCCCTTTTTCTTATTTATTTTTTAACATACCCTCTTTTCATTTTCTTTTTTCATATATTTTTTAAAATCATTTGAATATTGAAATTTATGTACAATATAAAATTACAAATAAAAAATACTCAATCACCTTGAGATCCTATAATTTATAGGACCCTAACAGTGGCTCCAGCTGGGAATGGCACTTCTCTAAGTGAAGTGTCAAGAAAATATGACCAGTAGCCTTGAGTAATCCATGTATGCAATGGCTTCATATGATTTCTTTGCTATTTTAAGATACTTTTGGTAGCTCATCAATCCAGGCTTAGGGCCTTCACTACGGACTTCAAACTTTTTTAATAAGTTACCCAATTACAATGACATAAGAAAATATGTAGGCTAAGAAAAGTAGTGCTTCAGCATCCTGCCATTGAAAGGACCCCTAGGTATCTCTGCTCCATCTAGCTCTTTAAGGAAAAATGCATTATTTCCCCTGAAAGAGTGAACAATATATGGCCCTTTCCAAATATTATCAAACTTGCCATGTTTTCTTTTCTCTTCTCTCCGGGAATCCCATCTCAAAACTTGGTCTCAAATGTTAAAGTCATCAAATTTTGTTCTTATGTCGAAGATCTTTTTAATATTTTCCTGAATAACTTGGGTCATGTTGCGTACTTCGTCCCTGGACTACTATAGCTGGATAGTTTGAATGATCCTTCTCTGTACATCATTGGATTCAACTTGCACTTCTTGAATCATCTTTATGACTGGAACTCCTAAGGAGGATGGGAAGAATGCATCCATTCCATAGACTAATTGGTATGGGGACATGCCAATTGATTTTTTAGTAGTAAGTCTGTCAGCCCAAAGTGCATTGACCAACTTGTTATGCCAAGATTTTTTTTTTCTTTAACAACTTTTTGATGATGTTCACCAAACTTTTATTTGAGGATTTAGCCAACCCATTACCCTAAGGGTAATAAGTTGTTGAATGTCCCAAAGTAATGTGGTATTTATCACAAAATTCATCCATATTTTTAGATTTAAAGGTTGCATCATTATCAATGATGAGCTTTCTAGGACAACCAAATATGGAGAGGATATTAGTCTCAAGGAATTTGATAATGACAACATCAGTGGAAACCTTGGAAGGGGTGGCCTTTATCCATTTGATAAAGTATTCAATGGCTGTAAGAATACACTTATGTTGGGCAGAGGAAGAGGGATGAATTTCACCATTGATATCCAATCCCCATTGCTGGAAGGGGTTTTCAACAAAGATAGGTTTTAATGGAAAGGGAAACAAATTTCTCTTTCCCTAAAAAATCTGGTATTTATGGCATGAGGTGACTTGTTTGTGAATATCAGGGAAAGGAGTAGGCCCTTAGAAACTAGCTCTAAGGATTTTATTGGCAGTGGGTTTCCAATAAAAATGTCCACCGCAATCTCCTTCATGTAATTCCTCCATAAATTTTTCGGCATCATCCTTTAATAATCATTTAAGTAAAATACCCTCAGCATCTCTCCAATACAAAATATTATCAATAATGCAAAATTTAACTTCTTTTAACTTCATCAATCTTTCCTTTGTATTTGTGAAACCAAGAGGAGCATTTAAATTAAATAAAACATAAAGCAAGTTTGCATACCAGGGTGAGTTTAGAAATGCCTCATCAATTTGTGGAGCCGTTTGTTCCTCTTGATTATCTAATGAATCAATCAAGTTAATGTCTAATGCATGGAAATTTGACTAAGCCATCAATTTGGCTAGTCCCTAAACTTTGATTAACTTGGTGGGCTTGATTTCTAAGGAATACTCAATAATGACAGTAATCCATTTGCCTCGTTTCCCATCAAGTCCGTTTTGTGTCAAAATGTCTTTAACCACTAAATTAGGTACATAAGCAATAATGTGGGAGTTCAAAACATATACTCTCAAATATTTTATTGCTTTAACCAATAGAAAGGCATGTTTTTCCAAAATGTTGCATTTTAAAGATGCATCTCTTAAAGCTTTACTAAAGAATGCAATAGGTTGTTAAAAACCTTCATTGTTTTTCTGTAGTAAAAGTGTTGCAATGGTGTGTTTAGAAGGAAAAGAGAAGATTATGAAATCTTTTGTAAAATATGGGCTAATCAACACTAGGGCTTTAGTCAAGGCATGTTTAACTAAGTCAAAATATTGTCTAGCCTCAATGCTCCACTTGATTTCAGAATCCTTTTTGTGCATGTTTGTTATGTTTCTAAGAAGTTCTATCAGGTTAGGAATGAATCTCCTTAGGAAATTTAGTCTTCTAATAAAATATTGAAGCTCTTTGATATTTCTTGGGTGAATTATTT
Organism: Pinus tabuliformis; assembly: GCA_031772625.1. Taxonomy (NCBI): domain Eukaryota; kingdom Viridiplantae; phylum Streptophyta; class Pinopsida; order Pinales; family Pinaceae; genus Pinus; species Pinus tabuliformis. The sequence continues at coordinate 140,076,537 of CM062818.1, forward strand.
TTAATATTGCTTCAATTCTACTGGGATAAATCCTAATTCTATCCTTGGAAATAATGTGACCAAGAAGTTTTCCTTCCTCAAGGCCAAACAGTTTTTCTTAGGATTTAGTGACCAAACCTTCTACATTTTTCAAACACTCTTCTCAGATATGCTAAATGTTCCTCATCAGTTTTAGAATAGACAATAATGTCATCTAGATAAATCACAATAAAATGGCCAATTTCATCAGCAAATGAAATATCCATTGCTCTTTGGAAAGTGGCTCTAGCATTCATTAACCCAAAGGGCGTTTTCACATACATGAAAGTTCCCCATGGTGTAGTGAAGGCAGTTTTATCCTGATCATCGGGATGCACTAAGACTTGGTTGTAGCCTAAGAAACCATCTAATAAGGAAATTCTACTAGATCCTACTACCCTTTGCAATATATAATCCATTTTATGTAAGGGGTAGTTGTCTTTAAGGGATACCTTATTAGGACTTTTAAAATCAATACATAATCTGATTTCTCCAGTTTTCTTTCTAGTAGGCACAATGTTAGACACCCATTTAGAGTATCTAAGGGGAAGTATAATTTTAGCATAATACATTCTTTTCACTCCTTTCTCAATCAAAGGCATTGGGACAGGATTTATCCTACAGAGTTTTTGTTTGAATGGTTTTTGATCTTCGTTGATTGGGATTTTATGTTGTATGATACTAGTGGCACATGCTTTTAGTTCCTCATAGCTCCAGGAAAATATATCTATGAACTCTTTGAAAAGAGATATGTATTGTTTTTTTCTGACAATAGGAAGTGATTTCTAGAGTTTTATCATTTTGGGGTTCTTCTCACTACCTATATTGCATTTTTCTATGTTTGCCCCTGTGGGTTCCATTTTTTGCTTTTTTGCTACATCATTAAAATAAAAAAAATTCTTCTAACAGAACTAAACCCCTAGGTAGAACATTATCCTTAAGTTGAACTAGTTCAAATTCTTCTTTTTTGAGATCTACTTCATGCAATTCTAATTTATGTACATCTTTATTGATTGAAATATTTACATCAGAATCATCAAGTTGTTTATCTACACTAACATATTCAACAATATGATTTTCTACTTAACCCTCTAAATCTATGCTATCATCTTCATACTCATCCTTGGATTGAAAAAATCTTTCAGTTTGTTTGTCACTTCCAAACACCTGCCAATGTCTCATATTGTCAGGTACAGCTGGATGGTTTTTAACCTACACTGTATATTGTATGCTGGGATGAGGCATTTTACATGTGCTAGCTGAAAAAGCTAAACCATTATCCAAGGCATTTTGATTTCTGGGAATGACAACAAGATCATATTCTACAAAAGTTCCTAGAAATTCAAGCACAACATTTTTGTAGGCTCTTAACCGAGGATGTTTGGCAACATACTTTCCGTTGATCTGTCTCATAATTAATTCAGAATCACCGTGAACCGAAATTATTTTAGCACATAATTTTTTCAATAATTGCAATCCTTAAAGAAGTGCATCATATTTTGCTATATTATTGGTGCAATGAAATTTGAGTTTATAGGAATGACCTTCTGCAAGATTGGTCCCTAATTGGACACAAACACCTGCCCCTGAACCTGCTTTGATACAAGAGCCATCAAATCTCATGTTCCAAAAAGGTTCAATTTCAGTGTTTTGTTGCACAATTTGTGTTTGATTTGCATGTCATCAATATCATTTTCTGCTTTAATAACTTGTGCATCAATGTCCCCATCATTATAAAGAATGAAAGTGTCCAGTTTAGAATGAACAGAGTAAATAGGATAGTTATGTGGTTTCTCTTGACTACTGACCATAAACTTCATTAACGCTTCCCTATACAGTCTTCTATGTTGACCAAACACTGGTATAGTGGTGTAAGTCATGTCCATTTGTAGGGTTCCTTGTAATTTTTCTCCTCATGATCATGACAATATTGTTGAGCATTAGAGAAGGTATGTAATTACCACTTATTTTGTCATCTTTTCCTTAAATTCATAGCTTCCTTGCATTATGAAATGAGCATGTGGTGAAAGATTATGATAAAGTTTAGAAGATTTATGAGCAACATAAAATGACTAATAATTATCTTTTCCCATGAAAAAAAAGAAGAAATTGGAAGATCGCCATTCCAAAGGAAAAGAAAAGACAAAATTAACTGTTGTCCCTTTGATAGGGAACCACATCCAAATGAGGCAATCCAAATTGGAGCGTATAAGCCAGGAAAAGGAAGAGGAGATACCAAATCGGCACAAGAGAACGAGAAGATAACTGAGAGATAACAATATGGCGAATCCCTCAGGATCCTTTGATCTTGAGGGATCGCTACCTCAAAGATTATCTGTATCATTGATATTTCCACTTGGCTGCTATAAGAAGGGACAGTGTTGCTAGCCCAAGGGACGGACTATTGTTGTTTTTATGAAATTCACTATTGTAACTTAAACTTTGATCATCGACTCTTTTTAAAGAGGGATTACTGTAACTCTGTTTTGATGCTTAATACATAAATTCTATTGCCATTCCACCTTTGATTCTGGAGTGATCATAAGCAGTGCGTCCCTGGAGGCTAAGGGCCCGGCCTTGGTGGATCACTTGCTTCTTGTACCATTATTTTCCGATTCTTAGTCGCGTGTGGTTTGATTTCTCTTATTTGACTTGTTCAGTAATTTGTTGTTCCTTATTATTTCATATATTGGCTCTGTTATATTTCATTAGTAAGGTTATCCTCAACAACTGGAATGTTATGATGTTCACTCTGAATTTGTATTGCATTGTCATTCCTTTACAGATTGATATTATTATAACATTGTTGTTCCTTCCAGATTGCCATTGTTGTTCGGTTACAGATTAACAGTGTTGTGTGTTTATAAATCAGTATTATTGTCTATTCATCTACGGTTTACTTCCAAGCATGATTGTTGTTCATTGGGATTGTTGTTCCACAGTGACTGCAATTGTTGTTTCTTCATAACCGAGATTAATAATTGTTATGCCGAAACTCAGATTATTGTTTCCTTCAACATAGACGTGTTGTGTGTAATATTTGATTTAGTTGTTGTGCGTTTACATTTGATTTAGGTTGTTGTTCAATATTCCATACTTCATTTTAGTTTGTTGTTCCATTTCTGTTTGCTTTTCAATTCATTTCTGAGGTAAAGATTGTTGCTTAATTCCTGTAGGTTACGATTATTGCTTCATTTATTTCTGTAGATTAAAGATTTGTTGTTCCATCTTGTTAAATAGATTAGTTGTTGTTCCTTTCCCTGTTATTTGAATTAGCATTATTTTGGTGTGAACAGAACGATCTGAAACTGTAGTGAATGTTGACTATTGTTGTCTAGTTCCTAGATTGATGATCTTTTCCTTTATTGCTTCTCAATCACATCGGTTTACAAAGGGAGGAGTTATTATTACTGCACCCTTGACTTATGAAGTACTGTAGTTTCTACATTAAATGATTTAGTTACAAGAATTTCCAGTTCCTACCATTACATTTAGAAGTTCGTTTCTAGTATTCAGTTACTTTTGTAGAAGCACTATACTACTAGCATTACTCTGAAAAATGACAGCCTCAAACTGAGTACACTCTTTGAGATAAAAAATTGTACCTGGATTGATAATTAATGTAGGGTAAATAGAGGTGAAAAAGACCCTTTTTACTACTCGACATTTTGGGGCCATTGCCGGGGAGAGTGTAGCCATTTGTTTCTTTTTAGAGTAGTGTAAGTACCTACTAGGGAGAATTGGGTTTTAAAAACGGAAGGTAAGAACCTACGTATGGAGCATGTAATAGCCCTGCTCCCTTGCCCACTTTCCTACAGAGTTGTTGTTGTTTTGGGTAGAAATCAGCATTTGATTTGTGTGCATGACTAAGTAGAAAAATCCTGAAAAGAATCCTAAACCACTACCTGAGCCTAATAAAGCTAAGGGGTCGGTTATCCTTGGCTAATTGACCTTTATAGATTAAATACTCAAAAAAGCAAAATCTCAGCCTTCGGTAGGACCTAGAAAATTTGCTTATAGACAACCTACTAGTTCCCTTCAGGCCATAGGATCACCATCTATAGCTTTCACTGAGGTGCACAGCCAAACTAAGGAGCAAGATTTTCAAGAAATTGAGAATTCTAGCCCAAAATAATTGTAAGAAGGGAACCTTAGTAATCTCCGCGAAGGGGGAGGAGAAATAGGGGAAAGTGAAGAACCAAGATCTCCTCTTGTAGTAATTCAGCCATTAAGCAGCCCAAATAAGGGAAGTGCTGCAAAAATCATTCGTAACAAAGTTGAAGAACTTCAAGTGCTAAAATCCCCCCAGAAATTAGGAACTCTCATCATCCCAGACAAAGGAAGTGTTGTTAAGGCCATTCCTATTAAGACCATCCCTGCTCTGTCCAACCAACCTAGGAATACCCTCCTAGAAATCCTGGAAGGCTATTGGCACATATTTGACCAAATGGCCCAGAACCATCCAAACACCCAAACCTCCGCACTGTAATATCCCATTGTGGATACTGCAGCCAATGCATCTATGAAGGCAATTCCTCTCCAGCATATCTCTACATTTCATGGCCTAACATTGGAAGACCCAGATGCATTTTTGTTTCAATTCGATGTGTTGTGCAGAGGATATGACTATACCACTGATCCCCAAAAGCTAAAACTATTTCCCTCTACATTTAAAGGAGCTGCTTTACGATGGTTTATGGGGTTGGGTGGAGGTGTTATAAATCATTGGGATCAGATGAAAGGTGCTTTCCTTAAGAAATATCAAGATTATTGTAGATCTAGAGAGTTAAAAGATGAAATATTTCAGATGGTAGTTAAACCTAATGAAACACTAGAAGAATATGTTGAACACTTTCAGTATAATCTTCAAAGATCTCCTTATGCATCATTACCCTTACTTGACAATGTATTAAAAACCACATTAATTAAAGGTATGAAGGAACAATGGATTGAAACATTGAATATTATGGGAAAATGAGACATCTACCAAGAAAATTTTGCTAACCTCATTGATGTATGTATCAGGAGCTCATGAGCAAGTACAAGGCTAAGACCAGCGGAACATGACAGGTTTACAAGGGACAAAAAGATCTCTGGAGAAGGAGTAACTCGCATGGAAATTGGAAATTTATTAGAAAATTTCAAAACTAATATATTGGGAACTCTGACAACGCAGCTTGATATTATGCAAGCCAAACAGAAACAAGCAGAGGCAGAGAAAAATCTGGCAATATTTTGTCCTAGATGCAGAAAGAAACACAGCCACAAAGAGTGCCCATTAGATGCGGTTCAAGTTTGTGCCATTTGTACAAAAGACCACTCTACAGAAAGTTGTCCCTCACTTCCTGGTTTGAAAGCGGTATACAAAGAAGCGAAAGAAGAACTAGAACCGGTGTACCTACTTAATCATCACCATCAATGGCAGCCATGACTATCAGGTATACTCCCCAATCTAGCTTCTTCTTTCCAGCCTACACAATATCATGCTCAACAATATAATACAATTTGGCAAAATCAACCTCCCTTCTCAAATTGTTCACAACAACCATTTCCTTCATCATCACCATGGCTGAATCAAGCAAGCCAATCTAATTGGTCAAATTTTCGTTACACCCCACCATATTGGCAAAACAATGCATATCCAGTATAATGGTCTCCTCCCACTACGCGGAGTCAAGCCTGGCAGACAAACTGGCAAAGACCGATGAATCAGCCAGTAGGAACCATTCCACTCCCTCAACCTACACTGCCAGCACTACAACAAAATCCCCAGTCCAATTTAAGACCGCAACTCCCAGCCCAACCTAACCCAAACCCAAATAACAGACCGGTCCAATTTGTTCAAATAATTGAAACACCAGAGTTAGGAACCAATCCAAGGGAGTGCAACGACCTTCAATTAAGGTTTGGGCACATTATAGAGATCGAGGGAGATAAAACTGTTCAAGTTGAAAATCAGTTACCTGTAGAATAACCATTACAAGAAGAAGATGTGGCCAAAAAATAGACTCATGATCAAGCAACCACATCTTCTCCCCCATTCCCAGAATGATTAATTATACCACAACCTATAGAACATCCTGACTTTGATATTCTAGGAGAACTTAAGAATTTGTACATAAAAATCCCACTCCTCCAAGCCATCCAAGAGATCCCAATATATGCAAAGACCATCAAAGAGCTATGTATAAAAACCCAAGGAGAAGAATAACAAATAACCCAACAGTTCAAGTAATTGGCACCTTATTTGACCTGTTATCAGGAAGAGAAGCACCTATCAAATATGAAGACCCAGGAAATCCAATAGTGACAGTCCAAATCAATGGACAAACCTTTTCAAATGCCTTAGTTGATTTAGGGGCTGCAATTAATATCTTAACAACCACCACTTGTCAAAAACTGGGCATTACATCAGTAGAACCAACTTCCACTTTATTAGAACTAGCTGACCAATCAGTGGTTAGGCCGGAAGGCACACTACATGATGTCATGGTATCCATTGATTCCTGGGAATATCCTGCCAACTTTCTGATAATAAACCCCAAAAACTAACTTGATGGACATCCGTTAATTTTAGGTAGACCTTGGCTTGCAACCAGTGATGCTTACATTGGCTGCCGACAAGACAGTATGACCATAACTAGAGGGAGTAATATCAAGAATATATCCCTATACCCTCCAGCCCAGCCAAGTGTAATAATAATAAAAACTAACAAACAACCTGTATCATACCTTACTAAAAATATTAGATCCCCGTTAACTATAGAAGATTCCCTCGATTTCAAAGATCAAATAGAGGATGATGTTATTAACAACTTTATTAATCAAGCTAAATCTAGATCCCACATAAAATGTCACATGATAGAGGAAGCGTTTGATAATGAATTAGAAGAAGATCCTCTCAAAGACACTCATGATCAAACAATACCTACTACCTCTATTTCAAATAGAAAAATTGTAGAGATTGAGCTAGGAAAAACTTTAAACATCAATAGTAACCTAACTTCTGCACAAGAAGAGAAGCTTATCCAACTATTGAGAAAATACAAGGAAGCATTTGCATGGGATTATTTGGACATGAAGGGAATTGATCCCCAGTTATGTACGCACCACATTTATACAGAAAAGGAAGCAAGACCTATTCGCCAACCCCAAAGAAGACTTAACCCTCATCTAAAAGACATTGTGAAAGCTAAACTACAAAAACTATTAGATGTAAACTTTATTTATCATATCTCCGATAGCAAATGGGTCTCTCCACTTGTAGTGGTGCCAAAGAAGAATGGAAAGTGGAGGATTTGTGTAGATTACAGAGAATTAAATAAAGCAACCTAGAAAGACCACTTTCCCCTTCCATTCATTGACCAGGTATTAGATACATTAGCAGGAAAGAAATTCTTTTCTTTCTTGGATGGCTTCAGTGGATACAATCAGATTCAGATTGCCCCTGAAGACCAAGACAAAACTACTTTTACCTGTCCTTGGGGAACGTTTGCCTACAGAGTTTTACCCTTTGGCCTATGCAATGCCCTTGCCACATTTCAAAGGGCTATCCTCAGCATCTTTTCAGATTTAATAAATGAAGGGCTCGAAGTATACATGGATGATTTCACACCATACGGAGATGATTTCGACCCAGCACTAGACACATTGGAAAAGGTGTTGCAACGATGTATCGCTACCAGGCTCTGCCTGAGCCATGAGAAATGTTATATGATGATGACTGAAGGACTCATCCTAGGTCATTATATCTCGACAGCTGGAATACAGGTAGATCTGGCCAAAATTCAAATAATTTTGTTAATACCTACTCCTACCACACAGACAGAGGTACACAGTTTTCTTGGATTTTCTGGTTATTATAGGAGATTTATAGAACATTTTTCTCAAATAGTTGCACCTCTATATGCACTAACAGGGAATGTTGATTTTGTTTGGACAAATAAATGTGACCATGCTTTTGAGGATCTGAAAAAGCTTGTGTCAACAGCACTAGTACTCAGAGGTCCAAATTGGGACCTGCCATTTCAAATTTCATTAGATGCTTCAGACACAGCTATTGGAGTAGTCCTTGGGCAGGAAGAAGACAAAAAACCATATGCAATCTATTACATTAGCAAGAATTTGTCTCATGCAGAGTTGAAATATACTGTTACTGAAAAAGAATTTTTAGCTGTCTCATGCAGAGTTGAACTATACTGTTACTGAAAAAGAATTTTTAGCTGTAATACATGTTGTAAATAAATTTAGGCATTATATCACTAGATATCTTGTTGTTTTGTATACAGATCACTCTGCCATAAAATATTTATCAAATAAACCGATTACAAATGGTAGAGTAACAAGATGGATGATTTTATTGTAGGAATTTGACATCACAATAAGAGATCAACCTAGAAAAGAAAATCATGTAGCTGACTTTCTCTTACGAATGCAAAAACCAGTGGACATAGTAGCAGTCTAAGCTCAATTTCTAGATGAACATTTGTTCGCGGTTACTATCAAAAAACCCTGGTATGCTAATGTTGCGAATTATTTAGCAGTAGGCAAATTACCAAAACATCTAAATCCTAATGAACGAAAGCAGATTATCTAGTGTAGTACTCAATTTTCTTGGATTGGGGGCTACCTATTTTATACAGGAGCATATTTTCACAATAGAAGATGCGTCCGTGAAGATGAAATTTTTGAAATTCTGAAAACCTGTCACGACCGACCGTGTGGCAAACATTTCGCAGATCGAATAACTGGTCACAAAGTTCTGCAAACAGGGTATTACTGGCCCACAATCTTCAAAGATGCAAAGAAATTTGTTCAAGCTTGTGACAGTTGCCAAAGAGCAGGATGCCCTAGACAGTCCGACGAAATGCCTCTGAACCCACAATTAGTCATTGAACCATTCGAGCGTTGGGCACTCGATTTTGTTGGTCTGATCACCCCATCATCAAACCAGAAAACGTGTATTCTAGTAGCAACAGAATATGTGACCAAATGGGTTGAAGCAGAGGCGCTCCCAAGAGCTACAGAATATTTCATCAATCATTTCCTATTCCAGATATTTGTGCAATATGGCCACCCAAGAGACATAATCATGAATGGGGGACCACAATTTGCTGGTAATAAAATTCCTGCAACACTAAAAAACTATCATATTCAACATAAAATTACTACTCCATACTACCCACAGGCAAATGGCCAAGTAGAGAGCACGAACAAGGTAATAGAAGAAATACTAACAAAAAACATTGCATCACACAGACGCGATTGGGCTACAAGATTGTTGGAAGCCTTGTGGGCATACAAAACAAGATGGAGAAATACTACCAGTTGTTCACCATATCATCTAGTATTTGGAAAGGAACCCATCTTTCCAATAGAATTCAAAATACAGACCTTGAGAACAACACAAGAAGTCGGTCTAGATTTAAGCGAGGCCCAGATTAATAGACTACAGAAAATCAACAAGCTGGATGAAATCAGGCTCTCTGCTCTTCAACATACCGCATTAATCCAACACCAGAGAGCCAAAGGCATGACGCCCTCATCAAAAATAAAGTCTTCCGCGAAGGAGATTGGGTGCTCCTATACGATTCAAGGTTTCAATATTTTCCGGGAAACTTTAGACCTACTGGCTAGGACCATATGAAATCCAGAAGGTGCATGATAATGGTACCATTACTCTAACCACCATTGACGGATCTCGACACACCTTTAAGGCAAATGGTCACCGAGTTCGATTGTATTGCAAACCACTTACTCGGGAATCCTTCTACCATAAACTCCGGGAAGAATTCGACATGTAGATTTTGGCTGAGGAAAAGGACTCTTCTTCACCTTTGGTTCACTAAGAGATTTGGTTGCTTTTAAATTTTGTACATAATTCTTTTGTTTTGTTTGAGTAAATTACTTTTTGTACAAATTTCTGCATTTCTGCAACATTTTTCATTTTGTTGTTCCTTCCGGATGGAATAACATTTTCACTATTCTGCTATTCCTTTTCGAAGGAACAATGCCTCTGCATTTTGTTGTTACTTTCGGAAGGAACAACATTTTCATCGCTTTGCTGTTCCTTTTTGAAGGAATAGCAGTTTTGCACTTTGCTGTTCCTTTCCGAAGGAACAACATTTCCTTTGTTTTGTTGTTCCTTTCCGAAGGAAAAACACTTTCACGTTTTTCTGTTCCTTTCTGAAGTAACGACACTTTTGCATTTTTGTTGTTCCTTTCTGAAGGAATAGCACTCCCTCCTTTTTGTTGTTCCTTTTCGAAGGAATAGCACTTTTACGTTTTGTTGTTCCTTTCCGAAGGAACAGCACTTCTGCATTTCTACTATTCCTTTTTGAAGCAACAACAGTTTCATTTTCTATTGTTCCTTTCCGAAGGAATAACACTTCCTTTTTCTACTATTCCTTTCCGAAGGAACAACACTTCCATTTTCTATTGTTCCCTTCCGAAGGAACAACACTTTCATTTTCTGTTGTTCCTTTCTGAAGGAACATCACTTTCATTTTTTTGTTGTTCCTTTCCGAAGGAACAACACTTTCATTTTTCTTTTGTTCCTTTCCTAAGGAACAACAATTTCGGATTCTTTGATTGCACTTGCTTTCTTTGCTGTTCCGATTAAGGGACAACTGCTATTCCTCCCAATGAATAGCAGTTTCAAACATGTTTTTCCTTTTGCTTGCAGTTTTTGTTCTATCTTGAGAACAACATTTTTGGAGTGCATTCTTTTTCTCTTCTTTTTGTGTGTTTTACCCTTTATATCATGGTCATTTAAGGCACATCTATACATTTATGCAACAATACAAAAACTAGAGGATACTAAAATCAGCAGATTACATAAAAATCATTATCTTTAGAAGAAATTGCTTTTAATTGATAAGAGAAAAGAGGAAAGGACACAACTATTGATCACCTTCCTGTCATTATTTTACTAATACCAATATGATTGGTTACTTTATCATGATGGTTCTTCCCAAATCCCCATAATTCTCTTTGATCATTATTATTGAATAAGAATAAGGGTATATTTTCCTCTATTGATATGTTCAGACTTATTCCACCATCCCTACTCTTAAGGAGTGTTGAACCACCCTCTGTATATAAATAGGAAAAGTGCTACATAAAAGAAAAAGAAGAAAACAATGTTTATATGATTGGTAACATGATTGTTCAAATGAAGGATAAGGGGTCTCATCAAGAGCCAGCCTACCATGATCATAACGAAGAAAGTGAAGTGGCATTCCCACTATGACCACCACACCAAGGATACAATCCAAGAGGCACGTCAGAAAAGAATAAAAAGTCCTTGGAATAGGAGGTCTCATCATGAGTTGGTCTGCCCACCTTTCACTCCTTCCTGGTGAATAGCATTGTGATTCATCTGGTTAACAAGCCAGCATAATGGCGTCCATTCTGACATTGAACATCACTTTCCTAGGCATACACAAATGATTATGGTTCCAAGGGTGAAATAAACAACTCTGTCAAGGCTATGGACACCTATGGGAAACAGAGCTCTGTTGATGGTATTGAAGTCATATTTCTTATACACTAATAGCAATTATAAAACCCTTCTTCTTATATCTTTATAAATGGTTCAAATGAGATTATGTATATAACCCTTTCGAACCTTTGACACATGTAAATAAATTATAAATCAATTATGATGATAAAAGTCAATAATGATCGCATAAGACTTTTTATTCACGTCAGATGTCCTATCCTCCAATTCTTGCATCATATCACAGCATTTCCTTATTTATTAGTGAATTATACGCCTTGATTTCGGCAATCCGCTTGTCGTTGTAAACATGGCATTTCTGTATAAGCTATTCCTTTATGACTCTATACTATGGTAGTTCAGCACGTTGCTCCTCCATTTGATGTCCGAGGATGGCCTATCACATTGCAGGGGGGGGCACAGGTGATCCCCATAATTCACTAGCATACGTATCAGCTCATCATTCAGAAGAATTATGACTCAAGAATAGCAAAGCTTAATGGTATTTTGTTTCCCAATATGCATGGCTTGCTGTTCCGAAGCTATTTTCGTGTTTTTCTTTGCAAAAATTAGCAGTAAGTTCGAAATTCAAACAACTTGTTGTTCTGTCATCTTCTTTGTGTTTGATAATAGTGAGCTAAAAATTTGAATAGCATGTTGTTCCATTTCCGTCTCTGTGTTTTTTACAGTGTGCTAAGCATGGGAGGAAGATCAATTCGCAGTGAGCCACAGGTGTTGATGGTCTCTGATGCTGCACGAGAGATCCTAGTGAGGGTAGGATGGATATTTTATCTTAACTGTCTACAATAATCCAACGAGACGGTGGCAATTGAGTTTCTACAGAACTTGCAAGAACATCATTCCATAGTGAGAGGGAGACAGATAGCAGTCACTGACGACATAATTACAAAATTTTCGAGACTGCCAGCCACTGGATTTGTGTGGACTCTAAAAAGGTGAGACTGCAAGACGCCATGAAAATCTTCTAGGATGAAGGGTAGAACTTGACTGTAAAAGGGAAGGGAGTTCTACCGACAACCTTGGGAGAGCTGTGGGTAGAATTGGCGAGAATTATCTAGAGCTACATCACTTGTGATGGTAGGAAAGATGTGGTAAGACCACACCATCTTAAACTTTTAGCTGTGTTAAAGCAAAAGTGCACTGTGAATTTTCCTGTGTTTTTAAATTCTTTATTACACGATGTTGCCTGAAGTATGAAGAAATCTCGCCATTTAGAGTTAGTAGTAAGCCACCATGGGTTAATACGACTGATAGTCAGCCACAGTCTTGCCCAACAGCAGAGCAGTTGGGAAGAACTGATTTTCACAATAGACAGGGGACTGGCTTTGCCAACCCCAAAACAAAAACATGTTGTCAGTACATCAAGCAGACCACTAAAGCGAAGGAAATCTGTTAGATTTGCAAGAATAAGGGGAATGTTGAGAAATTTCCAGGAAGACAGTAGTCAGCCTGTGGAGATACATGATTCAAGAGACGAACAACCCCCACAATTGGAAGGAGGGGAGAACGAAAAAGAATTGGAGGAAAACAATGAAGGAGAACTGGAGGAGGAGACTGAGCAATCTGGTCAGGAAGAAGAGGAAGCAGAGCAACGCAGTGAAAGTCCACTGCAAAACCCACTGCAAGAAGATGAATTGGCCCAGATTCTGGCCAATATGGGCGAATATGTCCAAGCTCACAGCCCACTTAACCCCCACACCAAAGAAGGACCGCAGGAGCACTCTGTTCATGATAAAAGTGCACCTGAGGAACTGTGTGATGAGGAAGAAGGACCGCAGGAGCACTCTGCCCATGATAAAAGTGCATCCGAGGAACTGTGTGATGAGGAGGAAGGAGAAGAGGACCACTCTGCTCATAACGAGAGCATATCTAGGGAGAAGAGTGACAAGAATGAAGAAGGGGAACAATCTGTTCCTAGTCAAAATACACCAGAAGAATTCCACGATGAAGAAGGTGTAGAAGAAGAGGCTACCTAGGAAACAGTAGAGAAAGCTAGGGTTTCTACCCCTGAACAACCTGATTAGCATAACACTGAAGAAGCACCCCAAGAAGGAAATAACGAAATTGGCCAAGACGAAGGTATAATACTTGAGGTACAAAGCCCAGGCCCTAGTAAACGAACGGTTGTTACTTCTAAGAAAATAGAAGAAATTAAAATATTGCAAAAGGAATAGCAAAGATTGCTTAACGTAATTAAGCAACTTTGACCATAGATAAGGGTTTTGAAAATGGGGAAGAAATCGAAAGGGAATGAAACAGCCCAAGAAAAACCCCTTAAGAAAAAGATCAAGAGGACTCAAGTCCAACCTGCCATTCAAAACCGAAAGGAACAACATCTGGCTGTTGCCCATGTCGAAGTACAAATGGATAACGTATTGGCCTGTGATAAGAAGATCCAAGTAGATCTCCTGCCTACAACTATTATGTTGAATAAGGACCCGAGGATAGTAACTCTACAGAAAGATTTGGCACAAGCCCAACAAACAATAGAGAAACTTACAGAGCAGACTGTCCCTCGAGAAAAATACAAGAAATTACAACAGCAGCTGAAGAACATTAATGCATCAGAAAGCTAGGCCTTTGAAGGATGGCAAAAGGCAGAAGAAAGAGTCAAAAAGGTAACCCATAGACTAGACATAGTCATCAAACAAATGGATACCTTATGTTCTCTATATACTGACGTTCTAGCGTGTAGGGCACCTGCTAGAAACTATGCTTTGTTTTTAATGGAAAGATATTTACAATTGAAAATTAAAGCTGTCAAGGTAGGAGTACCTATAGAGATAAAAACCATTGATGACTTCATAAATTGTTGTAAGCATTACAGGGTGAAAGTTCAGCAATTGTTATGTGAATTCTATTTGCACAATCTTGTATTAGATGGAGAAACAGAAAAAAACCCTAGCCCTTTTGTGAGTGATGTCCAACTGCAGGAATTTATTTCTTTTGGTGTTAATCAAATAAAGTGGCTTAAAGCCTACAATGTCTTTCAAAGACAGGAAAACAGATTAGATCTATGGGTGAGGGGTGAACCTAGAGACACACAACAATTATGGAATAAACATAGGAGCCTAATGAGAACTCAGGGAGTGATCAAGACTTTGGGACCTATTCATACAACAGTCATCTAGCAAGGGATAGAATACTTCTTTACCATCAAAGACCTTGCCATAGCAGCAGCCAAATTCTGATACCAAACTTCTAATCGGAACATCCAAAATAGAGAACCATTCAATTATGAGAACTTTAAGCTAGCTTCTGACCACTTGGGTATCTATGGTGACCTAATTTCGAGAGAAGGCCCATATTGGTTAGGCTGTAGGTTCTGAAGTCTAGTCATTTGGCACCCTACACTAGGATATCAAGGCTTATATGAAATTCCTAAAGGTCAGACATGACGTCTTTTTTAATTCCTAGCTAGGCATCATGGTTGTAGACTGTTATAGACATTTTTGGGCACTGCAACCCCAATCAAATATGTCCATAAACTGAGGGCTCCTAAGTCCCTAAAAGTGTTGTTCCAACCCCTAAAAGAACAAGGTCAACTGATTACATCATCTCCCAGAAGTTCTCCATGAAAAACTACTCAGAAATGGTCAAAACTGGACCATCTCACCTGCTCCATGGTCAAAGTGCGCTGCATCCCACCTAAATTCACACGGGAGGTGTGATGCATGCTGAAAAGCCCTTCTATGGGGTGCGATGGGTGAGAGTGGACAAATGGCAGAGTCAATTTGCGAGGTGGAAGATCATGGAATCTTCCAGAAACTTCTCCTGTGACACTTGCCTCTCTGCATTCGCCCAGGGATGAGTAAGAGATCATCAATCTCCAAGTGGAATCAAGAACTATCAGAGAGAGGACACTAATCAAATCTCAGAAGCTGACTCACCTCCTTGCAATCATCTATATATGGATCCCTCATCCCAGAGATCCAAAAGGCTGGAATTTTGTATCTTGTAAGGAAGTGCTACTGGTTTCTTGGTGTAACATCATAGTGTTGGGTGATCTAAGCTTTTCATGAGGTGAAGAAGGGCCTTCTTGCTGAGAGGATGATGCTAGGTTAGAACAATTGGTTGTAATCCTCTTTGTTGTTCTTGATATTAACAAAGCTATTCAAGTTTTCCTCCACACTCTTGTATGATTGATGATATATGCATTTGTGTGGTCAATATATATCTGGTCCTATATTGTTTGTGATAGTAGATCTCTGTTCTTGGATAGTGTTATGCTGCTTTGATTCCACAGGTGCTCTTTGAAGCTGGGTAGACGAGGAAGCGAGTGGCAAAGATCTATCAGAAGGGAGAGGAATCAAGTAAGGAACCAAGCGCAAGATAGAGGTTGGTCTCCTTTGTTCCCCTCTTATCTACTTCTCATAAAGGAAAACGAAAGTAGTTTTAGTTTATTTGTTTCTAAGATAGCTACCAGTCTTAGTGGGACTAGCAGCTCTGCATAGACACTAGTTTTCCCGACAACAAAATGTCGACTCCACTGGGGAGCGAATAGATTGTTTGTTTGTCTATATTTGTTTGCTTTATAAACTTACAGACAGAGCTTGAAGTCAAGACAACTAGCCTTCGAACTACATTTGCTATGCGAGTACAAAGTATATCAATGCCGCTTCAGTCTATCTCCGAGTTTTGTTTATGAACTGAACAATCGATTTACAAACTCTCTAATTGCCCTTGTGGTGGCTCTAGTAACCTCCTTAGATCTACTCCTGTGATTTATTTACTGATTATCACTTGCTCGGCCTAAATCCCTGAACTGTGATGCAAACTGTGATCAAGAACTGGATCAAAAGTCTCGCACTGTACCATCACACCCTCTCTTCAAGGATATCAGTATGCATCGCACTTCCCGTGTGCTGTGGGTGGGACACATACTAGAATCCCTGTGTAACAGGTGCGCTGATCAGAAAAGGCTAATTTTTCCTGCAGATTTTGGTTTTTCTTCACTCTTTTCAGCTCTATTCAGGATTTTTGTTGTCTGTAGTCAGTATACCTCTGTTGCAAACCCCCTTCCTTGCCATTATTCCGCCTCCATTGTGCAAAGAACTGTAAATGTTTTTATGTATTGTGAGACATTTTTATTTCTCTTTTACAAAGAAGTAGCGTAATTGAACTGTCGTTTCTTGATTTGGAAGTGTCGCAAGTGTCGTTTTTAGTCATAGAAGAGAATCTGATTGTTCTTGATAGTTGATTACACTGTTACTCTTGTATTTGATTTGAATTAGTAGTTTTTCAAGTGTCAAAAGCAAGTTTTCAATTCCAAATCGCAAAGTGTCGTCATTGTCTTCATTCTGTCTTGAAAAGAAGCTTGTTAGTAATGTTTCTTTGAAAAATAATTCAGATTTGCGCTTAGCTTTCTTTTTATCATTTATATATTAAGAAGGCTAAAAAAAAATACATGCATGTGCATTTTCATTTAGAATTTTTGTTGGTTTGATTTAGGACAGTGCATATAGTGTGTGTTCTCTGCTCTATGTTGAAAGAATATCATCTCTCTTTCTTTAGAAGCTAGGATTTTCATTGCAAAAAGAAGATTAAACGATTGTTTATCATCTTAGATTACATTTTAGGAATTGTATATCTACATCACACAGTGAACCTGAAAGGAAAATTTATTAAGCAAGATCAACTGTAAAATAAATTTAATGAATCTAAAAACGCTTCGGAACCTAACGCACAACATTTAGAAGTCTAGGCTAGAGACATATTCCGGCGTCGTAAAGCCTGGTAACTGTGTTTTCATTGCTGGTTGGGTGATTCCTCCACTTTGAGACGAAAAGTGCCAGTACGGACTTGTGCTCCCATGTACCATCGAGTATATATTGGGAGACCACAATAGGCTATATCCTTTATCCATAGGAAGCCATGTTTGCCGCCCTATCGATCCCAATGCACTGAACACAACATTCGGGAAGATTGACTACCGTATCGTAAAAAGTATTCAGCAGTTTTGCGATTGGTTTGGTAATCCCTCTGCCTATATTTCCATATTAGTCTCTTTCATTCCTTTTCAGACTCCTTAAAGGAAAAGGTCCATTTGAGCACTTGTCACTTCAAGCTCATTAAAAATAGAAGGCGACTAGAGTCATCTTTTGTTTTTTCTCGACTCTTAAAAATTGAAAAAACAAGTTGCGTCAAAGCATCTAAAATTTATTTTAATCAGAATAACACCACCTTTCCTACGTTGGTCTTAGGTTGAGAAAAATGGAGTCCACCAACCAAGGAGTTCCCCTTGGGGGAAATCCTAATCCTTTCTCCTCTTGGGGAGATGTTGGTGCACCTCATATGGCCACATTGTCGCTTCCAGGATTGACAATCGGCCTGCCCATATGGCTCCTCTCGACCTCTATCGTTCAGAGCACCGTGATTCCTGAACAATCAGGTAAGCAACTAGACGATACCAAAGCTACCCCCCAACCTTCTACTTCATCTGATTCTCCCTCTCCTCCTTCCTCTTCACTTGATGAATCTGGTAAAGCCAAAAGTCAAGTAACTAAGAAGAAGAAGGAGAAGAGGAAGAAAGAGAAGAAGAGGAAGGAGCCAAAGACGACAGGGGGCAACCAAGCATCATCTAGTGAAAATCCACACACTGCACTGTCAAAGACTAAATCTCCATGTGTCATTTGCAAAGGAGATCAGTATCATCGAGATTGTCCCTGCATCCCTTAGATCTTAAGGGACTGGTCTCCTCATTTTCACAATCCAGTGTCAACAACCTCTGATGATCATGTTGAAAGTACACTGTCAACTAGTGAAAGTGAAACGTCAAGATAGAAAAGGAAAAATAAATTCCCTTGTAAACTGTGTGAAGGTGATCACGCCGTCCACCATTGTCCCTTCCTAGACAAAGCTAAAAGAGTTTTGGACGACCGTCCGGTTTCACCGTTACGTCTTCCTCCTGGATATAGGAAACTCTTGCCAAGTCCATCACTAGTTGAAAATATGACTGACACACCCTTGTGGTCGGTCGAAGCGTCTATCATTGAAGATAAACCATCTGAATTCACACCAGACGAAATTCAAAAGGTCGAGGTGGCAGTTGACCCAGTCTTGCCTTCAGAAGGTCCATCTTCAGATGATATAGTCACCGAAGAGGACAAGAATGACACCGTTCAAATTTTCTTCGTAAACACAGACTCCGACGAACATGGGGGCAGTCTACCCATTCCTTTACCGCAGGAAGGAAGTTCGTCAGAGTCATATCCGGCCATCTATTCGGTCCCACCTCTAAGCAACCTAGTTGTTTCCTTCAATTGGAATCTACTAGACAGACCCCGTTTACCAGCTAGTATACCATTTTGAATCATTGCTCAAATATACAGAATGGTCATGGCTGGTACCATCATAGATGAAGGGGCTTTTGCGAGTATCCTTTCCTCAACTGCTTGGAAAGCGCTTGGTTCACCATCTCTTTTGCCTGAAATGAGAAATCTAACAGGCTTTGACAAAGGATCCAGTCGACCGTTAGGGATCCTTCCCAATGTGTCGATAACATTAAGAAGGAAAACCATTCACATGAATGTAATGGTAGTCCAAGGACCCCTAGATTATAATCTACTCCTTGGACACGACTATATTTATTGCATGGGAGCCATTGTCTCCTTGCTCTTTAGAGTAATGTGTTTTCGCATGAAGGAAGAGTGGTCAAGCTCGTAGACCAACTTTCATTCCTCGGTTCACACATAGAAAATAGTCAAATACCATCCCTGAATGGTCTTTTCACGCAAGGAATGTCTCATCAATCCCCAATCCGTCCACCTGATGAGCGCGAGTGATTTGGGAGGACATGACTGAAACCCAGGGGGCATGCACCCTGGTCTGTTTCGGCAAGAAAACCTTGGGCATAGGGTAGGTTTCCGCAAAGTATATATGACTAGTTTATGAGATTAGACCGGAATAAGATACCTATGTCTAAAGGTAGGCCTTTCCCGATAGAAAAAATGTTTTGTCTGCAAATTGAGGGATAACCTGTAAAAGGTAGGCCTTTCCTGATAAAACAAATGTTTTTTCTGCAAATTGAGGGGTAACCTGGGAAACTCTACCTCACTATACCTAAGGGCATGAAAGCGAAGAGAGACCATTTATTTTTTAAAATTTGTAGGTCCTCTAACCCTTTAAACTCGTAGGATTGGTCGTTTCCTAACTTGCATAAAGAAAGGATGTGGGGCAAAGCTTTGAAAAAATTCCATCTTAGACAAGACATCCTTATATTATACGACTCGATCGAGCAATTTTTATGTGGAGTTCAAGCTCGTTAAAAATTAAACATAAGTAGTGAGCAAATGTTTCCCCCAGAGTTTAAGCTCATTCATTAAAAAATGAACCAATTTCCGGTAAATAACCATCGCGAATGCATTATCATTAGCCTTTGAAGCCTTGGTTTTGTTCTTCTCATCACCTCCACTCTGTATTGGCCGATCATGCACCTCCATTTGATTGTTTACCCCTTTTTGAAGAACAGCTGCAAAGAGTGATTCTATTAGCCATCCTTGTGACACTGTCGTGATTGGAAAATTCCAAACCTTACCTAGAATTAGCTGCTACCCGAATTTATCACTCGTTCCTCGAAAAACGAGTCTCCTTTAAGCTCTTTTATCTGAGTCGTAAAATATGAAAAGATTGTCGAGTAATTGGCCTCTCCAGCTCGTTAAAGTGATCGGAAGTGCTATACCTCATTTAGATTATAATCTTTTTGGACCTGAGGGATTATTACACAAAATTATCGAGCGCTTTTTTTGTTCGGCTCGTTAAAATTACCGAAAATTCATCCCTTTTGTATTATTTTATACTTTTTCGGACTTAAGGGATTATACGACGAAAAAGGATTGTTGGGGTTTTCTTTACGTCCCTTTCAGACTCTCTAAAATTGAAAAGGACCGAGTTATCTTTGTCGTTAAACTCGTTAAAACCGAATAGCGACAAACTTGTCCATACCGACAAGAATGAGTTTCACTATCACCAGGCTCGTTAAAACATAGTGATGGGATTGCCCGAAGGGAAAATTATAGAACAAGCATATGTTATCCTCCTCAAGCTTGACAAATATAAAGAGGTACTGGTCAGCAATGACCGGGGAAAATTTGGGAAGAAAACTTGAAGAAACTTTATCGGTAGCAAGTCGCTCTTGAACATGACACTTTCGCTCCGCATCCGAGTTAGGTTGGGTTGTTCCGTTCACTAGTCATATCACCATTGGTCCATCACACCATCCACATTTGGGCTTAACACTACCAATCCATCATGTCAATGTTGCTGATATGTTCAAGAGAAGTTGCTCAAATAATTCACCTGTGTCTCATCCACTACAATACATTCACGCTCCATTCTTTCATGACCACCACCCTGAACCTTATGTCATCAAATCGTTTTCACCTCCATTAAAATCATTTGCTCCGTTCCATGTCATAGATGTGGGATTCATTAAAGCCCTCCTATGACACATCACTTCTTGTTGATATCAGCTCATTATCCAAGAAGTCGATCTAGGAACAACCCTTTCAGTACTTTGAAGCTTGCATACCTCAATGGCAAGTTTCTCACTTCCAGCAACAAGTTTACATCAATGGCCTTCGAACGAAAGATTTTGCGTGGTGTTCGACGCCAAGTCCCTTATTCACACCACGTGAATTGTACTGTAGTACCTTGAGGGCCATCCTCATTATCGGTGATTCCTCTCGTGCCGGTTAACAACTTACATCATTGGCTAGTAATCAGGCGATGTCTTTCCATGTTCGACTCCAGAACATCTCTCACATGGATCGACTTGTACTTTGAGTGAAGATCGAATGAGATTGAAGACCCCGGATCTAGTTTCATCCATCTGGGCTGCGATATATATTCAGGAAAATAAAGACATCAAATGTACATCATTGCTGCACAGATAAGCATTCAATATAAGGGATGATGGCTCTACCAGAATCATCAGTCTGCACTGAGACGATTGTCTGTCGTATGTACATAAAAATGAATTTATAAAGCTGAGCATGGGAATTCCTGCCTCGGCTAGATCATGAAAATATTATGAAGATAATGTATTGTATTACAGGTCGCCTTCTAGCTCGAAATAACTTCGGATCATCATGATAAAGCATTCCACCCGACATCAAAAGATTAATGACCTCATGCTTTAGGGGGAAACTGTTATAGACATTTTTGGGCACTGCAACCCCAATCAAATATGTCCATAAATCGAGGGCTCCTAAGTCCCTAAAAGTGTTGTTCCAACCCCTAAAAGAACAAGGTCAACTGATTACATCATCTCCCAGAAGTTCTCCATGAAAAACTACTCAGAACCGGTCAAAACTGGACCATCTCACCTGCTCCATGGTCAAAGTGCACTGCATCCCACCTAAATGCACATGGGAGGTGCGATGCATACTGAAAAGCCCTTCTATGGGGTGCGATGGGTGAGAGTGGACAAATGGTAGAGTCAATTTTCGAGGTGGAAGATCATGGAATCTTCCAGAAACTTCTCCTATGACACTTTCCTCTCTGCATTCGTCCAGGGATGAGTAAGAGATCATCAATCTCCAAGTGGAATCAAGAACTATCATAGAGAGGACACTAATCAAATCTCAGAAGCTGACTCACCTCCCTACAATCATCTATATATTGATCCCTCATCCCAGAGATCCAGAAGGCTGGAATTTTGTATCTTGTAAGGAAGTGTTGTTGGTTTCTTGGTGTAACATCATAGTGTTGGGTGATCTAAGCTTTCATGAGGTGAAGAAGGGCTTTCTTGCTGAGAGGACGACGCTGGGTTAGAACAATTGGTTGTAATCCTCTTTGCTATTCTTGATATTAATAAAGCTATTCAAGTTTTCCTCCACATTCTTGTATGATTGATGATATATGCATTTGTGTGGTCAATATATATCTGGTCCTATATTGTTTTTGATAGTAGATCTCTGTTCTTGGATAGTGTTATGCTGCTTTGATTCCACAGGTGCTCTTTGAAGTTGGGTAGACGAGGAAGCGAGTGGCAAAGATCTATCAGAAGGGAGAGGAATCAAGCAAGGAACCAAGCGCAAGATAGAGGTTGGTCTCATTTTTTCCCCTCTTACCTACTTCTCATAAAGGAAAACGAAAGTAGTTTTAGTTTTTTTGTTTCTAAGATAGCTACCAGTCTTAGTGGGACTAGCAGATCTACATAGACACTAGTTTTCCCGATAACATAGACCACCCAATGAGATCCCTTCTCCAGCCTATTTGCTAACTACCTTGCATGTCAATTACAATGTTTTCATGAGGGAATGAAAAAGGGTAAGAAGGGGGGTGTGTTGAGCATTAGAGAAGGTATGTAATTACCAGTTATTTTGTCATATTTTCCTTAAATTCATAACTTCCTTGCATTATGAAATGAGCATGTGGTGAAAGATTATGATAAAGTTTAGAAGATTTATGAGCAACTTAAAATGACAAATAATTACCTTTTCCCATGCAGAAAAAGAAGAAAATGGAAGATCGCCATTCCAAAGGAAAAGACAAGACAAAATTAATTGCTGTCCCTTTGACAGGCAATCTCATCCAAACGAGGCAATCCAAATTGGAGCGTATAAGCCAGGAAAAGGAAGAGGAGATACCAAATCAGCGCAAGAGAATGAGAAGATAACTGAGAGATAACAATATGGTGAATCCCTCAAGATCCTTTGATCCTGAGGGATCACTACCTCAAAGGTTATCTATATCATTGATATTTCTGCTTGGCTGCTATAAGAAGGGACAATGTTGCTAGCCCAAGGGACGGACTATTGTTGTTTTTATGAAATTCACTATTGTAACTTAAACTTTGATCATCGACTCTTTTTAAAGAGGGATTACTGTAACTCTGTTTTGATGCTTAATACATAAATTATGTTGTCGTTCCACCTTTGATTCTGGAGTGATCATAAGCAGTGCGTCCCTGGAGGCTAAGGGCCCGACCCTGGTGGATCACTTGCTTCCTGTACCATTATTTTCTGATTCTAAGTCGCGTGTGGTTTGATTTCTCTTATTCGCTTTGTTCAGTAATTTGTTGTTCCTTATTATTTCATATATTGGCTCTATTATATTTCATTAGTAAGGTTATCCTCAACAACTGGAATGTTATGTTGTTCACTCTCAATTTATATCGCATTGTCGTTCCTTTACAGATTGATATTATTGTATAACATTGATGTTCCTTCTAGATTGCCATTCTTGTTCGGTTACAGATTAACAGTGCTGTGTGTTTATAAATTGGTATTATTGTATGTTCATCTGCGGTATACTTCCAAGTGTGGTTGTTGTTCATTGGGATTGCTATTCCACAGTGACTGCAATTACTATTTCTTCATAGTCGAGATTAATAATTGTTATGCCGAAACTCAGATTACTATTTCCTTCAACATAGACGTCTGTGTGTAATATTCGATTTAGTTGTTGTGCGTTTACATTTGATTTAGGTTGCTATTCAATATTACATACGTCATTTTAGTTTGATGTTCCATTTTTGTTTGCTTTTCAATTCATTTCTGAGATAAAGATTGTTGCTTAATTCCTGTAGGTTACGATTACTGCTTCATTTATTTTTGTAGATTAAAGATTTGTTGTTCCATCTTGTTAAATAGATTAGTTGTTGTTCCTTTCCCTATTATTTGAATTAGCATTACTTTGGTGTGAACAAAACGATCTGAAACTGTAGTGAACATTGACTATTGTTGTCCAGTTCCCAGATTGATGATATTTTCCTTTATTGCTTCTCAATTACATCAGTTTACAAAGGGAGGAGTTATTATTACTACACCCTTGACTAATGAAGTACTGTAGTTTCTTCATTGAATGATTTAGTTACAAGCATTTCCAGTTCTTGCCATTACATTTAGAATTTTGTTTCCAGTATTCAATTACTTTTGAAGAAGCACTATACTACTAGCATTACTCTGAGAAATGACCACCTCAAACTGAGTACACTCTTTAGATAACAAATCGTACCTGAATTGATAATTAATGCAGGGTAAATAGAGGTGAAAAAGACCCTTTTCACTGCTCAACAAACATCATGCCATACTTAGGGGGAATGTCAACAACCACTATATCCATCACTAGAATTTTAGCAGGGATTTGGGCTAAAGTAACACATAGGTCTTTGATAATACCTAGCCATCTAACTTTTCCTGAATCAAAGAAATACAAATCTTTGTATTGTCTAGTAATGTCAAGTCCTAGTTTTTCCATGACAGCTTTGGGCATTAAATTATGGGGTGCACCTGAATCTAGCATAGCATTACAAAGAATTTGATCATGAATATTCAAACTAACATAAAATGGAGGGAATTCCCCTTCTTGTGGTTTGCCTTCAACTTCTGTCCCGAATAAGAGTTGAGGCTGATCATCATTGAAATTTACATCATCAGTATTTTCCCCAATGTTTAATGCTTTCATGACCTGAGTCCTGTATGTATTTTTGTTCATTAATCCAGTCAAGGGGACAGAATTTTTCAACTTGGCAAGTTCATTTTATATACTAAATGGTGTTTTATTTTTAATAAGATTTGGAAAATTAGATATATCAGCAACTATTTTTGTGGAAAGTTCTGTGTGTTGACTAGTAGAAGGGAAATCAGTTTGGGTAGTTCTGGAAGGAGAATCAATGGTCTTTTTCATAATAGCTTCTGCTAGTTTCTTTCCAAGAGTTTTAGTGGTTTTATTAG
Source organism: Pinus tabuliformis (assembly GCA_031772625.1). NCBI lineage: Eukaryota > Viridiplantae > Streptophyta > Pinopsida > Pinales > Pinaceae > Pinus > Pinus tabuliformis. The sequence goes on from CM062818.1 coordinate 140,101,755, forward strand.
GAAGATTTTCTGTTGTTTTCTTGGAATCAGAATCAGAGACCTTTTTAACAGGATTGTTAGGATTATTTTATTTGCAGTATCTTGATTTTTCTTACTTACAAGATTATACTTCCTAACTATGGAATTTTCAATTCCTTGTTTGTATTCATATGACTCTTCAGAATCCATTTCAGTCTGGGCTATAACAAAAAGTTCTTGCTCCTCTTGAGTGAGGAAAATTTTTTCCTCATCACTTATCCCTAACAAATTTATTTGATTATCATCCAAATATTCCGCAATATTCCCCTCATCATCTGTGTAATTTTCCTGGAAAGGGGACTGGACCTATTGTTCTAGACCCTTTTGTTCTCTTTTCTTAATTTGGGGAACATTTATTTGAAATTTTTGGTTTCTAGTTTGTGGGACATTTTTGTTTTTTCTTGCTTGAGACTAATCATTAATGTTCACTCTTCACATCATTTGATTCACTACCCTGACTGAGTTATCAATCTTATGGTCAACAATAGAAGTAGAGTGTTCTTCTTTTATGGTTACTCTGCATTGAGACTTCTATTTGGCCTTTTTTGCCAGGATGTTAGCTTCAACTTTAATTCATTTGCTTGCATTTCTTCCAACGTTGCTAGGTCTCTCTCTAAGTTGATATTCCATGTCTAGATTGAAACCATCTAGAAAATCAATTAGCGCTAGGCCAGAGGAGGGCTTGATGTCTTGTGGAATGGCATTGTAAACAGTATTGAATTGTTCAGAATATTCTTCCACAGTTTCGTTGGGTTTTATTTTTAAACTTTTATATTCATTTAGGAGCTAAAGTGGATTCTTCTGGATCTCCCATCTAGCTAAAAAAGTTTGATGGAAAGCATTAAGATTGGCTATACTTCCTGCAGGTAAACTCCTAAACCATTTCTTGACATCACCTCCTAAGATTTGGGCAAATAATCTCATTTTAACATTGGCTTCATCCACTTATTAGAGGTCAAAAAACGCATTCATCCTATCCACATGTTTTTGGGTAGTATTAGCACCAGTATTATCAAAGGTCACAATTTTGGATGGATAATCTGCAGGCATAGAATTTAGTTCGCATGGTAACACCAAGGGTGCATACCTTCCTACCATAACTATCTTGGTAGATTGACTTGAGGATGGACCTAATGGAGGTGCAATTTTGATAACTACAGGGATAGTATGCATTGTAGTTTGAGAAATTAGAGCTAGGTAAGTTGAAACTATGGAATGAGTAGGATTGGGAGGTTGAAGATGTACAGATTGGGATGACTGACTAGACAAAGAGGTTATTGCAACAGTTAAAGAAGAGAATTCAATAGATTGATGAATAAAAGCTTCTTCTATAGCTTGGTCCAACACTAAAACTAGACCTTGTAATTTGTCAAATTGTTGTAAAGATTCAAGATCAGGATCTGTTTCAAGGACTTGGGTTTCGGTAGATATGGCTACAGTATGGCTTTATCTATGATAGTTTGATCTACAAAAGCCTCGGACTTTTTATCTAAACAAGATTTGTTGGAAAGACAAATAAAATTCTATGTCTTGTAAAGTTTCAAATTTCTCTGGGAGAGAGTTAGACCTTGAAAAAGGAGCATTTTCCAGAGGAGAATTGAATCTAGACAGTGGACTATTACGACCTTAACTCTCAATAAATATTTTCTTTCTCACCAGTTTCTCAGGGTTATCTACAATTTTAGCAGGATTAGGATCAAGGTGAGATCTAGTATAAATTCTTTTGGGAGCTAGGTCTATGAAAAATCATCACAAAAAATCAAAATTCGAATCAATGATAATAACAACCTCAAATCATGTATTTCATAATGATACAACAATTTATTACTGAAATATTAATTTTAAACCAGGGAATAATAATGTTTTGGTTAAAATTTATTCTTCCCCAGAATGGTTGCCACTATGTTATCGTTCTGTATTTTTGAGGTTGAGGGAGTAAATACATTGGACAACATCAAACCACTTTTGAAGCTGGGATCTAGCCCTACCAGCTTCAGAGAGGGATCTCTCTTTAAGATTTAACTTTGTTTTTCAATATGATCTTAGGATAGTTATAGTTATGATTAGTTGTTATTTTGGATTTGGTTGATTGGTTTGGTTGGTTGATATGATCAAATTATTTACTCTCCATTGGGCTATGGAGTCGAATATGCTGGAAATTGCCTCAAATATTTAAAAGAATAATCACAACGCAAGATAGTTGCATTTATTGGATCCTTAAAGTGAATTATGAAATGGAGAAGAGGTGATTTCAATAATGATTGAAAAGCATTTAAGAATTTTTTAATCAGACTTTAGAAGAAAAACATACAAATTGTAAAACAATCCAAATAAGGTGTTCAATTAACAAATCTTATTTTTCACATTTCCTATTTTACAATTATATCTTCTGATGTTTATAACACGAAGAATAACATTGAAAAAAACAATTACAATAAGAAAAACATCACCAGTAAATTGCAGCATAAGAATCCTGTGAAAGTATTTATATTAATGACCCTCTAGTAAGCCTAAAAAAAGTACAATGCTTAATAAGAAGTATTACAAAGATCAGGAACCGTCCCTCAATACTTCGAATGAATGAAGTATTTAAACAAAATTTCCAAAAAGATTAAAATCAATGCTGCATTGACATGGAAACCTATTATTTATTACAAAATAATTGAATGGACTAATATGACCAAAAGAGGTGAATTTGGTGAAGTAATCTAGAGGTTTGGCACTATTGTTGCAGAGAACAGCTGCTAAGTTGCCACGATTTGGGTGTTGTTCTGGATGTAGCTGATCTTTTCTTTAGTCCTAAAATTCACACAATTTATCCCACCACTCCTCATCTAGGATGGTGATTTTTGTTTCCTTGCGGTAGATCTCATCTACCTCAGTATACCAAGCAAATATGGGTTTTACTACAAAAATATGCTTTATCTCATGCTGGATGAAATTCATATTGCTAATAACTTCGAAAAAATCTCTCCCTGTCATAGCACCTTTAATGTGGGAAGACTTGGTAGTATCCTTTGCAATGTCTTTAAGCTTCTTCATATAATCTTCCTTGGTCATCATTTTGTCATTGATTACAAATAAAGAAGGCAGACCCTTCTTAGTTAATGCTTCTATTCTGGTGAAAAATCTATTGACTGCTACCTCCAAACTATGACATTTTTTTGTAAGTTGCACAATCAAATTCTTCTTTGTCAGAACTTTCTTCACTTCTAAGATTGTTTATGTCTTATCATCTACTCCCAAATCATCCAATTCATATATGCTTTTATAATTTAAAAACTTGATGATGTTGTTGGTTGTGGCAGGCATATCTCCCAACACAGTGTTAATAATGGAAATGGTCTGATGGGCTCTCTCAATCAACTCTTTATGTTCAAATATAATCTAGATACATGGCCAGATTTAATCCATGGCTTCAATAATAATATTCCATATAATTTCTTTAACTTGGGCCAGTATGTGGCCAATAGAGGAATCAGTTACTGATTTCCTCCAGGCTTCTATCTGGGTTTAACCTTGCTGTAGCTCTGTTGCATGGAAAGTTTTAGTATTTGTCTTCTGGCCTTGTAGAGTATTAACTTGGGCTTGCAATATTTTAATTTCTTCAGTTTGAAGAGACATATTCTCCACTACACTAGCCAACTGATCTGCAGTAGTCCCTATATTGTTTGTAGAAGATGTAGATGTAGGAATTGATGTAAGAGGCACTGCTTGCAAAGGGAAAATGGATATTTTGGTAGCTTGTTCCTTTTCTTTGATGATTATTTCCATATTTGGTTCCATTTGTTTCAATTGTACATTTTGTTCCATGATGAGCTTCATCATGTCTACCTTCTGTGACTCTGTTTCTTCAATCTCTTTGGCCAGAGGATTTTTTGTGGCTGGTATTTTCAACTTCTTTATCAATGTTGCTATGTCAATATTCTTCTTTCTTACGATATCTTCTGCAACATTGATATTTGAAGGATCATACCCTACTTTGATTATGAAGTCCTCCAAATATTTGATCCTTGTGTCCTTAGCCAGAGAAGATACTTTCTCCATCTTCAATTGTGATTGAACATTAGCTAAAGTGACCTTCAATTTAGAAAAACTCATAGTAGTGTTAGTAAGAGTGGATGAAATCATTTGACTAGTTTTTTTGTGCATCTCCATTTGGTCAATGGAATGTATGTATTTTACATCAAATTCAAATGAAGTTTTCTTGTAATCTAATGCTTCCTTGGGCTGTGGGATCTATGCTTGGAGGAAGGCCATTTGCATTTTTCCTTTCTCTGAATCAACGGCTGACAATAGTTTGCTTCCAGAATTGATTATACGTGTTGATCTTAAAAGCTTCATTTATTACTTTAATCTGCTTGAATATATCAAATATGCTTTGTTATTTCTCCCCTTTGGTAGATGTACTGGTTTGCACAGCTTGCTGCTGATCCTATGAAGTTGTCAAGGTGGTAGGAGAAAGTGTAGTCTAATCACCTACTAGTAAGGAAATAGGTGTCTCTTTAGTGGTGATAATCTCCTCTTAATCTGAATCCTTTCTTAGGATTAGTTTGGAGTTGAGCTTGGTCCTCTTCCTATACATGATTTTGAAGTTTTCACTGGGAATTTGAGTCACTGATGGTGACTCTTATTCTTTGTTCCTCTTCCATGTTTTCTCCTGTGTGAAAGGAGTCTGTAATGTTGAAGTTGACACCAACTTCTCCTCTCCCTCCTGGAGAGTGTTTTAGGTCCATTCTAGTTGGTTCTTGTATATCTCAATCTCTAGTATAGATGTATGAAAATAAGGAGTAGATTTGTTCTCTACCCTTAACTTGGAGATGACCCCTAATGGATGATATGACCATGTGAAACTAAGGCTGAATTGCATCTCTTTCAGCAATTTGTCTGCTTCTTCCCCTAATGCCTCGCTGTTGCAAATGAAAGGTCCTATTTGAGTTTTGATTTTCAATTGAGATTTCTTCTTGGCAGGTACAAAATGAATCTCATCAACATTGAGCATTTTCCTTATGTATTCTAAGGCAAAATTCCTCATTGGGAAGAATTTTGGCAGCTTGTAAGTAGTAAGTTCACACCCTATATCCTTAGCTCTGTGTAATTTTAGTAAATATACCAATCTCTTGTTTTAACTTGGTCTAGTAACTGCAAAAATTTCCTGATTTCTTCACTGATTCTTGGCTCTAGAGTGATGGATGTACAAACATTTCTATGAATTGTTTGTATGAATACTCTTTTTGCTCCTTCATTACCAGCATAATCCAGAAGATGACTGATTGTTGATTTCCATCTTCACCGAACTTTTGTAAGGAAATATTGAGGTTGTCTCCTTGAAAATATACAGAAGCGTATTTAAATACTTCCTCAGTTTGGAATTTGACAAACTGTTCATGGATGGAATCTACAAGAAATTGGCTGCAGTTGAACAAGATGGAAGGCTTGGAATCTGCAGAGAAAATAGAAAGGAAACCTATTATAGCCTCATCTACCCACTGATCTGAGTAACAACTAAAGAGGTAGGAAGAGACGGTGGTGATCTCCTTGGATCTCTCAAGGAAAATAGAGGATGGATAGGGAGGATATTTCTTGGGTAAAGGGGCATCTTCAGTCAAGAAAATCTCAAGGGTTTTTCCTGTTTTTGCAAAGTCCAATTTTTGGTATAATTCAGTGAGGGCTTAATGAGAGAAAGAAGTGGAATTCTTTGCAATAGGAGCTTGCATCATTTAATCTATTGATTGGGCAGTTATGGTAAATAAAATTTCTCCTGTTGGGGCAATAACAACTCTTTGGATAGGTAGATAACAAGCATGACATTTTCTAACGAATTCAGCGGCACTATGGGCTCGGGGAAAGATATAATGGGGTAAACTGGATTCTCGCAGTCCAATATCATCAGACTAGTCAATGAACTTGTCTTCAAGCTAGCAGTACATTTCAAATAGATCAAATTCAGACAGGGTTTCATGGATTTTGTAGTCCCTGTCTGCCAGAGGTATATGGTGAAAATCGATGGGAGGGTGGATCAAAGGACTTATGGGTTCTTCCTGTGCCTTGTCTTTCAAAGGCATGATCAAATAAGGAAAGAGCACTGGTGGAATCATAATTATACAGATTTGTAGGGTACAAAGAGGAGCTTGGGTTCAAGACAATAGGAAATATAGGTGCTAGCTTGAAAGTCAATTAGTTGGTAAGACTTCCCGACCGACTAAAATTGTTGAAATTTGAATCGACACACCTGTAACAGAAAAATGGTAATGGAAGTTTATGAAATCAGTAACCTGTAAATGGGGGAAAGGAGGGGGTTTATAGCTTTCAGGATTTCCCATTGATGATGGCGCGGGTCTATTACATTAATAGTTAAGTAATTAAATTACTTAAAGGATTGATTTTGGAGGGAGTAGATGTGATTGGCAGGAGCAACTGTTTCTGGGAAAACTAGTGTCTTTTCGATCGACTAGCCCTCTAGGTTTGGCAGCTACCCTAGAAACAACAGTTTAAAGTAATTCAACGATTTCTTCTATGCACAATATATAAGAGAAAGATAAGAGGACCAACCTGGAACTTCCGCTTAATCCTTTGCTCGATATTTCTCCCCCTTGATAGAGCTTAAACTCCTCTCTGTACTTATCCCACTTGAAGAGTACCTGTAGAAACATAGTAGCAAAGAACCATCAAATCATCTTGATATATTGTAACATAAACACTACAAAATCATATATATAATGAACATACAATAGCATTCAGAAATGATAACATTGACAATTGCACAATCATATGGAAGAAACTTGAAGAACTTTATTAAATAGAAGGGAGAATTACAACCCAGTTGTTTGATCCATCATCATCCTCCCAGTATCAATCCCTATTCACCTCATGAAATAGCAAGATCACACCAAAAATACAATGCTCTTTTCCTGAAATACAAACTATTAGCACTTCCTTGCAATTCACAATATTCTAGCCTCTAGATCTCTTAGATGAGGGATCCATATATAGATGTGTGCAAGGGTGTGAGTCATCTCTAGGGTTTTGATTAATTTCATTCCACTTGTTACAATTGATTCCACTAGTTACAATTGGTTCCACTTGGAGATTTCTTGGATCTCTTACTCATCGTTGGGCGAATTCAGAGAGGCAAGTGTCATAAGAGAAGTTTCTAGAAGATTCCCTGAGCATCCACTTAGCAAACTGCCTCGAACATTTGTCCATCCTCGCCCATCACACCCTACAAAAGGCCTAATCAGTATGCATCACACCTGAGCAGTGTACCACTCAGTATGCATCACACCTAGCCAGTGTAGCAGTCAATATGGTTTAGTTTGGGCCATTTCTGGATGGTTTCTCAGGTGGGACTTTTTGGAAATGATGTAATCAGATGATCATGTTTCTTTAGGGTATGAAACAACTCTTTTAGGGGTTGATAATCCCTAGTTTATCGACATATAAGGTTGGGGTTGAAGTGCCCAAATATGTCTATAACAGTTGCCCCCTAAAGCATGAAGTCGTAAATCTTGATGTCAGGTTAAATGCTTTATCATGAGGATCTGAGGTTTCGAACTGGAAGGTGAACTGTATAAGATACAATACAATACATCATCATAATATAATTTTCATGATCTAGTTGAGGCAGGCATTCCCATGCTCAGTTTTATAAATTCATTTCATGTACATAGAACAGATAGTCGTCTGTATATGCATATTGGTGATTCTTCAGATGTAGAGTCATCTTCCTTGGTTCAGATGACCATCTGTGCAACTTCTTTGTACATTTTATATCCCTGAATATATCGTAGCCCAGATGGATGAAACTAGATCCGAGGTCTTCAAACTCATTTAAACTTCGCCCGATGTACAAGTCAATATATGTGAAGAGATGTTCTGAAGTCAAACATGGAAAGGCGTCGCCTGATTACCAGCTAATAATGTGAGCTATTAACAGGGGTGAGAGGAATCACTGATAATGATAATGAACCTCAAGGTACGACAGTACAATTCACGTGGTGTGAATTTATGATCCGATGTCGAACACCACACAAAATCTTTCGGTCAAAGGCCATTGATGTCAACCTGTCACTAGAAGTGAGAAACTTGCCATTGATTCATGCAAGCTTCAAAGCACCGAAAGGGGTGTTTCTAAGTCAACTTCTTGGATAAATAGCTGATGTCAACAAGAAGTGACTCATCGTAGGAGGGCCTTGATGTATCCCACATCTACGACACGAAACGAAGCAAATGATTTCTGGAGGTGAAAACGATCTGACGACACAAGGTTCAAGAATGGCGGTCATGAAAAGATGAAGGTTGGAGGTATTGCAGTGGATGAGGCATTAAATGGATTGTGGTTTCTCAACTAAATGACTTCTCTTGAACATGTCAGCGACACTGAGATGTATTGGTAGCAGTAACCCCAAAAGATGGATGGTTTGGAAGACCAATGGTTAGATGACAAGTGAAGGAAATAACCCAACCCGACTCAATAATGGTGATGGAGTGAAAGTGTCATGTTCAAGAGCGACCTGCTACCATAAGTTTCTTCAAGTTTCTTCTCTTTTTCCCCAGTCATTGCTGAACAATACCTATTTATTTTTGTCAAGCTTGAGGAGGATAACATATGCGTGCTCTATAATTTTCCCTTCGGGCAAACCTGTCGCTATGTTTTAACGAGTCTAGCGACAGTGAAACTCGATCTTGTGTAGAATGGAAAAGTTTGTCGCTATTATTTTAACGAGTTTAACGACAAGGATAACTCGGTCCTTTTCATGTTTAGAGAGTTTGAAAAGGGATCAAAAGAAGACTCCAGAAGTTCTTTTTCATAGAATAATCCCTTAAGTCCGAAAAAGGATAAAATAATACAAAAGGGGTGACATTTCCAAGCACTTTAACAAGCTGGAAAGGCCAATTGCTCGACAATATTTTGATATTTAATGAGTCTGAAAAGGGTTTAAAGGAGACTCGATTTTGAGGAACGAGTGGTGTCTGGGGTAGCCACTAGTTCCAGGTAAGCTTGGAACTTCATAAAACATGGTGATTTTTGTAAAGAGGGTGGCTAACAAGACCACTCGTCGCAGCTATTCCTCGAAAAAGGGTAAACAACCAAGTGGAAACGTATGATTGGCCAAAAGAATGGAGGTGATGGGAGGTACACAACCAAGGTTCAAAAGGCTGATAGAACGATAATCAGAAAGGTTAATTACTCCAGGTGGGTTCATTTTTTAACAAGCTTGAACCATGGGGGAATTATGCTCAGTGGTAGGTTTATTTTTTAACGATCTTAAACCATGGGGGAACTATGCTCAGTGTCAATTCCATTTTTACACAAGCTTGAAATGAAAAAATTATTCTTGAATATGTGATAAAAGATGTTCAATTCACTATTTAGCACATTAGATTCTTTCGTCGGTCATTCAACCTGCTCAATCACTCCATCAAATTGATTAGAAATACACATATATGTATGAAAAATGAATTAAAACTAACATTTTACTTGAAGTACATGAATAGTAACCATAAAAAGTAGTTTTACCTTTCAATTTACCATTTCATTTCAAATTTGGGATTTTGGAGCTCTAGAGTGTTTTTCCCCCTCAAATTTCACTAGTTGATTTCAGGAGATTTGGTGGACCATTTTCTGTGCCGTTAGGAACAGGTAGGAGCTAACCCTGAGCTATTCATTTTCATTCCACCTTTTCTTGATTCTGAGCATGTTTTTCACATTTCGGGGCCCCTGGGGTTTGAATACTTCATTCCTCAATCATTACACCTAGTCTGGATCAAAAGTTGCGATGCATACTGAGCTATATTCTGGCCAGACAATATGCATCTCACCTTGATCAAAGGCAGGATACGATGGACGCAGAAAGGCATCCTTACAAAATGATTCTTCATCAAATTTTTGCCTGTTTTGCTCAAATTTGGATCCTAACTCATCTTTTGTCTGCATTTCAAATATTTGTCAGATCAAGATGGTCATCACATGGTGTGAGCGAGAACATGAAGAGGACATGATTTCTTTGCATGACTAGGGTACAGTTGATGCATTGAGGAACTATGGCTTGCTGAAGTTCTTCCACATATCCAGCATGAGGCAACAGATCAGTTTGTTGCAGTATTTTCTTGATGCTTTGGATCCATTCGACCAGGTCTTCCAAATCAGAGGTAAATCTATTCCATTGATAGTAGAGGACATTTACTTTTTGACGGGATTGTTGAGGCATGGTGCCCCTCTTTCACTATCAAGATTCGGTTGTGGAGGCGAATCCGTGAAAGATTACATTCATCAATTCTGTAGGGATGGTTCTCAGCCTAGTAGAGATGGCAAGATCAATATTTGGGACGTCACTGATCTACCCTTGAGGACCATTTTATTCACCTTTGTTAGATTAGCTAGCAGTACAGCCTTACATATGACGAACAGATCTTACATGCAATATCCCTGGAATTCTTGGAACCGAAGGTGTTCAACTGGTGTGAGGCAATACTTCCTGTCATAAAAGAACAACTCTCCAAAGTAAAGAATGGAAGGACCAAGAATTTTGGCTACAGATCCATATTGACTGCTTTCTCTTTGGAGAGGATTCCACTGATGCAACCTCAGAACATTTCACTGGGATTTCCAGCACTGAGGGAACCACGGATGCGGAGATGGTTTGATCTTATGGCCAGACATGTCAGCCAGTGACAGATTCCCTTCTCTGATGCCTTTTTCGAGTAGTTCCACCGTCAGGAGATGGTATTTTCATAGTATCCATACGTCGGGATGGATTTCCGAGGTAACCCTGATTTGGCATTACCAGCTGGTGAGCAGTGGAGGGCTATAGGTAAAATGATTCGACCACATCTTTGTTTATCAGTTTTATAATGTTTTTGTGTTTTTCAAGACTAATCAAACTTATATGTGTGTGCAGATATTGGACCAGTGCGACGAGTGGTACGCCCATGGGCGGCAGATGACACTCCAGCAGGAGAGGCTCTAGGGAGGGTCATCCTTCGGGATCTGGACATATCGGAGACCCTGACAGTGTTGCAGGATCATATTGAGGGCCTCACTCTCGGTATTCAAGATGTCAGGACCGATGAGTTATCTTTGAGGTTACAATGCCATACTACTGGCATACCGAGTCATTGGACTAGACTCCTGCGCATGATAGCATAGGCGGTGACATGTTATCACCAGCATCAATAGTCTAGGATGCTTTTCCGCATTCATTTTTGAGTTTCTTGGTCAGATGACCGATTTTGTCTTGGACACAAAACATTTTGTAAAAACTATAAACGATTATCTATTTTTTATTTTCAGAGTTTTGTTTTGGTTAATCTATGCAATCCTGATGCAAATGTTGACGTGAAATGCTTTCTTTACAAATGCTGCAAATGTCTATTTAACACATAGTTTTCTAATGAATAAGTCAATGTGTTTAAGTTTCTAGAAATGTGTTGATATTGAATGGAATCAAAATGTCTTTCCAATCTCCTGACTCTTAGGAACATGTGATAAATAGTTGGGTTCCGAATGGAATAAACGCCAGTAAGCTGTAGAATGACAAGTTGCGAATCTAGCCTGACAATGAGTCAACATATGCCATGTGAAATGGCATCAGAGAGAAGTTCAATCAACGTGCTATACTCAGTGATGTTTTTCATCGATCGACCAATACATATCCCCCTGAAACTCACTAACCCGGCACTTGGAGTGAAAATGGCCTAGGCTGCAGAAGACAGGTTCTGAGTACTACGACTAGCTCCGCCGGCATACCCAACAAATGGTTCCAAAGAGTCTGACATCTACAACAAATGTGAAGTGGATTACCTAACCAAAATGACAACTCTAAAGGAAAACAAAAAATGCAACAAAAGCATATGTACAATGAGTTTACTACACTTAATCAAGCATAGTAACTCTTAAGATACAACCCATTTCGGGGTTGTGACAGTGGAATCCCATCATAACCGACAAGCTCGTAGGATCCTTTTGTCAATACTCATTTAACAATGTAGGGGCCCATCCATAATGGTTCGAATTTACCTGATCCTAATTTGTCAGATTCTTGATTATAAAGTAAGACCAGATCACCTTCTGAGAAGACATGAGGCTTGACATTTTTGTCATATTGCGCCTTGACGTGTTTCTTATGTGCTTCATTTGCCAAAGTAGCATAATGACGGGTTTCATCCACATGGATTAATTCCAAGAAACGAGCCTCTTCTTCAAAAGTTTCCAGAAGCAGATCAATCGCAAGCTTGAGGGATGAGATTTCGCACTGAATGGGTAAGACAGCTTCCAAACCATACACCAATTGAAAGGGCGTAAATCCAGTCGCATTTCTCACTGAAGTCCTATATGCCCATAGGGCTGAGTACACGATTAAATTCCAATTCGGTTTGTGGACTCCAATCATTCTCTGAAGCATGCTCTTAAGGACTTTGTTGATTGCCTCAACCTTTCCATTAGCCTGTGGATAATATGGAGTAGAACTATCATAGGATAGTCCTAATTTGGCAGTCAATTCGATCATCATGTGATTGCGAAAATTCCCCCAGCATGATGAAAAGGAGAGTCTCTAGTAACCATATGGAAACTACTGAGGTTAGAAAGGATGGTTTCATTCGCAAAATAGACAAAACACTTCCTTGGCTTCATTCGCAGAATAGACAAAGGTGAATGGTGTGTCAAACCATTCACATAACCTACATGGAAACTTATCTTTTCAGATGGGTTCATCCGCAGAATAGACAAGGGTACACCAAATCTAGAAACTACATGATTAAAAAAGAAAAGAGCAACCGTTTCGCTGCTGTTGTTTAATGTAGGCATTGCCTCAGCCCATTTTGTAAAATAGTTGACAGCGACTATAATATACCCATGCCCCCTGGCCGAGGTGGGATTACATGTCATGAAATCAATTCCCCATTTGGAGAATGGCCCAACAGCGACTACCGGATGCAGTGGTGCAGGTGGTAATCTAGTTTTGTGATTGAAAATCTAACAAGCATGGCAACTTCCAACTGCAGTTATGCAATCTTTGAATATGGTGGGCCAGAAGTAACCAGCGCGTAAGATCTTTTGTGCAGTAGCATAACCAGATAGATGCCCCCCACAAGCACCTGAATGATAATCTTCAAAACTTTTTCGGCCTCCTCGTGCATGAGGCACCTTCATAGAACTCTATTAATACCATGACGGTAGAGTGTATCACCAACTATCAAATAGTCCTTGGCTTGGTATCGAGTACGTTGCTGTTCAAAGCAAGAGCTGTTAGGACTAAAAGTTTGGGTTTGGAGATAGACCAGTATATCTCATCCACGATTGATGCTTTGGATGTTAAATTGTTGGATGACGAGGGAAGGTCACAAAGTAACTCTGCAAAGATGAGAGATTTCTTTGATTTTGATTTGGTCAATTCCAGATCAAACTCTTGAAAAATTACTATACATTTGGAATATTTTCCCCCTAGTAATTGACACAATAGAATATATGTCATAGTGTTGCAATCTGACACAATGGTAGTTTTGCAAAAGAGAACATATTGTCAAAATCTCTGTACTGCTTGAACGGCTGCTAAAGCCAAGTTTTCAACATATGAGTACTTGCTTTCTGTATCATTAAGATTGAAACTTAAATAATATATAGGATGTTAAATTCCATTATCTTCTTGCACTAAAACCATGGTGATGGTTGTATCTGTAGCGGCAAGATATAGGTTAAAGTCTTTTTGATAGTCAGGAGCATACATTAATGATGCTTTTATCAGGGAATCTTTTAAAGCATCAAAGGAAGCTTGGACAACCTGATCCCAATAGAAGGGTACTTATTTTTTCAAAAGACGCGTATAACCTTTAGCAAGTTCAACATAATGTGGAATGAACCTCTTCAGAAAGTTAGCTTTCCCTTGGAGTCTCTGAATATGAAGCAAATTTGAAGGTGAAGGCATGTCAAGTATTACCTGAACCTTAAAAGGGTTGAGTCAAATTCTGTCCTTAGAAACTACAAAACCAAGTAATCGACCAAAACCAACACAAAACACACATTTGTGTGGATTGAGTCGCATATTGTAGTATCGGCAACGTAGAAATATGGCTCTCAAACGTTGCGGATGATCAGTCCGCTTTCACGAATGAGTAGGTAGATCGCCGAGATATGGTTGAACGATGTGTTTGATGTCATGGAAGGCATAATTCATTACCCTATGGAAAGTTGCCCCTGCGTTCTTCAAACCAAAAGGTAATTTGCAATATATGAATGTGCCCCACGGACATATAAATGCAGTCTTTGACTAGTTCTGTGGGTGGATATTGATTTGATTGTATCCAGAAAATCCATCCATGAATGAAAAGATTTCGCAGCCAGCACATTCATCAATTATTTGGTCGATGAAGGGTGTAGGATAGTTGTCCTTTCGACATGCTTGATTTACATCCCTATAATCGACGCACACTCTAATCGTTCCTTGCCTTTTCATTACTAGAACAATATTCGATACCCAATCGGTAAGAGCAACAGGGTAAACGAAACCACCATGAAAGAGTTTTTCAACTTCTGATTTAATGGCAACGACTTTCTACGGATGGATAGGTTGAAGCCAGTGTCGTACTAGTTTGACATCTCGATACATCTTGATTTCATGTTCAACAATTCTGGAGTCAATGCCTAGCATTTCTTCATATGACCATGCAAATACATCTCTGAATTTGCGAGAAAGAGAGCAGTAAATCTCTAGTTCTAATGGAGAACAAGATTTGCCAACGTGAATATTCTCTACAACATTAGGTTTGGTTGAAATGTTAATGGCAATAGTTTCTTCAATGTTGGACAGATTTCGCTCGGAATCCACTATATTTACAGTATTTAATAAAAAATCAAAAACTGAAGGATGATTGAGGTCACTTGAATAATCTTCATTGTCATCTTGAAGGTGGGAACGATGGTGGTAATATTCCCATGGCGTCTCTCCTATCATCATTGATTGGATGATTCCTTCGTCTGTAGAATGTATACGAGACCAAGGATCGGAAGAGGTACCATACTCAAAAGACCTATCTATCCAAACACTCGCTGAGTGTTGCTTCAGGTTCTCCACCCAGTCCCAGAAGATTGATTGCTACAAAGATTCTATGGGGCTTGGTGGCAATACCTCGCGGTGATCCGCACTATCAGAATGGTCAGAGTTCTTCTTAAACTTAGATGATGTAGAAGATATCATATGACAGGTTTCCACTGTGGCCACTTCCGCAAGACTAGATGGAGGTGGGAGGGTAAAAGTACCCATTAAGGAATGGTCCTCTAGGAGACCTACTCCGAAATTTTAAGCGATTGAGAACTTCCATGGATCAATGGAATGCTTCCAGTAGCTTGTGAACTGTTGGGAAAAAAGGTTAGTTGGTCAACGATTGTGATTCCACCTTGAAAGGGAAATGCAATCTTTCTAAAATATGTAGATACAACGATAGCCATAGCATAGATCCAGGGCCTTCCCAGTAAGATATTGTAATCAAGGTTTCCATCAATAACTTCGACTTCAATTTCTACTATTTTTCCCCC
This sequence comes from Pinus tabuliformis, assembly GCA_031772625.1. Classification (NCBI taxonomy): domain Eukaryota; kingdom Viridiplantae; phylum Streptophyta; class Pinopsida; order Pinales; family Pinaceae; genus Pinus; species Pinus tabuliformis. The sequence continues at coordinate 140,117,305 of CM062818.1, forward strand.
CAGTTCAACTTGCAAGTTACTTAAAATCCCATACAGCGTGTATGTTCTTCCATCGAATGATTTTAATGTCATTGATGATCGTGACAAGGTTGGCGAACAGAGGGTTTTCCAGCAACTCATTGACATAATACAGGTAGATGCCCTCTCATCAATGATTGTTTGGTGAATAGTTTTATTGAGGTATTTTACCTGTATAAGGAAAGTGAGTTGGGCTGGTAACTAAGATGTATATCCTTTATGATTAAAGACCACAAGATTGGAGTCTACTAGATCAATCCCACATATTGCTGATAACAAAGTTTGCTTTTGGGAGGGGAATTTCTGTAGTACTTCAAGTGTCGACATAGCAGATGTCGATTGAGCTAGATCCTACACTATATTATAATTCTGTGCAGCTCGAGCACGAGGATTAAATGTCGATTTATGTACAACTCCCTTTAGAAGCTTTATAGTTAATTCAGGAATAATAGGTGGAACAACTTCTTGAAAAGTCGTTGTCGAACTACTAGGTTGATCCATAGCCTAGCTGTTTGATGACGGATTCCCATAATATTTATTCCTTGTAGATATCAAAGCATAATTTTGTTGTTTTGAGATGGATAGCATAAGCACTAGGGATGTGGAAGCATGATCGATAGCAATGAGATTAGTTTCTCGGTTCGGAAACGGATCTGTCAACACCGTTGAGGTACTTGAAGTCTTTAAAAATTTCTTAACCTCAGCTCGATGTGGAAAATCTCTGGTATAATGCTCCTCGTTACATATCAAACATGGAAAAAAAGGAGGGGATTTCTTTTGCCCAGTAGGGTTCTTAGAAGATTTTTCATGAGTTGAACTCTCATGTTTCTTATTATTTTTCTGTTTCTTCTTGTCCCCTAGTTGCTTTGGATTCTTGCCCATGTAAGCTGACATGGCATTAATCTCTGAGGCAAGAGGTTTGTCATTTGCATTCTGACTAGAAACTGTAAGAGATTTACCAGATGGAGCTTTTGCAGTTTGTGTGCTTGAGGCACTGATCACACCATCACTGGCATGAGAGTCCCTATTAGATTTAGGAGGGGGTGGAACGGAAAATTATGGTCTAGGAGCGTCAAGAATTTTGTCGTAGAGCATGCCAGACTGAGTATAGATCAAGTCTAAATATTGGGCACGAGCAATGACTTGCTCCTCAGTGACAACTCCTCCTTTCGCCATGTCCTCAATGATAGATGGAAACAGGGACTTAATGAACCACTCAGCTAAAAGTTGATCAGGAACATACATCTTTACCATTTGACGACGACGTTGCCACACATGAATATGATCAGATATGTGATTGGTTGTGGTCTATTTAAATTTGGTAAGGAGTTTCGTTCCCATTTCGTACCTAATGGGTAATTGAAAGTGGGTTAGAAAAGTAGTGGCAAGGGTGTTAAAATTGTCAAACGAAGCTCTAAGCAATTCAATATACCATTTCGCTGCCGAACCAGTTAGCGTTCTCTGAAAAACGCGAAGCCTAATCAAATCATCATTTAGGGTGTTAGATGAGTACCAAAAATGAAAAGTCATTACGTGATTCGATGGATCTTCTCTTGGATTTCCATTGAATTTAGGAATATCAGATGGAAGTTTATGAGGAATCGCTGGCTAGCAAGGGGAGTATGCAATTGGATCATTTGTTAGCCGGTTCAAATCTGGTAATTCTAGAGTTGCTACAAAAGGAAACTATTGATTCAAGTTAGGTGAAGCATACCCATGATAAGATGGAATCACTTGAGCAGGAGGTCTTTGCATACCAGCATAATGTATCTAATGTTGGTAACTTTGATAAGGTTGTTGGACATAACCAGTATAGTGTGGTTGTTGATAACCATTTTGAAAATGCGGCTATCCACTACCTACAAAGCATTGTTGCTCTGGTCCTTGGTAGGTTTGATATTGACCAAGCTCAAGCTGATGTTGGGTTTGCTGGAATTGCGATTGTTAGTATTGTACTAGCCATGGTTGTTGGACCATTTGTTGTTGCCCAATACTAGAACCTTGAGCAAGATGCGGAGTGATAATACCCGTTTGAGCATGAGCCATTCTAGGTAAGGAAGCACTAACCTGAGGTTTCGATTGAGCCGTAAAGATAAGAGGCTGTTGTATTACAACCTGAGAGACTTGAGGTTGAGACACAACGGGCAGTGCTTTTACGTACAACATACTCACAATAGCAAGTGTAGTGGGAATATTTGACACAGGTTGGATTAGTTGCATTGAATATACAACCCTTGGTTGTTGTGGCAGTATTGGTACCCAACCACCTGATGTAATTCTAGTTTGACCTGAATTTTGTTGTAAACTATCATATGGTTGTTCCCCAGGAGGGAACAATGAAAAAGCATACTACCCTCCATATGGTGGCAGTCCAGTGTTCAAAGGATATATCGGTCTTTGAAGACTAGTCTGCCCAAATTGATACTGGCATGTGTTAGCACCTAAATCTGCCCTAGGCTGAAGGAAGGCAAAATTCAGGGTAACCACAAACCATGCTCAATCTGGTAGCCAGCCCTACCATAACAAGAGAGGGCTCTCTCCGAGTCACGGTCAGTGAATAGATAAACAAAAAATGGTCTGAGATGACTTACAGTGAAGTATTGATCTTAGGCTACTAAGTGAATAGGAATACAAGAAACAATTTCTATGAATGACTGAGCTTCTGGGATGGTATGGGACCAATGGTCAGCAAAGAACAGAGAATTTAATACAAAGGCATATATTACTTCGTGAGGCAAGGCAGGTGGAAAGTGTAGCAATTTAGTTTGGAATAACGCGGAATGGAGAGATTGCTGAGGAGTGTGAAAAGGGCATAGGAACATGAATCCTTTTCAACAGAAGAAGAACACTGAACATGAAATTTTCCCACAGGGAGAGCAATAAAATTGAATTCTATCTAATCTCACTCAGAAAATTTCACTGGAAATGAACATGAATTGAATTATGAAACATAACAAAATATATATGAAAACATAAGAGACACATTTACTACACTCACAACCACAAGAATCTCATGAAACAGAGCCGCTGCCTTTCATTAATTCTCTGTCAAAAATATACAGTGAAGAAACAGAGTTTCATTCCCACAGTCTCCCAGAAGTTACAAACCAACCAACCCTTTGCAAATAGCTTACATACAATATATAGAATGTGCCATGAAGAGATATAATGTCGAAGGGTTGGGAAGTTACTCGAATCATTACAAAATGGATATGAAGAGCCAACCATTAGCTATAGGTGCAGCGCTACAAACATGACATTTGGCTTGGGTGGCCGTTTGCCTTCCTTCGCCACTTGGATAGAAGTCCATATGGAAAGAAAATGCTTTAAATTCCACCTTTGGTGCCAAAAAAACCAAAGTGTAGATGAGCGGGCCCACTTGGAGAAGTCTCGAATCGAAATTTCACGAAACGGAAGCAAATTTGGCAATTTTTCCTCTGTGCGCCGCGCCATTTTCTCTGTGCGCCGCGCTACTTTGGGGCCTACTTTGGGGCACTTTCAGGTGTCCAAAATGTGTCCAAGTGGGCTTTTTGGAAAGCATGTTCTGTCTAATTTATAATCCAACTGGAATTTCTGAATTTGGTGCTCATTTTCCCCTCCAAATCTTCATTCTCCCAAGACTGCTTCATGTGTGTCAAAAAAGGGGCAGAGAGGCCATTTTTTGGGTGTTTTTGACCTCCTGGAGACTCCAATCTTGCCAAAATTTCTTGTCTGGGCACCAGTAGTCGTGATTTTCCATGCTAAATCCAAAAATCCAAACCATTCCTCATTTGGAGCTCTATATTTTTAGCGCCACGCCACTGGGAGAAAAACCCTGTGTTTTGCCCAAAAATTTGTCATGTGACCAAAAATTCCCCAAATTTCTTGAAATTTTGGCTGGAGGTTCTCTATGGCGTGTTATTATGTGCAAATGAAGCCTCAGCCAAGATTCAAAGCCAATCTTTCTCTTTTCCCTCTTTTTCTTTTCTTGTTGCTTTCCTCAATTTCGCCTTCAAGCTCCTTATCTGGGCCCTTGCACTCATATTTCGTGTCCTGTAATGATAAGCCATGTGTATCAGTAATGCAAGGTCCTGATCGGCCTTTTCCAGCAGCCTCTCCAAGTGCATGTTCACGCTCTCGAGATGGGCCTCTTGATCCCCATTGATCTCTTGCTCCAATGATATGAGCTCAACTCTTCTCCTTTGAGCAGCTTGGCAATGCTCACGAATGTTTTGCAACTCCATAATCGCCCGTTGGTCCTCAAGCTACTTGTTTCTCTGTTCCAGGTACTTCATGTTCCATTTGGCCCTCTCCAAGTCAAGGGATAAGGCCTCAATCACTGATTCCTGCTCTTGGATGATCTCTGTAAGCTCTACATTTGTTGGTTCTGTATCTGTCTCATCATCATGGAGGAGAATGAATTCGGTCTCTCGTTCACCTGATGGCCCTTCCTCCTGCACTGGCTCCTTACCTCTACCCTGCTCATGTGATGCTGATGTCAGAAGCGAGGCCCCTTCCACCCCGAGTGGAGATAACACTCACTTTTCCGCTGCAAACAAATGTCTACTGCCTCTCTGATAGGTGATGACTACTGGCATAGTAGTAGTCTCATGGCACTCATACTGATGTGATGGACCACCTATCTCATGCTCTACCTCTAATACTACCTGTGGAGCATTGAAGAAGTCATGGGAGATGAAGTCCTCACAGGCAATACCCTGCAATCCCAACTGATGATCCACCAAAATCCGGATAAGAGCAAAGTGATAAACATTGTTGAGCTACTACTGAGGGGTCTTATGCTGCATGAAATTTTTCATCCTCTCTATGTTCCCGCAAATGAAAAATGGGAGGTTCATCATCCGCACCCTGGTAAAGTGCATGAGCAACCTAATGTGATAGGCATAAAGGTGAGAAAACCTCCCCTCACAACTGAAGTACTTCATGATCAATTTCATGAGCAGAGCATACACATCTCTAAAAAATCTGAATGGGAAAACTCTCGTGAGCTGACTCAAACAACTGGCCTTAATGTAAGTCTCATAATGATGCCTCTCCACCTTCTTCTTCTTATGCCACTGTTCTCCAACATTTGGTATGCCTATTGTCACTGATATGTCTTCGGCTGTCAATGTGAAAGTGACCCTAGCCAAGATAGACTAACCTCCATGTATGTGAAGTGCAAAAAGACGGGCCAACTCATGATGAACTCTGACATTTGCCACGCTTTGACAAAATTCAAAACATGCTAGGTGCTGGAAACATGACATAGCAAGAGGGCATGCCTGCAACTCAGTGAGGGTGTTTGGCTCATCTCTAACATGTTTGCCACTCCTGTGATGTCTCCTGGGGGCCTGTTCTCCTGAAGTTGTATCACTGTGGGTCTCGACCTCATACTTTGATAAAACCTCGGATGCCATGACTGTTGTTTATAAACTGAATTTAGGCTACCATTTTGATGATGGTGAAAGCTAGGTTGTTTTGATAATCTACCACCAAGGGGACAATGAAACAAGGGAATATTAGTAGGGGAATAATATAATGGGAACAGGGGTTATAGGGAGAATTTTGTTGAGGGACATGTAGGGGGTTTGGGTATTTTTGATAGGGTAGGGTTTGGGTTTTGGCAAGGTAGGGTTTTAGGGTTTGTATTGAGTAATGGGAGGATGGGTAAGGGAATATGAGTTTGGTAGTGTTAGGGTAGTGATAGTAGGAAGAATGCAATAGGGGAATAAGGAACAGGGGTAGGGAAGGGAAAATACCTTGGCAGCAATAACATTGTTATACAACCCTATCAAGATGATTTTTTGGTGTCCTTTTCTGGTTGCTTTAAGAAATTTTTGCATTCAATCATGGGCATGAAACCATCAAATCTTTACCAAATTTGATGCATAAGTGAGTTTAGGTAGCCTACCTTGCAATTAGAGTGTCTTCAGAAAAAAATTGGGTGAGTTTGGCAATTTCTGGGTGCTTTGTCTATGTGCGCCGCGTGCAAATCCCAGTGCACTGCACTCGGGGTATGTGCCGTGCTAGTTGTAATTTAACACTACATGCGGGCTCTGTGTGTGTCGTGCCCTGTGTGTGCGCCGCACCCCTGCCTATGTGTGCCGCGCACCCTAAAACCTCCTCAAACTGCTCCAAATCGCGCGATTTCTCACTCAAACAGTTTGAAATGTTCTCCCAAGCACTTGGTTGCACAATGACTTGGATTCATGATGGAATTTGTGTATATAGGCTTGGAGGTCATGTTTTAAATTTTCTTTTTAAAAAACCCACTTTCTAATGTCCTGTTTGGCACCTTTTTCACTGATTTTAATATAACCGTGATTTTCACTTTTTCTCCGAATTTTGCGCTCAAACGATGAAATTTTCAACACTTTTTGCAGGGATTGCATGACAGATCATTTGGCCACGGAAGCCATGACTGCACCTGAAGAAATCAACTATAGACCCCTTTTGAAAATTTTGTCACCAATAGCACTGTTTGACTTTTCTTCAAAACAGAGTTTTGAAGAACAGTCGAAGTTTATCAATATGATGATGAAACTCTACGGATCATTACTTTGCAAGAACATCACTCTGGCCTGCATGGCTTTACTGGACATATTTAAAGATCAAATTGATCAATCCCTAGACCTAATGACCAAAAATGACTTTTGTCCATTAAAGGACCAGACCTTGACTGTCATGGACTTTAGTGATTATTTACAAAAGACCCAAGCCAGCAGGAACCAGACATGATGGGAAATGACTAGCATGACCTTCTCCGTTAGATTATGGCATGCCCCTAGCGGAATGCAGCTAAGTGAATGGAGTGGGACACCTAAAAATGAAATGCATAAATATTTTTGATCTCTGACGGAGGATTGACCAGACCGACTTTAACAGCATGCAGGATCAATTCGCTGAGTTTCAACATAAGAAATACTATATGGGACTCCAGATGAATAAATAGGGGCATACCATGTTGTCGAAGCAGCCTCTAAGTGAACTCCTACTAGTGATTGATAACTAGCTGGAACAGATGGTATACCAGCAAACATTGTAGGAATGGCAGCAAGAAGTTCTACCGTAGTTGTATCAGATGACATAGTCCTAGATGTTGATGGTTGCTCAGACATGTTTAATCTATCCAAAATATTTCCTAGCGATTCGACAAGAACTTACGATGAAGGACGATTAAACTCAGGAGTAGAAGGATACAAATGAATCCCAGTTCCAAAGGGTAACGGGTATTGGATGGAGGATCCTCTACTATCTCCTCTATAGCAATCAAACTAGATGGAAGAGGGAGACTGTCAGGTCCGTAAAAGATTTATGGATCCGAAGAAGGTATAGCTTCTGTAGTGACAGATACCAGAGGGGTGACAGCTTCTGAATTCTGGAACTCAACTTCTAGATGTTCAGGTAAGTGAACTTCAATCTCTGGATCAACTTTAGATGGAGTTGTTTCGGGTATAGAAGTGCCTACTGTTACACTATGATCAGTTCTAATGTCCTCTTGTAACTGCAGAACTTCCTCTCTAAAGGCAGATGTACCAGAAATGATCGGAGTAACTGTAGTCTCTAACGATGTTGAAACAAAAGTTTAAAACAAACCAAATGAATTGGACTCAGTTAAACGAGACTATTTTGCCTGGAATGGCTTCGTTTCCAGAGTCAAAGACGGTTGACTCGCTAGTCTCTGCGAACGACGGGGTTTTGATTGACTTTCTTCCACAATAGCGGATTACTTAATCAACTCAAAATTAAAGGGAAAAATGATGTTATTCTGAATTCAAATAATTTTAAAGATGCTTTGATACAACTTTTCTTTTTCATTTTTCAAGAGTCAAGAAAAAGCTAAAGATGACTCTAGTCCCCTTTGATTTTTAATGAACCTGAAGTGACAAGTGCTTAGATGGACCTTTTCTTTTAAAGAGTTGAAAAGGAACAAAAGTGACTACTCTGGAAAATCTGGACAAAGGGATTACCAAACCAATCACAAAACAAAAATATACACCTTGGTGATAAATTAAAGAGAAATTACCAAGGACTTATGTACGGTAGTCAATCTTCCCGAATGCTGTGTTCAGTGCATTGCAATCGATAGGGTAGCAGACATGGCTTCCTATGGATAAAGGATATAAGCCTATTGTGGTCTCCCAATATATACACGACAGTACGGGGAGCACAAGTCCATGCTAGCACTTGTCATATCAAGGAGAAGGAATCACCCAACCTTCGATGAAAACGATAGTTACTAGTTTTTATGACGTCGAAACACGTCTCTAGCCTAGACCTCTAGATGTGTTGCGTTAAGTTCGAAAGCGTTGTTAGGTTCATTGAGATTTATTTTAGAGTTGATCTTGTTTAAAGTTTTCCTTTCAATGGTTCATCGCATGATGATGATTTTGAAATCCCTAAAATGCAATTTACAATGATAAATAATCGTTGTTCATTTTGAGCATTGAAAATCCTAGCTACTAGGGAAAGAAGATAACAATTCTTTCAAACAAAGAGCAAAGATCACACACTAGTGCATTTTCCTAAATCATATTTCGCACACAAACTAAATGGAAATGCAAATGCATGTATTTGTTTTTCGTTCTCCTTAATGTAAAAATGCTAAAAAGGAAAAAGAAATGTAGCAAAGATCTGAAATATTTCTTTCAAAATGACATGTCGACAATTTCTTCTTCAAAAGAGAAAGGAAGACTAAACAACACTTTTCAATTTTGAATGAAAAAAAGCTTTCGACACTTTGAATATCAACAAATCAAACCAAATTCATGATGAAAAGTTCAATCGACTATTCAGGGAAGGAAGAATCCACGACACTACTTTTTTTGACACAAAATGACAGTTACGACACTTTTTGTACCTACGCGACAGATCAATTTAAGCAACTTTTCAACAAAGGATTATAAATGATGGAAAAATACATTAAAAAATTTATTAATCCTAATAGATGGAGGCTGATCTATGTGATGCAAGCAGGCTTCAGTAAGGAAGTATTGTTCAAGAGCAGCAAAACAATTAAACAAGACTAAAAACAAGGAAAAAAAACCCGAATTTCTAGAATGGAAATAGGTTCAGTCAGTCATCGCACCTGGGCTTCACAGAAACAGGGATGCATCTCACTTTACAGACTCGAGAGGTGCAATGCATACTGGGTCACAGTGACAGATAGTGCGATGGGCCAGGGAGTGCAACTGAAATGGGTTTTGGCTCAGATGAGCAGCTGCTTTCAGTAAGTTAAGCTGAGCTATGATGGACAGTAAAGAGCAAAGTACAGAGGCAAGTCTTGAGAGGTTACTGAGCTACCAAAAGGGGATCTAGAATGCTTTTAATTCCAATGTTTAATTCATAAACTATACTAGAGATTGACTGAAGCAGCATTCATCTATTATGCAATTGCAGAGAAAGAGCAGTTCGAAGGCTACCTGGCTGACTTCAGGCTCTGTCTATAGTTTATAAAACAAATAATAACAACTAGCAAACATCTATTCATTCCCCAGTGGAGTCGCCATTTTGTTTCTGGGAAAACTAGTGTCTTCTCATATGACTAGCCCTCTAGGTTTGGCAGCTACCCTAGAAACAACAGTTTAAAGTAATTCAACGATTTCTTCTATGTACAATAGATAAGAGAAAGATGAGTGGACCAACCTAGAACTTCCGCTTAATCCTTGGCTCGATCTTTCTCCCCCTTGACATAGCTTGAAACTCCTCTATGTACCTATCCTGCTTAAAGAGTACCTGTAGAAACACAGTAGCAAAGAACCATCATAGAATATTGATCTATTGTAACATAAACACTACATAATCAGATATATAATGAACATACAATAACAATTACACAATCATATGGAAGAAACTTGAAGAACTTTATTAAATAGAAGGGAGAATTACAACCCAATTTTCTGATCCAGCATCAATCCCTCTTCACCTCATGAAATAGCAAGATCACACCAACAATATAATTATCTTTTCTTCAAATACAAACTATCAGCACTTCCTTGCAATTCACAGAATTCCAGCCTCTAGATCTCTTAGATGAGGGATCCATTTATAGATGTGTGCAAGGGTTTGAGTCATCTCTGGGGTTTTGATTAGTGTCATTCCACTTGTTACAATTGATTCCACTCGTTACAATTGGTTCCACTTGGAGATTTCTTAGATCTCTTACTCATCCCTGGGTGAATTCAGAGAGGCAAGTGTCATAAGAGAAGTTTCTAAAAGATTCCATGAGCATCCACTTATCAAACTGTCTAAGACATTTTTCCATCCTCGCCCATCGCACCCTACATAAGACCTAATCAGTATGCATCACACCTAAGAAATGTACCACTTAGTATGCATCGCACCTGGCCAGTGTAGCAGTCAGTATGGTTCAGTTTGGGCCATTTCTGGATGGTTATTTAGGTGGAAATTTTGGGAAATCAAGTAATCAGATGACCATGTTCCTTTAGGGTATGAAAAAAATCTTTTAGGGGTTGATGAGCCTTATTTTATCGACATATAAGATTGGGGTTGAAGTGCCCAAATATGTCTATAACAGCAACGGGTAGATGAGGTGGGGGGAGGAGATTGGTAGGAGTGTAATGGATAGGGAAGTCGTTTTGTGTGGCGGAGAAAACCATTTTCTGGGGGGGGAGGTGGTTAATGTTTTTGGCCCCAGGGGGGGAATCACGGAATAGAACCACATCATGGTGGGTCTAGGTTCGAATACTACCCATTTCGGAACCCCCCACCCGGTAAATTTCGAATGGTGAGGGGGGGGGCAAAACATAATGTAGGTCATCAAATGTAAAAAGGTGGGCTCGGATGATGTGAGAAGTGGCAGCATATTATCGTGATGTGACAATTGTATGGTGGGGTAGGAAAATGCTTTTAATGGGACTTGATTCAATGTGTGGTGAGGGAGGTGAATGAATGAAAATACGAGCAGCGAGGTGATTTTCGGGTAATGAAACTTTAGGAATAGTGGAATAATATACCAAATATTATTTGATATAACGAACTTTAGAGTAAGAATTTAATCCCTTTGCCTTTCTTCTGCACATGAAAATATATTTAAAATTCAACTTAGGATAAAACTTTCATGCTTATCCTGAAATCATCATTGTGCTTCTACCTACCCTTTCTCAATTCAATTCTTTTTCTAAGATAACATTTTTTCTTCATGCTTTGCACGGTGCATTTAGACTAGTGGACCCACCTTTTTTTATGAAAATCTACCTTATCATATCACTTATTTTTCCATTGATTCAGATTAAACTATTGAATCAATTTTGTTTCTACCTAGCTACTGATTTACCAAGATTACACTATTTGGTAAACCTTTATTCACTAACCTATTCAACAGAAATTTAAATGTGTTCAATCATGATTAGACTGTATGATTTGAACAGAACTTTAGTCATTGTGGCATTCAAAAACAATTTGCACACAACCTTATTTGATAATGAACTAAAAGAACTAACTTATTAGTAATGGGATTTAGACTTGCAACACTTTCCATATTATTTTCTATTTTTCTTTTGTGGGGTTCTTATTTCCTTTTTTCTTATTTATTTTTCAACATACCGTCTTTTCATATATTTTTGGAAATCATTTGAATATTGAAATTTATGTACAATATAAAATTACAAATACAAATTTCTCAATCACTTTGATATCCTATAATTTATAGGACCCTAACATCCTCATTTTGAGTTGCTCGAATTTTGCCCTCGAAATTTGAAGCTTTGCTTCTTTCACCTTTGAGTCACATGTAAATATATTTTCGAGCTTGCCCCATACCTCTGTAGCAGTTTTTCAACTCAATACCTTAAGAAAAAAATATTTGATAAGCCCACCAATAACAAGATCTTTAGCTTTTGCATCATATACCATATTTTTCTTACCTTGTTCATCCTGGGTCGATGTGAATCCTTTGTCAAAGATTTCCCATACTTTGTATCCTTGCGCCAACAAATGCACCTGCATTATTCCACTCCAAAGTTTGTAGTTATTTCCATTGAACTAAGGAACTCTATTCTTAGTATAATCCATGATCTCCTTCCAGTTGTTAGACTACTATTGAAGGAACCTAGCACTGATACCAATTGTTTGAAACACTAAGAGGGGGGTTGAATCAGTATTCCTTAGCAATTATCACTTTTAAATATTTTTAGAGCATTAGTTAATCTTCAATTATTATTAATATTTATGCAGTAATAATAGTAAATAAAAGAACAAAGTAGGCACAATAATTTTAGGTGTAAAACCCCCTATGGATCAAAAACCACTGAACGCTTTTCTAATAAATTCTTTAATCTTCAGCCCCAACTGGAATGAAAACAACAACTTCCTAGAATTATAGAAAAGAATTATTCTCCATCTCCAATAGGAGGGATGCCCTAATGCCATGGTTTCTTTAGTAATGAACTGAATGGATGCCCCAACACCCTAGCGAACCAGAACTGACCCTAGCACCACCCGACCGCCCTAAAGTGTTCATAGGCCCCAACCTGTAGGTAACTTCATACACCTACCTAGCACCTCCTTGCCACCCTATAATAGCTAAAATAAGACAAGACTATGGATTCCCAAACCAGGGACAACAATCCATGACATAATAAGATGTACAATGATTTCGTGTACTTGACCAAATACCCAATCACTCTATGACCTGCAACCCAACCATGAAATCATCCCAACATTGACTCCTATACCTTCCAACACTACCTCTTCGACTCCAGGCATAATGAATCTTTCACAAATCACTCTTTTACAATCTTTATAATGATGACTCATTTACAACTTTACAATGATGACTCTTTTACAAATGACTCTTTTACAACTTTACAATGATGACTATTTTACAAATGACTTCTTTACAATGATGACTCTTTTATAAATGGCTCTTTTACAACTTTACAATGATGACTCTTGGCCTTAACAATACTTCACGATATATAGATGGTTGTCATTTCTTCAAGGATGTCCCGTTGCAATGCTTCCTTTGATTTGATACTTCTGCTCTTGAAATCTTGCTTGATGTTGTACTTGAATCTTCTTCTACCTACATGCAAAGTTTTCTCGAGAAAACCAATCCTAAAATAAAACAAAATAGCCTTCAACTTACCGTTGCCTACAAAACACATGTAAGTGCATAATAATGAATAAATACAAATTAAAATTACAATATGTACCTGAAGTGTGCTTTTCACTTTTTTTGTTGACTTGTTACAGCAGTAGACAAAGACTCCCACTCTTGGTATAGGCTTGGACTCTATGCAAGACTATATCCAAAACTGACCTAAATATATATATATATATATAGATATATATATATAGATATATATATATAGATATATATATATAATAAAAATTGATGACAAACCCTAGACTTGTGATGGACCAAGTTCTAAGTACAAGAAAAGGGACCGTTATATCAACTATGACAAGACAAGTAACATGAACTTACAAAATCATATAGATTTAGAAGACTTGTTGTACGATCAAGAATATGTAGCATCAAATGTGTAGTATCAAGAATAGAGCATCTGAAATGTGGTATCAAAGCTAATTGCGACATAGATATATAACCAAGACCCTGTGTATACTTACGTTGTCCTATAAAAACATATGTCAGATATGATACTCAAAATTCAAATGTAAACACTAATCATACATACCTTGTTGTAGGAGGCGTACCCTTGATTGTTGATGTGTGGTCCTTACTGCAATGATCCTTGAATGCATGTTTTTTCTTGCCTTCTAGGAGCGCAATATTAAATCTATTCTATATATGTAATTTCGGATCTCCAAGGTCTGAAATTTTGATATCTGGTAGCCCTCTGAGTCCTCTTTCCAACCCCATAGGTTTGATCAAGATTTGATTCTTCAAGAAATAGTTACACCCAATTGCCCATGATGACCTGATTATAGACCAACTCAGTATAGTGAACTTGTACGAATTTCCATGTGTCATTGTTGCGACCGTCAACCCTGAAAACTATACCCAAAAAACTACAGTATTTCCTCTTTCTATCACTATTTACAAAATTTGAATCCAATGCTTAGAGAGAAAGTTATAACGAGTTTCCCAACATCACCTGTTTTACGTGGAATTCGGGAGCCTACAAACACCCTAACTTCCTCAGATCATATCTCTGAAAATATAGCGAAAAAAGATCTAAAATTTGGTCACGAGGCTCATCAACCTTTTGGATCCAATGGGGTTTAAATTAAGCTTTTGAAGCTTCACATAAAAAAATTTATAGTGAAAATTCCACGATGACCGGTTTGAAGGCACAAAATCCCTACTAGAGGAGGATATGAGGGTCACTATTTATATAAAGGTCTTGAGTTGAGAGGATCCTCAACAAGTGAACGTTGGAGGGAGTTTAGGAGCAAAAAAAAACCATTATTAATTATTTATTATTCAATGACCACAACCAATTAGAGTGTCATAGCACAACCCCATAGGGTTTTAGCTCACTAACTGGGGTTACTAACTTCAAACATGAATTCTCTCAAACCGTGAAGGCATGCCATATATCAACAGAAACATATCGACGATTAGAATCCATATAGAGGATCCTTGAATCAGAATAGAGTAAGTTGTCAAGTCAAAATTCCATGGAAGATTGGGGTAGCCCTTGGTGCTACTTGAGTTGACATCAATGACAACCACTGATCAACAAAGTGTGCTCAACTCAAGCACATGCCTTCACTAGCTTGGAGTGTGATTTTATCTTTAAATTTTATTTTCTTGCCTTTTTTATTTCTTTTTATGGGATTTTGAGTGTTTTACTAGTGTGTGCATGACGAAAATACAAGTTTCTAAGTCAACATAAGTCATGAGTTCACCTAACCATGGACTAGATAAATTAAGTGCTTCTAAGTGTTAGGTGATGACCATTAGCAAATATTGACTTAGGAGGATGTGTCACTAAGATAAAAACACTCAAATAAAAAACCAAACAACATGATGACACTAAGGGGCCTGAAATGAAAGCTAATGTAGGCTCCAAAATTGACTTAGGAAAACAATTTGGAGGGTCCTTATCGCAGCGACAATAGATGGGTGCAAAGTTACTGATATATGATAAAAAAATTATATGCAAATGTGGAACCCATAGACCTTATAGGGTATTCTATGCTTAGGAGACATGTACCACTAGCATAGGACCCATTAGCATAAGAAGTAGAGGTATACGACGTGGATGAGGAGTTGTGGGAATTCACTCGCAATGTCAAGGGGTTAACATTAGGTTTTCCTCTGAGGAGTATTGTAGATACACCTCAACACATGTAGAGGCACATGGTTGGAGTCACTTCAGCTCATCGTTGGAGCCTCCTCTGCCGCATTTTGAATGCGGTGTTATGTTATCAGAAGCATCACTTAGGAGAGGCAATGGTGTAGGCTTGTGTTTTTAGGATAGATCTACATGTGTATGGCAAGATATCAAGGGCCTCAGATGCCTATATTTTGAACTATGTACTCAAACTTTTTTATATATAATAAAATGACAGCTTCTATGTGTTTGAGTGTAAAATTATGTTTATGTACAATGGATGTTTACTTTATTATGTGCATGGTCAAAACTATCTATGTGAAAAATGCCAATCTAACATAGAGTTAGCTACTGAATCAACCAACTTCTTTTGATCTCGAGGAATATGAACATAAGAAAAGTAATTAAATAAGTGTTCCAAGAGATGTACCCTAAAAAAAATAATGTAGTATAGTAGAGTTTCTTAAAGAATAGAGACGGTGGATCTAAGACACTATGAACTAAGATTCAAGTGAACAACTAAGTGGAATATGCTAGGGCAACTACCCTCGTTCAACATCTCAATAGAAGCACTATATTTTCCCACATTTTTGGTAATCGGGTCAAGACAAATACCCCCAAAACTCACAATCTCATCAATGCATGCAAATATGACCCAAGTAGTAGAAGAAGCATTTCGAGTGTAACGACTTGCACCATCTGCAAAGCCTCTATATGGAATAAAGGGTGTTGAAATTTGTTCATCAAAGACCAGAGACACAAATCACACACATAAACTATGGAAAAACTAAGACAAGAAAAGAAGCCCATCACACTATTATAGACATATTTGGGCACTGCAACCCCAATCTTATATGTCAATAAACCAAGGGTTGTCTAACCCCTAAAAGTGTTGTTTCATACCCTAAAGGATCATGGTCAACTGATTACATCATTCCCCAAAAGTTCCACCTAAAAAACCACTCAGAACTGGCCAAAAATAGACCATACTGACTGCTTCACTGTCAAGGTGCGATGCATAATGACTCCTACACTAGCCAGGTGTGATGCATACTGAAGAGGCCTTCTATGGGGTGCGATGAGCGAGAATGGACAAATGTCTGAGACAGTTTGCTAAGTGGATGCTCATGGAATCTTTTAGAAACTTCCTCTATGACACTTGCCTCTCTGAATTCGCCCAGGGATGAGTAAGAGATCCAAGAAATCTCCAAGTGGAACCAAGAACTATGAGTGGAATGACACTAATCAAAAACCCAGAGATGACTCACACCCTTGCAGACATCTATAAATGGATCCCTCATCTAAGAGATCTAGAGGCTGGAATTTTGTAATTTGCAAGGAAGTGCTGATAGTTTGTCTTTGAGAAGGAGCATTGTATTGTTGGGTGATCTTGCTTTTCATGAGGTGAAGAGGGCTTTGATGCTGGGAGGATGATGCTGGATCAGACAGCTAGGTTGTAATTCTCCCTTCTATTTTAATAAAGTTCTTTGAGTTTTCCTCCATACAATTGTGTACTTGTGAATCTTGTTATTTGTAAATGCCATTGTATGTTCAATGTATTTCTAATTCTGCATTGTTTATGATATAATAGATCGAGATGCTTTGATGGTGTTCTGTTACATTGTTTCTACAGGTATTCTCTAAGCTGGATAAGTAGGAGAGGAGTTGCAAGCTCTATGTCACACGGAATCAGTCAAGGGTGCGGACACAACTGACCTTCCTAGAAGTCTAAGACATTCTAATGACAAACAAAACAAACTGGAGCTATCCTTCTCTAAACATACATTATGATATGAGAAATCAAGTGTTTCGTTCTTACCTTTGTCCAAACGTTGTTGTAGAAGTCCAAGCTTTGTTAATCTGGATGAGCTCCTCCTTTTCTCCAAAACCTGTAATCACCAACAGTCAAACAATTAAATAGCACCTGATTATAACATAAAACAAAGCATATTCAACACATAGACCAAGGAGTACATGAAATAACCCATTAACAACAAGTTATTGAGAAGAATGGACCAATTTGCATTAAAGGTAATCAAAAGGAACCATTACAACCTGAGCCTTGGTGTTGTGCAAGCTCCTTCCAGGGTCCACAAGAGTCTTCCTCTACTTTGACAAAGCTCACCCACTTCCAAATAGAACAAGCAAAGATGGCAATCTCTCCTCACAAGCTTCTAAATGGGAGTCCTAATTCCTGCAGCATTTACCCTTAGAAATGTATAGCTTTCAACCTCCCTCCTTCTGGCCCAATGCCTGTATTTATAGTGCTCAAGAGGAAGTTAATCAGGTCCACCATCAATGGGATAGTCCCCTCTTTGGATGGGATCACTCCCTTATTGATGGGATAAGTTCCTCTTTGGTAGGAGTGCATGAACCATCTGGAGGCGCTCAATACACGTCGAACAACCTTCTAGAATGCTCTAGAAATGACCACAAGTGACTTTTTAAAGATGAAACTTGCGCATTCTAACCTTTACAGGGGGACGCACCTGTCCCTTTACATACAGAGCGTCTTTGGACGTAGCTTTTGTGAACATTGGGCGCGTCCCCGCAGGTAAGGTTGAGAGAACCTGCGTCCCCAGAGATAAATACATTTATACAAGACTTTCTCTCTTTTTTGAAGTTTGACATGGAGAGCAGAGGCATAAGACTTGCCTAAGAGGGTAGCATGACTGTTGATTGAGCCATACTAACTGTAAATAGTCATGGTGACATTTTTTAGTGTAACAGATTGCCCCCTAAAGTGCGAAGCCTGGAATAGATTAGGTTTGTAATATCTAGGAAGGGTGAAGCGCTTTATCATTTCAAGGATTATCCCGTGGAGAGCCTGGTCAGAACCTGCAATTTTCAACACAAAATACATGTATAAGATTATATCATCACTGAGGTAGGCATTCCCATACTCAGATCAAAACTTTAACTAACAGACTAACTACTCTGATACAGGAATGATTTTGCAGTACATCACAATCATAGAATTTTGTAGACACAGTATGGACGCAACCATCTGTTTATGATTAGTCTACTTAGATAATGAATACAAAACTCCTCGCAGCCTGGATGGTGGAAACTAGATCCAGGGTCTTCATTTCTACTTCCCGAATTGGTACGATTCTAGCCATGCGAATAAATGAGTTGATGTCGAACATGGTAGAAACCACTTGATTACCAGTCAATGATGTAAACTGTTAAAAAGCGTGAGAGAGACCACCAGTAATGTCAATGGTTCTCAAAGTACCCAGTACAATCCATGAGATGTGAATGAATGAGTTGATGTCGAACATTTCACGGAATCCTTCGATCGAAAGTCAATGATGTAAACTGACGTCAAAGGCGAGAAACCTACCATTGATGCATGCAGACTTCAAGGTACTGACGATTTCTAAGTCATCTCTCTAGATAATGTGCTGATGTCGATAGAAAGCGACCCGTTGCAGGCAAGCCCGCAACACGAAATCATTGTTCAAGTTGAAGAAATGTTGCTGTAAGGACTGACTCAGGGATGGTCAAATGGATGACAAGTATTTTGCAGATGAAAGTTTTGCTTGCAGACCTCTTGAACACATAACGACACGACAGATGGCTTGGTGACGAATAACTCAAAGTTAATCCCCGGAACCCAGTTAAAGACTTTCAAAGTGGTTTGATCAACTGTGAGGTAAAAGATTTCCCAACCCAGGTGAATGAAAAGTGTCGTGTTCAAGAGTGGTAATAAAGTTTCTTTTGAGACAAAAGGTAACAAACAGGTTCATTCTTCTCTCTTTTCCCCCACCATTTCTGGCAAGTACCTCTTTATTTTTAACAAGCTTGAGGAGGATAACATATGCTTGATTATAAGCTCATCCTTCGGATGAGTCCAACCTAGTTTTGATTCGAACCCTAGGAAGGAGTGGTTCGTTCCTGTTTGTAATTGAACAGGTCCTTTACTGTGAAATGTTTAACGAGCCCAGTATAGGAGAAACTCGGTGTTTTTCAATTTTAGAGAGTCTGAAAAACTTAAGAAGACTCCAAGTTGAATTTTTTCGTAGATTTGTGTCCCTCAAGCCCGAAAAAGTATAAAATAATACCTGGGGGAACCGCTTGATCTTGCGACCAAGGAGTACTTTCATAATTAGTGCCACTGACCTGAAAAGTAAAAAGCGATCAAGGACATGTCGTTTTATTTCCGTATCGAGTTTGAAACGACAAAAACCCGGCAATATTTTCCTGATTTTACGGTCAGAAAAGAGCTATAAGGGGACCGTCTTTTAATTCCGTTTTAACGAGTGTAAAAGAAATGCTCGGCAATCTTTTCATTTTTTAGGAGTCAGAAAAGGGCTTAAAAGATGACTCTAAGGTGTCACTTTTTCGTAAGTTTTAACGAGTTCGAAAAAATGATAAAAATGTACTCATGGTTTTCACTTTTTCGTATGTTTTAATGAGTTCGAAAAAATGATAAAAATGTACTCATATGGCCGACTTTCAATTTAATTTACGAGCAGGAAAAGACGGAAAGAACTCGGCATTTTCATTTGTTTTACGAGAATGAAAAATAGCAAAATAATCTCGGTATTTTCATGAGTTTAACGAGTCTTGAAAATAACTGAAATTGACTCGAGATAGTTTTCATTTTTACAAAAGCTTGAAACAGACAAAAACTATGCTTCAAAGTAGTTTCATTTTTACACAAGCTTGAAACAGAGATAAAATTGTGCTTGATGCCCCCTAAGCGTAACTGCTAGAGTGCATGCCCCCCTAGCTTCATTTCATTCAACTAAGGTGAATGAAATGAAGGTTCAAGTACGAGATCATTTGAAAGACTCGACTTAAAACTGTAAGAAAAATATACAACAAACTGAAATAACTAACCTAAATACTTAACATTTATGAGATCTAGTCAATCTCTCGACTCAATTAGGGGAGGATTTGTTTCATTTTTTAACGAGCTTGACACAGGAAAAGAACTATGCTCGGATTCGGTTTCATGTTTACGCAAGCTTGAAATGAAAAACTATGCTTGTTATAAGTTCACATGCCCCCAGCATAATGACGCAAAACGAGGTACATGCCCCCCCAAGCTTCATTGCATTCAATGAGTTGGATGAATTGAAGCTTTACTTTCAAGATCTTGGAAAGACTTGTGGGAGTTGTTTCATTTTTAGTGAGGTTGACACAGGAAAAGAACTATCCTCAAACCCTTGTTTCATTTTTTAAACGAGCTTGACACAAGATAAGGAACTATGCTCATAACTATTTCTACAATCTACCTAACAAAAACTTCTACTCTAAAAACCTTGTTTTATGTTTTAACAAGCTTGACACAAGACAAGGAACTATGCTCTAAAATCCTTGTTTCATTTTTTAATGAGCTTGACACAAGACAAGGAACTATGCTCATGACTACGCTCTACAATCTACCTACTTAACCTACCCTTGTTTCATTTTTTAACGAGCTTGACACAAGACAAGGAACTGTGCTCAAAAAGTTCGCATGCCCCCAGTTTAATGATGCAAAGTGAGGTACATGCCCCCCAGGCTTCATTGCATTCAACCAGATGGATGGAATGAAGGTTTACTTTCAATATTTACCTTGAAAAGGGAGTTGTTTCATTTTAAGGAGGTTGACACAAGAAAAGAACTATCCTCATACCTGATTCATTTTTTAACGAGGTTGACTCAGTAACAGGAACTATCCTCATACCTTATTCATTTTTTAACGAGGTTGACTCAGTAACAGGAACTGTCCTCGATAAATCCTACTTTCTACAATCTACCTATATAACCTAAAACCTACCTGATTCATTTTTTAATGAGGTTGACTCAGTAAAAGAACTATCCTCATGCTAGCCTGTTTCATTTTTTAACGAGGTTGATACAGGAAAAAACTATCCTCGTACACACTGTTTCATTTTTTAACGAGGTTGACACAGTAAAAGGAACTTTCCTCGTTACAGCCTATTTCATTTTTTAACGAGGTTGATACAGGAAAAAACTATCCTCGTACACACTGATTCATTTTTTAACGAGGTCGACACAGTAAAAGGAACTTTCCTCGTACCATCCAGTTTCATTTTTTAACGAGGTTGAGAGAGGAACAAACTATCCTCGTACTCACTGATTCATTTTTTAACGAGGTTGACATAGTAAAAGGAACTTTCCTCACAACTCCTTGTTTCATTTTTTAATGAGCTTGACACAGGAAAAGGAACTGTCCTCGCAACATTGATCATGGCTTCCAACTGGAAGAAAGACATGTCAATGGACACACCTTGATCATGGCTTCCAAAAGGTCTTCATCCGAAGGAAGAATAGTACTCTGGAAGGAACACATGTCAAGGGACTCAAAAGGGATAAGAACATCGTGTTCAAGTAATCCCATAGAGTTTTCCATGTCAATTACCGGATCTAAATCAACAGTGAGAGGCTCACTTACATCGGTAACTGAAAACATGGGATCAGTTGCCACATAATTAACCCGTGGCGGGGTAGATACCACTTTAGAATCAGGAACATTTAGGGGTGTCATATTACTGGTAGTTGAAACAAGACTAGGGAATGAAAGCTGGTCTACAGTCACAATACTGCCATTGTGAGGGAAAGACATCACGCGAAAGAGTGTCGATACGACAACTTTCATTGCATAAACATAATCTCTCCCAAGGAGTAAATTGAAATCCAAGGGACCTCGAACTACCATAAGATCAATACAGACAATTTTACCTTCCAAGGTAATAGAAAACTTAGGAAGGATCCCTAAAGGTTCACTAATGGTTCTGTTAAAAGCTTTCAGATTCTGCGTAATAGGTGCAAGCTGAGGGGAACCCAAAGCTTTCCAAACAGTTGAGGATAAAATACTAACAGAAGCACCTTCATCTACCTGAGTACGATGTATGTCCCTACCACCAGCCTTGACAATGATTTGGAAAGGGATGGAGGAAGGAAGACGAGGTTCTGTCAGTCTATTCCAATCAAAGGAAAAGACCTCAGTGCTTGGAGGGGGTTCTGTAGAAACAGGTGAAATGCCCCCCGGCATAGAAGAATCTGATGTAACAAGAAGAACCTCAGCGGTATGAAGTTCACTCTCTAAATGGAAAGTGGGATCGACTCTTTGTGAAATTGAATCGACCACTTGATCAACTAATGGATCATCAACCTGAGTGACATGAGTTTCACTCTCCAATGGAAGAGTGTGATCGACTGTATTTGAATTTAGATCAATTACTCCGTCAGTTGACGGTAGGTTGGGAGAAAGTTTACGGTAACCAGTTGGAAATTCTTGCTGTGGAACAGTAAGGTTTTCCAACAAAGTTGAGGCTTCATCCATGTGAGGGCAAATGTGAGTTTGATGACTCCCTTTGCATAACTTACAAGGAAACCTAACTTTACCCTTTTTCCCAGGAACCTGACTATCACTGGTTGATGGATCAATGGAAAGTTGATGAGATTTTTCTGACCATACTTCCAAGACCTTTGGAATACCAGGACAATTGACAAGGAAGTGGTCACCCTTACAAAGCCTGCAACGGTATTTGGGTTTACGATGCATGTCGGAATTTTCCTCAACACAACTAACACTTACAGCCGTGGTTGGTTGGTTGACTTCTTTCTTATCTTGCTTCTTCTTCTTCTTCTTCTTCTTCCCTTTCTTCTTCTTCTTAGACTCCTGGTTACTAGCATCAAGGCTTTTACCAGGCGAAGAGGAAGAAATGGAGGAAGAAAAATTAGGCGAAGAGGGTAAAGGGTCAACAGAAGGTTGGTGATGTTGAGATGGTGAACTCTGTTGAGGTGAAGCATCCAGTTGAGGTGGAACAATTTGAGTATTTTGGGCCAACGAAGTTGAAAATAACCATATCGGTAAACCTATTGTAAATCCAGGTAATGACAAAGTAGCCATATAAGGAGGACCAACATTTCCAAAGTAAGGAAAAGTACTAGGATTCTCATTAGGAGGGGTTCCTAGGTTGATAAATTCTGGAACATTTGCCATTATATTCAACTTCAGTGAATTTTATTAACAATTTAAAACTAAAATTAACAATTCACAATTCACACCTAACAATTAAAATTCACAAATCACACCTATGGTCTCTAAAAGTAAAAACAAACAAATTAACACGCGCTATCAAATCTAGGAGTCAAACCACACACAAACAGTAACTTTCCGGACCGAAAACACTAGTTGGTGATGAAATCCAACATCGCAGAATTCAGTACAGAAATGGCGGGTGGAACAGTTACCCCAGCAACCTGCTTAATGAATAGACTGGACCAAGTTCCTCCACTTTAACCGTCTCGAGTGAAGTGAACCCCCCAGAAAATCCAAGTGAGTATAACCGACGTCTGCTCCAGGTACAGTGGGATCTTCCCTCCACCGTCACCTTGGGTAGAATCCTAAGATTATGGCCACTAAGGTTACCAACAGCAACAAATACACCTGGGGGAACAGTCTACACTCCGACAGCACGCAAGGGCAGAGTATCAAGCTCAATCCCCTTACCGGCTCCTTGACAACAATCCAAGGTTTACCGATAAGTGACCCCTGGCTCCTCGACAATGGTTAATCCGAGGTTTACCGTTTGTAATACGTGCGTGTCTGGCGTCGTTCCCAACGAGGGAGGATTGATCCCCTCACTGGTTCGGACACGAGCTCGTGCTTCTCCTTTAAGAGGAGCTTTCCCAGAGTATAAATGCAACAGTTGGATTTATCCTACCACAAGATAAGCTACTTGTTTGGTTTTGCTGTCTTGGAGAGTTAATTACTCTCCTACTCCAAGACACTAGCCTAAGCTATGTTGGTGTTTCAGAGCCCTAGAAATGTAAAAATTACTAGATGAATTTTAATTAAGCGCTGTGTTATTAAGGCTGTTATTACTCAAATGGGGTAAATGGATATGAAACCAATGGTGTTATGACCCGACTCAACTGAATGCAATCGAATATGATAATGTAATCTTTTCAATTCGATGAATCCTAACTAAAGTAAGGAGAGAGTTTCCATTCACTTCCAACAATGCAAAAACTTGATGCACTAATTTTATCAAGAAAAACTAATGCAAATCAATTTCAAACCATTTTGTTATTTTAATTTTGTGTAAATTCAAATCAAAGAAAACTGATCTAAATCTACAATTAATTTTTCAGAATGTAAACTATGCAATTGTAATCCATGCACAATTCACTTGAAAAGTATGCAAATGTAATCTATGCACATTTTTCATTCATATTCCGAAAATGAGAATTCTAATTATGCAAATGTGATCTATGCAAGAGAATTCTCAAGCACAAGATGATTCTAAGGTAATCTAAGAACCAACAAGTGCAAGTCGAGAAAATTGGGTGAGAGTTCCAAAGATCATAAAATAAAAACACTCAAAGGCGATTAACACTCATACACAGAAGCAAAAAGATGCAAAATTGTGAAAAGACTGAGACAAACCTCCAAGTAATGACCAAAGGAAATCAAATCAAGAATTTCTCAAAAAAGAGACTCAAAACACCCAATTGATGAAAGCTTAGAGTAGGAATGTTGATGAAACAAGATTAGGTGAAGATCTTTGACAAGAGACTAATGGATCTGGGCAGAAAAAACTAAGAAAAAACAAAATCTAAGAGCAAAAAATGCAAAAAATGGAATTTTCTCAAATTTTAACAGGGGACGCAGGCAACCCGTTAAGACAGGTGCGGGCCCGCACTGTGCACACAGCGACAGTGCGTCCAGAGACGCACTGTGCAGCACTCAGAGGGTGCGTCCTACTGAAAAACTCAAGAAAACCCAAAATAAAACTAATCCTAAGCTAACCCACCCAGAGACAAGGTCACAGAGCCAAAACCAGAAAAATAAACCAATTTTCTCAAAGCAAAGTTCACACAAAAGAAAAACTCTTCTCATCAATGGAATCTATCCCCAGCGGAGTCGCCAATTTGTCACACGGAATCAGTCAAGGGTGCGGACACAACTGACCTTCCTAGAAGTCTAAGACATTCTAATGACAAACAAAACAAACTGGAGCTATCCTTCTCTAAACATACATTATGATATGAGAAATCAAGTGTTTCGTTCTTACCTTTGTCCAAACGCTGTTGTAGAAGTCCAAGCTTTGTTAATCTGGATGAGCTCCTCCTTTTCTCCAAAACCTGTAATCACCAACAGTCAAACAATTAAATAGCACCTGATTATAACATAAAACAAAGCATATTCAACACATAGACCAAGGAGTACATGAAATAACCCATTAACAAAAAGTTATTGAGAAGAATGGACCAATTTGCATTAAAGGTAATCAAAAGGAACCATTACAACCTGAGCCTTGGTGTTGTGCAAGCTCCTTCCAGGGTCCACAAGAGTCTTCCTCTACTTTGACAAAGCTCACCCGCTTCCAAATAGAACAAGCAAAGATGGCAATCTCTCCTCACAAGCTTCTAAATGCGAGTCCTAATTCCTGCAGCATTTACCCTTAGAAATGTATAGCTTTCAACCTCCCTCCTTCTGGCCCAATGCCTGTATTTATAGTGCTCAAGAGGAAGTTAATCAGGTCCACCATCAATGGGATAGTCCCCTCTTTGGATGGGATCACTCCCTTATTGATGGGATAAGTTCCTCTTTGGTAGGAGTGCATGAACCATCTGGAGGCGCTCAATACACGTCGAACAACCTTCTAGAATGCTCTAGAAATGACCACAAGTGACTTTTTAAAGATGAAACTTGCGCATTCTAACCTTTACAAGGGGACACACCTGTCCCTTTACATACAGAGCGTCTTTGGACGCAGCTTTTGTGAACATTGGGCGCGTCCCCGCAGGTAAGGTTGAGAGAACCTGCGTCCCCAGAGATAAATACATTTATACAAGACTTTCTCTCTTTTTTGAAGTTTGACATGGAGAGCAGAGGCATAAGACTTGCCTAAGAGGGTAGCATGACTGTTGATTGAGCCATACTAACTGTAAATAGTCATGGTGACATTTTTTAGTGTAACACTCTATCAAGGGGGAGAGAAATCAAGCAAGGAGTCAAGCGGAAGATCCAGGTTGGTCCCTTTGCTTCTCTCTTATCTATCATACATAGAGGAAATCACAAATTTCTTTGATTGTTTGTTTCTAGGATAGCTACCAATCCTAGTGGGACTAGCAAATCGAAAAGACACTAGTTTTCCCAAAACAAAATGGCGACTCCACTAGGGATCAAATAGTTTGTTTTTTTGTTATTGTTGTTTGCTTTATAAACTATAGACAGAGCCTGAAGTTAGCCAGATAGCCTTCGAACTGCACTTTATCTACAAATGCAAAGTAGATGAATGTTGCTTCAGTCAATCTCCGGTTTAGTTTATGATTTAAGCATCTGACTTACAAGCATTCTAGATGCCCTATTGGTAGCTCAATAACCTCCCAAGATCATACCCTTGTACTTTATTCTTTACTATCTGTAATAGCTCAACTTAACTCACTGAAATCAGCTGCAAATTTGAGCCAAAATCCATCTCAGTTGCGCTCCCTGGCCCATTGCACTGTCTGTAACTGGAAGCCAGTATGCATCGCACTTCCCGAGTGTAGCAGGTGAGATGCATCCCTATTTCTGTGAAGCACAGTTGCGATGACTGAGTAATCCTATTTCTCTCCTTGAAATTTGGGTTTTTGTCCTTGTTTTCAACTCTGTTTAATTGTTTTGATGCTTATGAACAGTATCTCATTGTTGAAGCCTCTTTGCATTGCATAGACCAGCCCCCATTGATTAGGATTAGTAAATTTTTTTGTGTATTTTTCCATCATTTACAGTCCTTCATCGAAAAGTTCCGTAAATCGATCTGTCGTTTTGATCCAAAAAAGTGTCGTAACTGTCATTTTGTGTCAAAAAGAGGAGTGTCATAGAGTATTCCTTCTCTAGATAGTCGATTAAACTTTTTGTCATGTATTTGATTTGATTTTTTGGTATTTGAAGTGTCTAAACCATCTTCTATTCGAAATTTAAAAGTTTCGTTTAAGTCTTCCTTTCATTTTGAAAAAGAAATTGTCAAAATGTCACTTTGAAGAAAATATTTCAGATCTATACTTAGTTTTCCTTTTTGGCATTCTTCACATTAAAGGGAACAAAAAAAAAATACATGAATTTGCATTTGCATTTAGACTATGTGTGAAAAATGATTTAGGAAAAGTGCATTTAGTGTGTGCTCTTTGCTCTCTATTAGAAAGAATCGTAATCTTCTTTCCTTAGTAGCTAGGATTTTCATTGCTAAAAAGTAAACAACGATTGTTTATCATTCTAGATTGCATATTTAGGAATTTTACATCCACATCACGTGGTGAAACTTGAATGGAAAACTTCTAAACAAGATCAACTCTAAAATAAATTTCATTGAACTTAACAACACTTTGGAACCTAACGCAACACAATTAGAGGTCTAGGCTAGAGACGTGTTCGAGCGTCATAAAATCTAGTAACTATCATTTTTATCGGAGGTTGGGTGATTCCTCCTCTTTGATACGACAAGTGCTAGCACGGACTTGTGCTCCCCATACCGTCGATTATATATTGGGAGACCAAAATAGGCTTATCTCCTTTATCCATAGGAAGCTATGTCTATTGCCCTATCGGCTGCAATGCACTTAACACAACATTCGGGAAGATTGACTGCCATACATAAGTCCTTGGTAATTTCTCTTCAATTTATCGCCAATGTGTATATTTTAGATTTTCAATTGGTTTGGTAATCCCTCTGTCTATATTTCCAGAGTAGTCACTTTCGTTCCTTTTTGACTCCTTAAAAGAAAAGGTCCATCTGAGCACCTGTCACTTCAGGCTCATTAAAAATCGAAGGGGACTAGATTCATCTTTAGCTTTTTCTCGACTCTTAAAAATGAAAAAGAAAAGTTGTGTCAAAGTGTCAGTAAAATTTATTAATTCGAAATAACATCCCTATTCCTTCATTAGTCTTAGGTTGAGATAATGGAGTCCACCAATCAAGGAATCCCTCTTGAGGGGAATCCTAGTCCATTTTCTTCTTGGGGAAATATTGGTGCTCCATATATGGCCACATTGTCCCTTCTAGGAATCACAATTGGTCTGCCGGTATGGCTATTCTCAACCTCTGTCATTCAAAATACCGTGATTCCTCAGCAATCAAATCAGCAACTAGTTGATACTGAAATTGACCCTTCGCCTTCTACTTCATTTGTTTCTCCCTCCCCTTCTTCCTCTTCGCTTGGTGAAAATAGCGATGTTAGTAACCAAGTGACTGAGAAGAAGAAGAAAGGGAAGGAGAAGAAGAAGAAGAATTCAGTTAAGCAAGGGGGCAACCATGAATCATCTGGTGAAAATCCGCACACTAAATCTCCCAGATATCCTTGTATAATTTGTAGAGGAGACCATTTTCATCGAGATTGTCCAGCCATTCCTTGGATCTTGAGAGAATGGTCCCCCCATTCACACCAGCCGGTGTCATCAACCTCTGGTGATCATGTTGACAGCACACCATCAACTAGTAATAGTGAAGTTCACGGACAGAAAGGAAAGGCCAAAAATCCATGTAGATTATGTGAAGAGTACCATACCCTTCCTAGTTGTCCTTTTTTGGATGAGGCCAAAAGATTCTTGCATAACCGTCCTGCTTCACTGCAGCGACTTCCATCTGGATACAAGAAACTCTCTCCAAGTCCTTTACTAGTTGAAAATCTGACTGACATAACTCAACCGTCAGTCGAAACACCTATCATTGAAAGTGAATCTTCTGAGTCCATATTGGACCAAAGTCAACAGGTCGAGATGGTAGTCGACCCAGTTTTACCTTCAGAAGATCCACTTTCAGATGATACCATTCCCAAAGAGAGTGAGAATGATATTGTTCAAATTCTTTTTGTCACTTCAGAGTCCAATGAACTTGGGGGCAATCTGCCCGTTCCTTCACAACAGGAAGAGAACCCCCCAGTTCCCGCTACTCAAGGGGTTCATTCAACCATTTATTTGGTACCCCCTCCAAGCAGTCTAGTTGCTTCCTTCGATTGGAATTGATTAGCGAGATCCTGCCTTCCTTCTAATGTACCATTCCGGATCATATTACAAGTGTACAAAATGATCATGTCTAGCACTATCATAGATGAAGGAGAGCATTTGAGTACCCTTTCCTCAACTACTTGGAAAGTGCTTGGTTTCACCATCGCTTATGCCTGTTACTCAGAATTTGTCAGGCTTTAACAAAGGAACCAGTCGACCGTTAGAGATCCTTTCTAAGTTACCAATTACTTTAAAAAGGAAAACCATTCGCTTGAATGTGATGATAGTCCAAGGGCCACTAGATTACAATCTACTCCTCGGACGTGCCTATGTTTATAGCATGGAAGCTATTATTTCCACACTCTTTCGATTGATGTGTTTCCCGCATGAAGGCAAAATTGTCCAACTTATTGACCAGCTTTCATTTCCTGGTTCAAACATAGCTCTAAGTCAAACATCATCCCTAAATGGTCTCTTTGCATCAAGAGTGTCTCTTAACCCTTCATTCCATCCACCTGATTGCAGCGAGTAGTCTCGTGAATGTAACGAAGCTTAAGGGGCATGCACCCTGGTCTGCTTCGACAAACAACCCAGCTGAAAATATAGGTTTCCCTATAGGTTATGTGATTGGAAGTGTTATCTCACACCATTCACCTTTGTCTATTTGATGGACAAAGCCAAGTGAGTGTTTCATCGGCTCCGTTGAAAAAACAATCCTGCTTAACCACAATGAATTCCATATGGTTACCTGGAGACTCTCCTTTTCTCGATGCCTGGGGGCATGCAAACCTCTTTATGCAAGCTAAAAATGACCAATTTCATTTTTTAGCTTTTTAGCATTTTTTAGCTTTTTAGCTTTTTAGCATTTTTTAGCTTTTTAGCTTTTTAGTTTTCTAACTTCTTAGGTTAGGTGATTAGTCTGATCCACCATTCACCTTTGTCTTCTCTACGAATGAAGCAAAGGAAGTGTTTTGTCTAACCATTGATGAAACCATCCTACCTAACCTCATAAGTTCCTTAGCTTTCTAGCTTTTCTAGCTTTTTAGTTTGGTAGTTCCTAGCTTACATAAAAAGGAAAATGAGCAATGTTTCCGCAAGGTTCAAGCTTGTTAAAAAATAAACCCGCCTGTGAGCAATGTTTCCACAAGGTTCAAGCTCGTTAAAAACTAAACCCACCTATGAGCAATGTTTCCACCAGGTTCAAGCTCGTTAAAAAATAAACCTGCTGCTGAGCATATGTTCCCCCAGAGTTCAAGCTCGTTAAAAAATGAACCCACCTTCGGTAAATAACCTTTTTGATTGCCATGCTATCAGCCTTTTGAGCCTTGGTTGTGTTCTGCCATCACGTCCATCCTTTTGGCTGATCAAACGCTTCCACTTGATTGTTTACCCTTTTGAGGAACAGCTGTGACGAATGGTTCTGTTATCCACCCTCTTCACATCACCATGTTTTGAGAAGTTCCAAGCTTACCCGGAACTAGTTGCTACCCTAAGCGCCACTCCTTCCTCAAAAAAGAGCCTCCTTTAAACTCTTTTCAGACACGTTAAATATGAAAAGATCGTCGAGCTATTGGCTTTTCTAGCTCATTAAAGTAATCAAAATGCCATCCCTCCTGTATAATTTAATCTTTTTCGGACCTGAGGGATTACTCCATGAAAAATTTCGAGCACTTGTCTTTTTAGCTCGCTAATGTTATAAAAAACTCATCCCTTTTGTATTATTTTATTCTTTTTCAAACTTAAGGGATTATGCTACGAAAAAGAACTGTTGGAGTTTCCTTTTCGTCCCTTTCCAAACTCTCTAAACATGAAAAGGACCGAGTTATCCTTGTCATTAAACTCGTTAAAACAATAGCGACAAACTTGTCCACCCAGATGAGAACGAGTTTCACTATCACTAGAATCGCTAAAACATAGTGACAGGTTTGCACGAAGGGCAAATTATAGAACAAGCATATGCTATCCTCCTCAAGTTTGACAAAAATATATAGGTACTAGTCAGCAATGATTGGGGAAAAAGGGATGAAAACTTGAAGAATTTTATTGGTAGTAGGTTGCTCTTGAACATGACACTTTCACTCCATCACCATGATTGAGTCGGGTTGGGTTATTTCGTTCGCCAGTCACATTGCCATTGGTCCTCCATGCCATCCATTTTTGGGGTTAATGCTACCAATCCATCTCAGTGTCGCCAATATGTTCAAGAGAAGTCATTCAGAGAATTCACCATCCAGTTAATGCCTCATCCACTGCAATACCTTCACCCTCCATTTTTCATGACCACCATTCCTGAACCTTGTATCATCATATCGTTTTCACCTCCAGAAAATCATTTGCTACATTTCGTGCCGTAGATGTGCGATACATTAAGGCCCTCTTATGATGGGTCACTTCTTGTCGACATCAGCTCATTATCCAAGAAGTTGAATTAGAAACAACCCTTTCAGTACTTTGAAGCTTGCATGCCTCAATGGCAAGTTTCTCACTTCTGGTGATAGGTTTACATCAATGGCCTTTGACCAAGAGGTTTTGCGAGGTGTTCGACATCAAATCATATATTCACACCACGTGAATTGTATTGTAGTACCTTGAGGGTCATTATCATTATCGGTGATTCCTCTCACCCCTGTTAATAGTTTACAATATTAGCTGGTAATCAGGCAATGGCTTTCCATGTTCGACTTCAGAACATCTCTTCACATGGATCGACTTGTACTTCGAGCGAATATTGAACTAGATTGAAGACCCTGGATCTAGTTTCATCCATCTGGGCTGCGATATATTTAGGAATATAAAGAAATCAAATGTATGCAGAAGTTGCATAGATGATCATCCAAGCTAAGGGATGATGACTCTACATATAAAGAATCACCAGTCTGCAATTGCAGACGATTACCTATCCTATGTATATGAGAATGAATTTATAAAGCTGAGCATGGGAATGCCCACCTCAGCTAGATCATGAAAATAATATGATGATGATGTATTGTATTGTATCTTATACAGGTCACCTTCTAGATTGAATACCTTGGATCCTCATGATAAAGTATTTCACCCGACATCAAAAGATTTACGACTTCATGCTTTAGGGGGCAACTGTTATAGACATATTTGGGCACTACAACCCCAATCTTATATGCTGATAAACCAAGGGATCTTTAACCCCTAAAAGTGTTGTTTCATACCCTAAAGGATCATGGTCAACTGATTACATCATTCCCCAGAAGTTCCACCTGAAGAACCACTCAAAACTGGCCAAAACTAGACCATACTGACTGCTTGACTATCAGGGTGCGATGCATACTGACTCCTACACTAGCCAGGTGTGATGCATACTGAAGAAGCCTTCTTTGGGGTGTGATGAGCACGAGTGGACAAATGTCTAAGACAGTTTTCTAAGTGGATTCTCATGGAATCTTCTAGAAAATTCCTCTATGACACTTGCATCTCTGAATTCGCCCAGGGATGAGTAAGAGATCCAAAAAATCTCCAAGTGGAACCAAGAACTATGAGTGGAATGACACTAATAAAAAACCCAGAGATGACTCACAACATTGCAAACATCTATAAATGGATCCCTCATCTGAGAGATCTAGAGGTTGGAATTTTGTAATTTACAAAGAACTGCTGATAGTTTGTCTTTGAGAAGGAGCATTGTATTGTTGGGTGATCTTGCTTTTCATGAGGTGAAGAGGGCTTTGATGTTGGGAGGATGATGCCGGATTAGACAGCTGGGTTGTAATTCTCCCTTCTATTTTAATAAAGTTCTTTGAGTTTTCCTCCATACAATCGTGTACTTGTGAATCTTGATATTTGTAAATGCCATTGTATGTTCAATGTATTTCTAATTCTGCATTGTTTATGATATAATAGATCGGTATGCTTTGATGGTGTTCTGTTACTTTGTTTCTACAGGTATTCTCTAAGTGGGATAAGTAGGAGAGGAGTTGCAAGCTCTATAAAGGGGGGAGAAATCAAGCAAGGAGTCAAGCAGAAGATCCAGGTTGGTCCCTTTGCTTCTCTCTTATCTATCATACATAGAGGAAACCGCAAATTTCTTTGATTGTTTGTTTCTAGGATAGCTACCAATCCTAGTGGGACTAGCAGATCGAAAAGACACTAGTTTTCCCAGAAGCAACACAAACCTATATATAGTATGTACAAGTGACCATGCAAAGAAAATAAGCATAGTATCATTTTAGGTGGAGCCCATTACGTGGCTCTAATAGTGGATTCCCATCACAATCAACTAACTCATATGCCCCTTTCTTGAGAACAAATTTAACAATGTAGGGACCATGTCACATGGGTTCGATTTTAACTGCCCCCACCTTATCGTGGTCTTGTACATAAACCAAAACAGGATCTCCTTTGGAAAAAACACGAGGTTAACTAGACTCATCATATTTGGCCTTGACACATTTCTTATGAGTTTTGTTATTGACCAAGGTGAGAAGGAATTTTTCATCAAAATGGGAATGTTGTAAGAGGCATTCTTCCTTGGCCAAAGTGTTAGGGGGTAATTCGAAAACTAGTTGAAGGGAAGAGATTTCACACGGGATAAGAAGAAGTGACTCCACTCCATTAATCAATTAGAAAGGAGTAAAGTGAGTGGCATATTTAACTAAGATTTGATATGCCCATAGGGTGGAAAATAACATAAGATGCCAATTAAACTTATGATTCCCTACCATCTATTGCAACATGGTTTTCAAAGTTCAATTGATAGCCTTGACTTAGACATTGACTTGAGGATAATATGGTGTTGAGTGTTCATGATGAAAACCCAACTTTCCAACTAGATCCTTCATCAGATGGTTTTAAAAATGTTTACCATGATCAATCACAATGAATTTAGGCACATCAAACCCGGTGATAATGTGGCTGAAAATGAATAAGTCAGCAATAGAACCATGATTTAAGGGTGTTGGCATAGCCTCAACCCATTTGGTAAAATATTCAATGACCATGATGATGTAGTGATGACCCTAGGCTGAGGGTGGGTTGCATTGCATAAAGTCAATGCCCTGCTGTGCAAACGGTCTGACAGAAACTATCAGGTGTAACACGGTAGGATGAGTGCACATTTCATGAGAAAATGTCTGACATGGATGGCACTTTTGGACAACTGATATAAAATATTTAAAAAGTGAAGGCCAAAATTACCCTGCAAACAAAAAATTTTGACAGGTGGAAAGCCTAGATAGATGAACACCACATGCCCCAACATGGAAATCATTCAAGACTTGTTTTACTTCTTCATTTGTAATGCATCAATGTAACATAGTTTCAACACCATGATGGTATATAGAATCATTGATAATAAGATAGTGTCGAGACTGACGCGTATGCGCCAACAGACATCACGAAAGAGTTCAGGCCAAAAAAGTGGGGTTTGTAGATACAAAAGAATTTCTACATTCTAAGGGTTGTAAGTACTAATGTGGAACACGGACTCATCAAGTAAAAGATCCATGGCCACAAATTCCTTATCATCCATCATGAGGCAATTCACAAGGAATCTCGGTGAAAGCTAAGTATTTTTTGGATTTAGTAATGGTGAACACCAAATCAAACTCTTGAAGGATAAAAATACACTTGGAGTATTTTCCCACAATGATCTGATGGAAAAGAATATAATTCATGTGGTTGGAGTCAGCAATGACAATAGCATGTTGCAATAATATATAATGCCTCAATCGTTACACAATGATCACAGTTGCTAGGGATAACTTCTCAACGTGGGAATAATGAAGCTCTGGACTGAGGATGATTTTTCTAATATAGTAAATAGGATGTTCATTGGGTATATCATCATCTTGGATGAGGACCATATCTAAGGAAGGCTCTGAGGTTCCGAGATATAACATAAAATTTCAATTGAAATCACAATGACTCACTAAAAGTGAAAACAACAAATCCTACTTAACAACATCAAAAGAACGTTGGGCTTGGTCATCTCGAATGAAAGGCACTCCTTTCTTTAACAAGTGCATGAAGCCTTAGGTAATGTGAGCATAATTGGTAATGAATCATGGTAGGAAATTTTCTTTTCCCTAAAGTTTTTGAAGTTGGCGAAAAGTACGAGGATGCAAGTTAATGATAGCCTCAACTTTTGAGGGATCGACATGAATCCATTCCTGAGAAACAATGAAGCCTAGAAATCGTCTAGATCGTACACAAAAAGCATACTAGTGTAGATTAAGATGGATTTTATAATAACGACATCAGAAAAATGCTTCTCGAAGGTGGGCAGGATAATTCTCACAAAGCAGAGAATAGGCAATAAGGTCATCAAGATATACTTCAACAATGTGTTTGATATCGTGGAATGCATAAGACATTTCCCACTAGAAAGTAGCACCAACATTTTTAAGACCGAAGGGTAGTTTACAATAGGAAAAAGTTCCCAATGGACAGTTAAAAGTAGTTTTGTGATGGCCTTCAGGTTTGATTTCAATCTAGTTATAGCTGGAAAAACCATCCATAAAAGAGAAGATAGCATTACTAGCACGTGCATCAAGAATCTAGTCAGTAAAAGGTGTAGGATAATTATCCTTCTGATAGGATAGGTTCAATTCAAAATAATAGACATAAAATCTAATAGTTCCTTAATTCTTATCAACTAGAATAGGATTAGAGACCCACTTTGTCAATCGTATAGTGTAAATAAAACCAATATCTAGAAAGTTTTGGGCTTCAGCTTTGATGGCAATTGCCTTACGTGGGTTTACCAGTCATATTTTTTACCGAATAGGCTTGGCTCCAAGATAAGTATTAATCTCATGTTGCATAATTCATGGATCAATTCCAGGCATTTCATCACAAGACTAAGAAAAAAAATCGCAGAATACTTTGAAAATAACAATGTAAATATCAATCTCAAAAGGAGTACAATCTCCCTGATAAAAATATTTTCCATGACACTGAGATTCATGGTACTATTAATAGGAATTGTAGCAGATATATTAGCCAAGTTTCCTTCATAAGAGAAAAAAAAAAATCCAATTGAGGTTCAAGGAAACATTGGAATTGATAGAGGAAACCAAGATTTAACAAGACTCGTCCATACTCTCTATGTGGGGAAGAAAACAAGAGTGATGATGAATATTTCACCAAGGATGGTGATAACCCTCAGTATTGCAAAAGAATGTTTCAAATCCCAAGGCTACCAACTTAAATCAACCTGCAGTTCATACAAACTTAATAGGTTTTGGCACTCTATGTGCAACATGTAATGTGTGATTCTTTTGTTGATTTGATGCAATGAAGTCAATGCCATGAAATCCAACCATAAACTAATTACAGAAATGGAAATGTTACCCTATTTTCTGAAAGGAAACCTAATTACTTTTGCAAAGATGCAATCCTAGTTACTTTTATAGAAAGGAAAGGCTATTCTACTTTTTATGAATGTAAATTTTAGTCCTATTTGCGGAAATGTAAACATTAACCTATTTTCAGAGTGTAAATGGTACATCAAAACAAAGTCTGTTCTATGCAATAAACATAGCAATTTTGGAAATCTTTCTTCAATCACTTCATTTAATATAGATTTTGTCAACAAATTTCATAAGGTGATTCATAAAGTAATAATGAAAATCGTCATTATGCTCTTCAAGGCATGAATTTGTCCACTAACCATAACTGCAGAGGTGAATTGCAATGGAGAAGAGGAAATGATTAAGAGGTTTTGGTCTTAATAAATCATGTTTTTGGAGCCTAGAGTTCATTATTAAAGCTTAAGGGATAAAAACCAATCTTTTGGAGTAGATCTAGTCAAGTTTACACATGCTACAAGAGCGCTACAAGACTTCTACAAGAGGTTCTACTGGAGGAATTGTTTTGCTACAGGAGTGAGATAACTTATTCAATGAAAAATTAAATAAAATGTAAATGATATGGGATTTTTTCAATTATTAATTAGGATGTCCTAGGACTCCGTTTGAAGTGGAAGCACTCCAAAATACCCCTATTAACACGTGCTAAAAATAGCAGAAAATGACTACTCTAAAACTGGAAATTCAAGAACTAGTGAACTAGTTAACCTACACAATTCCTAACCTAATCAAGTGAAAATGATATGGGATGAATTTTTTATTAAATTGAATTTTTTATGACCCAAATCAAGTGGAATCAACTCAAATTAAGTTCATTAACATTTTCTAAAAAATAGAAAAAAATTACTACTATTTTGCTACAAGGGACTTCCAAAAATTATAGATTTGTGAACTAGTAAACTAATCCAAGTAGCTCAATGATGAATATGACTATAAAATTTATTCAAAGGACTCTTGAAAATCTTAATAACCATAAAAAGAACTCACTTCAATCATTTAACCAATATTACCTACAACAAAA
Source organism: Pinus tabuliformis (assembly GCA_031772625.1). Taxonomy (NCBI): domain Eukaryota; kingdom Viridiplantae; phylum Streptophyta; class Pinopsida; order Pinales; family Pinaceae; genus Pinus; species Pinus tabuliformis. The sequence goes on from CM062818.1 coordinate 140,154,892, forward strand.
GAAGCATGAATAGTAACTGCAGAAATAAGAGATGCAAGTGAAAAAGACATTCAAAGGAAATAAGAAATTGTACAAGAGAGCTCTAAGCTTCCACGGATGTACAAGCCCAAGGAAACTCAGATTCCTATGAAAGAAACCACCCTTTAGGAGCTTAAAAAGGCACCAAACTTCATTATTTGACTCAATCCAAGTACATCCCTGTTAGAAATGAAAGTGGAACTGCTAAATAACAAGTTTTCTCCACAAGAAGACTAAGAAATACATGCCCCTAGAAGAAAATTCGAATTGGTACTTATACAAAGTGATGAGGAATAATTTTCCTTGAAAGGAGACATTTTTCCCCTCCAAAATCCCTTAAAAAGTGGATCTAGTTCCCAACATTAGGAATTTGCATTAAATGACGAGGAACACATTCCTAGATTTTTTCAATCAGTGGAGCTCCAGAATTTGTCAATAATTTCATGATATTTTGTTCATTTATTATCCAATATTGATCCTCTTGTAGCAGGGGGCAAGTCCCTAGATTATATCCTCCTCCAAATATTCATAATCTGCCCAATATTCTCACAATATTCTATAAAAATAAATAATATTAGGCACATAATATGAAATTATCTCTAAACTTTCCTAAGAACATATTAAAGCTAAAAAACATCATGATTTGTAGAAGGAGAGATTTAATATATCCCTTATGTGCCTAGGAAAGGTTATATGGGCCTTAATTTATGTCTAATTTTGAGGACCATCATACCCCCTACTAAAATTGTTGCTCATCCTCTGAGTAACCTATTCATCCTCCTTGCCCTAATGTTCTTCATGTATGCTGCCCTATTTCATTATTTTTTTTTGGTCCATGTGTTTCTCCTCCTATTTCTCTTCTTTCCACTCTTCTATTTTCATTTCTTCCCCTATCTCAATTTCCCATGGAACTTATAATGCAGGTTTAGGCAGTTTCTCCCTCTCAAGTGATTCTTCAATCGTAATAGTTTATATTTGTGAGTGCAATGCCTTGCTTTTGGTTTATCTTCTTGGTATTCCTTTGGCACTTTTCCTTGCAAAAAGAAGGATTTATTTTTTTTGCATCCATTATCTCATTAATAATGTCATTCTCATTGAATTCCAAATCTATTATTGTTGATACAAATTCTTGGCCACTTGGATCTTGCAAATTGACTACAAACTCAAGTGCAATCTCATCATCATATCCCCTTATCCTTTCAAAGAATTCCATCTGGTTGCAATTTTGGAAAATGGTAAGAACTTCAGAGAGAGAGAGAATTATGTTTCTAGCCTCAAGAAAATTATCTTTTCTCCCACTCTTCCCTTCTTGTGCAAGCAAACAACTTTTGTTTTAAGAAATTCAAGCCTACAAGGGTTTGCTACAGGATTCCTATAGCAAGCATAATTTACTCAACAACTATATGAAAATTGGAAGGAGAATATGCCACTTACCCTTCTTGGGATGGTTTTCTTATGCTTGAGGGGGTTTGGAGGAAGGTTCTCGATGGTTTGGACCCCTTTTTCACCTCTCAACTTAATCATGTACCACATCCTATAGAACTATTGGTACTCCTGTAGCATTGTTGGTACTCTTGTAGAACTTATGTTTTTTCATGTAGTAGCTTTGTTCCTTCCTATAGAAACCCTTTTTTCTGTTGTAGCATCTTTCTTTGCACCCTTTCTCGGCATTTCCCTTCAATATTTCCTTGCTTCCCAAGGCTTTAGGGTGAAGTTTTCCTTCCTATAGCACTCCATTAGCCTACTATAGCACTCTATTATCTTCTTATAGAAAATGTATTCTTCTTGTAACAGTGATGCTCCTTCCCGTAGCAACTATGTTCTTCCTTTAGTAGTTTTGTTCCTTTCTCTAGCACACAACCCAAATCCTGTAATAACTAATCTTTGTATGCCAAGTGGTTGTGGGTCCACCCTTTATTTTTATTTTTTATTTTTATTATTATTATTATTATTATTATTATTATTATTATTATTATTATTATTATTATTATTATTATTATTATTATTATTATTTTCTTTTTCCTTTATTCATTACATGCAAAGTAAACTCATAGTTCTTTTTTTTAGCTGAGTTAGTGTAACACCCTCCTCCCACATCTACCCAAGTAACCACCCAACCATGGTAAACATGTGATGAGAAGCCACTATGATTGGATTCAACTTCCTATGTGACCTTAAGGAAGTGGAATCGATGGAAGCATAACATATAGACCTTCCACATAAGCTACAAGACTCCCAGGAACCATCCCAACCACTCAGGTAGATAGCCCCTAGGTCCCACTGAGGTTTTATACCACTTGACCTTTGGACACTCCCATGCTATGGACCTGACACCATCCAGGAGGCTTTTGATGCTCTCATGATAAGACATGCCAACATCTAGGGACTATTTTTCTCAGTGTTGTGCCAAGGTCCCCAGGATTTGAGCCACTTTTTCAAGCCCAAAGCCCAAGTCACTTCCCGGAATTAAATGACACCTTAATTAAAAAAGATACCATTGGAAAAAATGATGCAAATTAAACTAATTGAACAATCTATTAACTGAACTTCTACTAGCCATGATAGGAATTTCATCAAACCTATCACAAATATGTAACCTACAGGCATAAACAACAGATTTAAGCATAGGGGTCTCATACTTATCTTAGAATCACTATGAAACATTGTTCCCTTATATCATTTGCTGCACTATCATTTAGTATGTCATAGATACGTTGTTCATTCATTTACAAGTAAAAACATGATGAGAGCCATACATAACCACTATCATAAAACATATACATAGCCAGCATAATAGCAACAAAAATACAAAGGAAACCGTAGCCATATGATCCACATATAAACTATTATAATACTCATAGAAATAAAAGGATAAATAACCTCATATTGATGATTCAAAATCCAAACCTGGGATGGGACTACCACATTCCACCTGAACATAGAATGGCTGAGCCAAATCTCTCTTTAGTCATTCACCCCCATGCCATATTCTAAGCATGAATGTGGGACTCAAACCAAAAGAACAAGCCAGGGCATCCCGAGTCGAGCTTAAAAAAACATATGGAGCTACAAGATTTGAAGAAAGGAAAAGAAGTTCAGCCTGATATACACTCAGATGTTTGGTGCATAAATTGTAAAGTGGAAGGTCACTATAAGGACCAATGTTAGGACTATCGTGATTATTTTGCTGTTGGAGGTCCTAATCCTCTGAAACTAGAACTTAGTGCTGGACCAAGTACTGGATCGAGTGTTTGGTGTAGTATTTACCAAGTTGCAATCCAACACTTGATTGATCATTGTTATTGGTTACAAAAGTATGTGCAGGCACCAAAGAAGTTATCTTATAACTTATGTCAGTCAGTAGGAGATGATGAAATAAATTGTCGCAACTATGATATGATGATAGAGAAAACTACGTTGTGCACTCTGCAAGATCAAGGTCGTGCATAGGAAGATCATGGTTCACCCACAGCCCATGGAGGATTTTATGGCAGAGGATGCAGCCAAGGAGGGGGCACTGGATGAGGTCAGGGTCAGATTCTATGTTATAACTGTAGAAAAACTAGACATTTTGCGCAGTATTTCTAGAACCCCACTACCCATTCCTATAAGTATTGTATACAGTTCAACCATGTAATAGAGGATTGTCCTGTTTTGATGGCTTAGATGTAGTAAAAGAAGAATTAGCAGTTTGTGTAGAACTTGCAAATGATGAGGATTGACCCACATGAATATGATCTAAGTGTTAGCATAGTGACATAAAGTGGCGTGGCTACAGGAGAAGATAAAACAGAGGGAAAAAAGCCTATGGCGGATACATGGGTTAGGAGGGCTGGTGAAAAGAGTATCAGGTTGAATATGAAAAGGGAGAAAGAATCATTCAAGGAAGTAAAGAAGTGTTTCATGGACGTGGAAGGTTTGAAGGAAGGTTTGACAAAGTTTCTACAAAAAAGGCTTCCTATGTTAGGTAAAATTGACTTGGGGTTTGAGTCAAGGTTGACGTGGTGAAATAGTAGTGGTTTTGGGCACTTGGTATAGTGTACCCATGGTATCATGGTCTGTGGTATTGCATGAAATGGAGCCTATAAAATGCTGGGAATACTTCATTGTAAGAGAGGCCTGGAGGTGAGTGGTGAACGCTCACTTGGCCGAATTGGCTAGGGTTTTGGCCAATGCTAATGAGATTTCATTGGGTTGGGGTTTTCCCCATATTTCGGGTTTTCCTGGATAAATATTATGTGCATAATATTTATGTCTATTGTTGCTGGTTATTTTATTATTCATCTCTATAAATCTTAGTAATCTCAGTAATAATTTATCTCTGTGTCGGAAATTTCTTAACAACTGGTATCAAATTTGAGTTTGCTTCAGAAGGACGTTTTTTTGTTGCCAAGGGTTTGTATTGGCTTGGTAAATAGAGAGATAATTAAGTTTTTCTTACAAATCTGGATCAAAAGCCATAGATTGTGAAGAAAATTTGCACACTATTAGGTCATGAGAGATTCAATGGATGAGGAGGATATGTGCACGTGGATTAATTAATTGATGAACCATGTACCTGAAAAGAATGCCTAGATAACTAGAGATTACAATGACTCATGACCCATGTAATTGGGTAGATGGGTTCCTTTTATATGGACATTGATGTCATATGTACAAAGATAGCTACAAGGGTAAAAGAAAATATTATAATAAAGTGAATTTTTTAATTTGCATGTAGATGGGCATATTGCTGTAAGACCTGGTAAGGCATGCGTACCGTTGGTAATTATAGGTAAAGTTTGGGTTAGACTGAGATAACAGGGGGATGTCGGATTAAAAAATCTCTAGTAAATAATTTGAAGGGGGTAAGGGCTAGAGTGAGCAGGATTGTCTCACTTAGCAGGTTTTGACTGGATTTAGTCATGGAAAGCCATGTCAAGTTTAAGGGGGGAATTGTTAGGTAAAATTGACTCAAGGTTTGACTCAAGGTTTGATTCAAGGTTGACCTAGTTAAATAGTAGTAGGCTTTGGGCACATGGTATAGTGTACCCATGGTATTATGGTCTGTGGTATTGCATGAAATGGAACCTATAAAAGGTTGGGAATACTTCATTGTAAGAGAGGCCTAGAGGTGAGTTGTGAAGGCTCACTTGGCCAAATTGGCCAGGGTTTTGGCCAATGCTAGTGAGATCTCATTGGGTTGGGTTTTTCCCCAGATTTAGGGTTTTCTTGGATAAATATTATGTGTATAATATTTATGTGTATTGTTGGTGGTTATTTTATTATTCCTCTCTGTGAATCTCAGTAAATCTCAATAATAATTTATCTCTTTGCAGTAAATTTCTTAACATCCTAATGGCGAAAATGTAGTATAGGAAATTCATGATGAGAACAAAAGAAATATTAATCATGATTTCATAGACTCTAACGTTTCAATAAATACCCACCATGTTCCAAAGATCGATATGAGGAAGTTTGATGGAAAGGATCCCGTAACATGGATACTACAGGTGGAACAATATTTTGATCTCCATAATGTGCAAAACACACAAAAGGTATGCATTGCAACTTTATCTTTGGAACCCAATCAATTTGTATGGTATCAATGGATTTTCTCTTGTAAAAAAATAGTCACTTGGTAAATTTTTATGGAGGAAATGATAGCACATTATTAGGATACAGAGAGCAACACCTTCTTTAGCCAATTGGTAAATCTCAAACAAAAAGGGTTAAATGGTGGAGCACATTGAGGACTTCCAAAAATTGAATATAAGGGTAAATTATATTCGAGAGGAGCAAAGGATTGATGTGTTCATAGGGAATTTAAAGGATAACATCCAATATGAGGTTCAGCTCTCGGAACCTGATTCTTTGGAGAAGGCATTCAGGTTGGCAAGAAAAATTGGAAGTAAAATTATGGAAACAAGGAAGCCTACCGATCACAACTATAAATATGGAAGCGTTGCTTCCCCTAGCCTTCCACAACCTACAAGGTTGACACCACAAAAATTGGAAGAAAAAATATCAAAGGGGCTTTGTTACAGTTGTGATAGAAATTACACTAAAGGTCATAAGTGTGTTGAGAAGAAATTATTTTACATAGATTATGAAGAGAAGGAAGCAAAGGAACAAGAAATGTCAAAAGAATAGGATATACATCAGGAATCAAACCTAGAGAAACAATAGGAAAATTAACATCGCAGTGAAAGAAGTTTTGATGTAGGTGACTGGGTATTTATACAACTACAACCATACAAACAAATGTCCCTCAAGGAAGCTAAGAAGGATAGTAAATTATCACCAAAGTATTATGGTCCATACAAGGTGTTGCAAAATATTGGTATTATGGCATACAAATTGGAGCTTCCTGCATCTTCCCAAGTGCACCCAGTTTTGCATGTTTCATGCTTAAAGAATGGTATAAGTGACAAGATCCTACTTCAAACAATATTTCCAGAACTTGATGAGGAAGGGAAAATCATTTTGGAACCTAAATCAGTGACAAAAACAAGAAATTGAGAGCTCCGAAATCGATCAATTTCAGAGTATCTCATCAAGTGGAAGAACTTACCTGCTGAAGATTCCACATAGGAGGATGAGAATTTTATACAAAGGCATCCTAAACTACTCAAGCGTTGAGGACAACACTTTTTTGAAGGAGAGGGGCATGTTAGGTCCCTATAATACTAGTGATTCCCCCATTACTATTGTCATTGTAGCCCCTTATTGTTATTGTTGTGCCCCGGTTGTCCCTACATTGTTATTACTATGCCCCATAGAAGCCCGCTATTGTTATTGTTGTGTCGTTATATTATTGTTGTTATGTTGGCTTTGATTACATTATGACCCCTTAGACTTCTATATATAAAAAGGATGTTTTGTCATTTGAATCATCCAGGAATTGTGTATTTGTGTAATGTAAAGGAGGTTTCCCCCTCGAAAAGGCTTATTCTAAAGTTGTTGATTTATATTTTCTTCTATTTTGTGAATTGGTTGTATAACATAGGAGCTTCGACATCAAAGACATAAATGCCACTAGTACCATGGAAGAATAATCCTGAAGTAGTTACTGTGACAACGAACCCTGATCTGACCATTATGAAGTCCTTTATACAGACATATATGAAGTTTCTAAGAGATCAAAAAGCAGTGGAAGGATTGCAAGAACTAATTGACAACTACGCTAGTAAAGATAAGCCACAACCTAAACAACATGGAGTAAACAATGTATGCAAAAATAAGAAAAGAACTGGCCCAGAAATGCAATTAACTGTGTAGATCGGCAAATTCGAAATAGATCAAGTAATTCTAGACTTGGGATTAGGTGCGATTGTATTACGAAGTAGACCTAGGAGCGAATGGGGAAACCAAAGCTACAATGGTCACTCATTCAGTCGCACATGGCCAATCAGCAGAAAAGCATCCTAATGGGTTGATTGCATGGCGTTGTTGTTGACATTAAAGGAGAAAGTGTCGTGGCGGACTTTGAAGTCATTGAGATTGTGGATGACAACACTCTGTATTCATTTTTACTAGGAATTGATTGGGCTTTTGATATGGATGCCATAATCAATATGAGAAAAAGAGGTATCGTATTTGAGAATAACAGTACCAGGGTCATTATTCCTTTGGACCCCTCAGAAGGAGCGCAGTATATAAAACATGTCCGTGACAAATACGGTGATGAATATATTGACAATATCTATATGTTAACTGCTCGGGATGAGGATTGGATCAACCCCACCGCAGATGGGAGGATAAAGTGGGAAAAGGATAGTTCGTGTGTCTCAGACTCTGATGAGGAATTGGAGAACTCGCAGAACCAGTTGCAAAAATTTTCTACTATGCGTTGTGACAGACTTACAAAATCTCTTCGCTACATCTCAACAGAGGTACGTAATTTACCTTACTATGATTGGATATGTGATTTCATCTTATTTCATGGTGAGTTTGAAAGGGATGTACCAGAAGAACATCGATTCCAGGCCTTGGATATTGCTTCGAGGTCTACACCTGCATGATGGTGGGATACACATAAAGATAATACAGTAGATCAGAAGGAGTATAATTGATTGATGAGGCTCAGGTTCAGTCATGCAAACACAAGGCTCACAGAGAAGTATAATGGTAAGGTTGATCCCTGAGAACACCTGCCTCATTGGATTACAAAATGGGGTGAAGAGCCTCAACCAGAATGGGTACACATGTTTGACCACACTTTGGATGTGATACTGATGAATTGGTATCTCGAAACGGAGTTGTACTGTGGAACCGCTCACTGGTACGATCTGAAGGAAAGCTTCATATTAACCTTTAGCTTCGAGGATGATTTTTAGTATATCGATGAGATCCTTCAAGAACTCTGAGTAGAAAATTTCTGGACACCGACTAAGCCAATGACTTGTATACAGCTTGATTGGAACACATAGTTACAGCATGCAATAGAATTCTATAATATGACTACAGAAGAGGGTGAGGAATATCTGCACAACAACATCCCTGAATCAGAAGGACAACGTGAGGTTGTAGGACCAGAAAATTGTGATACCTGACATAACGCAACTTGCTAAGATGAATTTCTCTGAGTTAAAAGGCATTGTAGGCAAACTAGGCATAATGAAGATCACTTTGAAGCCAGATACAAATCCCGTAAAATAGAAACCATATAGGCTAAACCCAAAATATAAATAGAAGGTGAAGGAGGAACTTGAGAAGATGGTAACAACTGGAATAATTGAACCTGTGGAGGAATCTAGAAGGGTGAGCCCAATATTAGTACAGGAGAAAATGACTAAGGGGGGAATAAGGATTTGTGTTGATTTAAGAAAGTTGAATGATGCATGTGTACATGATCCGTTCCCAACACCATTCATTGATGAAGTTTTGGATAATGTGGGAGGAGAAGAGGCCTACTCCTTTGCAGATGATTTCTCAGGGTACCATCATATTAAGATTGCATCAGAAGATAGGAGTAAGACCACTTTTGCTACTAAATTGGGATCATTTCAGTATACAGTCATGCCCTTTGGGTTGAAGAATGCACTTGCAATATTATCCATAGTTTTCGTCGCCAAGTTTAAAGAATAAATCCACAAATTTATGGAGGATTACTTTGATGTCTAGACAGAATTTGGACTATTAAAGAAGCATGTTGAAAGATCCTACGCTTGATGTTGGATACCTGCAAGAAATATCAAATCTCGTTGAACATAAAAAAGTGTAATTTTTGTTTACCATATGGAATATTATTGGGACATGTTGTTTGCAAGCATGGGCTAATGGTGGACCCTACAAATATTGTTGTTATTATCAAACTAGATCCATCGAAGAACGTGAATCAGTTATACGCAAATCTAGGGAATATTGCTTATTATAAGAAGTTCATAAAAGCCTACGCATAGATCACTGTGTTGATGGAAAAATTATTGAAGAAATATGTCACCTTTTTTTGGGATGATGAATGTCAAAAGAGCCTCAACATATTAAAGAAAAAAATGGTCATTGCATCAATCCTGGTGTTTCCATATTGTAAGAAGGAGTTCCACATTCATGTAGATGCATCGTGCATAGCTTTGGGGATTGTATTAGCATAGTGAGGAGAAGGGAATATTGATCATCCCATTGCATTTGCGAGTAAAAAATTATCAAAGGCATAAAGGAATTATTCTACAACGAAGCAAGAGGTCTTGGCTATTGTGTATGTGCTACATAAATTCAGGCATTACTTATTAGGTGTGCACTTCAAGATGTTTACGAACCATTTTGCGCTGAAGTACTTGGTGAACAAGCTTGTGTTGGGGGGAAGATATGTAGGTGGATATTGTTGTTCTAAGAGTAAAATTTTGAATTAATAGTCAAGCCAGGACGATTAAATGTTGGGCCAGATCATCTGTCCAGAATTGAGACCGGTGAGGAACCAACAAACGTTGAAGAAGGAATGGCTGATGCGGATCTCTTTGCAGTAAGGGTTGCTATGATCATTTCAATGATATAATTTAGTTTTTTCCTACTTGAGTAGCCCTTGAGGAGTATACAACTTAACAAAAGAGAGAACTAGTAGTTAGATCTGCGGATTTTTCTCTGATTACCAGACATTTGTATAAAATGGGCTTTGATGCGATATTGCACAGATATGTCTTGGAGCATGAAAGACACAGTATTTTGGTAGAAGCACATGGTGGTATCGTGGGAGGACACTATGCAGTAAAATCCATCACACAAAATATTTTACGAGCGGGACTATGGTGACCGATGGTGCACATGGATTCAAAAGAATATTGTAGTGCTTACGATGTCTGCTAGAGGACCAAAATATCACCGAGAAGGGATGAGTTGCCGTTGAATCCACAAGTCACCTTGAAGGCTTTTGATAAGTGGGTGATTGACTTTGTTGGGCCTATCAATCCACTGGGAAAGAAGACTGGTGTGCGATACATTATTACCACGATGGATTATCTAACCAGGTGGGCTGAAGCACAACCAATAAAGGATTGTAGCACAAACACTGTTGCACACTTCATCTTTGAATATATCTTGTTGAGATTTGGGTGTCCAAAGATCTTGATGAGTGATTGAGGATTTCACTTCCAACGCAACACTATTGAAGAATTAATGGAGGGATTTTAGGTACATCATTAGAAAAGCACGCATTATCATCCTTAGGAAAATGACACAGTTGAGGCTTTCAACAAAATTTTGGAGAACACTCTTACTAAAGTATGCAACGTCAAAAAAAATGATTGGGATGTGCACATACCAGATGTTTTATGGGCACACAGACTACCTATAAGAAGTTGATGGGACAGACTCCATTTAGATTGGTTTATGGACAGGAAGCCATAATGCCTATGGAATACATAGTACTGAGTCTTAGAATTACCACAATCATGGATATGGTGGACAACGACATTATGGAGGAGAGATTGGAACAACTGCTTGCACTCGAGGAAGATCACTTTATTGCAGGATTTCACCAACAAGTTCAAAAATCCATGGATAAGGCCTGGAACGACCGACATATTAAGCAGAAAAATTTCAAGAATGGAGATGTGGTTTTGTTATATGATAGTAAGTTTACAAAGTTCCCCGGAAAATTCAAAATGCATTTGTTAGGACTGTACATTGCCAGGGATATCTCAGATGGTGGCACAGTTCAACTCGTAAAGTTGAATGGAGAATTCTTTCCTAGGTGAGTAAATGGTAGTAGGTTGAAACTGTACAAGGCAAGTTCCATCCCTGGGACTATGCAATAACTATATCAATGGAGAAAATTCTTAGTGCTACAGGTAGTTTGAAGGAAGCACGATACTTTAAACTACTCTGCCAAAGAAGGACTTCATAAGGGAGGAATTATTGTGTGTTATTCAGGGGGATAGCATAGATAAAAAAACGTTCCAACAAAGAAGGAGTAATTGCACTATAGGGAAGAGTCTGATGTAGTTCATCTGGAATATGACCATTGGGGTTGCTACAATTGATTTGAGAGGGAAATTTCCCTTAAAAGGAGTGGGGGAATGCATTTAATGGGCATATATGGGAAAATATGCCACCAATTTGACATTTATGAGGTGGATCTGAAGGAGGTAAGGGAGTTTGAAATTCAGAAAGGCTATAAATATGGCAACCCACTCCACATTTGAACACTTTTCTCACTGAGATTTTGACTGGTGATTTCTCTCTTAAGTGTGAGCTGAGCATTCTATTGCATGAATTAGGAGGAAATTGAACAATAATTTCTTAGATGAGGGCTAGGATTACTAATATCTGCTACACCACCAACCATGTCACTGGACCGAGGTCCCCAAGGAAGCAAACTGTTGGTGCAAGCGTGTAGAAGAAGAAGAAACCTCTAGTTAGGAAATCACCAAGAAAAATCACCAAGGAACAGAGAACTAAGGAGAGGTTTGACAAACAGAAGAATTTGATGGAGCCCCAACATTCAGGTGTGGAGGAATTGGCTGGCGGAGTAGAAGATATCGATGAAGAATATATGGAACCGATCTCCAGGTTTCCACCGTATATGCCACCATGAAAGCTAAACTCAGAGGTTACTAATGACCTAGATGTTATAAAATTCAAAGTATTTACACCATTGTTACTAGATGAAGTGCGATTGAGGGAGACTTGTTGGCAAGGGTTCCAGAATTACGCATGGAAAATTGGGATCTTAACAATCGAAGAAAGTATCCCCAGTTCGAGCCTAACAAGTACCTAAAATTAGTTTACTATGAAGAATTTATAGTAACAAGGGTCCAACCGCTACAATGGGCAGTGGGGAATTAGTAAGCCGGGTTGTTGAATATGTTATATATTCTGCACTTTAGGTGCAACAATATCAACACAATCTATGTGCGCCAGCTATTGACGCTGGTGCATGATGGATGTATATGGATGGGGGCGAGGATACCCATTAATGATATGTTGATTAGAAGGATAATTGCACTTCCCTACCAAGGAGCAGACCTCGCCAACACATTTTTTGGGAAGTATGAGGAGAAAAAGTTGGCTGAGATGATGAAGAAGGAGTATGATCTGATCAGGAATTCTAGGGGATTTCTCATAAGATCCATTAATGATCAGGTTGTGTGCTTTGCCACACAAATTTTGGCCAAGAAAATAATGAGAAAGTGTCAGGTGAACAAGGTACCCGCACTGGTCATATCATTGGTTGCACAGTGTAGCAAAGGCATGCATTTTAACTGGGCAGGATATTTGTGTCAAGCATTTTTGGATGAATTCTAGGAGGCACAAGAAGAGGGAAAGCAATTCCACTACGCGTGGTTATTGATCTTGATAGCATTGACAACATGGAGAATGTCAGAGGAGTCACAATTTCACACTCTGGACCTTGACATCTGTGAGGCTACGAGGTTTTCCTCGCTGTGGGTTTCCAATGATTTGACCTGTGTTACAGAGAAAAAGTAGTTATGGGTCTTGTTTGAAAATCATCAAGAATCTGTGGTTGTCACTAGTTTTATTTGAACAATACAAAGTGATTGCAGAATTCAAGGCACACTTTCACCATGTACACATCTGCACCAAGGAGGGCCTAGAGGAGGTATGGTATGAGCTACCATTCTTGGTCACTGATGATGACATCGCACAAGTGGTTAGCAACTGGCCAAGTGATTGGCTAACTCAACCTGCAGAAGGAACAGAGAACTAACAAGAAAGCACCAATTGAGAAGCGATATATATTTCAGGTGTGCAGACCGAGAAGTAGCCAATAAGAAGGGCAACAAGAAGGTGACTTAGAAAGTCACAAGAGAGCTAGAAAAGGACAGTATGCCAGAGGCAGAGCATGAAGTCGAGCATGAAGAACAGGCCACCGAAGGCGGCGATCAGGGTGGTGAAGACCCTTTTGTTGATACGGAGGAGGTGGATTCCCCTTTCATAGTTAAAAGGCAGAAATAAAGTGTTGGAGATGCATGGAAGAAGAAAAAGTTGCATAGATATGTTGGCACAGAACTCATGGTCCTCACTAAGGGGGACATTGATGAAATTTGAGACAAATTCTAAGCTATGACAAAGGACTTATGGGGGAGCATTAAAGACTAGTATAAAGTAGTTTTGACAGAGGTCCAATAGGGCCTCAAGAGGCTGGAGTTTCAGGTGAGCATGGTTCAAGCGAGCATGACTCAGGCAAGAGTGGCTCAAGCGAGCATGCCTCCATTTAGCATAACTACAATAATCACATCTAAGCTCTAGGCTATAAAACTACCAGGCAAATCTCTACATTTTGAGACAGCCAAAGATCAGGAGCGAGCGTTGTTAGGTTCCTATACTACTAGTGTAACCCCTTATGTCTATTAGTACAACCCCCTTATTATATTGTTGTGCCCATGTAGTCCCCATATTGTTATTATTGTGCCCCATAGAAGCCCACTTTTGTTATTATTGTGCCCTTACACTATTATTGTTATGTCATCTCTAATTATATTATGACCCCTTAGACTCCTATATATAGAAAGGAGGTCATATCATTTGTATCATCTAAGAATTGTTCATTTGTGCAATGTAAAGGAGGTTTCCCCCTCAAATACGCTTATTTATAAGGCGTTCATCTATCTTTCTATATTTTTGTGAGGTGGCTTCATAACATTTGGTATCAGAGGTTTGTATTCTATGGTTTCGCTGCTCAAAATAGGTCATCATGGAATTTACGCTATAACTTTTTTTCTGTGACGTTTCAGAAGAAAAAACAAAAACCCATTTGAGATGAACTCGTGCTGAACCTTGGGTCCAATTTTCAGAGCTTGTCTCGCTCTATTTTCAGAGACATGATCTGAGGAAGTTAGGGTTTTTACAAGATCCATAAGTTCAACTAAAATAGGTCATCGTGGAATTTTCACTATAATTTTTTTTCTACAAAGTTTCAAAAGCTAAAACAAAAACCCATTTGAGAAGAGATTTGTCTACACCTCAGCTCCAAAATTTAGATCCTTTCTCGCTATAGTTTCAGAGATATAGTCTGAGGAAATTAGTGTTTTTGCAGACCCCCAAATTACATTCCAAATAGGTCACCTTGGGAAAATCATCATAACTTGCTATCTGAGTATCAGATTGAAATTTCGTCATATGTTACAAAAAGAGGATGGAATTTAGTTTTCTGTATATATTTTTCAAATCTGAAGGTTGAAACAGTGACACGTGGAACTCCATACAACTTCTCTCACCTGAAAATGTATATAATATGGTAATCGTGGGAGATTGTGCATAACTCTTTCTTGGACAATCCAATTTCGATCAGACTGGTGGCATTGGAAAGAGGACATAGAGGGCTACTGTAAGTCGCGATTTTAGAACTAAAAGGTCTAAAACTATAGAGTTACAGTTTTTTCAAGATCGAACTCATAAAATCAAGAAAAGGCAATATGACGAAGTTTGATGGCAAGGATCCGGTAAATTGGATACTACAGATGGCGCAATATTTTGATTTACATGAGGTTCAACTTTTACAAAAGGTACATATTGCATATTTATATTTAGAACCAAATCAATTTTTATGGTATAAAGGGCTTTGTTCTTGTAAAGCACTTGTTACTTGGTCAATTTTCATGGAAGAAATGATAGCACATTATGAGGATACAAAGAGTAACACCTTCTTTAGCCAATTGATAAATCTCGAACAAAAGGGTTCAATGGAAGAGCACATTGAGGACTTTCAAACATTGAATATAAGGGTAAATGATATTCCAGAGAAGCAAAGGATTGATGTCTTCATAGGGACTTTAAAGGATAACATTCAACATGAGGTTCGTCTTTGGGAACCTGATTCATTGGAGAAGGCATTCAGGTTGGTAAGAAAAATTGAAAGTGAAATTATGGAAACAAGGAATCCCACCACTCACAACTATCATTACGAAAGTGTTTTTTCTCATAGCCTTCCACAACCTACAAGGTTTACACAACAACAATTGGAAGAAAAAAGAGAAAAAGGACTTTGTTACAATTGAGATAACAAATACATTAAAGTTCATAAGTGCTGAGAAGAAATTATTTTACATTGATTGTGAAGAGGAGTAAGAAAAGGATCAAGAAACATCAAAAGAAGAGGATATCCACCAAGAACAAACCCCAGAGAAAGAAGAAATGAATCTGACCATATCTTGTAATGCGTTGTCAAGAATTACCACTCCTCAAACTCTCAAGATAGAAGGACATATCAAGAAGAAAAAGGTTCAAGAAGTGAAATATCACATCGAGAAAGAACAAAGAAATCTGACCATATCTTGTAATGCATTGGCTGAAATTACCACCCCTCAAACTATCAAGATAGAAGGACATATCAAGAATAAAAATTTTCAAGAAGTGAAATATCACATTGAGCATCAAGAAGTGAATCTGACCATATCTTGTAATGCATTGGAAGAAATTACCACTCCTCAAACTCTCAAGATAGAATGACATATCAAGAAGAAAAAGGTTCAAGTAGTGAAAGATCACATCGAGCATCAATAACAAGTATCCAACTTTTAAAGGATAATGCCACTTTGGTGCATTATCAAATGAAAAAACAGGTAGATCAACTTTGAAGTGAAAGAAGTTTTGATGAAGGCGATTGCGTATTTTTACAGCTACATCTTAAGAAAGCTATTCATGAGAAGGAAATGTTGGCAATACTACATGCACTTAAGAAATGGCGACCTTACCTAGTGGGAAGACACTTCAAGGTAAAAATGGATCATGATAGTGTTAAATACTTTTTAGAACAAAGATTGTCCTTAGAAGAATAGAAAAAATGGGTCACAAATATGTTGGGTTATGACTTTGAAATCATCTACAAAAAAGGAAAGAAAAATGTTGTTGCAGATGCACTCTTAAGAAAGGATGAGGATGCGGAAGCATTGTTTTGTTCTATTTCTATTATCCAACCAGATTGGATAAACGAAGCAAGGGATGAATGGAAGAAGGACAAAGAAGTGTCGCCACTCATTCAAAAATTGCAGAAGATCCCAATTCAGACAATATTGCCACAACTTGACAAGGAAGGAAAAATCATATTAGAACCTGGAGCAGTCATAGAAACAAGAACCTAACAGCTACGAAATCGATCAATTTCAAAGTATCTCATCAAGTGGAAGAACTTACCCGCTGAAGATTCCAGATGGGAAGACAAGAATTTTATATAGAAGCATAAAGAACTACTCAAGCATTGATGACAACACTTTTTGAAGGAGAGGGGCATGTTAGGTCCCTATAATACTAGTTTAACCCCTTATGGCTATTAGTACAACCCCCTTATTATATTTTTGTGCCCTGTAGTCCCCATATTGTTATTATTGTGCCCCATAGAAGCCCACTTTTGTTATTATTGTGCCCTTACATTATTATTGTTATGTCGGCTCTGATTATATTATGATCCCTTAGACTCCTATATATAGAAAGGAGGTCTTGTCATTTGTATCCTCTAAGAATTATTTATTTGTGTAATGTAAAGGAGGTTTCCCCCTCGAAGAGGCTTATTTCTAAGGCGTTCA
The DNA here is from genome assembly GCA_031772625.1 of Pinus tabuliformis. NCBI lineage: Eukaryota > Viridiplantae > Streptophyta > Pinopsida > Pinales > Pinaceae > Pinus > Pinus tabuliformis. The sequence continues at coordinate 140,171,871 of CM062818.1, forward strand.
TATATGTTTTCTATCTTTTTCTGAGCAAGTTTCATAACAAGCGCAACATTGGAAAAATATGAGTCTCAATATTACGACACTCCCCATTCATACCTTGCATAAGTTACATCAGGGAGTCATTGATGAACTAAAGATATGGGAGCAATGTGCTCTATTGGTGATTAAACAAGTAAAAAATGACAATCGACAAATGTTTGAGGATAAGAATCAAGTCGTCAAGGAGTGTTATGAGGAAGTTGTGCACATGTAGCAACTAGAAGAGGCCATCACTAAAGCTTGCAATGAGCTGTCGGAGCTCCAAATCCAGACAAAGGCAGCACCTGAAGAGAAGATTCAAAAGCTTTCAGACACCATAAAAGAATCAAAGGTAGAAGTCAACAACTCCGCCAGAGCTTCACGAGTAGCATAAAGCAGATATCAAGGCTGCTATGGAAAATATAAACACTACAGTCAGGGACTGTAGCTAGATCTTCGAAGATACTATGGAGATATGAGCCTCGTTGTAGGAGGAACCATATGTACAAAAGATATAGGTAGAGATCTGTGACAAGCAGTAGTAGTTTGATGAGATCAAAGTGACAGTGTGGACCCTAGCACCTCTGCTACGATTTTCCCATCCCCAGGAATGAAATTTTTTGTAGGGACGGATTGATGAGCTATGGTGAAAGGAGCATATTCTTTCAACACGGATGCAACCTTTGATCGAGGAATCCATTCATCTCTCACAAACAGTGGAAAACAAGATGAAGAACATTAGGCAGATGCAAAGAACCATCGGTCTAGCGATAGTAGGGCTGATGACAGAGAAGCTGGTAGAGGAAGTACGACAGGCTGCCACACAGTGCACAAAAACACTGCAACCTTTGAAGGATGCATACAACAGTCTCAAAGAAAAGATTCAGAACATACCAATTGAGTAACTTGAGATGAGTCACATATTTGTGTTGGGGACCTATTGGGTAAGGTCCCCCTAGGTCAAAGTTTTTTAAAGAACCTACATTTTGAGGAGTCTAACATGCTCCACAGAGTGTTTTAGGAGTCATAAGGGCTTTAGGGAAAGTCAAAGTCCCTTATTTTGTAAAAGGATGGGATTAATTTGTATGTTTTGAGTTCTGACCATGGTTTGTGGACCATGGTATTGTAAGGCGAAACATGTATATATAAAGGGTTGTCTTAGTAAGTGAAATATCATCAATTGCTTGTGTTTTGAGTCTGTAATTGTCAAATATTCCTGTTTCTGAGCAAAGGGGAAGTCTCCTGCAACTGTGTGCATGGAGACCTTGGTAATTCTACAGCTGTGTGCACAGGACCCTACAGTTGTGTATGCAAGGTAAGAAGAATTGTAATTGTGAAGATCTGAAGATAATAAAGAAGATTTTGAAGGTAGATATGTGTACTTACATTTTTTTCTCTTTACTTTCTACAATTTTTATTTACTTTTGGTATTGTGTAGTAAAAGATAAGATTAGAATTCATTCTAAATGCAGTTACAGTTAATTATAGTTAAGATCCATTGATTTATGCACAATAGATAGTGTTCTAGATCTGCAAAATAGTCCTTGTGTATGAATAGATTGGTTCTGGTATAATATTAAGTAAGATCATGCAGCACAGTCACAGATCTATAAGTAATACTAAGTCAACATCCAGAATCCATATCCTTCTGGATAAAGAAACCTAGTTCCAGCATCCCCAAATATTGCCTCAGGTGAGACTGCGGTCTAAGCGAGCATAATGTTGCTGAAAGGGTTGGTGATAAATGGTTTTGTTGGTTAGCATAGCCAACCTTGAACTTGGGTCTGAGCCCCTCAAGGCTAGTTGAATGTTGCCGAAAGGACCAGTGATAAATGGTTTTGTTGGTTAGTGCAACTAACTCTAAACCTAGGTCTGAGCCCCTCAAGCCAACAAGGTGGTTAGGCAAGAAGTCCTTGTCGAGCGATCTACGGTCGGGATCATCCCCGACAACAATACTAGGTGATACTATTTACCACCACGAGTGCCCCCATGAGCAGTAAGTGGTTTCTCCCTTGGTCTGCGGCAAGCGAATGAAATTATCAAGAAAGAATGAATAGTCACCACATCCATGTCACCCATCCATCCTGCCACCTCATTCACTTTCCCACATCACCTACCACATCATCCTCCACGTCACTTGTCCATACTATTTTGTTTGCATTCACTTAATTACAATTTTCCTACATTTCACAGGTAAAACATTGTTTTCTCCCTAATTAAATCATGTTCATTATATTTTCTCAACGACTACATCTCCCTCCAAGAATTCAAAAACTTCCAGCTTAGCACTTCAAATGTACCAGGTATTTAGACACACTTGCCAATCTCTGAATTTTCAAAGGGAAGTTTAGAATGCTAAAGAAAACCATATTTCGGGTTATTTCACTCACATTCCTCTTATGGATACTGAGAATGACATTTTTATTCCATTTTTCCTGTGAATTTAAAGGAATTTCATCAAAAAGTCCTGGTCAATAAAAGCAAGTCAAATATTTATGCTAGAATGGTTAAGCTTGATCTGTTTTCTACAGTTGTGTTGCAAACTTATCATTTCCCAAAATTCATCACTTGGTTGACCTCATCTTTATACCGCCAATGATGTTTTATCATGAAATCCCTTGGAGAAATTTTGTAGGTTTCTTCATTGTTAATCCATCATGCCCTAGTTTTTCCACAGTCTGGCCAATATTTTCCATTTTCCAATGAAATCCTTCTATCAGCTTTTCAAAACCTCTCAACAGAAGATTCTAGGAAATTGTATGCCTACATTTTGCTCCCAAACATTGTTTTACCTTCAGATTCTACCTATTTTCCTATATCTTGTTTCTTTGGAGGTGTTGGGTCCATTTTTCAAGTAATCATGAGGATTCTTGGAACAAATGATGCATCAATAATAAATTGTCAAGCCATATGGTTATTTCATTTGATGATGCATCCAAATGTAGTGTTAGAGATTCCTATATTTTGGGAGCATACCATTAATTCTCATCTGTTTAACTTCAACATAATTGGTTGTTTCATATTTCACTCTCTCATATTGTAACTCTTATTATACGCACATGTTGAGAAAATCATGGACCTAGGATTAAATGTTTCAAATCTAAATAGGAATAAACAAATAGTTGTGAATTGGACCAATATTGTCAGATCCTAACCAGACAATGAAGGTTTTTCCTATTATCTTTCTTCCTTCATGTTAATTTTTTACAAAATTTTCAACAATGTTTCCCCTCCTAGAATTTTTCCAAAGGCGCAGTCTTTTTTGCAAATGAGTAGAGATCTAAGGGTTGGAGATTGGTTTCCATTTGATGATTACACAAAGATCAAATTATATGGTGTAGAGGTTCCTCCATATAGGTTGTCACTGTTTGTTCCTATGACAGTATTTACACTGGAATTCATTAGGCAAATCCTGAATGTTGTTGACATACATTTTGTCCTGACCAAGAAAGGATATATGTTCAAGTTGCCCAGGAATATTGGGTCATTCATTGTCAATAATGGGAAAGCAGCTGAGGAGGTAGAAAAATTGCTACAGGATATGAATTTCTAGCTAGGAGAGAAGAGGTCTTATGATCATCATAAAATCATTTCAAAGAGGAGAGTATAAAATGCTTACGCTCCATATGTGCATGAACGAAAGCCTGTTTTGGAAAAATTGGCAAATGGAAGTGCAGTTCAAACTCCAAGCAGTATGGAAGTTGAAAATCCTCTTCCTTCTAAAAAAGGGTTGAAAATAGGGCTAGATGTCATTGATTTGGAATGTGAAAGTTCTAAAAGCATCAAAAGGTAGAAGGTTCAGAGTGGAGGAACAAAATCTGATCTGAAAATTAGATCTTAGACTAATATTAAGGTTTTGCAGACTCATGTGCATGGATTTTCCTATATTGCTTAGTGCAATGGATCAATAAGATTGTGAATAATATAAACAGTGAAGCAGTTAAAGAAACATAATAGACAAACACACATAACACAACAAGTTTAATCTGGAGTTCACCAAAAACTCTTGGGCTATGTCTGCTAGTCCAACCTTTAGTGGTGACCTCTCTATTATGTCTTCAAGAGCAAAGTTTTACAAAATGTGAGCTCAAATTGAGTCTCAACACAACATGAAAAAATAATAGGGGTTTGCTTGAATCCCTCAAGTCTTACTGAGTACACAGATTCTCCTTCTCACTTTCTGTCTCTGTCTCATCATTACATGCCTTTGTCTCTATCATTATGTGGATTTTAAGCCAATCGGCACTGTCTGTTCATTTCCTCTTTTGGGCTCTCTAGCTCCTGGCCTCTGTCCACTCAAATCCCCCTCTTAGTGTTAGCAATCATTGCTAAACACTTTCAGGTATGGTGGCCACCTTTTATGTAATGGAAGGACCATCGATGCCTTTGAAATCCTTAGAGTAGTCATTCTCTATTTACACAGAGAAATACACTAAAACACTGGAAAATTCGCCAATCTTCCGTTTATCAGACCTAAAGTATCATTAGATCCGCCCTAGACTCCTATCAGTTCTGCCTTTATATCGTTATCACATATCCGCCGTTGATCTGAGTGATCTTGATCCAACGGTTGAGATTCATTTTGGGTGGCTTATGCATACAGGGATTAACCACCCGAAAAGGGTGGTTTTCTCTCTCCGACGCCTGGCCACGTGGTGGCTAGTGTATGCGCTCGGGCGGAACCCGTCCAATACTACTTACCGCCTAAGGCCCAGTCGAAATCCTGCTCATTATAGAACTCAAAATATATATATCTGCATGTATAAACCCTTTCGGGTCCATCTTATCAAATATCATCTATAATGTTATCGAGTCCAGCTATCACAGTCGCATTTGTTATCAGCCCCACTCCTTTATATAGCTCCGATGCGATAATGCAATGTGATATATCACAATCGCATGTCGCACGGTCTTCAGTCCTCCGTAAGCCTTTCCCTTTGTGTTTTGCCGATGCGATATTGCAAGCTAACCTAGGTCGTCGATCTGCATGCTTGATCGATAGTCTTCATTGACTCGTACTAATCATTGTCGCAACGTTCATAGGGCCACCTCCAATAACCTTCGCCTGCCTTCACCAATTGCGATATTCCGATCGGATCTAGACCGTCGATCGGTTAGATCCGACAGCTCTTATGCATCACTGTCCAAGCCTCTAATAACTCTGTTTTTGGCCATTTCTTCATGTTTTTCTCTCTCAATAGTGTTTTCCGCCTTTTGTAAGGTTTTTCCTTATGTGATATTTTTTTTATTTTGAAGACTTAAAGGGTTTTTTGGATCCATTTTGGATCACGCCTTCCGACTGAAATAGCTTTTGGACCACCAAAATTTGGTTTTTAAGCATTGATCAACTGAGGATACAGCTTCCTCACTTGTCCAATCTCTATCCATCTTGCACTGTTTGGTTTTCAACCTTTGAGTCCAATTCTCAGGTACTCAACATCCCCTCTGCGTGTAGTTCTCACCTTCCTATCCAAAACTGTATCTTCCTGCAACTCATTGAGATATTCAAGCAACAGATCATCAACAGAAGGCAACTGACTTTGCTCTTTGGGATCTTCAATCAATGAAGGTTCATATAGTCTAAAGTTCTCTGCATTAATCACTGAATAGATATGCATATAAGCTAGCAAATCAAGGCGAAAATCGTTTTCACCAATTTTCTCAAGAATATTGAAAGGCCCATACCTTATTGGCTTTAGCTTCTTACCTTCACCTTGCATTCTGCCTTTGCTGATGTACAGCCAGACTTGATCAACAACTTGGAAGCTATGCTCAATTTGATGCTTCTCATGCCTTGCCTTATACTTGGCATGGCTTCATTCCAGCTATTCCGACACTGCCTGGTGAATTTCTTGGATCTGTTCAATGAACTTGGTTTCTTTGTCCACATCATTGTTTCCATCAACTGCTATGTCTTTACTAAAGACAAAATCCAAGAGATACTTTGATGTAAAACCAAAACAAGTCTCAAAAGGATATCTCTATGTAGAAGAGTGCTTGGCAGGGTTGTAAGCATGTTGCACATAACACAAATGTTTGTCCCAAAGCTTGGGGTGCTTCCTGCAATAGCCTCTGAGCAACTGGATCATTGTCCTGTTGACCACCTCTGTTTTACCATCTGTTTGTGGATGAAATGTTGTGCTCTTCTTCAATCTAGTGTCCATCAACTCCCATAGACTTGACAAAAACTTCCCAACAAATCGGGAATCTCAATCAGATATAATGGAAGTGGGTAACCCAAAATGAACCCATACATGCTGAAAGAACAACTTCACTATTTGTTCAGCTGTAATCTTCTTGTTACAAGGTATTAAAATACACATTTTGTTGAACATGTCCACAATAACATATAAATAATCATGACCTTTTCTAGATTTTGGCAATCCCCCAATAAAGTCCATGGAAACACTTTCCCAAGGACAAGAAGGAACTGGAAGTGGAGTGTACAAGCCTAATTTTCTATTATTGGGCTTGCTTGTAGCACACATGGTACACCCTTTAATATATCTAGAAATTGTTTCATGCATTCTTGGCCAATAACAAAATCTTTGCAACTGTGCAACTGTTTTACTTACACCAAAATGACCTGATATTAGACAAGTATGTGCTTCTCGGATTATGTTAACTCTTTTAGTTTGAGGAATGCATAACTTTCCCAAATGATATAAGAGCTAGTCCTTAACATGATAATCCAATTCTTCTACTTGTTTTCCCTGACTTAAAGTTGCATATACATCTTTAAAATCTACATCTTGAGCATATTATTCAATGTAGCTTTCATGCAATAGTGAGTTATACTTAAGTATAGTAGATGCATTTATGATTGGTATTGATAACATATATGAAACCTTATTGTGTATGCCTTTATTATATCTAATGACAAGATGAAACTTCTGTAGAAAACCCATCCACCTATAGTGTCTTGATTGCTGCAATTTAGTTTGTGAGTGCAAATATTAAAGTGGTTGATGATTTGTATGTATAATTGTTTCTTTTCCCATTAGGTAATGTTTTCACCTTTTCACACTCTGAACTAATGCATACAATTCTTTATCATATGTGGGATAATTAATTACTGCAGAAATAAATATCTCAGAATGATAACATATGGGTTTACCGTGTTGCATCAACACTGCTCCCATGGCATAGTCACTGACATCTGTTTCAATCTCAAACGATCTTTGAAGATCTGGCAATGCTAGTAATGGTGTTGTACTAATTTTTTCTTTCAAGGTGTCAAAGGCTTTCTGTTGTTTGCCTCCCCACTAAAACACCTTGTTCAATACTGTTAAAGCATGTAAGGGAGCTGCAATCAAGGGAAAGTTAGCAATAAATTTTCTCCAATATTGTGTTGTTCCTAGGAAACTCCTAACTTTTGTAGCAGATTTGGGTTTAGGCCAGTTCACAATGACTTCAACCTTAGAGGGATCTATCTTCAATTCACCACCCCCTACAATATGACCCAAATAATTTAAAGATGTTTTGCCAAATTCACATTTTGATAATTTCACATAAAGATTTTCTCTTTTCAAAACATCTAAAGTTTGCTTTATATGCTTTAAATTTTCTTCCCATGTTTTACTAAAAACAAGAATGTCATCTAAATATACAATTACAAAATCATCAATAAAAGGTCGGAGTACATCATTCATAACTCTCATGAAAGTGGTAGGAGCATTAGTTAAGCCAAAAGGCATAACCAGCCATTCATACAAACCTTGCTTTGTTTTGAAAGAAGTCTTCCATGCATCTTGTTCTACTACTCTAACTTGATGATAGCCACTATGCAAGTCCAAATTGGAAAAGTAAACAACTTCTTTCAACTGATCTAATAGATTATCAATGCGAGGAAGAGGATAACGATTCTTGATCGTTATTTTATTCAATGCTTTGTAATCAATGCACATCCTCCACGAACCATCTTTCTTTCTCACCAACACGATTGGAGATCCGCATGGTGATGTGCTTGGCCTTATGAACCCTTTATCGAGCATCTCTTGTACCTGCTTCTTAATCTCTGCATTCTCTAAAGCGGATAACCTATACATTCCAATGTTAGGCAATGGAGCATCTTGTTGCAAATGAATATCATCTACTATTTCCCTTTTTGGCGGTAGACCTTTAGGTTCTTGAAATAGGATATCATATTCTGAAACAACTTTAACTAAATAAGCTTTCTGTTTAGCATCACAGCCTTCAAATACATTGGTTTTATCAGGGTTCTTTTCCTTTACAACCATTAGTAAAATTTGTTTGCATGAATTTACAATTCTTTTCATCTGCCCTGAGTTTATGAGAGTGTAGTTATTTTTGAGTTGATGAGCTCTTACAATATATCTATTCCATCTTTTGTGAGTTGATACTTATTTTCAGTTCTATAGAAAATGGCTTTTCTATCATACAAGTAAGGACTTCCTAAAACAATACCACATATATCCAAGGGAACTATATCTAACTCAACCTCATTTACAAAAGTTGACCCAATAGAAAACCTAAGTTTACATTGTCTAGTCACTAGTAGCTTTGCTTTATCACATACCCAACCTAATGGATATGGCTTCTTGTGAGGTGTTGCTAGTAAGCCCAACTTCCTTACAATTGTTTCAGAAATCAAGTTTACTTGTGAACCAATATCAAACAAAGTATCAATCTTTCCATGCTTGGAAATAACTCTAATATGAAAAAGATCATGTCTTTTCCTCTCATTATCTTCATTATCAATAGATTGTGCATAATTACTTGTAGATGCTTCAAAAATTTTAAATTTTATACCTGTGGCTGTGACTGTTGTTTCATCACCTGAGTCTGACCCCAAGTCTTTCTAAATAGTAGTAGCAGTCTTCTTCTTCTTACCACTGAACTTCTTGGGTTTTAGCTCCGAATGCAAAGACCAGTAGTGTTCATCATCATGTCCCTCCTTCTTGCAGTGAGTGCGTGAAGGTTTGTCTTTCTTTACAATGTTTTCCTTCCTCTCCTTCCATTTATGTTTCTTCATTTCCTTGTTTTTGTTTGCCGGTGGTTTTGATGATCCCCCAATCTTTGGGTTCACATTCTTGCCTCTAGCCTCTAGATGTGTAGCCTAAACTAATACATCATCTAGGCTAGTGGGGTTAAACATGAGAATGGTATGCCTCAAATAGCTATGCAAACCACCTATATACTTCAGCAAAGTTTCAGGTGAGTCTAGAGAATTGCCTAGGGTTAAAGCTCTTTTTCTAAATTCCTGGGTATAGCTTTGTACACTCTGGCCTTTCAATTGGAAAATAGTTTACCAACTCATCAATGCTTGCTCCATATAAGCTAGTGGATAGATTTTTTTTTAATGGCAGAAACAAATTCATTCTAGGTAGAAAGAATTTTACCATGTCTCTTTAGATCAACTTGTGCCTTTCCTTCCCACCACACTAGGGCAGTTTCTCCAAGGCGAAGGCTAGCCAGTTTAATATTTCTCCTCTCTGAATCAATGTTTTGTACCCTACAATATACATCAATATGTCTAATATAGTTATCTAGCTTTTTTGCATTTAATTATCCATCATAGATTGCCAAATCAAATTTCACATCTAGTTTAATCACAGATGTTTTCTTCTTTTTCTTTTCAGGGCTAGGAGATGAGGATGATGGAGGTGATGGTGAAGGAGATGATGGAGGAAGCTTTTCCCCTTTCCCTTTGCCCTCTGGGGCATCTAGAGAAGGTTCTTCTACTCCTTTGTCATGTTTGGAGGTTGAAGTACTTTCACCTCTACCTTTCTTAAATTCTCGATACATCTCTTCCACCATGGCTCTCATGATCATGAAATTTTCCATGAACTGAGATTCAGATTGCGATAAGGTTTGTTCTACCATTCTCCTCCTAGGATAGACTCTTCCAATTTCTGGATTAGCCTCAACAAGTTTTCCTTCTCCTAGTTTGAGCTTTGACCTAGTTAGCATTCAACAATCCAGCACAAGCTTGTCTAACCTTAGCAAACCTAAAGCTCTGATACCACTTGATCTAAAAATGAGATCTTAGACTAATATTAAGGTTTTACAGACTCATGTACATGGATTTTCCTATATTACTTAGTGCAACGGATCGATAAGATTGCGAATAATATAGACAGTGAAGCAGTTAAAGAAACATAATAGACAAACACCCATAACACATCAAGTTTAATCTGGAGTTCACCCAAAACTTTTGGGCCATGTCTATTGGTCCATGCTTCAATGGTGACCTCTCTATTATGTCTTCAAGAGCAGAGTTTTACAAACTGTGAGCTCAAATTGAGTCTCAACACAACAGGAACAAATAATAGGGGTTTGCTTGAATCCCTCAAGTCTTACTGAATACACAGACTCTCCCTCTCGCTTTCGGTCTCTATCTTCTCTCTGTCTCAACATTGCCTGCCTTTATCTCTATCATTCTGTGGCTTTTAAGCCAATCGGCACTATTTGTGTGTTTCCTCTTATGGGCTCTCTATCTCCTGACCTTTGTCCGCTCAAATCCCCCTCTGAGCGTTAGCAATCATTGCTAAATGCCTTCAAGGATGGTGGTCACCTATTTTGTAATGGAAGGACCATTGACACCTTTGAAATCCTCAGAGTATTCATTCTCTATTTACACGGAGAAATACACTAAAACACGGGAAAATCCACCAATATGTCATTCATCAGACCTAAAATATTATTAAATCTGCCCTAGACTTCTATCGGTTTTGCCTTTATATCATTATCGCATATCCACGTTGATCTAAGTGATCTTGATCCAATGGTTGAGATTCATTTTGGGTGGCTTATGCGTACAGGGATTAACTACCCGAAAAGGGTGGTTTTCTCTCTCCGTACCTGGCCATGTGGCGGCCAGTGTATGTGCTCAGGCAGAACCCATCCAATACTTCTTACCGCCTAAGGCCCGCCCGAAATCCCACTCGTTACAAAACTCAAAATATATATATATATATATATATATATATATATATATATATATATATATATATATATATATATATATATATATATATATATCTATATACAGATATATATATATATATATACAGATATATATATATATATATAGATATATATATATATATATATCTGTATATATATATATATATCTGTATATAGATATATATATATATATATATATATATATATATATATATATATATATATATATATATATATATATATATATATATATATATATATATATATATATATATAGATATATATATATATATATATATATGCATGTATAAACCCTTTCGGGTCCATCTTATCACTTTATTCACATTTCCTTTGTTTTTCGTTTATTTAACGAAAACGCGAATTTACATAGAAAAAGCCATGTTTCTGGATCTCAAAATATATCAAATATCATCTATAATCTTATCGGGTCCAGCTATCGCAGTTGCATTTTTTATCAGCCCCACTCCTTTATATTTCTCTAATGTGATAATGCAATGCGATATATCATAATCGCATGTCACACGGTCCTCAGTCCTCCATAAGTCTTTCCCTTTGTGTTTTGCCGATGTGATATCGTGAGCTAACCTAGGCCGTCGATTTGTACGCTTGATCGATGGTCCTCGTTGACTTGTGTTGATCAATGTCGCAACGTTCATAGGTCCGCCTTTGATAACCTTTGCCTACCTTCGTTGATTGTGATATGCCAATCGGATCTGGACCGTTGATAGGTCAGATGCCACAGCTCGTATGGATCGCTGTCCAAGCCTCCAATAAATCTGTTTTTGGCCATTTCTTTATGTTTTTCTCTCCCGATAGTGTGTTCCTCCTTTTGTAAGGTTTTTTCTTATGCAATAGTTTTTTTTATTTTGAAGACTTAGAGGGTGTTGTGGATCCATTTTGGATCAAAATCTAAAAACTTCAGGGAAATCCTCCCACGGAAATTGGGTTTCAATTGCAAATAGGAGGAGGTAACTATGCACCCTCATCCCCCATTCTTGGAGAAGAAGAAAATGTATCTTTAATTGTTTTAAAAGATTCATATGAACAAATTGAGGAAAGGAACCAGAAGATCAAATAAAATTTTGCTACCCATTTGGAAGCACAATTTGTTCCTGGTTACCAAACCAGATTACTTTCAGCCATGGATTTGGACAGGACTCAGTTGAAGCTCTCATTTATTCACCTTTTTTCACAGTCAATTTCTTCTGGATATGATTTCAGGATAGTTAGCTTATCAGTGAATACAAAAGATATCCATTTTCCTTAAAAGATAAATCTGCACAAGTAAATTGGAGAGTTAATTTATAATTATGTTAGTAAAACTTCATTAGCAGCAAGTAAGACAGAGGCCTTGCTGGGGAAAGTGATTAGTTAGTTAAAATTAGAAAAGGCTAACTCCCGAGCTCTGCACACTCAAAATGAAGAATTTAGTAATATAATTATTAAGCTTGGGGTGAATCCATATGACAAAACAATTGTCCAAAAACTAATACAAAGTGCAGAAGCTGAAATCCAATTATTAAAAAGAAAGTTGAAATTTCCTACTATTGAACATATATTGGATCCAAAAGTAGCTAAAATTGAAAAGGAGAAATAGATTCTAACTCATGAACTACTAGAGAGGAACAAGGAAGTGGCAAGCTTGAAGGAACACAACATAGGACTAATACAGAGGATAGATGCACATGTCTTCACAATTGTGGTGAAACTAGACTCTTAAGACCCCACTGATAAGCTCACTAGGGTTATGACTGAGTTAAATATTTCAGAAGATGAGTTGAAGAAGATATAGAAAAATCTAGATGATACTAAGGAAAAATTGAAACATAAGGAGAGGAAATTGAATATGGCTATAGGAAATGCATCACAACAACTAAAGAATTATCAATCAGCCTGTGATGAAATGAAGGAATTAGAAGAAAAACTGGAATGTCTCTTATCCAAGAAAGAAAAATGATTTGGAACGATATCATCCAATAAGTGAAGGCAATCTAGGATCATATGTTGTTCATGGCAGAGGAAACAATAATGGTAATATATCTAGAAATGATTATTTACTCTAAGAAGGACAAATCACTGCAGATTGCATAACTAGAAAAGAAGATTATTGATTTTCTAAATGCTAAGTCTTCTCTGGAGCTTAGGGTAATGGATATTGTAGACAAAACATCCATTATTTCAAAAATAAACAAGATGGTGCAGAAGAATATCTACAGGAAGGATGCAGAGACCAGACTAGGAGAGATCAAGGAGTAAGTATTGGCCTTCAATTCAAATTTTGACAAGAGAGTCCAAGCAGGACTACCTTCATGTTGGGATCAGCAAGGAAATTTTCTTCCCTGGGAAACATATGAAACTTTGATAGTAAAGGCAAAGAGTAAGATTAATGCTTCCCATGAAAGAACAACAATTCTAAAGGGGTCAACCATTGTGAATCACTTGCAGAGTGATTTTCAATTATTATGGTTAACTAAGACTCTCTTCACTCAAGAGAAAACCTACAATAGAATAACAAATTTAAATATGCCTTATGACAGATTGATGAAAACTCTAGCTCCTGAATTAGCATTGTGGAAGAAATGTCAAGATTTAATATCACTAGCAAAACGCGTGGAACCTAGAGCTTCCTCAAGCAAGCCTACACATAAATCCCAAATGATCGAATGATGAAAAAAGCATATGTTTTATTTTGGAAGAGATATTATATTTTTTAATTTCAACCTAAAGTATTTTCAATTCCTAGGCTTAGTCTTTGAGTCCTCATAAGGACTGAGTAAAGTTAAAAGTAGTTTGAAATTAGTTCTTGACAATTAACAGTTCTTGTAATTGTCCTAAATGTAATGCTTCCTTTAAAAAGATATGAGGGAACCAGTTATGGGGTTCCAAATTTTGGCCTCAGAGAGCAATACTTATGTAATCTATCAACATTTTCTTAGAGATTTAATAAATTTTCTAGGTAATTCCAACCACCTTTTGAACATGATATGCATTTCTCTTTCTACTGTAAGTCATTATCTGTTTTTATTCTTTTCAAAATGTGTAAAGAATTTCTTGGTTATTTCCATTAAAACATATTTACTTTGCTTGAAAAAACTTACAGTACCTATAAATTTCTAATTTAAATAACCTTAAACTACACTCCATATTTTTGTATTTTCATCTTCTCGGTCTTTCATGTTTTCTTCTAGGGTTTACTATAGACGATTTTACTACTGCAACCTTCTATTTCGAATCTTCTAATTTTTCATTCTTTCATCTTACTTCAATGCAAATATCATTTTCTTAGACAACATGGCCATATAGAAAGGTGTTCATTTCTCCAAGAGCCTCCCCTAAATTACTTCTTCATAAAATATCTCAAGTAACCATGTACGGAACATCAAGCAAAGTTTTCATCTTTATGTACATATGTCGTAGGCATTGACCCCTTCTCATCCAGAGGTTGTCTCTATGGTTATAAAAATCATTTGGCGTCGTTTCTAGGGAATGGAGAATGAAGTTATGTTTCCCTAGGCCTTTTAGAGATAATTTATTTGTCTCGTGAGAAAAAATAGTGTGTTGGTTGAGTTTATCTCACTAATTGAGAATAAAAGCATCAATCCTAGCTCTAAGAAAACCCCACACAAGGTTAGATACTTCCCATAAAAAATTCCCAACTTTACTTGACCCTGGAATACTAGTCTCCAGAACGATTTGGAGAGAAAAGCAATCTCCAAAAACCCCAAGTCCCACTTTATCTACTCCTTATTCTAGTTCCTTTTCTCAAGATACCAAAGAATATCACTCATAAGAAGTTGCAAGAAGTTTGGATTTCTTTGAAGGGGATTTTCCTCTTCCTCAGCCCTCTTTCCCTGAGCCTACCCTCGAGGAAAGATCCTTTGAATATGTTTATTTTTATTTTCCAGCTGTCTCAGAAGTCAAAGAAGTAAAAATTCCTGGCTTTTTAGCCTCATATTAGATTGTTCCTTCAGTTTCCTATCCAGTCCTAATTTTTTTGATTCCTCCAGCTTCTTTTGTGTTTCAAGCAGGGAATATTCCTGCTCTTCAAAATCAAAGCAGGAAATTCCAAAGTTTCTTTTAAATAGATATGCTCCTCTTAATATTCATCAACCCATAAATGTAATGCCTCAACATTACTTGAAACTATTACCAAGATTCACGGGAGAAGATGAACTTACAACTGAAAAACATGTAGAAACTTTTTGTGCCTTTGCAGAAACACTCAATGTGGAATATTTGGACGTGGTGATGAGGTTATTTCTTCAGTATTTGGATGGATAGGTTAGGTAGTGGTTCGAAACTCTCCCAGCGAATTCAATCAATACTTGGGAAGAGTTGGAGAATATTTTTATACAAAGATGGGGAGAGAAAAAGGATCATGGTTATTTCTTGATAGATTTTAATGCTATCAAAAGAAAACCAAATGAGGAAGTTATTGAATTTATTAAAAGGTTTAATAAGCTCTATAATAGTCTTCCAATAGAGATTAAACCACCCCCTGCCGGTGCAAAGGTAGTTTTTGCAGGGGCATTTGAATCACATTTTGGCTTCACATTAGGAGAAAGAAGGTCTCCCACCCTAGACCAAATCCAAACTGATGCTTTGGATACTAAAGCGAATTTGTCTACAACTAGAAATATAAAATCAAAATTTGAGCATACAGAAAAGAAGAAAGGAAAGGAATAACCAAGACCCTCAAATCAACAGAAGGACTCACAAGAACAGAAGTTGGATGAAATGACAAAATTCATTAGAAACTTATCCAATAAATTAGTAAATATGGAGTTGGAAAACAAGAATCCACCCAGAAAAATCTAGTAGGATAAAAAAATAAATTTCAATCTTTAGTTTAGGAGACCTCCTCTACAAATAGGGAAAGAAAGGACCAAGATCAGGTGCATCCTCCCTTGTATCTTGAGGATGAACTAGAAGAAGTAATGGAGGAAACTTTTAAATATAAGAAAAATCAGTGCTCCACTCTATCAGAGAAATAAGGTGAGGAGCCATATGATGAAATTATGGACTTTGATTCATAAGTTTCACTGGGTGAGGAAGAAATTAATGAATATTTCAAAAGATTTGTTGACATGATGTAGGCTAAATTGCATAAAAAATATGATCTTAGATAAAGGAAGAGATATAGAAGTCAAGATCAAATTGAAGAATAGTCTAAGAAGTCGATACACTAGTCTATCCAGAGGGATAATTATAACAGGAATCTTCCACTCCAAACTATTGTATTCCAACAAGGGGAAACTTCTAAAGGTCAACAGATAAAAGTAGGTCAGGAAAAGCAAGTACAATAGCTTGTTACGAGTCATCAGAGAGTCCAAAAAGATAAGTCAATAGAAGAAGAGAAAGTCAAAGAATCAAAGGAGATACATCCGTTTAATATCAAAAAGGAGTTGGAGAAAGTGAATATCCCAATCCCATTAGCTGAGTTGGCAAACTAGTTCACTTATAGAAAGCAAATTTTAGATTTTATTAATCTATCTCAAGCAATTGTTTCAGAAAATAAAATTAATATACATGAAGAAATTTCAATGGTCATGTTTCTTCCTCATGTGGAGGAATAGGACTCAACTACTCCTCCCTTTTACATTTCTCTTTTAGTGCATGATCTCATGCTTCATAATTTCATGCTTTACTCTGGACCCTCCCATAACTTGATGCCTCTCTCTGTAATGAAGCAGCTAAATCTCTATATCACAAAACCATACAAAGATTTCTATTCACTTGATTCCAAAAGAGTAAAATGTATTGTTCTCATAAAATATCTTGTGCTTTCATTGGCTCAAATTCCAACTAGGAGTATTGTGATGGACATAGTGGTTGCAGACATCCCAGCTAGATTTGTAATGTTGCTTTCTAGATCTTGGGGTTCTAGGCTGAGAAGAGTGTTTCAACTAGATTTCACTTATGCTCTAATTCTAATTTTCAGTGGAGAATTTCAAAACAATCACAAAGGAGGGGAGTTCCAGCAATTCCACAATTTACAGTCAAGGAAAATATTTTTCTTGTTTTATGTTGGAAGTGAATAAAGACATTGTTGAGGATACATAGGTGCAACTTCCTAAAAAAGTTCTTAAAATAGAACTAGTATAGAATTATGAGTCGAAATTATATTTTGATGGTGCTTACTCCATGGAGGGAAATGGTGTAGGGGTTCTTATGATTTCCCTGAAGGCTGAAATGATTCACCTTTCCTATAAATTGGAGTTTGATTCTACTAATAATATAACATAATATGAAGCTCTAATTCTTGTTTGTAGGCTGCCAAGAACATGAATATTGAATGTATATCTATTTTTGGGGACTCGAAATTGGTGGTAAAACATATAAGAAGGTAGTGCCAGAGAAAGAACCCGAGGCTTAGTGTTGGGGTCACGATCTCCCAAGGAAAGTTTTGGGGCTTAAAGCCCAGTTTTTGGTTAAAAGTTGTAAATCTGATGTAAAGGCTCTACATTTTGTGGGCGCGGAGCACAAAGTTGTAAATGAGTCATAGGGTTGTCCACCCTCAATTCTGTAATGTAATGTCGGCTTTAGAGATATACCCATGGTCCGTGGACCATGGGATTGTATAAATAGAGCGAGGCTCTAAGTAGTTGAGAGATAATAGAAATAGAAGGAATGATGATGGAATAGAAGGATAGCGGAAGATCTAAGCGTAGAGTCGAGTCTTTAGGTCATAGATGTTAGAAAATTATATATTACAGAGCAATGGAACACATAAAATATTGCAGAAATATAAACACAGAAAATGCATAAAACAAGAGAGACACAGATATATGTGGTTCACCCAGTTTGGGCTATGTCCACAGAGAAACAGCCAGTCCTCCTTTTATTATATTATCCAGCAAACTGAAGAGATACAACCTACAGCAGATCCATTGTAACTCCCTCTTTGCTCTCAATCTCCTCTCTTTTCCTCACTCAGAATACAGATATACATAGACGCAATACAATTCCCTCATATATAGCGAGGGGTTTCCTTTTAGGGCAAAAAACCATAAATTAAACATAACTTCTACCGTCAGATATCTGCCTAATGAATGGCCAAGATTGACTAAGAAATTACAACATTTGACAAGGAAAGTTTACATCTATTCTTAGCTTCGAGGGTGCTTCCCCTGAAACCCCCCACCAAGGGGGGCTCCCCAAAGGTCACAGCCGCCCCCCCGGACCCCCTTACAGTGAACATTTTACGGGTGGCATTGCCGCCCCATTTTGAACTGGGGTCCAATGCGGTGATACCTTTGAATACAGAAGATAATCAGGCTCCACATCCAACAGTAGAGTAGGAGAAGGCTCTGCAGCTGAGTGCGCAGAGGCCTAGTAGTTCACAGCTAAGTGCATGGACCCCTGCAGCTAAGTGTGCAGGGTGACTCGAGTCTGTAACTGTTGAAGCATTAATGACGAGAAGTTTTACATAAATTATGTGTATTTATTTCCTATTTTTTGTATCGAATATATTGGGTATAAATTTCATTTCTATTGTCTATATGGTGCATGAACATATCTGATTGTGTTGATTAAGTAAATGTGAGATAAGGTATCTGTTTATGTGAAGCTAACTAACAATTGTAAGAAGATAAGTAAGATACACTGTGTAACTTGGGGAATATCACAGATTGCTGTCCTAGCAGCGTGAAAGCATATCATCCCCTGGCTAGGGCTACGTGAAAGGAGATCCTAATAAATCATGAAGGTTTCGTAGGTGAGGACAGTGTGCGATGCGACTTGCGTGAAGGTAGGAATGGTTGGATTAAATCGACCCGTCAGACATCTCCGGGGTGCAGAAACTTGGTTACAACATCCCCCCATACTACTTTTGGTGAGACTTCAGTCCACACACTGTAGACTAATGCCGAAAGGGCCAGTAGTGTAGGGATTTGTTTGGCTAATTAAATTTGAACCTGGGTCAGGCCCCCTCAAGCCAACAAATGGTTCTATTGCCCGGACTCGAATCTGCATAGAGATGTCTGATGTCGTATTATTGGAATCCAACTAAGAAAGAAATTGAAGGTTGGTTGGACAGGAGGATTTACGAGTTCGCGACACCGAGAACAGGAACCCGCGACTAACAAAAGAAGAGTGGTTAGACTACTACCTGTACACAGAGATCCACGAAATATTCTTCGCATATTTTCCTACTGAGTTGTACGAGTGGATCGCGAAGCTAGTAGATAGCCAAGGAAGGTGGAAACTTGACAATCCTATTGCGTGAACCCCCAGAGTTAGTGTGAAGGTTGGAAGCATTGAAGGATAAGATCGCGCATGTCGTTGATCACTGGCTCGATCGAATTATAGGAGGATTCATTACTGAGTTTGCAGTTGACACCTCAGTTAGCTACACGGAGGGAGAGCAACACTTTCTTAAGGGACCACAAGGTAAGTATGTAGAGTCTCAGAATACTTGGATTAAAATGTTATTGTGTGAAAAGAGGGTTATGCAATTACCTTGATGTCCGGGCCTATGTGAAGTGGAAAAACTTACAGGAACGAAGGAAATAAGGGAACAGAAACTAGCCCCTTGATTTCACCTCCGCGAGGGGATGAGGAAGAACTCGTGAAGGTCTCGCCATGAAGTACAATCCATATGATAAGGCAAATAATTCCGCGAATACCACCCTCACCCACACCACCACTAGCTTCACTGCCTTCACCTCCATCTTCACCCATACCACCTCTGCCACCACCGCAAGTCAGTATGGCAAGCACAATAAAGTTGCATGTGTTCAAGGGATTGGAAATGAGGATTCGAACCAATTTTGGTTTGTGGTAAGAGCTGTATGGGAAGTACAGGGGGTTACAAATGAAAATATAAAGAAAGTGACACTAGTTAGTGCCCTGCAGGACCGCGCCATGACCTGGTATATTAAGCACTCCAATGATAATCCAAATGCGGGAATCGTGGATATCCAAGCAGCGCTAAATAGAGAATTTAGCTGGCTGAAGTATGAAGCATAGTCGATCATTAGATTCAAAGAAATCATGATGCTACTGGCCAAGACTCCTTGGGAGTTGGATCAGAGGTTGAAGTGTATGATTCTCGAAGCTAATATGAATTTGGCAGATGGACAACATCGCGAATGGTTTGTAGCATCACTAACGCCACATTTAATGAGCACACTATCGCAGCAGACATTAACGACTTAGGAAGAGGCCTTAGAGATTATGATGAGGCTTAAGGAGACCCCAATGTAAGATACTAACTTGGGAGTTCAACAGATCCACGTGCAGTTGAAAAATTTATGCTTGTATATGCAGAGTCTAAAACAAGACAGAACAGATCAATCAGAAATGTGTGAAGAGGTGTGGTGCATAAATGCAAGGGTCAGGGTCATGATAAGGACCACTTCCCGATGTTCGCAAATTACCTTGCGGGAGGAGGACTGATGCTGTTAAGGCCGGAAGCACAAGCAAGACCTAGGACAGCACCTATCTTGTGGTATGCGATTTGCCAAATAGGTGGAAAACACGCTATGGTCAATTGTCATTTGTTGCAAAAGTATACAAAAAATTCACAGTAATCTTTTTGTAATTTTTTTAGGTCAATGGGACACAATGAGCGCACTTGTAGAACCTATGAGATAATGATGGATAGAACTCCCACCTACAAATTTTAGGCTGAATCGCGGCCCCTAGACTAGAATGCAGGAGTGTCGTGAACCAGATTTCAGGGATGCAAACGAGGCTAAGGTAGAGGAGGACTTGGAGGAGGTCGCGGTCAGTTGATATGCTACAATTGCGGAGGGCCAAGACATTATGCCCATGATTGTACGAATCTGACATGATTTTCGTGTTTATATTGCACCTTGTTTGATCATGAGACAGAAGATTGTCCTACGTTGATAGCTAAGATATGTGAAAAATGAGCGCTACCACCTCCCTTGACTCAAAACCTGCAAATGGTGAGGTCTAAGCCGTGCAAGGAAGATCCAGATGTGAACATTGTGCTCTAAATTAAAATCACGATGGGAGATGATAAGGGAAAATAGCCAGAAGATAGTCCTTGGGTTCACGAATTTGTGGAGAAAGAAGCAGAGTTTGATTTGGAGCTTGCTCGGGAAACCTTCATGGAAGCTAAGAAGAGCTTCATTGATGCCTCCACTTCCGGAAGAAAAGATAGACTGGAGCCGAAGATGGACCCATCTATGGTTACGACATTCCTGGAAACATCCATGAAGTTACTGTGCGGCAGTAAGGCTATAAAAGGATTACAGGAACTCATTAACAGATGCGCTGGGACTGCGCCAGGAGAACCGCGCATAGTCCGAAAGATTGGAAAGCATAAGATAAGGAAGGGAAGAGAAATGAGGTTAACCGTGCAGATTGGAGAATATGAGATGAACCAAGTAATTTTGGATTTAGGAGTAGATGTGAATGTTCTACCGAAGCAGACATGGGAGCGAATGGGGAGGCTTATGCTACAGTGGTCTCCTATTCAGCTACAAATGGCGAACCAGTAGAAGATAATACCCATGGGTTGATTGCAGGGAATCACTATGGATATTGAGGGAGCAAGCATGCTAGCAGACTTTGAAGTGATAGATATTGTTGATGACAGCAATCCCTACCCCACACTCTTAGGAATTGATTGGGCCATTGACATGAATGGGTTGATTAATCTGAAGAAGCGCAAGATGATTTTTGAAAAGGAGTCACTACACATAGTTATACCCCTAGACCCTATTGAAGGATCTGTTATACGGAGTTGGTGTGTGACTATGAAAGCAATGATGATTTGGACTGCATCTATAAGATAACAGTGCGAAACCAAGACTGGGTGAATCCCATTACGAATGGATGACTTGCATGGGAGCATGAGAGCTCATGTACTTCAGATTCAGATGAGGAAACGGAGCAATGGTAGAACCGGTTACATGAGGTGAATACACTTAATTGTAATATGATGACAAGGTTGTTGCATTGTGTATCAACAAAAGTGAGGGACCTACCTACTTATGATGGCCTAAGTGAGGTAGATACCTTCTTGAATAAATTTGAAAGGGAGGTGCCGGAAAAGAAACGCTTCTAGGCCTTGGACTAGGTACTGCATGTTATGCCCACGAGATGGTGGGGTATGCAAAAGGGAGCTTTGAAGACTGGCGCGAATGTATAAGGATGATGCACACACGGTTTGGGAAGCCTAAGATATGACTAACAGACAAGTATGATGGACAGGATGATCCGCGTGTACACTTGGCCAAGTGGATGAAGGTATATGGAGAAAAGCCACAACATGAGTGGGTGCACCTGTTCTACCATACCCTAGATGTTATACCCATGAATTGGTATATAGATATGGAGCTCCACCATGCGACAGGTGAATGGGATATCCTATGTGATGGGTTCACGATGACCTTCAGTTTTGAGGATGGATGGGGGACAATATTGATGAAGTGGTACAAGAGATAAAAGCAACCGTCTTTAGGATACTGCAGGAGCCTTTAGACCTGAGTCAGCCTAAATGGGCTACTCAGCTGAGTTGTGTGCTAGAATGTTATAATGTAACTACTAAAGAAGAGGATGAGGATTTGAGGAATATTAACATTCCAGAAACAGAAGGCCATCGCAAGGTTCAAGGACCACATATTGAGAACCCTGACATAACCACATCGGTAAAAACGAAGTAGGTGAACATTGGTACGGAGGCTGAACCTAAGTTTGCAAAGCTCGACGACTACTGGGATGACGTGACGGTGGATAAGGTCACTGAGTTACTCCACAAGTACCAAGACTTATTCCCGACCAAGTTTACAGATTTAAAGGGAATCATCGGAGATTTAGGAATGATGAGGATCATGTTAAAACCTGACACGAAGCCATTTAAGAAAAGGCCTTACCACTTAAATATGAAATACAAGGAGAAGGTCTGCATAGGACTATACAAAATGCTCACAGCAAGAATCATTGAGCCAGTGGAAGAATCCGATTGGGTAAGTCCAATGGTGGTGCAGGAAAAGAAGTAGAAGGACGAGATAAGAATATGTGTGGATCTCATAAAATTGAATGATGCTTGTGTGCATGATCCATTCCCAACTCCGTTCACAGATGAGGTGTTGGACAATGTCAGTGGGGAGGAAGCATATTCTTTCACTAACGGGTTCCTAGGGTACCACCAGATCAAAATTGCACTAAAGGATAGGATAAAGACAACCTTTGCGACTGAGTGGGGTTGCTTTCAATACACTGTCATGACGTTTGGGTTGAAGAATGCGCTGGCCATCTTTTCACTCGTGGTTGTTGTAGCATTCAAGGAATATATTCATAAGTTCTTGGAGGTTTATTTTGATGATTGGACTATATTTTGGCTGGTTAAGCACCATGTAGTGAGCTTATGCTTGATGCTAGATACCTACCGAAGATACCAAATCGCACTTAACCTCAAGAAGTGTCTGTTTCTTATTCCTTTTGGGAACCTATTGGGACATGTGGTTTGCAGACAGGGACTAATGGTAGATCCCAATAAGACTATGGTGATTATGAATTTGGAAGCGTCGCAAAGTGTAAAACAGCTACGCACTACTCTAGGACTTACAAGGTACTACAGAAAGTTTATCAAAAGTTATGCTCAAATCACTGTCCCGATGGAGAAACTGTTGAAGAAGGATGTTACATTTTGCTGGAATGATTAATGCAAGAAAATCTTGGATATATTGAAGGAAAAGATGGTCACTACACCGATTCTTGTCTTCCCAAACTGGAACAAAGAGTTTCATGTCCATGTTGACGCATCGTGTATAGCACTGGGAGTGATACTAACACAGGATGGTGAAGAGGGCTTGGATCACCCTATCACATTCATGAGTAGCAGATTGTCTAAAGAAGAAAAGAACTATTCCACCACTGAACACAAGGGACTGGCTATGGTGTATGCGCTCTAGAAGTATCGATGCTACTGAAGTACTTGGTCAATAAGCCTGTGTTGTGGGGCCACATATGTAGATAGATTTTATTGTTCCAAGAATATGACTTTGAAGTTTTTGTGAAACCTGGAAGATTGAACGCAGGACCACATCACCTGTCACGCATTGATATAGGAGACGAACCTACTAGTCTAGAGGAAGGATTAACCAACGGGCAGATCTTTGTTGTGCATGTAGTAGTTGGAAATTTTGAAGATATAATTCACTTTCTCACGACTAGAACTACGTCGAAAGGATACTTTGTCCAACAGAAGAAGGAACTAGTGGTGTGCATGGCATATTTCTCTCTCATTGTGGGGCACCTATATAAGATGGGTAATGATGATATACTACGAAAGTATGTACCTAAATTTGAACGAAGTAATATCCTCATGGACACTCATGGGGGTGTTGTGGGAGGACATTATACAGGGAGATCAACCGCACAGAAGATTCTGCACGCAGGGTTGTGGTGGCCGACAGTTCATCAGGATTCAAAAGCACATTGCAAGGCCTGTGATGTATGTCAAAGAATCGGTAAACCATCGTGAAGGGACAAGATGCCTTTGAATTCACAAATGATGTTGCAGCCCTTTGAAAAGTGGGTGATCAACTTCGTAGGACCTATCCAACCTCAAGGAAAAACAGGCACGATATATATTATCACTGTGACAAAGTACCTGACTCATTGGGCAGAAACATAGCCGGTAAAAGATTGCACGGCCCCGATAGCCATAAGGTTTCTGTTTGAACATGTATTGACATGATTTGGATGTCTGAAGATCTTGATGAGTGATCGCGGTACACATTTCCTGAACGAGACGATCAACGCGCTGACAGAAGAGTTTCAGGTGTATCATCAGAAAATCACACCATATCACCCACAAGCTAGTGGGACAGTAGAAGCATTTAACAAAGTATTGGAGACTACACTAACCAAGGTGTGCAATGCGCAGCGAAGTGATTGGGACCTATGTGTACCCGCAGTATTATGGGCTTATTGGATAACATGCAAGAAACTAACGGGACAGACACCTTTCCGGCCAGTCTATGGAGTGGAAGTCGTAATCCATTGGAATACATTGTGCCTAGTCTATGCATAGTAGTGCTCATAGGTATGACGGACCGTAGAGCCCTGGAGGAGAGGCTCGCACAGTTGGAGGAACTCGAGGAAGAATGATTTTTTGTTGGCTTTCACCAACAGGTACAAAAGCAATGCAAAAAGTCCTAGCACGATCGACATATTAAGTTGCGCACCTTCAAGGTGAATGATTTGGTGTTACTGTATGATAGTAAGTTTGATAAATTCCCAGGAAAACTCAGAATGCATTGGTTAGGACTGTATGTTATTAAGGAGGTCACAGACAGAGGTGCGGTGCAGTTGGTAAAGTTAAATGGAGAACCTTTCCCAGGAAAAGTGAATGGCAGTTAGTTGAAGCCATACACGGGTGGCCCAACTATCTGACTAGCTGACAGAAGCACAGTCTTAGTGCTCCAGGCAGCTGAAAGGAGGCGTGGGACTATAAACAGGTTTAGGGAAGCAGTTCAGCTACAACAGTTTCTGAACAGCGTGTCTAGGAAGTGTAGCAGGTAGCTACTCAGTGCGCTCCTAATCTTGAAGTAGTACAGGACGAGTTGGGAGGTCTCCACGTGAATATCTCCGCACCGACAGAGTCACTCAAGGGAAAGTCATGATGTTTGTGTTGGGGGCTTTTTGGGCGCAGGATCCCCCAACAAAAATTTTGGGGCTTAAAGCCTAGTTTTTGGTTAAAAGTTGTAAATCCGATGTAAAGACTCTGCATTTTGTGGGCGCGGAGCGCAAAGTTGTGAACGTGTCATAGGTTTGTTCGCCCTCAATTTTGTAATGTAATGTTAGCTTTAGAGATCTACCCATGGTCCGCGGACCATGGGATTGTATAAATAGAGCGAGGCACTAAGTAGTTGAGAGATAATAGAAATAGAAGGAATGGTGATGGAATAGAAGGATAGCGGAAGATCTAAGTGTAGATTCGAGTCTTTGGGTCATAGAGTAGGAGAAGGCTCTGCAGTTGAGTGTGCAAAGGCCTAGTACCCCTGCAACTAAGTGCACGAACCCCTACAGCTGAGTGCACAGGGCGAGTCAAGTCTATAATTATTGAAGCATTAATAAAGAAACATTTTACATCAAGTCTATTTATTTATTTCCTATTTTCTATATCAAATATATCAGGTATAAATTGCATTTATGTTGTCTATATGATGTGCAAACATACCTGATTGTGTTGATTAAGTAAATGTGAGATAAGGTATCTGTTTACACGAAGTTAACTAACAATTGTAAGAAGATAAGTACGATAAGTAAGATACGCGGTGTAACTTGAGGAAATAATGCAAATCGTTGCCCTAGTAGCGTGAAAGCATCTCAGCCCCTGGTTAGGGCTACGTGAAAGGCGATCCTAACAGATCGCAAAGGCTTTGTAGGTCAAGACAATGTGTGAAGCGACCTGCATGAAGGTAGGCACAGTTGTATTAAATCAACCCCTCAGACATCTCTAGGGTGCAGAAACTTAGTTCCAGCATTCTCCCATACTTCTTTGGGTGAGACTTCAGTCCATGCACCATGGGCTGATGCCGAAAGGGCCAGTAGTGTAGGGATTTGTTTGGCTAATTAACTCTGAACCTAGGTCAAGCCCCCTCAAGCCAACACTTAGGGATTACCATAATGAAGTTAGGGAGTTGGTAGATAATTTATTTTCAGCATTCAAGATTCATTTTTTACTAAGAGAAGGTAACATGTTGGTTTATTCACTTGTAGTGGCAGTTGACACCTTTAAAACCCCATAGAATCCAAAGTTAAAATATGAAGTGGAAATTAGAAGCATGTCTTTTATACTTGAAAATGTTAAACTTTGGCAGGTATTTGAAGATGAAGAACAAATTAAAATATTTTTGGAGGTTGTAGGGGATTTGTCTAATTCAAAAATTGATCAGGAAGAGGAAGCTGAGAATGCTAAAGAGGAAGAGGTTGAAGATGTGTTTCCTTGGAAAGATTCTACTGTGAACCACAAAATTGTACAATTGAAAGGAAAAAAAACTACAAGTTTAGCTATGAATACTAGCATGTTTCATATTAGAAAGGTAGATAGAATAGTACTCAACTATCTTGTGAGTTTTGTTTTTCAGGTTTAAATAGTTTGTTATGTAAATGAATCTATTGCTTTTATACTAGTCTAATTTACCTTGCAACAAACCAGTAGAACTAGTATCCATTTTTGTGTACTTTCCATTATCTCGATAATATGAATCATGCCTAATTTAAAACACACACATGCACACATTTAACATTATAAATTTTGAAAAATAGCCATGGATAAGAAGAACACATTGTTTAAAATTGTACAAGAACATATGCATTATATTCTTCATGAAAAGTAACATAGCGCTATTAAAAAAACTGAAATTTTATGTAGTAATAAAAATATATATATCACTAAAAATTATATTTTTAGAAGTCAATGTAGACTTTCACTATTGTTCATATTGTAGAATATTTTTGCAACAAAAATATGTATAAACAAGTTTAGTTTGTCCAACATTTTGGGTGGACACTCCACCCATC
This sequence comes from Pinus tabuliformis, assembly GCA_031772625.1. Classification (NCBI taxonomy): domain Eukaryota; kingdom Viridiplantae; phylum Streptophyta; class Pinopsida; order Pinales; family Pinaceae; genus Pinus; species Pinus tabuliformis. Next base: position 140,199,345 of record CM062818.1, read on the forward strand.
ATCAGGGATTAGAAAGCTTTGATTATGATCAAACAAGTGTTGAGAAGCCTTTAAATAGTTAAGGACACAAAGTAGTTGTTACAAGACGATAATTCAAAGGTCAAATTGGAAAGAATTTGTATTAATTATATAAGGAACAAATGTAACCAAAATAGGAAAAATTAAAGGGCGAAGATAGGGATTTAAGAGGAAAGAAAAAAATAATAATAAGAATAAGAATAAAAAAAAAATCTTCTTATTAAAAATTAAAGAATAATTAATAAATAACTAACTAATAAAAATTGATGAGAGAAAATATTTATGATAAAAGAATAGAATTATATGTAAACATAAATATATAGATATATAACAATTTGAAATATATATATATATATATATATATATATATATATATATATATATATATATATATATATATATATATATATATATATATATATATATATATATATATATATATATATATATATATATATATATATGGAAGAAAAGAGTGTTGTAAGATTAGCAGAAAGAGAGGGGAAATAGATAAAAGAGGAAAAAATGAAATTATGAAGAATGATAAAGAAGGGGAATAGGAAGAGCTAGGAGGAAGAAAATGATGGAATAGATGAAGGATTAGGCAAAAATACTTATTGAGCAAAGTGATGGATGATCGGTTGCCAACATTGACTTAGCAGGTAGCCATCTTCCCTACTAAATTTGTTGGGGTGCTTCTTGATTTCGAGAGCTTCCTAGATGATGCAAGAGTTATAAGATTAATGGTCCCTTAAATTCTTGTATAAGATGAGTTTTTTATTTAGAAAGGAATTGAGGAGAAAATATTTTTAGGGCTCGATAAGTGGCCTTTCGGGAAGGGTGGTGGTGGGAATGAGCATGAAAATATCTTTCAGTGTGGGTCTTCCTTCTATAGACTTGATGAATTAGCGAGACATTAGGAAGGAAGGTAACAAGGACATCAAGAAAGGGAAATGATTTATTGGATTCAATTTCCATTGTAAATTAAATATTTGGAGAGATATTAGTAAGATGGGAAAGAAAGGAATTAAGGAGAGGAAGGCCATGCTACCAAATGACAAAAGTGTCATCGACAAATTGATACCAACACTTTGGATTTTGATGCCAAGATTTGAGTGCCATGGTTTCAAATTGTTTTGATCAATCTAAAATATTAGCACCTCATATGTGTTGATCAATAGAAAATTTTAGCCTTCATTCCTTTCTATCACTCTCACATCATCCAAGAATCTCTCGAAATCAAAAAACACCCCGAAAAAAATTCAACAAGGAAGATGGCTACTTGCTAAGTCAATCTTGAGAACCTGTCATCCATGTTATACAACAAACTCACAAAATAGACCTCAACGACTTCAAAATAAACCTCTTCGAAGGGGCAACCTCCTTTACTTTACACAAATGAACCATTCTTGGATGGTTCAAATGACAAAACCTCCTTTCTACATATAGGAGTCTAAGGGGTCACAATATAATCAAAGCTGACATAACAATAATAATGTAAGGGAACAATAATAACAATACTGGGCTTCTATGGGTCACAAAAATAACAATATGGGGACTACATGGGCACAATAATAACAATAAGGGAGCTACACTAATAACAATCAGGAAATGCACTAGTGTTATAGGGACCCAACATGCCCCTCTCCTTCAAAAAAGTGTTGTCCTCAATGCTTGATTAGTTCTGCATGATTCTATATAAAATTATCATCCTCCCATGTGGAATCTTTCCTAGGTAAGTTCTTCTACTTGATAAGATACTCTGAAATTGATCAATTTTGTAGTTTTCGATTTCTTGTTTCCATGACTGCTTTAGGTTCCAATATGATTTCTTCTTCCTTGTCAGGTTCTGGAAATATTGTTTTAACTGGGAGCTTGTCACCTATAACCTTCTTTAAGCATGAAACATGGTAAACTGGGTTCACTCGAGAAGATGTAGGAAGCTCCAATTTGTATGCCATAGTAACAATTGTTTGCAACACCTTGTGAGGAACATAATACTTTGGTGATAATTTATTATACTTCTTAGCTTGCTTGAGGGACATTTGTTTGTATGGTTGTAGTTGTAAAAATACCCAGTCACCTACACCAAAACTTATTTTTCTACGATGTTGATATACCTCTTGTTTCATTATATTTGGTGCCAAACTGAAGTTATCCTTTAAGAGTTGGAGAACTTGTTGTTGATGCTAAATGTGATCTTCCACACCTTGAACCTTAGAATTTTCTCATAAAGGTGATGTGATGAATGGTGGATTATAACCACAAAGTGCCATAAATGGGGTCATTTTTGCTGCAATATGGAAGTAAGTGTTATACCACCATTCAACTAGAGGTAACCACTTGACCTATTGTGTCTTTTTATCATATACAAAGAAACAAAGATATCCTTCCAAACATTTGTTCACTATATCAGATTTCCCATCTGATTGAGAATTATAAGATGAGCTATGAGCTAATTGAGTACCCAGATAAGAATATAATTCCGTCCAAAAATTTCCAGTGAAAATAGGATCTCTATCACTTATAATAATCTTTGGGTTTCCATGTATCTTTTGAATTGTTTCCATAAATGTAGTAGCAACTATATTGGCTTTAAATGTATGAGATAATGCAAAAAAGTGTGCATACTTGGTAATTCTATCAAATACCACCATGATGACACTCTTTCCTTCAGACTTGGGTAAACTTGTGATAAAATCCATTGAAACCTCCTCCTAACATTGGCTTGGAATGGATAAAGGTTGTAACAAACCAAGGGTCTTAATTGTCTCAACTTTATTTTTTTGGCAAACCAACATTCCGCCACAAAATTTTGAATATCATATTTAAGGCCATCCCAAAAAAAATCCTTCTTAACCCTGTGGTTATTTTTTTTAAAATCTTGAGTTCCCTCCGAAGGGAGAGATGTGCGATTCTCGAAGAATTTTTTGTTTCAGTTGGGAATTCTTACAAAGGTACTAGTGATCTTTGTACCATAATGAATCATTATTCCAGTTGAATGTGTCAGATGTACTACGATCTTGCTGTAACTTTCGAATGAGTTCCCACACCTCTTCTTCATTCTTCCATTCATCCCTTACTTTGGTTATCTAATCTGGTTCAATAATATAAATGGCACAAACCAATGCTTCCACAACCTCATCATTTCTTGAGATTGCGTCTGCAACAACAATTTTATTCAATTTTTTGTATATGATTTTAAAGTCATAACCCAACATCTTTGTGACCTATTTTTGTTTCTCTTCTGAAGATAATCTTTGTTCTAAAACGTATTTACCTTTAAGTTCCTTCCCATTAGGTAAGGTCGCCATTTCTTAAGTGAATGTAGTATTGCCAACATTTCCTTCTCATAAATATCTTTGTGTAAATACTTTCCTTTGATTGGACGAATTACAAAATAAATTGATCTTCTTTCTTGCATTAAAAAAACACCACTTCCATTTCCTGAGGCATCACATTCCACAATAAAAAAAATTATGAAGTCTGGCGTTGCTAAGACTGGTGCTTGGCACATTGCCGCTTTAAGATGCTCAAAGGCCTTAGTTGCTTCAGGAGTCCAAGAAAATGCATCTTTCTTTAGTAATTTTGTTAGAGGTGCTATTATTCTCCCATAATTCTTAACAAACTTGCAATAATATCTTGTCAACCCGAGAAATCCTCACAGATGCTTTATGGATGTGGGAATTTTTCATTCCTTAATGGCTTTAATTTTTTTAGGGTCTACCTTAACACCCTCATGAGATATGACATGACCCATATATTCCACCTCCTGTACTCCAAAGAACTATTTGGAGTTTTTTGCATATAATTGTTTCTCCTCCAATAGCTTGAGCACCCTGTCAACATGTTGAACATGATCCTTCCAAGACTTATTGTATATTAGTATATCATCAAAAAATACTAACACAAATTTTCTAACGAAGGGTTTGAAAATGGAATTCATGAAACCTTGAAATGTAGAAGGTGCATTGGTAAGGCCAAAAGGCATGACCAAAAATTCATACTGAACCTCATGAGTTCTAAATGTTCTTTTCGAAATGTCTTCAGTATTCATTCTTATTTGATGATATCCTGAATGAAGATCCAACTTGGTGAAGTAAATTGCTCCATGTAATTCATCCAATAATTCATCAATGACAAGAATTAAAAAATTATCTTTAATAGTGAGCTTGTTTTGCTCCCTATAATCTGGAGACATGCGCCATAATCCATCCATTTTGTGCACCAATACTACTAGAGTAGAGAAAGAACTTTGACTAGGTTGAATTGTACCAGCCTCTAGAATTTCTACAACCATGTGTTCAATTCCACTCTTTTGGGCATAGGGATATCTATAAGGCCTGATGTTTAGATGAATACTTCTTGGAATGAAATGAATAGCATGATCATGATCACGAATATGTGGGAGGCCTTTGGTGTTCTCAAATACCTTGGAATAATTGTCCAAGACTTTTTGGAGGTCTGGAGAAATAGATGATTTCGATGTTTGAGCCTCTAGTGAACATAATTGTGCAATTGCACCCCGTTGTTATTTCTTTAGAAGATTTTTCATGCCATTAGAGTTGATTATATTTCCTAGTTTCCCTGTGATACCATTTAATCCAACTTTTTTTCCTTCCCAAAAAAATTTCAAGAAAATTTCTTGAAAATTAAAAGCTATCGTAACCAAAGATTGTAACCATTGTACTCCTAGCACAACATCAACACCACCCATTGGAATAGAAAGCATTGGACTATTCAATAAATATTCTCCCATGGATAGCTTGATATTATGGCACTTTCCTAAGAAATTTATTGTTTCTCCATTTGCAGCCATCCCTTGACACTTTGGGGCTAGATATAGGAAGAAATTTAATTCCTTGGCTATCTTACAATGAATAAAATTATGGGTACTACCCAAATCAATCAACAATATTACCTTTTTCTTCTTGATATTTCCTTCTATATTGAGAGTTTTAGGAGTGGCAATTCCTGCCAATGCATTACAAGATATGGTTTAATTCATTTCTTCTTTATCTGGGGTTGGTTCCTAGTGTATATCCTCTTCTTTTGACATTTATTTTTCCTTTTCTTCCTCCTCTTCACAATTGATGTAAAATAATTTCTTCTGAGCACAATTATGACATTTAGTGTATTTTCTATCACAACTATAACAAATCATTTTTGCGTTTTTTCTTGCCATTGTTGTGGTGTTAACCTTGTAGGTTGTGGAAAGCTAGGAGAAACCACTCTTCCATCTTTATAGTTGTGAGTGGTAGGTTGTCTTGTTTCCATAATTGTGCTTTCAATTTTTCTTTCCAACCTGAATGCCTTCTCCAATGAATCAGGTTCCCAAAGGTGAACCTCATTTTGGATGTTATCCTTAATATTCCCGAGGAATACGTCAATCCTATACTCCTCTGGAATATCGTTTACCCTTATATTCAATTTTTGGAAGTCCTCAATGTGCTCCACTATTGAACCCTTTTGTTTGAGATTTATCAATTGGCTTAGAAAGAAGGTGTTTCTCTTTGTATCCTCATAATGTGCTATCATTTCCTCCGTAAAAATTGACCATGTGACAATTTGTTTACAAGAGAAAATCCATTGATACCATAGAAACTCATTGGGTTCTAAATATAAAGTTGCAATGAGTACCGTTTGTGTGTTTTTCACATTATGGAGATCAAAATATTCCTCCATGTGTAGTATTCATGTTATGGGATTCTTTCCATCAAGATTCCTCATATCGATATTTGGAATATGGTGGGTCTTCAATACAATGTTAGAGTCTATGAAATCATTATTAACATTTATTTTGTTCTCATCATGAGTTTCTTCTACTATGTTTTCACCATTAGGAAGCATTTCTTGTAGCAACTTTGCCAAACCTGCCTTCAAACCTTCCATGTATTTCTTCAAATCTTCATTGTTTCCTTTTTCTTCATTGATGTCATTATTCACACTATCCATCTTAGCTTCCATTTCATTCTTCAAACCATCCATCTTAGCTTCTGTTACTTTTTGTCACAGTGAAATTTGTTGCACTTGGTCTCATAATTTTGATATATCATGTTGCATTTCTTCCTCTTGTTCATGAGTCACAGTAGAGCTTTCAGGTTGCTTACTAGGTGTTTCCATTTTCTTTCTTAGGGGAATCAATAAATTATAATTATGCTTCAATATTCCCTTTGAATCACTTCAAACTAATGTTTCGAACAAAACTTATGCAAATTTTTAAAAAGACTACACATTTTGTTTTTTGCTTTGTAGGAGCCCAATATTGAATCTGATGTATCTTTGAAATTTTACATTTTCAAGGTCTGAAATTTTGTCTTGTAGTAGCCCTCTGAGTTCTATTTCTAACGCCACAAGTTTGAACGAGATTAGATTCTCCAAGGGATATTTCTGCCCAATCTCCCAAGATGGCCTAGTTATAGACTGGTTCAATAGAGCGAACGTGTATGAAGTTCCTCATGTCACTCTTTAAATGTTCGGCTCTGAAAATGATAGACAACAAATTAAATTCCGTCCTATTTCTATCACTTTTTACGAAATTTAAATCTGATGCTGAGAGAGAAAGTTATGACGATTTTCCCAAGGTCACATGTTTGAGATGGAATTCGGAATCTTGGAAAATCCCTAACTTCCTCGGATAATATCTCCAAAAATGTATCGATACAATATCTAAAATTAGTACACAAGGTTCACCAATATTTTAGATCAAATGGGTTTCAATTTCACCTTCTGAAATTTCGTAGAAAAATAGTTATAGCAAAAATTCCACGATGACATGTTTGAAGCAACTTAACCCTAGAATACAAAGATCTGATACCAAATGTTATGCAACCAGCTCAAAAAATAGAAGAAAAGATAGATCAACGACTTCAAAAGTAAGTGCTTCGAGGAGGAAACCTCCTTTACATTACACAAATGAAAAATTCTTGAATGTTTCAAATGAAAAATCCTCCTTTCTATATATAGGATTCTAAAGGGTCACAATATAATCAAAGCCGACATAACAATAATAATGTAAGGGCACAAAAATAACAATAGTGGGCTTCTACAAGGCACAAAAATAACAATATGGGGACTACATAGGCACAACAATAACAATAAGGGGGGTACACTAATAACAATGAGGGAATACACTAGTGTTATAGGGACCTAACAATCCATCTCCTCACTCAATAAGTTTTTTTTCCTGATTCTTTATCTATTCCATCATTTTCTTCCTCCTAGATCTTCCTATTCCCTTCCTTTATCATTCTTGATAATTTTAATTTTTCCTCTCGAGGGCTCTCAACATATTTTGGCGGATTGGTAGGTCATTGAACATGTATATGGGGCAGACCATAATTTCTAGTGTCAGTCATTTATTGAAGTCTAATGTTTATGCACAAATGTTCTTATCGAATTCTTTATTTATCCATTTGTACTCAGCAATAGTATATTATCATTGTAAAACTTTATTTTTGTGGATATTATGGTACTCTAATCTTGATGATATAAGAATATAGGATAATATAGATGTTATATTTTTTGGATTCAGGGGCTGGTTTACTTATGATCCATCTAGATTTTAATCACAAATGTTTTTTGTATGGAGCTATATCATGAATGCACTCGAGTGCATTTGTTGATCTAACTTTTTATTTATTTAATAGGAATTATATATATATATATATATATATATATATATATATATATATATATATATATATATAATATTGTTATATTTCTATATATTTATGTATACAATATCACATCAATCTAATCATTATTTACATATAATTCTTTTCTTTTATCATAAATATTTGGTCTCTCATCACTTTTGATTATTAAATTATTTATTATTTATTCATTTTTTTCAATAAAAGATAATTTAAATTTTGTACTCTTAAATCCCTATCTTGACCCTTTGAACATTTAACTTTTCCTCTTTTGGTTACATTTGTTCCTTATACAATTAAGAAAAATTTTATCCAATTTGACCTTTGACCTATCCTCTTGTAATGGCTACTTTGTGTCCTTAACTATTTAAAGGTTTCTCAACACATGTTTGATCATCATCAAAGCTTTCTAGTCCCTGATGATGGGTTAGTGTCCACCCAAAACAATAGACAAGCTAAACTTGTTTATATATTTAGAAATCTAGTTCAATTTCTTACACTTAATATTTTTACAGCACATTCAAATTTACAATGAAAGTACCTCATATCATTCCTTCAATTTAATATATTTTTGTTTTTACTGTTGTCATTATGATACAAGTATTTTCCTTGATGGCAACTATACAGGTCAACACAGTTTTGATAAGAGGCTAACAGGAATATTCAGAGGCAATAGAGCAGTGGTATAGAGGATCAGGAAGATGGAACTAAGGACTATTGATCAAAATAAAGAAGTTGAAGGAGGAAGATGATGTAATAGCAGTTTAAGAGATACATGCAAGTTCACTTAGTCCAAGCAGCGTATACGCGCAGGTATTCAAAACAAAAAAAGTGTATAACATACACACGCACTCCCACAGAAGGCAAAGCGCATAAATGTTGAAAACCATGGTTTTGGTTTAAGGTATTTGGTCCAAGGTATCTTTGGACCATGGTATTGACCCTAGGTATTTAGTCAGAGTTATTTGATCTATGGTATTTGATCCTAGGTATTGGTCCTAAGCAGATTCGGTCCATGGTATTGAGAAAGGCCAAAAACTATATAAAGAAGACAGGATCATAAGGCCAGTGTGCAAGTGAATAAGATTCTAAGGAATACTTCTATCTGAAGTATATTTTATGTTGTAGGGTTATGTTTGGGAATAGATCTAAAATAGTTATGTGCACCTTAAGTTCAATATTGGATCAGGATCATGAGACCTTAAATGACTTATTCTTGAATGATCTGATATTGGTTGAGGCTAAATCTAATGTTTTGCGTCTGTTTTATTCGTTATCTATCATGATCTGGGTTTGTCTAAAGTCTAGAATTGCAGAAAAGTTTTGAGTCAATATTTGCAGATATGTATGTAGGTTCGTCTCGAAAAAATGGCATATACATGTAGGTTCTGTTCTTTCAAATAACATATACAAAAGCAAGGCTTGATGTTCAGAGATGACTGATCTATCAGATTAGTATTGCTGATTTATTACTGTTGCTATTTTACTATTGTCTGTCAATGAAGTCTTCTTAGATCTTAATGTAAATCTGAATGCATAAGGAGGTTGATATTTGATTGATTGTATAAGTGAGATGAAGTGTTTTTTGTTGCCTTCCTGTGTAAAGTTCTGTAAGTTGATAGAAGATGTTCAGTACACTGCTCGTTGGTACAGTTTGTGATTCATAGATTTTATGATTCAAAATATTTAGAGGTATATGCAGGTTAGGCTGAAGGAAGTAGTGTATACATGCAGGTTTTCTTCATTGAAGTAGGGTATACAGTCTGACACATGAATTTTTGAGGTTTCAGTTGGTTCTGAATGTTGATGTAGGTTTCTAGGTTCAGCACAGTGTTCTGATGACAGTGATCTAATTGTTTCAGATTAACTGCATGTTGGTTGATGAAGTTTGAGTTTCTAAATTTCTAATGGGTTATTGATGAATCAAGGTCTTCATATGTTTTGATATATGCTAGGAGCATCCAATCTGAAAATTCATGAAACGTGATCCTTGGTGGAAGAGTGGAGTTTTTCTGTAGGTTGGCACCTACGTACTAGTAAACATATTGGCTAGTACAAGAGCTAGGGGGTTGTAGCTCCCTCCCAATAGAACCTAGAGAACGAGAGAAGGTTGTAACCTTTGCATGTAGAAGCCTACACATTGGTATGAGTCTGCACCAGTACAAGATTGTAAACATATTTTCTTATTATTAAAAGAAGACAGAGACGACAACAGTAGGTGGTTTTCACCCACAATGGGTTTCCACATTAAATTTTGGTGTTCATGTTTGTTTCTTATGTGTGATGGTTTATTATGTTTATACTACACATGGTTACTATTTAATGATATATGAAATATTGATGCGTTGATTAAAGATCAACATATGATGAATTAATTGAATCATAAGTTTACTGCATAAACATTGGTTTCCTTAAAGACAGTTGCATGTACACGCTAGTTTCCCTCTCTAAAGTAGCGTATATAAATCTAATTATGAAAAAGAAAAATTCTTGATCTGATAATATTGATTCACCCCCCCCCCCTCTCAATATTATTTCCAACAATTGGTATCAGAGAAGGTCATCCAAAAGAAGCTTGATCGCTTGAAGGAAAAAAACGAAAGCATGGGATCCATCAGACCACCAATCTTTGATGAGAGAAACTTTTTTTATTGAAAATAAGAACCATAGCCTATCTACAATCTCTTGGAACAGATGTTTGGGAAATTGTGGAAGGAGGATATAAATTTCCAACAGGAATTCCTACAAACATGGTAGGTGAAAAGCAATATGAAACCAATGCCAAAGCTGTCAATACTTTATTGGGAAGTTTGTCACAATCAGATTTTTTCAAATTCATGCAGCTCAAATCAGCCAAGGAGATATGGGACAAAATCGTTTAGAGCTACAATGGAGACTCTCAGGTAAAACGTGCTAAGCTTCAAACTCTCAGAATTCAGTATGAAACTCTTAAGATGTATAGTGATGAGAGTATAGCTAGTTACTTCTTACGTATAGATGAGGTTGTTAATTGTATGAAGAATCTGGGTGAAGAAATAAAGGAAGTTACCTTAGTTGAGAAAATTTTGAGATCCTTGTCTACTAAATTTGAATCAAAAGTGTTTGCCATAGATGAAAAATAATATCAGTAGAATATCACTATGACACAGCTTCACAAAATTCGAACTACTTTTGAGATGAGAAAAGGAGGTCCATCAGATATGAGAGAAGCCACATTTAAAGCTTCAGCAAAAGGAAAAGAAAAGGAAGAACATAATGAATCGTGACACATTTTAGAAGAAGAAGATGAGGTTAATTTTGTCAAGAAGCTTCAACGGGGTTCTGAAAGGTTCAAAGGTAAGCTACCTTTCAAATGCTTTTCTTGTGGTAGAGTAGTTCATTATGCTACCAGATGTCCTCATAAGATAAATATGAAAAAGGAAAGGAATGTGCAAAAGGGAATAGGAAACAAGTTGTGAATAGAATGAGTTACTATACTCATGAAGATAGGAATGGTTTATCTAATAGTGATGAACATGAAACTGGACAAAATTACAAACTTCTCATGGTTTATGATAGTGATGATTTTTGGGATAGTTTAGAAGAGGATAGTGATGGTTTATCTAATAGTGATGATTATAGACTTCTCATGGCTTATGGCAATGATGATTTTTGGGATGATTTAGAAGAGGAAAACTTTCATGAAGAAATCTCTAAACTCAAAATTTGTTTAGAAGAAAAGAATATGATCATAGATACCTTGACATACCAACTTGTTGAAAAAGAAAAACACAATGAAAAACTAGAATGTGAAATTGTGGGTCTAAGAAAAGATCTTGAGAAAACAAAATCTCTCAATCTTAAATTTTCTAAAGGATAAGAAACCTTAAATTAAATTATCAAAGATCAGTGTTCTCCTCTAATAAAGACAGGTCTTGGATATACTGAAGAAGCATCTCAATCACAGAAGTCATCAACCTCCACCAAAAGCTATCTTGATGCAGCAAAGACCAATGAACAGTATGACAATCATCAGCAAAAGCATAAAGCTGATCACCAGGTAAATCATACTCAATTTTCTCCAAGGATGAATATCAATAGAAGCCACAACCAACCTCGGGCAAATCATACTCAATTTGCTCCAAAGATGAATATCATTAGAAACTACAATCAATAGGTAAACTGTTAGGTCCCTATAATACTAGTGATTCTCCCATTACTATTATCGTTGTATCCCTTATTGTCATTATTGTGCCCCATAGAATCCCTCTATTGTTATTTTGTGCCTTTATATTATTATTGTTAGGTCGGCTTGGTAATATTGTCACCCCTTAAACTCCTATATATAGATAGGAGATTTTGTCATTTGAATCATCCAAGAATTGTTCATTTGTGTAATGTAAAGGAGGTTTCCCCCTCGAAGAGGCTTATTTCTAAGGCGTTCATCTATATTTTCTATCTTTTTGTGAGTTGGTTTCATAACATTTTGTATCAGAGCTTTAGATTCTAGGGTTTCACTACTCCAAACAGGTCATCGTGGAATTTTCGCTATACCTTTTTTCTGTGATATTTCAGAAGCTAAAACAAAAACCCATTTGATATGAAATCATTTTGAATCTCTGTTCCAAATTTCAGATCCTGTCTCATTATATTTTTGGAGATATAATATGAGGAAGTTAGGGTTTTTGCAGACCCCCGAATTACATTCCAAACAAGTCACCTTGGGAAAATTGTCATAACTTTTTCTCTGAGCATCAGATTGAATTTTTGTAAGAAGATATAGAAAGATGATGAACTTTAGTTTTTTTGGGTATCATTTTCAGAACCTAAGGTTGAAACAATGACCCACACCACATCGTACAAGTTCTCTCTACTAAACCAATCTATACTCAGGTCATTGTGGGAGATTTGGCATAACTCTTCATTGCAGAATCCAATCTTGATTAAACTTGCAGGGTTAGAAATATTACTCAAGAGGTTACCATAGGAAGAAATTTCAGACCTGGGAGATCCAAAATTATAGAGATACGTTAGATAAAATATCGAGCTCCTACAAAGTGAAAAAAGTTGTGTAGATTTTTTTTAATTTTTGCATAAGCTTGGTTTGAAAAATTAGTTTGAAGGAATTCAAAGGGCATAGTGAAGAATTATTATCGGTAATTGATGCCCTGAAAAAGAAAATGGAAACACCTAGTAAGCAACCTGAAAGCTCTAGCATGACTCATGAAGAAGAGGAAGAAATGAAACATGATATATCAAAATTACGAGACAAAGTGCAACAAATTTCACTCGCACAAAAAGTAAGAGAAAATAAGATGGATGGTTTAAAGAAATACGTAGAAGCTAAGTTGGATGGTTTGAAGAAAGGCATAGAAGCTAAGATGGATGGTTTAAAGAAAGGCATAGAAGCTAAGATGGGAAACGTGCAAGCTAAGATGGACGGCGTGGAAGCTAAGATGGATGGCGTGGAAGCTAAGATGGATGATTTAAAGAAAGGCATGGAACATTTGCAGACAAATTTGAAGATAAATTTGACAAAGTTTCTACAACAAATGCTTACTAATGGCGAAAAGGTTGTAAAGTAAACTCATGATGAGAACAAAATAAATGTTAATCATGATTTCATAGACTCTAACGTTGGACTGAAGAACCACCATGTTCCAAAGATCGATATGAAGAAGTTTGATGGCAAGGATCCTGAAACATGGATACTATAGATGGAGCAATTTTTCGATCTCCATAATTTGCAAAACACACAAAAGGTACGTATCAAAACTTTATATTTGGAACCAAATCAGTTTGTATGGTATCGATGGCTTTGCTCTGGTAAACAAATTGTCACTTGGGCTATTTTTACAGATGAAATGATAGCACATTATGAGGATACAAAAAGCAACACTTTTTTTAGCCAATTGATAAATCTCAAACAAAATGGTTCAATGATGGAGCACATTGAGGACTTCCAAAAATTGAATATAAGGGTAAAAGATATTCTAGCAGCGCATAAGATTGATGTGTTCATAGGGACTTTAAAAGATAACATCCAACATGAGGTTCGTCTTTGGGAACTAGATTTATTGGAGAAGGCATTTAGGTTGGCAAGAAAAATGGAAAGAAAAATTATGGCAATAAGGAAGCCTACCACTCACAATCACAAAGATGGAAGTGTCACTGCCCCTAGCCATCCACAACCTACAAGGTTGACACCACAACAATTGGAAGAAAAAAGAGCAAAAGGGCTTTGTTACAGTTGTGATAGAAAATACACTAAAGCTCATAAGTGTGCTGAGAAGAAATTATTTTACATAGATTATGAAGAGGAGGAAGAAAAGGAACAAGAAACGTCAAAAGAAGAAGATATACATTAGGAACAAACCCTAGAAAAAGAAGAAATGAATCTGACCATATCTTGTAATGCATTGGCTGGAATTACCACTCCTCAAACTATCAAGATAGAAGGGCATATCAAGAAGAAAAAGGTAATAATGTTGATTGATTCGGGAAGTACCCATAATTTTATTCATTGTAAGATAGCCAAGGAATTGAATTGCTTCCTATATCCAGCACCAGAGTGTCAAGTGATGGTTGCAAGTGGAGGAACCATAAATTGCTCAGGAAAGTGCCATAATATCAAGCTATCCATGGGAGAATATGTATTGAATAGCCCAATGCTTTCCATTCTAATGGGTGGTGCTGATGTTGTAGTTGGAGTCTAATGGTTATAATCCTTGTGTACAATAGCTTTTAATTTTCAAGAAATTTTCATGAAATTCTCTTCAGAAGGAAAGGAAGTTGAATTAAGGGGTATCGCAGGGAAACTGAGAAAGATAATCAGCTCTAACGGAATGACAAAGCTTCTAAAGAAAGAACAACGAGGCATAATTTCACAATTATGTTCACTAGAGGTTCCCACATCGAAATCATCCATTTCTCTAGATCTCCAAAAAGTCTTGGACAATCATTCCAAGGTATTTGAGACTCCCAAAGGTCTCCCACCTATTCGTGATCATGATCATGCTATTAATTTGATTCCAGGAAGTGTCCCTCCAAACATCAGCCCTTACATATATCCCTATGTCCAAAAGAGTGAAATTGAACATATGGTTGCAGAAATGCTAGAGGCCGATATAATTCAACTTAGTCAAAGTTCTTTATCTGCTCTAGCATTATTGGTTCACAAGAAGGATGGATCATGGCGCATGTGTCCAGATTATAGGGAGCTCAACAAGTTCACTATTAAAGATAAATTTCCCATTCCTGTCATTGATGAATTATTGGATTAATTGCATGGATCAATTTACTTCACCAAGCAGGATCTTGGTTCAGGATATCATCAAATCAGAATGAAGATTGAAGGCATTCCAAAAATAGCATGTAGAACTAATGAGGGTCATTATGAATTTTTGGTCATGCCTTTTGGCCTTACTAATGCCCCTTCTACATTTCAAGGTTTGATGAATACCATTTTTAAACCCTTCCTTAGAAAATTTGTGTTATTATTTTTTGATGATATACTAATCTAAAGCAAGTCTTGGAAGGATCATGTCCAACATGTTGACATGGTGCTCAAACTATTGGAGGAGAATCAATTATATGCAAAAATCTCCAAATGTTTCTTTGGAGTACAAGAGGTGGAATATCTGGGTCATATTGTATCTCATGAAGGTGTTAAGGTATACCCTAGAAAAATTAAAACCATTAAGGAATGGAAAATCCCCACATCCATAAAGCATATACAAGGATTTCTCAGGTTGACAGGGTATTATCGCAAGTTTGTTAAGAATTATGGGAGAATAGCAGCACCTATAATAACATTATTGAAGAAAGATGTATTTTCATGGACTCCAGAAGCAATAAAGGTATTTGAACATCTTAAAGAGGAAATGTGCCATGCACCAGTCTTAGCTACACCGGACTTCACAAAAACCTTTATGGTGGAATGTGATGCCTCAAGAAATGGAATTGGTGTTGTTTTAATGCAAGAAGAAAGACCCATTACTTTCGAAAGTTGTCTAATGAAAGGAAAGTATTTACACAAAGCTATTTATCAGAAGGAAATGTTGTCAATACTACATGAACTTAAGAAATGGAAACCCTACCTAATGGGAAGACAGTTCAAGGTAAAAACAGATCATGATAGTCTTAAATACTTTTTAGAACAAATAGTATCTTCAGAAGAGCAACAAAAATGGGTCACAAAGATGTTGGGTTATGACTTTGAAATCATCTACAAAAAAGGGAAGAAAAATGTTGTGGCAGATTCACTCTCAAGAATGGATGAGGATGTGTAAGCATTTCTTTGCGCCATTTCTATTATCCAACCAGATTGAATAAAAGAAGGAAGGGATGAATGGAAGAATGAAGAGGAAGTGTGGGCACTCATTCAAAAGATACAACAAGATCCCAGTACATCTGATACATTTAGCTGGAAAAATGATTCGTTATGGTATAAGGATCGGTTATACCTATGTAATAATTCCCAACTCAAACAAAAGATTCTTAGTGAATTGCACACCTCTCCCTTAGGAGGGCACTCAGGATTTCTAAAAACCTACCACAGGGTTAAGAAGGATTTTTTTTGGGATGGCCTTAAATCGGATATTCAAAATTTTATGGTGGAATGTTTGGTTTTCCAACAAAATAAAGTTGAAACAATTAATACCCCATGACTATTACAACCTTTATCCATTCCAAGCCAACGTTGGGAGGAGGTTTCAATGGATTTTATCACAGGTTTACCCGAGTCTGAAGGAAAGAGTGTTATCATGGTGGTAGTTTACAGACTTACCAAGTATGCACACTTTTGTGCATTATCTTATCCATTTAAAGCGAGTAAAGTTTCTACTGCATTTATGGAAACAATTAGAAAGCTACATGGAAACCCAAAGATTATTGTAAGTGACAGAGATCCCATTTTCACTGGAAATTTTTGGACAAAATTATTTTCTTGCCTTGGTACTCAGTTAGCTCATAGCTCATCTTATCATCCTTAATCTGATGGGCAAACTGAGATAGTAAACAAATGTTTAGAAGGATATCTTTGTTGCTTTGTATTTGATAAATAGGCACAATGGGTCAAATGGTCACCTCTAGCTGAATGGTGGTATAACACTTCCTTCCATATTGCAACAAAAATGACCCCATTTATGGCACTTTATGGATATCATCCACCATCCATCACATCATATTTAAGAGAAAATTCTAAGGTTCAAGCAGTGGAAGATCACATCAAGCATCAGCAACAAGTTCTACAACTCTTAAAGGATAACCTCACCTTGGTGCAGAATAGAATGAAACAGTAGGCAAATCAACATCGCAGCGAAAGAAGTTTTGATGTAGGCGATTGGGTATTCCTACGGCTACAACCATATAAATAATGTCCCTCAAGCAAGCTAAGAAGGATAATAAATTATCACCAAAGTATTATGGTCCATACAAGGTGTTGCAAAAGATAAGTACTATGGCATACAAATTGGAGCTTCTTTCAGCTTCCCGAGTGCACCCAGTTTTCCATGTTTCATGTTTAAAGAAGGTTATAGGTGAAAATATTCCACTTCAAATAATATTTCTAGAACTTGATGAGGAAGGAAAAATCATATTGGAACCTGATGCAGTCAAAGAAACAATAACTCGACAACTACAAAATCGAACAATTTCAGAGTATCTCATCAAGTGGAAGAACTTACTCGTTGAATATTCCACATGGGAGGATGAGAAGTTTATACAAAAGCATCCAGAACTACTCAAGCATTGAGGACAACAATTTTTTTAAGGAGAGGGGCATGTTAGGTCCCTATAATACTAGTGATTCTCCCATTACTATTTTCGTTGTATCCCTTATTGTCATTATTGTGCCCCATAGAATCCCTCTATTGTTATTTTTGTGCCTTTATATTATTATTGCTAAGTTGACTTGGTAATATTGTGATCCCTTAGACTCCTATATATACATAGGAGGTTTTGTCATTTGAATCATCCAAGAATTGTTCATTTGTGTAATGTAAAGGAGGTTGCCCCCTCGAAGAGGCTTGTTTCTAAAGCGTTCATCTATCTTTTCTATCTTTTTGTGAGCTAGTTTCATAACGTAAATAGATTCGACAGTCGCAGAAACTTCTTTAATGGGGAATGTTTTTCATGTCATAATTTTTGGCACAAAGCTACTCAATGCATTGCTTACAAAACCATCATGACTAGAGAAGCACAAAATCAAAGGAATGTAACAGGGATCAAGAGAAGTTCCTATAATAACTTTTCTCCTCTTGAAAATGAAATAGAATGCTCAATCATCATGAAGAATCTGAATGTAGGAGAAAATTTTGGCAAACACCTCAAAAGGAGCAAACGCCATTAAATCCCAAGATATGGAGAAGGAAATAATATCAAATAGAAAGATGTGGTATAGCCTTGTATGCAGAAGGACAAGAAAATTAGTGGTACATCGACAGTGGATGCTCCAAACACATGACATGTGAAAAAAAGAAACTTCACTCATATAATGCCTTAGAAAAGGAAAAGAATGTCTCATTTGGAAATGACACTCTAGTCGTCATAAGAGGTAAAGGTTCTATTTTCTTGAAAGAAAAGGTTAAAGCTGGAAATGTTATGTATGTAGATGGTTTAAAGCATAACCTGTTGAGTGTCAGTCAAATGTGTGATCAAGGAAATGAAGTGGTGTTTCGATCAAATGGATGTGTTGTTCGTGAGATTGATATAGGAGAGACCGTGATCAAAGTTACAAGAACTCCAAACAACTTATACATACTCAAAGGAGGACAACAACAATGATATCTAAGCAAAAATGATGAAAACTAGTTGTAGCATAGAGGATTGGGACATCTAAGCTTTTCTAAAATAAGAAAAGCATGCAGACTCAAGGTTGTTCATGATCTTCCAGATATCAACATCTGATAAAATACAATATGCAAACCATGTCAAATTGGTAAGCAAACCAGAGTTCACTTCATGGAAAAAGAAGGGTCAGCTAGTAAGCCTCTTGAATTTATCCATATTGATTTATGTGGACCAACAAGGAAAAAGTCACCTCGTGGAGAAGAATACTTTATTTTTTTCATTGATGATTTTTCTAGAATGTGTTGGATAGGTCTTCTAAAGCATAAAGATGAAGCATTTGAAAAGTTCCAAGCCTTCAAATCTTTGTTTGAAAACGAATCAGATTGAAAAATCAAGTGCCTCAGATCTGATCGAGGAGGGGAATTTATATCGGATGAATTCTTTGAATTTTGTGAACAACATGGAATAAAAAGGTAATTCTCCACTACAAGAACACCTCAACAAAATGGTGTAGTAGAAAGGATGAACAAAACAGTTCAACAAATGGCTCGAGCCATGCTAGATGAATCTGGAACTCCTACAACCTTTTGGGGTGAAGCTGCATTCGCTGTCGTGACTATTCTCAACAAAGAAAATGTTCAAGTAAATAGCACTCAAACTCCACATGAACTTTGGTATGGAAAGACTCCTACTGTAAAATACTTTAAAGTTTTTGGAAGCAAATTTTTTATCAAAAGGACTGATGAAAAACTTGGTAAGTTTGAACCCAAACCAGATAAAGGTATTCGTCTTAGTTATTCTTCCAGAAGTAAAGGATATAAATGTTATAATAAAAGACTTAGGAAAAATGTTGAAAGCATTGATGTTGTAGTTGATGAAGCATGCAGAAATCCAAAACAAATAAAATCAACAGAAGATTATGCCAATGAGGAAGATGGGGATTACTTTCCCACAACAAATAAAAATTATATTGAAGAAGAAACCAATCAAGCACCAGAAGAAGATATAATGGTAGAAGAAAAGACTTCATCCAAGTATGTTCAGAAAAATCATCCAAAAACTCAAATTTTAGGGGAAAAGGAGGCTGGTGTACAGACAAGAAGAACTATTACAAGGACCTCAAGCTATCTAGCATTACTATCCTCCACCGAACCTCAAAATGTAAATGAAGCATGCAAAGATGAATGTTGGTTCAAGGCCATGGATGAAGAACTTGAGAAAATCGAGAAGAATGATACATGGGAATTAGTTCCTAGACCTCATGATAAAAATATTATAGGAACTAAATGGATATTCAAGAACAAGCTGAATGAAAATGGAGAAGTCATTAGAAACAACGCTAGACTTGTTTGTAAAGGGTTTGCTCAACAAGAAGGTATATATTTTGAAGAAACTTTTGCACTTGTTGCCAAACTTGAAACCATAAAGATGTTTCTTGCTCTTTCCAGTTTTCAGAAATTCAAAATATACCAAATGGATGTAAAATCAGCCTTCCTTAATGGAGATTTAGAAGAAGAAGTTTATATTAAACATCAAGAAAGATTCATTTTTGGAAATGATGCAAAATTTGTATGTAGACCCAAAAAGGCTCTCTATGGTCTGAAACAGGCTCCAAGGGCCTAGTATTACCACATTGAAAAATATCAACACCAACAAGGTTTTACAAAAGGTTCTACAGATAGCAATTTATATACAAAGATTGAAAATGATAAATTGCTAATTATTATTGTTTATGTTGATGATATCATTTTTGGTAGCAATTAAGAATCCATGAGTTAGAATTTTGCTTCAGTAATGCCGCAAGAATTTGAAATGTCCATGCTTGGTGAACTTACCTATTTTCTTGGTCTACAAGTTCAACAAACTAAATATGGTATTTTTCCTTCACAAACCAAATATCTCAAACAGATCTTGAAAAGGTACGGAATGGAAGATTCTAAATCTGTATGTACCCCAATGGTAATAGGATGCAATCTCAGCTCAAATGATGAATCAACAACAATACATCAACCAATTTACAGATCCATGATTGGCAGTCTGCTTTATCTAACAGGTACCTAACCTGAAATATGCATGCAGTAGGACTAGTTGGAATATTCCAATCAAATCCAAAGGAATCACACCTTCAAGCAGTCAAAAGAATTTTCAAATATCTTCAAGGAACTCAGGACTTTGGACTATGGTATCCTAGAGATGAAGATCTTACTCTTCATGCATATACAAATGCAGATTGGGTAGGAAGTGTTGATGATATGAAAAGCACTAATGGTGGTGCATTCTATATGGGTTCCAGTTCAGTGTCTTGGTTCAGCAAGAAACAAAGTTCAATTTCTTTATCTACAGCTGAAGCAGAATATGCGGCTGCTGCATCTTGCTGCACACAACTACTTTGGATGATGCAAACTTTGCAAGACATTCAGATCACATGTACTCCACCCATCTCCATTCTATCTGATAATACATGTGCCATCAGTATTTCAAAGAATCCAATCATGCACTCCAAGACCAAGCACATACCCATAAAGTACCATTTCCTACGAGAACAAGTGCTTGAACAAAAGGTCAAATTGGAGTATGTCCCCTCCAAAGAATAGGTTGTTGATATATTCACTGAACCACTGCCTAGAGAAATATTTGAATATCTCAGACAAAATTTGGGAGTTGTTGTTGCATCATCCTGTTGTTAAATCCAGTTTTTCAGAGGAAGTTTACTACACGTTGGTTTCATGAAGTATATGTGCAAGTACACACAAGTTGCCTTGGCTGAAAGTGTGTATATGTTTTTCTAATAGAAAACAGTGGTTCAGACTCTATGCTCTATCTTATTTTTTATGACTACAATCTGCTGATATACTTTTCTCATTAAATTCTTATTTGCTAACAAATATGCTTTGATGAATAACTTGCTGGCAATGCATAGGTAGCACAGGTTCAGGGGGAGTGTTCACATTCCACATTGTTGGCATTATGGTTTCTAAACTCAGCTATTTCTTATTTGCATCAGTCATGGTCTATATTTCAATGAGTTCTATTGGTCATATGATGTAATTTATTTCCCCAATATCCTTGGGATGGATGATGTAATAATTGTTGTATTTATGTCATGTATAAAATTTGGTATATCCCCACTTGGTTGGGCAGATGAGTCAAATATGGTGTATTCCCACTTGGTTGGATGATTGATGTATGTATGAGTTCTTGGTCATAGGGAGGTCATACTCACTTTTTTCAATTATAATGTCATGTTATTATATTGAAAAATCTCTCTGCAGACGCCGCATGTACTCAAGGGAGTATGGATAGCATCATGCAAAGGAGGAGAGTAGAGTGGTTCGCCCTTTTCCCTTGATGTCAAAGGGGGGGAGTATTTTGGCATTTTGGTGTTGTATGGTATCTCTAACAGTCTTTATAGCTTGCAGTAGTCAACACCATCATGGTTGCCATCAAGTCCAAAGGGAGAGATTGTTGGGATTATGATACACTTATTGTCCTTGATGGCAACTCTACAGGTCAACTTAGTTTTGGTAAGAGGCTAACAGGAATATTCAGAGGTAATAGGGTAGTGGTACAGAGGATCAAGAAGATGGAAATAAGGACTATTTATCAGAATAAAGAAGTTAAAGGAAGAAGATGATGTAAGAGCAATTTAAGAGATACACGCAAGTTCACTTAGTCCAAGCAGCGTATACACGCAAGTATTCAGAACAGAAAAAGTGTATAACGTACACACACACTCCCACAGAAGGAAAAGTGCGTACATGTTGAAAACCATGGTTTTGGTCTGATGTATTTGGTCCAAGGTATCTTTGGACCATGGTATTGATCCTAGGTATTTAGTCCGAGGTATTTGATCCATGGTATTTGATCCAAGGTATTGGTCGTAAGTGGATTCAGTCCATGGTATTGAGAAAGGCCAAAAAATATATAAAGAAGAGAGGATCATAAGGCTAGTGTGCAAGTGAATAAGATTCTAAGGAATACTTCTATATGAAGTATATTTTATGTTGTAGGGTTATGTTTGGGACTAGATTTTAAATATTTATGTGCACCTTGAGTTCAATATTGGATCAGGATCATGAGACCTGAAATGACTTATTCTTGAATGATCTGATATTGGTTGAGGCTAGATCTGATGTTTTGTGTCTATTTTATTCATTATCTATCATGATCTGGGTTTGTTTGAAGTCTGGAATTGCAGCAAAGTTCTGAGTCAATATTTGCAGATCTGTACGCAGGTTCGTCTCGGCAAAAGAGCGTATACATGCAGGTTCTGTTCTTTCAAGTAGCGTATACAAAATAAAGGCTTGATGTTTAGAGATGACTAATCTATCATATCAGTATTGATATTTTATTTCCGCTGCTATTTTATTGTTGTCTGTCAATGAAGTCTTCTTAGATCTGAATGTAAATCTAAATGCATAAGGAGGTTGATATTTGATTGATTGTATAAGTGAGAAGAAGTGTTTTCTATTGCCTGCCTGTGTAAAGTTCTGTAAGTTGACAGTAGATGTTCAGTACACTACTCGTTGGTACAGTTTTTTATTCATATGTTTTATGATTCAGAATCTTTAGAGGTATACGCAGGTTGGGCTGAAGGAGGTAGCATATACACACAGGTTTTCTTCATTGAAGTAGCGTATATAGTCTGATACATGAATTTTTGAGGTTTCAGTTGGTTCTAAATGTTTATGCATGTTTCTGGGTTCAGCACAGTGTTCTAATGACAGTGATCTAATTGTTTCATATTAACTGCATATTGGTTGATGAAGTTTGAGTTTCTAAATTTCCGATGGGTTATTGATGATTCAAGGTCTTCATATGTTTTGATATATGCCAGGAGAATCCAGTCTGAAAATACATGAAACATGGTCCCTGGTGGAAGAGTGGAGCTTTTTTGTAGGCTCGCACCTACGTACTAGTAAACATATTAGCTAGTACAAGAGCTAGGGGGTTGTATCTCCCTTCTAGTAGAAGCTGGAGAACGAAAGAAGGTTTTAACCTTCTGCAAGTAGAAGCCTACGTAATGGTATGAGTCCGCACCAGTACAAGATTGTAAACATATTTTCTTATTATTAAAAGAAGACAGAGACGACAACAGCAGGTGGTTTTCACCCACATTGGGTTTCCACCTTAAATCTTGGTGTTCATGTGTGTTTCTTATGTGTGATGGTTTATTATGTTTATACTACACATGGTTACTGTTTAATGATTGCTGAAGTGTTGATGCACTGATTAAAGATCAACATATGATGAATTAACTGAATCATAATTTTACTGCATAAATGTTGGTTGCCTTAAAGACAGTTGTGTGTACACGCTAGTTCCCCTCTCTGAAGTAGTGTATATAAATATGATTATGAAAAAGAAAAATAGTTGATCTGATAATACTAATTCAACCCCCCTCTCAGTATTATTTCCAATATTTACATGTTTTCATTACCACTAAATCCTTTCATGAGAGACCATAATAATTAATTTATGTTTATCCATAATTCTACAGTTTAAAAAAATGCATAACTCTTTCCCATCACACCTCTACTTTCCTAGAGATTTACTTCAATGTGTAACGTATGGTTAAAAAGGCTATGTAAATTTTACATTTTACTTATGATGATAAGTTTTAGCCAAATGTAAAATAGGACTTCGAACAATCCCAAATAAGCCACCAAATTGAATAATATGATTATCCAAAAATAACATCAATATTTGCATTGTGGTTTTCAATATAATGCAATATTTCTCATGAAGAAATGGATAAAATCAATTTCATTATTGTGAGCACCATATTCTTGTGTGTCTCATGTAATTCAATTAATGCTTATGGTATGTATGCTTGATACAAAAAAATGAAGATAATCGGGCATAGGAAGTTAGTTAAATAGATATACAAATCAATAGATTTATTTCAAGGGACGATGAATGATAATCATAATTAGCTTTAAAGTCTTAGTTTTATTAAACATTTATGATCTATGGATTAGGTTATAAGTTTTATTAATATTGTTTTGTATAAAAAAAAAAAAATGAGCATAGAACATGATAGTAAAATTGTAAACAATATAGTTCCTTGGGGGCAGCTCAATTGGTGATGGTCGTGAAAATGAAGTATTATGTACCACACGATTCCAAGTTGAAATACCCTAATTTACCCATGGTTCGTGTGCTAGAGGCAATGTGGTTCACCTAGGGTTTATAGTGGTAACAATTGAAATCAACCTCAGGTCACGTGAGTATGAGACTAGCCTAATTGTCAATTCCTCTAGTATATAAAAATTAAAAATAAACTAAATCGTAAAAAATATAAATATATAAGTGAATAGATCGTAATACATCAACTTAGGTAAAAATTTCAATCTATTGTAATTATAAATATTATTAAGATGATTGCAAGTTAGAGAAAGAAGACAAGTCATGCTACCATAATTAACCCACTACAAAGTGATCAGATGTATCCTCTCTTGATTTTAAAATTCTTAAAAACATAGACCTAAGCTTATGCATGAGTAATAATGAATAATAAACAACATTTTCATGATTGATGTTTTGGAATAGCTTTTATGACTTTAAAATCCCCTCTCCTTTTTAGTTCAAAAATTATTAAAATCTTCTTTTAATAATTAAAAAGTAAAAATAGTTTTCATATTTGGAGTCATTATCATGAAAGTGATATCTAAATGTGGATGTGATCTCGAAGGAAAGAGGATTTAAGTTGTATATATGTAATCTAATTTTGATTTATATATTAGTTTCCATTAAAAGTCAGAATTGACACAATTTTCTAAAAAAAACTTTACAAATATAATAAGTGATACTATAAGTTCTAATGAAACTCCATTGAAGTTATACAAGGACAATAAATCATTATCTAAGGTAGGAAAAGTTGAACAAAAGGAAGGTTGTGCGTGTCAAATTGGTAAAAAACAAAGAGATTTGTGAAGAAGAAAGTCCCACCAAAAAAAAAAATGTTCTTGCATTATAGAAACACTTCTACCCTTTAAGGGTGCCAAAAGTTCTTTGTGGAATTAAATAAATAAATAAATATCCAAACTCTATTGAAGAGAGATTTTATTAGATCCAGTCCATTACAAAACACACAATAGAATCCTATATTTATAGTAATGGGATAACTTACTGCAAGATGGAATGATAATGACTCCTACATGGATACAACTCGCACTTATTGGACAACAACACTCTCTAGAAGAATGCATTAGAACTCTAATGCATTGGAACAATACATTTCTCATCTGAACTCTAACGCTCCCCATTAATGGAGAAACATATTCTTTGCAACACATAATTTAATATTTGTTAGCTAATGTCTTCATCAATATGTTCTTCACTATAGCACATTATCTAACAAACCTCCTAATCAACAACATCTATGTCTATCCCAACCTAACATTTATAAAAATGACCAAAATGGTGATGACCATATAAAGAAACAACCATCTATTGGAATGCATGAGTAACTAGTAGTTGCAACCATTGGTCTATTAGGATGTTCTTTGTGTACGTGGTACATTCAACCATCTTTTAATCACATATACTCATACATGTAATTTTACATTTAACTCCCCCTGCATAATCATCATCATCATCCTCCTAGGTTTTCTTAGCTTATCCCAAACCATG
This sequence comes from Pinus tabuliformis, assembly GCA_031772625.1. Lineage (NCBI taxonomy): Eukaryota > Viridiplantae > Streptophyta > Pinopsida > Pinales > Pinaceae > Pinus > Pinus tabuliformis. The sequence goes on from CM062818.1 coordinate 140,225,423, forward strand.
ATTTGGGTTTTCTTGATTTACTCATAAGCATGCTCTTGATGCTCCTACATTAGACTACCAGGGAAGAAAAATACTCTACAAGAATCCTTGTCCATATGTTCCATGTCTCTTGTAAACTTTTGTTTCTTCATCACATACTCACGTGGTTTCTTCTTAGCACGAACAACAAATCAAGTGGTTTTTTATAACCAAAAAACATCACACCAAGTGGTTTCTAGTTGACTAAAAAATTTCCTTTGTCATGTGGGGTATTGTTAACCACAAACTTTGTATTATAAATTGGTTTTAATATTACCACAAACTACATGGGGGTCCACATTTCCTTATTAGCCTTACATTTGACTCAAGTATATACAATTCCCATACTCCATTAATGGAGATACCATGTACATAATCAAATATACTCTTTGTACCAATACATAAAGTCAAACATGACACCTTAGACATTCTTAAAACATAATGATTGACTCACATCCTGAACACTCACAGAATTTTAGCTTTGATTGTCGATCATTATTTGTTCTCATCTACTTCCATCTTCATTTATACCAAAATGCTTCCATGTGCATTGTCATCAAATTTTCATTGTCTTCACTTGAACTCCATCCTTTAACTTTCTTTTGTTTCTTTCTGTACATACATAAATATAATTATTTATGTCAATTAAAATCAATCCATCTCACTTTATGAAAAACTTCCATCATACATTCCCCCTTAATTGAAAATTCAATTTTTTTATTACCTAAGGACTGGTATTCAACATTGTAGTTCAAGAAATTGAATATTCAATTAGGGTGGGGGGAGCTCGATGTAACGGGAAAAGTTTGTATACTCAAAGGAATGTTATGATACCAATGTAGCGAACCAATTTCATATATGCAACATAATACTCAAAATATCTGGTATATAAGAATGTCCATAACGGGACAAATAATATATTATATAAGAATATTTGAATACAAGTGAGATATGAGATGATTACAAATGAGGGTGAGGATCCATTTATATACCTAGGAAGGTACCCCTTCATAAATGGTCATGTCCTTAAAGACATTTTTTCGTATACTTAGAGGAATGCTCAGATACCAATGTAACGAACAAAGTTCTTAACCTGCAATAATCTTTAGAATACTTCGAATATTTAAGCAAAGTATTTCAGTAGAAATCACATAAGAGAAATTTTCGGTCGGCGTGTTTAGAACCAACAAGTGTGGTTCGTCATCAAGACTAGATGAAGAGGTAGACCATGGCAAAGGCTTAAATAGAGAACAATGTAGAGACATAATTTCAAGTGACGGCTATATTTGAACAATAATTTTTAAATTATGATATTAATTTATTAATATATTATTAAGTAATGAATATATTAAACAGCTAGTTTTTGAAAAATAATATTTAAATAATGATATTAATTTATTAAAAACAAATATTAATAAGTAACGACTATATTAAATATTAAAATCAAATATACTAGTTTTTGAAAAATAATATTTAAATTATGATATAAGTTTATTGATTTATTAAAAACAAATATTAATAAGTACCGCCTATATTAAACAGCTAGTTTTTGAAAAATAATATTTGAATTAATTTCTTAAAGTCAAATATTAAAAAAAAGAAAAACTAACAAGAATAAAAAAATCGAAGTCAAACTCTAAACAAGGAGGGAAGTCTATAAAAATGAGTCAAGGTCCTAATTGAGACAAGATCATATAATAAATAAAAATAATTAATGGAAATAAAATAAACTAAATTAAAAATAATTAATGGAAAAATAAATAAAAGAAAAGAAAAATATACACAAGTCAAAAAATTAGTGCAAAACAGTGTCATGCATGCGACAATAGTGAGATGCAAACGAAAACTGAAACGGTGCTTTTACATGCTAACATGCATGCAAATGACAGCAAGCGTTCACAGAAATTAGCAGACAACACTCACACAAGCCAAAACAAAAAAAGCAACAGAAATGCTGCAAAACACAAGTAAAGTGGACTTACCCGGAAATAACTGAGTTGGATGTGCCGACAACTCCTAGATGTCTTGTGGAATGTCAGATATCCAAGATTGATGTGAAGAATGAGCTCTGTAGCATCAAATAAATAAGTTTGGGGCTTATGACGTGCATGCCACAAATATAGGAAAAGGCGACACTTGGAGGGAAGTTTCTAAAACGATCTTTGCATTTAACCTCCAGCTGCTAAAAATAGATCCCTAAAATATAGGGATGATTTTTGCATGTTGTTTTGTGTTAGTTCAGGAAAAGAAGCCATTGCATGCAAATCAAGTTGTTGGGTCACGAAGGGAACCAATCAACCTGAAGGGACATGCAACAACATATAAGACTGAGAGAGGGATTTGAGCAAATTCTGAGCTGAGATGAGTTGGGTTGGTTATCCTTGGGGGATTGCGCAATTTTTGGGGTCAACAAGTGACTGATGCGCAATTTATGGGTTGAGCTGCAATGTTGGGCTAGATTGCGCAGTTTTATCTGGGAAGCTTTTCTGATAGTTCTACGCAATTTAGGAGCCCAGCAAATTTGCGCAATTTTTGGAGGGAAGGTTGGTTCCCCTTCATAATTGCGTAATTTTCTAAGAGAGTTGCTCTGCCAGCAAATAGCTTAAGTGCATAATGGAAGCTTGTGAAGGGAGTGAATCAAACTGACATGCACAAGCTGGCAAGTCACTGGAAAACAAATGAAGCCTATGTACTTGACAGTGCAAGACATGCTGCTAAGGATGATTAGTAGGGAGGCTCCAAAACGAAGCTAAGGAAAAATTTTGGAGGGTGGTTGTAGCCACTACACTAAAACTTCATAAGAAAACAATAAGGGTGAAATGTACTTTGGTAACTGAAAGGGATGCTTTTGAAAACCATATAAACGAATCACAGTAAAATTAGGGTATAAAAACCAACTCCCTATACTTTTCTCTTCAGTAAGCCTTAATATTCTTCTTTTCTCTTCTAAAATTCTATCTACCTCTTCCTATGTTATTTTAACCTTTAGAGGATATGAAAAGAAATCCATATATTGGGAGTATGAATGTGTAACACGCTACAGATAGATTACATTAGTCCATTTGTAAATTTCCTTCTATTTATTATCAACATCTGTAACTCTTAAAAGGAGCTTGGTAGATAGAAAACAGGAGGGGTAATTGAAGAGGACTAGATGAATTAAATAGGTCCAGTGGCGGCATGAGATAAATGAGACAGTAGTAGACAGGCCAAATATAAGGGCTCGGGTTAGATGTTTAGGGAAATTAATCATCTAGCGATCTGTTTAGAGAGTGACGAGTTGTATAGGTAAGAAGACAGACTCACCTATTTCTTCATACTCATTGTCCGAGAATATGGGTCTTGCCTGTCGGGCATAAGCGTGTGGTTAAACTCCGCATAGGTAGGAACCCATCATCCATTGATGTTCAAAGAATTGGATGGCTGGGATGATATCGGGTCGGCGGAACACGTTATCTATCGTGCATGTTCTAACCCAATGCCAATCGGAAATCGTCAGATCGGCTTGGTCTCAACTGTCTCGATCCATCGAGCAGTAAGTATGCCTCTAACTTCCGCACATGTTTGGGTGCGATGAAGAGGATCAAGAAGGCAACGCATCGAATGATCGAGGAAAATGAGAGTTAATCAAATCTTACACTCATCGGGTTTTACGATAAAGTTAAATTTTTAGCATGAGCTAATCTAATGAGCCATTTCTACTGTTGATTTCATAAGGGAGTGAATCAACTGCTCAGATCCGCAAACATGTTATCATCTATCTCGATCTCCTTAAACTCAAAGGGTTTAATTAATTTATTCCACAATTTCGCCTTATAAAGTTCAGAAGGGGGTGAATTTTAGTGCATAAAAGAAGACAAAGACATCCATTGTAGGACAAGTAATTATATATAATAATATTTGAATATAAGTGAGATGATGAGATGATTACAAATGAGGGTGAGGGTCTGCTTCTATACTTAGGAAGGTACCCCTTCACAAACGGTCATGTCCTTAGAGACATGCATCTTCTATACTAATTACTAATTAATTAATCATTATTACAATTATCATTATTTATTCATAACACTTGACTTTTCAAGGAAAAATCTCTTATACCCAATAGGAGACAATATAAATTGCATTGTCAAGAAAAGTACTCATTTCCAATTGCAAGATCAACAAAAATAACTGAGGAAACGGTACAAGTTCCCAAACCCTAGATGGAGACATGGGTAATAATGACTCAAATGTAGGTCTCTGCATTGGCATTGGTGTAAAAATAGCAAGCAACCATGGCGCTAGGGCCGATGGTTCATTACAATTTGAAACCCTCAAAAATATTTTTGCAACACTTACCCAAGACAAGGAGGAGGATGGAAAATGGTTATTGGAATAAGAAAGACAACTAGTTGAGATCACTGTATAATGCATAGTTGATAGTGGAAGGATAACTCTTCCACATGCAATGAAAAATTTCGAGACGTTTCTTGATTCCATCTAGCTTGAACCTCCAATTCAGTGATTCCTTGATCCGAGAAATGATTAGTCTATCATCAGCAATATAACTAAAAATAAAAAATAATAAAAATAAAATAAAATAAAAAATGATTTTCCTCTCTCACTGCACCATGCATTTAACCTATTATCATCATCTATTTCGTCAGGTTTATCAAGCATATCAAATCACATATTTTAAGAAATGATGAACCCAATTGCAGCGCTCTGATCAGAAAATATGGCCTATCTATCTACGCAAACCCGCTTGGTTGAAATAGGTAGACCCATCATCAGAGAACTTTTATCTAGAAAGTAGAATCAAACTAATCTTGTCTCTCCTGAACACTACCAATCAAATCTAGAGGTGATGCCATGATGATCAACTATCTATTGTATGTACACAAGCCTCCAACACACACTACTGCAACATATTGTAGTTTCGCTCTCTTTTTCAAAACTTCACAACATATCTCAGTTACCAAAAAAACATATTTCAAATAATCAACTCAAATCTCACACCCTATTTAGTGGATTATCTGTCTCAACCTTGCTCTGATAACAAACCAAATTAAATGAAAAAACAAAACAAAATATCCCAACTCTTTTGAAGAGAGATTTTTTATTAAATCCACTCCATTACCAAACACACAATATCATCCCATATTTATAATAATGTGATAAATTACTACAAGCTAGAATGATAATGACTCTTACACATATACAACTCATACTTAGTAGAAAACAACACTATCCAAAAGAATATATTAAAACAATACGTAACCTAAATAATCTCTTTCCATATATAATACCTTTTTCACAAACCTACTCACAACCAACCAAATTATGGTGTTTTTCTCACAAACCTACACACAACCAAATTATTAGTCAAGAAATCTCTTTACCAAAAAATTAAAATATAATAATAGTTAACCCAACTTTTAAAAAATAACCCAAACAAAGTGAAACACCATATATAAACTAAGATTAAGCATGTGTGATCCTCATAATTTAAGAAAGAATAGACAACTAGATAAATCCCAAAAAGTAATAAAACGACCCTTTAACCTTTTAACATGAAAAAGCATACGAATGCAAACTACTTAACAAATCTCATATCGACTGAACAAATCTAATAGAGGCAGCGCTACTTAAAAAAATGTGACACTTTGACTTAATGTAAAGTTAATAAGCGTAAGTTCTAGAATTTGCTTTAAATACGAATTTGGTGGTTCCGTGAAGATTGGATGATGTAAAATTGGTAGAAAAATAAATGAAAATTCAAAACTGAACAGTGATAATGAAAGAAATCTAGGTAGTGACAAGAACCCTACAACGTTATGCAGGCCATTCACCAATTTCAGTCTTCGACGATGTTTGCTGACTCAGCATACGTAACGCCGCCGGCTGACGTCAAATTGTGCTAGACCGAAAAGTCTTTACCGGATAGGGTCCTTGTAATTATCATCATTTCGTTTTTGTTTTTTAAGTTTATATTTAGTACTTGAATGATTGTAGATTTCGAAAAAAAATCGCAATTAAATGGATATGAGTAAAGTTAATTTTATTTTTTTATATATTTATTTAATTTTTATTAAATATTTTAATCAACAAACCAAAAATATTAAGATAGGATCAATTTACTATTTAAACTTACCCTTACCAGAAGCAAAATTAAAAAATACAACCATACTCTATTTCATATTAATCAACTAATTAAAAAACATTACATTATAAAATTATATCAAAAACATCTTCTCATTAATGTTAAAAGAATTCATCATTGCTTCAAAGTGAATTAAATTTTTATTTTTTTTATTATATTGATATTTTATTTTTAATAGGTAAATAATTTAAGTTTTTAGGTATTTTTATTGACTTAAATGAAATATTATGTGGAAGGAGATCTAATGTTCAAATCCTTCTATTTACACGTGTATGCAGAAGGGGCATGTGTAGGCGTGTAGAGTTTATAGTGATAGCAATTGGAATCAATCCCATATCAATTGAGGACAAGATTAGGTCAAAAACTAGGTCAAAAACTATATATATATATATATATATATATATATATAGAGAGAGAGAGAGAGAGAGAGGAGTTTTATAATATAGTGTATGGGAAATGTATAGTGACACCATCGTTAAATCAAAATAATTCATCTTAATTCTAAAACTATAAGCCTCGAGAGAGATCAAATCTCTTTTCACTCTAAAAGAGGTTTACAACAGTGATTTCATCCCTCCACATGCTTGGGGGCATGTGTACGCGTGTAGAGTTTATAGTGATAGCAATTGGAATCAATCCCATATCAATTGAGGACAAGACTAGGTCAACAACTATATATATATATATATATATATATATAGAGAGAGAGAGAGAGAGAGAGAGAGAGAGAGAGAGAGAGAGAGAGAGAGAGAGAGAGAGAGAGAGAGAGAGAGAGAGGAGTTTTATAATATAGTGTATGGGAAATGTATAGTGACACCATCGTTAAATCAAAATAATTCATTTTAATTCTAAAACTACAAGCCTCGAGAGAGATCAAATCTCTTTTCACTCTAAAAGAGGTTTACAACAGTGATTTCATCCCTCCACATGCTTGGTAGATCCAGAGCTAAAGATGGTGCTTCATATATATATATTTATTCTTACATAAGAAAACGTTTAGAAAAACAATGGGTTATCAAAACCTCGAGAACTACCAACATTAAATTGATCATTTTACCTCAATTTTATTTTAATTATTAATTTTATTGTACATAATGGGACATGACAGTACAATATCTCTTCCATATTTCGCTGGAGAGCGACGCAATAATAATAAAGCATAATCTTGTTTAAATTTTAAAAATAATAAAAATAACAACCCCATTCAATTCAATTCAATTCAATTTTTTTAGGAACTCTCTGAGCAGGTGTTTAGATATGGTTCATTGTTATTCCCTGCTTTCGATCTGCCACGGCGGATTTTTTGTACTATATTTTGTTATATAATATAAAAACCTCTGACTTACACAAAAAAAAAAAAAAATCAAGTCCATTCAACTCAATTAGTTATATTGTAATTTTTCTTTTATTACTAAGATTACAATTATTCTTAAAACAATTCATAATATGCATATCACATTAAAATAAATTTAAATAATGATCGTGTATATTTGTAATCATAATATTTCAACATTTCATGCTTAAATTTAGTTAATAGACATATAATTATAAATAGGAATATGTACATATATGTGTAATCTAAATTTGACAATAAAAATTTTAATAAAATTGTGTGTGTGTGTGTGTGTGTGTGTTTTTTTTTTTTTTTCCCTTAAATGCACTTTTGAATGCATAAATGGATTCAGTGCCCTAAAAAAACCCTAAATCCATTGATCTTTTACAAATTAAACTTATTATTCTTAAAAATATCTACTGGACTTTGAACAAATTTGACTTGAAAAGTGTTTGAAAAAGTGTTATTTCGTCTATATATATGTATGTATGTATGTATGTATGTATGTATGTATATATATATATATATATATATCTATATATATATATATATATATATATATATATATATATATATATATATATATATATATATATATATATATCTATAGAGAGAGAGAGAGAGAGAGAGAGAGAGAGAGAGAGAGAGAGATTAGTTATTTTTGAGTATGCAAACCTCACTCAATATCCTTACCTAGATACCATATAATAATTTATAGGGGTGGCAGGTGCAAGGTGGACAATATTCAGCCCTTCTCGACAATTAGAAAAATGATATGCATAGAGTCTAGGAAAAACATCAAACAATCAAGGGGAATGGTATGCTTTTTGGGAAGGTTTAAATTTATCCTGAAAACTTTCAATGTGAAAATTCATCATAATATGGGATTCGAATAATGTTATTCGCCATTTGAATCTGAACACAACTCCTACAAACAAAAGACTTCTTCAAATCCATAAAAGCATCTCCTCTTGCATCTTATCACTATCAGGTTATAAATCACTTCATGTTATGAGAGGATTAAACACTAAGGAAAATAGGCTTGAAAATCTAACAACAAGGAGTAGTTATGATTCATGAAACTTGGTGGGTGGAAAAATCCATGATCTACTTCTTGGTCCCATGGCTACCCCTTAAATCCCCACCCCTCGTTGTTACACCTCACGACAAAGAATAAGAAAACAGGATCGATCTCGTAGGGGGAATGTTTGAATCAATTTATGATAGATTTATCATCATGACAAATGCAATGGGTTTTGTTTCACATGGTGACTAGAATCATGTAACCTCCATGATAAATAACTACTCACCACCCCCTTCACGCGATGGAAGGAAACTGGAATAGTATGTTTGTCACTCAAAATTTGTAGTGGTGTTAACTTTCCCATGGGAAATAGAGGTTGGACCAAGGAGAAATATTAAGATGGTTCAACTGGTAATTTTAGAAAGAATTGGGTTGAGGTACTTCACCTATGTAATCCTAGTAGCAATATCTCTAGACTCGCTCGAATTGACGGAGAAATTATTTCATGGCAAGCATAACATAGATAAATATGCATGCACTCTTTTTAACTTTTTCTAGTTGTTGTTTAATAGGGATAGTGGAGGTCTTAATATAATTTAGGTTATCATACATGGTACTATGCTAGTTTGTTGGCAACCATCTCCATGAAGGTACGGCAAGGAAGAAAACAATAGAATGGAAGTGATAGAAGGATCCAAGCATGGGAATGCAATGAGATAAAAGGTGATACAGTAAGAGCTACATTGTTTACTGAAATAGATGATTGAAATATGTGGTTTGTTGATTATGCAGCCTCCATCCATATGTCTAGTAATAAGCATTGGTTTGAAAATTTTCATGAAACTAATAATGGTGCAAATATATATCTTGGGGATGATTATTCACACCAAATTAAAGGGTATGGTGATGTGTTTATAACATTACTAAATGGTTGTATTAAACAATTTCATAATGTAATGTTTGTGCCTTGAATTAAGAAGATCCTAATCTCAGTTTCTACCATAACAAATCAGGATTTGAAGGTAGAATTTGTAAAGTCACATTGTGTGATACAAGATATGCATCACTTCAATATTACTGCAATAGTTTCATATGGATGTTTATACAATATTGATGTGACAATCAAAAGTCATCAAGCATTAGAATCCATAACCATTATAATAGAATTTCTTTGGCACCAAAGGTATGGCCACCTTAATTATCATCATTTGTTTCTACTTCAAAAATAAAGAATGGTAGAGAAAATTCCATTACTTAAGAATCAATATTATACATGTGAAGGGTGTGCATTAGGGAAGATGCATAGGGAAGAGTTACCTACTAATACAAATAGAAGAAAATGGGATATCCTTGAGCTTGTGCATACTGATGTGTGTGGTCCTATGCAAACAAGATCATTAGGTGGAGCATATTATTTCTTGATATTTATTGATGATTGCACAAAATATACATGGGTTTATTTCATGAGAAAGAAAAGTGATGTATTTGAATACTTTAAAGAGGTTAAAAACTTAGTTGAGAAGAAAACAGGAAAATACATCAAGATCATTTGATTAGATGAAGAGGGAGAATATACATCAGGTGCATTTGTTAAGTATTGCAAAGCCCATGGAATTGTAAAACAATACATGCTACCACATACTCTACAATAGAATGGAGTAGCTAAAAGAAACAATAGAACCTTAGTGGAATATGCACATAGCATTTTGATAGGTAAAAACCTTACAAATGTTTTTTTGGGTTGAAGCTAATAACATTGTTATTTATTTGAATAATAGAAGTCCAATTAAAAGTTTAGATCATAGTACTATCTTTGAAGGTCTATAAACCAATAGTAAGACATTTAAGAATATTTAGAAGAAAATCATTTTCTCATGTTCCAAAAGAAGATAGGAGAAAACTTGATGCAAAGGTTATCAAGCATTTTTTCATTGCTTACTGTTATGATCATAAAGCATATAAGATTTTTTATCCCACCACACATAAATTTTTTGCAAGTTGAGATGTGTTGTTTCATGAGCATGCAAATGAATTCCATAGAACCTTTGAATTTTGAAAAAACAAATGAGCATAATAATGCAAACATGCAAAGAAGGAAGGATATGAGTCCATAATGAAAAATTGTACTTGGGAATCAATAGAATTTCCTAAAAATAAAGTAACTGTAGGATCCAAATTGTTGTTCAAAGCCAAATTTAATGATAATGTAAGTGTAGATAGATATAAATGTAGATTAGTTGCTAAAGGTTGCTCACAAAAATAGGGAATTAATTATGATAAAACCTTTACATTTGTATCTAAGTTAAATAACAATAGATTAATGGTTAAATTAGCTACAAAATATAAATGGAAAATACATCAACTAGATGTTAATTCTTCTTTTTTGAATAGATAATTAAAGGAAGAAGTATATCTAGTTCAGTCAAAAGGATTCTTAAATAAGGATAAATATCATCTTGTTTGCAGAATTAAAGAAATATTTATATGTGTTGAAACATGTACCCAATATCTTGGTATGTGAAGATTAACTCTTTATTTCTTCATAAAGGTTTTCTAAAAATCAAGAGTGATCCTAACCTCTGTATCAAGTCAGATCAAAAGGGGCATGTATCTTTGATTTAGCTGTATGTTGGTGAGCTTATTATAATAGAAGATGCATCTAATTTTATTGATGAAGTTAAAAGACAATTGTCATAGGTTTTTGAAATGAAATACCTTGGTGAATTGCATTACTTCTTAGGTCTTGAAATATGGAGAGAAGCTGGTAAAAATTATTTACATAGAGAAATATATAAAAGAGCTACTCAAAAGGTTAAAAACGGATCAATGTATGGCAATATCAATACCTTTAGAACATAATTACAAACTCTACAATGATGATGGCACAAGAGAGGTGGATGGTACATTGTATCGTTAGTTCATGGGAATTCTAAAATATATCACTACAACTAAGCCAAACATAACATATTCAATTAACACCCGAAGTTAGTTCATGGTCAAGCCTCTTGAAAGTCATTGGAAAAGTAGTAAAGAGCGTCCTTCGTTATCTAAAAGGGACTACTAAGTTTGGTATTAAATATATTGATGATTTTTATGTTTAGTTGGCAGGTTATTCTGATTTAGCTTAGGCCGTAAATCTTGGCAATAAAATATCAACTTCAAGATATACATTCAACCTTGAATCCAGGATCGTAGCATGGAGCAACATGAAACAACCAATTGTTTCTTTCTCATCAACTGAAGCTGAGCATAAATCTTTGTGTAGTGCTACTTGTGAAGTAGTTTGGTTGAGGCAAGTGCTTGAAGATATATCTATATCTATATCTATATATATATATATATATATATATATATATATATATATATATATATATATATATATATCTATATATATATATTGACTTTTGTATATTTTTGTTTTATTTTATTTATTTTTCCATTAATTATTTTTTATTTGTTAAATGATCTTTTCTTGATTAGGGTCTCGACTCCTTTTTATAATTTTTGACTTCCTTCCTTGTTTAGATTTTGACTTTGATTTTTTTATTCTTGTTAATTTTTTTTTAATATTGATTTTAAGAAATTAATTTACATATTATTTTTCAAAAACTAGTTGTTTAAAATAGCAGGTACTTATTAATATTTGTTTTTAATAAATTAATAAACTAATATCATAATTTAAATATTATTTTTCACAAACTAGTATATTTGATTATAATAAATTAATTTATATATTATTTTTCAAAAACTAGTTGTTTAATATAGCCCTTACTTATTAAGATTTCTTTTAATAAATTAATAAATTAATATCATTATCTAAATATTATTTTTCAAAAACTAGTCGTTTAAAATAGTCGTTATTTAATAATATTTGTTTTTAATATATTAATAAATTAATATCATAATTTAAATATTATTATTCAAATATAGACGTTACTTGAAATTATGTCTCTACATTGCTCTCTATTTAAGCCTTTGCCATGGTATGTCTCTTCATCTACTCTTGATTATGAACCACACTTGTTGGTTCAAAACGCGTTCGCCAAAAATTTCTCTTATGTGATTTCTACCGGAAGGCTTTGCTTAATTCATTATGGATCACAGAAGCCTGAATACAGAAATTACTTCGAAGATGTTAGTGCTCAAATCATCCCCACATATGAATGACTTGAATACTCATTCATTGAGGACTCAGAAGCCCTCACACTCTCTGTACTATAGGCTGACCTCCAGTGCACCAGAGGGGGTAACCCTGATGATAATTATATAATTTTCAATAAGCAAACATAATAAGGTCAGTTAATGATAATTCCTTCATTGCAGTAACTTTATGGTATTAACGGAAGATGAATTTATATCCAAAAACAATCTTTGAAAGTTATAACCCAGATGCAAAAGATGAACCTTAACACTTAAATTTTGAAATTAGGTTATAGAAAGTTACAGAAAAACTAAGAACAGACATAGAAGGTACGAGATGCTCAATCATTCAAAGACTATGAGAGATCATTACAACATGTACAAATGTTCTCCAAGCTTCCATCCCAAATCTCTGAATATAGTCATGTTCAATAATAAATATTGAAACCTAAAACTTGCAAAGATGATATATAAACTTATAGATTTTGAAATGTGAATAACATCATACACATACAAATTACAAAATGTAACATTGTAACAATCGTAAATGTAAAATAAGAATTTTCATTAGTTAACAGACAAACTTCTAAGATAAACAGATATCAAATGTTTGCCATCTAGTCATTCAGACTGAGATTATGATATCAAAACATAAATGACCAAACGAAACAATTTCTAAATGAGAACAAGTCTTAGATTTAGCTTTATGTGATTGTCACACACACATAAACAATCACAAAAAAATTTGTATAAAACAAAATGGAAATATTTCAGCGATGTAATAATAGATTATGTAGCATGTTCAAGCAGCTTTCACAAAATCAAAAATTATCACTTCTGTCAACAACCCCCCCTTTATGGGAAATGGGGTCTTAAATAATTAGTCTGAAAAATAATTGATTGAGTAACTGTCTTAAATGTAACAAATTCAAATTAAAATAAAACAACCCATAAAATAATTTTGAATACGTTATGACACCTTAGCGGATTTGAAATATTGACTTTCTTCATTGTGCCTGTTGTAGCATTTTTGGTTTTGATAAGATATATATATATATATATATATATGTATGTATGTATGTATATGTATGTATATGTATATTTTGAAAAAATGTTAAGTTAGGATATGGACATAACAATATTGAATAAAATGCTTTTTGAAAATATCTTGATGATGATGTCCATATCAAAGAAAATATTAGGTTAGATGCCCTAAAAAATCAAGGCAAACAAAAAATGTTAGGTTAGATGCCCTAAAAAATCAAGGCAAAAAGAAAATGTTAGGTTAGAAAGAAAAGAAAACAAATAAACTCTAAAAGTGAGAAAGTCTAAATTCCACTACTATTTTTTTCTGTAAAATAATGGTTGTGTGCAGCATGTCATAAATTCCACAACCCATGACAATCAAATAGTTTAATCTTGATTGGTTCATGCTTTAAATTTGATGTTATAATTAGAGAATAAAGATCTGGCCAAACTGTTTAATCTTGGCAGATCAGTAGTTAGGTAGAGAAACAAAAGGTGCTCATCAGTTTAATCTGAGCCCTTGGATGTTATAAGGTAAGAATTAGATAATTTTATTTATAAAAATAAAAAGAAAGGAAAAGGGTTTGCTAGCTTAAATGCACCCATTAAGTGAAGAAAAAATGATAAGATAAGCAAAGGGTAAGTAGAAGAAAGGTTGCAGAAGTATGATGATTGATTGGACAAAATGTACATTTATCATGTTCTACCATATGTTTCTATGTCCATGAGGCAATTACACAAAGCAAATGAATGTCTACAAGATCAATTAATTAACTCCCCTCATGCCCATTCATCCCTATATTTACTAATTTCCCCTTCCCACCTTCATACAGTTCATATTCATTCATTTTCCATAAAAAAACCCCTTTTCCTAAGGTTAAAATACTTTTTGCCTAGGAAAAGTGAAAACCCCGTGTTAAATCCCCTTTTACCCAAAAACCGACAAAAAGACGTTTAGCTTAAGAATTGATGTATATATGTGAAAAGAAAATAGCTCATGAAAAAGCATTATACTTAGTGTATTTCCCATTTTCCGCTCATATTTCATATTAACACTAACTTATAGTATTAAACCCTTAAAAGTCCCCTTTCCCATATATATTAACTCGCTTTACTAAATATCCCGAAACCATAAGTTTTATTATAAAACTATGTGTTGGCGAATCACAAACTTTTCAATGAGCATGCACTCTCCTCCACATTGCGATATGTGATGCGCGATGGACCCAGACCTGACGCAAATATATTTTAATATTCATTGCCCATTTCGCATCCACTCCTCATCACAAGTCCCAGCTAAAACACACACCCTCTGCCATTGAGATCTCCGATATGCGATGGGAACCCAGACCTGATCGTAGTATTATCCAGGATTTATTTTCCACATAGCGTCTAGCCCCTATTGCATTACTTTGCGATGGGCCTTCCTTCGCTAAATTTCTATTGTTATATGCAATGAACACAGACCCAACGTCATGTGTCTGCCCAAATTCATACTATATCAAGTCCGGCATACCTTGTTTTGCAAAGGATTTCTTTGTTAAAATGTTTTTATGATTTAAACACAAAACCCCGCTAATCTCAGTTTTTAACACATAATAAAGCCCATGCCCCCATGATTAACCCTTGGGCCCCTCTGTTGCTCTTTCCTCTTACCTCCGCACTGCTCTTTCGCTCCACCACTGTCCATTAAATGCATTCAAATACTATGACCCACAACGATTTCGAGTTGGCTCTCTGTCCGAGCATTACCTACCCAAAAAAGAAATTTTCCACAGACCTCCCCTTGCTACGTGTTAGGCTCAGACTATATCAGGTGACCTCTCCCAAAAACCGCCCACACCTCATAAGCGGTGCGATGAAAACCAAAATCACCTCCCACATAACGACAAAATGGCCACTATTCACTTTGCGCCATAATTCAAAAAGTAAATTGTTTTTCCATTTAAACGTAAAAATCACCATTTTGTTTTGTTTCACCCGTTTACATAGTGAAACCTCCATAAACCTCTGTGACCAATAAAAAGATTATTTTACCTTCCGATACGCTCTGGAATCCTTCCAATATCCTTTCGAGCTCAATAAAGCCATTGACGACCTTCTTTGTCACCTATGTTTTTCTTAACAATTTCTATGTTTTGCAGGTAAAAACTCTTGTTCCAGGCTTACAAAGAAAAAGCCTGAATACAATTAGAAGACAAATACAAAGATCATATCAAATCACTTTACTCTTTAACATAAAATATAAAAGGATTTATCGTTGAAAAACACAGTAAAACCCTGAAATGCACAGTAAAGGCTACTTAGCAGGGTCAAAGGATATTCATAGAGTTTAAAGAGTATCAGATGAAAGATCAAATGAAGGAATCAACCAGCATAAAGGATACAAACAATCAAGCAGCTTAAAGGGAAAAATATCAAACAACAAAGCCAGCACAACCTGAATAAAAGGGACAGCAAGAAGCAGTTCAATAGCTGCCCCTATCTTCTTGCATGAAGATCTTTCCTTTCCTAGAATAAATCTTAATCAGTTTTAGGATATTTTCTTAGTTTCATTATTGTATAAATAACTCTCTTCTCGAGTTGTTAAGGGTTCAAGGTTCATTGTTCATTGCTTGTTAATTCGTGACTGTTCATTCTACTTTGAACTTGGTTTCACCTTTGAAGGAAGCTTTTCTAGACACTTGATGTACTCAGTCTTTCTGGAACCTTAATACAAAGTAGAGGATTCTGAATTTGGTTTTACATTGTTTGTGTTATCCTATAAGTTTTTCTAGTTATCAATCATTATGTTTTTCTTCATATGCTTATGACTTATAGAGATATATAGGTAGGAATAATTGTGTCTCAATTTATTCCTATAAACTCCTGAAGTGATCATGTATTAAGTGAATGGATTAATGAACTGTTTGTTTAGCTAATCCCCTCTAATCAATAAATCATAAGTATCTTTTGTAAGCTTAAGTATACTACCTTGAATCTTTGCAATGTAGTTTAGAAGGTTTTCATACTTATGATTGTTCTGTTTTACAGTCTGGAAACTGTGATAATCATATTATGTATGTCTTCTTCTCACCACTATTTGATCTATATCACTGTGTAAAGCTTTATAGCAGCCCTTTGTTGAGATATTAATATTATCCAAAGGATTAAAGTATTTCAATTCTACATTTGTCTTCATTCATTGGTCTTACAAAACTAAAACCAAAAACCCCAAAACAATTATTTTAGATGCTCTGGCATTGGTAGCTCACCTACTACTATCTCAGAGGTACAACATCAGACGGGCGCCATTTCTGGGGATTTGAATTTCTTTTAAGTTTCCCTTGGGACAATGATATTCATTCTTTCTTTTCCTTTAAGGTGATTTAATGGTTTAGAAAGGTTAAAGCCATTCACTTAGGCGACTCCACACTCCCAAACTGGCACCTTTTAAACATACGAGATCTCGTTCAGAAGCTGACATAGTTAGTCCTCTGTCAGATCTTGAAAGGCTTCTAAGAAAAGATATTTCTAAAAGGGGATACCAACCATCTTCTTCTTCCTCTTAAGTCCTATAGTCTGAAGAATTAGAATCATTTGACCCCTATAGTAATATCCCATCTACTCTTGATTACTCCCAATTATCACCTAGTATTGCTGAAATTCTAGATATAGGAGTTGATTTTAAGTCAGCCTACCTTATTCATTCATTAGAATCTCATCCAATACCCACACTACCACCAGGATCACCTAAAACTAAATATGATTTGGGTGTTAATCTACCAGAATATAAACCCACAGATTTCATATCCGCTACTGTTATAGACATTTTTGTGCCTTGCATCACTGAGCATGAAATTTCAATAATCAAGGGATCCAAAGTCCCTAAACATGTTGTTCCTACCCCTAGAGGAACAAGGCCAAGTAACCACAGCAATTCACAAAAGTTCTCCACTTGAAAACACTCAAAACAAGGCAATTCTGGATCATGTCAACTGCTCCACTGAGCATCTGCGCTGAATGTCAACTGCTCCACTGTCTACCTGCGTTGAATGTCAACTGCAAAGAAGGCTACCTGCGCTGAGCGAGTTTGGACAAGTGGCAGAGTCATTCCTCAAGGTGTCAATGCCCAGGAAGCTTCCAAAATGACACTTGGATCAGGGAATTCGACTGGTGATGAGTAAGAGGTTCCAAATCTCCAAGTGGAAGCAAGAAACTCTAAGTGGACTCAAGAACTAAAGTGGGAGAGGACACTAGTCAGTTTTATACCAGCCTAAAGCTGACTCATCCTCTCCCCAAAACTCCTATATATAGATCTTTCTCCATGAGGTCTAGGGAGGCTGGAATTTAGTATTTGCAAAGAATTGTTGTTGGTTTGTGGCTAGAAATATTGGGTGTGTTATGCTTTGAAAGGAGCTGGAGAAGGAATTCCATTCTGTTGGGAAGGAGATGCTGGGTTGGAGCCCTATGGGTTGTATCTCTTCCTGAACCGTGTTACTTTTAATAAAGTTATCTTGATTCTTTCCTATATGCTGGTGTATTTTGTATAATTGCATTGGTATATTTGATTTACTTCTAATCCTGAATCATTTATGAATATGTATATTTGCCTTTGTATTGTGTCCTTCTCTTGTTGCAAGTAGATGTTCTCTTGTCACAGGTAGCTCTTCTCTTGTGATCTCGTGGGATTCAAGTAGCTGTTCTCTTGATCGAGCGAGGAGGCAAGTAGCTGTGGACACAAAAAGAGAAGAGGATCTAGTTCGAGGGACAACCGGAAGATAACGGTAAGTCTGCCGATCTCCTCTCTTTCATATTTCATAAAGGAAGAAATCATGATAGCTGTATTCGTTTGTTGCTAAGGCGCTGTCACACCTTAGGTGGATAGGATCGTCCTAAATAGGCATTTTTCCCCACAAAAAATTGGCGACTCCGCTGGGGAAGAAATTGTTTATTCATTTCATTTGTGTTTCCGTCATTTGTTTACTTCATAGACTTGACAGCAACTCTTGAACTGCATCTTTCCCGGATGCAAAGTAAAAGTTGTTGCTTTGATCCAGTATGTTGGACTTGTCTATGATTTAAACTAGATCCACAAATGATTTGATTGATCCTTGTGATAGTCTTTAGTACCTTATCAAAGCATCCCTCTGTTTATACCTTGCTTGTGTTTCTGATTTGGCCTGAAACAGTTGATTTTTGAGCATTTTGTGACCCAGAAACCAAGAGAAACGAGAGTTTCTCTCTTCAGCGCAGGCACTGTGAAGGCAGTCTGCATTTCAACGTAGGTCCCGAAGGGGCTACCTGCGCTGAATGTCAAACTGACAGTGTTGGACCTGCGCTGAACCAGTGTGGCCTTGTGTAGCTGGGGTTCTTTGTCCTTTTTTGCCCTGCTTTGATCTCTGTTTTTGCAGCCTTTAACCAAGTATAGGTGCTGGTCTGATAACCCTTTTCTTTGCCTGAATTCCGCCCCAATTTTTGTACAAAAAGATTGTGAATGTTTTTATGTGTTTGTGGCGTGATTTACAGTCTTCCTTGGCATGAGTAAAGTAGTCTTTCTGTAGCCTTTGATTCAGATCTGATTGAAAGTGATCTTAGAAGAGAGTTCATTGGTTGTTTGTTCAGATTGATTATAGTTTTACTTTTGCTTATTGGTTTGAATTTGTTCTTTTCAAAGTATCAAAACGAGTCTTTATTTCGAAAATCGCAAAGTGATTGTAATCTCTTCTACCCTTGTTGATTTCGAAGAAAGTGAACTTGTTTATTTTGATCATTGTAAAAGCAAATTCAAAGTTGTGCAAAAAGCTTTCTTTGTAGGCATTTATACTAAGAAAGTGAAAACAAACACCTGCATTGTGCATTTTGCATTTGATAAGTTTGCATGTTCGATTTAGGGAAAGTGCATTAGAGTGTGCTGATTGCTCTTTGAGAAAAGATAGTCACTCTCTTTTCCCTTAGTAGCTAGGATTTTCAAAGTTGAAATATTGTAAAGCTTGCTTATCATCTTAGACTGCATTTAGGAATTTGTATCATACATCTCGTGGTGAACCTTGAAAGGCAAACTTTAAAAAGATCAACCTAAAATAAACTAAATGAACCTAACAACGCTTTGTAACATAACGCACAACATAGAGGTCTAGGCTAGAGACGTGTTCCGGCGTCGTTAAGCCTAGTGACTGTCGATCTCTAAGAAGGTGGGTGATTCCTCCTAAGAGACGGTAGCGCTAATACAGATTTGTGCTCCCACGTACCGTCGCGTATATATTGGGAGACCCCTATAGGCATATATCTTTTATCCTTAGGAAGCCGTGTCGGCCGCCCTACTGATCGCAATGCAGTGAACACAGCATTCACGAAGATTGACCACCTATACCGTAAAACGTATTCTGTGGTTTTGCGAAAAGTTTGGCACACCCTCTACCTAGATCTCCAGAGCAGTTCCTTTTGGCCTTTTTCAGACTCTATAACAGAAAAATTCCATCCGAGCATTTGTCACTTCGGGCTCGTTAAAACATAGAAGGAGACTAGAGTCATCTTTAGCTTTTTCTCGACTCTTTAAAACTGAAAAAGCAAGTTGTGTCTAAAAAGCATCGTTAACAATTTATTTTAAACGGAACAATCACCCTTTAATCCTGCGTTGATCTTTAGGTTGAAAAGATGGAGCACACCAACCAAGGAGTTCCCTTGGGTGGAAATCCTAGTCCCTTCTCCTCTTGGGGAGATGTTGGTGCGCCCCACATGGCCACATTGTCGCTTCCAGGATTGACAATTGGCCTACCAGTTTGTCTCTTTTCGACCAATGTCATCCAGAATACCACCACTCCTGAACAGTCGAGTCAACAATTAGATCAGACAAAATCTGCCTCCCAGCCTTCCACTTCATCTTCCTCCCCTCCTTCCTCTTCGCTTGACGGAACTGGTCGACCAAAAAATCGGGTTCCTAAGGAGAATAAGGAGAAGAAGAAGAAGGAGCCTAAGGCGACTGGGGGCAAACAAATGTCATCTAACAAAAATCCACACACCGCACTTGTAAGGCCTAAATCGCCATGCATCATATGCAGGGGAGACCACTTCCATAGAGATTGTCCCTGTATCCCATGGATACTAAGAGACTGGTTCCCCCGTTTGCACAACTCGGGAGCATCGACCTCTGATAGCCATGTCGACTGCTCACCGTCAACTAGTGGGAGTGAAGCTCCAGGACAGAATGGGAAAGTTAAATTTCCCTGCAGACTGTGTGAAGGCAATCACGCCATCCACCGTTGTCCCTTCTTAGACGAGGCAAAAAGAGTTCTGGAAGATCGCCCGATTTTACGAGCGAATCTTCCTCCTGGATATCAAAGACTCCTGCCAAGTCCCTCACTAGTTGAGAATCCGGCTGAGCCACTTAGATGGTCAGCCGAAGAACCTGTCATTGAAGAAGAACCGTCTGGATCCATGCCTGACGAAAGTCAAAAGGTTGATACGGCAGTTGACCCGGTTTTGCCTTCAGAGGCTCCATCTTCGAATGACACCATCACATAGGAGAATCAAGATGATACCGTCCAGGTTCTCTTCATCAGCACTGACTCTGATGATCAAGGGGGCAATGCCACCATTCCTTTGTCGCAGGAAGGAAGTTCATCAGAGCGTTATCCGGCCGTATATTCGGTACCACCACCAAGCAACCTGGTTGTGTCCTTTGATTGGAACCAACTAGGCAGACCCCGGTTGCCAGCCAGTGTGCCATTCAGAATTATTTGTCAAATATACAGAATGGTAATGGCTAGCACTATCATTGATGAGGGGGCATCTATGAGTATCCTTTCCTCTATTGCTTGGAAAGCGCTTGGTTCGCCAGCACTTTTACCTGAGATGAGAAATCTATCGGGTTTTGATAAAGGAACCAGTCGACCTTTAGGGATCCTCCCCAATGTGCCTATAACATTGAAAGGGAAGACCGTTCAAATGAACGTGATGGTCGTTCAAGGACCCTTGGATTATAACCTACTCCTTGGACGGGACTATATATATTGCATGGGAGCTGTAGTCTCCTCACTCTTTAGAGTAATGTGTTTTCCGCATGAAGGAAGAATGGTCAAGCTCGTGGACCAACTTTCGTTTCCCGGATCACACATCGCAAATAGTCATGTGCCATCCCTAAATGGTCTATTCACGCAAGAAGTGTCTCAACCCACGGTCCGTCCTCCTGATGAGCGCGAGTAATCCGAGAGGATATGACTGGAACCCAGGGGGCATGCATCCTGGCCTGCTTCGGCAGGAAAACTTTGGGTATAGGATAGGTTTCCGCAGGAGAATATGACTAGTCCGTACCCCGTCCGTGGATGGAAGAGGGGTTGTTCTAGAATAAGATTCTTTTGTCAAAGTTACGTGTTTGACAATGGTCATTCACCCTTGTCTATTTCGGTAGACATTGCCGAGGAAGTGTCTTGTTTGAAAGAGTAACGAGACAATCTTTGGGTAACCTGAAAGAGGTAAGCCTCTCTCGATTTAAAACAAATGTTTTGGCGGAGGGTAAGTAGAGGTAACCTTGAAACTCTGTTTTATACCTGGGGGCATGCAAACCTTTTGGAGTGCAAGCAAAGAGCGGTTATTTATCTGTTTTTTGGGTTAGCCGTTTCCTAACTTGCATAAAGAAAGGAGAGTGAGCATAGCTTTGGTAAGGCGCAAGCTCTATAAAAAATGGGATCTTTCATGAGACACTCTTAATCAAATGACTGGGTATTCGAGCAGTTTTAGCATAAAGTTCATGCTCGTTAAAAAATAAACGCAAGATCCGAGCAGTTTTAACGCGGTCTTCATGCTCGTTAAAAAATAAATATAAGCAGTGAGCAATGTTTCCTCCAGAGTTTAAGCTCATTTTTAACTAAAAAATGAACCTATCCCGGTAAATAACCGCTGTGATCGTAAATTTATCAGCCATAAAAGCCTTGGTCGTGTTTGCACCTGCCACCTCCACTTGTCATTTGGCCGATCGTTCACCTCCATATGATTGTTTACCCATTTTGAGGAACAACTGCGAAGAGTGATTTCACCTAGCCATCCTTGTGACACTGCCGTGATTGGAAAATTCCAACCTGTACCTGGAATCAGTTGCTATCCCTGTTTATCACTCGTTCCTCAAAAGACGCGTCTTCTTTAAGCTCTTTTCAACTGACTCGTAAAATATGAAAAGATTGTCGAGTTTTGGCCTTCCAGCTCGTTAAAGGACAGGAAGAGCTATCCCTCCTCTATATTTTAATCTTTTTGGACCTGAGGGATTATTGCACAAAAAGGTCGAGCGCTTGTTTTATTCGGCTCGTTAAAGTGATCGAAAACTCATCCCTTCTGTATTGTTTTATACTTTTTCGGACTTAAGGGATTAGATGACGAAAAAGGAATTTTGGAGTTAACTTTATGTACCTTTTCAGACTCTCTAAAAATGAAAAGGACCGAGTTATCCTTGTCGTTAGACTCGTTAAAATTATTAAATAGCGACAAACTTGTCTTTAGACGAGAACGAGTTTCACTATCGCTAAGCTCGTTAAAACATAGCGATGGGCTTGCCCGAAGGGCAGGTTATAGAACAAGCATATCTTATCCTCCTCAAGCTTGACAAAAATAAAGAGGTACTGGTCAGCAATGACTGGGGAAAAATTGGGAAAGATCAAGAAAACATTGATGGTAGCAGGTCACTCTTGAACATGACACTTTTCCTCCGTGTCACATTCGGGTTGGGTTGTTTCATTCACCGGTCACATCACCATGGTCTTGCCATACCATCCATATTTGGGGTAATGCTACCGATCCATCGCATCAGTGTCGCCATATGTTCAAGAGAAGTCGTTCAGAAAGAGTCAACTGGGTCCCATCCACTGCCATACATTATCCTTCATCCATTCATGACCGCCACCCTGAATCATATGTCACAGATTGTTTTCACCTCCATTAAAATCATTAGCTCCGTTCCGTGTCACTGATGTGGGATTCATTAAGGCCCTCCTTTGACGGATCGCTCCTTGTCGACATCAGCTCATTATCCAAGGAGTTGATCTAGGAACACCCCCTTCAGTACTTTGAAGCTTGCATGCCTCAATGGCAAGTTTCTCACTTCCAGCGACAGGTATACGTCAATGACCTTCGACCAGAAGATTTTGCGTGGTGTTCGACGCCAAGTCCTTTATTCACACCACGTGAATTGTACTACAGTACCTTGAGGGTCATTATCATTATCGGTGATTCCTCTCGCGCTTGTTAATGGTTTACATCATTGACCGGTAATCAAGCGATGTCTTTCCATGTTCGACTTCAGTGCAATTCTCACATGGATCGACTTGTACTTAGAGTGAAGATCGAACGAGTTTGAAGACCCCGGATCTAGTTTCATCCATCCGGGCTGCGATATATATTCAGGAAAAATATAAATACATTTGACATGTACATCATTGCAGCAGATGATCATCCTACTCAAAGGATGATAATTTTCCCCAAAATTATCAGTCTACCATCAGACGATCGTCTGTTCTATGTAAAAAAATGAATTTATAAAGCTGAGCATGGGAATGCCCACCTCAGCTAGATCATGAAAACAGTATGAATCATAATGTATTGTATTGTATTTTATTACAGGTCTCCTCCCAGCATATGGCTGAACTTCGGACCCTCCTGGATAAAGCATTTCACCCGATAAACGGCCTCATACTTTAGGGGGCAACTGTTATAGACATTTTTGTGCCTTGCATCACTGAGCATGAAATGTCAATAATCAAGGGATCCAAAGTCCATAAACATGATGTTCCTACCCCTAGAGGAACAAGGCCAAGTAACCACAGCAATTCACAAAAGTTCTCCACCTGAAAACACTCAAAACAAGGCAATTCTGGATCATGTCAACTGCTCCACTGAGCATCTGCGCTGAATGTCAACTGCTCCACTGTCTACCTGCGTTGAATGTCAACTGCAAAGAAGGCTACCTGCGCTGAGTGAGTTTGGACAAGTGGCAGAGTCATTCCTCAAGGTGTCAATGCCCAGGAAGCTTCCAAAATGACACTTGGATCAGGGAATTCGACTGGTGATGAGTAAGAGGTTCCAAATCTCCAAGTGGAAGCAAGAACCTCCAAGTGGACTCAAGAACTGAAGTGGGAGAGGACACTAGTCAGTTTTATACCAGCCTAAAGCTGACTCATCCTCTCTCCAAAACTCCTATATATAGATCTCTCTCCATGAGGTCTAGGGAGGCTGGAATTTAGTATTTGCAAAGAATTGTTGTTGGTTTGTGGCTAGAAATATTGGGTGTGTTATGCTTTGAAAGGAGCTGAAGAAGGAATTCCATTCTGCTGGGAAGGAGATGCTGGGTTGGAGCCCTATGGGTTGTATCTCTTCCTGAACCCTGTTACTTTCAATAAATTTATCTTGATTCTTTCCTATATGCTGGTGTATTTTGTATAATTGCATTGGTATATTTGATTTACTTCTAATCCTGAATCATTTATGAATATGTATATTTGCCTTTGTATTGTGTCCTTCTCTTGTTGCAAGTAGTTGTTCTCTTGTCACAGGTAGCTGTTCTCTTGTGATCTCGTGGGATTCAAGTAGCTGTTCTCTTGATCGAGCGAGGAGGCAAGTAGCTGTGGACACACAAAGAGAAGAGGATCTAGTTCGAGGGACAACCGGAAGATAACGGTAAGTCAGCCGATCTCCTCTCTTTCATATTTCATAAAGGAAGAAATCATGATAGCTGTATTCGTTTGTTGCTAAGGCGTTGTCACACCTTAGGTGGATAGGATCGTCCTAAATAGGCATTTTTCCCCACAACAGCTACCACCTATCCATTTCCTTCCATTTTTGACAGACCTGAAGCTTCTTCTTTTGAACAACCTGAGGAGACCTTCTCTATATATTCCAATCCTCTCTTGAAACAAAAGAAGGTATTGCTTTACAAGTCCCAAAGTTAGTTCTTAAGACTCCTTTGAAGTCTTTTGAAAATATCTCCTCATCTTTCACCTCCAACTAGTTCATCAACCCCTGAATCACCATCTTCTTCCTCTACTTTTTCTTCATCCTCTACATCCATATAAATACCTCATACTCCACCTCGACAACCTCATACACCTCAAGCACCTCATACACCATCTGTTGTCATGGCTTTCCGACCTATTGTACAGGCTAGATATGCTTCCTTCATCTTACCTAATAACCTTGATGCATTCCCAGCTGGATACTTAAAATACCTTCCCAAGTACAATGGAGAAACTGGTCCCTCAGCTGAGGACCATATTTAATCTTTCCTAGACTTTGCAGACAACATGAATATTGAACAAGAAAACGTTTATATGATATTGTTTGTACAGTCACTTGAAGGAAATGTGAGGATTTGGTTTAGGTAGTTACCAGCAGCTTCCATTAGAAATTGGGAAGATCTTACAACCATATTTAAAAATCAATGGGGTGTGAAAAAGGATCCTCTTTACTTCCTCAAGGAATTTGAAGAGCTTAAAAGGAACTTTAATGAACCAGTATCTGATTTTATCAAAAGATTCAATAAACTCTATCACAAAATGCCTACTGATTGTAAGCCCCCTGTAGCAACAGCTAAGTCTAGAGTTTCTAAAGCTTTTGATGATGACTTTGTTGTTAGAGAGAACTTCAAGAACTCTTGAAGATATGCAAACAAATGCTATAGAATTAGAAGAAAATAGGGCAGCCTCAACTTCTTTAAAACTTAAGGAAGAAAAGGCCCAAAGAAAACTCAAATTTGTTCAAGAAGCCTCTAGTTCCTCTAAGACTAAATCAAAAGACTCAAAAATAGATGAAATAACATCTCTTCTTAGAAACCTATCAAATAGGATTTCAAAGATTGAGACCCAACCTAGGACAATACAACAAAATGTTACTAGACCCCAAAACCAAAATCAAGGTCAGTATAAAAGAAATCCACCACTACAAATTCTTCAGAGACCTAGCATTGATCAATAGGTTCCTACTCCTCTATTGATAGATGACCAACAAGCTGATGATAATACTATGACAATTATTGAAGATATTATTAGTATGGATTCTTCTTCCAATCAAAAATTCATCATTCCTCTCTCACAACAGAATCGGGTTCAAGAAGATCAGGAAGCTTCACAGGTCTCTAAATATCACGCTTTCTCTAAATTTTTAATTGCAGAGTTAAACGAGAGGTATGATCTTAGGCCTAGGCCTGGTCCTGGGAGACCTCCAAAAATAACTCCAGTAATTGAACCACGTACCAAAACTATTGAAGCTCAAACAACTCTTATTCGGCCCTTAGATCAGTCAATTGATACTACCCAAACTAATAAAAACATTTTGACTACATTTAATGTTGGAAAATAATTAGAGAGGGTTAAGATCCCAACTCCACTGTCAAAACTTTCTAAAAACCCTGGTTACAAAAGCCAAGTCACAGAATGGATACAAAATACCTTGGTTGATGTTGAAGGTGATGCCATAATTCTGCAAGATGAAAAGCCAACAGTAGATTTTGGCCCTAGTTCAGACATGATAGATGAGAGAGTGCCTCCTTTCTATGTAACTCTTAAAACAAATGATTCCATGTTGTATGATTGTATGATTGATTCAGGAGCATCACACAACCTTATGCCAAAATCTATCATGGACCATTTGAAACTCGACATAACTAGATCCTACCATGACCTGTACACCTTTGATTCTAAAAGGGTTCCCTGTTTGGGATTCATTAAGGATCTAGTGGTTACCCTTGCCCAAATTCCAGTAAAAAGTGTAGTACTTGATATTGTTGTCACAGATATCCCTCCCAAGTTTGGAATGCTCCTTTCTAAGTCTTGTTGTGCCAAATTACGGGGAACTCTATAGATGGATATGTCATATGCTACTATTCCTGTTTATGGAGGAGAGCAATTAAGATTATATAGAGAGGTAAGATTTGTACATACTGTTTGTAAGACTGACCAGCCAAGGAACCATCCAATTTATGTAATAGATAAAGACTTTGGTCTTTTTCAACTCACTTCAAACCAACATAAAACTCAAGTCAAAATTGAAGAGGTAGTTGAAAGTCGTGAACCAAACCAAACTAATATTTGGAAACTGTTCTTTCATGGCTCTTGCACGAAAGATGGGATGGGAGCTGGAGTAGTTTTAATTTCACTTGAAAAAAAAAATATAACCCAATCATGTAAATTAGACTTCGAAGTTACAAATAATGTGGCTGAATATGAAGCTTTCCTTTTACAATTGCAATTAGTCAAAAGATTAAAAGTTCAAAACTTAAGTGTTTTTACTAATTCAGAACTTATTTTTAAGCAAGTAAGAAATGTTTGATAGACCAAGCACCCTAGACTTAGGTCCTACGGAAATGAAGTATGGGATTCAGTTGAAAACTTATTTGATGCTTTTAATTTGACTCATATTCCCAGAGATCAGAATATTCATGCAGATGCCTTAGCTGTCTTAGATAGCTCTTTTAAAATTCCTGATCATACTGATGTACTCTATCAGATACAAGTCAAATATAGGCCATCTATCCCAGATAATCTGAAACATTGACAAATGTTCGAAGATGATGAACATTTGAAATCAGTTTTGTAGGTAATAGATGATTTTTCATTTCTACAAATTGATGAAGATAGCACTGAAATAAATGAAAATGAAGACGGAAATGATACTTCAGATTTAAAACCCAAATTGCTAATCATGCCATTATTCAATTATCAAATAATTTTATTCCAAAAGGACTCGTTCCTTTAGAAAAATTGTTTGATCAAAATGATGTCCTCTGAAACCCTCAGTCCATTTCTTCAGAATATGACATAGAAGAGATTAACATTGGAACTGATGAAGATATCAAAAACATCAAAATATGTGCATCTTTAGACCCTGAGCTCAAAGCTCAATATCTTAAGTTACTGCAAAATTATAAGGATGTTTTTGCTTGGACTTATGTTGATCTAAAGACCTATGATACTTCATTAATCAAACATAAGATTCCTTTGAAGCCAGAATCAAAACCTTATCAACAGAAATTTATAAGGATAAATCCAGCCCTTCTACCAACTATAGAAAAGGGAGATTAAGAAAATGTTAGATGCTCAGATCATCCTCCCTCTTAGATATTCTAATTGGGTTGCAAATCTAGTTCCTATTAGAAAGAAAAATGGAGAAATAAGACTCTGTGTGGATTTTAGAAATTTGAACAAGGCATCATTAAAAGATAATTATCATTTGCCCAAAATGGATCAGTTACTTCAAATTATCTCAGGAGCACAAATAATTTCTATGCTTGATGGTTTTTCAGGTTACAATCAGGTGAATGTTGATACAACAGACAGAGAGAAGACAACCTTTACTACACCCTGGGGTACATTCATGTACGCTAGGATGCCATTTGGCTTAACCAATGTTGGAGCAACATTTCAGAGAGCTATGGACATAGATTTTATGGGTCAGGTAAATAAATTTGTGGTTATTTATCTTGATGACATAACTGTTTTTTCTAAATCTGATCAAAAACATCTAAAGCACTTGATGAAGGTTTTTGACAGGTGTAGAAAATTTGGAATATCATTGAACCCTAAGAACTCCTTGTTTGCTATCAAAGAAGGAAAACTATTGGGCCATATAATATCAAAGGAGGGAATAGTAATTGACCCGAAACGAGTATCTGCCATTGAAACATTGACCTTACCTAGAAACAAGAAGAAGATTCCAGCTTTTCTAGGCAAGATTAATTTTCTAAGGAGATTTATTCCAAATTATGTAGAGATTGTAAAAGATATAACTGACATGCTTCGAAAGGACCATGAAGTGAAATGGACTGCCTCTTCTAGGCATGCATTTGAACAAATAAAAAAGGCTATCTCTGAAGCTCCCACCTTAGCTAGCCCTGATTATACCAAGCCATTTAGTATTTTCTATTTTGCCTCTGAAACAACCCTTGTTGTCATTCTATTGCAAAAAAAATGAAGATTCCCATGACCAACCCATAGCCTTTTTCAACAAGGTTATGAGAGATGTTGAGCTTAAGTATGACATCATTGAGAAGCAAGCCTATGCCCTTATTCAAGCCCTGAAATAATTCAGAATGTATGTCTTACATTCACCTATTACTACTTATGTCCCTAATAGTGTTGTGAAAATTTTCCCAACTCAACTAGACACTGATGGGAAAAGAGGAAGATGGATCACTCAAATTCTGGAGTTTGATCTAACTACCAAGACTACCAAGCTAGTAAAAGGTCAAGGATTAGCCAAGCTTCTAGCTGAATCCAACTGCAAAGTACTTGGAATCAATTCAATTTTAGAAATACAAGGGAAGAATACACAATAACCTTTTGTCCTTGCAGAAGGGGAGAATCCAAAAGAACCTTCCCTTCATCCTGAAGAAAAGAACCTAGAAGAACCTCTACTTTCATAGCAGATCAATCCTATACACATTGACAAAAAATTATTGTTGCCAAATTTGTATCAAGATATTGTAAATTTCTTGATCCATTTTGAGTGTTTAGCATCGTTCTCCAAAACCCAGTGTAAAACCCTTAAGTTAAAATCAGTCAAGTACTGCATTATAAATGCAAATTTATACTAGAAAGATCCACTGAATATTTTTTTATTATGTTTAACAGAATCAGAAACTAAAGGAATCATTGATCAGTTTCATACAGGATTTTGTGGGGGACATTATGCTTGGAGAGCAACATCATACAAGATTCTGAGGGGAGGATTTTATTGGCCCACATTTTTCTTACAAGTAGGGGCAAAGGTTCGAGGTTGTGTTCCTTTTCAAATGTTTGGTGGTAAACAAAAATTAGCAGCTCTTCCACCCATTCCATCAATAGTTTCAGCACCTTTTTCTCAATGGGGATTAGATTTTATTGGAGAGATTCACCCCACTTCAAGTAATTAGCATAGATGGATCCTCACTGCAACAGACTACTTTACTAAATGGGTGGAAGCAATTCTAGTCAGAAATGCTATTGATTCAGTAGTAATTAAGTTTATTGAGGAGAATATCTTATCTAGATTTGGTTTCCCAACTCAAATTGTCACTGATAATGCAACAGCTTTTTCTAGTGTTAAAATGATTTAATTTTGCCAGAAATATTAGATTATGTTACATCATTCAACTCCATACTACCCTCAAGGTAATGGCCTTGCAGAGTCATCAAACAAAAGTTTGGTAAAGGTAATAAAAAAGACTCTAGCTGATCATAAGAAGAGTTGGGATTCACATTTGATTTATGCAGTATGGGCAAACATAATTACTCCAAAGAGATCAACTGGAAAATCTCCATCTCAATTAGTCTATGGGAAATATGCAATCTTCCCTACCAATTTGGCCTTCCCTGTTTTAAAATTCCTGCAGGATTCAATAGATGAACCTGATGATTTTTCAAGAAAGATAAATCAGATTATTGAACTTAATGAAAACAGAGATGAAGTTCAACACAAATTGAAGAAATATCAAAATAAGATGAAGACCTTGTTTGACAAAAGAGCCAGGGAAAGGAACTTTACGAAAGGTGATCTAGTTCTAAGATGGGATACCAGGAGAGAAGAGAAAGGAAAGCATGCAAAATTAACAATCTATGGTTTGGACCTTTAGCAATTACTGAAGTGAAGGGTAACAACACTTTTGTGCTGCATAATCTTGAGGGGCTATATTCCACTTATCTTGTAAATGGAAGGTTTCTCAAACATTACATCCAGTACTAAGAAGTTGAAATAGTTTTCATTGTAAACACTCTGGTTTTCTTTTACTTTTCAAGATGCCATTGTGATCTTTTTACAGCAAGGACTCCATAGCCCGAGGAGAAGGCACATGGATCTGCAGGTTCTCTGCATTCTACAGGAGAAAGCAGTCCCCAGATGGGGCGAATGTTGTAGCATTTTTGGTTTTGATAAGATAGAATAAATTAGTTATCTATATATATATATATATATATATATATATTGAAAAAATGTTAAGTTAGGATATGGACATAACAATATTGAATAAAATGTTTTTGGAAATATCTTGATGATGATGTCCATATCAAAGAAAATGTTAGGTTAGATGCCCTAAAAAATCAAGGCAAAAAGAAAATGTTAGATTAGAAAGAAAAGAAAACAAATAAACTCTGAAAGTGAGCAAGTCTAAATGCCACTACTATTTTTTTCTGCAAAATAATGGTTGTATGCATCTTGTCATAAATGCCACAACCCATGATAGTCAAATAGTTTAATCTTGATCGCTTCATGCTTTAAATTTGATGTTATAATTAGAGAATAAAGATCTGTCCAAACTATTTAATCTTGGCAGATCAGTAGTTAGGTAGAGAATAATAAGGTGCGGATCAGTTTAATCTGAGCCCTTAGATGTTATAAGGTTAGAATTAGATTGTTTGCTTTTTATAAATAAAAAGAAAGGAAAAGGGTTTGCTAGCTTAAATGCACCCATTAAGTGAAGAAAAAATGATAAGATAAGCAAAGGGTAAGTAGAAGAAAGGTTGCAGAAGTATGATGCTTGATTGGACAAAATGTACATTTATCATGTTTTACCATATGTTTCTATGTCCATGAGGCAATTACACAAAGCAAATGAATGTCTACAAGATCAATTAATTAACTTCCTGTTAGCCTCCTGCTACAGCAGGTTAATCATCTTTCATGATCGACATTTTTACATGCCAAATATGTCGTACTATGCATGCTGAAATGCTCCATATTTGATACAGATGGCCAAAGAAGTGTCCATAAGAGCGTGCTAGTCTAAGTGCCACTGCTGTGTTCCAATTTTGATAAGCAATCCATTTTTTGGTTTAAGGCAGTTTTTCAATTGGAGGTACTCAGGCTGGAATTCACTAACCTCCCCTTTCTTCTCATCACCCCAAAGTCACTTACTAACATCCCCCAAGAGGTCAGGATCTGCTTGAGCCTCTCAGTTTCATCATTCCCATTACATGTGCCTTGGTGAACATCTCCTTCACTCAAGGACTGCTCACTCAGTGTTTGTGAGCCTTCTTTTCCCCAAAATGGCCTAAGGTCTCATACCTTAGCGCCCTCTTTTCATCTCCATATTAACTATTAACTTTATTATATAACTCCCTATCAGTTTTCCCTTTCCCCTATTTAAAACATGTATATAAATCCCCTTATGTAAATATTCCCCCCCTGGCAATATAGCCATATTATTCACTAAGTCAGGGAAATCACAGTCCATCTGGGATTGTTTTTAGCCCATCCGTGTCCAGGGATTACTCTGACATCTGGTCAGAATAATAACCTCTTCCCTAAACCAAAAACCCCTAAAACCTTCAAAAAACCATTTTTTGCACCTTCTTCCCTCGTTCTGTGCATAATATATTAACCCCGCATGTCAAAAACCCATATTTCACTCATATCCCTAAGTCCGACTGTAAATACATTAATGCGCCCTTTATTAAACCCCATAACCCACTAAAACCTAAGTCTAAAACCCATCCGCCGCGCGTATCAAATTTGGAATATTCCTGCAAATATTACCACTCGCTAACCCGCCGATACCTCGCGATCGCCACCAACCATTGGATCGCCCACCCCACAGATCAACAGCTGGCGGGCATCCCCATCCCCGACACGCCCGGGCTTTAGCGTCCGACAGTTCGGCGGTTTTGCCGCCGTACTCCCGCCACGCGTCAGGCTCTGGGGTGTGGCAGAGCCCCTTCCCCCGAAACCGTCATCCCCAAAAAGCGGTGCGCCAAATACCGCTTACCGCCCTGCCCAGTGACATCACCACCCATGTCACCCCCTGCACAGTCACCGCCCACGTCACCCCTTGTCCAGTCACCCGATGAGTCACCTGCCTGCGTGGCCTCCTGCCACGTCACTGCCACGTGTCCTCGCCACCGTACATACCACGTCATCATCCATACGTTATGACATCATGATGACTTCATCCTGCCACGTCACCTTGCTGACGTCATGCTGACGTCACCCGTCGTACAATGCTGATGTCATGTTGACGTCATCAGCACTTTTTTGGGCGCAGAGGTGCGAAAGTCGCACTTCGGAGCCCCGGAATCCAATTCTGAGGCAGTTTTTGATGAGCGCAAATCGCTCATCGCAGGATTTTTTAGGCCGAAATGGAGAATCTTCAGGGAATCTTCTCACCATGCGGCCCCAGGAAGCCCGAGAAGGCGCAGAAATGATCCGTTTTCTTCACAGAGCATACCAAAAGGATCAGAAGACAATTCCGGATGATATAGAGGCCGAACAGTGGCCATTTACTGGTGATTAGACTTGTAGCATATCAGATCAGCAGTCCAGATTTTGTCAGAGAGTATCAGTGGAAGAAAAGACGCCAGAGACTATCAGTCAAGATTTTTTAGGGGCTCGAGGCACCTGAACATTGATGAAGCCCCCAGAAAGTCAAATCAATAAGCATCAGCCCATCCTTGCCTTCAAATCACCATCAAGGCATTCAAAGCACCAGGACAGCAAGAAAGCAGAAACCCATACTCATTTATTGCAGAAAACACTGCAGCAAGCCACCAAAGACAGCATCATTTATTTAGTTTTGATACATCGGCCCTGAGCACGGCCCGAGATATTTTTTGTATTTATTTCAGGATAGGATTAGGTTAAGTAGTCATTTTTTATGACCTAATTCGATCAAGATGTAATAAAATCAGTAGATAGAAAGTTTTTCCCTATATATACCACCCTCTGTATAGTTTTAAGGGTTGGTTAATTGAGAATTTTCACTAGAGACTCGTTGTGTATACCTGAACTTTCTATAATCAAAGATTGCTTAAAGCTTGGAGAGCGAACTGTCTGTTTTAGATGAATGTTTTGAAGAGTTGAAGATGGAATTCCTGCGCTGCAGCCCAAAGCAATAAGTGCCTCTTATCTCTGTTTATGTGTTTTCCATTATCTAAATAGCAGAAAAAAAGAATAGCCTAGAATTAGTTTAAATACTCTCTATGCTCAATTTCTGTTGTTTCTTGATGTTTTCTTCTAAATAATTGGTTATGAACATTGAATTCCTTCTGGCTCATGTTTACCCCAATTCACCTATGTTGGCCAATTATCTAGGGATTCTTAACTGCCCCTAGGTAGCGCCTTGTTGCCTCTTTGCTAATCTGTTGGAGAGATTCTTAATTGCCTCTCTTTCTTTAGCATTCATTCCATCCTTTGAACCTGAAGATTGCTTCGACCTCAGCTATCTCGCTCCATGTTCCCTCACTGTTATTAAGAAAACGCACCAGCAGTTCCCCTCCTCGACTCCACGCCCAATGGCTTGAAAGATTCAGACTATACTCTGCCTCTCTACCTGAAAGTGTCAGTTTTCCCACCAAAACTCAATCAAAACCCCTGTGCATCATATCTAGCCTAAAATCATCCCTTTCAACAAAGCTAAATCATAAAGAGAGAGCCCTCTCTGACTGCAGGTAGGCTAGGACCTGCAGTCCAAAGTTGGTTTGTGGTTACCTCGGCCGTATCCCTTTAGGATTCAAAAGGGACAACCTGAGCGATAACATAATGGTGACTCCACTGGGGAGTGAATCATGTTTTTGTTAGTGTAAATCCTCAATTTTGACCAGTTCGCCTCATTTTCTGGAGAAAGTGTTCCTTTTCTTCAGGGCTTTTCATGTTCAACTCTGATCTGTGACGGTGGACAGAGATCAGGCACTTCAAGGTTGATTCATCCACCTGGCGACTCCACATCATCCTCATAATAAAGACTCCGCTGGAGAAATGAACCCGAAGGAGTTATATAAGCAGATCAGGCTCTTGACTTGGACTATCATCCAAGAGATCATGTTCTTTCTCTTGCACCAGATTTTGTTGTGCATATTGTACTTTAAAAACGATTTTATGTTAGATTTTTATGTTTTTCCTTTGGAAAAGGTTGTTGAAAAGCCTCCTTGCACACCAGAGCAGCAGCTTTCAAATGCTATTGAAGATCACCATACAGCCAAGGAGGAACCAAAAATAGAGTCCAGTCTTCTAGTTCCTGTACATACTCCCGTGCCTCGTAAAGTTCCTGAAAGATATAAGCCGCTCATTTTGCCTCCCGTGCTTGGTCCTCTGCCGGCAAATCATCCTGAATATCTCCCTAGATTTGATGGAGAGAATGGTATTACTGCCCAGAAACATATCCAGGCTTTTGAAGATTATCTTAATATATTTGAAGTCGAAGATGAAGATGTCAGTCTTAGACTATTTGCCCTTTCTTTGCAAAGCGAAGCTAGGACTTGGTTTAAATCGTTGCCTGAGGCGAGCATCTCTAAGTTTCAGCAGTGTGCCAAGCTTTTCCTTGATAGATGGATGATCAGAGGTAATCTCTTCGTGCTCATCGAAGAATACAATCATTTAGAAAGGCATCCAGACGAATCTGTTCAACAGATTTCATACAAATTCAATCAAGTTTATCAGTCCATGCCTTTAAATATAAGACCTCCCCTTGATCTAGCTCTATTTCAATATCCTAGATCATTTGACACAGAGATGGAATTCTGTTTGAGAGAACGATGCCCGTCCACTTTGAAACAGATGCAGGACATAGATGTGGACGTGGAGGCAAATCTAAGAAGGAGGGAAGAACAACACAAAGCAGAGCAAGAAGAAAGATTTCATAGTGTGTTACAAAAGACAGAGGAAATGATGCAGCTGATCACAATGAAAGTGGAATGTTCAGAGCACCAGAACAGATCTGTTTCGCAACAGGAAAGTAGTGACATTCACAAACAAACCTGCCACAAAACAGATGACATATTCATCCAGTCATACGTGATGGAGCAGTCTCCTGATATACTGTGTGAATATAATAGCTTCTCTTCTTTCAAATGTCCGCCCAAATATGATCTGTATGATGATGATTATGAGCCTAGCGACCAAATCAGCCTTGCAGAGGAATCAGATCCTATTTTGGCAGGAAGCAGTGTTTAGGTTCAGCAACCTGAACCCAATGATCAGCATGCCCATCTCAGCTATGAAGAAAAGGAAGAAAACGCAGAGTGTGTTGATTTCAGTGAAGGAACTTTACCCTTTTGTTTTGAATCTTTTCAATTTATCAAGGATAACTATCATGCTGTATATGATCAAGTGTCACCGCGTGTTGCTATTGACCGTCTGGAGGTTAATCAAGATATTGTTCCAAAGGTATTGCCTCTAGTTTTGCAGCCACAAAGAGCCATTGAATATCAGATTGAGGAGGACCCAGAAGCAGTAGCATATGACCATATGATCCAAGTGGATCCCCTGCCTCTTTGTTTTCAGCCATCTGAGTTGTTCAAAGAAGAAGAAGACCAGCAGCCTGCACAGATTAGTCAAGTCCTATTCGAGCCAGATTGTAATAAATTACAAGCACCCCTGCAAATTCTGAATGACCTATCCGCTGGCAGGCAAAATGATGAAAGAGATCAGTGCTCTTCTCCATTAACAGGCTGCAAGGCTCAGTATCGAGCTGTCGATGATCTCCCAACTCCAAGGCATGGTAGCGATCCTCAACCTTTGTACAGTTCTTTAATTTAGCCTAGAAATTTTATATATACGTTGCAGGACAGTTTTGTACAGTATTTAAACACCGCAAAGGAGGTCAGTAGCTTCCTGATCTTCTCAAAGATTGACAAAGCCATAACAAATTGCAAAATCTCAGTTGGTCTCACTAGCAAGCACAAGCAGCAAAGCCCACTCATGTTATTATTGCTTAAGTGGCTGCATTGGCTATTTCACTTCACCTAACAGTAAAGTAAGTACTGGTTAGGGTAGGTAGGTAGGATCAATAAGGCAGCCAGCCAAGGGAAATTTGCAGAACACAACAACAATTGAATACAAGGCAGTCTGACCTGCTGTTCTTGGCTTTTCACAAGGAAAAGCCATCCCCAAGTGGAGCCACTATTAGCCTCTTGCTGCAGCAGGTTAATCATCTTTCATGATCGACATTTTTACATGCCAAATATGTCGTATTATGCATGCTGCAATGCTCCATATTTGATACAGATGGCCAAAGAAGTGTCCATAAGAGCGTGCTAGTCTAAGTGCCACTGCTGTGTTCCAATTTTGATAAGCAATCCATTTTTTGGTTTAAGGCAGTTTTTCAGTTGGAGGTACTCAGGCTGGAATTCACTAACCTCCCCTTTCTTCTCATCACCCCAAAGTCACTTACTAACATCCCCCAAGAGGTCAAGATCTGCTTGAGCCTCTCAGTTTCATCATTTCCATGACATGTGCCTTGGTGAACATCTCCTTCACTCAAGGACTGCTCACTCAGTGTTTGTGAGCCTTCTTTTCCCCAAAATGGCCTAAGGTCTCATACCTTAGCGCCCTCTTTTCATCTCCATATTAACTATTAACTTTATTATATAACTCCCTATCAGTTTTCCCTTTCCCCTATTTAAAACATGTATATAAATCTCCTTATGTAAATATTCCCCCCCTGGCAATATAGCCATATTATTCACTAAGTCAGGGAAATCACAGTCCACTGGGATTGTTTTTAGCCCATCCATGTCCAGGGATTACTCTGACATCTGGTCAGAATAATAACCTCTTCCCTAAACCAAAAACCCCTAAAACCTTCAAAAAACCATTTTTTGTACCTTCTTCCCCCGTTCTGTGCATAATATATTAACCCCGCATGTCAAAAACCCATATTTCACTCATATCCCTAAGTCCGACTGTAAATACATTAATGCGCCCTTTATTAAACCCCATAACCCACTAAAACCTAAGTCTAAAACCCATCCGCCGCGCGTATCTAATTTGGAATATTCCTGCAAATATTCCCACTCGCTAACCCGCCGATACCTCATGATCGCCCCCAACCGTTGGATCGCCCACCCCACAGATCAATGGCTGGTGGGCATCCCCATCCCTGACATGCCCAGGCTTTAGCGTCCGGGAGTTCGGCGGTTTTTCCGCCATACTCCCGCCACGCGTCAGGCTCTGGGGTGTGGCGGAGCCCCTTCCCCCGAAACCGCCATCCTCGAAAAGCAGTGCGCCACATACTGCTTACCGCCCTGCCCAGTGACATCACCACCCACGTCACCCCCTGCACAGTCACCGCCCACGTCACCCCTTGTCCAGTCACCCGATGAGTCACCTGCCTGCGTGGCCTCCTGCCACGTCATTGCCACGTGTCCCCGCCACCGTACCTGCCACATCATCGTCTGTACGTGATGATGTCATGCTAACGTCATCCCGCCACGTTGCCTTGCTGACGTCATGCTGACATTACCCACCGTACAATGATGATGTCATGCTGACGTCATCAGCACTTTTTTGGGTTCAGAGGCGCGAAAGTCGCACTTCGGAGCCCCAGAATCCAATTCTGAGGCAGTTTTTGATGAGTGATTTGCGCTTAGCGCAAATCGCTCATCGCAGGATTTTTTAGGCCGAAATGGAGAATCTTCAGGGATTCTTTAGGGAATCTTCTCACCATGCGGCCCCAGGAAGCCCGAAAAGGCGCAGAAATGATCCGTTTTCTTCACGGAGCATACCAAAAGGATCAGAAGACAATTCCAGATGATACAGACGCCGAACAATAGCCATTTACTGGTGATTAGACCCGTAGCATATCAGATCAGCAGTCCAGATTTTGTCAGAGAGTATCAGTGGAAGAAAAGACGCCAGAGAGTATCAGTCAAGATTTTTTAGGGGCTCGAGGCACCTGAACATTGATGAAGCCCCCAGAAAGTCAAATCAATAAGCATCAGCCCATCCTTGCCTTCAAATCACCATCAAGGCATTCAAAGCACCAGGACAGCAAGAAAGCAGAAACCCATACTCATTTATTGCAGAAAACACTGCAGCAAGCCACCAAAGACAGCATCATTTATTCAGTTTTGATACATCGGCCCTGAGCACGGCCCGAGATATTTTTTGTATTTATTTCAGGATAGGATTAGGTTAAGTAGTCATTTTTTATGACCTAATTAGGTCAAGATGTAATAAAAGCAGTAGATAGAAAGTTTTGCCCTATATATACCACCCTCTGTATAGTTTTAAGGGTTGGTTAATTGAGAATTTTCACTAGAGACTCGTTGTGTATACCTGAACTTTCTGTAATCAAAGATTGCTTAAAGCTTGGAGAGCGAACTGTCTGCTGTAGATGAATGTTTTGAAGAGTTGAAGATGGAATTCCTGCGCTGCGGCCCGAAGCAATAAGTGCCTCTTATCTCTGTTTATGTGTTTGCCATTATCTAAATAGCAGAAAAAAGGAATAGCCTAGAATTAGTTTAAATACTCTCTATGCTCAATTTCTGTTGTTTCTTGATGTTTTCTTCTAAAGAATTGGTTATGAACATTGAATTCCTTCCGGCTCATGTTTACCCCAATTCACCTATGTTGGCCAATTATCTAGGGATTCTTAACTGCCCCTAGGTAGCGCCCTGTTGCCTCTTTGCTAATCTGTTGGAGAGATTCTTAATTGCCTCTCTTTCTTTAGCATTCATTCCATCCTTTGAACCTGAATATTGCTTCGACCTCAGCTATCTCGCTCCATGTTCCCTCACTGTTATTAAGAAAACGCACCAGCAGTTCCCCTCCTCGACTCCACGCCCAATGGCTTGAAAGATTCAGACTATACTCTGCCTCTCTACCTGAAAGTGTCAGTTTTCCCACCAAAACTCAATCAAAACCCCTGTGCATCATATCTAGCCTAAAATCATCCCTTTCAACAAAGCTAAATCATAAAGAGAGAGCCCTCTCTGACTGCAGGTAGGCTAGGACCTGCAGTCCAAAGTTGGTTTGTGGTTACCTCGGCCGTATCCCTTTAGGAGTCAAAAGGGACAACCTGAGCGATAACACTTCCCTCGTCCCCATTCATCCCTATATTTAATAATTTCCCTTTCCCACCTTCATACAATTCATATTCATTTATTTTCCATAAAAAACCCCTTTTCCTAAGGTTAAAATCCTTTTTTCCTAGGAAAAGTGAAAACCCCGTGTTAAATCCCCTTTTACCCAAAAACCCACAAAAAGACGTTTAGCCTAAGTATTGATGTATATATGTGAAAAGCAAATAACTCATGAAAAAGCATTATACTTAGTGTATTTCCCCTTTTCCGCTCATATTTCATATTAACGCTAACTTATAGTATTAAACCCCTAAAAGTCCCCTTTCCCGTATATATTAACTCCCTTTACTAAATATCCCGAAACCATAAGTTTTATTATAAAACTATGTATCGGCGGATCGCAAACTTTTCAACATGCATGCACTCTCCTCCGCATTGCGATATGCAATGAGCAATGGACCCGGTCCTGACGCAAATATATTTTAATATTCATTGCCCATTTCACATCCTCTCCTCATTGCAAGTCTCGGCTGAAGCACACACCCTCTGCCATTGTGATCTCTGATATGCGATAGGAACCCCGACCTGATTGCAGTATTATCTAGGATTTATTTCCACATTGCGTTTGGCCCCTATCGCATTCCTTTACGATGGGCCTTCCTTCGATAAACTGTGATTGGGATATGTGATGAACCAGAACCCGATGTCATTTATCCACCCAAATTCATACTATTTCAAGTCCACCATGCCTGTTGTGGAGGTAAATCCCCTCTGCGGATAGAGGCGATCCCTACTAGCCCAAATGGGGTCTAGCAACAATCAAACAATTCTAACGCGCAGGTTCGTAATTGCAAATCAAAGATCGATGATGAGGGCCTACCTGGATTCCAACGCTAATATTTGTAGAAGAGTCGTCGCTCCCGTTCCTTTGCTCCGGCCGGTCACAATCCCCACGATCCTCGTGAATAGACACCTGAACATGCAAAGAACGACACAAATACAAGCATAAAATCCAATAGATGCAACTATATATCAGTCAGAAAGGATATAACTCAATCATCATTACAAAGACAATAAGAGTGGAACCATAATGATAGTCGTCTATTATTGATAAACAACAAAGAAGAATACAACCATAGTTCTGACGTCAAATCCTCCTTTGGCTGGGTGATTAGCAACACATGCCTTGCAAAGCTTATTGGGAATGGGGAACAAGCCTCTCTCTCTTTGGTTACTTGGACAAGAATCTCCTCACTTTAGATTTAGCTTCATGGGAATGAAGAAGGCTTCTTGTAGCATGAGCTTAGCAATTCTCAAATTTTGGGACTTAGAATTTGGAACTTGGAGACTAACTTGTCAAAGGCAAAAGGAAAAGCTTTTATAGATAGAGGAGAAGGAGTTAGGGTCATCCACAAGATTCATGGGATTGGATTTATCACTAAGAAGCTTCCATGAGAGGTGGAGAACTACTTCCCTTCTATGGAGATTCGAAGCCCAAATGAACTAACTCAAGATGGAATCAGTTCATGAATAGGTTAGGAAGAACCTTCGTAAGTTGGTTTGTTAAAAACTTTACTCAACTGGGCTGGCGCGAGTGCGACTTTGAGACAGAGCGCCAGCTGGCGCACCCTCTTTGGAGGATTTCCCCCATTGGCGCGAGTGATACACAGTGGACCCGCGCCAATGGAAAAAGGGCTATTTTTATGGGTATTTTGCAGAAGGTGTCTTCAGGGCATGTGAAGTACATACTCAAGGGGATACAATGCAAGTGTTTTCAGGTTATGTCACTTCTCACAGGTCCCAGAATAAGTCCTCCAATGTGTGGGAGAAGGGGTAACAGGGACGGTGACAAATTACTGTGTAACAGATGCCCCCTAAAGCATGAAGCCCGAGAGAGAGAGAGGGGTGAAATGCTTTACAAGAACACGACCAACTGAATATACTGCCACTGGAGAACCTACATGAAGAAGTACAATTGATATCTCAAGTACATGACGTATGTGGTATGGGCGCAGCCATCCATAGAAAAGTACATAAAAATCCAGGTCCAAGGTATGGACGCAGGCATTCAGTAAGGATCAATAAGTAGACTCAGGCATGGTCACATCCATCCAGTGAATGAGTCATGTAATGATCATAATAATCCACAAAATCGCAACCTGGATCTCAACAGACAAAATCCAGGGTCTTGCGCTCCATCTCGACCCGAACAAAGTACAAGTTCAAACATGCGAATATGGGAGTCGAAGTCGAACATGCAAGAACAACGTCTGATTACAAGTCAATGATGAAAATTGTTAACAAACGCGAGAGGTACCACCAATAATGACAATCGTCCTCAAGTTACTATAGGTACAATCTACGGCGTGCGAATCAGTGAGCCGGCGTCGAACACCCGTAGAATCATTCGATCGGAGGCCAATGATGAAAACCTTCCGTCGAACACAAAGAACCTGCCATTGAGGCATGCAGGCTCCAAGGCACCTGAAGGGAGTCCCTATGTCAACTTCCTGGATAATGAGCTGAAGTCGACAGGAAGTGACCTTGATAGAAGGTGGGACATAATGTTTCCCACATCATCGAGACGAGACAGAGAAGGATAAGATGTTTTGTGTGAGGTATCAGAGGTAGGTTGAGTATTATGCAGAGGTCAACTTCTCTTGAACATATTGGTGGCACGACAGTGGACTTGACATTATTTAACATCAAATGATCAAGGGTCATGGTGACGAGGTAATGAGCAGATGAGAGGTCAAACAGGATAAGCCAAACCCATGAAGGCAAGTGTAAAAACAAGATGAGATGTCCCCACCCAGACACGAATGCAGACAAGTGCCATGTTCAAGAGCGACATACTGCCGACACGACAATGATTGTGGTTCCATTTGCCCCACCATTTCTGGCGAGTACCCCAGTTATTTTTTGATGACAAGCTTGACGGGGATAGCATATGCTTGAAAGGCGTCATTTCGACGGCATCCGATGTCATTAAATTTTAACGAGTCTGACAAAGGAAAACTCGGCGTCTTTTCATGTTTAGAGAGTTTGAAAAGACAGCAGAAAAGGAAACTCTAGGGGTGTCCTTTTTCGTAAAGTTGTGTCTCTCGAGCCCGAAAAAGTATAAAACAATGCTCGAAAGAACCGCCCGACCATTACGATCGAGGAGTACTTTTCATGAGTAGTGATTTCGACCTGAAAAAGTAAAAAAGCGATCGAAACCACGTCGCTTCGTAACCGTTAACGAACCTGAAACGACAAGGGTCCGACAATATTTTCGTTTTTTACACGGTCGGAAAAGGGTTTAAAGACGACCGCCTCTCATTTACATTTAACGAGTCGAGAGGACCAACTCGGCAATCTTTTCATCTTTAAACGGTCAGAAAAGAGCTGAAAGCAAACCTCCATTTTTATTCTCTTTAACGAGTCAAAAAGGGAAAAAATACTCGGCAATCTTTTCATATTTTACGAGTCAGAAAAGAGCTTAAAGGAGACTCGTCCTAGAGGAACGAGTGGTATAAAGGATAGCAACTGGTTCTGGCAATGGTGGAACTGCTCAAAACATGTAATGGTCAAGAGGCTGGCTAATAAAACCACTCATTGTTGCGGTTCCTCAGGAAAGGAAAAACAACCAAGTGAAAGCATATGATCAGCCAAAGAGATGGTAGCAATGGAATGAAACAACCAAGGCTTATCTAGCAGAATTTAGCGGATAAAGCGGCAATCACAAGATGTGAATTAGGTATGGGTTCATT
This sequence comes from Pinus tabuliformis, assembly GCA_031772625.1. Taxonomy (NCBI): domain Eukaryota; kingdom Viridiplantae; phylum Streptophyta; class Pinopsida; order Pinales; family Pinaceae; genus Pinus; species Pinus tabuliformis. The sequence goes on from CM062818.1 coordinate 140,269,581, forward strand.
TTTACACAAGCTTGAACCATGGAGAACTCTGCTTGGATTCAGTTTCATGTTTACACAAGCTTGAAACGAAAAACTATGCTTGTTATAAGTTCGCATGCCCCCAGCATAATAATTCAAATTGAGGTACATGCCCCCCAAGCTTCATGGCATTCAACAAAGTGGATGGAATGAAGGTTCACTTTCGTGATCTTGGAAAGACTCGACTTGGATTTTACGAGATCTTAATCAAAGACTCGATTTGGAAAAGGAGGAGTTGTTTCATTTTCTAATGAGGTTGACATAGGAAAAGAACTATCCTCATAACCCTTATTTCATTTTTTAACGAGGTCGACGTAAGATCAAAACTATCCTCGTAACCCTTGTTTCATTTTTTAACGAGGTCGACATAAGATCAAAACTATCCTCGTAACCCTTGTTTCATTTTTTAACGAGCTTGACACAAGATCAGGAACTATGCTCGACGATCCGTGTTTCATGTTTTAATGAGGTTGACACAAGAACAAACTATCCTCAGACCAGACTCAGTTTCGTTTTTTAAGGAGCTTGACATAGGAAAGTGAACTATGCTCCGACCAGACCCAGTTTCATTTTTTAAGGAGCTTGACATAGGAAAGCGAACTATGCTCCGACCGAACTTCATCATAATGAACAGGAAGTTGTTGCTTCCAAGAATGTCACTCCCGGTGGAAGGAAAACATCTTGGAAGTCAGGACCCAATGCCCCCAGGACATCATGCACGATGGCATCATCGCTGGATACGGGCACGGGATAAGTAGCCACGTAGTTGACCTGCGGTGGGGTAGACACAACCGGTGGATAAAAACTAGGAGGGGATGGCAGCTGCGCAGGAGGCACCAGGGGACTAAAGAACGATAATTGATCTATAGTCACGATTCTTCCGTCGTGTGGAAAACAAACCACACGGAAAAGTGAAGAGACGAGGGCCCCCATGGCATAAACATAGTCACGGCCAAGGAGAAGACTGAAATCTGGAGCACCTTGGGTAACCAGTACGTCTATATAGATGGTTTTTCCTCCCAAAGTAACAGGAAACTTCGGGAGGATCCCTAATGGTTGACTGGTTCCTTCGTCAAATGCCAACAGATTTTGTGCGACTGGCACAAGCTGTGGGGAGCCCAAAGCTTGCCAAGTAGTGAAAGGCATGAGACTGACAGATGCACCCTCATCCAAGACAGTGCCAGGTATTGCCTTATCATAGGCATGTGTTGTAATCTAGAAAGGCACATGGGATGGAAGGCGAAATGTAGTCAAATGACTCCAGTCGAAGGAAACAACTGAACTACTTGGTGGGGGAATCGTATGATTGCCCCCATGCGCTACAGGAGACGAAGAAGGACCCTCTTGATCAGTGAGGATAGGAGGGTTGTTCTGAGACTTAGGAGAATCAGAAGAGACAAGAAGAACATGAGCAGTAGAATCATAATGCTCCTCCGGAACAAAGTAATTAACAGGTTGTGAACCCAAGTCGATACTCTCTCCGACCAATGGTTGGTCTGGAGCAGGCTTGGCATAGCCAGGTTCGGAAGGAGGAGGACAGAAAAGAGAAAAACCTAAGTCGATCTCTTTGTCCACAAGGAGGGGGTCAGAAGAGATCCTCTGATAACCAACAGGGAGTTGGGGTGAAGAAGTTGTAAGACTTTCCAAAACAGCGGAAGTTTTATCCATGAGCGGACAAAGGTGAAGGGGATGATTGCCTTCACATAGTCTACAGGGGATTTGAATCTTCCCTTTCTTCTAAATGTTGTCAGTTGATAGGGTGGCATTGCCATGAACTTCAGAGGACGATGAGGGACGAGCCGGATCGCGAGACCATACTTCAAGGATCCTCGAAATGCCGGGACAATCACGAAGAAGGTGGTCATCCTTACACAATCTACAAGGAAGTTTGACCTTCCACAGAGGAGCAGAAGGTGGCTCGACTTGAGTTGTACATTTAACCTCTCACTTAGGAGACTTCTTCTTCTTCGTCTTCTTCTTCTTCTTAGCCACTTGGTTACTTGAATCCAGACTTTCACGAGGCGAAGTAGAAGATGTGGATGCAGAAACAGGCGAAGAAGGGGAGAGGTCCACCTTGGAATCAACATGATGTTGTTCGGGTGGAGGAACTGATTGGCCAGAAGTTGAGACATTAGAGACCACAGAGGTCAAGAACAAACAAACAGGTAACCCGATGGTTAACCCAGGCAAGGACAAAGTAGCCATATACGGAGCACCGACATTTCCAAAAGGAGGAAATGGAATAGGGTTTCCATTTGGGGGAACACCTTGGCCGGTAGACTCGGGGAAGGTTGCCATCGAAAATGAGAAAGAACCCTACTCAAGCTAACGCAAACAAGATCTAACCGGGTAAATGTGAATTGTGGCCAAATAAATTTTAAGGCACAGGAACAAAACTTGACCTTTTCATTTTTAAAGAGTCGAGAAAAGGACAAAAGATGACTCTAGTCGCCTTTGAATGTTTAATGAGCCCGAAGTGACAAATGCTCAGATGGACCTTTTCTTTTAGGGAGTCCGAAAAGGAACGAAAGTGACTACTCTGGAGAGCTAGGCAAAAGGGTTTACCAAACAAATCCGTAAAACTGCATATACACCTTGGCAGTCATTTGAAAACCAAGGACTTTCTGTACGGCAGTCAATCTTCCCGAATGCTATGTTCGGTGCGTTACAGCTTGTAAGGCGGCAGAAACGGCTTCCTATGGATAAAGGATGATAACCTAGTGGGGTCTCCCCATATACTCGACGGTACGTGGGATCACAAGTCCGTACTAGACCACAATTGAGTCACAAAAGGAGGAATCACCCAACCTTGAGTGGAACAAAAGTGACTAGGTTTAACAACGTTGGAGCACGTCTCTATCCTAGACCTCTAAATGTGTGCGTTATGTTCCAATGCGTTTTTAGATTCATTCAGTTCATTTTAAATTTGATCTTGTATTAGGTTTCAGTTTTCAGGCCTTACCGTATGTAATCTCTCAAAATTCCCTAAATGAAAACTATATGCCAAAATATGTCATTTCATTCGATGAATGCTAGTTACGAGAGGGTCTGAGAGCTTTCACGCAAACGAAATGATAACAAAACAACAAAGAACTTTCCTAATGCAGCTAATGGAAATGAATAAACTTTTCTTTAAGATCACTAATCACTAATCAAAATGAAAAGTTCTAATTCTCATTAACTAATACAAAGCAAAAGAGATTTTTTCTTTTGTTTATGGAAAAATGCACTAAACAACTTTGAGAAATGATAACAAAATAGTAAAAACACAAATTTCACTCAATGCAAACACATTCAGTTCCCTAAATCACAAATCAAAACTCCAAAGAACAAGAAAGATCCCAAAGACACCAATGAGCCATGTAATCTAGGCTCAAAGTGAGACGAAGCAGAGTTCAAGTGAAGACGAAGCAAGTCACCCAAATAACGCAACAAAATGATTTACAACCACCAAACAAGTGAAAGGGAGTAATCAAAGAATTGACTGGACCACTAGAAGATCAAAACACCGGAGGAAGGCTCGACACACAAAGCCACTAGAAGCCCTAGGGCTAGAAATGTGAAATCGATAGAAAAGAGCAAACACCCAGAGGGTAAAGATCAAAGCCAGTCAAATCACACTCCAACACACTCAAGTAGTCTAAAAAAGGTACCCAGAACAAAAACTAAGCTCAGAGGACTCGCAGCCAAGCAAACTTCAAAAGTTCCCAGGCTTGGCGCGACTGTCAGGCTGAAACTAGCGCCTTTCAGGTATTGGCACGGGTTGTCAATGTGCAACAAGCGCCAACTGGCACAACTGTAACGCTATAAAACAGTTCCAGCCAAGTTTGCTATGGAAAAATAAAAAAAAATGAGCCAAAGCTAAGTCAACAGTACCCAGGTACACCAAGGGGCAAGAAGCAACACAGGGATTCAACCCAGAAAGCTAATCAAGTAGGAGAAACCAAGAAAAAACCAAGAGACAAGGCAAGTTCCAAGCCGTTTAGTTCGTAAACCAAACCGGAGATGGACTGAAGTGGTGTTGATCTATTTTCTAATGCGGAGCAATAGCGTTTCGAAGGCTATCTGGCCGCACTTCAGGCTCTGTCTAAAGTTTAAAAATCAAACAACAAGACAAGACAAACAACACGGCAAAAAGCCAACTCCCCAGTGGAGTCGCCAAATTGTTGTGGACGTAAATCCCCTCTGCGGACAGAGGCGATCCCTACTAGCCCAAATGGGGTCTAGCAATAATCAAACAATGCTAACATGCAGGTTCCTAATTGCAAATCAAAGACCGATGATGAGGGCCTACTTGGATTCCAACGCTAATATTTGTAGAAGAGTCGTTGCTCCCGTTCCTTTGCTCCGGCCGGTCACAATCCCCACGATCCTCGTGAATGGACACCTGCACATGCAAAGAACGACACAAATAAAAGCATAAAATCCAATAGATGCAACAATATATCAGTCAGAAAGGATATAACTCAATCATCATTACAAAGACAATAAGAGTGGAACCATAATGATAGTCGTCTATTATTGATAAACAACAAAGAAGAATACAACCATAGTTCTAACGTCAAATCCTCCTTTGGCTGGGTGATCAGCAACACATGCCTTGCAAAGCTTGTTGGGAATGGGGAACAAGCCTCTCTCTCCTTGGTTACTTGGACAAGAATCTCCTCACTTTAAATTTAGCTTCATGGGAATGAAGAAGGCTTCTTGTAGCATGAGCTTAGCAATTCTCAAATTTTGGGACTTAGAATTTGGAACTTGGAGACTAACTTGTCAAAGGAAAAAGGACAAGCTTTTATAGATAGAGGAGAAGGAGTTAGGGTCATCCACAAGATTCATGGGATTGGCTTTATCACTAAGAAGCTTCCATGAGAGGTGGAGAACTACTTCCCTTCTATGGAGATTCGAAGCCCAAATGAACTAACTCAAGATGGAATCAGTTCATGAATAGGTTAGGAAGAACCTTCGTAAGTTGGTTTGTTAAAAACTTTACCCAATTGGGCTGGCGCGAGTGCGACTTTGAGACAGAGCACCAGCTGGCGCTCCCTCTTTGGAGGATTTCCCCCATTGGCGCGAGTGATACACAGTGGACCCGCGCCAATGGAAAAAGGGCTATTTTTATGGGTATTTTGCAGAAGGTGTCTTCACGGCATATGAAGTACATACTCAAGGGGATACAATGCAAGTGTTTTCAGGTTATGTCACTTCTCACAGGTCCCAGAATAAGTCCTCCAATGTGCGGGAGAAGGGGTAACAGGGACAGTGACAAATTACTGTGTAACAATGCCTTGTTTGGCAAAGGATTTCTTTGTTAAAATGTTTTTATGATTTAAACATAAAACCCCACTAATCTCAGTTTTTAACCCATAATAAAGCCCATACCGCCATGATTAACTGTTGGGCCCCTCCGTTGCTCTTTCCTCTTACATCCACACTACTCTTTCGCTCCACCACCGTTCATCAAATGCATTCAAATCCTACGACCCACAGCGATTTCGGGTTGGCTCTCTGCCCGAGCATTACCCGACTGAAAATGCAATATTCCACTGACCTCCCCTTGCTACGTGTCAGGTTCAGACTATATCGGGTGACCTCTCCCAAAAACTACCTGCGCCTCATAAGTAGTGTGATGAAAACCAAAACCACCTCCCGCATAACGACAAAATGGCCACTGTTCACTTTGCGCCATAATTCAAAAAGTAAATTGTTTTTCTGTTTAAACATAAAAATCACCATTTTGCTTTGTTTCGCCCGTTTACATAGTGAAACCTCCATAAACCTCTGTGACCAATAAAACCATTGTTTTACCTTCCGATACGCTCTGGACTCCTTCCAATATCCTTTCGAGCTCAATAAAGCCATTGAAGACCTTCTCTGTCACCTATGTTTTTCTTAACAATTTTTGTGTTTTGCAGGTAAAAACTCATGTTCGAGGCTTACAAAGAAAAAGTTGAATACAGTTAGAAGACAAATACGAAGATCATATCAAATCACTTTACTCTGTAACATAAAATCGAAAAGGATTTATTGTTGAAAAACATAGTAGAAACCTGAAATGCACAGTAAAGGTAAAAGGAACACAGTAAAGGCTACTTAGCAGGGTCAAAGGATATTCATAGAGTTTAAAGAGTATCAGATGAAAGATCAAATGAAGGAATCAACCAGCGTAAAGGATACAGACAATCAAGCAGCTTAAAGGGAAAAATATCAAACAACAAAGCCATCACAATCTGAATAAAAGGGACAGCAAGAAACAGTTCAATAGTTGCCCCTATCTTCTTGCATGAAGATATTTCCTTTCCTAGAATAAATATTAATCAGTTTTAGGATATTTTCTTAGTTTCATTATTGTATAAATAACTCTCTTCTCGACTTGTTAAGGGTTCAAGGTTCATTGTTCATTGCTTGTTAAGTCGTGACTGTTCATTCTACTTTGAACATGGTTGCACCTTTGAAGGAAGCTTTTCTAAACACTTGAGGTACTCAATCTTTCTAGAACCTTAATACAAAGCAGAGGATTCTAAATTTGGTTTTACACAGTTTGTGTTATCCTGTAAGTTTTTCCAGTTATCAATCATTATGTTTTTCTTCATATGCTCATGACTTACAGAGATATATAGGTAGGAATAATTGTGTGTCAATTTATTCCTATAAACTCCTGAAGTGATCATCTATTAAGAGAATGGATTAATGAACCATCTGTTTAGCTAATCTCCTCTAATCAATAAATCATCAGTATCTTTTGTAAGCTTAAGTATACTGCCTTGAATCTTTGGAATGTAGTTTAGAAGGTTTTCATACTTATGATTATTCTGTTTTACAGTCTAGAAACTATGATAATCATATTATTTTTTGTCTTTTTCTCACCACTATTTGATCTATATCACTGTGTAAAGCTTTATAGCAACCCTTTGCTGAGATATTAATATTATCTGAAGGATTAAGTATTTCAATTCTACATTTGTCTTCATTCATTGGTCTTCCAAAACTAAAACCAAAAACCCCAAAACAATTATTTTAGATGCTCTGTCATTGGTGACTGACCTACTATTATCTCAGAGGTACAACAATGCCCATAGGGAACAAAGCATGGGCCTGATGCATCCTGACTATTGGCGCCTAAGTCATGATTAAAGGAATTTCACTCCAGTATTCTGGCTACTCTATTATGGATTGCATTGGTGGAACTGATTGAATGGCTTGAGTTGTTAAGGAGACCTGTACAATAATGAGATTTCGTATCAAATGGTTCCTAAGTTTAGCCATTTTATCCCATTCTGCAATCAGCAACTAAGGAATATTTTTATATTTTTTTATAACCATCACCAATTGAGATCTAATCTGATAACAGGTTGTAGGAAGGCTCTATATTATCTTGTTAATCCCATCCAAGATGGAAAAGTATCTACAAAGACTGTTTACGACTATAGTTGTTGAAATTCCCTCTTCACCTTGTATAGCCAAGAAACCAAGGTCTTGTTCTATATTCTTTATTTTATCACATAATTCCTCTTAAGATATCACCCAATTATCTTTTCCCAAAAACAAGGGCATGCCAAACCTACCAAGATAGTTCTAGTTGGCTCTAAAGTCATATATTTCCTTAGTAGCCTTTTCAAATTCTTCCCACATCACTTGCATCGCGACATTATTCTCTTTTAACATACAGAGAGAGAAAACATATTGATATCTCATAGGAAGACCCAACTTTCCCAAAGTTTCATCTTCCAAGGTGTTGATAAAATCAATGAGTGAATCGATATCTTTCAATCTTTCATCAAGAGTCAAGGTTGTACTTTTTTCTTCTAAGTTTTCACTCTTAATAATACCCTTTTCACAGTTGGAGAGGATTTCAACATAAGCTTTGACTGTAGAAATATTTTGTCCAATTTCCCTCCATATTTCCCCTTTAGCCTATATTAACACTTGCTTATCTGTGTGGGTAACTTTGATCACTTCTCACAAGGTCTTAATCTCATTATGCTTTTCCTTTAGAGTAGTTTGAATTTGCTCGATTTGATCTTTTGTTCGATTTACCGAATTATTCAACTCTTTTCTTCTTTAACTGGGCTAGTACTAGTTCTTGTTCTAACTGAGTTATCTTAATATGTAGTAGCTAGAAATATTCAGTTTTAGATGCTTGAGAAGAGTTAAGAGCTCAATCAACTGAGGCTTTGTATTTTGCCAAGAGCTTGAGGTGATGCTCCTCTTTTTCACAAGATTTTGTCTTCAGTAGCTCCATTTGTTTAAGGGTATCTTGGCGTTCTTCCTCCTTGAGACGCAAGGCTATTTCCATCTCTTAGAGCTAGGTTTCAACCTCTTCTTTTCTTTCAAATTTCTGAATTAGAACATGAGGTTCATGATCAGGTATTTTTAGAATAGCTTGTAAATCTTTGATCTCTTTTTCTTTCTCTTCCAGCGACTTCTTAATGGGCCTTGTGTCTTTACGCTGTCCGGACTGTCAGACTACTATATCTTATAACTCTTTTATTCGGTTTGATTTTGTATTTAGAGCCACGCATTCCACATGTAGCTAATCAGAAAATGTCTCAAACATGGCCTTCATTTTTATATTTCATGTAGTTGAGTCCAGCAATCTCTGAGCCAAAGTTTCACCTGTGTGTCGATGAATATTGATAACATCCATATGGGACACCTTCCCCAAGTTAATATCTAGGGAAAGAAGTCCACAATCCCAACACCTTTCGATTTTCCCCGATTTCTGGCTGGATAACTGTGAGATTCAAAATTTTTGTTTCAATGTCAGTGGCATAAATAAATTGGGGTCCACCTGTATAAATTGCATATTTAAATGTTGGAACCTTTGCTGACTAAGATTGTTACAATAATAAATCCAACTTTGCACTAGTCTCTGTTATTTGTTTTCCTTAAGTAAAATTGTGTCTAATTTCAAGGGCCTCTAACCCTGAATCTCTCATCCTTATTCCATTAATAGCTCATTTGATTTCCTTATCCAGTTTCTCTACCTCTTGTTCAAACATGTAAGTGTCAATTTCATCTTCCTTTTCCTTTACCTGTCGTGATACATTAGACGAGGTCACAACCTCTCCTTTTATTTACGTTGTAGTGGTTAGAGAGACAGGGATTACTGGTTCTATGTTGATTTCCTACATCTGTATTTCAGTACAACTCGGAGCAACGTAAGTGGTTCTTTTGTCTTTTGTTGGTACAGGTGGTATTGTCTGTATGATATCATACATAGGTAACATAACATTTTCCACCTTTTCCATTTCAGGCTTGCTCTCATGAACATAGGCTGATAACCTTACCTATTTATTTAATCCCAAGATGATTCCCAAAGGATCATAATGCCATATATTGTCCTGCAAGAATACAAAAGGCAACATCTCCCTTTCCAGGATATCTATAGTGTTTTTATTTTTAGCAATTAGAGGTGAAATTGCATATGGATAGTTAAATAATGATCATTTTTTCTTAGAGACAAAATTTAATTCATTCACAACAACATTTTTTCCTAAGAACTTTTTGACGGTGCTGGACCCACCAACATGTCAGGGGATCTCCGCAGTAAGAAGTACCAACTAGACCTCACACTATTTGGTGTAAGAGTCCCAACAGTGGGTCGTACGGTATCGCCTTGACCGCGGTTGCGTGTAGAGTAAGTAAGGTGGCCTTGTTGGTATAAAGGGTGTAACATGCGCAACAAGCAAAGGAAGTTGCATGAATGGTTCTAAAACACGGAAGGTGAAATAAGTGCGCTTGTTGGAAACCAGTGTAAACACACATCTTGGAAGGGCACACACGAGCAAAGATGCATCACGAACTGGACGAAAGGTGAACCAACAATCCAAAGTGATGGTTAAACTGACAACACATCTCACTAAGATTCATACATACATATACAGAAAGATTCTATACATACATGCGTAAGAAAACAAATACATATATCATTAGAGTAACCAAGTTAACATAAATAAAATAACAACATATGCATGAAACATGTTGGCTCTGTTATATTAAGAAGTGAAAGTTCCAATCATACAGTACAACCATGACCAACCACTAGTCTTGATAAAGGAACATTACAGCCACTACCACCTGCTCCTCCAAAGAGATGTACTAGCTCTTCACTTTGGAGAAGCCAAGGCTCGTTACAATACTCTCCAAGCTTTCTCTAAGATACTCCTATCGGAAACTTGGCTACCCAAACACCTCTACAATGAGTTATGAGGTACTATAAATAGCAAAGGGTGGGGTGACCCTTGACATTCCTGTTTGTGACTGTTCATCTACCCTTGTGACTCTTCAACTACTATATGACTGTTAAATTCAACTATCGACACCTGGACTTCCACTTTACAAGATGTTACATACAATCTCCACATTTACCCATGTGAGACAAAACAGGCTTGAGCAAGCCAACTAAGACATCACCAAGACTCGGACAAATGTCAGAATACCAACTCTTTGACATCCTCACGATGGTCGACAGTGGTGAACTAATGCCAAGCTTGGTATTCCGCGATGGTTTCCGTGTCCTCTATGGTGACATCTTTCTGGAAATGAACTCTTGCCTTTGTTACATCCAAGTACACTGATTTGGATCCTTTGTCCTACTCATCTAATAACATGCACATCATTGTCTTGAGTGCGGTTGGACCAACAATATACTGATGCATAGTGTCTACACTGATCACCAAGTCTGTGGTGGTGGCTATGCGCATCAACTCGTCAAAGTACGTGTCTAGCTCCAGTCAGACTTGATTCTTTGTCTTTTCCTCAATGATTGTCCCAATAGATGGGATCGCATGAATGCACACAACAACATCCATGCTTCTGAATACCCGTGCATCAAAAGACTGCAAACTGGAGATGAGCTACAGGAGTTCCTCATAGTTCCAGATCGGACTCTAGATGTATGCCTTCAAATCAACTGCCATGGGCTTTATCAACGCGGGAAAGAGTAACGAGACTCCCTTGTATCTCATTTTCCATGTTTGCATGCGATCAACAATAGTATCCAGATTTGATAAGATACATTCTCTCTCAGCACAGCGCCACTCCCAACCATTTAGATGGACAACTACCTTATGCACGGTACCGAATCTGGAATCCAACATCCGAATGACTGTCTTAAGGGACGTTACTTCATCTAGTATCACATTCTTCAACTCTGCTCGGGTAGATACTATAACCTATTCTCCTCCCTACTTGGCCATCTGTAAGTCCTTAGCCATCTGCTCGTTCTCTGCTATCAAGAAGAGAACACTTGAGCTAGTGGCTTCGGCATATGCTCTGGTAGCATTGACCAATGCTATTGGATGCTTGTGCACATCAAACACGATCACTCGTTCCTCAAACTATGCAGGAGATGTGTGGACATATAGAGTAGACACTCTACATGATTACACAACTCTATGTTTCGACTCGTCGAATGATATGTTGTGCATCTCTGCTTCCAGATTGTATCCAAGGATCTCAGTATCTCATTGGCTGCTGAGGACTTGCTCTACTTCCAGATCTAGTGAAGACAATGGGTCAACGTCTTGATTGTAATACATGAGGTTGATGTCTTATTCTAACTCTAGTTGTTCCATCTCCATATCCATCTCCTCAAGTATCTGTTCAATATCTTGAGCAAAGTCCTGCTCTTGCGACTGCTCACCCTACCTACTTTGTGCCAGCTAGTTGGTGAGTCTACCACTTGTATGGGTGAAGTTTCATCAATATGTACATGTTGTGCCTCCTGTTGTGTCTATCCTTGTTGCACTTTCTTCTCCTAGCTATGCGGCTCTTGTTCTTCCCATAGTTGTTTCTTCAATTCTTGCAACTCCTTCATCGTTTCCTCCATCCTCTGTTTATCTCTCTGCCTTTGTGCGTTCCTCTTTGTTTTGTTGTCACCTCTTAACCTCTATCTCCAAAGCTAGTTTCTCCACAAGTGGGTATGCTTTGAACTTGTAGCTTTGTTCTGCCTCTGCGTTGTTAACAATATTTCTCTTGCCTTTGTCACGCGCAGGTATGTTACCCTCTGCTGCTACAGATGATGGTAATCTGCTAGATGTTGCTTCGCGTTGCTTCGCTTTGCTAACCATTCCACAGTGATGCTGACCAGTTCATTGGGCCTGGAGAAGTTGTGACAATATCTCCATGGGTCTTCCTCAGCCCAATGACATGCCCCATGGATCCAAGGAAATTGCACTCTCGCACAGTGATCCTTTACAAAGCAATGCGGGTCATACGGATTGAAGCTTCTAGTGCCGAAAGTAAATCTTTTGAACTCTTATGTCTCAGCATCAACATGCTTGAGATTTTGTATCTCGTACAACCCAATCCGCAATGGAAGAGTGGGCCAGGGTGCCTTCTTCTTCTGATGCAGTCTAGTTGATAGTCCTGCTGAGATGTGGTACGAAACTTCTTGCATGACGAGCTTGTCCATGGAAAAATTCGGCAAAACATGCAGAGGCTTCTCCATGTTGTACATTTGTATGAAGGTGCCAAAAGGTAAGGCATACCAATATGTTATGTCGATCAGTGCCTCCATTGCTGCCTTCGACAGGGAAGGTGGATCCTGCTCAAATATAATCTTGTACACCAGGGTGACAAAATGGTCTGACAACTTTGTGATGACTCCGCAGAAGTTGCATTCGGAAAACAATTTGAAATAAATATATACATAGGTTTCTGTTGATGTCCATGCCCACTTCAAGCCTGGGAACTTCTGAAGAGCACAAATTGCATGCAAGATGTATGCGGAAATGTAGATTTTTTCTTGCTGAACTTTGGGTGGTTTCCGAGCTCCTGTTACCTGTTCCTTCAACCTATGAGCCAACATGTTGGACCAGTTGCATGCTTTGCCTTCACTGGCCAGTTGGTCCAATGCAATCACCCAACTCTACGAGAAGTTCTTCGTTCTCTCTTGTTCATACAAGCGGCATGCAAAGATGACCAAGTACTGATATGCCTTATGCAGTATCTTCGTCTTTTAAATTTGGTTGGGTGTCATCCTCAACTTGGATGGATCCTTAACCCAGCTCTTCAAGATATCTCTAAAGTTTGCACTATTGCTAGATATGTTGAAGGGTGTCTCCATTATGACCACTGGCTTCAGAAAGTGTTACATCTGTTGATAGTCATGTGCCCTGAAGGTAGTCATCTCTGTCCCACTGACATGATCAACTTGATGTCTTTTTCTACGATTAGCTTGGTGTCTTCATAAATCGACAAACTCATAGATACTTGCTCAATTGTTTCTCCAATTGCACTTCCATCAATGTCCTTTGACCTTGCTCTCTTGCAGCCACTAAACATGAACTACTGAGAGACAGAAAAACACCTTCTATACTAGGAGACATTGCGGCATGCATGGTAAGAAATATGTCAGTTAAAACCTAAGAAAACTTGAGAATTGACATGCGACATACCCAGGTGACTGATGGCAAGAATTGCGAAATTTTCACCGGGAGGCTGACAGACTGACTGTCGAAATTGCACAAAAGGTAGTCTGTACTATCGGGAGGCTAATTGACTGCTAGAATTGTACAATGCGCAATCCAGGCTGACCTGTTAGGTGCTGAGATTACGCAATGCGCAATTTCAGTCAGCAAGGCATGCAGGCCTAGGGACTACATTGTGCAATTTTCTGGGCCAGAAGAGCACTTCCACTCAGAATTGTGCAAAGAAAGCATAGAGGATAGTGTCTAGCCAAATTTGCACATTTTCTGGGAGAAAGGTAGAGCCTTCCCTCTTAGAAATGTGCAACGTTGTCCGGGCAAGGCAAGGCCCAAGCAAAGGTGGCCCATACCTGCTAATGAGCGACTGAAAACATATGAAGATATGAATGCATGGTAAAATTGAGTGTAATCAGAAGCGAATGATCGTGCATGCAAATAGCGAATGAAAGATTCAGAAAATGGAAAAACATGCATGTGTGTGAAACGGGTCATCGAATAGGCGACCGTTAGTGTAAAACAATGTCATGCATGCGACAACAGTGAGATGCAAATGAAAAATGAAACGGTTTTTGTACAGGCTAGCATGCATGCAAATGACTATAAGCGTTCACATAAATCAAGAAGACAACACTCACACAAGCCAAAACACAAAAAGCGACAGAAATGTTGGGCCAGATTGCACAATTTTCTCTGGGAAGCTTGTCTGACAGTTTTGTGCAATTTTGGAGCGCAGCAGATTTGCGCAATTTCTGGAGGGAAGGTTGATTCCCCTTCATAATTGTGTAATTTTCTAAGGGAGTTGCTCCACCAAAAAATAGATTAGGTCTAGAATGGTAGCTTGTGAAGGGAGTGAAGCAAACTGACATGCACAGGCTAGTAAGTCACTGGAAAACAAATGAAGCCTATGTACTTGACAGTGCAAGATATGCTGCCAAGGATGGTTAGTAAGGAGGCTCCAAAATGAAGCTAAGGAAAAATTTTGGAGGGTGGTTGTCGCTGCTACAAGAGAACTTAATAAGAAAACAATAAACGAATCGCAGTAAAATTAGGGTATAAAAACCAACTCCCTATAATTTTCTCTTCAGTGCGCCTTAATATTCTTCTTTTCTCTTCTAAAACTCTATCTACCTCCGCCTCTGTTATTTTAACCTTTAGAGGATATGCAAAGAAATCCATATATTGGGAGTATGAGTGAGGAATACGCTGCGGATAGATTAGATAGGTATAGTGGCGACATGAGATAAATGAGACAGTAGTAGACAGTTCAACTATAAGGGCTCGGGTTAGATATTTAGGGAAATTAATCATCTGGCAATCTGTTTGGAGAGTGACGAGTAGTATAACTAAGAAGATGGACTCACCTATTTCTTCATACTTGTCGTCCGAGAATATGGGTCCCGCCTGTCAAGCATAAGCGCACGGTTAAACTCAGCACAAGTAGGAACCCGTCATCCATTAACATTCAAATAATTAGATGGCTGGGATGATATCAGGTCAACGGAACACGTTAGCTATCGTGCATGTTCCAACCTGATGCGAATCAAAAATCGTCGAATCAGCTTGGTCTCAATGGTCTTGATCCATCGGGCGGTAAGTCCGCCTCTAAATTTTGCATATGTTTGGGTGTGATGAAGAGGATCAGGAAGGCAACTACACATTGAATGATCCAGGAAAAGGAAAATTAATCAGATCTTATGCTCGTTGGTTTTTACAATAAAGTTAAATTTTTGGCATGAGCTAATCTAATGAGACATTGCTACTGATGATTTCATAAGGGAGTGAATCAACTGCTCAGATCCGCAAACATGTTATCGTCTATCTCGGTCTCCTTAAACTAAAAGGATTTAATTAATTTATTCCATAATTTCGCCTTATAAAGTTCAGAAGGGGGTGAATTTTAGTGCATAACAGAAGACAAAGACATCCATTGTAGGACAAGTAATTGTATATGAGAATATTTGAATACAAGTGAGATGATGAGATGATTACAAATGAGGGTGAGGGTCTTCTTATATACCTAGGAAGGTACCCCATCACAAACGGTCATGTTGTTAGAGACATGCCTCTTCTATGCTAACTACTAATTAATTAATCATTATTACAATTATCATTATTTATTATATTTATATTATATATTATATATTTTTTTATTGATAACACTTGACTTCTCAAGGAAAAATCTCTTATATCCAACAGGAGACGATATAAATTGCATGTCAAGGAAAGTATTGGTTGCCAAATGCAACATCAACAAAAATAACTGAGGAAACGGTACAAGCTTCCAAACCTTATATGGAGACATGGGTAATAGTGGATCAAATGTAGGTCTCTGCATTGGCATTGGTGTCAAAATCAATAGCAAGCAACCATGGCGCTAGGGTCGGTGGTTCATTACAATTCGAAACCCTCAAACATATTTTTGCAACACTTACCCAAGACGAGGAGGATGTAAAATGGTTATTGGAATAAGCAAGACAACTAGTTGAGATCACTTTATAATGCATAGTTGATATTGGAAGGATAACTCTTCCACATGCAATGCAAAATTTCGAGAGGATTCTTGATTCCATCTAGCTTGAACCTCCAATCAATGATTCGTTGATTCGAGAAATGATTAATCTATCATCAACAATATAACTGGAAAAATAATAATAATAATAATAATAAAATAAATAAATAAAAATAAAAAATAAAAAATAAAATCATTTTCGGGTCTTATTGCACCATGCATTTAACCTATTATCATTATCTATTTCGTCAGGTTTATCAAGCATATCAAATCACATATTTTAAGAAATGATGAACCCAATTGCACTGCTCTGATCAGAAAATATGGCCTATTTGTCTAAGCAAACCCGCTTGGTTGAAATAGGTAGACGCACCATCAAAGTACTTTTATCTAAAAAGTAGAGCCAAACTAATCTTGTCTCTTCTAAACACTACCAATCAAATCTAGAGGTGATGCTATGATGATCAACTATTTATTGCATGTACACGAGCCTCCAACGCACACACTACTACAACACATTGTAGTTTTGCCCTCTTTTCCAAAACTTCACAACATATATGAGTTACCAAGAAAACATATTTCAAATAATCAACTCAAATCTCACACCTTATTTAGTAGATTAGCTCTCTCAACCTTGCTCTGACACCAAACCAAATTAGATGAACAAAAACAAAACAAAATATCCAAACTCTTTTGAAGAGAGATTTTGTTAGATCCACTCCATTACCAAACACACAATATCATCCTATATTTATAATAATATAATAAATTACTACAAGTTGGAATGATAATGGCCCCTACGCATATACAAGTCATGCTTACTAGAAAACAACACTATCCAAAATAATATATTAGAACAATACATTTCTCTCGATAAACATGACATCAATAATATCTTTCCATATATGATATTTTTTACACACGTACTCAACCAAATTATGATGTTCTTTTCACAAACCTACTCAACCAAATTATTAGTTAAAAAGTCTCTTTACAAAAAATAATAATAATTAAACACTTCGAATAACTTTTAAAAAATAACCAAGACAAAGTCAAACACCAGGTAGAAAACTAAGATTAAGCATCTCATAATTTATGAAAGAATAGAAAACCATATAAATCCCAAAAAGTAATAAAACGAGCCTTTAATCTTTTAACCCCCCGAAGAAAAGAAAAAATCATACGAATGAAAACTACTTAACAATTCTGATATCGACTGAACAAATCTAATAGAGACAGCGCTATTTAAAAAAATGTGACACTTTGGCTCAATGTAAAGGTAATAAGAGTAAGTTCTAGAATTTGCTTCAAATACGAAATTGGTGGTTCCCTGAAGATTTGATGATGTAAAAATTGGTAGAAAAATAAATGAAAATACAAAACTGAACAGTGATAATGAATGAAATCTAGGTAGTGAAAAGAACCCTACAACGTTATACAGGCCATTCACCAATTTCAGTCTTCGACGATGTTTGCTGACTCAGCATACGTAACGCCGCCGGCTGACGTCAAATTGTGCTAGACCGAAAAATTGGTCGAAAAATAAATGAAAATACAAAACTGAACAGTGATAATGAATGAAATCTAGGTAGTGAAAAGAACCCTACAACGTTATGCAGGCCGCTTCTCGACGTTCACCAATTTCAGTCTTCGACTATGTTTGCTGACTCAGCAGACGTAACGCCTCCGGCTGACGTCATTGCTGTCTATAATGAACGAAAATGAAATTGTAGTAGAACGAAAAGTCTTCACCGGATACGATCCCTGCTTGTAATTATCATCATTTCGTTTTTGTTTTTTAAGTTTATATTTAGTACGAGAATGATTGTAAATTTCGAAAAAAAAATCGCAATTTATGAGTAAAGTTAATTTTATTTTTTTATATATTTATTCAATTTTTATTAAAATTTATAATCAACACACCAAAAAATTAAGACAGGATCATTTTAGTTTGTGAGGGATTTTTCGGTGAAAATCACATGGAATATCATTTGTGGACGCGTTTCGAACCAACTAGTGTGGTTCAACTTGTCTGTGGTTCATCGTCAGGACAAGTTGAACCACAATAGTTGGTTGGAAACGCGTCGACACATGGAATAACTAGTGTGGTTCATCGTCAGGACAAGTTGAACCAGTCGACAAATGGTATTCCATGTGATTTTCGCTGAAAAATCTCTCACAAACTTGATATGGATCACAGAAGCCTGAACTCTTTAAAGGATCATTTTACTATTTAAACTTAACCTTACAGGAAGCAAAATTTAAAAATACAACCATATTGTATTTCATATTAATCAGCTAATTTAAAAACATTACAAAATTACATCAAAAACATCTTATTAATGTTAAAAGAATTCATCATTGCTTCAAAGTGAATTAATTTTTTTTATTATATTGATATTTTATTTTTAATAGGTAAATAATTTAAGTTTTTAGGTAGTTTTATTGACTTAAATGAAGTATTATGTGGAAGGAGATCTAATGTTCAAATCCCTCTATTTACATGTACATGGAGAAGGAGCAATTGTACCCGTCTAGAGTTTATAGTGATAACAATTGGAATCAACTCTATATCAATTGAGGACGAAACTAGGTCTATATATATATATATATATATATATATATATATATAAAGTTGGAAGGAGTTTTATAATATAGTATATGGGACATGTATAGTGACACCATCCTTAAATCAAAATAATTCATCTTAATTCTAAAACTACCAAGCGTAGAGAGAGAAAATCTCTTTTCACTCTAAGAGGTTTACAACTCAAGCAATTTGATCCCTCTAGATGCTTGGTAGATATAGAGTTAAAGATGGTGCTTGATATATATATATATATATATATACATATATATATATATATATATATATATATATATATATATATATATATATATATATATATAGATATATATTCTTACATAAGAGAACGTTTAGAAAAACAATGGGTTATCAAAACCTGAGTCCAAAAATTACCAACATTAAATTGATTATTTTACCTCAATTTTATTTTAATTATTAATTTTATTGTACATAATGGAACATGGCATTACAACATTTCTTCCATACTTCGATAAAGCATAATCTTATTAAAATTTTTAAAATAATAAAAATAACAAGCCCATTCAATTCAATTCAATTCAAGTCCATTCAAATCAATTAGTTATATTGTAATTTTTCTTTTATTACTAAGATTATAGTTATTCTTAAAACAATTCATAATATGCATATCACATTAAAAAAAATAAAAATAAAGATGAGTATATTTGTAATCATAATATTTCAACATTTCATGTTTAAATTTAATTAGTAGACATATAGTTATAAATATGAATATGTACATATATGTGTAGTCTAACTAATAGACAAAATGGTTTTTGGTAATATGTACATATATGTGTAGTCTAACTAATAGACAAAATGGTTTTTTACCAAAATTTGAAAATACAAATTTTAATAAGATTGTGTTTTTCTTTTTTTTCTTTTTTCCTTAAATACACTTTTGAATGCATAAATGGATTCAGTGCCCTAAAAAAACCCTAAAGCCCTTAATCTTTTACATATTAAACAAATTAAACTTATTAATCTTAAAAATATCTACTGGACTTTGAACAAATTTGACAAGAAAGTGTTCGAAAAAGTGTTATTTCATCTCTCTCTCTCTCTCTCTCTCTCTCTCTCTCTCTCTCTCTATTTTTATGTATGCAAACCTCAGTCAATATCCTTACCTAGATACCATATAATAATTTATAGGGGTGGCAGGTGCAAAGTGGACAATATTTAGCCCTTTTGGACAATTAGAAAAATGATATGCATAAAGTCTAGGAAAAATGTAGAATTTTCTCTACAAATTAGCTAGCTCACTGATATCATGTAGAAATTTCACCTGCAGATCAAACTGATATATGCAATGTACTAAAGCATAATACTAGATCTACATCTACCATAAACTTTGCGGAAGCTTAATTGAACATGAGCAACATCAAGCATGAACACATATAACTGATAAGAAGGAATCAATCACACATAACACATAATATATCACTGGGGAAAGCACCAACATAAAACCCCAACACTCTATTGTCAATCAAGTGGAGATCCTCAACAACATACAAAAAGAATCAGCTCAATAGCTATCCTGCTCTCTCTGTACTCTGATGATGAAAATCATGGACTACCTAGGCCTCAATATATAGGCTGTAAATTGGCCTAATCATACCTGTTGTCACCTCAGGTCCAACTACGTAGTCATAGAAGAAAATAGATTCCTTCCTCATGCAAGGAATACTTACTAGAAATATCCAAGCATCTGATAGTACATTGTCCCTCATCTGATCTCAACTGGGTCTCTATCTGAACTGCCATGCATCAATTATCCATGAGAGAATACTCAGTTATCTGAAAATAATAGTTGTCACATGCATGCAAGCATCAACAAACTATATCTCATTAATTTAACAACTTGTTAAATTAATCTAACTAAACTTGACTAAGTTAAACTAAGTCAACTCATCCTCTCAATATAGAACTGAACCTTATCTCCTTTAATCAAGGGATAAATTCCGAAATCAAGAGAGAAAATAATTGCATGATCTCGCAAAGACTTCAAGTTTAATTTTCCATAACTAATTAACTCATGGAGATTAATTAATTAATATTTTAAACTGTTGTTAAGACCATATTTGTTTTTACTGCCTATAGTTAGACCAGGCACTGCTAAAAATAGAAGCTTCTATTTTTAGCAGTTTCACCTCTCACCCAAGGTGGCCAAAATGCTCATTAGCCAAACTACTATTTTTAGACATTCTATTTTTAGCATATCTATTTTTAGCACTTTCTAAATTTAGCATTTCTTGTTGCACATTTTTCAACAAAAAACATCAAACAATCAAGGGGAATGGTATGCTTTGTGGCAAGGTTTAAATTTACTTGGAAACCTTTCGATGTGAAAATTCATCATAATATTCGATTTGAATAATGTTATTCTCCATTTGAATCTGAACATAAATCCTACAAACAAAAGACTTCTTCAAATCCATAAAAGGGTCTCCTATTGGATATTATCCCTATCAGGTTATAAATCACTTCATGTTATGAGAGGTTTAAACACTAAGGAAAATAGGCGTGAAAATCTAACAAGGAGTAGTTATGAAACTTGGTGGCTGGAAAAATCCATGATCTACTTCTTGGTTCTATGGCTACCCCTTGAATCCCCACCCCTCGTTGTTACATCTCACGACAAAGAATAAGAAAACACGATTGATCTGGTAGGGGGAATGTTTGAATCGATTTATGATAGATTTATCATCATGAAAAATACAATGGGTTTTGTTTCACATGGTGACTAGAAACATGTAACCTCCATGATAAATAACTACACACCACCCCCTTCACACGATGGAAGGAAACTGGAATAGTATGTATGCCACTCCAAATTTGCAGTGATGTTATCTTTCCCATGGGAAATAGAGGTTCGACCAAGGAGAAATATTAAGATGGTTCAACTGGTAATTATAGAAAGAATTGGGTTGAGGTACTTCACCTGTGTAATCCTAGTAGCAGTATCCATAGACTCACTCAAATTGATGGAGAAATTATTTCAAGGAAGGCATAACATAGATAAATATGCATGCAGTCTTTTTAACTTTTTCTAGTTGTCGTTTAATAGGGATAGTGGAGGTCTTAATATAATTTAGGTAATCATACGTGGTACTATGCTAGTTTGTTGGCAACCATCTCTATGAAGGTAGAGCAAGGAAGAAAACAATAGAATGGAAATGATAGAAGGATCCAAGCAAAAAAATGCAATGAGATAAAAGGTGATACACGAAGAGCTACATTGTTTACTGAAACAGATGATTGAAATGTGTGGTTTGTTGATTATGGAGCCTCCATCCATATGTCTAGTAATAAGCATTGGTTTGAAAATTTTCGTGAAACTAATAATGGTGCAAATATATATCTTGGGGATGATTATTCACACCAAATTAAATGGTATGGTGATGTGTTTATAACATTATTAAATGGTTGTATTATACAATTTCACAATGTAATGTTTGTGCCTAGGATTAAGAAGAGCCTAATCTCAGTTTCTACCATAACAAATCAGGATTTGAATGTAGAATTTGTAAAGTCACATTGTGTGATACAAGACATGCGGGATCACTTCAGTATTATTGCAATAGTTGCATTTGGATGTTTATACAATATTGATGTGCCAATCAAAAGTCATCAAGCATTAGAATCCATAACCATTATAATAGAAGTTTTTTGGCACCAAAGGTATGGCCACCTTAATTATCATCATTTGTTTCTACTTCAAAAATAAAGAATGGTAGAGAAAATTCCATTACTTAAGAATCAATATTATGTATGTGAAGGGTGTGCATTAGGGAAGATGCATAGGGAAGAGTTTCCTACTAATACAAATAAAAGAAAAAGGGATATCCTTGAACTTGTGCATACTGATGTGTGCGGTCCTATGCAAACAAGATCATTGGGTGGTGCATATTATTTCTTAATATTTACTGATGATTGCACAACATAAACATGGGTTTATTTCATGAGAAAGAAAAGTGATGTATTTAAATACTTTAAAGAGTTTAAAAACTTAGTTGAGAAGAAAACAGGAAAATACATCAAGATCCTTTGATTAGATCAAGTGGGAGAGTATACATTAGGTGCATTTTTTAAGTATTGCAAAGCCCATGGAATTGTAAAACAATACATGCTACCACATACTCTACAGTAGAATGGAGTAGATAAAAGAAACAATAGAACCTTAGTGGAATGTGCACATAGCATTTTGAAAGGTAAAAACCGTACCAATGTTTTTTGGATTGAAGCAATTAATATTGTTGTTTATTTGAAGAATAGAATTCCAATTAAATGTTTATATCATAGTACTCCCTTTGAAGGTCTATATGTGTATAAACCAATAGTAAGACTTTTAAGAATATCTAGAATAAAATCATTTTCTCATGTTCCAAAAGAAGATAGGAGAAAACTTGATGCAAAAGTTATCAAGCATTTTTTCATTGTTTACTGTTATGATCATAAAGCATATAAGATGTTTGATCCCACCACACATAAATTTTTTGCAAGTAGAGATGTGTTGTTTCATGAGCATGCAAATGAAGGCCATAAGGAGGATAGTTATGATGTATGGTATATTCCTCATGATTATGATTATGTTAAGAAAGAAGCAAACGATAAATAAAAATAGAAACAAAAGGAAGAATCGAGTGATATAGACACCTCAAGCAACCATAATACACCAAGAGGAGGATATGATTCACCACAAAGAAAGAAAAGAGATGAAATAAGTGAAGCACCGAGGTCATCATGTCAAACTCAACCACCAATCAGATTTAAATATTATTCCTTAATGAATGAAGTTATGAATGTCATAGAACCTTTGAATTTTGAAAAAACAAATGAGCATAATAATGCATACATGAAAAGAAGGAAGGATATAAGTCCATAATGAAAAATTGTACTGGGGAATCAATAGAATTTCCTAAAAATAAAGTAATTGTCAGATCCAAATGGTTTTTCAAAACCAAATTTAATGATAATGTAAGTGTAGATAAATATAAATCTAGATTAGTTGCTAAAGGTTGCTCACAAAAATGGGGAATTAATTATGGTAAAACCTTTACATTTGTAGCTAAGTAAAATACAATTAGATTAATGATTAAATTAGCTACAAAATATAAATGGAAAATACATCAACTAGATGTTAATTCTTGTTTTCTGAATAGAGAATTAAAGGAAGAAGTATATCTAGTTCAGTCAAAAGGATTCTTAAAGAAGGATAAATATCATCTTGTTTGCAAAATTAAGGAAATATTTATATGTGTTGAAACATGCACCAATATCTTGGTATGTGGAGATTGACTCTTTATTTCTTCATAAAGGTTTTCTAAAAAGCAAGAGTGATCCTAACCTTTGTATCAAGTCAAATCAAAAGGGGCATGTATCTTTGATTTAGTTGTATGTTGATGAGCTTATTATAATAGGAGATGTATCTAAGTTTATTGATGAAGTTAAAATACATGTCATAGGTTTTTGAAATGAAATACCTTGGTGAATTGCATTACTTCTTAGGTCTTGAAATATGGAGAGAAGCTGGTAAACATTATTTACACAAAGAAGATATATAAAAGAGAAACTCAAAAGGTTAAAAATGGATCAATGTATGGCAATATCAATACCTTTAGAACATAATGCCAAACTCTACAATGATGATGGCACATGAGAGGTGGATGGTACATTGTATCTTTAGTTCATGGGAAGTCTAAACTATATCACTACAACTAAGCCAAACATAACATATTCAATTAACACCCTAAGTTAGTTCATGGTCAAGCCTCTTGAAGGTCATTGGAAAGTAGTAAAGAGCGTCCTTCGTTATCTAAAAGGGACTACTAAGTTTGGTATTAAATATATTGATGATTTTTATGTTTAGTTGGCAGGTTATTATGATTTAGATTAGGTTGTAAATCTTGACGATAAAACATCAACTTCAGGATATGCATTCAACCTTGGATCTAGGATCGTAGCATGGAGAAACACAAAACAACCAACTGTTATTTCTCATCAACTGAAGCTAAACATAAATATTTGTGTAGTTCTACTTGTGAAGTAGTTTGGTTGAGGCAAGTTCTTGAAGATATGGGAGAAGAATAGAAAATCCTGACAATTATCAAGTGTTATAATCAAATCTCCATGAAACTAGCCAATAATCTTGTGTAGCATGCAAGAAACACATTAAGACTCATTATCATTTTTCAGGGAAAATATGCAATCTAAGAAAATTGATTTAGTTTATTATAATACTAAACGAAAATGTGGTTTACATCTTTACAAAGCCTCTTTGAAAGGACAAGTTTGAGACATGTAGGAATCTTTTAGGTGTGGTAGAAAATGCATTTCTCCATTAAGGGGGAGTGTGAGAATAATGGATAAAGTTCTTAAATTGTTAATTATTAGGATTTTTCTATGAGTGATTATTGTCCCATTGGGATTGTGTGTTTTTATTAGGTTTTAGGTCCTATTTATGAGAAAAAAATGTAGACTCCTCAACTACTTTGTATTCTTGTTTTTTAACTATTTTATAGCTAAATGTATGCAAGTGTGAGTGTAGGAAAACTCTAGGATAGGCCTTGCCTCATCTCAGAGTTGAATATTTGATCTTCCCATCAAATTGTCTTCCACTGTTTCCTATCTCTTCTCACCCCCATCCAAAAAAATAAAACTACCTCAAAAAAATTTAATGTATTCACTTGTTAGCTTACTTTTGTTTATATAATCAACAACTCTATCTCATTTCAACCAACCTTTTGAAAAA
This sequence comes from Pinus tabuliformis, assembly GCA_031772625.1. Taxonomy (NCBI): domain Eukaryota; kingdom Viridiplantae; phylum Streptophyta; class Pinopsida; order Pinales; family Pinaceae; genus Pinus; species Pinus tabuliformis. The sequence goes on from CM062818.1 coordinate 140,294,894, forward strand.
CTTTACACTGCCATTTTTTTAGAATCAAATAACTTTTTTGTTTCAAATAATATTTTTCTTGTATTAATAGAGGACAATTTTTCTATGATTTTCATTTTCTCATTTTGTCATAATTGGAATCCAACCTAATGCCAAAATGAATCCAACACCCTCCATTATCCCTACTGCAACTTGATTTTTCAATGTTAATGATTAATATTTACAATTCCATCATTCCAAAATGATTCTTACGAAATAAAAAAGTCAATTTCCCATCTCGTAATTATTATTTTTAAACTAGGCATCCACATTATATTTCAATTAACCAAAAAAAAATATTGTTGTCTACTAACCTTCCACTACGAAACTAGACCAGTAGCATAGGTACATAACTTTTGTCCATATTACCAAATTTCCAAAAGTAACATGGTAAAATAAGTTCATAATTATTCTACTATGAGGAAAACTACTAGCATGCCTATATCTATATCTAATGAATGGCAGATTCATTGCTCAGTCAAATTAAAACAAAAAACTAAATTCTAAAGATGTTAACATGAGGGAGAGTCCACTTGAATTGTCACTGGATTCTATGCTTCTTCTTTAAACAATGTAAATTTTGAAACGGGAACTGATACTATGACCCGTTTCGTAGAGATAGCAAAATAGTGACCCGATTTTAAAAAGGGGTGATGTAAAAAACACTGTTATAGACATTTTTGGGCACTACAACCCAAATCATAAATGTCCATAAACCAAGGGCTCTTAAGTCCCTAAAAGTGTTGTTCCAGCCCCTAAAAGAACAAGGTCAGCTGATTACATCATCTCCCAGAAGTTCTCCATGAAAAACTACTCAGAACTGGGCAAAACTGGACCATCTCACCTGCTCCATGGTCAAAGTGTGTTGCATCCCACCTAAATGCACATGGGAGGTGTGATGCATACTGAAACTCCCTTCTATAGGGTGCGATGGGCGAGAGTGGGCAAATGGCAGGGTCAATCTGCGAGGTGGAGGATCATGGAATCTTCCAGAAACTTCTCCTGTGACACTTGCCTCTTTGCATTCGCCCAGGGATGAGTAAGAGATCATCAATCTCCAAGTGGAATCAAGAACTATCAGAGAGAGGACACTAATCAAATCTCAAAAGCTGACTCACCCCCCTTGCAAACATCTATATATGGATCGCTCATCCCAGAGATCCAGAGGTTGGAATTTTGTATCTTGTGAGGAAGTGTTGTTGGTTTCTTGGTGTAACATCATAGTGTTGGGTGATCTAAGATTTTCATGAGGTGAAGAAGGGCTTTCTTGCTAAGAAGATGATGCTGGGTCAGAACAATTGGTTGTAATCCTCTTTGCTATTCTTGATTATTAATAAAGCTATTCAAGTTTTCCTCCACGTTCTTATATGATTGATGATATATGCATTTGTGTGGTCAATATATATCTCGTCTTATATTGTTTATGATAGTAGATCTATGTTCTTGGATAGTGTTCTGCTGCTTTGATTCTACAGGTACTCTTTGAAGCTGGGTAAACGAGGAAGAAAGTGGCAAAGGTCTATCAGAAGGGAGAGGAATCAAGCAAGGAACCAAGCGCAAGACAGAGGTTGGTCTCCTTCTTTCCCCTCTTATTTAATTCTCATAAAGGAAAATGAAAGTGGTTTTAGTTTTTTTGTTTCTAAGGTAGCTACTAGCCTTAGTGGGACTAGAAGCTCTGCATAGACACTAGATTTCCCGATAACAAAATGGCAACTCCACTGCGGAGCGAATAGATTGTTTGTTTGTCTATATTTGTTTGCTTTATAAACTTACAGATGGAGCCTGAAGTCAAGCCAGCTAGCCTTCGAACTGCATTTTCTATGCAAGTGCAAAGTAGATCAATGCTGCTTCAGTCTATCTCTGGGTTTTGTTTATGAATTGAACAATCGATTTACAAGCTCTCTAATTGCCCTTGTGGTGGCTCTAGTAACCTCCTTAGATCTACCCCTGTGATTTATTTACTGATTACAACTTGCTCGGCCTAAATCCCTGAACTGAGCTGCAAACTGTGACCCGGAACCCAATTGAAGTCTCGTCCCTGGACCATCACACTGTCTCTTCTTTGGAATCTGAATGCATCGCACTTCCCATGTGTAGTAGGTGCACTGCATCTCACTTTCCCTGTGTTATAGTTGCGTTGATCAAACAAGACCTCTCCTGCTCTTAGATTTTGGCTTCTATGTTCACACTTTTCGGCTCTATTCAGGAGTTTTGCTGTCTCTAGTCAGTATACCTCTGTTGGAACCCCCTTCCTTACCATTATTCCGCCTCCATTGGGCAAAGAAATGTAAATTTTTTTATGTATTTTGAGCCATTTTCAGTTCTCTTTTACAAAGAAGTAGTGTAATTGAACTGTCGTTTCTTGATTTGGAAGTGTCGCAAGTGTCGTTTTCAGTCATAGAAGAGAATCCGATTGTTCTTGATAGTCGATTACACTCTTACTCTTGTATTTGATTTGAATTAGTAGTTTTTCAAGTGTCAAAAGCAAGTTTTCAATTCCAAATCGCAAAGTGTCGTCATTATCTTCATTTTGTCTTGAAAAGAAACTTGTTAGTAAAGTCGCTTTGAAAATAATTTAGATTTGCGCTTAGCTTTCTTTTTATCATTCACACATTAAGAAGGCTGAAAACAAATACATGCATGTGCATTTGCATTTAGACTGTTTGTTGGTTTGATTTAGGACAGTGCATATGTGTGTGCTGCTCTATGTTGAAAGAATATCATCTCTCTTTCCTTAGTAGCTAGGATTTTCATTGCAAAAAGAAGATTAAACGATTGTTTATCATCTTAGATTGAATTTTAGGAATTGTATATCTACATCACGCAGTGAACCTGAAAGGCAAATTTATTAAGCAAGATCAACTGTAAAATAAATTTAATGAATCTAAAAACGCTTTGGAACCTAACACACAACATTTAGAAGTCTAGGCTAGAGACGTATTCTGGCGTCGTAAAGCCTGGTAACTGTTGTTTTCATTGCTGGTTGGGTGATTCCTCCACTTTGAGACGATAAGTGCCAGTACGGACTTGTGCTCCCACGTACCGTCGACTATATATTTGGAGACCACAATAGGCTTTATCCTTTATCCATAGGAAGCCGTGTCTGTCGTCCTATCGATCGCAATGCACTGAACACAACATTTGGGAAGATTGACTGCCGTACCGTAAAAAGTATTCTGCAGTTTTGCGATTGGTTTGGTAATCCATATGTCGAGATTTCCATAGTAGTCTCTTTTGTTCCTTTTGAGACTCCTTAAAGGAAAAGGTCCATTTGAGCACTTGTCACTTCAAGCTCATTAAAAATCGAAGGCGACTAGAGTCATCTTTTGTTTTTTCTCGACTCTTAAAAATTGAAAAAACAAGTTGTGTCAAAGCGTCTAAAATTTATTTTAATCGGAATAAACATCACCTTTCCTACGTTGGTCTTAGGTTGAGAAAAATGGAGTCCACCAACCAAGGATTTCCCTTTGGAGGAAGTCCTAGTCCTTTCTCCTCTTGGGGAGATGTTGGTGCACCCCATATGGCCACATTGTCGCTTCCAGGATTGACAATCGGCTTGCCCGTATGGCTCTTCTCAACCTCCGTCGTTCAGAACACCGTGATTCTTGAACAATCAAGTCAACAACTAAACAATACCAAAGTTACCCCTAACCTTCTACTTCGTCCAGTTCTCCCTCTCCTCCTTCCTCTTCACTTGATCAAGCTGGTAAAGCCAAAAATCAAGTAACTGAGAAGAAGAAAGAGAAGAAGAAGAAGGAGCCAAAGGCGAAAAGGGGTGACCAAGCATTGTCTAGTGAAAATCCACACACTGCACCGTCCAGGCCTAAATCTCCATGTGTCATTTGCAAAGGAGACCACTATCATCGAGATTGTCCTTGCATCCCTCGGATCTTAAGGGACTGGTCTCCTCGTTTGCACAATCCGGTGTCATCAACCTCTGATGATCATGTTGAAAATACACCGTCAACTAGTGAAAGTGAAGCCCCTAGACAAAAAGGAAAATGTAAATTTCCTTGTAAACTGTGTGAAGGTGATCATGCCGTCCACCATTGTCCCTTCTTAGACGAGGCTAAAAGAGTTTTGGATGACCGTTCGGTTTCACAGTTACAACTTCCTCCTGGATATAAGAAACTCTTGTTGAGTCCGTCACTAGTTGAAAATCCGGCTGACACGCCATTGTGGTCGGCCGAAGCATCTATCATTGAAGATAAACCATCTGAATCCACACCAGATGAAAGTCAAAAGGTCGAGGTGGTAGTTGACCCGGTCTTGCGTTCAGAGGATCCATCTTCAGATGATACAGTCACCGGAGAGAACAAGAACGACACCGTCCAAATTCTCTTCGTAAGTACATACTCCGATGAACATGGGGGCAGTCTACCCGTTCCTTTACCGCAGGAAGGAATTTTGTGAGATTCATATCCGACCGTCTATTCGGTCCACCACTCCAAGCAACCTAGTTGTTTCCTTCAATTGGAATCTACTAGGCAGACCCCGCTTACCGGCTAGTGTACCATTTCGAATCATTGCTCAAATATATAGAATGGTCATGGCTGGTACCATCATAGATGAAGGGGCTTCTGTGAGTATCCTTTCCTCGACTGCTTGGAAAGCGCTTCATTCGCCATCGCTTTTGCCTGAAATGAGAAATTTAACAGGCTTTGACAAAGGAACCAGTCGACCGTTAGGGATCCTTCCCAATGTGCCGATAACATTGAGAAGGAAAACCGTTCACATGAATGTAATGGTAGTCCAAGGACCCCTGGATCATAATCTACTCCTTGGACGTGACTATATTTATTGCATGGGAGCCATCGTCTCCTCACTCTTTAGAGTAATGTGTTTTCTGCATGAAGGAAGAGTGGTCAAGCTCGTAGACCAGCTTTCATTCCCCGGTTCACACATCGCAAATAGTCAAATACCATCCCTGAATGGTATTTTCACGCAAGGAATGTCTCATCAATCCCCAGTCCGTCCACCTGATGAGAGCGAGTGATTTGGAGGACATGGCTGAAACCCAGGGGGCATGCACCCTAGCCTGTTTCGACAGGAAAACCTTGGGTATAGGGTAGGTTTCCGCGAAGGATATATGACTAGTTTATGAAATTAGACTGGAATAAGGTTCCTTCGTCAAAGTGATGTGGGTAGAGCCAGTTGCGCCACTCACCTTTGTTTATTTCGGTAGACATCGCCGAGGAAGTGTTTTGCCTGAAGTATGGATAGAACAATCTTTGGTAACCTGGAAATTTTTCGCTATACCTGGGGGCATGCAAACCTTTTGGCGTGCAAGCGAAGAGCGACCATTTATTTTTTTAAATTTGTAGGTCCTCTAACCCTCTAAACTCGTAGGATTGGTTGTTTCCTAACTTGCATAAAGAAAGGATGTGGGGCAAAGCTTTGAAAAAATGCCATTTTAAATGAGACATCCTTATTATATGACTGGATCGAGCAGTTTTAACGCGGAATTCAAGCTCGTTAAAAAATAAACATAAGCAATGAGCAAATGTTCCCCCGGAGTTTAAGCTCATTAAAAAATGAACCAATTTCCGGTAAATAACCATCGTGAATGCATTATCATCAACCTTTTAAGCCTTGGTCGTGTTCTCATCATCACCTCCACTCTATATTGGCCGGTCATTCACCTCCATTTGATTGTTTACCCTTTTTGAGGAATAGCTGTGAAGAGTGATCCTGATTAGCCATCCTTGTGACACTGCCGTGATTGGAAAATTCCAAACCGTACCTGGAATTAGCTGCTACCCAAATTTATCAATCGTTCCTCAAAAAACGAGTCTCCTTTAAGCTCTTTTCAACTGACTCATAAAATATGAAAAGATTGCCGAGTAATTGGCCTCTCCAGCTCGTTAAAGTGACTGGAAGTGCTATCCCTCCTCTAGATTTTAATCTTTTTGGACTTGAGGGATTATTACACAAAAAGATCAAGCGCTTGTTTTGTTTGGCTCATTAAAAGTACCGAAAATTCATCCCTTTTGTATTGTTTTATACTTTTCCGGACTCAAGGGATTATATGACGAAAAAGGATTATTGGAGTTTTCTTTACGTCCCTTTTTAGACTCTCTAAAATTGAAAAGGACCGAGTTATCTTTGTCGTTAAACTCGTTAAAACCGAATAGCGACAAACTTGTCCATACAGACAAGAACGAGTTTCACTATCGCTAGGCTCGTTAAAACATAGCGATGGGTTTGCCCAAAGGGAAAATTATAGAACAAGCATATGTTATCCTCCTCAAGCTTGAAAAAAATAAAGAGGTACTGGTCAGCAATGACTGGGGAAAAATTGGGAAGAAAACTTGAAGAAACTTTATTGGTAGCAAGTCGCTCTTGAACATGACACTTTCACTCCGCATCCGAGTTGGGTTGGGTTGTTTCCTTCACTGGTCACATCACCTTTGGTCCATCAGACCATCCATATTTGGGGTTAACGCTACCAATCCATCATGTCAGTGTCGCCGATATGTTCAAGAGAAATCGCTCAGAGAATTCACCTGTGTCTCATCCACTGCAATACATTTACGCTCCATTCTTTCATGACCGCCACCTTGAACCTTATGTCATCAGATCGTTTTCACCTCCATTAAAATCATTTGCTCCGTTTCGTGTCATTGATGTGGGATTCAATAAGGCCCTCCTATGACAGATCGCTTCTTGTCGACATCAGCTCATTATCCAAGAAGTCGATCTAGGAACACCCCTTTCAGTACTTTGAAGCTTGCATGCCTCAATGGCAAGTTTCTCACTTCCGGCAACAGATTTACATCAATGGCCTTCGACCGAAAGATTTTGCGTGGTTTTTGACACCAAGTACCTTATTCGCACCACGTGAATTGTACTGTAGTACCTTGAGGGTCATCATCATTATCGATGATTCCTCTCGCGCCTGTTAACAGCTTACATCATTGGCTAGTAATCAGGCGATGTCTTTCCATGTTCGACTCCAGAACATCTCTCACATGGATCGACTTGTACTTTGAGTGAAGATCGAACGAGATTGAAGACCTCGGATCTAGTTTCATCCATCCAGGTTGAGATAAATATTCATGAAAATAAAGACATCAAATGTACATCATTACTGCACAGATAATCATCCAATCCAAGGGATGATGGCTCTACCAGAATCATCAGTCTGCACCCAGACGATTGTCTGTCTTATGTACATGAAATGAATTTATAAAGTTGAGCATGGGAATGCCCACCTCAGCTAGATCATCGAAATATTATGAATATAATGTATTGTATTATATCTTATTATAGGTCGCCTTCCAGCTTGAAAAAACTTCGGATCTTCACGATAAAGCATTTCACCCGACATCAAAAGATTAACGACCTCATGCTTTAGGGGGCAACTGTTATAGACATTTTTGGGCACTGCAACCCCAATCATAAATGTCCATAAACCAAGGGCTCTTAAGTCCCTAAACGTGTTGTTCCAACCCCTAAAAGAACAAGGTCAGCTGATTACATCATCTCCCAGAAGTTCTCCATGAAAAACTACTCAGAACTGGGCAAAACTGGACCATCTCACCTGCTCCATGGTCAAAGTGCGCTGCATCCCACCTAAATACACACAGGAGGTGTGATGCATACCGAAAAGCCCTTCTATGGGGTGTGATGGGTGAGAGTGGACAAATGGCAGGGTCGATCTGCGAGGTGGAGGATCATGGAATCTTCCAGAAACTTCTCCTGTGACACTTGCCTCTCTGCATTCGCCCAGGGATGAGTAAGAGATCATCAATTTCCAAGTGGAATCAAGAACTATCAGAGAGAGGACACTAATCAAATCTCAAAAGCTGACTCACCCCCCTTGCAAACATCTATATATGGATCCCTCATCCCAGAGATCCAAAGGCTGGAATTTTGTATCTTGTAAGGAAGTGCTGTTGGTTTCTTGGTGTAACATCATAGTGTTGGGTGATCTAAGCTTTTCATGAGGTGAAGAAGGGCTTTCTTGCTGAGAGGATGATGCTGGGTCAGAACAATTGGTTGTAATCCTCTTTGCTATTCTTGATTATTAATAAAGCTATTCAAGTTTTCCTCCACATTCTTGTATGATTGATGATATATGCATTTGTGTGGTCAATATATATCTGGTCCTATATTGTTTATGATAGTAGATCTCTGTTCTTGGATAGTGTTATGCTGCTTTGATTCTACAGGTACTCTTTGAAGCTGGGTAAACGAGGAAGCAAGTGGCAAAGGTCTATCAAAAGGGAGAGGAATCAAGCAAGGAACCAAGCGCAAGACAGAGGTTGGTCTCCTTCTTTCCCCTCTTATTTACTTCTCATAAAGGAAAACGAAAGTGGTTTTAGTTTGTTTGTTTCTAAGGTAGCTACCAGCCTTAGTGGGACTAACAGCTCTGCATAGACACTAGATTTCCCGATAACACACACATATCTTTTTTTAAAGCATAGTTTTTGACACTTTAAATTTTTTTATGTACATTACATTTTAGAATGTTAGTGATTTGCGTGCTGATTTTAAAAAGTGATGATTCTGCATCAGGCCTTTTTTTAAAAGACCTATTTTTTGACTTTAAAAATTTCTAATGTATAAAATGTAAATAATAATTTTCTAAATTTAACAATTTTTTAACACTTTAAATTTTTTAATGTATTAAGTGTGGATTTTTTTTAAATGTTACATTTTTTTACACTTAAAAATTTTTTATGTCAATTTTTTTTAGCATAAAAAAAGCAAATTAAAAAATAAATAAATAAATTATCTCGTAAACCATAAAAAAAAATTGGACATTAACAAAAAATACACAAAAAAGAAAAAAAAAATTAAAAACAAATTAGATTAAAAAATAGAAAATAAAAAAAAAACCAATTAAAATCTAAAAAACTATTAAAAAAAAAACATTTTAAATTTTAAACAATATATAAATTTTGAATTTTTTTTATAAAACTGTCAGGCCAGGGTAACTCCAGAATGAGCGAGAGAGAAAACTGAGATGTATTATTCATTAGCTAACTCATATTTATATACATAAATACAACAGATCAGTTCATCTTCCTGATGACTGTCCAGTTCACCCATCCGTTTCGGATTAGGTGTCAACATTCCCCCCTTAATCTGAAGGGATGTTGGTGAGTCCAAGCATCGTTCTGAATCTTTCAATCTTTTCTCTTCCAAGCGCTTTGGTGAAGATGTCTGCAATTTGCTCGTTTGTGGAACAATGACGGAGATGGATTGTTTTGGCCTCAACATGATGTCGGATCAGATGATATTTAGTATTGATGTGCTTAGTACGATCATGGAACTTTGGGTTCTTGGCCAACTTTATTGCAGGTGTGTTATCAATCATGAGTGGAGTTGATTGTATTTGTTTTACCTGCAAATCTTCAAGAATTTTCCTGAGCCACACAATTTCTTTCGTTGCTTCAGCTGCTGCCACATATTCTGCTTCTGTTGTGGAATCTGCTGGTACTGATTGTTTGCGTGATCTCCAGGAGACAGCTCCTGATCCAAGACTCATAGCATATCCTGAAGTAGATACCCCAGTTTCTTTGTCTCCATCGAAGTCTGAATCAGAGTATCCAATCAAGTTGAAGTCGTCCACCTGTGTATACTTGATTCCAAGGTCTTGAGTTCCCTTCAAGTACATTAGAACTCTTTTTGCAGCAGACCAATGTTCCTCACAAGGCTTTTGCATAAACCTGGAGAGGATTCCAACAGCAAATGAAATGTCTGGTCTGGTAGTAGTGAGGTAGATGAGACTTCCTACAAGTTGTCTATACTTTGTTGCATCCTCAAATTCCTTTCCTTCAATAGATGTGAGCTTCAAGTTTTGTTCCATTGGAGTACAAAGGGGATTGCACTCTGTCATGCCAAATCTGTTTAACAAATCTCCAATGTATTTCTTTTGAGAAAGAAATATGGACTTTGGATGTTGGGTTACTTCAATGCCAAGATAGTAATGAACATAGCCCAAATCAGTCATTTCAAAAAAATTTCCTAATTCTTTCTTTATGGATGCAATATAGCTTTCATTGTTCCCTGTCATTAAAAGATCATCTACATATACCACAAGATATACAACTGTTTTGCCAACTTTCTTGACAAATAAAGTTGCATCATCAAGATCAAAATGATTGAAGTTGAGTTTCAGAAGATGCTCAGTTAGTTTTTCATACCATGCTCGTGGTGCTTGTTTGAGGCCATACAAGGACTTCACAAGTTTGCATACTTTGTGTTCATGTCCTTTCATAGCAAATCCTTCAGGCTGGGACATAAAAACATTCGCTTTTAGATCTCCATTCAAGAATGCAGTTTTTACATCCATTTGATGGACTTTCCAACCATTCTGAGCAGCTAGTGCAAAGAGTGTCCGGATGGTTGCCCATTTTGCTGTGGGGGCAAAAGTTTCCTCATAATCGACCCCTTCCTTTTGTGCAAAAACTTTTGCCACAAGCCTAGCTTTGTGCTTGTCAAGTGAGCCATCAGCTTTGTACTTGTTCTTGTAGACCCACTTGCAGCCAATTGGTTTTGTTCCAAATGGAGGATCAACCAGCTTCCAAGTGCCATTCTTTATGAGGGCATCATACTCCTTCTGCATCGCTTCTTTCCATTCATCATGAGAAGCAGCTTCTTTGAAGGAAGTTGGTTCAAAATCTGTAGACAAGTTCAATTCACAATCATAAGTAACATCCATATCAACAGGTGAATTAGAGTTATCTACATCACCTCCATCTTGTCGGTTTGTATTTCTGGTTCCTGTTTTTCCAATTTCATCAGGATGAACACTTTCAAGTGTCTTTGTTAGCCACTTTGGGGGACCTTTCTGAGATGGCCCAGGCTGCTCTGTTGATTGAGTTGGGTCTGAATCAAGATTGAGTCTCCCAATTCTATCAATTACATCACTTAAAGCATCATCCGTTGTTGGAGTGTCATGCAGGGGAGATTGTTCTTCAGAAGGAGATTCCACATGTTGATCTAGTATAGGAATCCCCCTTCAAGATGTGGAATCTGATTATCAAACTCTTGAAATGATTTTGGTTTTGTGAATCTATCCAAGCGATCAAGTTGCCGCTCAACAACACTGTCAGATTTGGATGATTCAAGAAAAATGACATCTCTAGATAAAACAAACTTTTTATTTACTTCATCATAGAGGCGGTATGCTTTAGATGTGTTTGAATACCCCAGGAAGATACACTTACGACTTCTAGCACCAAGTTTGTTTCTATGTACCTTTGGTATTAAAGCATAACAGGTGGAACCAAAAATCCTGAGATGTTTTACCGAAGGAACATGTCCATACCACAATTCATAAGGAGTCTTGTTTCTTATAGCACTAGATGGAAATCTATTCTTTATATATGCAGCACATAGAACAACATCAGCCCAAAACATTGTCTTTACATTTTTGAAGAAAAGCATGGATCGTACCATATTCAAAATTGTTCTGTTCATTCTTTCAGCTACACCATTTTGTTGAGGATTATAAGGCACAGTTGTTTGATGTTTAATCCCATGTTGGTGAAGATAGTGTTCAAATTCATTTGATGTATATTCTTTTCCATTATCAGTGCGAATAGACCCAATATGAGATTCTGCATCATTTTCAATCCATTTATGAAAATTCTTGAATGTTTGAAAAGCATCAGATTTGTTCTTCAATAAATAAACCCAACACATTCTGGTGTAATCATCAATAAATGTCATGATATATTTATTTCCATTTGCAGAAGAAACAGGCATTGGACCACATAAATCTGAATGAATGAGTTCAAGCTTCCTATGTGCTCTTGAATGTGAATCATGAAAAGACTGTTTGCTATGCTTTCCTAGAATGCAAGCATCACATTGTTTATATTTTCTAGGAATTGTAGGCAAACCAGCAACACCATTTTTCTTCAACAAGCGGAGACTCTCATAGTATAAATGTCCAAATCTAGCATGCCATAATAAACTTGATGGAAGTGTACCTTCTTCATGATGAGAAATATATGAAAAATGCTGTGCATGAGCAGAGGTTCCTTGCAGTTTAAGAAGTCTTTCTTCTTCTATACCCCTCATGACAAGTGAATGGTCAGATGCCTTTCTTACCTCAAGCTTTCCATCAAACATATGAATGGAGTGACCTTGCTGGCGGATGTGGACCAGGGACAGCAAGTTTCTCTTGAGCTGTGGGAGATATAGAACATGATCCAGAAGAAAGTCTGGAAGACCAGGCAGTTTAAGCCTGATTGTGCCAAGCTCTGATGGCTTGATTTTTGACTGATCTGCAAAGTATACTGCTCCATCAACATTGTTAGTGAACTCTTCAAAAAAATCTTTTCTATGAGTCATATGACAGGTTGCTCCTGAATCAAGTAACCAGTCATTTTTCGAAGAAGCAAGTGAAGCATTAAACAAGTCTTCATTTACTCCAATGTTACATTGTGCCTCAATATAGTGAGCGGATTCAGGTGCTTTACCTTTGTCTGTGTCATTAGTTTTTACCTTTCTGCTGATTTCTTCTCTGCTCAATTTTGTCCCATGGTAGCTTGCATGTAGAAGCATCATGTGTTCCATTTCGTTTGCAGCGAATGCAATGCAGATATGCCTTTTCTGCTTGAGAATGTCTGCCCCCCTTCCTCTGAAGTATCTTCCTCTTCCTCTTCGTCCACCTCTTCCTCTTGTAGAATCTTGAGCAGGATGCTTTTCTTTGTGAGCAAGGCAAATAGTCTCTTCAGAAGATTCAGGGACTGTTTTCTTTCCAAAGGCTTTCTCTCTTTCAGCAAACTTTTTCACAAGAGAGTCAAAGGTTATATCTTCAAGATTTCCATTTGCTTGTAAAGACTCAAGATAATTGGAGTAGGTAGGATAGAGTGCTTTGAGAAAGGCAATAAGAGAGATATCCAGCTCAACCTTAGTGGATTTAATATCATGCATTATAGACTTTATTTCAGATGCAAGAGCAAGAGGATCATTATTTTTCAGTTCAAGAGTGAAGAGTTTAATCATGAGCTGAACAACTTCAAGTGCAGAATGTGTATCATAGAGTTCTTTCAGCTTTTGTAAAGCTTCAAAGGCAGTGGAATAGGATGAAATATGACGACTTACTTCCTCATTTACAGATGCTGTGATCAATGCATAGGCTTTGCTGTTCTTGTTTTCCCAAATGGCGAGTTCTTTGTCTTATGTAGGCTGCACTGGGTCTTTGTCTTCTTCTCCGACACACACTCCTTTCCACAACTCATTGTAGATGAGGGTGTGTTTTACCATCCGGGACCATTCAGAATAGTTCTCCTTGCCAGTGAGAACTATTCCTACCATAGAAATGATTGAATGCATTCTGTAAAAAGTATCTCTGCTAAAAAAACTTCTGTTGATAGAAAAAATTTCTGCTGAGAAAAAAAACTTTATGCCACAGCCTTATGCACTTTATTTTCTTCTAACATTTGCATCAACATTCCTTATATCAGCATTTCTTATATCAGTAATATTACTATGTTTTGAGAGAAAAAAAAATCTCAAGGATCACTTCAATATATATCACTATATCATGCAATACTACACATGCTTTGATACTCTGACTGATATAAACACTCTGATCGATATATAAACACTCTGACTGCTTTTGAAAACTGCTTACCATACAATACTCAAACCCTGGTCAATATAACCACAGCGTTAATGCACATATACCGCCCAGCGTTGGTGTCCTTTTTTCAAAACTGTATTTATAATGGCTTACAAATTCATATCCATACGCAATTACATCATCGTCTCAGGGGAAAACCCGCACGAAAATTGAAGGCAAAGCCAATGTATGAAGCACAACACAGAGGTATTGAGATGGATTCGAACACTGCAACCTACACTTCTGCGTTAGAGGCCTGTACCAACACCGAAACAGTAGGGCAAGTTCATGCCCGTATGATTACGAATGGACTGGAAAACGATGTTCTCACAGCTACCCCATCGTATTTAAATGAATGGTATGGGATTTAAATGAATATATAAACACAACACTTCATCGTTTCGAGTCAAGACCGGAAATTTACGCCCATAAAAAATAGCTCACACAGAACCTGGTATGGGATTTATGGTTGCATATCCCCAAACGGTAATTTCAAACTGGTGAACAGTTGGAGTTGAACGCGGCAATGGGGAGCAGTGTTCTATGTATGGGAAGTTTCAGCGGCGTATGGGAGCCGACAGAGAGGAGTTTAAAACTCATGAGCCAGAATGGGAGTGCAATACATAAGGACGGTGCCAAGCCAACGTTCCACAAGTCGACAATTCGAACTCAGATTTCACATACATGCCATTCGAACTCCAGATTTCACATACAATTCGAACTCCAGAATACATGCCATTCAATCAACTATCAATCTTCTTCAATGCTATGAGCTTCTTAATGGATTCTGATCATTTAAATCACTTACCGAACGCCTTCAATATTCGAACACAATTGACGCAAAATGCACACTGCAGTCTCACTGTTCAACATAGCACGTCCAAGTTTCGACCAAGCTCAATCTCTGGGCAGCGACAGAGGCAAAGAACGTTTCAGGCAGATGCGTTGGCATAAATGAATGCGCAGAGAGACAGAGGACAATTCAGGCAGATGCGTTGGCATATGGACAGATATGTCAGATCAGAGGCAGCGCAGAGAGGGGCAGCGAATTCAGGCAAACGTTTTATAAAAAAATTCGCAGTCTCCAGGACAGAGGCACGCAGAGAAAACGGATGCGCAGTCTCTCAGGACAGAGGTTTCATGAGGCAGCAGAAACCTGGTAGAGGCAGGAGTTATTTCTGGGACCTGTGCTCTGATACCATGTCAGGCCAGGGTAACTCCAGAATGAGCGAGAGAGAAAACTGAGATGTATTATTCATTAGCTAACTCATATTTATATACATAAATACAATGGATCAGTTCATCTTCCTGATGACTGTCCAGTTCACCCATCCGTTTCGGATTAGGTGTCAACAAAAACCATTTAAAAATTAAGAAAAAAACATATATTTTTTATTTTTAAAAAATAAAAAACGTATATGCACATAGCTTCACCATCCAAGGTCACGCCCCCATGGGTAATCGGGGGGTGGCTATCTGATTCCGAGAATCGGATAGCCACCCCCACGGGTGACTGGGCGGTGGCTATGCAATTCCAAGAATCGGATAGCGACTGCTCGACCGCCCGTGGGGGCGCGGCCCTAGGCGGCGGAGTTGCACACAGCTCTGCTGCCCAGGGCCACGCCCCCATGGGTAGTCAGGCAGTGGCTATCCGATTCTCGGAATCGGATAACCACCTCCCAGGTGCCCATGGGGATGGCTATCTGATTCTGCCCAGATGCCCGTGGTGCTAGCTATCTGATTCTCAGAATCGAATAGAGATCGTCCGACCACCTGTGGTGGTGGCTATCTGATTCTCGAAATCGGATAGCCACTGCCCAGCCGCACGTGGGGGTGGCAATCTGATTCTCGGAGTCAGATAGCCATCGCTCGACCACCCGTGGGGGTGGATACCCGATTCTCGAAATCAGATAGCCATCGCCCGACTGCTCGTGGGGGTGGCTATCTGATTCTCAAAATCGGATGGTCACTACTAGGTCGCCCATGGGGGTGCAACCCTGGGCAGCAGAGCTACGTACAGCTCCGCTGCTCAGCGTTGCGCCCCCATGGGCAGTGGGGTGGTGGCTATCCTATTCTGAGAATCGGATAGCCACCCCCACGTGCGCCGAGCAATGGCTATTCAATTCTCAGAATCTGATAGTAACAACTCGGTCACCCAGGGCCGCGCCCCCATAGGCGACCAGGTGGTGGCCGATATAAAATTGGTTTTTTTTTTTAAATATGTTAATTGTACTTAAAAATAAAATAAAAAAAATAAAGTTTTTTTTTTTTTTAATTTTAGATATATTTGTAAAATGTATTTTTTAAATATTTTAAATGTATTTTAAAAAAATAAAAATATATTTAGCTTTTTTTAGTTTTAAATGTTTTTATGTTTTATTTTTTTTAAATCGAAATTTCAAATCAATGTCAAATCCAAATTTTAAATTTTTTAATATAAAATTTGAAATGTTTTTTTTTTAAATCATATATATATTAAATGTCTTTTGATTTTTTATTTATTTGTTTATTTTTAAATTTGAAAATATGTATATGTTTTCAATTTTTATTTATTTATTTTTTTTCCCTCAGCGTTTTTTTTTTTTGGTTTTTTTAAATGTTTTTAATCTTAATTTTAGTAGTTTTTAAATTTTTTTGGGTTAATTTTCTATTTTTTTTAATCTAGTTTGTTTTCTTATTTTTTTAATGACTTTCAAAATTTTCCTATTATTACTTAATTTTATAGTTTTTTAAAATTTTGTTTTTTTTGTTTTATCCAATTTTTTTTATGGTTTACGAGATTAAAAAAAAATGTTATTTTTTTTTTAAATATGTTTTTCTTATTATTTATTTCTTTATATTTCTTTAATTTTTTAATTCTTATATTTTTATAGGTTAATTTTTTATTTTATTTTTTAAATGTTTGATTTTTCTTTTCTTTTTTTAGTTTTATGTTTTGTTTTTAATATATATTTTTATTTACATTTTGCTATTTTTTTAACTTTTTGTTTTTTGTTTTTTTAATTGTTTTTATTTTTAATTTTATGTTTTCATTATTCTTTTGAAATTTTAATGTTTTTCGGAGTCATGATAAAATCTTTTACACTATTATTTCAAAATGTTGAAAATTTACTGTAGAGGAAAAAAAAGTGTTATTCCAGCATCAACACTATTCGTTTTGAGGGTGTTTTTTTGCACATAAAAATTTGGTTTAATTGACATTTTTTAAAATGTTGAAAATTGACCTGCAAAAAAAAAAGCCATCATTCCAGTATCAACACTTTTCATTTTCAGGGTGTTTTTTGCACAAAAAATTCGTTTTCGTTGCCATTTTTACAACATGTTCAAAATTGACACTAAAAAAAAACCCATCATTCTAGTAGACACACTTTTCGTTTTTAGCACTGTTTTTCATGTTTTTTCAGGGTTTTTTGGCCAGAGTTCATGTTTTGGGTTTATAGTTCCCATTTCAAAGTCTACATTGTTTTTATAGTCCAGGAAGTCCATATTTTTAATATTTTTAGCTTATAGAGACACATTGTTGTCCAGTTTTTGGCTTGTAGTTGAAAGGAATCGATGTAGAGAAAAATTTCCTATTGATCTTCACTTCTCTCCACCCACAATTTTTGCATAATTTTATATACTTGCAAGTAAAGATCAACTATTTGTCGATATCTATTATAGGTAATTCTATTAGTACCAGTATTAGGAACCCATTTTCCCATTTTTTCGTCAATCTCCTCATCTTGAATGAATTCCATCTCCACCCTCGCTTCTATTTCGAAAATATTGACTTCATTCATGGATTCCTATGGAGTCTATTTCCAATAAATTGCTTCATATTTCTCTGCATTCTATTGTTCTTGAGTTCGTGAATGACTGTGATGCCCATGTTAACCATGAAAACCTTAAATAGTTCCAATATGAGACATGGGAAGATGTAGATGAATAATAGGAATGAAGAGGTTGTGAGACTAGGGGTGAAAGAGCCACAAAAGATTGATGGAGAAACCAAAATTCTACATAAATGGGTGGAAGGTAAGTGTGGAAGTCGACAAATACAATCAACCCTTTGAATGAGTGGGAGAGGATATACCGGGGTGACGAGACAACATTCCCAAGGGGGAGGAACCAAAAAATAATAAGAAGCTAACTAGATTTTTGCAAAACTAGATACAAGGTAAACATGGAGAGCTAGCCAATATTGTCAACCCATTGAAGGAATATGAAGGAGGAGGCTAGGAAGGTAAGTTGACTTTCTTAGACTAGAGACAGAAAAACCAAAAAGAAAAGAAAAATAACAAAATCAAGCGAAGTGGGCCAATGACTTCTACTTACCTAGAAATGCTAAGGCATTGGAGGAAAAAACAAGGCAACATATTTCTTTAGGAGGGAGGAACCAACAATTATGTCAATTGCTATTATGGAGGAGTCAAGTAGTGAGAGTGGCCTATTATCATAAGATAATTCAGAAAAACAACCATTAGAAATGCATTAAATCCTATACAACCCCATTAAAACATGAATATTAAATATATTGCATGCAGAGTGTAGTGTAATCAAACACCATCTATCTAAGCTTCGTTGAGTGGTTAACAACAATCAAAGATCATAATCAAATTAGGTTATCTAAGTGAAACCCCATTCGAGGATCCCTTACCGTTATTTTGAATGGTATCACAAAATAAAATTCTAAAAAGCTTTAGACTATTACATTAATAAACACTAAATTGACCCAACAAACAAAAAAAAAAAAGAGAATATTAATTAAAAAAATAAGAAAGGAGGATTCATACAAGGAATTAGCATACTATTTCAAAATGATGTTAGGGCTTGATTTAGACTTGACAAGTGTAATTATATATATATATATATATATATATATATATTATATATATATAATAATAATGAAAATGATATTATTATACTTCCTCCAACCAGATATATCATAGTCACTTCCAAGTCAAATAAATTGAAATTAGATTATTGGGTAGTAGTGCTATAAATTTGATCGAAGACTTCTGCAAATTATATATTTAATAAATATTTTAAATTTTAAAAAATATTATTTTTTAAATACATACTTTTACTAAGTTTAATTAAGTTTAAGTTAATGATTAGACCATTTTTATGTGGTTTTACAATAATTTGTTAAACAAATTAAATAATTACAAGAAAAAAAAATGTTATTGGATATAACATGTTGTTGCAAGTTACAACTTTTAAAGATTAAATGCATAATATAAATGCTCCATGTCATTTCTGAACATATTATGATAACATTTAAATAGCATTGTTATTAATGACACTATCATATCCTCACATAGGCTATTTGTTTCCACTTGCAAATAACATAGTTAGATATTTGATTAAGCTATTGTATGCATTTCCTTTAGTTGTTGGTTTCGTATCAATCTTTTATGGTTATGACAACTTACTCTTACAAATTTTCTTCTTACTAGTGTTACAAGTATGGAAACTTATTGTATGCATTTCCTTTAGTTGTTGGTTTCGTATCAATCTTTTATGGTTATGACAACTTACTCTTACAAATTTTCTTCTTACTAGTGTTACAAGTATGGAAACTTATTTTTGCAGATTTGTTGTGGTAAAGTAATATGGTGGTTTTTCTCTCTCTCGTGCTAGAAATTATCTTTATATTGCCACACATGTTTCTCCTTTTTTTTTAAGGTTAGGAAATAGGAATACCCATGGGATCTCAAACGATGACCATCGCATAAGGAGTACCTTAATAGTGTACCCAGTCAACCATTGTTCTGCACCCCATGGGCTTGTTTCTCTCTTATCATTATGTATATAAAAAAATTGTAATTTTTTGATTAGGGATTTGAATATATTCATTTATGGACAAACAAATTTTCTATGGAGGTTCTATTGATCTTAAGAGAATCATTTCATAGTGGAACATGACCAATAGATTCCTTCAAACTATGTTTCATACCACAGACTATCCATAATATGGAGTTTCCATGGAAAGGAATGGAAAATTACATTTTCGCATTAGAAAATGACTAAAGTATAGAAAGAGTTATTGGAAAATGTGTTTAATGAAGGCTACTAGAACCCTGATCACACTTGCATAAATGAGATTACCAATCTTCTCAAACATCATAGCCTTGTAGAAGTAAAGAATGTGTTCTACTAGTTTCAAAATGCTAAAGTAAGTAAGTAGGAAAGAAAGAAAGAAAAATAATTCCTTGCAATGTTACTCCTTCAATCAAGAATATATTAGAAAAAATTCTATAAATGTAATATGTTCCTCTAAAAGCAATGGAAAACTATACTTGTGTTTCATTTATTTTTTCTATTTTTCCCATTTTGAATTATTATGTTAATCTTATGCATGTTCAACATCAATAGTTACTATGAATCCCTCAATGTTTATGGCCCATTTTTCACCACAAGTAAGAATAATATCCTTTGTCATCATATTTTCAATAAATACAACAAACATAATATTTTTATGATTGAATGCCTCTCTAACTTGTGTTCTACTTTATTATGGTTACAACAAGTCACTAGCATTGATATCAAATATGGCAATAGATATTTTACAACCTATTAGTTTGTTTGGAAACTAATGTTAATGGAATGATATGTGAAGCCAAATATGGTGCTAATTTCAAAAAATACATATTGAATAAATTTATAGTTAGAACTGATGCACATATACATTATTTTAACTAGATCCCCATGTAATGTTACGATAACTACGAGGACTAAGAAAATGAAGGAAGAGACAAATTGATGTAGTTGTTTCCTTTGCATTTGAATGAGAATCTCATATATAGATAGTTTGATAGTAAAATGTAGAGTGAAGCCATATTGATTTGTATAAAACTTTCCTTTTTGCATCGTTAAGAAACTTTCCCCCTTGCTATGCAACACATTTAAACTTACTTTTCAAAGCCATAGTTGTTGAGAAATCTAGGGGCAACTAGATTAGGTGATTTCTCTTACTTTGATAACTGTTTGTGATGTTATTTTACTTAAATTGAGGTACTTGTTATTAACTTCTTCTTTCACTTGATTATAGTTTTGTTCTCTATCATCAAACAACTACCAAACAATGAAGAGCAAAGAGATAAGAGGACACAAAATGTAGGTTGTTAGGTAGGGCCATAACCTCTCCTCTTGAGAGGAAAACCCACAAGAATTCTTCTCTTCATGTAGAACCTTCAAATGACGGATTCCAAGACCTAAGACCCTTGACAAAGACCCCTCCAAGACCAAGTAAAAATTCCCTCTTGATGATATTTCCTCACACATCTTACAACAACAACCTTTGACCTTCCAGCAACAATTTCAACCCCAACAACTTCGACCCCAACAAATTTTCTAGCAATTTTGACCCCTAGAAATTTTCTAACAACTTTGACCCCCAACAACTTTCCAAGAAATTCGAGCTCCAACAAATTTCTAGCAACTTCTGCAAATTTGAATTTCCCACCAAATCTTTTTGCAATTTTGACTTTCCCAACAACTTCTGTAATTTCGACTTCCCCAAAAATTTCTTCTACAATTTCAACTTGGCCAACAACTTTAAAAATCCTAACATAAGAGAGAGAGAGAGAGAGAAGTCTAAAACTTTGATCTTGCTCTTATCCTTTTTATCCTTGATTTTCTTCCTTTTTCTAGCTTCTTTCTTGAGGAGATCAAACTTGCTTATCTTGTGTCCAAATGAGGTCGAGTTCCTTCTTGTATATAGGCTTTCTTCGGGTATGAATTTCCTCCATGAGGCCGACTTTATCCTTCATGCAGGCAGACTTGTTACAGCTCATTGATAAGGTCTTGGAGATTCTTTTATGACTCAAATAAATTTATTTTACATAATACAAGATGCTCAGAGGGGTCTTACATGTATGACAATGACTTCATAATTCTATGAAAACCTAGAAGCAGTCAATGGGTGCTTGACCTACAGATAAATTTATCTTGAGCATGAAACCCAAGCATCAAGAATGATAATAATAAATTTATTTTCTCTTTTAATATCAAATATATAAATCATGATTACAATAGACATTATGAAGACCGAACCTAGTTACATATTTCAACAATAACATGGATCACACTCAACCATTTTTTTGCATCTTAATTTTTTTTTCCCACTTCTCATATATCACATCAAAATATTTTTAGTGCAATATGTCACAGCACACCAAATTCTCTATCTCTATAATGTGTTGCACAACATCAAAGTTTCTATATTTGCAATGTATCATACAATGAAAAAGTTTCTATCTTCATGGTGTATTACACTACAAACAAAGTATCTATCTTGTCAGTGTATTAGACCACAACTAATAATCCACCTTTGTTGTATACCACATCACCAAACAAATTCAATCTTTGCAAGGGTACATAAGTAACTTGCATCAAACTTTAAAAGAGGTGTAACACATTAAACATTTTGCACCAAACTTTAGGAAAGTTGTGATACATGAAACCTATTACACTAAATTTTAGGAGCGGTGTGACACATGAAACATATTACACAAAAAATAGGGAAGGGTGTGACACAAGGTTTTTTTCCATCTTGATTTCTTACCTTTTAACCATATGCATGATCAACATTAATAATTACATAGAGATAATTTCTATTTTATTTTGGGCAAGCGCTGACAGATTATTTGGCAGCGCTCCATAATTTTTATCCCGATAATGTATACCCAGTTAATTTGTCAGCGAATTAAAAGTATGAAATTTTCAAACAACGATGAGGCAAATATTTAGAAAATTAGAACATAACTTCAAAACCAACATCATCAAAACTAAAAATAGTTAGATCATTCACGACAATTTATATATTGGTTTTCATTGGAAAGGGATGCAAAGGTTTTTTTTCAAGCAAATGAAGGTTGTTTGAGCAAAAAAATGCCAACCATCGATTTATACAGATGTTATAACAAAGATCCTATATGACACACACTCAACAGTCAAAGGAAAAAGGTGCCAAAGCATGTTTTGTTTTCACTTGACAAAACTTTGTTTTTTTAAGACTGTTTTTTCCTAGAAAAGACAGTAATTTTGGGAACGTTTTTCAAGAATATGTAAATAATTTTTTTTAAACTAAAATATCTTTTTGTTGGAAACGGACCCATTAGCAAAAACCTATCTTAGCTTTTACATAGGTTTCATGGTTCCAAATATTAGATTGAATCTTTGCAGCCCATTTTTCCAAATTTAAATATTAAATGATTTCTTGTTTTAGTCATTAACTTTGGGCATAGTTTTTGAGAATCCGAAAATGAATTTTCTAAATATGAAGGAGGATTTTATCGAAATAAGACTCATTTATAAAAATGTTATTCATTTTTCACACAACTATCATAGTTTGGGAGATATTAAGGCATATTTGGACCCCATTTTTCAGGAATTCGCCTAAAAAAACACATAGACAATTGTTTATGAGCCACCTCATCAATTCGACTTGGGGATCAGATCTTACCATCTGCTTGATAATTTAAAACAAAAAAAACTAAAGATAGATGATGAGGTTTTTATATCAATTTCTTTTGAATATTGATAATCGTTTTGGTATTTTAGATATTTTGTAATTAAAGTTTCCCTGAAAGTTATGGTTTGAGTTTTTTGTAAGTTTTCTATAAAGTGGTTTATGAAAATAAACCAGAAGTTGGAATTTGAGAGAAAAAAAATTATTGCAACTATGTTCATTGGAAATTAATTAAAGAACTCCTGGACTAGAAGTACAATGGTTTTTGTTTCAGGGATTCCTCTTTAACAATTGTGGTTTGTATCTCATTGTTGTATTTCCTTCTTTATTTATCATTATATGTGTATCTTCATATCTAAATTTCAAATAAGACGTAAATTTCATGTGATAGTGCTTTATATATCATATTAATATATTCACCTTTCAACTGATTATTTTAGACATAATTCCTCATATTGTTTCCCTGTTTTAAACTTTGAATGTACTCCTCTTCATCGTTCCATGATATGAATGATTTGATGTCTAGCAATGGTTGATTGTAGGCCTTTGAAGGAAAATACTCTTTCTCATCGAGCTACGAAGGTCTTGAGTCAGTTTCTCATAAGACTTAGTTCCCAATGGTCTTTTCCTTGGTCTCCAACCAAATCTATTATTCTTACACATTAAATCCAACCACTTAGCATATTAAGGACCTATTGCTATTATGACCTAGAGTAGTAGAGTTGAGGAGAAATCCCTCTCCAAATTGATGCACCATCTTGTTGGAATTATGACTAATGAGCTGTCCTTGATGGAAACCTACTTGATAAATATGTCAACATGATGGTAGCAGAATGAGTATACATGATAGTACATATGTGACAGAGAGATTGGACAAAGGAACATCAGTTCAAAGACAGAGGAAGGATAAAGGTGATGTTTTAAGAAGTATATGAGAGTCCTGTGAACAAAGGTCGTGTACATACATTGGCATGGTGAAGCAAAGTCGCATATAGTTTCAAAACCATAGTATTCTCAATACCAGGGGTCTTTATGATGGTATTGGCCAATAGAAATGAGTGCGAAAATGGATATTTGAGCTCATCAAAGAATACGATTGACATAACTACAAAATTGACCTAAGGTATTGGCTAAGGATAAACTACATAAGAAGATGGAGATCAAAGTGCTAGGTGTGCATGTATTGGTTTATTGATGATTGGTTTGATCTAAAATAGGTTTGCACCAAGGATTATGATGATGGATCATATATATTAGATCTAAAATGACTATATATTGAATAATCTGCTTATGGTTTAATAGATCTGTGAGGATGATGTTGTGATGTGTATTTGTTATGGTTTATGTCGAGATTTGGGTTTGATATGTTCTGTTGTGCAACACAGATTTGACTCGGTAATTACATATTTGTATGCAAGTTTGCTTCAGAAAGGTCACGTACATGAGAAAATCTTCTTCTGGGTACTCGTGTATATATTCTGCAGTATGGACAGATATGTACTAAGGTGTCAAGTATGAAAAGCGCGTACATACACAAAAATTATTTATAAGAGTCGTGTATATTTTCTATGGTTTTGCAATATGAGATGATGATAATGATTGACTTGCTTTATTATGTTTTTTGTTGTCTATCGATGAATTTTTTCATGATAATCTGTGTTTAACAATGTTGGTTGGGTTGAACTGATGAATAGTAATAATGTTGCTATGTGATGATCTATATGTAGTTCAGAGTTCTGATTGGGTCAGTGTGTGTTTCAATGATTGTTTCAGTAGTTTAGTAATTCAGATTTAGATTTTTATGTTCTGATATTTGTACACAGGTCATCCTAAGGGAAAGCGCATATATACACTAGTATGCTTCTGAACAATAGTGTATATATTCTTACATGTGTTTAATCAGGGTTTTCAGTGACAAGATCTATTTTATGTGATGAATAATATGTAGTCTGGTATTTTGATGAATGAGTATATAGTGATATAAGTTGGTTTGGTTGTTTGAATAAGTTATCTTGTGATCCAGTTGGTTTAATGACTTGATACAATGTTGATTTTAGTATTTCTAGCTGATATTTGGAATGGATCTAGTTTGAAATATTATATAAAGTGATCCACAAAGAACTGAGGATAAGGGGGTTGTATCTCCATTCCAGTAGAAGCTGGAGAATGATAGAAGGTTGTATCCTTCTACATGTGGGTGCCTACGTACTAGTATAAGTCTACGCCAGTACAAGAATGTAATAAATTTCTCTTTATAATAAAAGAAGAATACAAAGATGAGTTTTGATGTGGTGGTTTTCTCCCACATTGGGTTTCCACCTAAAAATATCGATGTTCATGAGTGTTGATGTGTTGCTTATGTGTGACGGTTTATTATGTTCTTACTGCACATTGTTATTGTTTAATTAATGTCTAATGAAGTACTGACACACTGGTTCGAGTTAAACATATGATGAATTAATTAAAAAGTTAGTTAATTGGATATATGCTACTTGTCTTCATCAAATTTGCGTATATACGCAGGTTTACTTCATAACAATAGCATACAGATATTTGAATGAGAAAAGAAAAAGTTTAAGTAGTTTAAAAATATTAATTCACCCCCCCCCCCCCTAGTATTTTTCCTAACAATTGATATCAGAGCAGGTTCTTCAAAAGAAGCTTGATCACTTGAAGGAAGATTCATGAAAATGAGCAACCAAGAAGGAGGAACATTTATCAGGCCACCATTATTCAATGGATCTAATCTAGTTTTTCAGAAAGTCAGAACAAGAGCTTACCTATAATCACTTGGAGCAGATGTTTGGGTAATCATTGAAGGAGGATATCAGTAACCATCCTCCATTCACGCAATTGAAGCAAAAAAGAAAAAATATGAGACCAATGCAACGGTTGTCAATGCTATGTTAGGAAGCTTGGCAGAATATGAATTTTTCAAATTCATGGAGCTGAATACTATAAACGCTATATGGGACAAGATCATCCAAAGTTATGAAGGTGACACCAAGGTAAAAAGTGTCAAACTTCAAACACTTAGAATTCAATATGAAACTCTCAGAATGCCTAATGATGAAATTATTGCAAGTTTCTTTCTTAGGGTAGATGAAATTTTTAATTCAATAAGAAATCTTGGTGATGAAGTAAAAGAATCAGCACTAGTTGAGAAAATATTAAGATCTCTAACCCTAAAATTCAATTCAAAAGTCTCTTCCATTGAAGAAATGTAGGATTTGAAGAACCTTACTATTGATTAGCTTTGTTCGGTGTGTGTTATATTCTTTGTACGACTAGCCCCAATAGTGAAGTCAGGGGGGCGGCTAGACCCTCCTTCGTTGCGTGGGGGGGAAGCCCCCCTATGTCAGGGGGTTTAAGGGGGGCGGTAGCCCCCCTCTACGGGGTTTAGGGTAGCGACCTGGGGAAAATTTTTTTGGACCCTATATTAGGTGGGCAGACCTACGTATGATGTTGTGCATGTTTTTTTCACATGGGTTTGGGCATGATGGTTTTCTACCCATGGTATTTTGTAGATCTAGTCAAGGGAACTGCAACTATTTTCTAATCCAGGGTTAATGGATTGGGGTTTGTGGATGATTCAAAATGTATATATATGTATTGTAACATTGAAAGGAAAATAATGCAAAATCAATCTGGTAGTCCTGGTTTTGGGATCCAGGGGAAAATATCTGTGTATATCTATTTGTTTTATGTTTTATGCCCTCTCCATTTTTTGTTTTCTGTTTTTAGAATTCGTATGTAGGTAATTTATGTACCGAGTTAAAACCTACATTTGGTATTTAATAGAGTTGTTTTTGCTTCAAGAGGACACCTTTACTACTGAGGGGTTTTTCTCGGGCCTGTGGTAAACCCTGCTAAGTGGGAGAGCTGCAGGATCAAGTCTTGTGGTGAAAGAATATGGTGAGCAATGGAAAGACAAAGATCACGAAATTTAATGGTCAGAGTTTTGAGTTGTGGAAACTCAAGATGGAGGATCTGCTGGTGGATAAAGATCATTGGATCGTGGTAGATCTAGGTACTAAACCAAAGACAGTGTCAGCTGAAGACTGGGAAAATTTGGATCAGAAGGAAAAGAGAATAATATAGTTGTATATCTCAAATTCAGTATTGTTGAAAGTATCAGGGGAAGCTTCAGTGAAGACTTTGTAGGACAAGTTAGGGACTTTGTACCAATCTAAGTCTCTGGTGAATAAACTGTTCCTATGGAAAAAGTTGTATAACTTGAGGATGAAGGATGGAGACTCAGTGACAGAGCATCTGAACACATTTAATATTATGGTAATCTAGTTGTTATCTATTGATATAAAAATCTCATATGAAGATAAGTGCATCAATTTTTTGTGTTCTCTACCCGATTTGTGGGATAGTCTAGTTGTTGCAATAGGTAGCAATGTGACTACCTTGCGGTTTGATGAAATAGTGTCATCCTTGTTGTCGGAGGAGATGAGATAGAAAAATATGGAGGGCTAGAATGGTGATTCCTGGTCTATACGAGGACAATCCCATAACAAGAACAAAAATAAATTCTTGAGTGGGAGATATAAATCTAGAGGGAGATCTAAATCTCCAAGAAAAACTGTAAAGGTGTGCTGGAAATGCAGAAAGGAAGGGCACTTCAAAAAAGACTTTAGATCTAAAGCTCCTGAGAAAGGGAAGGGATCCGATTATTCTCCTTCTGTAGAGGCGAAAACCACCTTAGATGAAGGTGGGGATGTGTACTTATCTTCTTCTTCAAGTACTAATGTAGATCATGAGGCATGGTTGATTGACTCAGGTGCATCCTTTCACTTCACTCCCTACAGGGAGTGGTTCTACGAGTATTATAAATATGATGGTGGTGATGTCTTCTTAGCAGATGACAAGAAGGCTAGAATCATCGGTCGTAGAAAATTCAAGTTGAATTTGCAAGGTGGAAGGATTAGAACACTTTCGGTGTTCTTCATTTTCCTGCATTGGCTAGAAATCTAATTTTTGTAAGTAAGTTGGGTGATGCAGGTGTAAAAATAGTGTTCGAGAAAGATACATGTAAGATGGATCGGGGAGCACAGGTATTGATGCGGGGAGTTTGGATTGGAACTTTGTGAAAGTTTTAGGGTAGCACTATTATTGATGGGTGCAATAGTTCTGTGGTTCCTAAAAGTGGAGTAGAAAACCTAGTGGTCTCTTGAGAAAAGACCATGATATGGCATCAAAGGCTTAGACATCTTGGAGAGAAGGGCCTTTGAATACTTCATGGTAATGGTATAATATAAGGTATGTCTAATTTCTCCTAGATTTTGATTTCTGTGAAAATTATGTAGATGGGAAGCAGAATCAGATGAGTTTCCCCTCTGGTGCTAAGAGGGTGAAACAGATATTAGAGCTTGTGCACAGTAATGTGTTTGGACCTATGTCGATTCCATCACTGGGTAGGTTTGCGTACTATGTATCATTTATAGATTACTTCTCAACGAATACATGGATATATTTCCTTGGGAATAAATCCGAAGTCTTTGACAGGTTTAAATCATTTCAGACTCTGGTGGAAAACCAGACAGAGAAGAAGATAAAGGTGTTGAGGACAAATAATGGTGGAGTGTTTTGGAAGAAGGAATTTTAAGAGTTCTGTAAGAAGGGTGGTATGGCATGACAAAAGACTACTCCCTACACACCTCAGCAAAATGGAGTTGTAGAAAGAATGAACAAGACGTTGATGGAAAAGGAAAGAAGCATGCTCAATGGTGTCGAGTTAGGAAAGGAATTCTGGGTAGAGGTAGTGGAGATTGCATGTTACCTGGTCATAGATCACCTTCATCAGCATTGGAGGATAAGACTCCATAAGAGGTATGGACTGGTAAGAAACCATCTCTTTTACATATGAGGGTACTTGGATATGATGCATAGGTACATGTTCCAAAGGAGAAAACAACCAAGTTGGATATTAGATCTAAAAGGTGCATCTTTATTGGGTATAAGGATGGCTTAAAAGGTTATAAGCTTTGGAACCTAGAAAAAAGGAAGGTTGTGTATAGCCACAATGTGGTGTTTAGAGAGGTGAAATATGTTATTAAACATGAATTCTTACCAAAGGAACCTGAGAAGATAGAGTTTGAGCTAAAGTAGGAGGGATCAAACTCTACAATAGAATAGGAATCATAATGTGAAGAGCCACAAAATCCAGCTATGAGAAGATCAATTCGAGAAAGAAGGCAGCGGGAAATGTATAGTCCAACTACTTTCTATTCAAATTTTTCTTTATCTATTACTAATGATGATCCCAGAACTATCAGGGAAGCAGTAGATTCAAAGGATGGAAAACTCTGGAAAGAGGCCATGGTTGATGAAATGACATCTTTGCACAAAAATGAGCTTCAAATCTCGTGGAGTTGTCAAATGGAAGAAAACCCAATGGCAGCAAATAGGCGTTTAAGAAGAAGATGAATGCAAAAGGCAAGGTGGAGAACTACAAAGCTCGGTTGGTAGAAAACGTTATTCCCAAGTGCCGGGAATTGATTTTAGTGATATTTTTTTTCCTGTTGCCAAGGTAGCTTCTATTAAATTGCGTTTATATGTTGTTGTTTCTTTTTATTTTGAGGTAGAACATATGGATCTGAAGACAACATTTCTTCATGGGGATCCGGAAGAAGAGATCTACATGAAGAAACCTAAAGGCTTTGTAGTGAAGTGTAAGGAGGAACTGGTATGTAGGTTAAAAAAGTCTTTGTATGGGTTAAAATGGTCACCAGGGATGTGATATCAAAAATTTGATACATATATACGGGGACTTGGCTTCATCAGAAGCAAAGAATATCATTGTGTGTATTTTAAATTAATTGGTGACCATGTTATTTATTTGGTCTTGTATGTGGATGATATGTTGTTGATTGGAAATAAGAAAGAAATTATCCAGGACTTGAAGACCAAATTGTCCTCCAAATTTGACATGAAAAGTCTTGTTGCTACAAACTATATTTTAGGCATGCAAATTAAATGAGATCGGGAAAAGAGGAAGCTTTGGTTAAAATAGAGGAAGTATGTCGATACAACATTACATAGGTTTAATATGTAGGATAATAAACCAATGAAGGTTCCTATTCATGTACATGTAAAGTTATCTGTTGAACAGTGTCCCAAGACACATGAAGAGGAAGAGGACATGTCTCGTGTTCCATATGCAAGTGTATTCGGTAGCCTAATGTATGCAATGGTCTGTACTAGACCAGACATTGCACATGTAGTGGGATCATTCAGTAGGTTTATGTCAAAACAAAGGAAGGAGCATTGGGCAACAGTGAAGCGGTTTTTCAGGTATTTGCGTGGCACTAGCGATTATGGTCTGTGCTACCAAAGAAGACTAGGATTGGACAGAGTTTTGGACATATGTGGCTTTGTTGATGTAGATTGTGCTAGAGATATGGATCAGAGAAGATCTATAAGTGGGTATGTGTTTAACCTATTTGGAGTTGTAGTCAATTGGATGAGTAAGAGACAATCTGTAGTGGCACTTTCAACTACAAAAGCAGAATACTTGGCAACCACTTATGCAAGAAAGGAAGTAGTTTGGTTGTAGAGATTGTGTCCAAGTATGGGGTTAGTACAGTGAGCTATAAGGATAGACTGTGACAGCCAGAGTAAAATTTTCTTGGCAAAGAACCATGCTTATCATTTAAAGGCATAGCACATTGATGTTCAATATCACTTTGTAAGGGATATGGCTGAGAAAAAAAAGATGTTGTTGGTAAAGGTGGACACTTTGAAGAATATTGTAGATGCATTGAAAAAGTCTGTGAGCACTGAGAATTTCTCTTGGTGTTGAGAAACAATGGGCATTGCAAGGTTGGACCAATGACTAAGCTCTCCTATGGAAATAAAACAATAAGTGGGAGAATGTTGGGTGTGTGTTATATTTTTTCTATGACTAGCCCCAGTAGTGAATCCGAGGGGGTTAGAGGGGGGCAGCAAGCTTCCCCTTCGTTACACTAGGTGCAATGGGGGGGTCACGGGGGGGCGACATCCCCCCCTGTTGGGGGGTTTGAGGGGTGCGGCAACCCCCCTCTACAGGGTCCGGGGTAGCACCTTGGGGAAATTTTATTTGGACCCTATATTAGGTGGGCGGACCTACCTATGTTTTTTTGCATGTTTTTTGCACATGGTTTTGGGCATGATGTTTTTCTGCCCATGGTATTTTGTAGATCCGATCAAGGGAACTACGATTATGTTCTAATCCAGGGTTAATGGATTGGGGTTTATGGATGCTTCGGCATGTATATATATGTGTATTGTAACATTGAAAGGAAAATAATGAAAAATCAATCTGGTAGTCCCAGTTTTGGGATCCAGGGGAAAATCTTTGTGTATATTTGTTTTATGTTTTATGCTATCACTATTGTTTATTTTCTGATTTTGTAATTTGTATGCTAGTAATTTCTGTACGGAGTTAAAACCTACAAGCTTCATGGGATTTTAACAGCTTATGAAATGATAAAAGGGGGTCTCTCAAATATCATAGAAGTTGCATTCAAATTTACTTCTAAAGGAAAGGAAAAGGAGGAGCTCAAGAAATCAAGGTATGTATCAAATGAAGAAGAGGCAAAATTTGTAAAGAAAATTTGTAGGTACTGGCAGATTTAGAGGTAAGCTTCATTTCAAATGTTTTTCTTGTGGTATAGTTGGTAATTATGCTGCTAAATGCCCTTATAAAGAAAACCATGAGAAAGGGAAAAATTCAACAAAAGTAAATTTTAGAGGAAGGTTCGAAAACAGGAGAAACTTCTACACACATGAAGATAGTGATGGCTCTAAAATGGTGAAGAAGGTAAGTCTAATCAAGAATATCAATTACTGATGGAATTTGAAGATAAATGTATTGATGAATCTGATGATGTTTTTATGGATTCCATAGAAGAAAAGGATAATCTCATTGAATAAATAACTTAGCTTAAAATTCATTTAGAAGAAGCTAAATTAGCATAAGAAGCTCCGAAGAAATAAATACTAGAAAAAGACAAGCATAATGAAAAGTTAGAACTAGAAGTAGTAAGTCTAAGGAAGGAACTTGAGAAAGAAAAAAGTCTAAACCTTAGATTTTCTAAAGGATCTGAGACCTTAGAAGAAATCATAAAAGTACAATTCTCTCCTTTTATAAAAATAGGTCTCAGATATAGCAGGGAATCACCAAACACTGTAAAATCTTCTAAAACAGGTACAAGAAGCTATCTCAATGCAATAGAAGGAAGCAAACAACAAAATTCCAGCTCTCAACAAAGGAATAAGAGATCAAATGTTTCTAAAGTGAATCACCCTTACCACAATCAAAGGGAAATATACATAAGAAGTTACTACACTCCTAAGAACTTTTACTTTAATGGGAAATGCTTCACTTGTCATAATTTTGGTCATAAGGATGCTCAGTTTGTTTCTTATAAAACTACCATGAGTAGAGAAGCAAGAAAACAAAATAATGAGATTGGGTTGAATAAATTCTCTTACAATACCTTCTCACCTCTTCAAGATGAAACTAAATGTTCCTCTTGAAATAAATTTGGGCATAGAGAAACTGAATGCAGAAGTAGAAAGTGATCAACTCTTTAGAATGAACAAAAAGAAACAACATCTAATGTACGAAACCATAGAATATGAGAATTATGGTTTAGCTTTATATGCAGGAGATAAAAAAAAAAATGTGGTACATTGACATTGGATGTTTAAAACATATGAAAGGTGATAAAGATAATTTTATGTCATTTAATGAAATAAAGAAAGAAAAGAATGTAACCTTTGGAAATAATTCACCTGTTTCTATCAAAGGGAAAGGAATTGTTTTGCTGAAATAAAAGGTTAAAACTAGAAATGTTTTGTTTTTTGATGGATTAAAACATAACTTGTTGATTGTTAGTCAAATGTGTGATCAAGGGCATGAGGTTGTTTTCAGATCAAAGAATTGTGTGGTACAAAATCTCGATACAAGTAAGATCATAATAAAGGGAACAAGAACTCCAGGTAATGTTTATGTCTTGGAAGGCGATCTAGAACATTGTTACTTGAGGAAATCAGAAGAAAGTTGGCTCTAGCACAAAATATTGGGACATCTAAGCTTTAGTCAATTACTTAAGTCAAGCATAATGGGAGCAGTTCGTGACTTGCCTAACATCTCTCTACCAGAAAATACCATATGAAAATCATGTCAATTCGGTAAGAAAACCAAGGTGTGTTTTAATGCCAAAGAAGGTACTTCAAGTAAGCCACTTGAACTTATTCATATTGATTTGTGTGGTCCTATGAGAAAGAAGTCTCCTTAGGGGGAACAATACTTCATATTATTCATTGATGATTTTACTCGAATGTGTTGGATTGGCTTATTAAAACATAAAGATGAAGCATTTGATAAATTTAAAGTATTCAAAGATCTAGTAGAGAATGAGTTAGATTTGAAAATCAAATGTCTTAAATCTGATAGAGGAGGATAATTTATATCATATGATTTTTTTGACTTTTGTGAACAACATGGCATCAAGAGGTAGTTTTCTATAGCTAAAACTCCTCAACAAAATGGAGTGGTGGAAAGAATGAACAAAAAAATCCAAAAAATGGAATGTGTCATGCTTGATGATTTTGGAACACTTCATGCCTTCTAGGGGGAATAAGCACATATAACAATAAATATCCTCAGCAAATATCATATTCAGGTAAACAGTGACAAAACTCCTCATGAACTATGGTTTGGTAAGCTTCCAACTGTCAAGTATTTGAGAGTCTTTGGAAGCAAATGTTACATAAATAATAATGATGATAAACTTGGAAATTTTGAAGCTAGAGATGATGAAGGAATTCTTCTTGGATGCTCCTCTAGAAGCAAAGGATACAAATTCTACAATAAAAGACTTCAAAATATTGTTGAATTCATTGATGTTGTGATTGATGAAGCATCCACAGGTACCAAAAAGGAAGCACCAGTAGATGACGAAGATATTCCTACAACAAGCCAAAAGGATGTAGGAGAGGGAATCAATGAAGCATTAGAAGAAGGAATTGATAGTGCAGAAGCATCAAAAAAGACTCCATCAAGGTATGTTCAGAAAAATCATCTAGAATCTCAAATTCTAGGTGATAAGGAAGATGGAGTACAAACTAGAAGAACTCTTGTTGGAACTTCTAGTTATCTAGCCTTACTATCCATAATTGAACCACAAAATGTAAATCAAGCTAGAAAATATGAATGTTGGGTTAAGGTTATTGATGAAGAACTTGATCAAATAGAAAAGAACCATACATAAGAATTAGTACCAAGACCTCATGATAAAAATGTTATTGGGACAAAATGGGTATTCAAAACCAAACTAGATGAAAATGAAGAGGTAATTAGAAACAAGGAAAGTCTTGTATCCAAAGTCTATGCGCAACAAGAAGGAATATACTTTGAAGAAATATTTTCACCTCTAGCCAAACTTGAATCCATAAGAATGTTCCTTGCATTTCTGAATGGGGACCTAGAAGAAGAAGTTTATATTGAACAAACTGAAGGGTTAATTCTAGGAAATGATAAAAATCTTGTTTGAAAACTCAAGAAGGCATTATATGGGCTAAAACAATCTCCTCATGCATGGTATTATTACCTTGACAAGTATCTTCAACAACAAGGTTTCACTAAGGGATTTGCAGATAGAAATCTATATATAAAGATGGATGATGGTAAATTTTTGATAGTTTTTTTTTTACGTCAATGGCATCATATTTGGAAGCAATGACTATTATATGAGTCAAAGATTTTCTTCAGTCATGCAACAAGAATTTGAAATGTCCTTACTTGGTGAACTAACATACTTTCTTGGTCTTCAAGTTTAGCAAGCAAAGAATGGTATCTTTCTCTTGCACATTAAGTACCTGAAGCAGATTTTGAAGAAATGTGGAATGGAATATTGCAAGCATGTATGCTTACCAATGGTAACAGGATGTGACCTCAATTCAAATGATGATTCTCCCTTAGTAAATCAACCAAAATACAGATCTATGATCAGGATCTTGTTCTACCTTACAGGCACAAGACCAGAGATCATGCATGAAGTTGGGACTGTTGGATGATTTCAAGAAAATCTTAAAGAAACTCATCTCCATGCAGTCAAGAGAATATTCAAATACTTATAAGGAACTCAAGATTATGGTCTACATATCCCAAATATGCATATTTTTCTCTTCATTCTTACACAGATGTAGATTGGTTTGGTAACATTGTTGATTAAAAGAGTACTAGTGGAGGAGCATTCTATTTGGGACCTCGCTTGGTATCATGGTTCAATAAAATACAAAGCTCCATTTCTTTATCTACTGTTGAGGTAGAATATATTGTTGATGCATCTATTTGTACTCATCCTCTATGGATGATGAAAACATTACAATATATTGAAATCACTTTTCCTCAACCTATACCTATTTTTTGCGATAAAACTAGTGCCATAAGTATTTCTAAAAATCATGGCATGCACTCAAAAACCAAGAATACTCCAATCAAATATCACTTTCTGAGAGAAGAGGTGCTTGAATAAAAGTTCAAAATAGAATTTGTTCCCTCAAAGGAACAAGTTGTAGACATATTTACTAAACCACTTCCACATGATTCCTTTAAATATCTGAGACAGAAACTAGGAGTGGTCTTTGCTTCATCACTTTGTTAATTATTCTAACAAATCTTTCATGTTCAAAGGGAGATGAGTTTGAAATTACTAAATTTTACTTTCTGTACGTGGATCCCATGAAGGAAAGTCGTGTATATACACGAGTTTGGTTCTTGACAGTAGCTTATGTTTCTCTATGAAGAATAAGGTATGGGACAGACTCAAGGAGAGGCTTCGGTATACTTTAGTCATTGGTTCTTTGGCCCTCTGCTTCTTATATTGACTAGTTACAGTGTATTGTTTCTCAAATAAAAATTAGAAGTGATATTGTCTTATGATGGTTGCTAAATGACATTGCAGCTTTGATGGATTTACTAATTAATGAAGTTTCCTTAATGATTTTATTGGTGAATATGATCAGTCCTTAGAGTGAACAGATGGCACAGGTTTAGGGGGAGCGTTTGTTATATTTCTAGTAGCGCACATTGTTGGAATTTGTTTTCTTGAGAATTTCTTGTTGCATGATGATGTTCATATTACTGTTGGCATATTCTCATCCTTATATGGTGAATGAATCATGGTTACTGATGACTATCACGGTCTTGCTACCTCACTATTGAGGTCTTTCATTTTGGTTATAAATATCATATTTATCTCTTGATGTAAAGGTCACATAAAGACCCATGATGTAAAATTTTTATGTTCAATCATGATTGGACTACTGGAGTCAAGTCCATTATGTATGTAATCCTATTATTTTGGTCATTTGATGTAATGTTGAGTTAAGTATGTAACCCCATTATGTTGGGTAATTGATGTAAGAATGAGTCCTTGGTGATAGTAAAGGTCAGATTTGGTTGAGTCATAGCATCATGTAGTTCTTTGTATATCTTCTAGAAGTTTCATCATATGCTCATGGGGAGCATGGTTAGTGCTCATATTCAGCAGCATCAGATCTACGATGCTCATCTCCACAAATGAAGTCTTCATTCAGCATTGGTTAGTCCTTTGCCCTTGATGTCAAAGGGGGAGAGAATCTTGGTGACTTGGGAGAGAAGATTGGTATATCTAAAGATGTGGTTACATGTATCTACAAGTGGTGGTGACCAAACAACAAAGTGGTTACCATCAAGTCCAAAGAGGAAGATTGTTGGAATTATGACTAATGAGTTTTCCTTGATGGTAACCTACTTGATAAAGATGTCAACATGATGGTAGCAGAATGAGTATACATGTCAGTACAGATGTGATAGAGATATTGGAAAAAGGGATATCAGTTCAAAGACAGAGGAAGGATAAAGGTGATGTTTTAAGAAGTATACATTGGTCCTGTGAACAAAGGTTGCGTACACATGCAGGTATGGTGAAGGAAATTCGTGTACAATTTTCACGCCATAGTATTCTCAATACCAAGGTTCTTTACCATGGTATTGGCCCATAGTAATGAGCGTGACAATGAATATTTGATCCCATTAAAGAATACCATCGACATAACTATGGAATTGGCTTAAGGTATTGGCTAAGGCCTAAGCTATATAAGGAGATGGATATCAAAGTTCTAGGTGTGCATGTATTGGGTTACTGATGATTAGTTTGATCTAAAATAAGTGTGCACTAAGGAGTATGATGATGGATCAGATCTATTAGATATGAAATGACTATATATTGAACAATTTTCTTATGGTTTGATAAATCTATGATGATGATGTTATGATGTGTATATGTTATGGTGTATGTCGAGATTTGGGTTTGACAGGTGTTCTGGTGTGTAACGAAATTTGACTGAGTAATTACAGATCTGTATGTAGGTTTGCTTTAGAAAGGTCACATACATACGCGAATATTCTTCTGGGTAATTGCATATATATTCTGCAATATGGAAAAAACTGTATGTGGGTGTCAAGTATGAAAGCCATGTACATACGCGAAAATTATTAATAAGGGTCGTGTACATCTACTATGGTTTTGAAGCATGATTTGATGATAACGATTGACTTATTTTATTATGTTTGTTGTTATCTGCCAATGAAGTTTTTCATGATAATCTGTGTTTAACAGTGTTGTTTGGGTTGAACTGATGAATAGTAATGATGTTGCTATGTGATGATCTAAATATGGTTCAAAGATCTGTGATGGGGGAAGTATGTGTTTTAGTGATTGTTTCAGTAGTGCATTAATTCAAATTCATATTTATGTGTTTTGAGATTTGTATGCAAGTCATCCTAAGATAAATCACGTATATATGCAGGTATGCTTCTAAACAATAGAATATATATTTTGACATGTGTTTAATCAGGGTTTGCAGTGACAAGATCTAGTTTATGTGATGAATAGTATGTAGTCCGGTATTCTCATGAATGGGTATATAGTGATATAAGTTGTTCTAGTTGTTTGGATAAGTTATTTGGTGATCCCATTGGTTTACAGTCTTGATTTCAGTATTGCTATCTAATATTTGGAATGGATTGAGTTTGAAATATTATGAAAAGTGATCCACAAAGAACTAAGGATAAGCGGGTTATAACTCCCTTCTAGTAGAAGCTGGAGAACGAGAGAAAGTTGTAGCCTTCTATAGGTGGGTGCCTACGTACTAGTATAAGTCTGTGCGAGTACAAGAATGTAATAAATTTCTCTTTATAGTAAAATAAGAAGATAGAGACGATAGTAGTGGTGGTTTTCTCCCACATTGGGTTTCCACCTAAAAATTTTGGTGTTCATGAGTGTTGATGTGTTGCTTATGTGTGATAGTTTATTATATTATTACTGCACATGGTTACAGTTTAATTAATGTCTAATGAAGTAATGACACACTGGTTCAAGTTAAAAAAATATGAATTAACTAAAAAGTTAGTTAACTAGATATACACTACTTGTCTTCATCATAGTCGCGTACATACGCAGGTTTACTTCATAACAGTAGTGTACAAAAATCTGAATGAGAAAAGAAAAAGGTTAAGTAGTTTAAAAATATTGATTCACACCAGCGCCCCCCCAGTATTTTTCCTAACACATATTTCAATCCTAAAGTGGTTTGGGGTTACATCGAAGTTTTCACCATCACAACCTCGTGAAATTCTAAGTGATAAAATCTTAGCGTCTTTGTCGTGGAATGAAGGTTGAATATTCGATAGGAGAGATTGATAAAGTTGAGATCTGATTTCTAATGGTAAATAGTAGTCAGGCACAAAGGTGGTTGTGTATCTTTCACCTATGACTCCATTGTCAACAAGATCCAAATTTCAAAGTATCAATGTTGACTCCACTGTCCAAAGAATCAGTAGCCTAAAGAAGTTCCTGGAAACTTTTGTTGTTTCAATATGGATTCTCAATCTACAAGGTATGCTATTATGAATCAAGCTCATATTCCTGGCTTTCCAAATCATCTTCCTTCCATAGATTGGAAAACATATCTGCTAGGATTCAAAGATCAAAAGGGGGATGATGTTGCTCTTCATTTGGTTAATGAAAATGGTCATGGTTTCCTTGGAGGGAAAGGCTAGATCCTGGTATGAAAAGTTGTCGCCTGCTAGTATTTATTGTCTCTGAGATTTTCACACAGTTTTCTATGACAATTACAAAGAAGCTTATCCATCCTTGTCGTTGGTTAAAAATTGTTGTAAACATTTTGAATACTTCATTCAACACCTAGAAGATTATTATGGTGATGAATAATTCGTGGATGAAGAAATCATAGAATATATTTATGAAAACCCTTTTCAACATCAAGAAGAAATGTTAGAGGCTAGTTGTCAAGATGCTCTAAAACATTTCTAGCAGAACATAGTTAATTCCTTGGTTGAAAATGAAATAGATCAAGATCCTAATGTTCAAATTCATATTCCATCCTCTGATATTAATGAGGAAATTTAGAAGTCTTTAGAAGTCTCAAAGGACCAGGAGAGGGATATGGATAATTTCTCATATTTAAAATCAGTTGACTATTTTTCCAAGTCAATTATTTAAGAAATCAATGATTCAATTCATGATAATTATACCCACATGGGCTTCACTGGGGAGCAATATCATACCATGTGCATTCATATTGAGGGATATATAATGAGGAAAAAATGACATAATATATTGAGGATATATTAGGGGGTAAAGGGTTTTTGTATTGGCAAGTATAAAAAATGGAGCTTAAAGTTAATGAAAAAATATAAAGGGGCATAAAAAATGTTAATGAAAAAATGGATACCTACAATATCTAGTGAAGGTCGGGGTTTTTTAAATTGGGAAAGTGTATTGTGTTCGTATTGCTAGGGGGTCAAATAATGTAATTTTTAGAGGTAGTCAAATTATGGGTATTGTTTAGTATTCCATGAAATCACATGATATGTCAGAGGTTCATTGAGTGAATCCCACATGGTTATACCCCATAGTTGCAAGAATATATTAAAGGAGAAACCGTTGTTCTAGGTTCTTTCGAAAATAAAGATTGTTTTCTAATTGAATTGCACGAACAAGAACCTTTAGACATCTATCATACATATGAGATAGTTGTTTCATATGGATATTTACAGAAATCTACAAATGTTTTCCCTAATGTGGATGATAGGAAAGAAGAGATTTCTCCCATTTATTTTGAGAATAATCTTGAAATTGAAGATATAGAACAAGGAGTAGCTAAACATGAAGAATACCCTTTTCTTTTCTTTTTTATCATCAGCAAGAATTAATAATCCATATCCTTCAAAATCCCTTTGAATTC
This sequence comes from Pinus tabuliformis, assembly GCA_031772625.1. Taxonomy (NCBI): domain Eukaryota; kingdom Viridiplantae; phylum Streptophyta; class Pinopsida; order Pinales; family Pinaceae; genus Pinus; species Pinus tabuliformis. Next base: position 140,335,267 of record CM062818.1, read on the forward strand.
CTACTGGAGGCATTAGAGAATGAGAATTTTGTGCCATTTCTGGAATGAGTCAATGGATTTAGATTTTCAAAATGGATGAGTATTGAATTTGAATTCGGATTTTAGTTTGAGTTTCCTTTTTCTCGGTTTTTCTTTCTGCTTAAGGAAAGTGTGAGCATAATTTTGTCTAGTAACCCTTTGCTTACATGGTTGCATTGGAGTTTTAAAATCACTTGATTTAACACTCAGTCTCAGTAGCTTAAAGTAGGTTGGATTGTTTTTAAATAAGCTCACAAGTCTGAATATTTTTTTCAGTATTCAGTTTCAGAGTGAATTTTATAGCATTATACAATTTGTATATAATCAATTGGTTTTTAGCATGAGTTTTTTAGTATTCTTCAATTTGCAGTAGCAGTATTTTCAGTAGTTTGCAACATCCACAATTGGTTTTCAGTTTGGGTTTGGTTCAGTTCCAAAATAAGTTGCAAGCAGGCCAATGGATCAAGCACTTGGTCTATGATGTCCTTTACTACCTCCTAAGGAAACAACATCCCCATTGGATCTGATGTTATCACATGCTAATTTCTTTCAAATTAGCTCTCTTGGGGCCCTAAGATCCATGTTCCAAGAAAAGAAGGTCCAGAAACAAGGTAATGGAGGAAAACATGGCCCTAAGGCCAACAAAACTAAGAAGGTGAAACCAGTTCAGGCTAGCAATGTAAACCTTTTGGTGGAGGAATGAAAGAATCTCAAGTAAGGTCTTTAGAACAACACTTCCAGTTAATCTGTCAGCATTTGTTTTTAATAATTTTAATAGGGCGCTAACAGTTAATTTGTCAGCACTAGTTTTGTTTTATTTCGAGCAAGCGCTGACAGATTATTTGGCAGTGATTTGTAGTTTTTATCCTGATAATGTACACCCAATTAATTTTTCAGTGAATGAAAAGTATGCAATTTTCAGGCAACGATAAGGAAAATATTCAGAAAATTAGAAAATAACTTCAAAACCAACATCATCAAAATTGAAGAGAGTGACATGATTCTTGGGAATTTACATATTAGTTTTCATTGGAAATGGGTGCAAAGGTTTTTGTCAAGTAAAGGAAGTTTGTTTGAGCAAAAAAATGTGAACCATTCATTATGAAATATGTGATAACAGAGATCCTATATGACACAAATTCAACAGTCAAAGGGAAAAGGTGTTAAAGCATGTTTTGTTTTCACTTGACAAAACTCTGTTTTTTAAGACTATTTTTTCTTGCAAAAGACATTAACTTCGTGCACAGTTTCCAAACATATTGAAACAATTTTTTTAAAATAAAAAGAGTTTTTTTCGGGAACAACCCCATTAACAAAAAAATTCTCTCATTTTTACACAGGTGTCATGGTTTGGAAGATTCAAATGAATCTTTGCAGACCATTTTTCCAGATTTAAATATTAAATGAATTCATGTTTTAGTCATTAACTTCGGGCACAGTTTTCGAGAATATGAAAATTAATTTTCTAAATTTGAAGGACGCTTTTGTTGAAAACATACTCATTTATAAAATCCTCTTTCAGTTTTACATAGCTATCACGGGTTGGGAGATACAAAGGCATATTTGGACCCTATTTTTCAGGAATTCACCAGAAAAATCTCATAGACAGTGGTTGATGAGCCACCTCATCAATTCGACTTGGGGATCAGATCTTACCATCTCCTTGATAATTTAGAAAAACAAACTAAAGATAGATGAGGAGTTTTTTAGATCCATTTCTTTTGTATCTTGATAATATTTTTGATATTTTGTAATAAAAGTTTCTCTAAAAGTTATGGTTCGAGTTTTTTGTAAGTTTTCTATAAAGTTGTTTATGAAAATAAACCATAGGTTGGACTTTGAAAGATAAAACTCTATTGTAACTATTTTCATTGGAAATTAATGAAAGATATCTTGGACTAGAAGTACAAGGGTTTTTGTTTGAGGGATTCCTCTTTAGCAATTGTGGTTTGTATCTCATTGTTGTATTTCCTTATTTATTTATCATTATATGTGTATCTTCTTATCTGAATTGCAAAGAAGATGCAAAATTCATGTTACAGTGGTCTATATCTCATATTCATATATTCACCTTTGAACTAATGATTTTATACATAATTTCTCATGTTGTTGCTTTGTTATAAAATCTAAATGTACTCCTCTTCATCTCTCCATGGTATGAATGAATTGATGTCTAGGAATTGTTGATTGTAAGCCTTTGAAAGAAATTACTCTTTTTCACCAAGTTCTCAAGGTCTTGAGTCAATTTCTAATATGACTCCATGCCCAATGGTCTTTTCCTTTATCCCCAACCAAATCTATTATTCTTACACATTAAATCCGGCCACTTAGCATATTAAAGACTTGTTGTTGTTGTCAACTAGAGTAACATAGTTGATAAGAGATCCCTCTCCATATTCAAGGGCCAACATTCAATCCTAATGTGGTTTGAGGTTACCTCAGAGTTTTCACCATCATAGCCTGGTGAAATTCTGTGTGATAACACTGCCAACATTGTTTCTTTCCACACCCTTTCTATTGACAACTTCCAATTTTTGCAGACGAATCTCCATCCAATCCATTTTCTCCTAACGCCTCTCAATTTTTCTTTGAACCAAATAAGTCTTTTGATCGAGGATTTGCATCTTAGCCTACTATTCCATTGCCACCATTTCCCCTTGCTAGTTGAGCAGAGTGGTAGTGTGGTCCATTGTCATAGAGATGTAGTCCAACTCGCGAGTGATCTCCTCATTCTTCCTGGCCATTGAATTCTACGTTTCCTCCTCCATGCTTTCACCTATGCCTAGATCTACTTTCTTAGCGACAGAGTCCTGCTTCCATTCACAAACCTCCTCATTTAATATTATGGCCTTATTCATCTTATAAATATTTCCTTCGAACTTTCTCATTCTTGTTTACCAACATGGCCATGCATGTTCATTAATTTGGTGCCATGCATTATTCATTATACTAGTCAGACATTCCTTGTGCATTCCTTCCCCACTACAATCCTAACCAACACCATTAATTTTTTTTTGTTTAAGCATGCTTGCCACACCAAGGAAATGCAAGAGTTATACTGCAGATCCCACTTACATTTACGAGGGGTGACACCATACCGTTGTCTGTCCCAAGCTTCTTGTAGCAAAATAATCCTTGGCTAGGTGTTTAAGTATGTATGAGCCCGAGCATTAAAGTAATGTCGTCGTTTTTCAATATATTACATTAGTGGGATCACCAGTCAAGGCCAAGGATTGACATGAAGCCAGTAGGCCTCCCACTTGCTAAATTCGGTACTAATTTCAATGGTTCCATTTGTAGCACCTTTTGTATTGACTTTTGGATATAATCTTATGGTAAAGGTTTAAATATAGCGTTGCTACGATCCACCGCATCTACCATGGGATTCAGATGCCGCTTGACATAATAGAGCTTTACTTAATCAAATTTCCCTATTTTCATTTGTATCCTTTGTAAAATTGAAAGTTGTGCATTAATTAAGTTCTCTTTGAGTTTGATCACTTATTTAATGATGATCAAGAAATCTCAAAATGCCATTTGTTTCTTGAAGTGGCCCACTCTAGCCCTTGCCATAATCCCAAAAATTCTTCTTAATTATTTGTAGCACTTCTCAATCCCCAAACATATTTAATCTCTATTTTTTGATCGCAAAAATAAATAATCTTTCCCACTCCTCCCTCCCCAAATAAGACGAATTTATATTAAAAATTGAATCTCGTAAAAATAAGAAAGATTTCAAAAGCTCTTCATATAAGTTAATTGAACTTATTTGTGAATTGGGATTATATTCGTGAATATTATTAATGACTTTAAAAGATTGTTATTGATATTAATAGGTCTTTGGTTAATCATGTGGTAACATGCATTTAGATCCAATCATTATTACAATGTAATTAGATATTTGACTAATTTTATATCAAATAAAAACCTACAAAAATATCTTATTAATTTTCATTCTAAATACTAATTTAAATGAATAAATTTACTAAAATTTTATGAGCGAAAAACACATAAATATTGGATTATACGCTAGAATAGAATTTCAGTAGGATAGTAAAGCAATATTAAGTGTAAAAAATTGTTTTAAGTAATTTCCGAGTAGATTTAAAAGGGGTCAAACTTCTAATAGTTTTAAAATAAAAGTGAAATGATTATTTTAACAAATTAATTACGTAGAGAGGCTTCTAAATTGGGTTAATATTTTTAATTTAATATCAGTCTTATTTAAAAATGAATCTAATAATTATTATGTATAAACATAATATAAATTTAAAATATAAAGAGATTTATGAATACTCAAAAAGATGTATGGTAAATAAATATAAATATAAATAAACTATAGGTATGGTAAATAAATAAATAAATTTATATTTACTCCAAAAATATGGTAAATAAATAAAAATATAAATAAGCTAGAGATATGGTAAATAAATAAAAACTATTTTTATATTTACTCCATAAACGTCTTTATATTTAGGAAAACTCAAAAAAAAATATTTAGGTGAAGCCTATGGGCCAAATACCATGGGACAAATAATTATTAGTACCATGGGGAAAATACCATATTTTAAAAAGAGGCATGGTAAATAAATAAATATAAAAGAGGTATAAAGAGGTATGGTAAAGAAATAAAAGTATATCAAATAGGATTAGAAATCAACATCTAACTATATACCAAGCCTATGGACCAAATACCATGGGGAAAATTATTATTAATATCATGCAAAAAAACATTATTAACCCTAACATTAATATTAAACGATTAATATTATTGTTATTATTGAATCTAATATTCATATTAATATATTATAATATTAATATTATTAAATTTAATAAATTTGGATCAATATGATATTAAACTTGTTATATTATAATATATATTAATATATCATTATATATATATTAACTTTAGATATATATGGGAGGGAAGAACAAAGACATGGAGCGATAGAAGTGGAGAGACAGGGGGAGTGGCAAGGGAGAGATGGAGATAAACTGAAAGAGAGGAAAGAGGAGGAATGAAGAGAGACAAAGGGAGAGGAGTGAGAGAGGTAGAGAAGGGTAAGAGAGGGAGAGGGAGACACAAAGATGGGGGGGGAGAGAGAAGAAGAGAGGAAGGGAGATAGTGAGAGGATTGGAGAGAGAGAGAGAGAGATGGGGGAAGAAATAGGGAGGTAGGAGAGAAAGGGAGAGAGAGAGAGATGGGGGAAGAAATAGGGAGGTTGGACATAAAGGGAGAGAGCAGAAGGATGAGAGAGATAGGACTTGAGAGAGAGTATGAGAGATGGAGTTGGAGGGGAAGAGAGGGAGGGAATAAGAAAGACATAGAGAGTGAGAAGTGGAGAGAGCAAGGGAGTGACAAGGGAGAGATGAAGAGAGAGAGTGTATGCTTGGGGTTGAGATAAAGAGACAAAGAAGGAGAGATAGAGAGAATGGGGGAGAGAAGGAGAGAATGAGGGATATACTAACATAGTTGGAGAGAGAGAGAGAGAGAGAGAGAGAGAGATGGGGGAAGAGAGAGGGAGGTAGGAAAGAAAGGGAGACAGAGGACGAACGAGAGGCAGGACTTGAGAGAGAGGAGGAGAGTGATGGGGGAAGAGAGAGGGAGGTAGGATAGAAAAGGAGAGAGAGTGGACTTGAGAGAGAGGAGAGAGGAGGAGAGAGGGAGGAGCAGGGAGATGGAGTTGGATGGGGGGAGAGGGAGGGAATAAGAAATACATAGAGAGTGAGAATTGGATAGAGAGAGGGGGTGACAAGGGAGAGATAGAGAGAGAGTGTGTATGTTTGGGGGTGAGATAAAGAGACAAAGGAGAGATGGAGTGATCCAGGTGGATGTTGGTGGCCACCCACCTATCCCATTTGGACCCCCACAACGGTCTCTTTCCGTTTTTCAGTTTCCTAAATTGTACCACAGTTTACTATTTTTAGCAGTTTTTCCGGTCCTGAACTTCCGGAGCCATTTTGAGGCCCTAAACGAAGTTTTTTTGGAAATCTGGGGGCAACATGGGTCCATGGACGAATGTTTTCCTTCCCAAAGTGGTAGTGCTCGGATAGATATTTCTAACGAGCTATTGTATGCGTCAAATGGACATTGTATGCCAAAGTTACAACCCCAGGAAATTGATGTACCAATTTACCCAAACGGGGCCCACAATTTGGTGTTTCATCTTCTAGGGTTAGGTTTTGGGATGTTAAGGGTTTTCCATTGTTTCTCAACAATAAATAGGTATTCGAGCCTCATTGTAACATAGTTCAGAGCCATGTAGCCACCACATCTCTTCTCAGAGATAAGCTACCATCGCCCTAGCCTTTTATTTCCACTTTCTGTTTGTAAGCATATCTTAGTATTTTACATTAATGAAATGAAGTATTATTTTCGCTGCATCTTTGTGTTTATGGTTATCTCTATAATTTGTTGCGTTCCTGTTTAAATCCATATCAGTGGTATCAGAGCAGTTTGCTTTTTCTCTATTTTTCTTTGCATGTCACCAACGAGGTCAGGATATAAGGAGTTAGGGCTTGAACTAGTCGAACCTTTGCAAGACCAGCCTTGCAAAACCCGACGACCTTCCATGGCAGATGAAAAGAAAGACGAGGGAGTAGGAGATCCTATCAAAATATTTCTCGAAGAAGCCCTCGAGCGACAAAGGAACGCGATGATGGACAGCTTTGCGCAGATCCTTCAGCGGCTACCCAGAGGCGACGCATCGACTTCCAACAGCTACTCTAGAAACGCCACACCCTTTAAGGTACAAGTTAATTTTGAAATCCCCATATTCGAGGGTCAAATAGATGTAGATGTCGTAGACAAATGGTTAAATCTACTAGAGGGTTATTTCTCTGATCATGAATTTTCGAGTTGGGAAAAGATTGTTTTCGCTCTTCTCAAAGCAGCCCCCCACATCAAGGACTGGTGGGAAACCTATTGCGAGCAGAAGAATGAAAGCACAGGCTCGCTATTTTCAGCTGCACCCACTTGGGATTCATTCCGAGATGCCATCAAGGAGCAGTACTACTCTGTCAAAAGCTACGAGGACAAATACATAAAGTGGAGCAGGCTGTGGCAAGGAAGGGACCAAGATTTGCCAGAGTTCACAAACATTTTTCATACCCTTCACACACAGTTGGGTATCAAAGATTCTAAGCTGCATTTGGTACTCAAATACCACGGTTGCCTACACAAATACATCCAGGAAGAGATGGAGTTCTTGAACATCTCCTCACTTGGCACAGCGTACCGATACGTTGTCAAAATTGAGCAAAAGTTCAAACAAAAGAAGTGAGACTTTGGATCTGCGAATTCGAAGACCAAAGGACAAAGCCAAGGCGGGGTGACCCAAGACAACCTGTTGAAGCCGCAAGAAAATAACAACACCAAAAAGTCAAAAAAGGACACAGGAAAGTGATGTGAGTTCCACAAGAGCCCCACTCACAACACAAGTGAGTGTCAGACCAAGCAGTCGCTAGTGGCCGAATTGAAGGCTTCTGAATCAAAGGCATGTTCCGACCCTGAGCCAGAACCTGACAAGGAGAATGGCAAAGGGAATCAGATGATTGATGTGGATCCCAGCGCCACTATTGCCACTGCCAAGATCCAGAAAAATGAGCTCAAAGATCTAGAGGAGGGGGAACGTCTTTTCCACTGACAGATGTGGGTGAAGGGTTCATCGCTGTAATTCATTGTCGATAGTGGCAGCCAAAAGAACCTCATTTCAGCAGAGGTCATGAAGCGATTGGGCCTACCGACTACACCACACCCACAACCGTACAATATCGGGTGGCTTCATGAAGGACGAGATCTCAAAGTTCGCCAGTAGTGTCGCCTTCCCTACAGCATCAAGCCCTTCACAAATGAGGTATTGTGTGATGTTACACCTCTAGATGTTTGTGATGTGTTATTAGGCCAGCCATACTTGTGGAGGCGACATGCTGTGTATGAGTCAAGGCCTCGTGTTGTCATTATTTCTTTAAATAATTCATTATACAGGATACCGGAGGTAGCCCCACGTACCGCCACCTCTTTGATCACTGCTAAGAAAGGCAACAAGCTCATCTCCCAGACTAGGAAATTCATTTTCTGTCTGATTCACTCCCAAAGTAAGGGGAAGATCGTTGCTACATCCATGACCCCTACAAAGGGTTCCTCCACGTAGCAACAACAGCAAAGGGATACGATCATGAAAAAACATAGGAACAACTTATACTCACCCACAGGGGTACCACACAAGCTTCAGGTGGGCAACAAATTCTGGTTGCATCTACAAAAAGAACGCCTGACAAGAGCCCATCAGAAGCTTAGACCACTCCAACATGGTCCTTACAGCATTACCAAGGCTATGGGAAACAATACTTTGAAGCACAACATTCCTCCATTCCTTGGCTTGCACTGAGCGTTAAATGTGAACCATCGTTGACCATGCTTCCCACCATTTCTGGACACATCAGAGATTGCAGAACAGCTCACCAGAGACCCAGCTCAGCAGAAGCTTCCTCATCTCAGGGAGGAACTCAATGCAATGGGGACCATTTCTTCCTAATGGGGGAGGAATGATCCAGGTGGATGTTGGTGGCCACCCACCTATCCCATTTGGACCCCCACAGCTGTCTCTTTCAGTTTTTTCAGTTTCCTAAATTGTAGCACAGTTTACTATTTTTAGCAAGTTTTCGGGTCCTGAACTTCCGGAGCCGTTTTGAGGCCCTAAACAACGTTTTTTTGGAAATATAGGGGAAACACAGATCCATGGACCAATGTTTCCCTTCCCAAAGTGGTAGTGCTTGGATAGATCTTTCTAACGAGCTATTGTACGCATCAAACGGAGATCGTATGCCAAAGTTATGACCCCAAGAAATTGATGTACCAATTTACCCAAACGGGACCCACAATTTGGCATTTCATCTTCTAGGGTTAGGTTTTTGGATGTTAAGGGTTTTCCATTGTTTCTCAACAATAAATAAGCCTTCAAGCCTCATTGTAACACAATTGAGAGGCATGTAGCCACCACATCTCTTCTCATAGATAAGCTACCATCGCCCTAGCTTTTTATTTCCACTTTGTGTTTGTAAGCATATCTCAGTATTTTACATTATTGAAATAAAGTATTATTTCTTATGCATCTTTATGTTTATGGTTATCTCTGTAATTTGTTGCGTTCCTGTTTAAATCCGAATCATGGAGAGAATGGGGGAGAGAACAAGAGAGGAGAGAGGGAGAGATATAGTAATAGAGTTGCAGAGAGAGAGAGAGAGAGAGAGAGAGAGAGGTGGGAGATAAAGGGAGAGAGAAGAAGGAAGAGAGAGAGGATGTGAAAAAGTGGAGAGAGGGAGGGAAAGAGATATGGATTTGGAGGGGAGAGTGAGGGAGTTAAGAAGAAAGAAATAGAGAGAGAGCTAGAGAGAGAGAGAGGGAGAGAGGACAACAAGAGGGAAGAGAGATAGAAGTAGGGAAGAGAGAGAGAAGGGGAAGAGAGAGAGGGGGGGAAAGGAGGAGGGAGGGATAGATAGATAGATTGGATATAGAGAGTGTATGCTTTGGGGGTGATATAGAGAGACAATGGAGATAGAGATATAGATGGAAAGGGAAGAGAGGGAAGAAGAGAGAGAGGGATAGAGAGATTGATAGATATGGAGTGAGAGTGTGTGTGTGTTTGGGGAGGTGAGATAGAGAGACAAATAACGAGGGATGGAGGGAGATATAGATATAAATGGAGGGAGATATAGATATAGATGGAGGGGGGTAAAGGGAAGACAATTTCTTGCACTAGATGCATTGATTTCAGTGTAGATGGTGATTTCTAATCCTATTTGATTGCTTGCAATAGATGCATTGATTTTATTGTAGGTGTTGATTTCTAATGATATTTGATTTCTTGCACTAGATGCATTGATTTCAATGTAGACGATTTCTAATCCTATTTGATTGCTTGCACTAAATGCATTGATTTCAGTGTCGATGGTCATTTCTAATCCTATTTGATTGCTTGTACTAGATTCATTGATTTGAATGTAGATGTTGATTTCTAATAATATTTGATTGTTTGCACTAGATGTATTGATTTTAATGTAGATTATTTCTAATCCTATTTGATTGCTTGCATTAAATCCATTGATTTTATTGTAGATGGTGATTTCTAATCCTATTTGACTGCTTGCACTAGATGCATTGTTTTTAGTGTAGATGTTTGTTTATAATATTATTTGCTTACTTTCACTAGAAGCATCGATTTGAGTGTAAATATTGGTTTCTAATCATATTTGATTGCTTGCATTAGATGCATTGATTTCAGTGTAAATGTTGTTTTCTAATCTTATTTGATTGCTTGCATTAGATGCATTGATTTTAGTGTAGATGTTGATTTCTGATTTGATGTAATTGGATGTATGATGGTACATTAATTTTAAAGTGATTGTACTAACATTGTGCATTGATTTCAGTGTAAGAACAAAAATTATTAACAATGTACATTGATTTTTGAGTTATAGTAATTCAACCTATTAATATTGGAGAGAAAGAGAGGCAAGGTAAGATATTTACTACAATAACTCGAGCTAAATATTTAAATGGTTTATGATTTAGCCTATCTTTTTCATATAATCAATATGAAAAGATGACAAAAGTAACAAGGGTGACAATAAGAATAGTAGAAGAAAATAGTTTGAGATCGATCACAATGAAGACTATTTGTAATTAAATATACTCTTATTATTCACATTTTCTATCATTCAACACTATTACATTGTCACTTTACATTCAAAAATTTTATTTCTTCATTTTTCATCATTAAAGTTATTAACAATATTTATCATCTCAACAAACTAATGTAACTAAGAAAATTTAAAATTAAAATGACCAGATTAATCTCAGGCATATTTAGCATGTTTAAAATGATTATATTAATATTAGATGAATTTAGATATTATTGATAAAATTAATCATATGTTCGTGAGATTTTCTTTGGCTGCTCATGACTGAAACCGGCCTAGATCCATCTTAACCCTAATCTATCAAGGACTGAGAGGGATCAAATCTTTCGAGGTGTGAACATTTCCTTAAGTTTTGCACTCAAAAAAAAGTTTTGCATCTCGAGAGATTTGATCCCTCCCCATGCTTCATAGATTCAAAGTTAAGATGGATCTAGGTTGGTTTTAAAAATAAGATGGAAATGATTATTTTAACTAATTTGAAGTTTTTTAGTGTGACTATTTGCACACTTAATAACTTGATATAAATGAAAATTCTTGGTAAATTGTGTGTTGTTATTGATATGTTGGGCATTTCTTCACCCATCTTCAAGGACATCAAGTTTTTCTGATGACGTGAATCACCCATCTTCAAGGACATTAAGTTTTTCTAATGACGTGAAGAGTGTTGGACCGAACTAAGTAGATAAATGAGTTAAAATCTATTATAAATTGAATTCAGACTAAAGGAATCAAGTCAAATTGGGTAAAATAATATTAAAGGCGTAGTCTAACTTATAAACAAAATAACATTTTTCACTGGAATCCAACAATATAATTTCAAGCAAGAATGTGATTTTTGTTGTTTAAAATATATTTTTGAATACATAAACAGATTCAACATGGTGAAAAAACCTAGGGAACTTGAATTTTACATATTAAACAACTTAAACTCATAATTTTGGTTAAAATTAATGAGAAAAAATGTAATGAAAAAAGTCATTTCATTTATAAGTTAGACTACACCAATATTAAATGATACTCAAATTGATAATAGTCAATACATATATATATATAATTTGTTAAATATTGGATTAAATCATGATTTCATGATTTGTTATTTTGGGATAATATATAATAATAATAATTGAAAAAATATTATTATTTTTTTTTTGGCCAAGATTAAACTAAAGATAAAAATAATAAGTTACTCAGATAGTAAATATCTACATTAAATGTTTGATAAAAAACAAGTATATATTGTGAAATTATAATTAAAAATAATAAAAAGATAGAATTGAAATGATATTGATTATGTATTAATCATAATAATAATAATAAAGGGATAAGATTAGGATGATATTGATTACGAATAGAGTAAAATTAATAAATAATTTAGATGTGACTAAAATAAAATTAAAGTGGAATTAATGAGAATTCTAGGTGATTTAATTTATGATTTAAAATATTTTATTGAGTTAAAAAGGTTAAGAATTCAAGAAGAGATATTTAGGTTAAAAAGAATTAAGATTAACTAAGAATGACCACTAAAATTAGATAGAACTAAAAGCATGTTGTTTAAAATTAGATAGGATTTCAAGAACATTAATTAGAACATATAGTTAAATGAAGAATTAAATGAATTGGAGGGATGAGAAAGAAAAAAGTGAAGGAAAAAAGAGAAAGAGATGGAGAAAAGGAGCCGGGCTTAAGATGGGTTATAATTAGAGGAACATGTTTTAGAGGAGAAAAAATAGATAATAAGTTTTTAAAAATAGTTTAGCTTGTACCTATTTTCCAATTTCTAAAACTTACTAAAAGAAAAATATAACACAGTTATTAATACAACGAAAATTAATTATTTTCATATTTTTATTTTAATTATGAATTCCAAATAAAATACATAAAAATAAATAAATTAAAAATATAATATAATGATACTATCATAAAAATAACACTTTATAACGTTTAGAATGGTTATTCATTGTTTAGAGATGAGTCGAAGTGTAATTTTAAATATCTCATCCAATTTAATGGTTTACTTCAATAAAATATAAAACTGTTAATTACGAATTTCAAATATATTAATTTATTGGCTTATTTCAATCGAATATAAAACTGTTAATTACGAATTTCAAATATATTAGTTTATTGGTTTATTTCAATCAAATATAAAACGGTTATTCATTCTTTATAGATGAGTCGATGTGTATTTTTATTTATTTTTTATCCAAATACACTCGAATATTGGTTTGTTTTAACAAAATACAAAGAAAAATAGAACAATTTTATGATTAAATATTTATTTTTTTTATATTTTTTAATATTGATATAGAAAGTGCTACGAGCAAGAATTTTTTTATATAATTTTTAATTAAATTATTTTTTATTAAATATTAAAAAAAGTTAGTCTAATAGATTGACTTTTAGTAATTAAATCATTTTTATTATTTAAAAATAATAAATTCAATTTTCTTAACCCTTTCCATCACCATTTTTAAGATCCATAAACTATATAATAATAATAATAAAATTCAATTTCAATTCGTCTATAATTATAATTATAATTATAATAAAAATAAAAAACTCAATTTCAATTTGGAAGTCGCGATATTATAATTATAAATTTTAATAGTATCTTTCGATTTTCACAAATTTTAATAGTTCCTTTCAAATTTCACATGGGAAGTGTTAAAAGGATTTTAGTTAGGTTTAATTAAAGCATTTTTTTATTAAATATTTAATAATAGTTTAAAAGAAAGATAAGAACTTGAGTCTCTAAAGTATTCACGTTACTCATTCAATACTTTAAATTTCAAGTTTCTCTTTTAAAAATTAATGTGGTAATTTTTTTAATATTAATGTGGTAGGTGCAATTATATATTTTGAGACTCTGTAGCATTTTTCGACAGTCAGCGAGAGTAGAGATGCAGTGTTTGCCGCCAATTTCCAGTTGGGTTCTAGATCTAATCTTCTGTGGCTAGATTTAGATCTAATTTTCTGCCTTATTTCTCTGTGGCTGGGTCTCGGTTCCCATGCTGTGTTTTTGGTACTCTCCACTGTCTCATGCTGTGGGGTTATCAAAGGCAACAACCAATTTCATAGACGAACCACCTGTTGCGACTAGATCTAGATCTATGGCTCCCAGCTTCGCTAAAATAGTTGTTGGCTCAGTTCCGTCCGCTTTTGGAGGGCAAGCTCCTGCCCATATCGCCAGTGAAGCCCCAACTCCCACTGTCCAGGTAGTCCAGGCCTCACTCGATGAGGCTTTAAAGTTTTCTGAAAGTGCCCTAATCTGTCGGTTCAATGGTTTTTGACCACGGCTAACAACTCTCCACAATTGGATCTCAGAGGTATGGAACCCTGTCATTTATGATGAATTAATATCTACCCTTATGCTAGGGGTTTCTTTATAGTAGATTTTGAAAATCCTAAAAGCAGACAATGTATTCTAGATTCCAACCCTTGGTTTTGGGAGGAATCAGGCCTATTCATGAAGCCATGGAACCCATCATTCGATCCCTCAACAACAGTGATAACCTCAACACCAGTTTGGGTGAGATTGCCAAGCCTACCCTTGCATCTCTGGAATCTTTCCTCGCTAAAAGCCATTGGAAATGCAATTGGGAAATTTTACTGCAGGTGCCCAGAAATAAAGGAATATGCCAGAACCACCTATGCACGCATCTGTGTGGAAATGGACTTCAGCGTCGGATTCCCAGCTGAAATAAACCTAACAAGTAAAGACTATGTGTGGAACTAGAAACTCGATTATGAAAGTGTCTTCTTCAGATGTCGATCTTACTTTGAGACCGACCATCTAGCCAAAAATTGCCCAAAAGCCTCCCAGAAAAATTTTGCTAGAAAAAACCACCACAGATCTACATGGTGGGAAGGAGCACAAAAAGAACACTACACTTTCATCAAAGAAGAATACTCTAGAGAAAACTCTGAATCATAAGACATCCGGCAAGAAAGAAACAACTCTCAAGACAAGCAGGGAGAAACCCCCGCCCAACAACAAAAAAGTGAACTCGACAACCCCTCAAGCATCAACAGTTATGAGGATTCGAATACCGCGCAAAATAAATCTTCATTTAATAGCAAAGCAGATCTCCTAGACCAAACTTCTTCTCTGACTATCTTCAAAAGGACGAACACAATAGATCACGGAGCTAAGACACCAATGTCCCAAGAACCAGAAGAGATGAAGGAGATGCAAGATAGAGGAAGTTGGAAGACCGTAGAGAAAAAAAAAGGCTACAGCACCAATCTCGCCAAGGAAGACGAGGAGCCAGATAATTAAAAACTAAGAAAATTATAGGTCCGATAGACCAATTTGGTCTCTGTGGACGTTAACCATCATCATCATCATCATCATCATCATTAGAATGTACCATTATATGTATCATAATTTTTAATATATTTTTTTATTATAGTGGAATCGGCAACAGGGGCAGTGTCGCGACTCGCATTACATGGGGTCGATTTTGACCGCTACCTCTATAACCACTGGGAGCTGCACCCACCCCTCTATATAGTGCCAAGGTTAGTCCGAGGGATTTGAACTCGTGACCTTCAGTACGGAGCCCAGCTTTCTAACGAACTTCACCACATTGTGATTACCAACTCGCCTACCCCCGTCGGGCTATAATTTTTTTAATATTAATGTGGAAGGTTGTATCATAATTTATTTTAAATGTTTTTAATAATATTTAATAGTAAAAATCTTTATTAAATACAAAACACTAATTTAAGAGATGTACAAACTTGAGCTATTGAAATGTCCATGTTACAAAATCAATATTAAAACTAAAAAAAAAATAAAAAATTATTGAAATGGTATTAATTTTGTGTCTGGTCGAAACAAAATACTTGGGAAATGCTTACATTTTGTGCCAAGATTCAAGTTCTTTACAAAATAACAACGAGGGAACCCCAAAAATTTCATATAGGAGGCTATTACTTACATACATCTTACTAAAAACTCTACAACAAAAAACCAACTTTACAAAAGGCAATTATAAATCATGGAGGGGTCAATTGACCTCTATCCGATGGGAAAGTGAAATTGCTACTTCTTGCGTTCGTTGTTCATTGTCATTTCTCTGGGATTGCAATTATGCAAGTTGTCAATGAATGGTCTCGATCTCATCTTCTTATTGGTTGAGTTTATCTTGGAGATGTTGCATTTCTTCAACCAGAAAGAGGAAAGTATTCAACTGTTGATGAATCTTCCTTTGAAGATCAGTGCTCTCGGATTTCTAGTCGAAAGGGGGTTGAGGACATGAATTACATGCATTGGTGCATCCCATGGAAATTATAATAAATACATTGTTCTCCATAAGGTTCAGGAAGTGAGAGGAGGAGCTAAACTTCAGAGTCACTAACCAACAAATGGGTTGGGATAATAATCCTAGAGGGTTAGTTTATAGGATGGGTGATCCAGGTGGCTCTGGGAAGGCTCAAAAATTGAATTCATTGGATTCTGTCGAAACTAGGACTAGAATGAAGAGCACTTCATCTTCAATCCAACGATGAATGACACTCAAATCTGACTCTGTATGTGCAAGTTATTGGCATTCAAAGTTCAAGTCAAAGAGGTTCGTACTTTTGTCGCCAACTAAATTTTGAGGCTCACTAAATCTGGTGGAATCCGCTAAAATTGGGTGTTGCTAACAGAACTACATTTTGGCACTTAGCGACTGATGAAAGTGGTCAAATTGTTGCTTACTTAATTTTTTTGTGACCCCTAAAAACCTGGCGACAATTTCTTATTATTGACAATGAAATTTAAGATACACTTATATATATATATATATATATATATATATATATATAAGGTAGTAGGCCCACTAATGATCTGGATCTCTCAGCTACCATACTTAACCAAGATATTTTACTTATGTGATGTTAGCAGAATTACATGTGAAAGAGTATGAAAACCACATGTGCATACTTTAAAAAAGAGGAAACATAAAGGCAACCATCAAATCAAAGAAAACACACAACTTGATAATGAATTTCACCCAATGTGGGTTACGTCTCTAGGCCTGATGTCAAGAGTGGAGATTTCACTTCATTAATTGGTGCAAGATGGTGTTGATAACATGGTGTATTCTTTATCATTGCAAGGATAAACTCCCTCAACTAGAGTGGCATGTCTCCCCACGATACGTTCTCCTATAGGAACTCTCACTCATATGGGCCCTCCTTTAGCATGACAAGATATCAAATTCTCACATGAAGTGGCATAGAAGTATCCTCCAACAAAATGGTAAACAAGGATCTCAACATCAAAATCATCATCTCAACAAATCAAAAGAAAGACATGGCATCATTGCATCATATACTTGCACTTCTGGGGATGTCCTGAAAATGCATAGCTCTGCTGAAGAAATGGACTCCACCATTGAATTCGTGGCGTGAAATCGTGTCAAATGACTATAAATGTGACCCCTTTCTGACACAGTCAAATTTAAGCTTCCCGAGAATCTTAAAGATTTCCCAAAGATTCCTTCTCACTGATGGTCTGGAATTCTGCTATTCATATGAAAAATTTGTCTTTGCCACTACGTTCCTTGTAAAAAGTTGAGTAAAATGAGTATAAAGTCAGCCTAGTTTTGAAACTGTCAAAATTTAGCCCTTATGGAATCTTTTATATTCGTCATGATTTCACAAAGATTCCTCTCTGCGAGTTCACTGAAATTTTGCTGTTTAGGTCAGAAAATTGATCACTCCATCAGAATCTTGGTGAAATTCTGGTTTGTTTGACTATAAACTTAGTGTGATTATGTCACTATGAAAAATTGGCTCCAAGGGAATCTAAAGATTCCTCAAGATTTTGTTGTAGGAATACTCTATGGAATATTCTAGGGAATATTCCCTTGGAATATTTTTGCCTCACTAATCATGCTACGTGGTTCCTAAATTTGGCTAGCTCTCAGTTCCTCTCAGGCCTATGTTCCTCTCTCCTCTCAGTGAATGGTATAACAAGGTTTTTATATATATTAATGGGCGGAGATTTCAACATTGGGCCAATTGGGCCGTTGGTGGCGTAGCCAAGTTTGGTGAGGGAGGTTGGCGGTTCCAACCCCAATCTAAACATAAATGAACTTGGTTTGTCCTGGTGATTGGTTAATTTTTTGGTTGGCAGCAATATTATATTTGGGCGTGTTGTTTGTTGGTGGTGATGAGCCCCAAATTTTGGTAACAATTTGGGCTCATTTGGCCTACTTACCTTGCTCAACCCTTCATATTTTTATCACTTATGCATCATTTCTTAGTATATTCGTGTTATTTGTAGGAAGAAGGGCAGTCATTATGCCTATGTAGCTAATACATGATGATTACAAGTTTTTTGGCATTAAATGGAGCAAAGACCACGCAAATGGAGACAAGGAGACAGCCAAGGTAGCATTGCGGGTTTATAGGGAGGTTGTCCACAGTCTTGAATGACTTCCCTCGTGATCTCCACCCCAACTCCGAGCTCCAACAGCTATCACCACCGAGCTAGAAGGCAGCCAACGGATTCTACAGGAACAACAGTTCACTTTCAGTTGGACAGCCAAGCTCCACTAATTGAGGAGGCCAGCTTGGCCCTCATCATGTATAAATGTTAAGGTTGTTGCCTTCGATGAGACTCTTGAACTTTTGTTATAGATCTTGGATTACGAGCTGTAGCTCTGTTTTTGCTCTTTGTAAGCCAATTTTGGCATGTTGTTAGACTCATGATTATGATATTTTAATAAAGGCAGTCAGATTTGGATTCGATTCTGAGTTCTTAGGGGAGCTATAGCTCTCAGGTTAGGGCCCAACCTGAGAGCAATAGACCTCCTTTCTTTTGTATTGTTACTTGTTTTTTTCCATTGCATTTCTTTCCTTTACTTGCACTTGAAAAATACAGTTTGCTGAGTTGACTGTTTCGGTTTGGTTATGTAGGTTAGTTTCATGAATACAGTTGTTTCAGTAGTTCAGAATTAGCATAGGGAGATTTAAGTTGCTTTGAGTTCAAAAAGGTTGAATGCATGCTCACTTTCACCTCTGTTTGGGGACCGGAAGTGTAGACCGTGCCAACTGCCAAAAAAACATTGTTTTAACATATGCATGCAAGTATTGTTGTAATGTTTTCGATTGAAGAGTTGTCCATGCGATTTTAACTTTAGTAATGACTCTTTGGTTCAGTATCATGCACGAATTCCTTTCAGCTTACATTGCTGTTCGTTGATTCCTAGTAAAACAGTTAGAATAGGTTGGTGAACTTTCGTTTACATGCAAGATAAAGGTGATTTGTTTCATTTACATTGCGCAGCACCACTTCATCGTGTTCTTATCTTTCTGAACCGTGCCTAAGCCACCTACTCATCCTTTTTTCAGCTCATTTTCCTTCCAACTCTTTTATTATCCACGTTGCTCAATCTTTGTGACCTTCCATTGCCCCTACCCTTCTATCGACCAACCAGCTCTATCCACTCTCTCTCCACCTCATCTCTCTGTCCATAGGCCATCTCAAGCTCCTCTTTCATCATACCCATCCATACAGTTCCTTCACTCCTCCATTACCCAAAACTCCGACTGTAGGACATCCTGTAGAAGTTAGCAGACTTCCTGTAGAAATCCCGAGTTTCCTGTAGGATCCCCTGCAAACATCCTGTAGAAGCCTGCAAACACAGTTGCCGAGCACCTGAACGTTGTGGACTTCTGTGGAATCATGTGAGGGATCCCCTGGAACCTCTTAGAGGCCTCCTAACCTTTCCCAAGCCTTCCTTCCCTTCAACTACCCCTGCACAGTCAAGACCTAGTAAGAAGCACAATCACAATAACTCCACCCACTTGAGAAAAAATACAAAAATATGTTCTCTTCAATGAAAGTAGTCAAATTCATGCACCTCATCTCACTAGAAGTAATGGCATGATTTCTAGAAGTTTTCACTCCCACCATTGCATCATAGAGATTAAACTAGTTAGATTAGGGTTTACTAGGGTTTCCCTGTTTGGTTGGCTTTCAGTTCATTCTTGCAAAGTAGGTTAATCTTCTTTAAGATATCCTTCGTTCATCATTTAGAAAGCTTCTTCTGAGAACATATAGAAGTTTGCTTGAGCCCTAGCGGACTTGTGCCAGCTGACCAAGTGACAACTGCGAAAAGAGCTAGTACTTGTGCATACAGCACCGTCGCTTCCAAGTTTGTTATGAACTACCGGGTTGATAAAATTAGAGATAGGAAGCTCCAGGAGTTGTAGCATTATTGCTACAATACTGGAGCCCACCATCTTTTTGGCGCCGTTGCCAGGGAAGCATCAGAGTATTAGTAATTGTTGCTTTTCTTCTATTTTCTTACTCTCACCTTCTGCCAAGTAGTTTATTTCATTTCAATTCTGCAAAAGTAGCATAGACATCTCCTGCTTTCATAGATTAGCATTTCAATTCCGCAATTTCAATTAGCATTTCAATTTTCTTACTTTCATAGATTAGCCTTTCAATTCTGCAAGCGTAGACTAGCATTTCCATTCCTGCAATTTCATTTGAGCAAAATAGATTAGTCCTTTCCTGCTTTCATTTCAATTCTGCATTTTTATTTTCAGCAAGATAGTTAGTTGTAGATCAATCTATTTCAGTTTTGCAGGTACCAGAAAAAAAACAAAAGCAATCAAAAAGTCTTTCCATTTCATGCCTCGTAGGAACCGAGATAAAATAGGCAAATTCCTACCCAACACCCCCACCACATCACTGAGTCACCCTTCTCTCTTCTTAGGTGACAGTGATCCAGAAGAACCTATAGGTGAACCTCCTGAGATATACGAAGATCCTATAGCAGAAGAAGAATTAGAGATCATCCCATCTGAAGCCATGGCTGACAATAGAAGAGAAGATGAGAGAATAGAAGGTTCCTTCCCCATCCGAGAAACCAATGGAGAAATGAAAATGAAAAACATTAGCCCCTCCGCTCTGCCTCACTTCCATGGACTGACTACTGAAGATCCTAATACTTTCCTGTTTGAGTTTGCTGTCCTTTGTAGAACCTATGACTATACTGAAGATGAGCAGAAGCTGAAACTCTTCCCTTCCACCCTTAAGGATGCAGCATTACGCTGGTTCATGGGCTTACCTGGGAATAGTATCACCACTTGGGCTCAGATGCAGCAAGCTTTCAATAACAAGTACCCGGACTACTGTAGGTCCAAGGAAACCAAGGGAGAAATCTTTCGGATGACCATGGGAAATGATGAGTCCTTAGAGGATTATGAGGAGAGGTTCCAACTTAGCTATAAGCGGGCCAGGTGCACTCTTGACCCTGAATCCCTCAAGTTGGTCCTGCTCCGAGGAGTCCCTGAAGACCTTCTAGATACCCTTCACATGTTAGCTGGGGGAGATATTTACCAGCTACCTTATGAGGACATCAAGACTGTGTTCAGAAACCACTCTAGGGCAACCCGGAAACGAGGTAGAGGAAACCCCCTCTAAGCTAGTATTCCTTTCTCCAAGCATGAGTTTGCAAATCAATTAGAAGATCTTAAGAGTGAGGTGAGACAGACCATTGCCATGCAACTGGACACATTCAGGATCCAGCAGAAGAAGGAAGAAGCTGAGAGGGCCTTGGCTATCTTCTGCCCTAGATGTACAAGGAGACACCCTAAGAACGAATGCCCATTGCATTCGGTTGAAGTGTGCTTCGTTTGTGAGGAGGACCATCCCACAAATCAATGTCCAACCTTACCTGGGTTTAAAGCTATGTACCAAGGGACAAAAGCCCCCACTGAACCTCTCTATTACCTCAACCAAAGGAGGCCACAAGGACCTATACCTTACCAGCAGGGGATGCAAGGGGCACCTCAAGCTTATTACAGCCCCAACCAATCGACTCCTATGCCTTCCTGGGGTCCCCCTGCTCATCCTTCCTGGTCCATGCCTCCTCCATGGTCTTATCCACCTCAGTACCCTACTCAGCCCACTACTCATTCATATCATTCACATGCCCAGCCACAGCCTCAGTGGAATGCACCTCAGTCGGGGTGGAGGCCCCAGTACAACACTCCTCTCGCCATTTTGCCTCCACCACCAGTTCAACCTCAGCCATTACCTCCTGCTCCTCCAAGGCAACCTCAGATAACTGCTCAACCGAACCCAAACCCCAACAATAGACAGGCCCAGCAGGTATACACTGGGGAAACATCATGTCCTACCTATGCTGTGGAGATCCAGGAGATCAATCTTCGATCTGGAAAGACTCTTCCAGATCGCCAACCTCCTCCCCCAGAGGACGAGGAGGATAAACAGGAAAGTGGACCAAAGGCTATTCCACCCTTTCCTGAGAGACTAACAGTCACCACACAACCCAACCTAGAAGAGGATGAGCTTTTGGGAGAGCTCAAGCAGTTGTGTGTGAAAATACCACTTCTCCAAGCCATCAAGGATGTGCCTATATACAACAAACTGGTTAAGAAAAAGTGTTTTAAACACCCAGGCAGGCGAAAGAGAGATGCTTCAACCATCAATGTCTTAGGACAACTGTCTGACCTTATGTTAGGGCAAGTCATCTGCCCAAAGTACCTAGATCCTGGGAGTCCTGTAGTAGATGTCCACATCAATGGCACCCTCATACCTCACACCTTGATTGATCTGGGGGCTGCCATTAATGTGATGACCAGGGATACCATGCTCAAACTCAATCTTCAGGGTTCCTTGAGGAAGACCTCGACAGTACTGCAACTAGCAGATCGCTCCACTGTGACTCCCGAAGGGATTGTGGAGGATGTCTTGGTCTCTGTCGACTCTTGGGAATACCCTGCAGATTTCCTGGTTCTGCAACCCAAGGAAAAGCTTACTGGATATCCTCTCATTTTGGGAAGGCCTTGGTTAGCCACTGCATATGCTTACATCAGTTGCTGTGCAGGAAACATGACCATCAAAAACGGTCCTATGTCCAAG
This sequence comes from Pinus tabuliformis, assembly GCA_031772625.1. NCBI lineage: Eukaryota > Viridiplantae > Streptophyta > Pinopsida > Pinales > Pinaceae > Pinus > Pinus tabuliformis. The sequence continues at coordinate 140,357,888 of CM062818.1, forward strand.
CAACTAGTCCTATATCCTCCTGCCCAACCCTCCTTAGAGCATGACTTACCACTGTGGTTGGAGGAAGGAGAAGAGGATGAGGTGTACTTAGCACCTTTGTGCACCCTAGATACCACTAGAAGAGACCCCCCAACCAAGGATGACTTGATTGAGACTTTGATCCAGAATCCACCTTCCAGTGCACTATCCTTAGAGAAACTGGTGGAGGACGCCCAAGCCAGCACCTTAGTGGATCTTTGTACCACCAACCCTGTTACTCCCAGAGTCAAGAATGTGGAGTTCGCCCCTGAGAGATTGTTAAAGATCAGCTCCTCCCTATCTCCTTCCCAGGAAAAGGAGCTGTGTAGCCTGTTGGCCAGTCACCTAGATGCTTTTGCTTGGAGCTATAAGGAGATGAAAGGAGTCCATCCCTCGGTCTGTACCCATCACATATACATCAAAGAGGGTTGTAAACCGGTTAGGCAACCTCAGAGGAGAATGAATCCAGCCCTTAAGGACATTGTCAAGGAAGAATTGCAAAAACTGTTGGATGCCGGATTCATTTACCTCATCTCAGATAGTGAATGGGTGTCCCCTCTGGTGTTGGTTCCCAAGAAAAATGGGAAGTGGAGAATCTGTGTGGACTATCGAGAACTGAACAAAGCTACCAAGAAAGACCATTTCCCTCTACCTTTCATAGATCAAGTGTTGGATGGACTGGCAGGAAAGAAGTTCTTCTCTTTCCTGGATGGGTTTAGCAGGTACAACCAAATCCAAATCAGCCCGGAAGACCAAGATAAGACCACCTTCACTTGTCCTTGGGGTACCTTTGCCTACTGAGTCCTTCCCTTTAGGCTATGCAATGCTCCTGCTACCTTCCAAAGAGCTGTCTTGAGCATCTTCTCTGAGTTGGTCCATGATGCGGTGGAAATCTATATGGATGACTTCACTCCTTATGGGTCCAACTTCCAGGAAGCATTGTCCAATCTGGGAAAGGTCCTAACCAAATGCATTGAGATGAACCTGTCCCTTAGTCCTGAAAAATGTGAATTCCTGATGACTGAAGGGACTGTGCTAGGCCATACCATTTCTTGCCAAGGGTTACAAGTGGATCCTAACAAAATTGCTCTCATCAAGAAGGTTCCACCTCCCCAAAAGGTAAGGGATGTCCGGAGTTACTTAGGATTAGCAGGGTATTACCGGAGATTCATTAAAGACTTCAGCAAGCTAGCCTCACCACTGTTTGGTCTGTTGGCAAAAGATGTGGAGTTTAAATGGACTGACGATTGTCAGAGGGCTTTGAATGAATTAAAGGACAAGTTGGTGTCAGCCCCAATCTTGAGAGGCCCAAACTGGGCCCTACCTTTCCACATCCACACTGATGCCTCAAACAAAGCCATCGGGGCATCTTTAGGACAAGTTGAACATAAACTTCCATATGCCATTTACTTTGTTAGCAAAAACTTGTCCAAAGCCGAGCTAAATTACACTGTAACCGAGAAAGAGTTCTTGGTTGTGGTCCATGCACTGAACAAGTTCCGTCATTATATTACTGGCTATCAAACCTTTGTACATACGAATCATGCTACAATTAGATATTTAATGAATAAACCAGATGTGAATGCTCGTATTATTAGATGGTTACTTTTGTTGCAGCAGTTTGACTTGACCATTGTTGACAAACCAGGTAAAGAAAATGTTGTTGCTGACTTTTTATCTAGATTGGATTTGTCTGCAGATGAGGATGGAACAGTGGATGACCAGATGCCCGATGAACATCTGTTTGCTATCTCAGTACTCTCTCCATGGTTTGCTGATATAGCAAACTACCTTGTTTCAGCACAGTTCCCTCCGCACCTATCTTCAAGAGAGAAGAGCAGAATCATCAGAAAAAGTGCCTCATTTACTTGGATCGGGGGCAATCTGTTCAAGCTTGGCCCTGATCAGATCTTAAGGCGTTGTGTAAGGGAGGAGGAAGTCTTTGATATCCTCCTCACCTGTCATGATGGGCCTTGTGGAGGACATTTTGCAGCAAAGAGGACTGCCTTCAAAATCCTGCAGGCAGGCTACTATTGGCCCACACTTCATCAAGATGTCAGAAGATATATTAGCCAATGTGACCGCTGCCAAAGAATGGGGAAACCGACTCCAAGGGATGAGATGCCTCTCCAACCTCAAGTGACTCTTGAGCCATTTGAGAAGTGGGGTATGGATTTGGTGGGTCCAATCAACCCTCCTTCGAGGCAAAGGTCTTACATCATTGTGTGCACTGACTACCTGACAAAGTGGGCAGAGACTAAAGCAATCAAAGCAGCAACAGAAGAGAAGGTGGCCGAGTTCTTAAGAGAAAACATCTTCTACAAATTTGGCTACCCAAGAGAGCTGGTCACCGATCAAGGGAGCCAGTTCACATCCAACTTGATTGAAGACCTGCTAGCTCACCACAAGATCAAGCATAGGACTTCCACCCCCTATCATCCACAGGAAAATGGGCAAGTGGAAGTCACCAACAGAGCATTGAAAGGGATTTTGACTAAGGTGGTGAGCAGCAGTAGGAAAGATTGGACAGATCGCCTGGTTGAGGCCACATGGGCTTACAACACCACCTGGAAGACCACTACCGGCTTCACACCTTATGAGCTGGTCTATGGGAAGAAAGCTTTGCTGTCCATTGAGTTCGAGTACAACACTTTGAGGATGGCAGCTTAGCTAGATCTAGATCTCAGCCATGCACAACAAGAAAGGTTATTGCAGCTGAATGGACTGGACGAGCACCGGATGCAGGCCCTCCTTCACTCAGAAGTGGTTCAACTTCAGAGAAAGGTGTGGCATGACCAACATCTCCATGACAAGCAATTCCAGCCGGGAGATTGGGCCTTGTTGTATGACTCCAGATACAAAGATTTCAAGGGGAAGCTGAGAACCAGATGGCTAGGACCATATGCAGTGGAAAAATGCCATGACAATGGATCTGTTCTTATTCGAACCATTGATGAGGAAGCCATCCCCATGCTTGTCAATGGGCATCGCTTGAAGATCTACAGGAAGCCTCTCTCAAGACAAGAGTTCATCAAAACTATGGAGAAATCAGTGATGGTCATAGAGAAGGGTTCTGCCTCTGTTTTGGGCATACCCTGAAAGATAAAAAAAAAAAAATAATAATAATAATAATAATAAAGATCCTTGGGTGAAAACCTTTCTGAGGCTCCCAAGGCAGGTGGTAGGGGTGAAAACCTCATTGAGGCGCCCCTATTGTCTTTCAAAAAAAAAAGAGATTTGAAAAGATCCTTGAGTGAAAACCTCTCTGAGGCGCTTAAGGCAGATGGCAAGGGTGAAAACCTCATTGAGGCACCCCTGTTATCTTTCAAAAAAAAAAAAAAAAGAGAAAAAAAGGAAAAAAAAACAATAAGCAAAAAGATAGGGACAGCAAGTTTATAATGTAAAAATGCATGCAAGTTGCAGGTGTTCTATGAAGGTGAGGAGGACTCTTAATGCAAAGCCAAAGATCCTTATCATGCTGCCAGGGGACCTCACCAGCACCTCCTCCAAGAATATTCAGTTCCTCCAAGGTATGTGCACAATGTCATCATGGCCTGAGTCTTCTACAGGAAGATGCAAACTTTCTACAGGAAGATGCAGACTTTCTACAGGAAGGTGTAGACTTTTCTACAGGAAACACAACTTTTCTACAGGAAAGTTCTGTATTTCTACAGGAAGCCTCCTGTAGAAGTTTGGGAAGGGCCAGAATTCATTTTATGAGGAGATCTAACGACCAAGGGTCGGTTTGGACGCATGCAAGCTACTGTTGTCACCCTTATACATTGTTGTCACCTCTTTCTACCATCCCTGTCGACATGCAACCAAGTTACCTGCACCATCAAAGCAGATCAGTGAGTTATCAAGAGAAAAGCAATTTTTGCAATAAAAAAAACGCTGAGATGTCATACCATATCCATCCCAGCCATCCATGAGCTCTGTGAGAGTGATCGTGGGGCCATTGCCTTCGTCATGCAGCATGCACCCGAGGAGGAAGAAACTGTTACAGGACATCCTGTAGGAGTCCCGTAACAGTTAAGACCCGCTGGAGTGCACACCATATACAAGGAAAACGCGGGCGCATGCAGCTGAAGCATCCGATCCAGTGTCAGCGACCTGTGAATACGAACCTCCGGGCCTGCGCAAATCCACCAGCAGCAAATAAATCCACTCATCGTCGTCCAAAAGCCTGAACAATCGTGTTGCGGCCGCGCAGGTAAGTGTCTCGACCCTTTCTTCCGACGAATTGCATGAATTTTACTTTGAAAATGTTTGCAAAGTGTGAAATGGATGGGTTGAGCGGTTGTATGGTCAATCGATTGGCCACGTCGACCAGTCAGCTGGTCGAGCTGGATGTGTGAATGGTGGCCGTGGAAAAAACGGGCAGTGGGCACGTGAGAACCATCCACTCGGGGAGAAACGAGTTCTAACGAGAATGGCGGCGGCGGATCTGCGGGAATGATGCGGCAGTAAGTAAACTTGCAGAAGAATGATGGTGTGACGTCGCCCAACGGTCCGGCAGGGACAGCTCACCCCCGCGCCACGGATTCTGCCGATTCAAATCTAATCGGCTAGATTATCAACCTCATGCATTTATCATTCGCCGTTTGTGACTCGAGTGATCATCCGGACCCCTCTGTAGTTCGATACTCTGAGTCTTTGGCCATCAGAACGCCTGTGAAGCTACAGCAAGAGCGCAGACCCACTGCAGTATCCCCCGGAAATCGCGCGCTGCTCCTACAGGAAAGCTGCTCCTACAGGAAAGCTGTTTCTACAGGAAGTCGGGTTCCTCACGTCAAAAGGTGGCGGATTAAAAAGGTAAGCCTGAACTCTCCATGCAATTGGTTTTTGAAGGTGGCAGAATCGTCGTCTACAGTCTGGTCGAAGAAAAATTGTTGCAATTGTTGTCTGCCGTGCATGAACTGTCGTCCTACAGGATGTCAGTATAATTAGCTGTGTTAAAGGTTTGCAGGGGGTAAGCTTTGTGAATTATGTGCATGACAGAGGCGTAATCCTACGCTCTGTCCCAGTAGACCGAATTTCTTTCCCATTTGCCACCTCCAGCTAACACAACAGTTTTTTCACAATGCCGGGTGGGTTCATCAGAAGGGAGCCCACTGATTCAACAAAGTTAAGAGAAAATCCTGAGGTGGTGGAGCTCTTCACACGAGCACAATGGATATCCTTCTGTGACAAATTGCAGGGCTATGATGACGAAGTGGCAGAAGAGTTTTTGCAAGCTCTGAGGCCGAAATCTAAAACGTTGGCCACCGTTACCTTCAGGGGTCTGAGCCTCAAACTCACCCCACAATTCATCAGCCGAGTTACGGAGCTCCCAATGGGATTACCATGGGATAAAGAAGAAAGGAAACTAAGCCAACAAGCTAAGAAAGAATTCTTTCCACCAGAGGAGGAATTCTCAGAAGACAAAAATGGGGTTCGTAGAACCAGTTTACTGCCACCATGGAATGAAGTGAGCCTGCAAATTATGAAGTACATCACCTGCGAAGGCCGTTTTAGCATTGTCTACGGGTACCACTTTCGGTTACTCAATGAATTACGGCACCAGATGGAGCTACCTGTAGAAAACAAACTCAGTCTCCCTTACTTTCTACTACAGTCTCTGATTGAGTGTGCAACCAAGCTGAAAGAAGGCATACCAGACCAGGTAGCCCACCATGGATTGATCAAACTCCTCGTGGAGGATGCGCTCCACACGTACAAGGTTCCCCTCTCATGGGAAGACTTCAGGAATTTGACAAAGGATGGGGATATAAAGATGCTAACTGAAGAGCTCGGTTCTTCTAGCAGTGAGGAGAAAGAGTCAGTGGCCGCAGTAAAGAAAGAAAAAGGCCAAAAGACCCCGACCACAGAGCAGAAGAAAAAGCAAGAGAAGAAACAAGAGAAAAAGGATGACAAGGAGAAAGATGACACACCCATCTTGACAGCAAGAGAGAAAAGGTTGCAAGGCAGAGTGGACAAGGCTGAGAAGGTCCACATCAGCAAGAGTACCTCGACAGCGACCGCAACTAAGTCAAAAAGCAAAACTCATGCAGCAAAGCAACCCAAGGCGGCAACACCTGTTTCTACAGGAAAGCCGAAACCGGCTTCTACAGGAAGCCCGAAAATTATTGAAAAAGGGTCTTCTACAGGAAGCCCGAAAATTACTAAAACAGGGTCTTCTACAGGAAGCCCGAAATTGACTAAAACAGGGTCTTCTACAGGAAGCCCTGAAAAAGTGAAACCCAAGGAGAAGAAAGCTGATATTCGTGAAAGGGAGGCAGCAGCTGTGCTGGCCGGCCTCAGCACACCTCCTAAGCCAAAGGAGAAGAGAAAGAGGGAGACCCCTCTATACTTTAAAGCTCGAAGAAGTGTGAGGATAAAGACGGGCAAGCCACAGCCTCCGTCCAACAGCCCGATCATCATTGAAGATGCCCCTACTTCACCCAAGGAAAGGTCCCCCTCGAGGATATCAGTCACTTATGAGAGGGGAAGCTCGAAGAAAACTACGTGGCAAGAAAGAGTAGACCAATTGACTGAAAAAGCTCGGCTACAAGATGCTGAAAATGCTCTATAGGATACCTTAGCCAGGCTTAAATAAACTGAGAGAATGGAAGAAGAGCCCTTATCACCACCAAGGGAGGGTGAAGTAGAGCCACCAAAGGATGTGGAGGAAGAGCATATACTAGAGCCCAGCCCTCAGCCAAGTCTGAGTTCCTATTACAACTTTTTAGAGGCTGGCAAAATCATACCTCAGAAATTTACTGTGCCACTGTTTTTTGCATTAGAGGAAGAAAGAGTCCGTACACACACGTGGATGAAAATAGCAAAGTCAAAGGGTGTGGCAGACATAGGTCCCTTACAGGAGTAGCTCAAGGAGGCCAGAAGTGAATTGTCCATGGCCAAACACGTGGCAAATTGCCAACGTGTGTTTCTACAGGAAGAAAACCAAAAACTGAGATTGCAGCTACAGGAGCTGAGGGCAGGGACAGGTACATCCTCCAAGGACACCACAGAGGAACAGCAAGGCAAAGAGGAACTGAACACCGGTCTTGGAGAGCCAACCACACTTCTACAGGAAGCAGAACAACAAGCACAAATTGAGGTGCAAGCTCTCAGAGAACAGCTGCAGCAGAAAGATGCACAATTGGCCTGCATGGCCAGCTGGGCCATGGATGCTATCCAATGCAGACAGCCAGCCAAATCCTATGGCTTGTACTTGAAAGACCAATGGCTGCAATTCCAGATCAATACCTTGGCGCAAAGAGGTATCTCTCAGCTCCAAGACCCGCAACAATTCACTGAAGTTTGCAGTACTAGCTCATCAGAGGATAGGGCCAAATTAGCGGAGTTCTACCTCCACAATCTGGCCCTGCCTAATGAAGTTTCATGGGATCCCAATACGGCCTTGGGAGATATGCAATTATTGGCATTTGCCTCATGGCTGAACCATGAGGACAAAAGAGCAGCAGAAGCCAAGGCAATTATGAACCGGGAGCTGAACGAACCATTGCTCATCAGACCAGAACCAGGGGATCCAGTTGCACTAATCTCGGCACACCAACATTTGTCATCTGACCCTCAAGCTTCATTAAGTTATATGGATAAACAGGCCCAAGCCATAGCTCATTTTGAGGACATGGAGAGACTGTTAGGAGACAACGCTGTCCAAGCATGCACACGCAGATGGAATACATTGGCACACAGTCTGAAAATCCGAGAGTATCATACCCCAACTCGGATGAGGGAAGCTCTGGTAAGGGTAGCCCTCTATAAGAAATCCATGCAAAACCTCCAGGCCAGCTGGATTGGCCTTAAACTCAGCCCACCACTGCTGCTAGGATTGATGGAAGGCAGCACAGAGACAGATGATAATGAACAATGGGAAGAGGTAGACAAAAGGGCTGGGTTTCATACCAGCAAAGAGGACACTACTACAGAGGCTTGGGATGTAAGGGTAGCAGTAAAGGCAATGAATGATGAAGAGTTGGACTAGTTGCTCAAGGATGAGCAAATATTTTAGCTGGGGGGTGATGATGAGCCCCAAATTTTGGTAACAATTTGGGCTCATTTGGCCTACTTACCTTGCTCAACCCTTCATATTTTTATAACTTATGCATCATTTCTTAGTATATTCGTGTTATTTGTAGGAAGAAGGGCAGTCATTATGCCTACGTAGCTAATACATGATGATTACAGGTTTTTTGGCATTAAATGGAGCAAAGAACACGCAAATGGAGACAAGGAGACAGCCAAGGTAGCATTGCGGGTTTATAGGGAGGTTGTCCATAGTCTTGAATGAATTCCCTCGTGATCTCCACCCCAACTTCGAGCTCCAACAGCTATCACCACCGAGCTAGAAGGCAGCCAACGGATTCTACAGGAACAGCAGTTCACTTTCAGTTGGACAACCAAGCTCCACTAATTGAGGAGGCCAGCTTGGCCCTCATCATGTATAAATGTTAAGGCTGTTGCCTTCGATGAGACTCTTGAACTTTTGTTATAGATCTTGGATTACGAGCTGTAGCTCTGTTTTTTCTCTTTGTAAGCCAATTTTGGCATGTTGTTAGACTCACGATTATGATATTTTAATAAAGGCAGTCAGATTTGGATTCGATTCTGAGTTCTTAGGGGAGCTATAGCTCTTAGGTTAGGGCCCAACCTGAGAGCAATAGGCCTCCTTTCTTTTGTATTGTTACTTGTTTTTTTCCATTGCATTTCTTTCCTTTACTTGCACTTGAAAAATACAGTTTGTTGAGTTGACTGTTTCGGTTTGGTTATGTAGGTTAGTTTCATGAATACAGTTGTTTCAGTAGTTCATAATTAGCATAGGGAGATTGAAGTTGCTTTGAGTTCAAAAAGGTTGAATGCATGCTCACTTTCACCTCTGTTTGGGGACCGGAAGTGTAGACCGTGCCAACTGCCAAAAAAACATTGTTTTAACATATGCATGCAAGTATTGTTGTAATGTTTTCGATTAAAGAGTTGTCCATGCAATTTTATCTTGAGTAATGACTCTTTGGTTCAGTATCATGCACGAATTCCTTTCAGCTTACATTGTTGTTCGTTGATTCCTAATAAAACAGTTAGAATAGGTTGGTGAACTTTCGTTTACATGCAAGATAAAGGTGATTTGTTTCATTTACACTGCGCAGCACCACTTCATCGTGTTCTTATCTTTCTGAACCATGCCTAAGCCACCTACTCATCCTCTGTTCAGCTCATTTGCCTTCCAACTCTTCTATTATCCACGTTGCTCAATCTTTGTGACCTTCCATTGCCCCTACCCTTCTATCGACCAACCAGCTCTATCCACTCTCTCTCCACCTCATCTCTCTGTCCATAGGCCATCTCAAGCTCCTCTTTCATCATACCCATCCATCCATACAGTTCCTTCACTCCTCCATTACCCAAAACTCCGACTGTAGGACATCCTGTAGAAGTTAGCAGACTTCCTGTAGAAATCCCGAGTTTCCTGTAGGATCCCCTGCAGACATCCTGTAGAAGCCTGCAAACACGGTTGCCGAGCACCTGAACGTTGTGGACTTCTGTGGAATCATGTGAGGGATCCCCTGGAACCTCTTAGAGTCCTCCTGACCTTTCCCAAGCCTTCCTTCCCTTCAACTACCCCTGCACAGTCAAGACCTAGTAAGAAGCACAATCACAATAACTCCACCCACTTGAGCAAAAATACAAAAATGTGTTCTCTTCAATGAAAGTAGTTCAAATTCATTCACCTCATCTCACTAGAAGTAATGGCATCATTTCTAGAAGTTTGCACTCCCACCATTGCATCATAGAGATTAAACTAGTTAGATTAGGGTTTACTAGGGTTTCCCCGTTTGGTTGGCTTTCAGTTCATTCTTGCAAAGTAGGTTAATCTCCTTTAAGATAGCCTTCGTTCATCATTTAGAAAGCTTCTTCTGAGAACATATAGAAGTTGGCTTGAGCCCTAGCGGACTTGTGCCAGCTGACCAAGTGACAGCTGCGACAAGATCTCGTACTTGTGCATACAGCACCGTCGCTTCCGAGTTTGTTACGAACTACTGGGTTGATAAAATTAGAGATAGGAAGCTCTAGGAGTTGTAGCATTATTGCTACAATACTGGAGCCCACCAGGTGGCGCTGCCAGGGTCCGACTCCCACCAGCCCCAGTTTTGTATATCATGGTAACAATTGGTTGGGCGGGGTTTGGGTCACCCGCGGTCCCGATCCATAATATATATATGTATTGTTTTATAATAGTTGGGTTTCGACGATGGGGTTTGACCACCTGCGCGCTCGGCTCCTTTTTTAATTTTTTTTTTTGTTTCTTATAACAAATAGGCAAAAATTCTTCGGCGGATTTTTTGGGGTTACCAAACTTTTTAAGTAGGTGATAATTTCGCCCATTTTGGCTGTTGGAAACCATCACTGCTAAGTTCCAAATTTTTGCCTCATTAGTGTGCACCAAATTTAATGGCTTTCACCAAATTTAGTTGGACCTCCAATTTTTTTGGACATCCAAATTTAGTTGGCGCTCCTGCCAAATCTAGCCAGGGGCCTAGCTTGACCAAAACTTTGACTGGAAATAACTTTCACATACAAAATTAGATTGAGGTGTCATTTGCACCATTGGAAAACTTGCGATGAGCTCTTTGATATGACTCTAGTTTCATTTCAATCAAATAACTTTATTTTTGAGCTTTTCCTAAGTCCTCTTTGATTTATGAATGTTTCTGGAGTCACTTGGATCATTTCTCCCCACTGAGGAGCTTTTTTCCTCCAAAAGTATGAACATAACCTACAATATAATGTGCTCTCTTGTCTGCACAACAAGTGCCATGTCAAGCCACACTTCCTTCTCCTTCACCTTTGTTCTTTAGAGCCATAAGTGCTGACAGCTACATCCTCAGCAAACTTGTAGTACAATATTTGTAAACTACATGTTCAGTTACATGATCGATCATGACCCAAGAATTCCCAGACTTGCCAAGAGTTTATAACACACACTTTGTGGTCAAGTTTACATCATAATAGAAACCAATACCTCAACTATCAATAAAAGGCCAAAAACATCATCATTGCTTTGATAAGAGATGGAAAACACATCATCACTTTTACAATTATATCGCAACGCATTACTTAGAAAATGCGGCCATGAAAAGCTACTATATTTAGTAAAACCATCCCTTACTCAACAAATTGAATGGGTCATCTCCCCGTAGTGGATTCATTTGTTGAACATCTTCATCAACTGGTTCCTTCATAGGTGCTTTCTAGGCATGAAGTATCTGACATGTGTCTCTTTGGTGTTCATCTCTGTTGTAATAATTTCAAAATGTCTTCTTCCCATCTTGTCCTATTTCTTGCTGTCATTTTCTTCGAGCACTCAACAACGACATGGTTATACAAGCCACAAAAACTACATGGTTTTCTACAACATAATTTATGCTCATTATTAACAATATTCTTGTAATAAAAATGAACTTCAAAATACTCAAACTTTTTATACTTGATTTGGCTATAACCATGTCGACAACAACATCGTTATACAAGCCACAAAAACTACATGGTTTTCTACAACATAATTTATGCTCATTATTAACAATATTCTTGTAATAAAAATGAACTTCAGGATACTCAGACTTTTTATACTTGATTTGGCTCCCTCTTTGGAATTATCACTTCCATTTGGAAATGACCTTCAATCATGATCACTAGAGGCTTGTGAGATGCCCTCAACATCCTTCATTATCTCAAACTTGTCGCATGAAGATTCTCCCATCTCTTCCTTTCTAACATAGCTCAATCCTGCATGTCTTGGTTATTCCCCCACTTAGATGGGATTCACAATGCCTTTCCCATTAGTTCCGAGGCCCTTGCCTTCATATCCCATCTCTTTCCATAATATTGAACCAATGCCTATAGTGTTCTTTTCAAAATCACCCAAATCATCATCTGTTGGAAATAATGAAAGGGGATGTGAATCAGTATTTTTTTTCAATTTTTATTTTTACCTGTTAGATCACTTATAATTAGAACACAAAATGAAAAATAAGAATAAACACTTGTATTAATCTCTTCTTTATAATAAATCCAATACAATAATGTGTAGGGCTCCAACCCTAAATTAAGACACCGATCTTCAATCTCCCAAGCTCCAACCTGTATTTTTCCAGTCACCCTTCACTTCCCAAGGCTAGAAACTTGTCACTTTGAGGCACCAAAATCTAGGGCTCCAACCCTATCTCTGATACAGGCTCCAACCTAGTCTCTGGAGGACCCTTATCCTCCAGGGCTCCAACCCTATCTTCCAAGACACAACCCTTGTCTGGCTCCAAACTCTAGCTTCAATTTGTCAAGATAAGTTTGATGATTCTTCACGACTCACAATATCTTCTTCAATGAGGCTTGTCAATCTCTTCAACAATGCCTTCTCCAAATCACTTCATCAATGATAACCTTGCCTTCTCAGAAGGTGTCACCACTGCTCTTCATGCCACCCAAAAACTTTCTCCAAGGTGACCTCATGAGAGCTTCAACAAGGTGTTGTGTCTCCAAGATTGACTCCAATATCAACTTCTGTAATCTTCAACACTACCTCAAGGTATGCAAGACTTCAGGGATGTTCCAACAATGTTTCAAAAGAATCTGCTCCATGGATGCTTCTTCAATTATTCCAGGTCCAATGATACGAACTCAAATATTTTCCAAACAAACTCAATACTATCAACAAAAAATAGTATTTCCAACGAAGATGTAACTGTGCCTTCAATTAATATCTACAAATACGTTTATCCCCCAAAACAACATCTCCTTAAAAAGCTTCCATAGATTCCAATGAATCACCATTGGTCTACAAAAATGTTTCCAATGATCCACTTTAGGTCTGTAATAGATGCTTTCCTAAGTGGGCTTTTCCACACATTCAAAATTTCAAATTGATGTCTATGTCCATAGGTCGAAGAGTTTGTAGACAGATCATCACAGGTTCACATAGATACACTATAGGTCTCCAATATGTCACCATAAAGAAGCTTCAATACAGATATGTAATTCACAACTTTTCACACATAAATTGTAATAAAGCATCTGACTATAGGACCGGATTTCCTTCTGCAATTAAAATTTAGGTTCAAAGTTTTTAACATAGGTTTTCTCTATCCGAATTCTGTCAAGGTAGGTGCATGGTCCAAGCCTCTGAAACTTCACCCAAGAGCTTCCACAAGTCTGAGGGTATCCTTAAACGTGATTGTAATCTAATCTTCTTCACAGTTCAAATTGCTTCACGTAATGCTGCTTCTGCAGCTAGAAGAGAGGGCCTTATACTAGGCCTCTTGTCCCTTAAACAATCCTCCACGGTTCTACAATTTCGAGCTACACAGGTTTGAAGATATTACTGTAGGCACAAGGTATTTATTACCATAGATGACTACCAAAATAATTTGTTTTCTGAATTAGAGAAGGAATAACCCAAACAAACAACTCTTAAGTCCTCCTCTCCTCTCTATTTTATTTTTTTTCAGATGCTTTTCACCAAAATTGAGTGCTAAAATGAGGTGTTTGATCCCATATTAATATTGGTTTGACCTTCAACAAGGAGACATGTCTCTTGAGGGGACATGACAACCTAGACAAGTCGGATCAAGTCGGCTAGGATAGAAAATGTATTTTGTCATCTTAAAAAATCAATTTCTCTCAGCCTATGAGGAGTTTGGGGGTATGTAATAGCTCATTAGAAAGAAGAAAAATGTTCTACAAGCCTATGCTGGTCTCATCCTTAAGTAGAGTCATTTTACCATCTATAAATTATATTTCATGAACTATTATAATTATTTTATTTAGGGCATCCTTATGGACATTTAGAATATGGATAGGCTTCTTAATATTTAAGGATTGGGATGCAAGGGCATAGATGAAGGATCCATAAAATATCTTTTAAGGCTATGCACCCTTTTCAACTTTCTTAGGGAACCTTCAACAGGGCAAGGCTTAGGGCATCATTAAGACCTAAGGACAAGGGTGCATGCATGAGGACAAGGGTGATGGTAAGGGCTTCTTCATCCATAATTATGAATCACTAGATATTCAAGATAGACCATGGGTATCTAGGGCTTCATTGATCATCATGCATCATTATGCATCACTAGATCATTCAAGATATTTCATGGGTATCTAGGGCTTCATTGATCTTCATGAATCATTAGTATTTTTCATGTATGTAGCATAGAGTTTCATATATGCATTTAAGGTATCATTCATGCATAGGCTTAGGGTTAAGGTTTTTTAAATAAGAAACAAGGACTAGGGCATCATAAGTATTAGTAGATGCATCAATGTGTTAGGGATAAGGTATAGAGTATTACGGGAACTTAGATCATACACCCACAATCTAGGGTAACATAAAAGGGTAAATGTATTTAGGGTTTTTTCATGTAGTTAGGGCAACATCACAAAAGGGTTTAAGGCATGAATCACAAGAATCAAGAATATTTTCCATCTCCAATAAGGCCATATTGACATTAATGACAACCTTGACCAATAGTATTCTCCTTTTTCATTGATGGAAATATTGTTTCCCTCTCAACATTCTCTCCCCCTTTGACATCAATGGCAAATGGGGTGCCCAAGTACTCCCCCTATCAAGTTTCTTCTCTTCATTGTATTTTCTTCATCAATAGTTATTCATAGATATGTTTCTCCCCCTGTAATGGTGCTCTTATTTAATGTACTTTCTTCCCCTAATCCTCTGCATGTCTTCATGGAAATGGATGAGGCAGATGATCCACCAACTCTCCCTGCTTTCATAAACTCCTCTAGCACTTCTTCTTTTTTTCAAAAAATATTGTTGCCTTATGATCAAGTAGAAGATATCTTCAACAATGATCCATCGGATGAGTAAAGGATTATGTTATCCAATTTAGTTTCTTTTGAGAGATGATCTATCAAAATATGATTGTCCATGTGTGACTCATCAAGGGTTGGATAGCTTCAACAAGAATGGTCAAGAATCGCAAGCTCCCCCTAATGGTATGCATGGTCTCCTTTTTAGCAGAGTCTCTGATCTGGATTTAAACACGAACACAAAAAATTACAGATATAACCATAAATACAGAGATGCATCATAAATAACACTTCATTTCATTAATATCAAATATTGAAATATGCTTACAAACAAAATGGAAATAAGACTACCTCAAGCGATGGTAGCTTATCTTTGAGAAGAGATGCGGTAGCTACATACCTCTGAGCTGAGTTACAATGAGGCTCAAGGGCCTTTTTATTATTGAACAATAAGAGAAAAACCTAAACAGCCAAAACCCTAACATTAGGAGATGTAACACCAAGTGTTTATGGGCCCCGTTGGGTATCCAACTTCCTGAGGTCATAACTTGGTCATATTATCTTCGTTTGACGCGTATGATACATTGTTGGAAAGATCTCTCCGAGGACTACATCTTCTGACATGATTTACATAGAAATCACTCTCATTATAAAATGTATTCCTCAGATAGATCTTTCCAATGAGGTATCATATGCATCAAATAGAGATAATATGACCAAGTTATGACCCTGGGATGTTGGTTGGCCATCTAATCCCAACAGGGCCCATAAACTCTTAGTGTTACATATCCTTGGGTTAGGGTTTTGGTTGTTTGGGGTTTTCTCTTATTTTTCAATAATAAAAAGGCCCTTGAGCCTCATTGTAATTCAGCTCAGAGGCATGTAGCCGCCACTTCTCTTCTTAAAGATAAGCTACCATCGCCCAAGCTAGTCTTATTTCCATTTTGTTTGTAAGCATATTTTAGTATTTGATATTAATGAAATGAAGTATTATTTCTACTGCATATCTAGATTTATAGTTATATCTATAATTTTCTACATTCTTGTTTATATCTAGATCAGTGGTATAAGAGTGGTTTGCTCTTTCTTTGTTTTTCTTTGCATGTCCCCAACGAGGTCGGGATATAAGGAATTAGGGCTTGATCTGGTTGATCTTGCCTCACAAACCCTGATGATCGCCCATGGGGGAAAAAAGATGAGGGAGCACGATATCCTATCAAAATATTAGTCGAGGAGGCCCTCACGAAACAACGGAACACGATGATGGATAACTTTTCCTAGATCCTCCAACGGTTGCCCACTGGTGGCGCATCCACATCTAGTAGCCACTCTGGAGGCTCCACACCTTTTAAGTTACAAGTAAACTTTGACATTCCCATATTTGAGGACCAAATAGATGCAATCGTCGTAGATAAATGGTTAAATCTACTAGAAGGATATTTTTCTGTTCATGATTTTTCCATCCAGGAAAAAATTACTTTTTCTCTTCTCAAAGCCGACCCCCCGTCAAGGACTGGTGGGAAACCTACTGTGAGTAGAAGGATGAAAGTATGACCTCACTGTTTTCATGCGCTCCCACTTGGAATTTGTTCTGGGATGCCATCAAGGAGAAATACTACCCTGTCGGGAGCTATGAGGATGAAATTTACATAAAGTGGACCACACTGCGGCAGGGAAGGGACCAAGATGTGCTGATTTTACCAATGTTTTTCATACCCTACCCACGAAGTTGGGTATCAAGGATTTTGAGAAACATTTGGCACACAAGTACCATGGCTTCCTACACAGATACATCCAAGACAAGATGGAGTTCCTGGACATCTCCTCGCTCAGCATGGCATACCAATACACCACCAAGATCGAGCAGAAGTTTAAACAGAAGAAGCGAGACTTTGGATCTGCGAATTTGAAGCAAGGGAAATGTTCCCCCAAACCACAGAATAAAGGACAAAGCCAAGGCAAGACATCCCAAGACAACTCGCCAAAGCCACAAGCAAAGGAAAACACTGCGAAGCCGAAGAAGGACACGGGAAAGTGGTGTGAGTTCCATAAGAGCTGCACTCACAACACAAGTGAGTGTCAGGCCAAGCAGTCACTAGTGGCCGAGCTGAAGGCTTCGAAATCATATGCATGTTCTGACTCTGAGTCATAACCCAACAAGGGTAATGAAAAAGGGAAGAAGATTATCGATGCAGAGCCCAATGCCACTGTTACCACCATGAAGATCGAGAAGGAAGAACCCGAAGATCCAAAGGAGGAGGAGTATCTCTTCCTCTCCCAGATGTGGGTAAAGGGTTCCCCGCTAAAGTTCATTGTTGGCAGGGAGAGCCAAAAGAGCCTCCTTGTAGCAGAGATCATGAAGTGACTATGCTTACCGACCACAGCACACCCACAACAGTATACCATCGAGGAGCTTCACTAAGGATGGGATCTTCACGTGAGCGAACCGCGTCACCTTCCATACAACATCAAGCCCTTCACGGATGAGGTATTATGTGATGTTTCTCCCTTTGATGTTTGTGATGTATTATATGGCCAACCATACTTGTGGAAGTGACATGCTATGTATGATTCAAGGCCTCTTGCTATTATTGTTACCTTGGGAAATAAGTTGTACACGATACTGGAGGTAACACTGCCTATCGCCATCTCTCTGGTGACTGCAAAACAATGTAGTAAGCTCATTTCAAAAACTAGGAAATTTGTTTTCCTGATAATACACCCTTAGGGAAAGAAGAAGACGGAGGTCATGACCTCCAAACAAGGCTCCTACACATGACAACAACAAATGGACAAGGTTGTGGAGGAGTAGAGGACATCTTCACCTACCCCGTAGGGGTGCCTCTGCACTTTCAGATCAAGCACTTCATCGATCTGACCCCATGCACGTCGTTGCCCAATGGACCCATCTATCAACACTCTGTTTTGGAGAACAATGAAATCAAGAGGCAGATTAAGGAGCTATTGCAGAAAGGTCACATCAGGCTAAGTTCATTGCCATGTGGGAGCCCAATCATGTTGGTACAGAAGAAGGATGGGACATGGAGACTCTGTATTGACTATTGGGCGCTGAACAAGATCACTGTATGGAATAGGTACCCGATCACATGGATTGATGACCTTCTGAACCAACTCAAGGGGGGGAAATATTTCAGCAAGATCAACTTTAAGTATGGATATCACCAGGTACCAATCGAACCCTCTGATGTGTGGAAGGTTGTCTTCAAAGCTAAGGAGGGCCTTTTCGAGTGGCTCGTTATGCCTTTTGCGTTGACGAATTCTTCTGCAACCTTCATGAGGCTGATGGATGACATCTTGCGGCCATTCACAAACTCATTTGTAGTGGTATACTTGGATGACATCCAGTGTTGGGAACAACACCTCCACCACATCCGAAATATTCTCCAAACACTGCGGAAACACAAGTTGTGTGCCACTTTGGAGAAATGAACTTTTGGCATGACCCAAGTTCAGTATTTGGGATACATTATTGATGAATGGGGGGTGAATGTGGATCCATCTAAGATCCAATTCATTCAGGATTGGCCATCCCCAACCACTCTGATAGAGCTCCATAGATTTTTGGGCCTTGCCAATTTTTACTGCAGGTTTGTGTTAGGGTTCTCTCATATCACTTAGTCATTGAATCAAGTCACCATGGGAGGAGCAAAAGAAAAATTATCTTGGTATGAATCTCAACAGAAGGCACTCATAGAGTTGAAAAATCTCCTTTTCTTTGCACCAGTGCTCACATTACCGAACTTGCAACAACCATCTATGATCGAGATAGATGCCTCTGACTATGTTATTGGGGTAGTCCTTACTTAACAGGGGCATCCAGTGGCATATCACAGTGAGACACTTTTAGACATAGTCTGGGAGTATCCCACTTATGAAAAAGAGATGTATTCCATTGTGCATGCCTACGGACAATGGAAACATTGCATTTTGGGGAAGGAAATAGTCATCCCACAAACCATCGACCCCAGCAGTTCATACAGATGCAAGGGAAGTTGCAGAATGATTGCCATCAGAAGTGGTCCACATACCTGCAATAGTTCCATTTGAATATCAAGTAAAAGAAGGGCAACACCAATAATGTTGCATACTGCCTTAGCTAACCATCAATCACATCGTTAAGCACCATGCTCAACTCTTGTGGGCATGAGACTTCTGATTGGCCACTTCTCTACAAAAGCAACCCAGAAGCCACAAATACCATATGCTCTTTGGGGTCAACAAGTTCCATATCTTCACCTCAAGGATGCTATGTTATGCCACCTAGGACACCTTTGCGTTCCTTCAAGGGAGCCTGCCAAGATGATTTGGGAAGCGCACTACAGTCGAGTCACTAGGCATTTCAGAATCGAGAAAACAACGGTAGTACTGCAGAAGTGTTTCTATTGGTCGAATCTTTGACAGGATGTCAGGAAGTACATCAGATTCTACACTGTCTGTGCCACTGCCAAACCAACCATCAAGAATCAAGGTCTCTATACTTCGTTTCCTACCCCTAGTCGACCTTGGGAATCCATCTCCATGGATTACATGTCAGGCCTTCCTTCTACTAAGCATGGCAATGATTGTGTTTTTGTGGTTGTTGACATATTCTCGGAGATGGCCATTATAGCGGCCTGCAAGAATAATATCACATCAGAAGCCACTACTAAACTCTTCTTTGAACGAGTGTGGGTACACTTTGGGATCCCATAGTATATCATCTTAGATCGGGACAGCAGGTTCCTCAGTACATTTTGGTCTAGTCTCTGGTTGATGTTGGACACCAAGCTCATTAAGTCCACAACTTTCCATCCCAAAACTAATGGCCAGATAGAGGTTGTCAACAAGATGATTATACACATTCTGTGCATGTACAACTCAAAGCATCCATGCACATGAGATGAGAGCCTCCCCTATGTCCAGCACAGCTACAACCAGGCTCTCCACAGCTCAGTTGGCTACAACCCTTTTTAGGTGGGCTTGGGATTCCAGCCACTATGTCCCATTGATGTGGCCATACCATTCATAGTGACTTAGGTAGATTTGGCTCATGTCTAGTCCGAACCTGACAAGGAAAATAGCTTCATTAAGAACATTCAACACATCTGCCAATATATCCATGACATATTGGAAAAATCCAATGCTAAGTACAAGAAGCGACATGATCAACATCAGGTGCCACACAAGTTATAGGTGAGCGACAAAGTTTGGCTACATTTGTAGAAGGAGCACCTCGTTGGGCCGCACTACAAGATTCGCCCACTTCGATATAGGCCATACATCATCACCAAGGTTGTGGGAGATAATTATTTTGAGCTCACCATTCCCCCATTCCTTGGCCTGCACCCATTGTTCAATGTGGATCACCTTCAGCCATACTTTCCACCATTACTGGACATATCCAACATTAAGAATAGCTCACACCAATAGAGTTAAATCCATACTTCATGGAACAAGATGCAATTGATTGGATCATGGACATGCAGATCAAGAACACTCGCCAGCAGAAGATCCAGCTGTATCGAATTGTCAAAGTTAGCCAACTCCTGCACCAAGACAAATGGCTCACTAGGGACCAAGTTCAGCATAAGTTTCCTCATCTCATGGAGGAACTCAATGCAATGGAGACCATTGCTTCATATCTGCCAAAGATCTCTTTATCAAATTAACATGTGTTGTTCGCTTGAGTGTTCAAGAGACGTTCAGATCCAATCTTATTCCTTCTCCATACTTGAGTAACTTTCTTTTCTTACTTGGTATTCATGGTTTTAGCTTGCTTAGGGATGCAAGTCAAGTTACAACCACTTGCCATATGTCCAATTTTATGGGAATTGAAGCACTCCATCTTGTTCATGAATGAGGAATCATGAATTCCTCTTGAAAAGTTTCTTCTAGGGCATTGATGGGGCCCATTATATTTGTCCTTGTGGTATGCCCTACAATCCTTTGTTATGTGCCCAAAATTTGTACAAGAATAGTAATAACCAAAAAATATACTTTGATACCTGGAGGATGGAGATTTCCTTGATGTACTTCCAAAGTCATTCTACATTGGGATCCTTTGATCATAAGCATTGCCTCTCACATTCTTGACACCATCTGCATATATTCTTGTAGTAGGTTTTCTTCCAATGTCATCTTGACCGTTCTCCTTCCCTTTGCTAGAAATGGGGGCATCAATATTTCTTCTAGGATTCTCCACATCCTTGTTGTTTGAAGCATTAGGGTTTGCATAATTCTTGCTTGAGGGTTCTCCTGCATAGCCAAGACCTGATTTATCAAGAGGAGATATTTGATGATTTAGGATGTCATCTATGGTTTAAGAGCTCTTTACGCTCTTGTTCAGATGATCAACTTCATTTTTAAGGATATCAATTTCTTCTTTTATTTTCTTGAATTATTCATCCTTCTTTGGTTGATTGATCTCCATTTCTTCCTTCATCTTTGTTGCTTCACATGATTGGGCCTTAAGTGAGCTGATTTCTGATTTTAATTTGGTGATGCCTTCATTATTTTCTTCTAATTGGCATGTCCTAGAATTTATTTCTTTTTATGCTTCATTGACTTGTCCTTCTAGGAGAGTTAAAACTTCGATTACCCTTTCAACTCCTTCTGCTTGTTTCTTTGCTTCTTATAGTTGATATTTAAGGGAGAAGACTTCTTACTTGTATTGACCAATTTCTGCTTCAAGTTTGTTCAATTCCTTATGTCTTTGTTCAAGGTGCAAAGTTTCTTCCTTTTTCTTTTCTTTATCCAATTGACTTGTCATGGATATGACTTCTTCATGATGTATTTTCTTGTTTTGATGGAAATCCTCCTTCAGCCTGGTGAGCTCCTTATCTCTTTCTTGTACTTGAAGCTTAAATAGGTCAAATTCCTTCCTTTCCTTGTCAAGGTTATGGTTACCATATTGTAATTTTTTCTTAAGCTCTTAATTTTCTTTTTTCAAACTACTTATCTCTTCTAGGGTACTACAAGTTTTTCCATAAGATTTTCTTCGAAGTCTTCTTTATTTTCTTCATCTTCTATGTCCTTCTTGGCCTTGGTGTTTTCACTCTTGTTTTCAACTTCCTTAATGGGTTTTGGATTTCCTTCTTTATTTTCATCATCTTCTTGACTAGTAGTCATGGTCAACGCTCCTTTTGAGTGAATATCTTGAAGTTTGTCCCACATACCTTTTTTTGATGAACATTTCTCCATTTTTTCCTTCAAGAATCTAGTAGCCCATTCAAGATTGCATTTATTTCTCTTACATTATACTCCTTGGATTCTCCTTCCATCATTCTTTCAGTAATCAATGATTTCCATACTTCAATGCCTTGAGCCATTAAGAAATTCCTCATTCTCATCTTCCATATATCAAAGTTTCCATTGGACAATGGAACTTTCCCAATTTGATGATCTTCAATTTTCACGAATGATGAAGAGACATATTTATAAGGATTGGAGGCTTTCTTCCTTGCCTTTTTCATTTGTGTTCTAAGGATAGACCTTCAAGTTGTTAGGATTTGAGTGAAGGTACTGGCTCTGGTACCAATTGCTGAAAATACTGAGAGCAGGGGTGAATCAGTATTTATTTTCAATTGTTATTTTTACTAGTTAGATCACTTATAATTAGAACACAAAATGAACAATAAGAATAAATACTTTTAATAATCTATTCTTTGAGATAAATCCAATACAATAATTTGTAGGGATCTAACCGAAGATGAAGACACCAATTTTTAATCTCCTAGTCTCCAACCTGTATTTTTCCAATCACCGACTTGGACTTCCCAAGGCTCCAACCTTGTCACTTTGAGGCATGAACTTCTAGGGCTTCGACCCTATCTCTGGTACATGCTCCAACCTGGTCTCTTGAGGACTCCTATCATCTAGGGCTCCAATCCTATTTTCCAAGACACCAACCTTGTCTTTATGAAGCTCCAACCTTTAGCTTCAATTTGTAAAGATAAGTTTGATGATTCTTCATGGCTCCCAATATCTTCTTCAACAAGCCCTGTCAATCTCTTCAACAATGCCTTCTCCAAGTAATTTCACCAATGACAACCTTGCCTTCTTAGAAGATCTCACCACTGCTCTTCATGTCACCCAAGCACTTTCTCCAAGGTCACCTCATGAGAGCTTCAACAAGGCATTGTGTCTCCAAGATTGACTCCAAGATCAACTTTTGCAATTCTTCAACATTGCCTCAACGTATGCAAGACTTCAAGGATGTTCCAAAAATGTTTCAAAAGAATCTTCTCCAAAGTTCCAAGGATTCTTCTTCAGTTATTCCAGGTCCAAAGAAATGACCTAAAATATTTTCCAAACAAACTCAATACTATCTACAAAAAATAGTATTTCCAATCAAGATGAAACTGTGCCTTCAATTAAGATTTACAAATAAGTTTCTCCTCCAATACAACATCTCCTTAAAAGGATTTCACAGATTTCAAATGAATCACCACAAGTCTACAAAAGTGTTTCCATAGTTCCACTTTAGGTCTACAATAGATGCTTTCCTAAGTGAGCTTTGCCACATATTCAAAATTTCAAATTGATGTATATTTCCACATGTCGAAGAGCTTGTAGACAGGTCATCATAGGTTCACATAGAATCCACTATAGGTCTCCAATATGTCACCATGGAGAAGCTACAATCGAGATCTACAATTCACAAATTTTCATAGAGAAATTGTAATAAAAGCATCCAGTTGTAGGACTGTATTTCCTTCTGCAATTAAAAGTTAGGTTCGAAGTTTTTAACAGAGGTCTTCTCTCTATCTGAAGTATGTAAAGGTAGGTGCATGGTCCAAGCCTCTGAAACTTCACACAAGAGCTGTCACAGGTTTGAGGATAGCCTTCAAGGTGACTGTAATACAAGCTTCTGCATAGTTCAAATTGTTTCACATAATGTTGCTTTTATGTCTAGAAGAGAGGGCCTTATACTAGGCCTCTTAGACCTTAAACAATCCTCCATGGTTCTACAATTCTAAGCCACATAGATCTGAAGATATTATTGTACATCTGAGGTCTTTATTACCACAGATGGATGCCAAAATAATTTGTTGTCCAAATTTGAGAAGGAATAACCCAAACAAACAACTCTTAACTCCTCCTCTCCTCTATGTTCTGTGTTTTTCAGATGCTCTTCACCGAAATTGAGTTCTAAAATGAGGTGTTAGAACTCATATTAATATTGGTTTGACCTTCAAAAAAGAGACATGTATCTTGAGGGGACATGACAACCTACATAAGTTGGCTCAAGTCGGCTGGGACATAAAATGTATTTTTTCATCTTAGAAATTCAATTTCTCTCAGCCCATGAGGAGCTTGGGGCATGTAATAGCTTGTTAGAAAGAGAAATAAATCCTCTACAAGCCTATGGTAATCTCATCCTTAAGTAGGGTTATTTTACCATCCATAAATTATATTGCAATGAACTGTTATAAATATTTTATTTAGGTATCCTTATGGAAATTTAGAATGTGGATAAGCTTCTTAATATTCAAGGACTAAGATGCAAGGGCATAGATGAAGGATCCATCAAATAACTTTTAAGGTTATGCACCTTTTTCAAATTTCTTAGGGAACCTTCAACAAGGCAAGGCTTAGGGCATCATTAACACCTAAGGACAAGGGTGTATGCATGAGGACAAGGGTGATGGTAAGGGTTTCTTCATCCATCATTAGACATCACTAGATATTCAAGATAGATCATGGGTGTCTAGGGCTTCATTGATCATCATGCATCATTAAGCATCAATAGATCATTCAATATATATCATGGGTATATACGGCTTCATTGATCATCATGAATCATTAGTATTTTTCATGTATATAGCATAGAGTTTCATATATGCCTTTAAGGTATCATTCTTGCATAGGCTTAGGGTTAAGTGTTGGGTGTAGGATTTGTGCATATTTTGGATACCTTCTACCCCCTATCCTTGATCATTTCACCTTTGAACCTGTGGAATTTACATCATAATTAACTTTTTCCCAGTTATAAGTATTCATTTTTGTTATGACATATTATTTTTCCATTTTTGTTAAATATGAATGAGGTGATATCCTTTTTTATGGCTAACCAAGGAAATTGTGGACAAAAGGCTCTTTGGCTCTATTTATTTTAGGTGATGCTTCCAAGACTATGGCCGAAGGATGAACAATAGATTTTGAGTACTTGTTGTTACACCTCGGGCGTTGTTGTTACACCTCAGGTGTTGTTTTTACACTACAATTTGTTGTTACAGCGTGGGACATTAACTACTCCACAACCATCTAACACTGTGGGTATTATCCACAGGACAGTTGTCGCGAATATTGTATTATTTATGGATGGCTATGGAATCCAGACAATTGTGATTTTGAGAAATGATGTAACAACAAAAAGCCTTGTATTTGGAAATTGTTGTACTGATTTCTATTTTCTCTCGATATTGATCAGCATGAGAATCGTGAGATTCTCATGATTGATCTATTTCTTATTTTGGACATGTCAATTTTATAAAGGGAACTCAGTTCCATGTAAACAACAACAATTATCATTATTTTTCTCATGCAATTCGCGATCCTTTCTTCTTCTTTTTTCCGTGAAAGAAAATCATAATTTCATAAAGAGAAATTACATGTTGTAGATGCCCGAAGGCATATGCTGTATGCGTGGCTTTTAGACCACTGTCCAATACATATTTATATACAATAGAAACCCAAAGGGTGTGCTGTTCTGTTGCAAAATAAAAACTATGTATAAAACCAAAAATCACCCACGCAGGGGTTGACCAACCATATTCACTATTCTTTTATATACAAAACAAAATTCAGTGATAGTTCAGAGTCAAAAAGCTGTGAAAAATTAGAGGCTGTTGCCCCCCTGTAGTCCCTCATCCATGTATGGTCGATGAAAATACTGATAGATCCCTGCAGGTGTATGTTCGACGATCATCCACTCTCCTAGAGGACGATGCGTCGCTTCTTTCGATAGCCGGTCAGCAGTTTCATTTCTTTCCCTGTAGATGTGAGAAACAGAAATCTGATCAAAGAATGTTTAAAAAAAAACAATTTCTTCCATAATAGTTCTCAAAGAGTAAGCAGAGAAAATAGCTGTATTATTAAACCAATCAGTCACAATCTTTGAATCTCCATATATTTGTATGTTTCGGCATTGTTTCAGTATAGCAAAGTATAGCAGATGGCGGAGTGTTATCAATTCAGCATGATTGTTTGTGCCAGGTCCCAGTCCCATACTGATCTGGAAAAAGTGTACTTCTGAAAGGTAGAGGCAAATGCCACCCCCACAGCCATGTTGTTGGGCAGCACCATCATAAAAGGCCCACGGGATTGATCTATTTATCTGTTCCTGTTGAATTATTCTAGGTCTCTTTTGGCTGTCATCGTTTGGAAGTTCCTCATATGCAGCACAAATATATGGGGGGAGAAGATTCCAGTTTATCAATTTATCTTCAAAGATTTTGTTATTTCTCTTAAGCCAAATGCACCATGAGACGAGGAGTGGAAGGTTCCTTGCTTTTGCCACAGCCGAAGTACTCCACCAGTTTTCCCAAGCCATTGTAATATCGTCCCCCTGCCAGTTCGTATTCATATTAAGAGACAGTAGGACTTGGGACCATATACTCCTGGTGGTAGAGCAAGTAAGAAATAGATGCTGAGTCGATTCTTCTTCTTGGAGGCAAAGTACACACCGGGTAGGTCCCATGAAGGCCCTTCTTTTCAGATAGGATCCGGTGGGGATCTTGTCTTCTAATATGTTCCACATCAACAGTCTGGTACGAGGAGGGGCTTTTAATTTCCATAAGGTATCCCACCAGCTTCTTGTGACCTCTGGTTTTTTGTCTGCTATAATTATGTCATACCCTTGTTTCGGTGTGTATTGCCCAGCCTTCGAGTGTGCCCAAATAAGTTCATCCTCCACATTCCGTAATCTAACATGTGATTCTGTAAGTGCCTGAAGGTAGTCTTGCCAAATTCTACTCCATTCATTTGGAATAAGCCATTGTGGATCAGTCAGCCAGGCTTGTGTATGGAATGTAGTATTTTGGTGATCTCCAATCTGTCCCAGAAACTTAATACCCCTGTTGTTTAGGTGTTGTATCAGTCCAACTGGTAGAAGATGGGAGTTGTCGCTGCCTGTCCAAGGATCGATGCCAATTCGAACAGAGTTACCATTGCCAATTTTCCATAGTAAGCCATCCTTGATGGTAGAAATAGAATTTAGTATAGCTCTCCAAATCACCGAGATGCCCTTCCTGTTCCAAGTTGTACTTCTAATCCAGTCTATGATAGTCAACGGCCAGATGTATTTATGTAGTACTACCTCTGCCCAAAGACTATTTTGTTTGAGTAAAAGCCAACTCTGTTTGGCTGCCAAGGCTTGAGCAAAAGCCGGAAGTAGTTTAAGACCCCAGCCTCCCCACTTCTTAGGTGTAGCAATCTTGGTCCATTTTACCCAGGCAAAAGGCTTGCCCTCCTTTCTTCTGTTCCAGAGAAATTTACAACAGATTTGTTGAATTCTATGCAGAATCCCTCTTGGTATCCAGGCGAGCGACATCCAGTATACCGGGGTGGCTTCGAGGACAGATTTGATAAGAGTAAGTCGGCCTGCTCGAGAGAGGAATCTATGGCACCAACAATTTATTCTCTTCTCCACCTTTGTGATGAGCCAGGTCCAGTTAGCAATCTTGTAACCATCTGGTTTTAGTCTGAAGCCCAAATATTTCAATCCCTCCATCAAGTCAGTTGCTTGAAAGGGAAAATTTTGAGTGGCTAATTGAGATTCCTGTAGGGTACATTCAGATAGTGAGATGGTGGATTTTTCTCTGTTGATCTCCATTCCCGTGGCTCTACAGAATAGTATCAGAATCTCATTCAATGAAATCGTGTCCCGGACACTTCCATTCAGGAAAATCAAGATGTCATCAACAAAAAGTAGGTGTGTCAGATAGAAATGTTCCATGATTTTTAGTCCTTGTAGGCCTCCTCTTCTTTTTTCTGTAGCTATTAGTCTGCTCAACCCTTCCATGACTAGTAGGAAAAGAAGTGGAGATAAAGGGCATCCCTGCCTTATCCCTCTATCTATATTGAAAGTGGGCGATGCTGATCCATTAATGAGAATAGCAAAAGAAACAGAGGAGATACAACCCATGATCCAGTTGATGAGAGCAGGGGGAAATCCCAGGTGGGTAATAATCATCTTAATGTACAGCCAATTCACTTTGTCGAAAGCCTTAGACAGGTCAATTTTGAGTGTGAGACCCTTGAGATTTTTGTGTTTGATGGAGTGTAGGGCTTCCTGGGCTGTACCGATGGCATCCTGTATATGTCTATGGTGGAGGAAAGCAAATTGCTCCTGAGAGATGTGGTTAGATAATATAGGCTTAATGCGGTTGGTGATGATTTTAGAGATGATTTTGTACAGACAGTTGCAGAGGGAAATAGGCCTGAAGTCATTAAAAGAGGATGGCGAATCAGTCTTAGGAATCAGGGCCAAGTATGTGAAGTTAATGGGAGGATAGATATGGCCAGTAGTTCTGCTTTCTTCAATGACAACAAGTAGATCCCGTCCAAGTAACTCCAGGAATGCCAAATAGAACTCCACCAGCCAGCCATCCGGTCCAGGGCTCTTGTCTTTCTTGAACCACTTAAGAGTTCCCTCCAACTCCTCCAAGGTGACCGGTTGAGTTAAATCCTCTGCATCATCCTGTTCCACAAACCTAGGAAAGTGACCAGCCAAATTTATGATATCCGGTAGATTGATGGCTGTCGGAGCTGTAAATTGTCTTTTGAAATGTGTAATCCCCAATCTGGCTAATTGCGGGTGGGTAGAGGCCCAACCATCGGGCTCACAGGGCATCTGCCAGATAGTGTTGGTAGCCTTTCTACCATTTGCAAAGTTGTGGAAGAATTTTGTATTACCATCTCCCGCTTGGAGCCAGATGGCCCTACTTTTCAATCTCCATTGTTCTTCCTTTTCCTGTAATATTTTAATCTTTCGGTTCTCCAGCGAAACCAGATGTATTTTAGACTCCTCCGAAATGAAACCCAGCCCCTGTTCATCCGTTAGCTGTGCAATCTGTAATTCAATGTCAACAAGATGTTGTTCATCTCTCAACTTCTTCCTCTTTGACCACTCCTCTGTCAATGTCCTGAGTTTATTTAACCGACTACAGAAATCCGCAGCCAATCTCTGTTCCCTCAGAGGTGGTTGTGCTCTCCAGAATTCAGTCACCAGGTTGATGTAGTCCGGATCTTTTAGGTGTCCGGTGAAGAATTTGTAGGGGGAGCATGGCTTCTTTGATGGGCCGGTGATCTGGAGATAAATGGGAAGATGATCTGATGATCCCCCGGTGCCCACCCATTGACGATATAGAGGAATATGACGGATGAGATCTTCATGTATCAAGAACCGATCTAATCTGCGACCCAGGGCCGCCTCTCCCGTCCGCCTATTATGCCAGGTGGGTAATTTCTTGTTCATAGGAACATCAACTAAATTGCAGGTGTCCAGTAGGGTACTCATCTGATCAGAAATAGGGTCAATTTGCGCATGATGTCCCCAGGATTCTTCCATACCCAAGGAAAAGTTTAGATCCCCTCCAATAATGGTAGTGTTTGTAACAAGATTATGCTCCAACAAGTTGTGCCAAAACTCCATTCTGTTTTGATTAGGGGCATAGATATTGATCACTTTAAGCTGAAGTCCCAGCTCCCCTACAAAAATGTCCATCCCAATAAAGCCCATACCGCCCCAAGTGGATATATGCTTGACAGTTTTTGGATTAATGCCAATAGCAAGACCACCAGATCTGCCAATGGCATCCATCCCTTGGAATATCCATCCCGGGAGAATAGAGTGTAGGGTTTTGGTAATGGTATCAGTAGTGCCAAGGGTCTCCTGGAGGAAGAGGATGTCACAATGTGGATCTTTTAATAGCCTTTTGAGAGCCAATCTCTTTTTGGGGTTGGCTAATCCCCTGCAGTTGTGGGAGAGCCAAATCATGGGGATACATGGGCAATGGGCTCACATGCTCTAAGCGCCCTCTCAATAGTGTATTGTCGGCCCCTCGCTACATCTACCACCGCAGACTTGATGGCAGTTTTGATCTTGGATGGGCATCCTCTGGCTGGTTTGTGGAGTTTGGTCCTTCCTGGGGAGAGTCCTAGTCCAAGAAGCGGGGATTTAGGTCGAGCTCTGGGACGGAGGTTGTATGGATGGGATCCCTGGCCAGAAGGGGAGGGAGAATGAGAAGGAGGGGTGGAAAAATCCCTGAGGGAAGTGGGAGTGGTGGAGAAAGTGGGCAGGGGAGGAGTTATAGTACAGGGGAGAGAAGGGATAGAACAATGTGCAGATGAGGGGGGATGTAATGATGTATGCAGAGTAGTTAACATAACATCTGAAAAAAGAACAGCAGATATGGGAATAGACTCATTACTCGGCATAGAAGTCGCCTCCGCTGCTGATTTGGAGCGAGTCCGAGGAGGTGAGGACGGAGCTTTTCGTCGATTACCAGCCTTCTTTGTAGAGCCCACCGCTGCATCGGATGGTACCTCTCCTTGTATCTGTTCCCCCTTGTTCTGTTCTTCAGAGTGTTGTTGCTTCGTCCCCTTCGAGTTTTCCGTGGTCACCGTAGAGTGCAGAGGGAAATCCTTGTAAAGGTGACCCACTTTGTGGCACCTCCTGCAGTGAAATGGGACTCCTTCATAGTCCAAGAGTTGTTTCCGAGAGAAGTGCCTTCTATGAAGAGTGATTTTTTCCTCAAGACCAGCCCTGGTGTCCAGGTGTACCAAGATCCTTGCCATAGTCATGATTCCTGTTTTTTCAAAGGACTTGTCATGCTCAAGGTAAGTCCCCAGTGCATCTCCAATGCGTTTGAATACCTGAGGGGTCCAAAATTGCATAGGTAATCCAGGTAGTCGGACCCAGATTGGTCCAGCCCCGAGCTGTTCATGCTCTGGATCGAAAAGTGGATCCCATCGCTTCAAAAGAACTGGTGCGAGCTCAATATGCCAGTATTTCGATAAAATCCATTCCGTATACTCCTCCCTATGAAAGCGGAGGGCGAACCATCCTCTGGCCAACACCCTTATGACAGGAAGTTCTTTCAGCAGGGAACCCCATATCTCCACTGTCCATTGCCGCAGTCTCTCCACCGAATAGTTCCTACCTCGAACACGGCCAACCAAAACTTTCCTCACCGTATCC
Source organism: Pinus tabuliformis (assembly GCA_031772625.1). Classification (NCBI taxonomy): domain Eukaryota; kingdom Viridiplantae; phylum Streptophyta; class Pinopsida; order Pinales; family Pinaceae; genus Pinus; species Pinus tabuliformis. Next base: position 140,388,933 of record CM062818.1, read on the forward strand.
ATAGCATCCACCATTTGAACAACTTCGCCAAAGGTCAGGTTGATATCCCTGCTAGGGAGGAAGGGCCCTCCTCTTTAGCAAGAATTGCAGTAGCAGCAGTAGCATTGTGATAGATCAATTATTGTTCTTTTCTGTAAGTGTGAAATTATTTATGTTGTCGTGTAAATTGCAAAATGGGTTTATTTTTTTTTCCAAATTTATGACATGCTGTCACACAAGATTGATTTGAACATAATACTCAGCCATATGGATTAGTTAGTGATCTGGTGTGTGGCATGCCTTTCCTTTGGTAACATGAAGTGTGGTTTCATCTATGTAGAATGTTTTTTTTATTTCTGCATGAGTGTTACTTTCTGTAATTAAATTCAACAACATTTGTTTTCTTTTTAATTTTACTCTTGGATGAAGTGTATCGGCACAGACAGTGTATACTCCTTTGAAATAAACAAACCTACCTTGGGCTTACAATTAATGGTTATGATTTAGTCATATTCACAATGATTAAATTGGCTCAACATTTTGGCGTTGTTGTTGGGGAAGGTAGTCGACGATACAATCAACTAAGTGTGTTTTGTTAACAGAGCGTTTCTAGTACACAGGTGGTGGGTGGTAAGACAAGAGGTAAGAACCTATGCATCGTTCTAATATACCTCGGCAAGCTCGCCCCTGTGGTCACTAGGACACTTAGGTTGTGTGAATTCCTTTATTCTTTAGATGTGCTCTTAGCTTTACAGGTGTTGGGCAGTAAGACAAGAGGTAAGAAACTGCACATCACCCTAATATAATTAAGTGGGCTCACCACTGTATAAGCCAAGACACTTAGGGATTAAATTAATATGCATAGGGTCCATGTGTAAAGTGTAGAAATAATAGAAATATCAAAATACAACCACTCTAAGAAATCACAGGAAAGACAAGTCATAAAAGAAATAACAAGAGCGCAAATCTCGAGAGGAAACATTTATTCATGAGTTGATCTCAAAATCAGAAAAAGAATAGTCAAATTCTTAGAGGGATGCAAGGAAAATTGGGCCACAAAGAGTTGTTACTCCCATAATAAGAAACATATGGTTCCACTATCTCTAGATCGTATCATCCTAAAAATAGTTTAACCATTCCCAAAACTAAGTATCCAAATCAGGAGCAATAGTGGAAGGCTAGTGATTAGGACTTTAGGCCTGAGGGTCAAGGGGAAACTAGTGGGGAACACCAAGAGCCTGAGGTAGAAAAGTATTCATTGACTTACCGATATCCTGATTCAGATAGCACAGCGAAACAACCAGCCCCGAAGCAGCTTGAGCTATCAATTAACAAATCTTCACCCACAAGAAAGCCACCAAGATGGTCTGAAGAAGACTTGTCACAACAAGCATCAGGATGATCAACAATGGGGGATAACAATGAAAAAAACACTAAAACATATGCCACCATCACCATCTTTGAGTTCCCAATAGGGGATATCAGAGGAGTCTCCCATGAAAATCATTCCTTTGTCATCTCTTCCATCATTTCAAGGGATGACTGTAGAAGACCCTGGCACCTTCTTGTTTGAATTTGATTTCTTGTGCAGGATCTATGATTATGTTTCAGATGCTCAAAAGCTAAAATTATTCATTGCTACTATAAAAGGAGCAGCATTGAGATGATTCATGGGATTAGGCTCTACTACCATTCAAATGTGGAGCAACTTGAAAGAAACATTTCTATCTAAGTATCAGGGTTCTTGTAGAACTAGGGACTTGAGGGAAGGAATATTCAGGATGACGCAAAAGGAGGAAGAAATATTGGAGGATTATGTGGAGCAATTATGTTACAATTTGCAGATATCTAAACACATCAACTTAGATCAAGAAATCTTGAAGACCATATTCATAAGGGGTATGAGAGATGACTACCTCGATACCCTGAACCTACTAGGAAAAGGGGACATATCCTAGGAACCATTTCCTGAGATAGTAAAGCTGTGTTTGAGATGCTCTAGAGGATCGCCAAAGGGGAGAAGCATGGTAAAATATGCCTCTACCCAGATACATAAATCTGTAAACGGTGGTGTGACCAGGGTGGAAATCAAAAACTTGTTCAAGAATCTTAAAACCAATCTTCTCAGTACCCTATCTAGTCAATTAACAAAAACATAAGTGAAGAAATAGCATAACGAGTTTGATGTAGCTTTAGCTATGTTATTCCCAGTATGCAAGCATAAGTATTCCCATAAGGAATGGAGGGTAAACAACATCGCCCTGTGCAACATTTGTGATCTAGAGAATTCCATAAATCATTTCCCAAAGCTCCCCAATTAAAAGTCATGCTTAAGGAATCAAGTGAGGAGGTTTAGTATTCCTACTTCATTGGATCTAGGAAACCATGGAAATCACGACCCCCAGGTATGGCTCAAGACTTCTCTTCTTTCAATGCATGGAATAGTACACATAATGTTCAGAAATTTCCATGGTAGTACTCTGCCCCTCCTCTGGCACAATATCCTTCACCTTGGAATCAGTGGTCTTCCTCATCAACTTTCAAATTCCCTCGATCACAACCATATCCTTGGACTCAGAATTGGAGAGGAAATTCCCTAGGACTAGTTCCTCCTGCAATACTAGTACAATAGCAGTTGTAGTTACCACCTCTTCAAACACCTGTTTCTACACCTTCTATACGATCCCAATTACTTGTGCAACCTAACCCTAACCCAAACAATAAGGCAACCCAAAACATTGAACCTTCAACCACCTTTCAGACTTATTGTATCACTCCTGTTGGGTATAATGAAATCCATATTTGGTCAAGGAAAGTGGCTCACCCAAAAATATCCCCTGTTATAACTAAAGAAGAATGTGATTCACCCAGGCAGGGGTTCTGTAGATTTTGAATCTATTGTCACCCCTGTAATAGTTGATTTGAAGGGGAGTGTTGCGCCTATAACAACCAGTTCAAGTAGAGTTGATACACCTGTAACATCTGATTTGACTATAACAACTAAAGACCCTCCATATCCTCGAAGGCTAACGGAACCTGATATGACTTCACACTTGGAATCAGATTTTCTCAAGGAGTTGAAGAACTTACACATACAGATTCCTCTACTACATGCTATCATAGATGTGCCTGTTGATGCAAAAAAAGTAAGGGATTTGTGTGTTAAAAATCCTGGAAGGAAGCCTAAGGACCCTACTACTATTCATGTGATGGGAAAGGTGTTTGAGTTGATGATTGATCAACCCCTTTTAACCAAATACAATGATCCAGGGAATCCTACTGTCATTGATTACATCGATGGAATTGATTGATTTAGGGGTAACCATTAATGTAATGACAAAAGAACTCTTCATCACCTTAGGATTACACAGACTAAGACATACACCTACAATGTTGGAACTAGCAGATAGGTCTCCTGTCAAACCCGAAGGGATGATAGAAGATATAGTAATTACAGTAGGTTCTTGGCAATATCCTGCTAAATTGCTTATTTTACAAACTAAATAAAACCTAGGGGAACATCCTTTAATTTTAGGAAGGTCATGGCTAGCCACTGTAGATGCATTTATAGGGTCTGGGTCCATGATGATTTCTAATGGCCAAGCCACCAAGAATCTTAGCCTTTATGCCCCAGAAAAACCAAATACTAACTCGAGAAATCCCTTGTGGGATGAATTTGAACCTGAGTCAAATCATTCACAGCCACTTTTCACCCTTAGAAAGGCACAATAATTTAAGAATAAAACAGAAGATGATATCATAAGTGGTTTTATTAGTAATTCACTTTCTATTACTGCCATTGAAGACTCGGGGGAGGAGGATGTTGTAGAATATTTGAGCCTTGACCAGATGAAGACCACTCCAATTGTTAACAACAATCCTCTTGAAATAGAACCAGGCAAATATCTTAATGTCAATCCAAGCTTGATTGCTGAGCAGAATAGATTTTTGTTACAATTGTTACAGAAATACAAAGAGGCGTTTGCATGGGATTATACAGACATGAAGGGTATCCATCCTAGCCTATGCACTCACCACATCTATTTGAAGGATGATTGCAATCCAGTGAGACAACTGCAGTGATGCATGAACCCTACATTGAAGGAGGTAGTAAAAGAATAATTGCAGAAACTCCTTAATGCTAATTTCATTTATCTTATTTCTCACAATCATTGGGTATCTTTGCTTGTCATTGTCCCCAAAAATAATGGCAAGTGGACGGTATGCATGGATTATAGAGAACTCAAAAAATCCACTCAAAAGGACCATTTCCCTTTTCCATTTATAGACCAGGTCCTTGATACCCTGTTCGGAAAGAAATTTTTCTCATTTTTAGATGGGTTTAGTGGGTACAACCAAATATAGATTGCCTCGAAAGACCAAGATAAAACAACCTTACTCGCCCTTGGGGAACTTTCACCTACAAGGTTCTTCCTTTTGGAATCTACAATGTGCCAGCAACTTTCCAAAGGGAGATACTGAGAATTTTCTCAAATCTGCTGAATGACTACCTATAAATTTTCATGGATGAATTCACACCCTACAAGGATTCCTTCGAAACATCATTAGTTAATTTCGAAAAAGTATTGGAACAATGTGTGCAGACTAATGTTGCTTTGAGTACAAAAAAATGTCACATGATGATGAATGAAGGGATCATGCTAGGACATCTTATTTCAACTGACGGGATTAAACTGGACCCTGCTAAGATAGAGGTAATCTTGAAAATTCCAATTCCCAAGACACAAAAAGAGGTATGTAGCTTCTTAGGTCATGCAGGGTACTATAGGAGGTTTATAGAAAAAATTTCAAAGATTGCATCTCCTTTATTTTCTTTACTTATGAAAGAGGCATAACTTGTATGGAAGGGAAAATGCGAGCATGCCTTTGTGAAATTGAAAGTTTGTGTATTAACAACTCCTATTTTGCGGGGCCGAAACTGGAATCTTTCGTTCCACGTAGTTGCAGACGCATCAGATATTATTGCGGGAGTTGTTTTGGGCCAGCTAGAGGACAAGAAACCATATGCCATTTATTATATAAGTAAAAACTTGACTCCAGGTAAACTCAATTACACAGTGACCGAAAAGGAATTTATTGCAGTAGCACATGCCATCAATAAATTTCAGCACTACATCATTTTTTGATTAACAAATCAGTCACTAATGGTAGGATTACACGGTGGTTATTTTTGTTACAGGAATTTGATATAACTATCCTAGATAAACCTGGGAAGGATAATGTGGTAGCTGATTTTCTTTCTAGGTTGAGTGTTGGTAGTGAAAGCATGCCTATTGAAGATTCTTTTCTAGATGAATATTTTTTTGTTATTTCAGTTCACTCACCGTGGTATGCAGACATAACTAATTATCTTGCTATAGGAAAATCCCCTAAAACTTATCCTACAGGGAAAAGAGAAGGGTCATTTAGCAAAGTGTTAGATACTCATGGATAAAAGGAAATCTCTATCACATTGGGTCAGATCACCAGATCTGAAGATGCGTAAAAGAGGATGAATTTTTTGATATCCTTCGAGCTTGTCATGAGGAACCTTGTGGAGGTCACTTTGTAGATAAGAGAACAAGATACAAGGTGTTCTCAACAGGATACTATTGGCCCACAATATTCGAAGATGCTAAGAAATATGTGAAGGATGTGACAGCTGCCAAAGAATGGGTCAACCACTCCAATCAGATGAAATGTCATTGCGACTGCAAATAGTCTTAGAACCATTTGAGAAATGGGCTCTAGATTTTGTAGGACCAATTAACCCATCATCTCAGCAGAAATCCTACATTCTGGTCTGCACTGACTATGTCACAAAATGGGTTGAGGCAAAAGCATTAACTAGAGCTATAGAGCAGGTTGTTTCAGACTTGTTGTTCGAAGAAATTCTTGTCCACTTTGGAGTACCCAGACAAATAGTGACACATGGAGGTACCCAATTCACATCTCATTTTATTCAAAACCTGGTTGAAAAATATAAAATCTGTCATAGAATCACTTTGCCTTATCATCTGTAAGAAAATGGCCAAGTGGAAAGCACCAACAAGGTAATTAAGGGATTTCTCACCAAGATCATAGCTAGCCATCGAAGAAATTGGGCTCATAAACTAAAGGCGATGTGGGCATACTCGACTACATGGAAGAATACTACAAGGTTCTCACCATACGAATTAGTGTATGGTAAAAACCCTATTTTTCCTATAGAATTTAAAATTAAGACATTACGAACATTGCTACAAGTGAATTTGGATCTGGCAACAACATAGAAACAACAATTGGATAAGCCTAATGAATTGGATTAGAAATGGTTAGCTTCCATTCAGTAAACATACATTGTCCAGCAGTAGAGAGTTAAGTGGCACGATAAATTCATTATAAAGAAGAAATTTCAAAAAGGAGATTGGGCTCTATTATATAATTCAAGATTTAAGGATTTTAAAGGGAAGCTCTGCACTAGGTGGCTAGGTCCTTATGAAGTTGACATAGTCTTTGACAATGGGATTGTAAATTTAGTAACCATTGACAGCGTTAGGACACCATTGTTTGCTAATGGGCACCGTCTTCAGCTATATCATAAACCCGCTTCAAAGGAATCATTCATCAACATTGTCAAGGATTCTGACCTTCAGATTATGAAGGTAGGGGATAATTCCCCTGTGCTGCCAATTTCTTAATTTTCCAATAAGTGTAATAGCTGAAAACCAGCTTCTGTTGGAAGTTATTACACCCAGCATAGAAATTAAAAAATAAACTAAAATAAAAAATTAAATTAAATAAAAAATATAAAAATAAAATAAAATAAAATAAATGGAAATAAAAATAAAAATAAAAATAAAAACAATAATAATAATAATAACAACAACAACAACAACAACAACAACAATAATAATAATAAATAATAATAATAACATATAAATAAAATCTGACTGTGAAAACCTCTTCTGGGGCGCAGAAAGACCAATTGTGATAGTTGAAAACCACTATGTGGCGGTTGTTACACATTTCTTTTCCCTCTGTAACAACGTTATGAAACTCATGTATATTCTACTTTTTATGTTGTTACAAGTTCTATTAGAATATGTTTGTAAATTCTCTTTGTAAGTATTTTAAAAGGAATTATGTAAATAAGAGACGGTTTTACAAATAGCGTGGACATTGGGTTGTTGTTACTGCTATCACTCCAGGAAGCTCTCCTAGGTTGTAGCTCGGAGATGCCTGGTAACATATAAATCTTCAATATTGTTTTCTAAACTATTGGAATGGATGATGGTTTGGATCAAGTCAGATGATTGTTTCAACTTTGTTTTCACTCAAGACATGCATGAACACCCTCAGCTTTACAAGGCTTTAGACCACTAATGCTCAATAATTTATAGATTCAATGGATAGATGGAGAATACTGATTGTACTAGCAGATGCATACATAAACATATATGAATGGCTAGCTACAGGAAGTAAATAAAGCTTGCAAATCTAATTTATCAACGTAGAGATAAGATGACAATTATCTAGCATTAGACATAGAAGAAAACATGAATAACCTATTCAAGTGCAAGCTTAGAATAGAAGAGAAAATGGGAATTTAACATGTAACAACAAAAGAAGCTTATGTTTCTAGAATGAAGATGAGAAGCTAGAGTAGCAGAGTATCCACAGTCTCCAAAAGTTGAACCCTTGTTACTCTGAACTTTCAAATATTTATAGGCCTTTTACAATGCTCTCGAGCCTTCTGAGGCTTGAGAGGTCTTAATCTATCCCGTCTGTCTTCTTAACTGTTTGATGCCATGACTAGGCATGCATGAGCTTGTAGGTTTCTTTTCTAACAACAGAGTAACCACATTCTGGTAGTTTGTTGCGCTATCCGGGAGCTCGCTCATGCCAGGGATGCTCCATGATCAATTCTGTTGGTTGTGGCTACATCGTGCTATGGCTTTTTATCCCTCTGGCCATTTGTCTCCTGGAAATTTGTCTTCTGGCCTCTGTCTCTCGGCCTCTGTTCTGTAACAGAATGGGTCTTCGAGCTTTTGACATCCTTTCGAATACCAAATGGTTGTTTTCTTTTTTACACAGATGAATGCATTCAACTGTGAAAATCCCGCCAAGATCTGTTCATTCCAGACTTCAAAAGTCCTTAAACACTGTCTATTCCTCTATCGGGCCTACCCTCAATCGCTATCGCAAGTCGCTTCGGCCTTGCTTCCAAGCTTCCCTTTGTATTTTGAAATATGTTAAAAAACACTAAAAATCATGAAAAATTAGCTTTGTGGACCTGAAATATTATATATTTCGCTTCCTAAACCCTTTCGAGTCCTGACCTTACCGCATATCGCAAGTCGCTCCGGTCCTGCTCCAAGGTTCCCCTTTGTATTTTAGAAATACGTTAAAACTGCGAAAATGCATTGAGAATGGCTTTTTTGCGGACCTCAAATCTTATGAAATAATATTTAGAATATTGTCGGGTCCAGTTCATCGGGTCACACATATACATCTGTATAGGCCCCGCTCCATGGGGTTGCTCCGATGCGATATAACGATGCGATTTGATCGCAATCGCATATTGCTCATACCCCAGGCCATTGCTAGCGCTCTTTGTTAATCTCCGATAACGATCCTATGATGCGACGTGGGCTATCGATCTACGCGCTTGATCGATGGTCCATGTTGCGTCGCTGATCGCCATAGCAAGTTCCATACGATCTGTCCCCAATCTGCCAATTACCTCCAATAATTGCGACCTGTCGATCAAATTTGGACTGTTGATCATCCAGATCTGATAGTTGTTGTGCATTTCACTGTCTATGCCTCCGATACTTGGTTTTTTCACTATTTTTATGTGTTTTTGCCTCCCGATAGTGCTTTTCCACCCTTCCAAGGGCTCTTGGCATGTAATTTTTTTGACCTTTGAATAATCCTTAAGAATATTTTGAAGACTTCAGGAGTTTTGGATCCATTTTGGGCCACACGCCAACGAGGCTAATAGTTACATGTGTAGTAGCTGTCAACTATTGAGCATCCACATCAACAAAATCATCATCCGCAATATGCAAAGAAAGAGTATTCATTAGCGCTATGCTATGGGAGAAACTCATACAACAAGCACATTATCATCAAAATTAATTCTTGTTACCAGTCCTTTTTGCCACATCACGCCAGGTACGTCACACAAAGGTATATCATTTCTACCCTCTATTTAAAAATTATGGAAATTAAATATGGCATCTCTTCAAATGGTCGAGGATGGATTTCATATTAAACTCGAGGAAGAGGACAAGTCATTTTGTACTTTATGATCTCAAATATAAAACTGGTAATCATTATTAAACCTTGTAATCATTATCTCTTTATTCCAATCATGCCAAGAATTAAAATGCATTTAATGCTAGATCTCCATGATCCAGACCAATAATGGAACCATACCGTGTGCAGTACGATCCTCCTTAACCCGAAATCCTCATTTTAATTTCCTTTTACTTCCCTAACATCAACCTCAGCAAGCATTGCACCTTCATTCAAAAATTCTCAGAGCTAGAGCATAGTACAAAGTGTTGGGGAGGAGATGGGAGGAGCAACAGTCTGATTGGAGCCCACTTTGATGGAAGCATTGGAGAATTTCCCTGAGGCATGCCAAGTATTTAAGGAAGCGGGTTGGTTCAAATTTTTCAAATGGCCCAAGGGATCAAAGGAGTCAGTGGGAATTTTCTTGGAACCTATATCAAAATCAGACAGAAGTCTGGGGGTTAAATCTTGAAGTCACAGAAGAAGTGATTTCCCATGTAACATCACTACAAACTATGGGGAAACAATGGTTCGACAGGAAAAGAAATGACCCTTCTCTTAAGGTTGAGTTCCTTCAAGGAGAGGAACAATTGGAGAAGAAGGGTAGGGGAATTAATAAATTGTCACTCCCTTAGCCATGAGGAGATGTTTCCCTATACATTATTAAGTATATCACTTGCAAAGGAAGGGAAGAAACCGTCTTCAAATACCGTTTTGCACTACTAAATCACCTGCGGCACAGGAAACTGGTTAATATTCCATATCTTTTGTTAGATAACATCAGAAACATGTCTGCGGCTATAAAAACTACTGCACACCCAGAGACTTGTGTCATCAACCATGGTATGTTTAAATTGATTGTACTGGATGCCTTGGAATGACAAGGAATAAGCTGGGAAGAATTCATGAGTAGAAAGATAAGGACTCCCGCAAGAGGCGAACTAAAATCCCTGACACCCCAAAGGAAGCAGAGGAGACTGGAAAAGGACAATCTTCAAGGGTAGGGTTGAGAAAAAGTCATTGAAGAAGCCAATAGGTGGCAGAATACTAAAGAAAATGATAAAAGTCAGTTCGCGGCTGGAACCTTCACGTTTATCCAGCGAAGGACTGAGAAATGACATGGGGAAGCAGAAAGAGGAGGAACAACTCCATCTGGAAGAAGACCCTTTGCCAAGTAAGGATGAGACTCAATCTTTGCGGCTTCAAATTAAAATTTTAGAAGAATAAAATGAAAAATTAAAGCAGCAATTAGAAGAAAGTGGAACAGAAACAAGGGTCCAAGGCCTGGATACCCTCGCATAAGTAGTGGACAAAATGAGGGCAGATTCTGCACAAGGTCTTATGTGTATGATATGCACCATAAACCTAGTAGAAATCGGATACAAAGTCTGTGGTGCAAGCACCACCTCGATGGAGACTCAAACTGATCCCTGGGAAGCTACTACATAAGAACCCATTGACGACGTTGTTGATACATAAGAATTAGTGGCTGAAATGGAGCAACCCATGGGTGGAAGCCCGAGATATAATACACAAGAACCTGTTGACAACACTGCTGTTACACAAGAACCAGTAGTGGAGGCAGAAGCTGATCAGGGATGAAAAGAGGATACTGCTACATAAGAACACGTTGATGACACTACTATTACACAAGAACTAATAACCAAGACGGAGTAGATCAATACTTGAGATATTGTTACACCCCTAGGTGATAATGCATGTAGAGGAACACTGGGTCCTAAATTAGGATGGTGTTCTGAGAAAATTCTATTGATATCTGAATTGTATAATTGGAAACGACATGCACTCCTATTGCAGGAAGGAGTGATCTCATTGGCGACACACCAAGAAGTAGTAAACTTGCTCATGGAGAAATGGGTTGAGAAGGATTTGGCAGAAAAATAGGAAATACAAGGGAAAGAGGCAGCTATGAAGAAGAAACAAGAGCAGTTGCAGCTGTTACAGGATCAGGTTCAGGATTTAACAAATGACAAACACAAGCTGCATGAACTCACCCTAAATCTATTAGGATGTACAAGACCCTCTCCAGCCTACCTAATTTTTATGTGGGAACGATATTTTTTGTTTCAGTTGAATGCAACCAATGAAAATAAACCTTACTTGGGTATTCCACCTGAACTTTTTTGGATGTTTTTTGTGCTTGTAATTTTCAGGATCAAAGCTTGTTTTGCGAGCTTTTTCTTCATAATATGTTTTGTGAAAATATAAGTATGCACATGGTTGCAAACATTCTTTCTTACATGGGCGATTTGCAGTTGCATGCCTTTGTTTCCTTTTATGAAAAATCAAATAGATTGGCATATGGCTATGAAGTCGTTGGACACGAATGAAGAAAAGGAAACACTGATGATCCGAGCTGAACTAGGTATGGCTGCAGAATTAAGATGGCTTTTTAGGAAATTTTTGAGTGTTTCAGATGTCAAGGAGTAGGCAGTCGTCTACAGGAGGAGGATTGTGAAGATTTGCCTCAAAATTTTTGTGCAGAGGAAGAGTCATGCACTAATAGGGTGCTACAAACGCATAGAGGTTAGTAGTGCAAGACTACAGGAGAGCGACCTGTTTGGTTTTCAAAATTTTATGGTTGTTGTTTCATGGGTCCCAGAGTATGCCTAGATTGTAGATTTATTGGGTGCCTTTTGGATAAGACTCAGGTTCAAATATCCTCTAATTTGGTTACTAATGGAGGAGTACCAGCCTTAGTATCAATTATGTGATTATGAGGAGGAATCTTGGCCACATCAGTTGACCGCCAGTCAAGGTTACAGGGTTGCTTAGGAGGATATCGCTAATGCTTATAACCTGACAAAGTTTCACATGATGTATAATAGTAGGCTCTAAAGTATTTTCATGAGGACATGCAATTGCTTCAGCTTGGGGGAGATATTGGGTGCAGGATTTGTGCATATTTTGGATACCTTTTTCCACCTATCCTTGACCATTTCACCTTTGAACCTATGGAATTTACATCACAATTACCTTTTTCCTGTTTATAAGTATTCATTTTTGTTATGACATATCATTTTTCCATTTTTGTTAAATATGAATGAGGTGATATCCTTTTTTATGGCTAACCGATGCAATTGTGGACAAAAAGCTCTACGACTGTATTTCTTTCAGGTGATACTTCTAAGACTACGACTGAAGGATGAACAACAGATTCTGAATACATGTTCTTACACCTCGGGCGCTTTTGTTACACCTAAAACATTGTTGTTACACCTCAGGTGTTGTTGTTACACTACAAGTTACTGTTACACCACAGGACATTGACTACTCCACAACCATCTAAGACTGTGGGTACTATTCCACAGGACAGTTTTCGCAAAGATTGTATTATTTATGGATGGCTACAGAATCAAGATATTTTTTATTTTGAGAAATGATGTAACAACAAAAAGCCTTTTATTTAGAAATTCTTTTAACGATTTCTATTTTCTCTCGATATTGATCAGCATGAGAATTGTGAGATTCTCATGACTGGTTTGTTTCTTATTTTGGACATGTCAATTTTATAAAGGAAACTTAGTTCCATGTAAACAATAAAAATTATCGCTATTTTTCTCCTATAACACAATCCTTTCTTAATACAAGAGTAGCGTTGTTGATGCTTTCACAATTGTGGTGTTGGTGTTTTATTAATTCATATTTCATCCCTGCGCCCTGCTAGGGAAGAAGGGCCCTCCTCTTTAGCAGGGATTGCAGTAGCAGCAATAGCATAGTGGTAGATCAATTATTGTTCTTTTTCTGTAAGTGTGAAATTATTTTTGTCGTCGTGTGAATTTCAAAAATGGGTTTATTTCTGTTTCTAGATTTATGACATGTTGTCACACATGATTTATTTGAACATAATACTCAGCCAGCTGGCTTAGTTAGTGGTGTGGTGTGTGGTGCGCCTTTCCTTTGGTAACATGAAGTGTGGTTTCATCTCTATAGAATGTTTTTTTGATTTTTGCATGAGTGTTACTTTCTACAATTAAATTCAGTGACATTTTTTTCCTTTTAATTTTACTCTTCGCTGAAGTGTATCGGCACAGACAGTGCATATTCCTTTGAAATAAACAGACCTACCATGGGTTGAAAATTAATGGTTACGATTCAGTCATATTCATAGTGATTAAATCGGCTCAACATTATGGTTTATTAAATAAGAAACAAGGACCAAGGAAAATTTTCTTGAAGTTTAAAAACATTGGCGAATCTCACTGATCCCTAATATGCAAACTATAAAATGTTTATTGATATATTTGTAAAATGATTCAAATTTATAACGATTTTATATATAGTCTCTATATAATGTTAGGATTTTTAAGTAAAATAATTTTATATTCTAAAATTTGGGCAAATCATCTTTTATAAGGTTGGAAATTGGCGAATCTTTTTTGTGGAATAATCATGGAAAATTAGCCCACTGGGTGAACAATAGCCCCTAAAATTTTCCATGACAAGGACTAGGGCATCATAAGTATTAGGACATGCATCAATGTGTTAGGGCTAAGTTCTAGAGTATTATGGGCATTTAGATCATACATCAACAATCTAGGGTAACATCAAAGGGTAAATGTACTTAGGGTTTTTTCATGTTGTTAGGGAAACATCACAAAAGGGTTTAAGGCATGAATCACAAGAATCAAGAATATTTTCCATCTCCAATAATGCCATATTGGCATCAATGACAACCTTGACCAACATCATCGTCATGTGAAAATGAAACTGAAGAACTACCAACATTGTTTACCTCAGTTGACAATTCTAAAGTAGGTGATGATGGCTTTGCTAAGCCTTCATTGCAATCCAACATTTCCAAGGCCTCTTCCATGGCTCGTAAATGAAGCTGCAATCTCCGCTTCTCATCTTTTTCTTCTTGTAGAAGTCTCCTCAATTCATCATTCTCTGCTTGAAATATTTGATTGATCTCATCATTTTAATGATGAGAAGATGATGAAGAAGAAGAATGTTCACTCGAGGAGGTAGACGGAGCATCGTCCTCTACTCTTTATTTCTCTTGCTCCTCTCTTGCCATTTTTGCCTCATAATTTTCATACATTATCTACCATGTTGGTCATCTTGTAGAAGGCCTCATAGATATCTCTGTCATCCTCCATTTTATTTTCTTGTTTCACGTTCAATCTCTGCTTATCCTTCACACTCACAATTCACATCAACAAGAAGACCTCTCTAATACCAAACTTGATCCAAATCTCTCAACTACTAGAATTAACAAAGATCTTTTACTTCAGTGATGTTACCAAAATTCCATGTGAAAGAGTATGAAAAACCACATGTGCATACTTTAAAGAGAAGAAACATAAAGGAAACCATCAAATCAAAGAACACACACAACTTGATAACAGGGTTCACCCAGTGTGGATTATGTCTCTGAGATCGTGGTCAAGAGTGGGGAGGCCACTTCATTAATCATGACAAGATGGTGGTGAGTACATGGTGTATTCTTTGTCATTACAAGGATAATCTCCCTCAACTAGAGTGGCATGTCGCTCCACAAGAAATTATCCTATAAGAACTCTCACTTATATGGGCCCTCCTTTACCATGACAAGATAGCAAATTCTCACATGAAGTAGCATACAAGTATCCTCCAACAGAATGGTAAACAAGGATCTCAACATCAAAATCATCATCTCAACAAATCAAAAGAAAGACATGGAATCACTACATCATATATCTCCACTTCTGGGGATGTCCTAAAAATACACAGCTCTGCTAAAGAAATGGATTACACATTGAATTCATGGCGTTAAATCATGTCAAATGACTATAAACTTGACCCCTTTCTAAAACCGTCCAATTTCAGCTCCCCGAGAATCTCAAAGATTCCATAAAGATTCCTTCTTGCTGGTGGAATGGAATTATGTTGCTCAAATGAAAAATCTAATTTCACCACTATGCTCCTTACGAAAAAATGAGTAAAATGAGTATAAAGTCGACCTGGTTCTAAAACTATAAAAATTTGGCCCTTAGTGAATCTTTTATATTCCTCGTGATTGAAAAAGGATTCCTTTCTTTGAGTTGAATGATATTTTGATTCTCAGATCAAAACATTGATCACGTCATCAGAATCCTGGCAAAATTTTGGTTCGTTTGAGTATAAAATTGGCGTGATTCTGTTACTGTGAAAATTTCACTCCAAGGGAATCTAAAGATTCCTCGAGATTCTGCTGCAGGAATATTTTGTGGAATATTCCAAGGAATATTCTCACATCAGTAACTGTTGTGCGCAGTTCCCAAATCTGGCTAGTTTTCAGTTCCACTTGGTCCTTCATTCCTCTATCCCCCTAGAAAATGGTATAACTCGGTTTTTATATATATTAATGGGCGAAGATTTCAATGTTGTGCCCCTTGGGTCATTGGTGGTGTGGCCACGTTTGGTGGGGGAGGTCAGCAATTCCAGCCCTTGCCCGACCATAAATGAACTTGGCTTATTGTGGTGATTGGTTAATTTTGTGGTTGGCGGCAATATTATTTTTGGGCATGTTGTTTTTTGGTGGGGCTGTTGGCGGGCGGACCGGCCACCTGCCAGCGCAGGGCCGACTCCTATCGGCCCTGATTTTGTATAACTATGGTAACAACTAGTTGGGCGGGGTCCGGGTCACCACAACCCCAACCCATAATATATATGTATTTATTTTTAAATAGTTGGGTCTGGGCGGCGAGGCTTGATTACTCAGCCGGTGGACCCTTTTTTTAATATATTTTTTTTGTTTCTTATAACAAATAGGAAAAAATTTGTTGGCGGATTTTTTGGGGTTACCAAACTTTTTAAGTAGGCGACAATTTCGCCCGTTTCAGCCATTGGAAACCATCGCCACCAAGTACCAAATTGTTGCCTCATTTTTGGTGGCCAAATTTAGTGGCTTCTGCCAAATTTAGTTGGACGTCCAATTTTAGCGAACCTCCAAACTTAGTTGGCACTCCTGCCAACTTTAGCTAGGGGCCTAGTTTGACCAAAACTTTGACTAGCCATAACTTTCACATACGAACTCGTATTAAGGTGTCATTTGCACCATTGGAAAGCTTGAAATGAGCTCTTGGATATGACCCTAGTTTTATTGTAATCAAAGAACTTTTATGTTTTAACCTTTCCTAAGTTATCTTTGATTTCTAAGTGTTTCTAGAGCCGCTTAGGTCAACAGACCCACCAACCTTGCCCCACATTAAATGACACATTATATATGTTGGGGGGACAACAAGGGTGTAACCCACCCAAGCCTCATAACTGAATATGACCACCAATTCACACAAAACACCAACCAAAATAAACCCAACTATCAATAAAATCAAGTTGGTTGAATCCAGGACCCCACCAGGTCATACGTCCTTACCACAAACACACATTCTAGCAAGGCTATCTTTGAAATTAATGCCACAAAAATGGTATATAAGCAACTTCTATCATAAGAAGGAGAACACGAGTGGAACAATGAGCATGAATTGGAACTAGGCTGAAGGGATTTCACGCAGGCACATTTTTCGAGATGAGAACATTTTATGGAATATACCATAAAATATTCCAAGAGAATATTTTAGATTCTAAAGGAATATTCTTATGGCAGAATCTTGAGGCATCTAAAACATTCCCTAGGCCAAATTTTTACAGTGTTAGAAATATGTCAAGTTTATACTCATCTGAACCAATTTTTCAATAGGATTCTGATTGCTTCATTTGATTTGTCGATTTTTCGCCCATATCCAAAAGAGAATCTTGTGAGGAATCTAAATATTCTTTGAGAGCCAAAATTTTACCATGACAGAAAGGCATCGTGTTTATACTCAAACTTCATGATTTTCACTAGGAATTTGATGGTGCAGAAATTTTTTTGATCTGAGCAACCTATTTTTAGGCCATCCATAGATTTGGAGGTATAAGGTGTATTTTTTCCATGCATTAATTTGATTTTTTGTTGATGAATGAAGAGGCATCCTTGCTTTGAGCAGGGCCCAGAGAAATAGTTCACATTAGACAAAATCAGTTATCAAGTTTTGTGTGTTCCTTGTATTTATGGTTTCATTTGATTTTACTCTTCTTTAAAGTGTATGCACATGTGGTTTTCATGCTCTTTTTACATGCTTTGATTACATCAATGAAGTAAAATATCTCGAATCAATGGAAGTGCCCCCAACAGGAGGAAAAAATAGGGATGGAGAGGTTATCCTCAAAGAAACAATCAACAGAAAGGGAGGGCCATGATACCTGAGGTACAAGAAGTGCTTCATACCATAAGAGAAGCGGGAAATAGCCTAATAGTTTGACCAAAACAAGACTAAAAATTAGGCAATAATGAAATGGATATTTAAACTGGAGAAAGGCTACCTTTTAAAAACTTGCGAGCTCAATATTTTATGTGGCTGATCACATGTCAACTTCCCCAATTCAGAATCGACTTTGACCATAAAATAAGAGGTTGGAAGTACACATGGTGGAGGAGGATCCCCTAATTCAACTAAAAAAACCACTAAATTGACTTGAAAATCCTCAGAATTAACTACTTGTGCCTTCTAAATGACAACCAACATGTCATAAAGGAAACACTCCCCACTTCTTACCAAGCGTGTTACACTAAAAATGTCACCTTGACTACTTACAGTTAGTATGGCTCAAATCAACAGTCATGCTACCCTCTTAGGCAAGTCTCATGCCTCTGTTATCCATCTCAAACTCAAAGAAGAGAGAAAGTCTTGTAAAAACTATGTTTATCTCTGGGGTCGCAGGTTCTCTCTAGCCTTACATGCGGGGACGCTGACCTTGTTCACAAAATATGCGTCCATGGACGCTCTGTATGTTAAGGGACAGGTGCGTCCCTCTGTAAAAGGCAAAATGCGCGAGTTTTATCTTGAAAAAGTTACTTGTGGTTACTTCTAGAACATTCTAGAGGTCGGTTTGATGAAATGGATGCGCCTCCAGTTGGTTCATGTATCTCTATTAAGGGGGAACTTATCCCATCAATAAGGGAGCTATCCCACCCAAAGAGGGGGATGATCCCATTGATAGTGGACCTGAATAACCTCTTTACAGCACTATAAATAAAGGCATTGAGCCAGAAGGAGAAGAGGTTGGAGCTATACATTTTCTTTGGGTAAATGCTGCAGGATTTAGGTCTTCCATTAGAGCCTTTGTGAGGAGAGATTGTCTTCACTTGATTCTACTTGGGAGAGGGTGAGCTTTGTCAAAGTAGAGGAAAACCCTTGATGGACCCTGGGAGGAACTTGCACAACACCAAGGCCAGGTTGTAAGAGTTTCTTTGTTTCGTTATTAATACAAACTGGTTTATTTTTCTCAATAGCTTGTGTTAATGAGTTATTTCATGTGTTCCTTGGTCTGCATGTTGAATATATGTTTTATTATATGAAATGCAAGTGCTTGGTAATTGTTTGATTGTTTGTGGTTGCAGGAATTGACTTGAAGGAGGAGCTCATCCGGATCGTCAAGAACGGACTTCAACAACAGCGTTTTGGAATAAGGTAAGCCTAAACACTTGTAGTTTTCATGTTGTAAAAGGTGTATTTAGAGAAAGATCACTCCATTTTGTCTTGTTTGTCATTAGAATGTCTTAGACTTCTAGGAAGGTCAGTCGTGTCCGCACCCTTGACAGATTCCGTGTGACAAATTGGCGACTCCGCTGGGGAATCCATTAATGAGAGAGTCTTTTCCTTTATATGAACTTTGCTTTGAGAAAATCATTTTTATTTTCTGGTTTTTGACTGTGAGAATTAGTATTTGGGTGGCTTAGCTTTAGATTTAGTTAGATTTGGTTTTTCTTCATTTTTCCAGAAGGACGCACCCTCTGAGTACTGCACAGTGCGTCTTTGGACGCGCTGTTGCCGTCTGCACAGAGCGGGGCCGCACCTGTGACAACGGGTTGCCTGCGTCTTCCTGTAAAACTTAAGAAAATTCCATTTTTGCTTTAAATTGCTTTTAGATTTTGTTTTTCCTTAGTGTTTTCTGCCCAGATCCTTTAGTACCCTGTCAAGAATTTTCACCTGAACTAGTTTTGTGAGCTTTGAGTGTTTTAGTGGTTTTCAACGAAGTTTAGACCTAGGGTTTGATTTTTGGAAAGGCTTTGTAGTGACTTTGATAGTAGAAAGTTGTCCAGCCTTAGATCTCTCTGGTTAGTCAACCTTCTTAGAAGTCGGGCCTGTCGTAAAGTCTCCTTTTGTGAGCAACTTGCCATTTGAGTTGTTTTGGGTCAAATTTCGAATTACTTGTTTATAAAGTATTGATTTCCATTTTACAAAAAGAACAAAAAGATTAGAGTTTTGTTTTGGCTAGTTTTTGATTCTGCAATAAGCTAGTCCTTGATTTGATTGTGATCAAGTAAAACACCTTAGAAATAATCATTGTTAGTTTTGGCCTCGTTAAGATTGCTTAGAGTAAATTTGCCTTTAGTTTGCTTATGAGTGCATTTTCATAGATTTTAAGAGTTGTTAAGATTGATTTTTGGTTATATTAGATTTATTTGCTTTATTAAAAGAAAAATACAAAAACATCTTCTTAAAAAGTCTTGTTTCAAGTAGCTTTTTGTTTTCGAAAGAAGAAAAGAGTTTTTTTTCGTGCATGTAAAGAGAGGTTATGTTTTTATGCTTGGAAAAGACAAACGAATTGTTTCTTTGATTGTCTTCAATTAAGAAGTTGCTTTTATAAAGATTGCATTCTCTCAACTTTTTAGTTAAGCAATTCATCGAAAAAGTAAAGTAGTGGATAAATCATTCTAGGTGCATTTTGTAGTGGTTTCGAGTCGAGTCAACACACCACTAGTTTCACTTCCATCACCTTTTGACTTAAGAAACAACCTTAAAAGTAACGCTTAAATTAAAATCAATCTAGTAATCTTTATTTTTCTAGGGCTCTGAAGCACCAACATAGCTTAGGCTAGGGTCTTGGAGTAGGTGAGTACTTAACTCTCCAAGACTACAAAACCAAACAGATAGTCTATCTTGAGTAGAACAAATCCAATTGTTTCAGTTACATTCTGGGAAAGCTCCTCTTAAAGGAGAAGCACGAGCTCGTGTCCGAACCAGTGAGGGGATCATTCCTCCCTCGTTGGGAACGACGCCAGGCAGTACGTATTACAAACGGTAAACCTCGGATTAACCATTGTCGAGGAGCCAGGGGTCACTTATCGGTAAACCTTGGATTGTTGTCAAGGAGCCGGTAAGGGGATTGGAGCTTGCTACTCTGCCCTTGCGTGCTGTCGGAGTTTAGACTGTTCCCCCAGGTGTAATTGTTGTGATTGGTAACCTTAGTGGCCATAATATCTAGGATTCTACCCAAGGTGACGGTGGAGGGAAGGTCCCACTGTACCTGGAGCAGACGTCGGTTATACTCACTTGGATTTTCTGGGGGGTTCGCTTCACTTCGAGACGGTTAAAGTGGAGGAACTTGGTCCAGTCTATTCATTAAGCAGGTTGCCGGGGTAACTGTTCCACCCACCATTTCTGTACTGAATCCTGCGAGGTTGGGCCTAATCACCAACTAGCGCTTTTGGTCCGGAAGACTACTGTTTGTGTGTGGTTTGACGCTCTAGATTATTTAGGCGTGTGCTTCAAATTTGTTTGGTTCTTTAGAAGACTTTAGGTGGTTTGATTTGAAATTTTTTACTTTGTTTTCGTGTGTTGTAGTTAAAATCTTTAATTGTGGCGGAATTACCGAGACAGTCCCGTAGACTTCGGGGCAAGTCTCCTGAGATTGTTACCGGAATAGATTTGTTAAGAAAACTCCGTAAATCGCGGGGTGAATCTCCTGAAGACATTCCGGGTCATTTAGAAGGGTTAAAGGTCCTTGTAACTCCTCCTAGTGGCAGTAGAGTAGGATCACCTGAAGAAGGAGAATTTTCCTTGGTAGTCCATCCAGATTACCAAAGTTTAGAAACAGGTTACAATCCCGAAGCTGTTACAGTTTCCGAGCTTGCTGGTAGTTTTTCATCTGCCAGTGAAACAGGCGAAGAACCTGAAATTTCCGAACCTGTTACTCCAACTCCTAGTGTTCCTGATTCACCAAGAATAGAAAGAATTATCACCGAAAATCTTCCTGTTGGATTAATTGCTATAGAAGAACTTGTTCCAGAGGAAGAAATAGGCGTTTCTGATTCTGAAGATCTAATTACCCTTGATCTAAGGGAGCGTGAATCCATCTTTTACAGTCCTCCTAGAAGTGAATCTTGGTACCTTGCATTAACCAATTTTTTAGACAACTCAGTAGGTTTTTCTACACCTCGTACTCCGGTTCCACCTAGAGGAATTCATTCTCCTGTAAATATGTCTGGTCAGTCATCTGTGTTTTCACAAAGTCCTGAATCATTTTTACATGGCGGTCCTTCTGTTCCTACTGGGTATCAATCACTTTCTGGTACCTTTGCGGGAGCATCTCCTCAACCCGTTGATCATGGGTTATTAGTTGGAAACAGTGGTAATGTACCATTGAGTATAGGTGACGTTTATATGATGTCAGGTTCAACTCCCATTAACCAACCTCAAGGTGGCCAATTACCGCCTGGGGGGCAACCTTCGTTAATGCCTGGGGGGCAACCTCAAGGTACTTCATTCGTGACTGGGGGGCAACCTCAAGGGTATCAACCCCAAGGGTATCAACCCCAGCCTCAATATGTACCCCAAAGTCAACCTCAGTATCAATATCAACCTCAAGGATGGCAACCTCAAGGATGGCAACCCCAAGGGTATCAACCCCAAGGGTATCAACCTCAAGGATACCAACCTCAAGGTCAAGGTCAACCCCAGTATTCGTATTTACCTCAAGGTTATCAACCTACGGGTCAATACCCTGGTCAAGGTTATCAACCACCTCAAGGGCAATCATATGGGACTGCACCTTACAGTTATCAACCCTATCCTCAATACGGCTATGGATCTCAGTATCCTCAACCTGTTACGAGTCAATACCCTGGAATGTTAACATGGGATCCGTCACAGGGTCAACAGATGTCGCAACCAAGTATACAGTCGGTACCTCAAGCAGGACAACCTGCAGTTCCTGGTCCACCCCAGCAACCGCAACCTGTCCAGTCAAGTGTTCAGACCCCTGTAACTTCTGTAGTTACTCAGCCGCCAATTGCACCTGGTACTCCACCTCACACGGCTGCAGCAACTACCGCTTCATCTACCATGCTTACTTCTGGAGTATCGGCAGCTCCGGTTTCTACTGTCCCTGTAACCACTCCTCAGACATCTGTACCGTTGTCTGGACCCACGGTTCAAACCACAGTCCAGATGCCTGCAGGCCAACCTGGTACAAGTACGGTTGTTACTACTCAACCTCAATTTGTTCAACCTCCGTACCAGGGACAGTATCAACCTGGGCAAGCTGCCCAACAACCGGTTTACCAGTATCAACCGTATCCTGGGTACACTTATCAACCACCTCAGCAACCCCAGTACGGTCCGGTTAATCCTGGTTTTCCAGGAGGATATAATATCCCAAATGCGACTCCTGTTCCTAGTTATCCTGGATATCCTCCTCCTGGGGCTGGTATTGTGACTCAGAGTTTTAGAGATCCTAACCGGCAGTTACCGTTTATTGCGACTTTAGATTTACCCGACTTGACGCGCCTAACGAACGATCCAATTCAATATCTTCAGTTCTGGCCGCCAATGCCAAATAAGTTGCCCAGCGATATACCCAAGTTCGAAGGTAAGTCTGGAGAGGATCCGTCTAATCACGTGATGACTTACCACCTCTGGTGTGCATCAAATTCCATCTCAGATGATTCCATCCGCTTACGTCTTTTCCAGCGTACACTCATTGGTCTCGCAGCCAAGTGGTACATTGAGTTACCACGGGCCTCTTTTTACAACTTTAGCCAGTTAGCTACCTCGTTCTTAACTCATTTTCAGTTACCAGTCAGATACGATAATGGTACAGAATTATTAACTTCGCTAAAACAATCGACATCCACGTACATTTCTGATCACATCCATGAGTGGAGACGTCGAAGAAGATTAGTGAAAGTTTTTATCCCGGACCAAATCTTAGCTGAATGGTTTGTCAAATCATTATTACCAAGAATTACTGAAGATGTAGCTAAGGCCGGAGTAGTTACTGAGGAGCAAGTCATTGCTCAGGCACAATACCTTGACTTAGTTTACACTCAGTCGGGTACGTTACACGAGAAAATTCCGGATCTTCCAAAGTCAAACCAAATCGCTGCTGCTCCTTCGGGATCTCATGCCGCTGATGGTATGATTGGTATCGTGACTACGAAGAGTAAGAAGAAGTCTTCCAAGACCTCCAATACTCCAATTATCACTTTGCCTGATTCTCCGACAGGAGAGTCTTCTCCTCCTGAACTTACCGCCGACATTCACGCTGTAGAGTCATCTACGGCCAAATCCAAAAACGGTGGAAAGAAGAAAGGAAAGAAGAAGGCTAAAGCAGACAAGGCTCCAAAGGAGAAAACGGAAAAGTCGGAAACCAATGACGAAAAACGCAAACCTCGATATCCTTGTCTTATTTGTGAAGAAGATCATTTTACGAGAGACTGCCCTCATCGGGCCGAGGTAGTGAAAATAGTCAAAGGTTCTCCCACTCCTGCTGTGTTAAAAAATCCATTTCCAGAGCAGGAGAATAAGATGATAGGTTCTTCTTCGAATGCCAGTGAAGAACCCATTTTGATGATGTCTCATGTCAGGATTGCGACTCGATCGCAAGATTATGGTAGTAAGGCTCCTGTTGATGGTAAGGAAGCAGAATCTTCTCACTCTAACCCATCAACCTCAGCTCCTGGTTCCGATCCACTACAGATCGAAAAACCTAACCCAGACTTAGTGATTAAGCCGCCCGCCAAGGGTGTACTTCGAAGGTCTGCTTTCAATCCACATGCGAGAGCAGCCCAGAATTACAACATTGTTGAAGACTTAGCTGTTTCACCTTCAGCAATGTCGGCACTCGAAGTGCTGCAATCATGTCCAGCGCAACGAAAATTGCTTTTGTCGGCTATTGGAGCTGTCGATGTTCAGGACCCGAACCTAATGATCTTTGATCTAGAAAGTAGTACACCGCGTCTCCCCCATCAAATGGCTTTCCAAATTCCAGTGATAGTCAAAAACAGGCCTATTCATCGGACTGTGATTGATGAGGGAGCTTCTACGTGTATTATGTCGATTCAATGTTGGAGATCGCTTGGTTCTCCTTCGTTGAACCAATCCCCCACCATCCTTAAGGCCTTTGATGGCCGTGGGTTCCGTCCGTTTGGTATTCTACAAGAATTGCCTATAGGGGTCGAAGGTAAAACCGTTAGTCTGGATGTGGAAGTGGTTGATGCCCCTCTAGACTACAACCTTCTTTTGGGTCGAAGTTGGTCATATGCTATGACAGCGGTCGTTTCATCGGTCTTCAGAGTCATTAAGTTTCCACATAACGGTAAGATCGTGACTATTGATCAGCTGACATACTTTTCATCCGACCCAACCTCTTTAGAAACTATCCAGCATGTTGGTAAAACGACAATCCCTTATAGGGACATTGGTGTAGGTTTAGTTAAGGATTCCGGTTTACTGGGAACTTTTCCTCTCCCTCCACTCAATGCAGACCCTTCGTTTGCAACAATTCATATGATCACGTCAGAAAACATTATTTATGATGATCCTTGGTATGTTCCCTCTGACTCTGAGCTAGACTCACTCGGTGATGTTATGCCGTTGAGTCCGTATGAGATTGCTTATGAAGCTCTTATGTCTTTTACCGACTTTCATTCAACCGAAACCGACCAAATGAATGTGGTCAGTGAAGAGTCACTTTTCACCTCACCCTTAGAACGGATAACGTTTCCCGAAGAAGTGTCATCTGACGAACAACTTCGCGAAATCCTAAGTGTAGATGATCTACCATGGGAAGATCTCCATCACAGATCTTCGTTTTTACCTAAGGATGATGCATTTGAAAATGATTTTTCATCTATCTTTACCGCTGAATATGTCAAAGACGCTCAGGATCCAACGAAACATTCTGATTCAGAGCTGAATTTAGGGAATATTTCTCGTACTATTCCCATTGATATTTCAGTGAAGCCCGGAATCGAGGAGAACATTCATATAGGTGCCGCATGTACTGAAGAAGAAATCCAAACTTACAAGGCCCTATTCCAAGAATTCCGCGACGTGTTTGCCTGGTCTTACGAGGAAATGCCGGGAATTGATCCTGCCATTGTTGTTCATGAAATCAAAACCTACCCGGATGCTAAACCCATTCGGCAACGGTTGCGTCAGATTCACCCTCGAAAAGCGGCTGCGATTAAAGCAGAAGTCGAAAAGCTGTTGAAAGCAGGTTTCATTTATCCGATCCCGTTAACGGATTGGGTATCGAATATTGTTCCCGTCAATAAAAAACAAGGAACAATAAGAATCTGTATCGACTATAGGGATATCAATCGAGCTTGTCCAAAAGACAACTATCCTACGCCTTATATCGATCAAATTATTGATGATTGTGCCGGAAGTGAGATGTTTTCCTTCATGGATGGTTTCTCAGGCTATAATCAAATCAATATTCTACCTGCCGATCAACCAAAAACGGCATTCATTTGTCCATGGGGGACATTTGCTTATTGCAAATTACCTTTTGGGCTTAAGAATGCCGGCGCTACTTTTCAACGGGCGATGTCTTATGCATTTCATGACATCAAGCACATTGTGCAACCCTATCTCGATGATTTGCCTGCTCATTCTTTACAACGAGCTGATCACCTTGTCCACCTACGAGCAATCTTTATGAGGTGTAGGCATTATCGAATTCGGTTGAATCCCCACAAGTGTGTTTTCTGTATAGAAACAGGTCGATTGCTGGGATTTGTTGTTTCAAAAGCCGGCATTCGCGTCGATCCCTCGAAAGTCGAGGCTATCATCAAATTGCCTCCTCCTTCGAGTTTGCGCCAACTCCAAAGTTTGCAAGGGAAAGCGAACTTTTTACGCCGATTCATCCCAAACTACGCCGAGGTCACTAAAGGTTTTACACGGTTGTTGAAACAGAACGCACAATTCTTTTGGGACGAGATTGCCCAACAATCTTTTGATGCACTGAAACACGCGTTGACCCATGCACCGTTATTGCATCCTCCCAACTACAACCAGGACTACTTCTTATACCTCGCAGCTTCGCATTCCACCATTGGAATGGTGTTAGTTCAAGAAGATGAATTCAAAGCAGAGCATGTGATATATTATCTTAGTAGAACCTTAAATCCCACTGAGTTAAAATATTCGCATGTGGAGAAATTGGCCCTGGCAGCCGTTCAAGCTGTCCAGCGTTTTCGTCACTACATTCTTCTCCGCAAGACTACAGTTATTTCGGATTGCAACCCTATGATTTATATTTTGACAAAACAACTGCTAGGGGGCAAGTACTCTAAATGGATTGTTATCCTGCAAGAGTTCGACTTGGAGTTCGAGAAGTCCAAGTCTAAGAAATCTTTAGTTTTTGCGGAATTGATGTGTGATTTCCCGAGTGCTGACACAGAGACTGTGGCAGAGGAGTCCATTGCGGACGAATCTTTGTTTCTTATTAGCACTTTAGATCCGTGGTATGGGGATATAATCATCTATCTCCAAACCCAAACCTTTCGGCCTGAAGCTTCCAAGGAAGACCGTCGAAAAATTCGGTTTCGATCCCAGCAATACAGAATTATTGGAGATACACTTTATCGCCGGGGGGCAGACTTAGTTTTTCGACGTTGTTTAACTCACGAAGAGGCTGAGAGAGTTTTGAATGATTGTCACTCTGGAGCATGTGGCGGTCATATGTCTGGGTATGCCACAGCTCAGAAGGTGTTGCGCGCTGGCTATTTCTGGCCGTCTATGTTTAAAGATTGTATCCTTGCTGTCAGAACATGCCACAACTGTCAAGTGTTTGATCGAAAGATGCGCGCTCCACCTGCTCCTCTCCACCCTATAATTGCCGCTGGTCCATTCGCCAAATGGGGCATTGACTTTATTACTTGTAACCCTCACTCGGCCGGGGGGCATGCGTATATCATCCTCGCGGTTGATTATTTTACAAAATGGGCCGAGGCGATGCCTACATTCGACGCAAGCGGCAAGACAGCTGCAGTTTTCGTATTCAATCATATCATAACTAGGTTTGGTGTCCCACAAGCAATCATTACTGACCATGGGAGCCATTTTCGAAACGTCATGATGACTGAGCTTACAAGCCAGCTTGGTTTGCGCCACGATAGCTCTACTCCTTATTATCCGCAAGCCAACGGTTTGGTTGAGTCAATCAACAAAGTTCTAGTCATCATGATTCGACGGATCATTGGTATCCATCGAACGAATTGGCATAACATGTTATTTTCGGCGCTATGGGCATATCGAACTTCAGTGAAAAATTCAACAGGTTTCACCCCTTTCCAGCTAGTTTATGGCTTAGAAGCTGTGTTACCTATTGAATGCGAAATCCCATCACTTCAAATGGCTGTCGAATTACTTCCAGCTACTTCCGAAGAGGAGAAACGGTTATTATACTTGGCTAAATTAGATGAGACTCGACGTGACGCTACTTTAGCTATCGAGACTCACGCGAAACGAATGAAAGCTCAGTACGATAAAAATGTAACCCCTCGAAGTTTTTCGGAAGGAGACCTAGTACTATTATATGATCAAGCTAACGATAAGCTAGGTGCCGGAAAATTCGTTCCCATGTGGCATGGGCCCTACATTGTAAAGCGAAAGCTAGCAAAAGGGGCTTATGAGTTAGTTGATTTTGATGGGGACTCTTTGGGTAAACCCAGAAATGGACTTTACCTAAAGAGGTATTATGCTTAAAATGATGGGTATGGAGAAATTTTTAGATAGGTTAGATTTTCTTTCTAGCTAGCAAGTGTGTTAGTTTAGTCAGTGTGCTTAGCTTAGCGAGTGTGGTTTTTCGTTATTCTGGCTTATCTTGGTTTTACTCTTGATATTGTAGATGTCGACGCCTCTCCAAACATACATTGGATTTGCTGATGGTGCTTGTCGTAATACACGGAATATCTCTTCCGCAGCTTGGGTTATCTATTCGCCCTCTGACGAGTTAGTTTCTATGCATGGGGTAAGCCTCGGTCAAACAACGAATAACATTGCAGAATACAGTGCAGTGGTTGAATTATTATCCGAATCTATTTCATTTGGAATTCGACGTTTGATAGTGAGGTTAGATTCTGAACTTGTTGTATTACAGCTTAATAGAGTTTATGCCATTAGAAATCCTGTGTTATTAAGGTTGTTTTTGAGAGTGCGTCTCTTGGAACGTGAATTTGATTACATTGAATATCAACATATTCCAAGGTCTTTGAATACATTAGCAGATGCAATTGCTTCTCGAATGTTGGACAGACATTTACGATAATCATGCAAGTAAATTTAAAAACATTTCATCACATATGTTAAACAAGATAAGCCGGTAATAGTGATATATATAGATAGAAGTGTGTCAAAAAATATATACATCGTCTTCGATCATAGGTTTAAAACACCTTATGATCGGCAAAATGATAGTACAAAAAGTCAAAAATGTCACATGTGACTACAAAAGTGACTAGTCAATCACTGGTGGTGCTCTCTGTACGACACCACTGCGCGGGCTACCTTACGCAAAAATCTCCTAAACGGTCCAGGGACCGCGACTACGAAGCGCTGAAGCCTGATAGGAATGTCGTCCATAGTAGTCTCAGGTATATCTGCCGTGAGACGCTCTAGATCATGCTCCAACTCAGCTAGTACTTCTGCTGTCGCGTCCTGTGGGGCCGGTACCGGTGCAGCTGGATGTAGTCTATCATAAGGCCGGAGGTTGGCTGGACGCTGTGGACCAACATCTGCATTTTGAAAAAGTTTACTATTAGTTTTGAGACGATATATATAAAAAATACAAAAAATACATAACTAGAAAACTTGTGAAAATAAAAAGTACCTCTGTCGTCCCATTGTTCTCCCTGTGGAAGAACCATGTCCGGATCACCTCTGAAATCCATTCCGGCATACGGAAAGTCCTGTATCACAAAAAGCTGGCCCTCTAACCAGTCAAAATAACTATCTGAGAATCGAACTACTGTCGCGCCCTCGTCAGGATGCCGGGCCATCACCGCAACCCATCGTATCAGCTTTGGCTGCTGAGGACCCAAGATATCAACAGTGAGTTGCTGAGGGATCAGCATTGGAATTCTCTCCAAGGCAAAGCTCACGACTATAGGCCCATATCCAAAAGTCTTTAGTCGTCCGTTCTTTGCCTTGGTCAGTTGGCTCTTCATATGAGCCGACACAGCTTCACACCAGTTGAAAATGGTGCCTTGGTAACAGTCAATTGCCATCCGCATTTGGGATCCGGAAGCAATGTGTAAAGCGGCCGCGCCGCAAATTCTGGTAACCGTGAACGCTATGACTTTGAGTTCCGGTAGAGTGATGTGTTTTATCTCTATGCCTTTTGAATGGTGAGCCCCAGGTGTGCACCAATCTCGCGGAGACTATCAAGGGATTGGCCACCCGGCCTAGTCCCCGCAAGACTGAGTTGCTCACCTCTGTTTGGCAAGCCAGTGAGAAAGTATACATCCGAGGGCTCTATCTCGAGCTGGTGCCCTCCTATGTAAAAGCATTGTTCTTGTACGTTCCATCGCTCAACCAGCCATTCCAAGAATCTTACCTGGCCCCTCATGCCCGGTATGGTCCAATATTTGTATAATCCGCATGCTCTTAGGGCATCCAGGGAAGGTTGATGATTTATTGCAGCTTCATCTTCCTCTACATGCTCTCTTTCTCTCCAGTCTAACATGATTAATGCCCTGCATATCAAAAATAGCAATTAGAAATTGATTTGGGAATTTTTGGTGGTTTTTTGAGAGAGTTGGGGTTTTGAAATGCGCGTTTCTCGGAGGACGCACCCCGGCTTTGTAGCACAGGGCGCCCGGACGCAGCTGGCCTGAAGGCGGGCTGCGTCTTCCGACCGTTTTCCCGTATGAGAAAAAGTCGGGGGACGCAGGTCACCCGAAGGGCACCTGCGTCCGCCGAGAGGCGCATTCCAAAACCAAAACCCCCCCAAAAAATGAAACTAAAACCTAAAAATTGATTCTAAACGGATAGAAATGCAGAGTAGGATGTGTAAAATACCTGGATGAGACGGCGTTCGATTCCGACGGTCAGATTTTCCGCAGCGACCACGGGAAGTTTCTTGTCAAAAGCTCCTTTTTCAACCTCAACAGTGAAACGGTAAAAATGACATGGTAAAAGGTCTTTTTATAGGTTTTTTGGATGAATTAGTTCATTTTTTACCATGAAAAGATGTTTTTGAATGTATTTTTGCCTATTTTAAACAGGTATGAGTAATGTGTTGCTTTTGTGCAGGACAAAGGGATTTCGAGGGAAATTGTAATTTTTCACAAACAAAAATATCAGAGTCATCTTTTAAGCCCTTTTCTGACTCCTAAAACATGAAAAGATCGCCGAGTGTTTCTTTTTCACTCGTTAAAACGGAATTAAAAGACGGTCCCCTTTTAGCTCTTTTCTGACCGCAAAATCAGGAAAAGATTGCCGGGTTTTTGTCGTTTCGAACTCGATAAGGAAATAAAACGACGTGTCCTTGATCGCTTTTTACTTTTCAGGTTAACGACACTATTATGAAAGTACTCCTTGGTCGCAAGATCAAGCGGTTCCCCCAGGTATTATTTTATACTTTTTCGGGCTTGAGGGACACAAATATACGAAAAAGTTCAACGTGGAGTCTCCTTTAGTTTTTTCAGACTCTCTAAAATTGAAAAACGCCGAGTTTCTCCTATACTGGGCTCGTTAAACTTTTACAGTAGAGGACCTGTTCAATTACAAACAGGAACGAACCACTCCTTCCTAGGGTTCGAATTTAAACTAGGTTGGACTCGTCCGAAGGATGAGCTTATAATCAAGCATATGTTATCCTCCTCAAGCTTGTTAAAAATAAAGAGGTACTTGCCAGAAATGGTGGGGGAAAAGAGAGAAGAATGAACCTGTTTGTCACCTTTTGTCTCAGAAGAAACTTTATTACCACTCTTGAACACGACACTTTTCATTCACCTGGGTTGGGAAATCTTTTACCTCACAGTTGACCAAATCACTTTGAAAATCTTTAACTGGGTTCAGGGGTTAACTTTGAGTTATTCGTCACCAAGCCATCTGTCGTGTCGTTATGTGTTCAAGAGGTCTGCAAGCAAAACTTTCATCTGCAAAATACTTGTCATCCATTTGACCATCCCTGAGTCAGTCCTTACAGCAACATTTCTTCAACTTGAACAATGATTTCGTGTTGCGGGCTTGCCTGCAACGGGTCGCTTTCTATCGACATCGACACATTATCTAGAAAGATGACTTAGGAATCGACAGTACCTTGAAGTCTGCATGCATCAATGGCAGGTTTCTCGCCTTTGACGTCAGTTTACATCATTGACTTTCGATCAGAGGATTCCGTGAAGTGTTCGACATCAAAACATCTATTCACATTTCACGGGTTGTGCTTGGTACTTTGAGAACCATTGACATTACTGGTGGTTTCTCTCACGCTTGTTAACAGTTTACATCATTGACTGGTAATCAAGTGGTTTCTACCATGTTCGACATCGAATCATTTAATCACATGGCTAGAATCGTACCAATTCGGGAAGTAGAAGTGAAGACCCTGGATCTAGTTTCTACCATCCAGGCTGCGAGGAGTTTTGTATTCATTATCTATGTAGACTAATCATAAACAGATGGCTGCGTCCATACTGTGTCTACAAAAGTCTATAAAAATGATGTACTGCAAGATCATTCCTGTATCAGAATAGTTAGTCCATTAGTTAAAGTTTTGAATCTGAGTATGGGAATGCCTACCTCAGTGATGATATAATCTTATCCATGTATTTTGTGTTGAAAATTGCAGGTTCCAACCAGGCCATCCACAAGGCAATCCTTGAAATGATAAAGCGCTTCACCCTTCCTAGAATTACAAAACCCTATTCTATTCCAGGCTTCGCACTTTAGGGGGCAATCTGTTACACTAAAAAATGTCACCTTGACTACTTACAGTTAGTATGGCTCAAATCAACAGTCATGCTACCCTCTTAGGCAAGTCTCATGCCTCTGTTATCCATCTCAAACTCAAAGAAGAGAGAAAGTCTTGTAAAAACTATGTTTATCTCTGGGGTCGCAGGTTCTCTCTAGCCTTACCTGCGGGGACGCTGACCATGTTCACAAAATATGCGTCCATGGACGCTCTGTATGTTAAGGGACAGGTGCGTCCCTCTGTAAAAGGCAAAATGCGCGAGTTTTATCTTGAAAAAGTTACTTGTGGTTACTTCTAGAACATTCTAGAGGTCGGTTTGATGAAATGGATGCGCCTCCAGTTGGTTCATGTATCTCTATTAGGGGGAACTTATCCCATCAATAAGGGAGCTATCCCACCCAAAGAGGGGGATGATCCCATTGATAGTGGACCTGAATAACCTCTTTACAGCACTATAAATAAAGGCATTGAGCCAGAAGGAGAAGAGGTTGGAGCTATACATTTTCTTTGGGTAAATGCTGCAGGATTTAGGTCTTCCATTAGAGCCTTTGTGAGGAGAGATTGTCTTCACTTGATTCTACTTGGGAGAGGGTGAGCTTTGTCAAAGTAGAGGAAAACCCTTGATGGACCCTGGGAGGAACTTGCACAACACCAAGGCCAGGTTGTAAGAGTTTCTTTGTTTCGTTATTAATACAAACTGGTTTATTTTTCTCAATAGCTTGTGTTAATGAGTTATTTCATGTGTTCCTTGGTCTGCATGTTGAATATATGTTTTATTATATGAAATGCAAGTGCTTGGTAATTGTTTGATTGTTTGTGGTTGCAGGAATTGACTTGAAGGAGGAGCTCATCCGGATCGTCAAGAACGGACTTCAACAACAGCGTTTTGGAATAAGGTAAGCCTAAACACTTGTAGTTTTCATGTTGTAAAAGGTGTATTTAGAGAAAGATCACTCCATTTTGTCTTGTTTGTCATTAGAATGTCTTAGACTTCTAGGAAGGTCAGTCGTGTCCGCACCCTTGACAGATTCCGTGTGACAAAGCGAAAGAGGAAATTTGAGTCTAAATTGGGTAGAAGAAATCCCAAAGTTAGAGTAGAATTTTCCCTGTCATAGTTCAATCCATACATAGATCAAGATGCTCATGCATCTAACATAATTCACTTTTCCACTGGAATCTACATGAACAATGAGAATCCACCTGCCACCAAAGAAATTGCCTCGCCTTGCGAACAAATACCATTAGCCTACTAACTGCATTCTCATCATTTGAACTCCCTCTATGGTTAAAACATTAGGTCTTGAAAATTCCCATGCCTTAGAGATCGAATCAATGATGAAACACATTAAATCTCCCCACCTTATATCTATCAAAGAGCTTCGTACGAAGATGAGAGAATAAATGAAGATCTATCTGATAGAAGATGTTGCCACAGGTAATAAATGTATGGGTCGTGGCTTGCACGCACACCATTAGCCACCTCATCCATGTTGACAGGCCCATCATACCAAATTAAAAATGAATTACTATTAATATTGGAGGAGATAGTGGGCTTAATAAGGGATACCTTAGAGACCTTCATATGATAATTCTATTGGTGCACATATTCAACCACCCTAATGTTGAGAAAAAGGAATAATTCATGGACGCAGAACTTCATGGTATAACTTTCCATCCAGACAAGCCATTGATAATGAACTGACCTACTTCAACAAGACAACCTTGGGTAGCCTGTGCATTCACCTCCTTGTTTTGACTTCTTAAGATGTGATAATAGGTGTTTTGATAAAATAAATCTAGGAGACTAATTATTATGTTGAGAAGGATTCTAAGATGGTTGTTCTTAGGAAGAGAACCCCTTTGGAGGTGTTGAATAGTGATAAGAGGATTTCCTATGATCACTATATTGGAGACATCCTGATCTTTAGCCAATTAGAGGACCAAGAAAGAGCTTGTACCTTTCTGTGAGGTTGTCCATCCTCTTACGTTGTCCCATGAATACTTTACTTCTTGATTTCCCTCGGGACTTAAGAGAATCCCTACCCCTCCTACAACCCCTTCATTTTTAACATTGACATGGAAAAAAATGTGCCATTACATATGTCATAACTCTTTTATAATATTTGCCATTACATATGTCATAACTCTTTTATAATATTTAGTAGTAATATTCTTTATTAAAAACAAAACCAAAAGAAAATGTGAAATTTACATTCTCAAATTGAAACACAAAAAAAATATGTCATTACGTGTGCCATCATTCTTTTATTGATATTTAATAATAACACTTTTTATTAAATATTAAACCATAATTTAGAAGAAAAGTGTGAACTTGAGCTATTGAAGTGTCCAACTATTTAAATAAATATTACAAATTTCAAACACTCCCTTCTAAAGTTGACATGGGAAGTGTCATTACATACATTGCAATCCTAATTTTATTAATAGATTTTAATTAATGCACTCCTTATTAAATGCTAAGCAATGTTGGAAAGTCAAGTTTTCCAACACTAAATCAATATTACAAATTTCAGCAATTACTTTTTAAAATTAAAATGAAAGGTGTCCATATATAATATAATTATATATATTCTTTTAACTAAACGAAGGTGTCATTATATACAATATATAATTATTTTAACAAAGTTTAATAAGATCACTTCTTATTAATGACAAAATAATAAATTAGAAGAGTCCTAAGAGCTTGAGCTTATGAAGTTTCTAAGGCACTAAATATTATAAATTTCAATATTTCTTTTTAAAATTAATACATTGCATTGCATTTCCTTTATATCATTACATGTTTCGTGCTTCATAATTTCTCTAAGTTAATATTACAAATTTCAGCATTCCCTTTTAAAATTAACATTTACATATTGATATTGATATAGAAAAAAACATTACACGTTTCATAACTACTTTAAATTAATAAATTTAGACATTCTTTTTAAAACTAACATAAAATTTCAACATTTCCATTTAAAATTAACCTAATAAGAAATCTCATTACATACTTCATAACACTTTTTAAAAGTCTAATTAGAGCATTTCTATGAAGAAACCTTGTAAAATTGTTCTTATTTAATATTTTAGTAAATTATGTTTAAATTAAATAAATTGATTGGAGCTTTAATCTTTATTTTTAAATTATTTCCTGTTATAATTAAGTTGATAGGATTTTTATTATGAAGTTCTTCCTCACGACATTGTAGCATATTCGCCGGCCTAGAAAGAATATACCAATTCAATGGTGGTTATTGACCCACAATTTATCAACAGTGGTTATTGACTGACAGTTTAAACAAAGACCCAAATGCACATGCTCTTAGCCTTAAGGTGCTAGGGCGTTTAGACAGCCCAGGGATAGGCTAGTATTTCTTACCCTTAACTTCTTGAATTCCCCACTTTCCACAGCCAGAAGTGATCAATTGTGGTGGCCTTAGTGGTGTTCCAGAATTATAGTTATTGACTCATCCATCTTCTTTACACTATCATAACCCAATATTTCCTCTAACATTACCATGGTGCTATATCAGAGCTTTAACTCATCGGAACTTCATTTTCAAAGACATTAGGAAAACACTGAGTTTCGATGTCCTTGGCCCTTCTATGCTTAGCTCCTCCCCATATTTCTCATCACAGGACTACTACCTGTGACCTTCCACTTAGCCTTAAGGTGCCAGGGCATTTTGTTCCTTCTGAGGGTTATTTATCCTTTGTTAAGCGTTTTCTACCCTAGGTCCTTTAAACACTTCTCAACCATGTGCGAGCCCAATATCAGAGCCCCCTTATCGGAAATTTCCAATCACCAACTTCTATAAAGTGCTGAAATATTCAACCTCCAATATGCTGACCTACGATATGACATCATCATATTCCACATGGCACCTTGTGAGTGGTGTCACGTGTCACCCATATTTGACCCCTTAGGCCCCTCAAAACTTCCTACCACATGTCTTGTCCTGTCGCCATGTCATGCTAATGTCAGATAACATTGTAGCTTTATCAGAACCAATCATATGTTGCTAAATGTCTTTATCGGAGCCAATCATATGCTATCATTTCTAGCTTATCGGAACCAATCATATGTTGCCACATGTCCCATTACAGGAGAGAGAAAAGGGCACGTAAACATTTGGTTTTGCGAGGAAATCCTTTGTTAATCTTTAATGGTGCTCCCCAACTGTTTTTAATGATACCGACACCTTATGCATATCGTAGCTTTTTAAAGGTTTTCACCTTAAGAAGTTCTAATTCCTCGACATTTCGATGTGTCGATTCTCTGATATTGGGAGCACTAATGTGCCTAATGCTCTGATGTTGCGATCTCCAATATGCTGGACCTTCGATATGCAATGCGCTGATATACAAGACCTCCGACATCCTGACCTCCAATATGCGGATATTGCGATCTTTAACCTCTGATATGTTGACCTTTGATATGAAGTCATCATATTGCACGTGTCACCTCGTAAGTGGTGCCACATGTCACCCAAATTTGTCCCCTTATGCCCCTCAAAATGCCAAAACTTCTTGCTATGTGTGTTGTCATACCACCACATCATGCTAACGTCGGATACCACTGTAGCTTTATCAAAACCAATCATATACTGCCATGTGTCTTTATTAGAGCCATTCATATGTTTCCATGTGTAGCTTATCGTAACCAATCATATATTTCCACGTGCCCCGCTAGAAGAGAGAGAAAAGGGTCCATTGACCTTTGGTTTTGCGATGAAATAATTTGTTAATATTTATCAACGCTCCTCGGTGGTTTTTAATGCTATTAGTACTTTATGCATATTGCAACTTTTCAAAGGTTGTCACCTTAAGAAGTTTCAATTCTCTGATTCGCCTACCTTCCAATGTGTCGATGCTCCGATATCGCTTTATGCCCTAGGTCCTTTAAACGCTTCTCGACCATGTGCCATCCTAATATTGAAGGCCCCTATCGGAAGTTTCCAATTGCCAACTATTATAAAGTGCCAACATCTTCAACCTCTGATATGCCGACCTCCAATATGATGTCATCACTCCATGTGGCACCCCTTAGGCCCCTCAAAATGTCAAAATTGCCTACCACATGTCTCGTCATACCGCCACGTCATGATGGCGTTAGATACCATTGGAGCTTTATTGGAACCAATCATATGCTACCTTGTGTCTTTATCGGAGCCAATCATATGATGCCATTTGTAGCTTATCAGAACCAATCATATGTTGCCATGTGTCCCGCTCGAGGAGAGAGAAAAGGGCTCGTAAACCTTTGGTTTTGCGATGAAATCATTTGTTAATCTTTATTGGTGCTCCCCGATAGTTTTTAACGCTATCGACACTTTATGCACATCACAACTTTTTAAATGTTGTCACCTTAAGAAGTTTTGATTTTCCGACTTTTCGATGTGTCGATGCTCCGATATTGCGATGTGCCTAATTCTATGATGTTGCAATCGTCAATATGTTGGACCTCCGATATGTGATGCACTGATATGGAGGACCTCCAACATCCTAACCTCCGATATGTCGATATTGTGATATTCAACTTTTGATATGCCGACCTTTGATGTGACATCATCATATTCCACATGGCACCTCATGAGTGGTGCCATGTGTCACCCATATTTGTCCCCTTATGCCTCTCAAAATGCCAAAACTTCCTCCCACATGTCTTGTTGTACTGTCGCTCCATGTTGACATCAGATGCCACTGTAGCTTTATCAGAACCAATCATATGCTATCATGTGTCTTTATTGGAGCCATTCATATGCTTCCATGTCTATATTATCGGAACCAATCATATTTTACCACGTGTCCTACTAGAGGAGAGAGAAAAGGGCCCGTTAACCTTTGGTTTTGTGATTAAATATTTTGTTAATATTTATCGGCGCTCCCCAGCAGTTTTCAACGCTATCAGCAATTTATGCATATTGCAAATTTTAAAAGGTTGTCAGCTTAAGAAGTTCTGATTCTCTGATTGGTCCGCCTTCAAATAGGTTGATTCTCCGATATTTCTTTACTCACTGGGTCCTTTAAACGCTTCTCGACCATGTGCCAACCCAATATCGGAACTCCCTTATTGGAAGTTTCCAATCACCAATTGTTATAAGGTGTCGACATCTTCAACCTCTGATATGCTGACCTCCAATATGAAAGAATCACTCCATGTGGCACCTCATGAGTGGTAACACGTGTCACCCAAAATTGTCCCCTTAGGCCCCTCGAAATGCAAAAACTACCTACCACGTGTCCTGTCATGCTACCACATCATTTTGACATTAGATGTCATTGTACCTTTATCAGAACTAATCATATGTTTCCATGTGTCTTTATCAAATCCATTCATATGTTGCCATATGTAGGTTTTCAGAACCAATCATACGCTGGCATGTGTCCCGCTAGAGGAGAGAGAAAAGGGCCTGTCAACCTTTGGCTTCGTGAAGAAATCCTTTGTTAATATTGTTAATATTTATCAGTGCTCCCCAATAGTTTTTAACGCTATCGACACTTTATGAACATTAGAGAGGCAAGGTGTATCGAGAACCTGCTAACCATATAAGTGATACAACACTCCCTCTGACCTTCGATATTCTCTCCATGTCAATATCGCAATGCACCTCCCCCTCCAACTTTCGATATGTTCCAACCTCTGATATCCATCTGCACTCGCCATTTGTCACACTTTGGTTTCGACATTGCAATATATCAGTGGTATTACTTATACGTGGCAAGAACTGAGTAGTATTGGAGGTAAGCTCATCAGAACTTTTGAAATGAGACAAAATGAAATAGTTGCAATATTGGGCGGGTCCAATATGGAGTGGATTCGATATCACATTCAACTCCCTTCTTCTCTTTACACAACTTAGAATTCAAAGAGACCAAACCCCAATCACATAAATCACAGATCTGTGAAATAATCTCCTATTCTAATAATTCCTCTCTATTCTATTCTCTACTATGTCTTGTGCATTACACCCCCCCCCCTCGACTCATCCAAAAAATCATATTGATACAGGGAGTAATAGTAACAATCCCCCCCATATCTCCCAACATCAGAGTTTATTAAAAGAATATAGATATGGAGGTTATGCTTCTGTTGGAGCTCTTGTTCAATATAGATTTCCATGGTTATGAAAATGCCCAGCTTGGTTAGCAGTTTGATAAGATTGTACAACTTGCATTGAAATGATAGGTGGAATTCACAAACATGGTGATCTTTGAATAAAAACTTCAACAACCCCTACCTATTTTAAGTTTGTTTCATGCCACCTGGAGGATTTTCTTCGAGAATGTTGACTAGATGCATTGATTCTCATCGAATCTATATGCCTCTTTGTTATAACAAAAAATAAAATTAGTTGTAAATAAAGGATTTTTTATTAAAATAGCGAAAATAGGTCAAAACTGTTTAATACATATAAAACATCATTTATGCCATGAGACCCTTTTTAAATTAATTAAGTGGTTTTTTATTACATGGCAGGAGATAAGTGGTATCAGAGGTGATGATGTAGGAAGACAAGTGGCGAGCACAAAGGTATGTCGGAGATTGTCCAATATCAGTAATTTCTATCGTGGTTACATACGAGAGCTCCAATATGCAATGGACATTATACCTTTATAGACCAGAATTAATAAGATATCGGGTCCAACATATTGGAGCCTAGTATCGGAGATCAATGATATGAAGATATCAGAGTATCGGGGATGTCATATATCAGAGGTCAGAAGGATTGATTATCGTAATATCAACGGAGTGCCATATTGTAATATCAACGATCATAGGGATATGAATATCAGAAGTCGGAGAGGCAAGGTGTATCGACATATCAGAGTGAGAGGTTATATCATTATCAGAGATTTGAAGGAGTATTGTATTGGAGTTTTTAAAATCTTGTTCAGTTGAAACTCTGCAATAACTATTGACCCTGCCAGGAGCGGGAGTAATGATTTGGCAAGTGGGTCCTCCCATCGGCTATATGGTTGGAATTTAGGTTTTGATTAATTTTTAATATATGACATAAACCATATAAATATGAGTTTAGACTTTGAATATTTTTAATATAGCTCCAATACTATATCAATATGTGTGTGTGTGTGTGTGTGTCACTTGTTTTAAGCCTTCGACTATGACACTTTTAAATGTGAAAAGTTTAAATCTTCTTTTAAATACTAAGCCATTACATAATAAAAGACTTGGTCTCAGGGGCTACGAAATGCATGATACGAAATAAAAAATAATATTTACAAAAAAATAATTATTTACAAAGAGACAAATTTATAACATAAAAGTTAAAATACATTATATATGGCCAAAGCAGTGAAAAACATCCAATCTTCAATTAGGCGTTATTTGCAAACCAAATGTCCAAATGAGATCAAACGAGTTTTGATAGAAAAACAAATCGAACTCATCAGAGCAATCCAATTTCTCAATAGTCAAATTGTAATATGACCAATCATTTAGTTAAAGAATCCCCATAATGAGAATTAAGTGAATAGTAGACGGGGGTGTGTTTTTACCACGACACGGTCTTGGAAAAAAAAAAAAAAAAAAACCTAACCTAAATTAACAAAATAAATGTTTTTAGATATTCTTCTTATAGTTGGTAAGTTGTTAGTCAGAAATCCCCAAGAACAATTGAAGTGAGGATTCAAAGAACCTTTGTTGCTTCCCAATAAGTAGAGGTGAGGACTCCTTAGAGAATTACTCTGTTTTCAAGAAATGTCGTTACTCAAGTTAATTTCATTGATATTCTCTGGAAATGAAATTAAATTGTTGTTACATAACTTCAATGTAAAGTCATATGGAATACAAATTAATATCGGCTCTTAGATATGTAAAATTGACGTTCCCTCAATGAAATGCAAATCCTTGCAGGAATGCTATTTGAGAATAAAAATATAACATTTATATTATATCAATGTTGGTAACCAACTTGCCACGGAACTCTAAGAAATTACTCCTTCCTTAGGTTTTACATGTCTGTGGTCATTAAAAGCTAATTTGGATTAACTATTTAATCAATATTACTTTCATCATTTAAGGGAATTACTTCCAATTTTACTTATTAATCTATATTAATAAGTAACATTGGAAAATTGTAAAAGCATGTCAACTCAATAAAAATCAGGTACATTTACTTAATAGCCTTATAGTTTACATTATATTAGAGTAATACGTATGCAATGTGTTATCACTGAAAATTCTGTTGCCAAAATTGCTCAGACTAGCTTAAGGACAAAGTGTTTTCGCAGCGCATAAATTCTTTAGCAGTTTCGCAGCGCAACCTGTTTTAGTGATTTCGTAGCGAAAAACACCGACTTTGCACTAACTGCGCTACGAAATGGGGAATTCGTGCTGATCCATAGCAGCTGTCATGCAAAATAGCTCTGGGGTGAATGCACTTTACAGGAGGCATGTTCTCAAGTTCCTGCGTGTATGCTTGTCATCAGTTCTGAATCTGAAGGTGACAGTTTTAGTGATTGCAAGGTACTACCTCAGGTTAAAAGCACCCTTGTTGTTTATCCCATGGTAGCTGTTATTCAATGAAGGAACGAGATTGCTCGGTTCACTGCTGAAGGAGGCACCAAAAACCTGACCTTTTGGTGCAGTACATGGAGAATATCTATGCACCTGTACTAAGCACACCAGCAGTGAAAGTTACAGTCCTATTGGTGTTCAGTGGTTTTGCTTCTGCAAGCATTGCATTAACTACAAGTTTTCAACCAGGTTTAAAGAAACAAGTGGTACTTCTAAGAGACTCTTATCTCCAGGACTATTTCAATAACATATCT
Source organism: Pinus tabuliformis (assembly GCA_031772625.1). Lineage (NCBI taxonomy): Eukaryota > Viridiplantae > Streptophyta > Pinopsida > Pinales > Pinaceae > Pinus > Pinus tabuliformis. The sequence goes on from CM062818.1 coordinate 140,431,011, forward strand.
GAGTTTAGGTTCAACATATATCAGAGTTTTCCATTCAAACTCAAGTAAGGCAGTTAGCACTCGTCCTGTACCTTTCCATTAATATTTTCAAGCTCTATTATGGAAATGAGGGCCTTTTTGAGGCCATCACTGGTTATGGTCTTCGCGGGTCTTCAATGGCTCTTTTGGAAGAGTTGGTGGAGGAATTTACACTATAGCTGATAATGTTGGTGATAATGTTGGAGACATAGCTGGCATGGGCTCAGATTTGTTTGGATCTTATGCTGAAGCCTCCCTGTACTGTTCTTGTGGTGATATCCATCTCATCATTTGGCATTGATTATGATTCTACGGCCATGTGTTTCTCCCTATTTATCAGTTCAATGGGTATTGTGATCTGCTTGATTACAACACTGCTTGCTACGGACTTATTCGAGATCAAGGCTGTTAAAGATATTGAACCTACTCTGAGGAGACAGCTGTAGGTGATGTTTTCTACAAGCATGTTTCTCTGTTTTAAGTAGTCAACTTCCAGGAGGTATTTAGAGCAGCTGAAAGAATATTTTTGAAAAATGAAAGAGGTTTTTATTCCTAACATACTGAACTAAAAAAACCTCTTTCAGTTTCTTCAAATTGATTATGAGCTGGGAGAAACGGGTGACTAAAAGTTGCGCTACGAAACTGCTGTAGGTGCAGTTTTTAATTTCCTGTTTTACACATCTTCTTCAAGGATCGATTCTGGGCAGCTGGAGTAGTTTTTAAAAAAACCAAGAGAGGTTTTTGTTAAGCACGGATTGGTTCACAAAAACCTCCTTCAGTTTTTCCAAAAACGTTTTCTGTGAGAAGTTATGAGCTCTGTCCCAAAACATATTTTTCAGCCAGAACAGCAGTTTCGTAGCAGCTGAAGCTAAATAACCCAATCTCAATCACTAGTTTGAACTGCAAGTGGAAATTTTGAAAAGGAGACAAGGAAATGTGCATCAGCAGTAAAATTGTTTACCAAGTTCAAGTGCATAAAGAGTAAATACGTTGTAGGTAAACAGAGTTATCTTCAATAACTAAACCAGCATGATAAGGACCTTTTCAATCTACTTGCACAGGTTTTTGGCAATGGTAGCTGTGTCACTTCTGATTCAGATATTAAAAGACAAGACAAATCTGGTGCTCCTTTTTAAGGCAATGAAACTGAAGATAAGGTATACAAACATTGAGACCTTTACTGAAGACTGTGTTTTTGAAATTACACAGCAGTTTCGTAGCGCGCTACGAAACTGCTGTAGGTATTGTTTTATGATGAAGACAAACAGTTTGATGGTGGGAGCAAGATTAAACTGAAAGGAAACGTCCAAGGAACATAAAGGAAACCACATGAGGCTATCCTAGCCATTCAGATAATGACAAGTGTGCCTTTTTGTAAAGGTGAAATATTTTGTCTCAAGTTAAAACTTTTATAAAGGTACTTTATGACCAGTTAGGGTTTGGCAGAAATGGAATACGAGGAGTATTGTTTGGTTGGCACACCTGTCTACCAAGGAAGCCTCCAGCATATCAGGAGCATGGTGTTACCCTATTCTCTTGGGTTATTAAAGGATTAAAGTATCCACTGCTGCATACTCGGTGATGGGGGACCAGAACCGAAAATTTAGGGATATTTTCAGCCAATACAGAACAGATCAAAGCCTTCGGTATTCAAAGCCAGCATGGGACATTAATTGCCCATCTTATGCCATCTCATGCCATCACAGCCACCGCCAGAAGGAGAGCAGCATATCAAATACCGACAAACAGGGGCCTATGTTTCAGGATAACAGAAAAGATGTGTCATGGAAAACAAACATGGAGCATTAAAGGTTTATTACAGCTATCTCAGCCAAACTCCAGATGTCAGAGAACGAAAAGGATTGAAGATCAAGGCTGTTATGGAGTTTAAGTCCTATTTAATTTAGAAGTCTAGAAGATTTAGTGGAATTAGAACTTTAATTGTTTTATGATTCCAGCGCTGTCAATTAGTAATCAGCTGTAATTATTAGTTAGTTAAAAGTTAGTAGGTGTCATCATAGGCAATCATCGAGCTCCCCTCATGTTGGAGGAGGAAGCTCGAATGAGATAGAATAAGCACTTTATAAATAGCTGAAACAGAGATAGACAAGGGGTTGGATATTTTGAAGACTGTTTTGGCTTGTGTGTAAACAGAGTTTTAGTAATACAGAGGACTGTTTTTCTTCTCAGGATTCACAATGGATCTTCTTGTTCAAATGTGTGATGGTATAGTTTATGTAATGTTCTTTTACAGTTTGGTAAATGCATAATCACTCAGAACTCATGGATCATGCTCTGACTTCCTGTATGCCTTTGCAAACTGTGGTTTCATGTAAGTATGTTTGAACATTTAGATGTAAAGTGCCCTGACTTCTATGAAAGATAGTGTTGTTGTTTACTGAGATATGAGTGACTCCATAAGCCCAATGGGAATCAATTCAATGTTGTCCAGCCAATATACTTGTTTATGTGTCTTATAAGAGTTAGCCATCTTGTCATTAGTCTACATTCATAACCTTTGAGAGAGCCCTCTCAGACTAAGGAGGCTAAGCCTTAGTCAAAAGCCTGGTTTGAAATAGTTACACAGAGTCTTGCTGATTGGCAGCCTTCAGTACCTGATTTTGTGATAACACAATGCATACCTTAGAGTTATAGTTTATCTTTCATTTATTCATGTATTATACACTTGTTCTGTAAAAGGATAACTAGTCCCATTATACTAGTCGGAACCACCACTTCAACATATATAAATCTAAGTTACAAATCTTTACTTCATGGATTTCCCCAAATGTTGATCACAGCGTTTTTCCACCAAATAAAACAAATATATACTGACAATGTTTTCCAATATTTTATTTCTTTTTTTTTGTAAACTAGGGAGAGACCTTCTTTTTCTATTATCGCAAATTGAAATCACTACATGCTTGTGGTGATCTCAACCCACCCCGAGGGGAAACCGGGTTTATTGACCACCTTAAGTTTTTTATAGCTATCCAAAAATAAAAGGTTCTCATTCTGTCTTTCCATGCTTTATACACATCACCCTTATGGCTATTAAAATTGGTTTTTGTCTGCATACTAGAATAACAAAAAGTCCTACAGATAAATAACTATAACTAGAGAGAGATTTTATAGAAACCTCTAATTATCATGCTTTCTCTACTGGTTCGCTGTGCCTGCCTGTTGCTCCTTCTCCTTTTTGAGTCCCGATCCACTCGCTTGTAACTGCTGCTGAATTTCGTCCATCTTCTTATCCTGCATGAACAAGGTGATTTGGATGTTCCTTAGCTCCTTTTTCAGATTTGGTATCCCTTGGGATAATTCTGCCATTTCCATGGCCACTTGTTCCATAGCCTTGGCAAGCAGTCTCTTCATAACCCAATAGATGTGAAGAGATTGTTTGTATAGTGTCATGCGACCACGCGTATTGCCCGGATCCGGGAGGAGATATTCCCAGTCCTCTAATTTCGACTCCGACTAACCCTGAATTGCCTCCTCTTCCAGCTGCTTGATAATCCTCCTGATTTTTGGATTGGTATTTTTGCAATAAGCCCTTTCAGCGAACTGCACTTTCCTGCCTATAGATTTCCTCCCCCTCCTGACATTCCCTGTTACGCTGTCCTCTCCGATTCCTGCCGTTCCTCCTCTGCCTCTTCTTCCTTGCCCGCTTCTCTCTCCAGCTCCTCCTCTTCTCCTATATCCTCCCCTGCCTCGCCTTCTTCTCCCTCCTGCCGGACTTCCGCATTCCCCTTCTTCCTCCTGTTCCTAATAGCCCCCTGCGTCATCTTTTCCTCTTTTCGGAACCTTGGCCCTTCCTAAACTTCCTGTCCTGCCGAAATTCTCACTCCCTGGTTCTCCTTTCTCTCTATCAGAGTCGAACATCTCAACGTCGTCCTCTGAGTCATCATGGATTGAGAGAATTTCCTTCTCTGTATCCACCTCCATTATTCCTTTGCCTTTTTCTTCTCGGTCCCCTCGGCCTTGGTTTCCTCCCTCTGTCTTACTCCTCGTCCATCTTCTTGAGGTCATTCTGCTCCCCTCAGCCATATTCTCCTTGCACTCTGACTTCCTCCTCTGAATTACTGCTCTCTCTTCCAGATTCCTAATCGTCCTCCTTCTTCGTTCTGTGTTCGTCATTGCTTTGCCAATTTTCCTCGTTCTTCTACATGCACCTTTCTTGTTCCTTCATTTCTGCCACCTCTTCTCGCTTATACCTCCCCTCCTCCTTCGCCTCTTGTGGTTTGCCTCCCTTTTCATCTTTCTGCCCATTTCCTCCATGCTATCATGTCTCTGTCTAGTCCCTGACACCCTGACAAATCTCCCCTCCTCCATCGGTACTCTACCATCTCCTCGCCTTGAGATGATATCCTTTGCCACGATCCACTTGTCCTCGCTCATCATGACCTGATCACCGCCTGCTTGGTCCTGCATGCTAACTTTCCAAGCATTAATTATCTTGTGCGCTGCCGTTCTCATTAAAAATAAGTTATTCCATTTTGTAGTCATATCGACATATCTTCGCGCCCTTTCCATCCAAATGCTAATATATTATCCACTACTAATGAACTAGACAATGAATAATTTATAGGGTACTCATATTGTAAAACAATAAAACATTAAAACCTATTCGAGGTAAATAAGTTACATAAAAGAGTGCATTATTGTACTTTGTCTCTTTCTTTTTTCACATAGACAAATCCCTGTAGAATTCTCCAGTTTATATACTTCGGTGTTGTCTCTTCAGTCACAAAGGATTACCTACCTATCACACGTATATTAATGTATATATTAATTTTAAAGAGATCATGTGTCATGCTAACTATATTTAAAAATAAAATGTATTTTCTTCAACGAGTGATTAAGAATAAATTCAATAACAATATATTAATTTTTTTTAATATATTTTCCTCGACGAGTGATTAGGAATAAATTCAATAACAATAATTTATTAATTAATTAATTATAATTATATCTTTGGGAAGATAGAATCAACTCTATAACACTTTAGAGATACATCAATAACTAATTTTTTTTAAATAGGCTTTAATTATAATTATTTATTTCGAAAGATAGGAAAGATGAGAGTAAATGTACAATTTTAAAAGAAGCTAAATTTTACTTTCTTAATCACCATTAAAAATAAGAAAATTGAATGGTCATACTGAAATATAGGGATTTATTAATCAATGTTATGGAAACAACACTAACATGTTAAATAATTTATTCATTAGTGGTAAAAATGTCTCAATTCTTATATAAAAATTGGCACTAGAATGGCTAGACAACCTCTATCTTGGGTTTTTATGATAACATCTACACATGTTATTGACTCAAATATAGATTACATAAAGAATGAGAATGCAAAGAGGTGAGAAAATAATAACATGAGAGATCAACCTTAAAGAAACTAGTTAGACTATTAAAATAATAGGCCTTGCTCCTCTCAAAATCTCTACAAGAGTTCTTTAGAAAAATATCAGTCCCCTAGAGTTGTTGATGCCCCCTCTTATAAAGTTTGTCTCCCATATCACTCACAGGTTGTCTTGCACTTCCCATTAATTTGTTAGGCTTGGCGGCTAATTCTCCTACTAGCTATGCGAAATTAAGAAGGTAGTGGGAAGGTGCAACCATGAATGATTATATGCTCATTTCCACCCCTTATCTACTTTGGAAGTCAAAACATTTTGAGATTATACATGTAGTCCCATTTTCTCAATAGGTGACCTTGGTCAAGTTGTCAATTAATATTAAAGAACCACATATGCAAGTGAAATTTGAGCAAGTTGCAAGATATCATGTGAGGCGCACAACTCAAGTTTCAACTAGTGACTTTTGACTGGGTGTTTTCTATTCTTTTGGACTTACTTAGAACCATGTTACAAGATGATCATACACCTTTGTAAACCCTATGACACATTTTTTGGGAAGTTTTCTCACCCCACAAAATTCTAACGGCTTTTCCAAATTCATTTGGTTTATAAAAATTATTTGGGATAATGTCTAAGTGATGAGGTTTATGATGGTCATGATGGCCACCAAACATTGAATATTTCTTAAGATGCCCAATATCATTAAGTCACATATGTTGAAAATTAACATTCAAACTTAGTTTTTTGGAATTTAGATTGAAAAAAAAATACCCTCACCAACCATTAAATGTGAATGAAAGCACCTCTCCCTTTAATATAGAGCAAACCATCCAAAAAATAAAAATAAAAAAACTTAAAGTAAAAACATTTTGAATATTACAAAATAAAAACTAAATAAAAAACTTAAAATGAAAACATTTTGAATATTACAAAATAAAAAATAAATTAAAAAAATATATATCTTGAAGCATAAGAATACTAAAACCCTTAAATACCATGAAGCATAAGAATACTAAAGTGAATACACTACTCCTCCCAGTCTCAACTTCACTTTCTTATGCAATTACTTGAAATTGCAAAATAAGGTTACGTTATAAAAAAACACATTTTAGATTTTCAAATTCAATACAATAATTCAATAATTATGCCCACTATTATTCTTTATCATTATAATAATATTACTTTTGTAACACATTTTTTAAAAAATGTAAAATAAATATACCAACTCATTAAAATATGAACCAACCAACAATAATATGTACATCATATTATTGTAAAGTATTATTTTTTAACACATTTTTTTTAAATTTAAAATAAAAACTCAAACCCATTAAAATATGAACCAACCCATTAGAATATGAACCATCACATTATTGTAAAGTATTATTAACTAAATGTAGAATGAGATTTCATTCTAAAGTAGATCTCAAGCCATCCCAAAATGATAAGCCATCTGTTTGAATGATATAATTACTGAAAATATTATTAATAATTACACTGTGGTTTTTAAAATAATTTAATATGTGTTCAAAATCTCATTAGATTATTAAGAATTAATTTAATATGTGTTCAAAATCTCATTAGATTATTAAGAATTTATATAAAATATAGACATGTAGAAACATCAAAATACTGTGTTTGAATTGAACATTTTAAGAAAAAAAAAAAGATTGTCTAACTAGGATCTAGCTTGGGGATGATCATTTTCCCTAACATGGGAAACTAGATGGTCTCCCTAAGAGTCTTGAGACCCATTTTTAACAATAAAATACCAAACTAGCATATGAAAAGGACAATAGAATAACATAGACTAATTGAAAGTGATCGGGGTCATGTTGAAAATTACTTGAATGGATCACCCTAAATTTTCAATAGCCATGGTGATCTTTCCCATTCAACAAGTGTCCCTCTAGTACTAATGTTGACTTCCTATTGTGGTGTCTCTTCTGTCATATCATTTGTTGTTGCTACCTTGCTGACAATGGCTCGCTCCTTTGCCTCATTGACTAATGAACCTAGTTTTCTTGATTGCTTCTCCTTCCTTTATAGAGACCCCAACTTCTCAGGGGCGAGTGGATTTGCCCCATGAAAGATCAAATCTGGGGAACTCAAAGAAGAGGGATCTAAGTTGTTTGGGGAGTTGGATGAGGGAGGAGTTGGAGGTGGTGGAGGGTACTAGATTCCTAGAGCACTAGCCAAAACTCCCAGAGTCAACCGAGCTTGAACTAGATGGAAATCATAATCAGTAATCCTGGCCTCCCCAACACACAAAACTTCTTCCTGGTCCCTCAAGTGCTGAGTGAGAAAATTTCTAACCACCTAATGACCATCCCCTGTATTTCTTATTTCCTCATATTCTATTATCACGACCATTCACCTGAAGTTTTGTGGCATGCCCTCATCAAATTGATATGCTTCTTGTCCATGCCATGGAGGAGGAGGTTGGCAACCGCTTCCTCTCTCTCCTCTCTTGGAGAAACCACTTTTATGAACCAAATTTGTCTAGTAAGAATGACCTTTTCGATTCCTCCATGCTTTGTGTCCCTCTCCGATTTTTTAACGTTGGAATGAATAGCCCACTTGTGGAGCTCTGCAATTATTTGAACTAGTATTCATGTGCGGAATAAGGTCAAGGTCTACTTCAAAACTTGAAATTAAATGTGTGGTTCTTGATATCTAGGTACCCCATCCCTTGAAATGAATGTGGTTGGTGAGGATAGAAAATGGGGAGCACTATCATTCCCTAACTTTAAATGTACTATAGTGAGCTAGCATGGGATCATGCGCTACCACCAGTCATTAATGGGGCACCTAGATCATGGGAATATAATTCAACATTACTCATGAAGAAGTGGAAGAAATTAATTTCATTATTGTAAGTACCATATAAACCATAATTTTTTTGTGTAATGCAATTCAATGAATGATTATGTGTTCTTTATGCTTGATACAAAATAATGAACATAGTAGAGCATATGAAGTTAGTCAAAAAGATATACAAATTATAAATGAGAAAATAGATATTAAGAGAGGATGAAAGTAGGTAAACAAATAAGGAATTAAATTTCAAGAGAGGATGAATGTCCTTGATGATTAGATTTGAAGTTTTAGTTTTCTTAAAGATTTAAAATCCATTGATTAGGTTGGAAGTTTGATTAATGTTGTATATAAACTTAAATTTCTTTATTTTCTTTTTTCTTTTCAGTATTAGGATAATCGATAGACTTGTCGCCTATCAATAAGGAGGCATGAGACTGAGTTGGAGGGACTTCCCCTATACTCCTAAGCCATAATACGAGACCCAAAAATTTCATATAGGAGGCTACTACTTACATACATCTTACTGACAACTCTACAACTATAAGCACATATAAATTGTCTAAACAAAAAATCAACTTTACAAAAGGCGATTATAAATCATGGAGGGGAGTCAATGGACCTCTATCCGATGGGAAAACGAAATTTCTAATTCTTGTGTTGCGTTGCTCATTGTCATTTCTCTGAGATTGGAATCATGCAAGTTGACAACTAATGGCCTCGGTCTCATCTTCCTATTGGTTTAGTTTATCTTGGAGATGTTTCATTTCGTCAACCAAAAAGAGGATAGTATTTGATTGTTTATGAATCTTCCTTTAAAGGTCATCACTCTTAAATTCCTAGTCGACAGGGGGTTGAGGACATGAATTACATACATTGGTGCATCCCATGGAAACTAGAATAAAGCCATTGTTCTCCATAAGATTTAGGAAGCGGGAGGAGGAGATAAAATTCAAAGTCATAGAGTGACAAATGGGTTGGGATAATGATCCTAGAGGGCTAGGAGATAGGATGGATGATCCAGGTGGCTTTCGGAAGGCTAAAGAGTAAAAAAAAATGGATTTCGTCGAAACCAAGACCAAAATGTAGAGCACATCAACTTGAATCCAACAATGTAGACGACACTCAAATATGACTTTGTACATGCAAGTTATTGAAAGACAAAGTTCAATTCAGAGAGAGCACTATTTTTGCCGCCAACTAAATTTGGAGGCTCACTAAATCTGGCAGGATCCGCTAAAATTGGCAACAACTAACTCAATGACAGTTTGGAACTTAGCGGTTGAAAGAAGTGGTCAAATGGTTGCTTACTTAATTTTTCCATGACCCCTAAAAATATGGCAACATTTTTTTATTATTGACAATGAAATTATATATATATATAGATAGATAGATAGATAGATATATAAAATAAGATGGCAGGCTCAACGGACCCAACAACCTTATTGCCCATTAAACAAAACATTATATATGCAGGGTTCGATGGGGGTCGAACCCGGCCAACCCAGCCAATGAGCAGCCCCATAATTGAATACAACCACCAATTCATACAAAATCCAAACGAAAGTAAAACCAACTGGCATAAAATAAAATGAAAAACCTTGTTTTCTAAGAAAAATATGTCACAAGCATGGCTTGAACCCGAGACCCCGCCGGGTCATATGTCCTTACCACAAACATGCCAATTGAGATTCCAGCAAGGCTGGCTTTGAAATTGACACAACGAAAATGGTATATAGGTGACTTCTGCCATGCGAAGGAGAACACGGGTGGAACAACAATCACGAATTAGAACTAGGCTGAGGGGGTCCTGCGCAGGCACATTTATCGAGACAAGAATATTTTGTGGAATATTTCACAAATATATTCTAGGAGAATATTCTAGATTCTGAAGGAACATTCTTGTGGCAAAATATTGAGGAATCTAAAAGATTCCCTAGTGCCAAATTTTGATAGTGTTAGAAATATGCCAAGTTTATACTCATATAAACTAATTTTTCACTAGGAGTCTAATGGTGTAGTCTGTTTCTTCATTTGAGCCGCCAATTTTCTTCCCATCTCTAAAAGAGAATTTTGTGAGGAATCTAAAATATTCCCAGAGAGCCTAGATTTGACCGTGACAGAAAGGGGTCCTCCTTATACTCAATTTTCACAACTTTTAACTAGGAATTTGATGGTGTAGACAATTTTTTGATCTGAGCAGTTGATTTTCAAAACATCCCAAATATAAGGTGTATTTTTGTCATGTATTCATTTGATTTTATTGTTGATGAATGAAGAGGCATCCCCACTTTGAGCAGTGCCTGGAGGCGTATTCCACATTAGACGAACTCGGTTACCAATTTTTGTGTGTTCCTTGTTTTTAAGGTTTCCTTTGATTTTACTCTTCTTTAAAGTGTATGCACATGTGGTTTTCATGCTCTTTTTACATGAAATTCTCTTATTACATCATTGAATTAAAATATATCAGATCAATGGAGTTGCCCACAATAGGAGGCAAAAATAGGGAAGGGAAGGTTATCCTCATAGAAATGACCAACCAAAATGGAGGGCCAAGATACCGGAGGTACAAGAAGTGCTTTAGACCAAAAGATAAGCAGGAAATAGCCCAAGAGTCTGGTCACAACAAGATTGAAAAATATGCAATAATGAAGTGAAGATTTAAATTGGAGAAAGGGTATCTTTTAAAAACCCGTAAGCTCAAGATTTCCTACAGCTGATCACACGTCAATTTCCCCAATTCAGAATCGACTTTGACCATAGAATAAGAGGTTGGAAGTACACATGATGGCAGAGGATACCCTAATTCAACTGAAAGAACCATTGAACCGACTTGAAAATACTAAAAAATAACCGCTTGTGTCTTCTAAAATACCCCCAACATGCCATAAAGGAAACATTCCCCACTTCTTACCAACCGAAAGAGGAAATTTGAGTCCGAATTGGGTAGAGGAAATCCCAGAGTTTTAGAGTAGAATTTTGCCAGCCATAGTTCAATCCAGGCATATATCAAGATGCCCATGCATCTGACATAATTCACTTTTCCACTGGAATCTACATGAACAAGGAGAATCCACTTGCCACCAAAGAAACTACCTCGCCTTGTGAACAAATACCATTAGCCTACTACCTACATCCTCATCATTTGAACTCCTTCCATGGTTAAAACATCGGGTCCTAAAAATTTCCATGCCTTATAGATCGAATCAGTCACGAAACACATTAAATCTCCTCACCTTGTATCCATCAAAGAGCTTGGTATGAGGATGAAAGAATAAATGAAGATATGTCCGGTAGGAGATGTTGCCACATGTAATAGACGTATGGATGCATGGCTTCCATGCACACCACTAGCCCCCTCATCCATGGTGATAGACCCACCATGCCAAATTAAAAATGCATTATTGTTAATATTGGTGGCGACGGGGGGCTTAACAAGGGATACCTTAGAGACCTTCATACGATAATTCTATTGGTGCACATATTCAACCACCCTAATGTTGAGAACAAGGAAGAATTCATGAATGCATAACTTCATGGTATAACTTTCCATCCATACAAGCCATTGATAATGTATTGACCTGCTTCAAGAAGATAAGCTTGGGTAGCTTGTGCATTCGCCTCCTTGTTTTGACTTCTTAAGATGTGATAATAGGCGTTTTGAGAAAATAAATCCAGGAGACTAATAATTATGTTGAGAAGGAGGCTGAGATGGTTTTTCTTAGGAAGAGAACCCCTTTGGAGGTGTTGAATAGTGATAAGGGAATCACCTATGATCACTATCTTGGAGACGTCCCGATCTTTAGCCAATTAGAGGCCAAGAAAGAGCTCGTACTTTTCTGCGAGGTTGTCCATCCTCTTGCCTTGTCCCCGTGAATACTTTACTTCTTGGTTTCCCTCGAAACTTAAAAGAAGCCCTCCCCTCCTATGACCACTTCCTTTTTAACATTGAGATGGAAAAAATTATGCCATTACATGTGTCATAACCCTTTTAATAATATTTAGTAGTAATATTCTTTATTAAATACCAAACCAAAAGAAAGATGTGAAATTTCCCTAATAAAATTGAAATAGAAAAAAAATGTCATTGCATGTGGCATCACTCTTTTAATGATATTTAATAATAACACTTTTATTAAATATTGAATAATAATTTAGAATAGAAGTGCAAACTTGAGCTAGTGAAGTGTCCAACGCTTTAAATCAATATTAAAAATTTCAACATTCCCTTCTCATGTCCAATGTCATTGCATGTGGCATCACTCTTTTAGTGATATTTAATAATAACAGTTTTTATTAAATATTGAATAATAATTTAGAATAAAAGTGCAAACTTGAGCTAGTGAAGTGTCCAACGGTTTAAATCAATATTAAAAATTTCAACATTCCCTTCTAAGATGGACATGAGAGGTGTCATTACATGTTGAGCAATAATTTAGAAAAAAAGTTTGAAAATTTGAACTTTTAAATGTTCCAACACTAAATCAATATTACAAATTTCAACATTTACTTTTAAAATAAAATAGAAAATGTCATTATATATAATATAATTCTACTAACAAAGTTTAATTAAAACACTTATTAATAACAAAATAATAATTTAGAAGAGCAATAAGAGCTTAGCTTATGAAATGTCTAAAGCACTAATCAATATTATAAATTTCAATATTTCTTTTTTTAAATTAATATATTGCATTGCATTTCCTTTATATTTTTACAGGTTCCGTGCTTCATAATTTCATAATTGTTCTAAGTCAATATTACAAATCTCAACACTCCTTTTTAAAATTAACATATTGATATAAAAAAAGTCAGTACATATTTCATAACCATTTTAAATTAATATTAAAAATTTAAACATTCCTTTTAAAATTTTAATAAAATTTCAACATTCCCTTTTAAAATTAACATAATAACATAAGAAAGCTCATTACATAATTCATAACTCTTTTTTAAATCTAATTAGAGAATTTCTACATAGAAATCTTATAAAATTGTTTTTATTTAATATTTTAGTAAATTAGGTTTAAAAGAAATAAATTAATTTGAGCTCCAACCTTTACTCTTAAATTAATGCTCGTCATAATATATGATCCACTACTAATGAATTGGACAATGAATCATTTAGAGGGTGCTCATATTGTAGAAAATACAACATTAAAACCTATTCGAGGTAAATAAGTTACGCAAAAGATTGGATTATTTTATTCTTTTTCTCACATAGACAAATGCCTTTAGAATTCTCCACTATATATATTTCGGTGATGTCTCTTCAGTCACACAAGATTACCTACCTATCACACTTATATTAATGTATATCTCAATTTTAAAGAGAGCATGTGTCATGCTAACTATATTTAAGAAAAAAAATGGTATTTTCTTCAACGAGTGATGAAGAATAAATTCCATAACACTTTAGAGGCATATATATATTTTGGGAAGATAAAATAAACTCCATAATATTTTAGAGGAATATAAATAACTAATTTTTTTTAAATAAGTTTTAATTATATCTATATATATTTGAAAAAATAAATTAGATGAGAGTAAATATACAATTTTAGAAGAGTCTAAATATTAGTTTTTTAACAACTATTACAAATAAGAAAACTAAATCACTATACTCAAATATAGAGATTTATTAATTAATTTTGATAATTTTGATAAGTAAATGAAAAGATATGTTAATATGGGAACAACACTAACATAACATTAACATGCTAAATCATTTATTCATTAGTGGTAAGAATGTCTCAATTCTTATTTAAAAATTGGCACTAGAATGGCTATACAACCTCTATCTTGGGCTTTTATGATAACCTTTACACATATTATTGACTCAAATCAAGATTACATAAAGAATGAGAATGAAAAGAGGTAAGAATACACTAGCATGAGAGATCAACCTTAAAGAAACTAGTTAGACTATTAAAATAATAGATCTTGCTCCTCTCAAAATATCTACAACAGCTCCTTAGAAAAATCTCAGTCCCCAAGAGTTGTTGATGCCTCCTCTTATAAAGTTTGTCTCCCATGTCACTCACATGGTTGGCTTGCATTTCCCATGAATCTATTAGGCTTGGTAGCTAATTACCCTTACTAGCTATGTAAAATTAAGAAGGTAGTGGAAATGTGCAACCATGAATGATTATATGCTCATTTCCACCCCTTATCTACTTTGGAAGTAAAACCTTTTGAGACTATACATGTAGTCCCATTTGCTCAACAGGTGACCTTGGTCAAGCTATCAATTAATATTAGATGACCATATATTCAAGTGAAAGTTGAGCAAGTGGCAAGATATCATGTGGGGTCCACAACTCAAGTTTCAACTAGTGACTTTCGATTGGGTATTGTCTATTCTTTTGGACTTACTTAGAACCATGTTACAAGATGATCATACACCTTTTTAAACCGTAAGCCACATTTTTTGGGAAGTTTTCCCACCCCACAAAATTCTAATGACTTTTCCAAATTCAATTTGTTTGTAAAATTTATTTGGGACAATGTCTAAGTGATGAGATTTATGATGTTTATAATAACCACCAAACATTAAATATGGCCTAAAATATCCACTATCATTAAGTAGTGTAGGTTGAAAATTAACTTTCAAACTTAATTTTTTATAATTTAGATTAAAAAACAATACTTCACTAACCATTAAATACAAAAACACCATCCTAAAAACATAAAAATTAAAAAAATTAAAATAAAAACATATTGAATATTACAAAATAATTTTATTATTATTATTGAAAACCAAAATACAAGTGAATTCTTCTTATTTTAAAAAGAATAATAATCATCTTTACAGTGAAACCCTTAAAATACCACGAGGCATAATAATAATATAGATTTAAAGTGAACACACAACTCCTCCAAGTCTTATATTCACTTTCTTATTCAATTACCACAAATTGCAAGGTAAGGTGACATTATAAAAAAACAAACACATTTTAGATTCTCAGATTCAATAACTATACCTTATATTATTATTTATCAAAATAGTAATATTACTTTTTGTAACACATTCTTTTAAAAATGTAAAATAAAAGTAACCAAGCCATTAAAATATGAACCAACCAATTAAAATATGTACATCATATTATCATAAAGTATTACTTTTGTAACACATTCTTTTTGAAATGTAAAATATAATTACAAACCAATTAAAATATGAACTAACCAATTAGAATATGAACCATCGTATTATTTATTGTAAAGTATTATCAACTAAATGTAGAATGAGCTTTCACACTAAAGTAAATCTCAACCCATTCCAACATGATAAGCCACCAAATTGAATGATATAATTATTCATAATAACATCAGTATTTACATTGTGATTTTCAATATAGTTTAATATTTTTTTTAAGCAAGTAAAATTTCATTAGATTATTGAGAATTTATATACAGTATAGATAGATAGAAATATTAACAGACCATGTTTGAATTGAGTATGTTCAAGAAAAAAGAAAAGTTTGTCTAACTAGGAGCTAGCTTGGGATGACCATCTTGCCTAAAGTGGGAAACCAAATGGTCTCCCCGGGAGTCTTAAGACTAGTTTTTAACAATAAAATACTAAAATAACATATAAAAAAGACATAACATAGACTAATTGAAAGTGATCAGGGTCATGTTGAGAATTACTTGAATGGATCGTCGTGGCCTTTCAATAGCCATGGTGGTATTTCCTATTCAACAAGTGTCTCTCTAGTGCTGATGTTGGCTTCCTACTGTAGTTTCTCTTCTGTCAGATTGTTTATTGTTGCTACCTTGCTGACAATGGCTCACTCCTTTGCCTCATTGCCTAATGAACTTGATTTTCCTGATTTCTTCTCATTCCTTCGCAAAGACCCCAACTTCTTAGGGGAGGGTGGCTTTGACCATGAACGATAAAGTCTGGGGGACTCAAAGAAGAGGGATCTAAGTTGTTTGGGGAGTTAGAGGAGGTAGGAGTTGGGAGTGGTGGAGGGAATTGAATTCTCATAGCACTAACCAAAACTCACAGAGTTGACCGAGCTTGAACTATATGGAAATTTGAATCGGTTATCCTGACCTCCAAAACATAGAGAAATTCTTCCTAGTCCCTCAAGTGCTGAGTGATAAAATTTCTAACCAACCAATGACTATCCCCTGTATTTATTATTTCCTCTGCTTTCATCGTCGCCGCCATTTACCTAGAGTATTGTGGCATGCCCTCATCAAACTGATATGCTCCCTATCCATGCCATGGAGGAGGAGGTTAGCGACCCCTTCCTCTCTCTCCTCTCTTGGAGAAATTGCGTTCATGAACCAAATATGTCTAGTAAGAATGGCCTCTACCATTCCTCCAAGCTTTGTGTCCCTCTCAGCTTTGAGAACGCTGGAATGAATAACCACCTATGAAGCTTTGCAATTGCTTGAATGAGTAGTCACACACAAAGTAAGTTCGAGCTCTACTTCCCAAGATGAAATTAAATGTGTGCTTCTTGGCATCTAGGCACCCCATCCCTTGCAATGAATGTGGCTGATGAGTATGGAAAATGGGGAGCACCATCATTCCCTAGCTTTAAATGCACTGTAGTGAGCTCGCATTGGAGCATGCGCTACCACTGACTGTTAATGTAGCACCTAGATCAGGGGAATATAATCCAACATTAATTGTGAAGAAGTGGAAGAAATAAATTTCATTATTGTAAGTACCATATAAGCCAGAAATTTGTTTGTCTAATGCAATTCAAAGAATGCTTATGTGTTATTTATGCTTGATACAAAATAATGAAGATAGTAGAGGATATGAAGTTAGTCAAATAGATATACAAATTACAAATGAGGAAATAGATCTTAAGAGAGGATGAAAGTAGATATACAAATAAGGAATTAAATTTCAAGAGAGGATGAATGTCCTTGATGATTAGCTTAGAAGTTTTAGTTTTCTTAAAGATCTAAGATCCATTGATTAGGTTAAAAGTTTGATTAATGTTGTATGCAAACTTTTTCTTTCTTTTCTTTTTTTACTTTCAGTATTGGGATAATCGGTAGACTTGTCGCCTATCACTAATGAGGCACGAGACTGAGTTGGAGGGACTATCCTCTATACTCCTAAGCCAAACACAACTTCCCACAAGCTACACTAGGTGGGTTAACCATGTTTCTTTTTTTTTGCTAAAGCAAGAGTAGGTCCTTCTATTATCTTGTGACTGAAAATATGATACATAAAATACATCGCACCCAAAGAGGAAGAGGGTTAAAGACTTAGGAATCACTTCAATCTTTGGGGAAAGAGTCAACTGCTCATTAAAAAAATAGTCTGCCACCACCACACGAACCTTGGACCAAAGTCAAGCAGTCAAGGAGCAGAACAGAACAAAAACAACTTAACCCAACAAACTGTGCTCGGATCCGAGGAGGTGAATAGTGACTATAAAATAAATATTTCAGGTCTACGAGGGGTTACCCGGACCCACTGACCAGCTCGAAAAACTAGAGCCCTTGATCTACATCTGCAAGATCCAACGGCCGAGGGAGATATTGGGTGGAGAAGAAGCCGGAGGAATACCTTCCCGATGAAGGCAGTATTCTCTCTCCTCCGGAAGCCACGTGTTGATCGCTGAGTGGCATTGGAGACATTTCTAATAAACCACTTTAGGTTTTGAGGACGCCCGATAACCCGGAAACCGCTTGACGCCTGATAACCTGAAAACCACTTTATGCCTGCTAACCACTCGTCGCTAGATAACCGCTTGCCGCGAGATAACCACTTGACGCCTGAGAACTGTTTGACTCTTGATAACCTGATAACTCTACATTACTGCCATCCAATCGACTGAGCCACCCAATTGGACCTGTGCCTCGCAGTTTAGAGCAGATCATCACCATTTTTCTGACTACCTGCTTGCCTGAAGAACCCACGAGTAGGCAGCCTGTAGTATTCCACTGTGAGGCCCGAATGTGCCAAAGCTTAGGTTGACTAACAATCAAACCCTTATCGTCCATTGTTTATAGGTCAACTGGCGGATTCCCCTACATGTGTTGATAATGCTCCTTGTCTGTGAGGGCTAGAGTGTGGCAGCTCTCACGCAGTTGTCCTGCAAGTATTGACTCCCACAAGCAGCACTTGTTGTCTTTTGTGCATCTCACCCCTTCATTAGCGAGCCAGGCCGCTACTTTATTGGCATCTTGTTGATGCCTCGAAAATCGCTGCATCAACATCGGGGATAACCACCCGGTCCGGACCTTAAAGGCAACTCCTTTTCCGTTTGGTGTGGTGGCTCCGACTAGATATAATGGGACCAGTTTCCCAATTATTGGTAAATGGGATGGATAAATAATTGATTTTCTAATATCTAATGATAATGGATGAATGTTCTAATCTAAAAGTAAAATATAAACAACTATTCTATCCCGGGAAATTGCTGTTTTTAGTGTAATTTTGGATGGTCTTCATTCACAACAGGCATATAGATGACTCTTGTTGGTAAGCAAAGATGTTTATTCATATGATAATTACTAAGCCCAAATAGTTGAACAAAGCAATCAAGCAAACATTATTACACTATTTCTCATATATATCATAGACATAGATATGAGTGAAAGAATAACAGTCCTTAGACATTCAATAGTGAAAAGTACAAGGATTGCTGTTAAAACACACACACACACACACACACATATATATATATTCAATGATAGCAAAATTTAAACGAATGCAGATTCACATAAAAATGACAGAAGAGCATAGATAATAGTACCATATGTTTATTCGAGTCACTCCCAATATCAATTGCATTCAAATTCCTTTTTTCAACTTAGAAACACTTCCAGAAAAGGCAATAGTGCACAGATCATCAAAGCTTTCTTTGTCAAAATTCAAAATACTAGCCCAGTCTTTATAAAAAATAGATCAGGAGCACAATAGTGTGACTTCCTGATTTGAGTTTATACAAAAACTGAGGACCCTTTCCAAATGCATGAAAGGGCCTATAAATACTAATTAAGCTAACTAATTACAAAATAAAAATGTTAATTAATTGGTACAACTATGCTATGAATATCTCCTCAAAATCGGCTTGAGCTCAGTCGACAACATGATTCATTGCTTTAGATGATCTCCCTTCGGCTTGAGCTAGCAGATATCTAACATCGGTTGCAACTCTGGGGGGCGGCTTAGGTGAGAATTCAGTTGAGCTGAATATGTGGCATCTTGGATCTCGGGGATCATGCAACTAATAGCATCAGTTAAACATTTGAGCGCGGCCCTCTGACTGTATGGCTTGATTAAGAAAAACCAAAAGGTATCCCAAGTTAAACTTTGGATGCCAGCGATTAATCTTCCTTTCTTTTCCAACTCCTGATTGCATGTTTGTTCCAAGGCTTTGGCCGATGTTAATTTTCCTGGATTACACTATGAAATCATATTAGACAGATAAAGAGTGTCGTTGACAAATTCAATTGAATTGCTAGTAGATAACCAACATCTTGAGTTTCTCTTTTTGCCTTCATTAATTGGGTCTGCCATTCTAGGAACAGGATGTATTTGTGTGACTCAAGAATTTTAGGTAGATCCGAAGCCTGTCGTTCAAGGGAGTCTTGCCAAGCAAGAAAATTGGTTAAGGTCTCATCGGCCTGTTCTAAATCCTGTCTAGCTTCAACTTATTTGTCAACTATAGATGTAGTAATTTCACAAAGAGGTTCAGCCAAAGAAATTTTATGACATAGCAGTTTCAACGGTGTAATCAATTCCTTATTGATTTGTAGAGCTTCTGTTCTGAACTCTGCTACTTGAGGAAGGCTCCTGAACTTTTCCACTTCTTGTGACAATTGAGCGATTTTCTCATCCTTAGTCTTGCTCATTTGTTTGTTCATCGCCTTTAATTTGGCCACTGCTTCAGACAGTTCCTTCTATTTCTGCACTGCACTTGAATCTATCCTTTGTTTCTCTTTGTGTAACTTCTCATTTAATTGGATGTTTGTTTGCCCTGTGTTAATATTTGTTGTTCCAATTTTTCTATTTTCCTCTGTGCTTCGGACACCTGCAACTGCAATGAATCAATCGTTTGATCTTTTTCCTTAAGGAGACTGCTCACTTCCAAGGCTTTATCCATGGTGGCTGCTGAATAAGCTCCGGCATACTGGGAGAGTTTCGTAAGGTCATCGGAAGGGTTCAGTTCCTCCTTCCACACCACATTAGCCATCTTTGTTTGATCTGGCAAAAGGGAAGATTGATCAAGTCTCCTCCTTTTCCTCTATCTTTTCACCACAGCCCTGTGTTTAGGACTGTAAAAGATGTCTACTGGTGGTATGTCTTCTACCTGTAAAACAATTTGATCGGATGGATCTTTGGGGTTATTTCCGGATCTTTACTACTGGGTAGGCTGCTGGTTCCTTCCATCGGAACCGTAGTTGTGGTTGTTTCTTGACTGAATGTCACTCGTGGTATGCTGAATCCTGGTGGAGTCTCGAGGTTGTTTATAATAGAGTCAAATTGCTGCCACTCTTGGATGATTTTGGGATCAATTTGAGTCTCTAAATCAATAACTTCACTGTCATGTTTCTTTCCTTTTTCCTGCTCCGTTTCCTGCTCTGTTTCTTTTTCGGGAATTTCCTTTGTAGCGGGAGACTCGTCAATACTCTTCTGCCCAGGCTCACTTGACTTAGTTGTTGGTGTAGTATCCAACAAGTCCAGAGGTAGAGTTTGCAACCTCTATTCTCTGAGCCTATTGAATTCTACAAGTCCTCCATCATTATATTTCATCCTAGCCAATGTTTTAACCTGAGACAATGATTCCGCTGAAGAAAATAAATCATCAAATTGATCTTTTTCATGGTCAAACTTAGTAAGTTTGGCCTGTTCAAGCACATTATAAGCAACCTTCCGGGGATCGAATTGCCTTCTAGGGATGGTCGCAAGATTGAGCATATTTATTTTTCCTGCCTCCTTCTCAACATGTTTCCAATCAAGTATGGTATAAACACCACATCTTAAAGGGAATATGGGCCATAGCTACTTTTTGGAAGTCCTAAGAGTTTTGGACATTCCAGCGGTTGTGATTTGGTAAGCTAATTCACGTGCCGACAGTTTATCGGGCACATTTAATGGGAGGACATGGGGTTTTGTGGCACTACCAAACACCCATATATATGTGAATTTATCTTCCCCGAACCAATTGCCCACAGCAGTCAAGTCAATTTCGGCCTCTTCGGAAATCCTTGGGGCAGGCTTATCAAAGATAGCATAATAGATAGGCAACATGAAACCATTACAGATTTGATACAAGTGGTCTTTATAATGTGCCTTCCATAACATCTGATGGTAGATGTGAATTGGCTTAGGGTCCTGTGGCGTCCACCTCCACCCAAGTATCGGGTATTCGGAATTAAAACAAAGCATATCCATAACATAAGCACTGTAATAGAAGGGAGGAATAGTCCGGGTGGTTTTGTGTGAATTGAATCTAAAATCAAGAATTGCAGAGGCTAATTTATCAGACAATATATTGGCCCAATCCATGATATAACTACTAGTTGCCGCTTCCATTAAAGGAACCATTTCGATATCAAATTTTGCAGAATCATGCATTCCCCATATCCTACACATCATTGCCCCAGCGTAACAGTAAGGAGATGCTAAGGAATCCACGGAGTACTTACCTGATGACTCATGTTTGTGCTTTTCTGGATTCTGTCTCCACTGTCTAATCGGGGCTGATTCCATCTCATTCTCATCTGTGAATTTCTTTAGAAAAGCTTTGTTGTATTTCTTTTCCGGCTCGGGCAAATGGTACATTTTCCTCAAGTCGTCAAGCTGAAATGAACCGAAAACTCTTCCAAGAACTGTGTAAAGGGTCCTATTAGAAACAAGAATTTGTTCGACCACCCATCTGACCACATCAGTGTAAGGGAGAATTTTCTCTCGAGCTGCTATCTTGTGTAAAAATGAGTCGGCCAAATCTTTCAGCGAGGCTTCTGATTTGTTAGTTGAGTCTGCAGTAGCTTCTTCTTCTATTTCCTCTGGTTCTTCCGCCTCAATCAAATTATAGATGCTTTTCCAGCTTGTATTTCCCAGGCCGAGACATGTAGTGTCTGAAATTAGTCCCTTCTTGCTTGGTCCTGGATCACTGGTGGGCTGGACTGTAACTGCAGGGCCGCTGTTGCAGCGGATCTCTTAGATTTCTTTCCCATTTGCTTAAAACTTGAAACTTCGACGGAATTCTGCACAAGGAAGGAAACCAGCGTGATACAGAGAAACAGATAGCAAGAGCCAATATGAAAGAGTTATATCTTTTAACGAATAATAAAAGATCGTGGTAAAATTGCCGCAGATAGAATCTAAGTGGAAAATCTCGGCATAACTGCTTCATTAATTGGCCGCTTCACCTGTCAGTCATGATAAG
This sequence comes from Pinus tabuliformis, assembly GCA_031772625.1. Lineage (NCBI taxonomy): Eukaryota > Viridiplantae > Streptophyta > Pinopsida > Pinales > Pinaceae > Pinus > Pinus tabuliformis. The sequence goes on from CM062818.1 coordinate 140,453,590, forward strand.
GAGGCTTTTAAATAATCCATCATAACATCTATTGATTCAAGCGTGGCTTATATTTTTGGTGGTTAATCGTATTTGATGATTGGCGTCGTGAAAGGGAGGGTTTACATAATAATCCAAAATATCATTCAATCACCAAAGGTGATACAATGCATGCCAATCTTTAATATGTTTAGAAACACGTGCCCTAATTTAATGCATCGCAATCGGGGCAGGGCTCGGGTCACTTTATTTATGCCATTGCGAAATCGTCGATCGCCGATGGCGATACGCCTTATCGCATCGGGGATTTGAAGGTGCCACAATTAACGCATTGATTACCACAGCCGATTGCTGATAGCGATGCCTTTATCGCATCGGAGGAATGGGGGATGCCTTATAACTGATGCGCTTTGTCTTTCCCCGATATCCGATAGCGATTTCCCTCTTCGGATCGGAGTTATTCAATGGGCCTTAATTTATGTTCCTTTCATTATTGCGATATGCGATCTTGCGATCGCTTTATCGTAATAATAAAAGCTTTATGATTTGTTTAAAAAGGCCTTTTTTATCATTGTTTAAAAGCGATATCATATTTCAATTGGACCTTTTGATGAGGGTTTTTCTAAAATATAAGTTAATACCAATTTATTCACACATCTATGTTTAAAAAGGGACCCATTTGATATTATGGTTTTTAAGAAAAATTCTATGAAATGGGGGGTTGTACAACACAACACATCTCTATGCACATGAACAAAACTAAGAGTTCTGAGAATTCTTAGGTGCGACTAAATACAATAATAGACCTGCAAAAGTCTCCAGTGTCTCAAGACTTTGTCAGGTGCAGGACCCGTGCCTAGCCACTTAACTGACTTAATTATTAATTCTGAGTGAGTCTCGATGATTTTATTATGTAAATTGAACTCTATAAGAATCTCTAAGCATTGTTCAATGCCATGAGTTTAGCCATATTATTATTGGCCCTCCCCAAATGACTGTGAAAGATGACTTTTATGTTGCCCTCTTCATCTCTTATGACTCCTCCATAGCCAACATCCCTAGGGTTACCTTTTGAGGCTCCATCAATATTGAATTTTAAAAATCCTTTGGGAGGGGGTTGCCAGAAAGCCTTTCTAGTTGATATTCTCTTTGTTTTCTTGCTTGTTCCCTGAGGGACGAGAGACTGGAGTCCCAACAGTTCCAGGATGTGAGCATCTCGATGACCCGGGGGTTTCTTAGGAGGTTGCTTCCGATGGACATTGATAGTTTCTTTGCGCTGTTTTAGGATTTGAACTATGGTGCTTTGAGTTGAGCCAGATTTATCTTTGAAGATCCTACTGTTACGTTCTTTCCAAATGTCCCAGATCAAGAATCCTAGAATCAGAGCCCAAGCTATGTTTATTGTCTCATTGTCCGAGAAGTCCTTCCTCCAATTATTTAAGTTGTCAGTGATGTCATTTTCGTTCCTGTCTATCTGCTTGAAGATATCAGCTACCCAATTCCATAAGGTGGAGGTGAAAGAGCAGAGGTTGAGAAGGTAGTTTCTTCCTGTTTTCCACATAATTGGCATCTTGATGGCCCAGCAAAACCTCTCTTTCTGAGATTTTCCCAAGTTAAAATCTTTCTGTGCTGGACCAACCACCTGAATAGTTTGATCTTCGTCCAATGTGGGTTGTTCCATAAGTCTTTCCATGTCTTATCAGGGCTTGGGTAGTTAAGCCCCATGGCTATTCTTTTGGCTTCTTTGAGGTTGAAGATGCCCTCGTTGTTTTTACCCCATCTTAGAAGATCATTCAAGGTAGAGGTCAAAATTTGTCTTTTCTCCAGAATATCTTTCAGCACTTTAGCTTGGGTCTTCAAGGGGGTTTCTTCACTGTAGTCTGGTACCTTCCAAATCCTCCATTTACCAGTGTCCCTTGACTGATCCTAGTAGTCACTTACTTTTTCCAGTCCTTTGTTAATGGTATTGATTTTGATAATATCTAGTCCTTCTCTACTGAGGTTATGTTCCTGCTGCCAGTTGTCCTCCCAAAACCATGCAAGCTTCCCATTTCTGATCTCCCATAAACTGTGTTTCTAAACTAAGGCTCTATTTTCCCACGCCTTGTTCCAAATGTGGGAACCTTTGATGTGGCCTGTCATTCTGATGTGGTCCGTTTCTTGCCAATCCCTTGCATATTTTTGTTTCCAGAGTTTAGCCCAGGGGTTTCTTATTTCCTTTAGCCATCTCCACCAAAGTTTCCCCCCAAAACTTTATTTAAAATGCCCAAGTCATGGAGACCCAAACCACCATGGGTTTTGGGTTTTCAGAGCTTGTCCCATGCTACCAGAGCCCATTTCCTTTTCTCTTCCCCTTTACCCCAAAGAAAATCTCTTTGAATGTTCCCGATTTAATGTAATACTCCTGTTGGTGCCGGAAGGGTTGATAACATGAAGATTGGAATGGTTTGTAGCATAGCTTTTGTGAGAACTAACCTCCCAGCTAAATTCAAGGATCTGTTTGTCCATTTGCTAAATTTATCCTTCAGTTTATTGATTACAGACTCCCAGATTTCCTTGCTCAGTGGTTTATCAGTGAGGGGAATTCCCAGATATTTCGAGGGAAGATGATCTCTTTAAAATCCTAAAATTTTGGAGAGATTTCTTTGTATTGAAATATCAGTATTGAAAAAGAAAACTTTAGATTTTTTGAGGCTTACCTCAGTACCCACGGCCATTGCGAACTCGTGCAGGATTTGTTTGAAAGCTTTGGCTTCCTTGACTGTTGGTGTGCCCTGTAGCATAGTGTCATCCACAAATTGTTGATGGGTCAATGTGTCCCCATTCAGAGTGAGTCTAAGTCCTTGGATTCTTCCTTCCTTCTTGGCTGAAATGATCACTCTACCTAATCCTTCCATCATGAGAATGAAGAGGAAGGGGGAGAGAGGATCTCCTTGTCTGAGGCCTCTTGATGGCTTGAAGGTTCTGGAAGGAGAGCCATTAAGAAGAATTGAGCAACTGGCAGTGGTGACGAGAGCCATGACCCATCTTATCCAGTTGTGGTCGAAGCCATATGCTTTAAGAACTTCCCTTATATAAGACCAGCTTAGCTTATCATAAGCTTTCACTATGTCCAGCTGTATTATCATACCTGCTTGCTTATTGGTCCTGAGGGAATGCACCACTTCGTGAGCTTGAACGATGTTATTGAGAATTTGTCTACCTTCCACATAACCAATCTACTCTTCTGACACAAGTGTTGGAAGAAGGGGTTTGAGTCTGTTAGCAATTACTTTGGAAATGATTTTGTACACCACATTGCATAAAGCTATGGGTCTGAATCTATCTAGAGTCATGGCTTTTTCCTGTTTGGGGATTAAGGCTATGAAGGATTCATTAAGTGCTCTCAGAACTGATTTTGATTTTCTCGAGTCCTCCACCACCTCCAGGATGTCGTTTTTTACTATTTCCCAGCAAGTTTTGAAGAAGTCTACATTGAAACCATCAAGGCCTGGAGCTTTCCCATTGTGCATCTCTTTGATTGCTTCATTGAACTCTTCCTCCATTACTGGTCTGTTAAGATTATAATTGTATTCTCTGGTTACCAGTTTTGGAATGTGCTGAGTAAAACTTTTAGTAAATAGATATTTGTCTTCCATGGTCTCCTCTGCTATACTTTGGAAATGTTGGACCAGAACCGCTTCCATTTCCTTGTGGGTGTTTTGCTTTGTACCCTGAGGATCTATAAGTTTTGTGATTCTATTATGAGCTCTGTGTTCCATGGTGGATTTGTGAAAGAATCTAGTGTTTCTCTCCCCTTCCTTAATCCATTGCACTCTAGATTTCTGTCTCCAAGAGATTTCCTCCTGCTGGCATCTTTTGTCCCATTCTCGTTGAAGTGAGTACACTTTATTTTTCTTTTCCTCTGTGAAGCCTTCTGTGATGAGAATTTGATTAATTCTTGTAGTTTCCTTTCCACTTTTCCCTTGGCTTTGAATATATTTCCAAACTCATAGTTATTCCATTCTTTGAGCTTTCTCTTGATGTGTTTGAGTCTCTGATGTAGGAGGAACATTTTTGTGCCTTGGGTGGGTATTTCTTCAGCCCACCACTTTCCAATGTTAGTGATGAAATTAGGGTGAGTAAGCCAGACATTTTCGAACCTGAAAGGTATGTTCCTCGGGGTTCCAATAAAGGAGGCTTCCAGCTGGATGGGCCAGTGGTCCGAATCTCCAAAAGGGAGGATGAAAGCAGTCATGCTATGGCTGGTGAGAAGGAGATCCTCTGAGATTATGAATCCTTCTAATCTCGAGTCCACTTGGGAAGTTCCTCCTCTCTTGTTGTTCCATGTGAATATGCCATTTGTTGTGTCCATATCCACCAGTCTCATATCGTTAAGGAAGTTCTAGAAGGCCATTGAGTCTCTACCAAGTGATCTGGTTCCTCCTTTTTTCTCTGTGAGAGATCTGATCATATTGAAGTCCCCTCCTAGAATCTAGGGCACTGTTGGATGTCTCTCTCTCGGCTCTTCCAGAGAGGTGAGGAGCCTGAGTTTGTCTTCCAGAAGTTGAGGACCATAGACATTTGTGATCAAGTAGCTATCCTTGTCCCCCAACAGTTGGATAACCATTGAAAGGTGGTTTCTTGATGCCTCAGCATCCAAGATTCCAAATTTCTGAGGATTCCATAGAGTAAGAATTCCTCCAGCTGAATTATTTGCTTTGACTTCTAGATAATCGTACTTAATAAGCCATTTGTTGTGCAGTTCTCTTATTTTTTCTACTGAGCATTTTGTTTCCTGAATAAACACCATATCTGGTTTTTCTTCTTTTATTCTGTTACTGAGATTTCTTTGTTTCCTTTTACTCCCTAGTCCTCTAATGTTCCAGGTTGTAAGCTTCATAATGATGGGTTTGTAAAAGAGTAACTGGTGAGGTCTTTCATCTTACCTGAATTAATCATGAGTTTTCCACACTCTGTCAGTAGTTCATTATGTCTCTTACATCCTCTTTTCTTGCCTGGGTTCTTGGTGGAGTGTCCTGTTATTTTCTCCTTTGATTTAACCCCTCGGTTCTCCTGGCTATCGTGATTCCTTTTAACTCCTGTTGCCTTTGTGTGAGACCTTCGAAGGAATAGTTGTTGTACTCTATCAAACTCCTCTTGTGGTAGAGAGTCTATTCCTATGTTGATTCCCTGCTCCAAAAACTTTTCTAGTTCCAGGTTCTCCCTCTCTAGGATCTCCTGTAGGTCTTGGTCCTCCGTACCACCGTCGCTTGGGGTCATCTCAAGGTCTTTCCCAGGTTCCATTATGCTCGGTATGTCCTCCTTTTGTCTATTGTGCTCCTGTATGATTTCCATGTTATCCTCTGTTTCCTTTTTTATTTGATAGTCTTCAGTTTTCTTGTGCGTTCCATTTTCTCCTCCTCCTTCTTCTAAGATCTTGAAACTACAATTAGAAAATTATATATTACGGAGCAATGGAACACATAAAATATTGCAGAAATATAAAAACAGAAAATGCATAAAACAAGAGAGACACAGATATACGTGGTTCACCCAGTTTGGGCTGCATCCAGGGAGAAACAACCAGTCCTTCCTTTTATATTATCCAGCAAACTGAAGAGATACAACCTACAGAAGATCTGTTGTAACACCCTCTTTGATCTCAATCTCCTCTCTCTTCCTCACTCAGAATACAGATATCCATAGATGCAATACAATTCCCTCATATATAGTGAGGGGTTTCCTTCTAGGGCAAAAAACCCTAAATTAAACATAAATTCAGATCATCCACCTAATCAATGGCCCAAATTGACTAGAAATTACTAGATTTTTACAAGGCAATTTTACATCTATTTTTAGCTTTGGGGGCGCTGCCCCTGAACCCCCGTCGGGGGACCGCTGGCCCCCGGACCCCCATGGAGGGGACAAGTCCCCCCTGCACCCCCCTGCGTGGAGGGGTGTACAGTCTTCCTGGGGTATACATCCAGCTGAAACAGTTGAATACAGAAGATAATTAGGCTCCACACCCAGCAACTATTATAACTTGGTATCTTGCTTTCGCTAGATTTCTTTTGGGACTTTTTCCCCCTCCTTTTCCTCTACCTCCCACTTTGGTGAAGCCTTCAGGGTCTTTTCCTTTGTTGGTTTTTAAGAATTCCTCCCTTTTTTTGAGTGGGCAATCTCTGAAGAGATGCCCATGTTCATGACATTTACAGCATCTGAATGTGATGTGTTCATAGTCGACTGCCTGGATCCATTCCTTGTAATAAACTTCCAGGATGACTTCATCCGGGAGTGCTCCCAATAATTCCATCTCGACACATATGCAGGCAAAGGAGGTATATTTCCTCCACAGAGTCGCCTCTGATATCTTTATGAAATGCCCTAATTTGTTTCCTATAGCTTTTAAAGATTCTGGCAGCCAGTAGTCTAAAGGTAAGGAGTGTAATCTAATCCATACCAAGACCGAAGTAAATGTTTCTCACTCTGGAACAAAGTTCATCACCCAGGGTCGCATGTAAAGTCCTGCAACAGCATAGAAGTAGGGTCCTCCTTCGAAAACTCTGTCTTTGTCTCCTAGGTTAGTGAAAACCACTATGAAGAAACCCTTGGAGCCAAGATGTAGATTTATTTCTCCCTTCGATTTCCAGTTATTTCTTATCCAAGTATACAGTGCTTTTTCTGCTAGCCATATGCCCATGAACTTGCAAATAATTGCATATGTCGCCATATGTTCTTTGTGCACTTGTAGGGCCGGATCATTTAAGAACACCCGGGGTTTAATGTTAGCCTTGGGCTTACATGGTCCTGTTGCAAACATTTTCTCAGTTCTTTGACTGGTGTCACCAGGAATCTTTTCCTGCCTAGCTTCCTTGTGGGTCCCTTCCTTTTCTTGGGAAATGCTGCTTCCCACCTTGTGAGTGTCAGTTATCTTTGTTTCTGCCTCGGGTGGATTCCAGAAATTGTTCAGACTCACCTCTTTGCTTTTGTTTGAAAATACATTACTGTAGGAGGGAGTGGAGCTCCCTCCTCCAAGCCCTTCCATCGTTACCTACTCGCATTTGTCGCCCCCTGTTCAAAATCCTAGTTCCTCAGAGCTCTCTTAAGCATTCATGTTGAAGTTTATTTTTGACCGTGGGTTAACCACGTTTCAAGACTGAGTGTATAAACATTTTTTTTGTTATCAAGAGAATCAATTGACCCACCGCCTAACATAAGGAGGCTTGAGGTCAAGTTGGAGAGATGGATATTTTTAAGTTTATCTTTTTCTTCTTCTTCTACTACTTTCTTTTTTTTTCAAGAGAATCAGTAAACTTGTTTCCTGTCACCAAAAATACTCAAGGTTGAGTTAGAGGGATTTCCCTTATATTTATAGGTCGAATGTAAATGCCTACATAATATGTAAAAAGAGATATTAAAGACATTTATTAATAATTAAAAAATAAATAGTTATTTACCTAATTGAAACTTTTTCACAAAAATAAAACATAAATATGGATGCAATTTAGAAGAAAATGAAGTAAAGATAGAGATATTCAATTTAATTTATATATTAATTTTCATTGAAAGCCAAAATTGACCCATTTCATTCTAAGAAAAAACCTTTAAAAGGCTTTATGATATAAACCTTTAGAGTGGAAAATGTAATATCCATACCGCCACTACAAATTATGAGACATAATAACAAATGTAAAGGTTATAACCCTCCCTGTCCATACCACGGAGGAGGAGGTTGGCGACCCCTTCCTCTCTCTCCTCCCTGGAGAAATTGCGTTCATGAACCAAATTTGTCTAGTAAGAATCGCCTCTACCATTCATCCAAGCTTAGTGTCCCTCTCAGGTTTGTGAACGCTAGAACAAACAACTACCTACAAAGCTTTGCAATTTCTTGAATGAATAAACACGCGTGGAGTAAGTTCAAGATCTCCTTCCCAAGTTGAAATTAAAAGCGTGGTTCTTAACATCTAAGAACCCCATCCCTTGCAATGAATGTGGCCGATGAGTATGGAAAATGTGGAGCACGACCATTCCCTAGATTTAAATGCACTATAGTGAGCTCACATGGGAGCATGTGCTACCACCATCCATTAATGTAGCACCTAGATCAAGGGAATATAATCCAACATTACTCGTGAAGAAGTGGAAGAAATAAATTTCATTATTGTAAATACCATATAAACCATATTTTTTTTTGTCTAATGCAATTAAATGAATGCTTATGTGTTATTTATGCTTGATACAAAATGATGAATATATTAGAGCATATGAAGTTAGTAAAATAGATATACAAATTACAAATGAGTAAATAGATCTTAAGAGAGGATGAAAGTAGATATACAAATAAGGAATTAAATTTCAAGAGAGGATGAATGTCCTTGATGATTAGCTTTGAAGTTTTAGTTGTCTTAAAGATTTAAGATCCATTGATTAGTATAGAAGTTTGATTAATGTTGTATACAAAATTTTCCTTTCTTTTGTTTTTTCTTTTCAGTATTGGGATAATCGATAGAATTTTCACCTATCATTAAGGAGACACAAGACCGAGTTGGAGGGACTACCCCCTATACTCATAAGCCAAACACAGCTACCCACAAGCTAGACTAGGTGGTTTAGCCACGTTTCAAGCCTGAGTGGATAATTTTTTATTTTTTTTTGTTATCAGGAGAATCAATTGACCTACCACCTAACACGAAGGAGGCTTGAGGTCAAGTTGTAGGGATGGATATTTTTAATTTTATCTTTTTCTTCTTCTTCTTCTTCTACTTTTCTTTTTTTTTGTCAAGAGAATCAGTGAACCTGTTTCTTGTCACCCAAAAGGCTGAGGGTTGAGTTAGAGGTATAGCCCTTATATTTCTAATCCTAATGGAAATTCCTACATAATATGTAAAAAGAAATATTAAAGACATTTTTTTAATAATTAAAAAATAAATAATTATTTACCTAATTGAAAAAATTTCACAAAAATAAAACATAAATGTGGATGAAATTTAGAAGAAAATGAAGTAAACATAGAGATATTTAATTTAATTTATATATTAATTTTCACTAAAAACCAAAATTGACCCATTTCATTCCCAAAAAAACCTTTAAAAGGCTTTATGATGTAAAGCTTTGGAGTGGAAAATGTAATACCCCTACTGCCATTAAAAATAATGAGATGTAATAACAAATGTAAATTTTATGCTGGTGAATTTAATATCTGAGATTAAATTTATTTATAACTTATTTGAGAGGAGGATTAACAAATGAAACAAAATGAACTATCAAATAACGGTTGATTCCAAAAATAGTTACGATCAGTATGTAAAATCCATTTGACAATATATAAACAGTTACGATCAGTATGTAACATCCATTTGACATTTATATATATATTTATATTTATATATTTTGATTAACCATCTTAGTTCTTTAAGAATTAGTTACCAACTAAACATGTAGAAAACAAAAAGGGAAAAAAATGGATATGGGACTGGGCAGATTCATAATGGGGGGTCTGTTGTTTCTTCCCCTATTAACCTATCAACAGAGGGAATAATGGCAACTGAGATAGAGGCAGGTGGAGTCACATATACACTATTGATTGAAGCACCATGTTTCATTTGAGTTTCATATCTATATTGAGAGCAAAAGCTAACATTGTTGATTCATTAGTCAATCAAGTCTCAAGCTACAGGGGATTGGGGTCATTGGTTATGACTGTGGGTAAGAGTGATGAGGATTCTCTTTGGGAACAGGCTCTTTCACAATTGTGTGCTTGGAAACAAATACATTCAATTGCGAGAAAGTTTTATAAAGTTTTATGCCGAGAGAGTCTCTACGAAGAAAGATAAGTATATCATTAATTTTCCTAAAAAATATTTTTCATGTGATGCCTTTGTGCACTTGAGGTATGCGAGTTAATTAGTTTAACTCTTGAAAATAGTTTTCATATGTGAGTTTCTTTTTGTAACTCTTGAAAAGATCTGTCATAAGTTATTAAGAACGAATAAGATTTAAGTAATTAAATTCTTGAAGGTAAAAAACTATTATTTTCATGTAAGTAATTAAGATTTTTCATGAAAGTAATCATATTACTTTACTGAAAGAAAATTGTATGGGAAAAGATAAGTTAGGGATGTTGTTTTCTTAGAAAGAAAACACACATGAAACTTGCACACAAAAAGACTAAAGAAATCTTGGTATTTTTCATGAAAAGAATGTACAGTTTTATTATGAAAAGAGAAATAAGATAAGTTATTTCATTAAAAAAAAAGAAAAAGATATTAGTGTGGTTCCTACACACTCTTAATAGGAATATGTGCAAAATAATAGTATCCATTATATTTTAATTCTTGAAATAGATTTATTTGTTAATTCTTAAAAGGAAATATTAATTGCATGCAACATTGTATTCGATTTTGAAGTTGAATGTCCTTACATACATTATCATATTAGATTCTTGGAAAAGAGGGAAGATTGTGCATGCATTATTGTATGTGTGTTTAATGCACAAAAATGACAGCTAATTGGGATAGATTTTCTTGAAAAAGAAATGTAAAAAAAATAATTAGATTACTTTTCTTGGAAGGGTTTGCATGAATCGGTATGCATATTTTTCCCACGTTATTTAGTTAAAGACTGCATGAATTTGAGTGTAGAAAGATTGCATAAGATTTTTGTGCATGAATTGATGGAAAATAAATACTGTTTTCTTAAATGATGCATATGAAACTTGTTCATACAAGAACAAAAATGCATGCTTATTTCTTGAGAAGATTATGTGCATTGAAGTAATTGTGTTAGGAAAAAACACATGTTGCATGCACAAAAGGGTAGTCATTGTGATATAGAAAATATGTTATTCGGTGTAGATAAATAAAGTTATTATGTTAATTTTCTTGAAAATAATAATCTCTTGAAAAGATTGTCTAGCTAGATGAATTGTATCAATTTCATGATTTAGGTGCATAAAAGGTTAAGTTAACCTTGTTATTGTTGGCTAGATTCTATGCATAATGATGATTATCTATGGTAATTTCTTGAAATGGAAGAATGAGAAACTTACATATAGGAAGATAGAAAAATGAGGTTATATTAATTTCCTTTTGAAAAAGAAGTATGTGTTTGTTTACATGAAAATAATAGCTAATGATGGTAGAATTGTAAAGAAGGGAGTAAGTGTTGTATCCATTAAAGAAGGGATATTATGACAAGTTTTTACATGCACAAGAATAGTCATTGTGTTATAGACATATGTTATTTGCATGGACAGAAAAGCTATTGAGCTATATTTCTTTAGCAAAATTATATGTAATTAATTTTATGTTATCATAACTATTATCTTAGTTTATTTTGAAATAAGATGTATATGCATGCAAGATTTTTGTTAGCATTCATTTGGAAATAATATGCATTTGCATGTAGGAAATGAAAACATGTTGTGTTAGCCTATATTGGGAAAGATCTTTTTGGAAAGTATATGCATTTTCATGCATAGGAAAAACATCCATTGTGTTAGCTTTCTTACATATTTTCATGTTCTATTGTGTCAAGGATTATTTTGGAAAGATACTTTTCAAAAAGGTTCTTGCATTTGCATGCATGATAATGGTATCTATTATGCTATCTTTCTCTTAGAAGGGGACATGCATTTGCATACAAAATAATAACAATAATAATATTTGTCATATTGGAATGATTACTTAGTTATATGTACAAAGAAGAAGCTCAGGGGCTAGCTTTCTTGAAGAAGTTTTATCTAATTATATGCATGGGAATATAAGCTATGATGCTAGTGGATGGTTACAATAGTTATCCCTTGGAAAAGAACTTGTGCTAATATGAGAAGACTAATAGTAATGTGGTATTTATTTTGGCATGCATTGATAATTATTTGCTTATAATTAGTTCATGATAAATGTTGTTAGAAGAAGCATGTTGCAATATTATATTTACATTTCATGTATGCACATGAATAGATGTTGAAGAATCATTACTAAAGATTGATTCTTGTTTGATTAATACTTTATATAATCATGATATCAAAGTATACTAACAACAATAATGGCAAGAAAAGATGGTGACCTCTGTAAAGGATAGATTATGTTTAACATTGTTGCAGATAAAGGATTAATGGTCCATGCGCATGAGTGCAAGCTACAGGATGGTCCACTGATGGAATGATTAGTCCAGAAAGATATAAATATTGAAGATCTGTGAGTAAAACACATCATGATGATTGTAATAGCTTTTAGCTATATATGTTCTATTTAATGATATTTCTTTGTAAGATTTTATGAAAATGGTTAAGGAATGGACTCCCTTATAAGCCATTGAGTGAGGGGTGAACACCCTCATGAGCGTTTAATAATAAAATTAAACATTTGTTTGTTTTCACCCTACGGGGTTTCCAGGGTATATCGGTGTTCAATGATGTGATGGATTGTTGTGTTGATATGATGATGATTGCTTGCATGGTGTGATATTTATAATGTCAAGTATGTGATTAATTAGTATGGTTAAGGGAATCATGAAATGGATGCAAGGTTCATCATACAATTTATGTTAATATACTACAACAATGGTTGTTAATGGTTATGCAACTTACTATTCCTTTATTAAAATTTAATCTATGTAGTGATGAACATTTTATCTAATGGTTAATGAGGATATGGAATATTGATTTAGATAATTACTCGTGGGCAATTAGTGTAAAAAATTTCTAACTCCCTGCATTTTCATGTGAGATCAACAAAGGATGTTGCAAGTGGTATCATAGTTGAAGTTTGCAGCACTGGCGCCTGTGGAAGTTGTTAATAAAAAAAAATGGAGGTATGCTACTAGTGGGCATCAACTCAGGTATGAGTCTAACAATCTACATATTGATATATGCAGTAGACTACTTTTGACTTGAGATGCATGGTGCATGTTTATAACCACATTGAAGAGTAATAAGTAATAAAGTCTGTTGCAAAATTGTATTCATGACATTTGAATCCCGATGAGGATAAAGAATAATAAAACATCTATTACACCTATGAACAATCTTGAACACTCACTAGTGAAAGTGAAATTTGACTACCAACCTTTGCAATATGGAAATATTAATGATACATTCAATGAACATGACTAAAGTTACAATGCACTACTTTTAATGAGTGAATGCATGAATGTAAAATATGGGGAATGTCCTTAAAGAGGATGAAATTTTTTTAAAAAGAATATTGGAAGAACCCCTTTAGATATTAAAAATGAAAAATGAGTTAAATAATGAGACTTGACTGTAATAGCTAGTTGTTGATTAAGTCTTGTCATGGTTGCATGAAGATGGTTGGTAGAAGTGATTAGTTAGTGTCACATGACTAACTATTAAAAACTTATATGCATGAATTGGATTTGATTTAAGATTATTGCAAGTTGTAAACAAATGATTATGGTAGTTACTTCATGTACTGGTCTGTTGGTGACAATACACTATGGGAATTAGAATGTTTGGATTGTTACCTTAATTGTTATTGACATTTACACATTAATGAATATTTATATATACTTTTATGTATGACATTTTTGTATGCATGAAACTAAAATAGTTACGAAAATGAATACTTGTTTAAACAATGCATATTTATGATTAACGTTGTTGATGGGATTAAGCAGGCGTAGCTTAATGGAAACATGAAATCATGTGAAGGTAAAACGTTGCAATATGAATTTCAACCATACATGAGAAAGTATAATGTTATGATATCCATGATTGTGTTATTTGGGAAATAATAATGTATAACATCTATATGTCAATTATGTTCCCTGTCAATCTAGATATTGTGGACCCATGCTGAAGGCCAAGCATGATGTATGATTAACATAAAATTTTATTTTTCTTTATGTATAATGTGCATATGGTTCATTATGTAAATTATTGTGGGAAAGAGTGCTAAACGATAAATTTCACATGCCAAACAGTTGTGGACAATGGACAATTGTGAAAGGCCATAAGCCTTTAGGTTGATGGCGGTTGCCTGCCCAAAGGGGTTTATGGCGCTTTCCTGCCCGGATTTCCTTTCCCTAGAGATAGATGATCTCAGTAAGGGAAAAGAGTTGGCCAAGATGGTGAAGAGGGGAAAAATTATGAGGCAACTCTGTTTATTTTGGAGTCTATTGGAGGAGACCCAAAATTCCTCATAGACAGGACACTGTCAGAGGAATAGGTAGGACACTGCCAAGAGGAATCTTGTATTGGACCCTTTGTGGTCATTGGAATTCTTGAGCTGGTTGGCCAGTGGAATTCTAGACTGGACCTGGTATGGTCTCTGCCAGATAACTATCTGGATGTGAAAATGGCTTGATCTGATTGTGGAAACCAGTTCCCATTGGTTGGGAGGAGCATTCTTTTTCCACTGTGGTTCTCATTATAGAACAAATTAATTAATCATTTTTGCGTTGTGTTGAAAATAAAATTTCTATATAATTTTCTAAGCATGTTATGTACATCTTTACAGGAAATGAGCCTAGTGCTTGGTAAGGAATTATTGGCAGTGAAGTTCCTTTATTGTATTACTAATCTTTTAAATGTCTTATGAGGGATAGGACAGTATGCACTTGGTGCATTTATTTATCATTTTGATGATTAGGGATCTAGGTTATTTCTAAGTACTTTTAGAAGTACTATGTGGATGTCTTTAGTGGGAGCTAAGATAGTGTGCACGTGGTGCAGTGATTTATCATTTTGATGATTAAAGTGTTGGTGCTCTCTAAGTACTTGTAGAAGTACTGTGATTGAAATATCACTTGACATTACATAAATGATTGATAGTTAAAAGTATTTCATTTGATTGAAAATGTTGTGACTAATATGATTATGTTGGATTTGTTAGTCATATATTATAGGGTTCTTGTCATGGAGTGTGGATAGGTTGTCAAAACACTCTTAGAAAACTTGCATAAAAGTGACCATGACTTTCAAGAGTAATTGGTAAGTTGATATAGAGATTTTGTTTTGTATTTTATGAATTTGAATAATGGCTAAATGACATAAAGTAGAACCTGCATAATTTTACAGTTATAAATGCTTATGACTATTGATAAAACGTTATTTTTTTCTTATGAGTAATACCTAGAAAACAATTTCCTCATTTTGAAGGGAAGAAGTCCCTTTTTGGTTGTTTAGAGATGCATGTCATTAGCAAAATTTTATGTTAAACGTTGAGGATGGTGTTTAATTTAAGGGGTGGAGTATGTAATACCCCTACCGCCACTGCAAATTTTGAGATGTAATAAAAAATGTAAAGGTTATACTGGTTAATTTAATATCTAAGGTTAAATTTATTTATAACTTATTTGGGAGGAGGATTAACAAATGAAACAAAATGAATTATCAAATAGCAGTTGATTCCAAGAACAGTTACGATCAGTATGTAACATCCATTTGGCATTATATATATATATCTGTAATATTGATTGACCATCTTAGTTCTTCAAGAATTAGTTACTAACTAAACATCCGGAAAATAAAAAGGGGAAAAAAACGTATAAGGGATTGGACGGATTCACAATATGGGTTTGTTGTAACTTCTTCTCCTATTAACCTATCGACAGAGTGAATAAAGGAAATTGAGATAGAGGTAGGTGGAGTTACATATACACCAGCGATTGAAGCACCATATTTCATTTTAGTTTCATATCTATATTAAGAGAAAAGGCCAACATTGTTGATTCATTAATCAATCAAGTCTCAAGCTGTTGGGGGTTGGGGTCATAGGTTATGCCTAATCGAAATGGGTAGGGTTTTAGAAACAATTCCTCTTGAATAAGATGTGAGAAGATTGTGTCTGCGGCTAAGAGTTATGAGGATGCTCTTTGGGAGTAGGCTCTTTCACAACTATGTGCTTGGAAACTAATACATCCAATTGCGAGAAAGTTTGACAAAGTTTTATGCCGATAGAGTCTTTGTGAAGAAATATAAGTATATCATTATTTCCTGAAAATTATTTTTCATATGTGATGTCTTTGCATACTTGAAGTATGTGAGTTAATTAGTTTAATTCTTGAAACTAGTTTTCATATGTGAGTTACTTTGTTTAACTCTTGAAAATATTTGTCATAAGTTATTAAGAACGAATAAGATTTAAGTAATTAATTAATCAAGGTTTTTCATGAAAGTAATCATATTACTTTACTGAAAGAAAAATGCATGGTAAAAGATAAGTTAGGGATGTTGCTTTCTTGGAAAGAAAACACACGTGAAACTTGCACACAAAAATATTAAGGAAATCCTTATATTTTTCATGAAAAGAATGAATGTACAATTTTCTTATGAAAAGAGAAATAAGATAAGTTATTTCATTAAAAAAAAGATTGTCGAGAAATAGTGAGAGAGCTAGATTCTTGGAGATATTAGCCTGATTCCTACATACTCTTAATAGGAATATGTGCACAATAATAGTATCCATTATATTTGAATTCTTGAAATAGATTTCTATGTTAATTCTTGAAAGGGAAATATTAATTGCATGCATCATTGTATTAGATTTTGAAGTGAAATGTCCTTACATACATTATCGTATTAGATTCTTGGAAAAGAGGGAAGATTTTGCATGCATTATTGTATGTGTGTTTAATGCACAAAAATGACAACTAATTGGGATATATTTTCTTGAAAAAGAAAAGAAAAAAAAAAGTTAATTAGATTACTTTTCTTGGAAGGGTTTTCATGAATTTGTATGCATATATTTCTCATGTTGTATAGTTAAAGACTGCATGCATTTGAGTGTAGAAAGATTGCATAGGAGTTTTGTGCATGAATTGATGAAAAATAAAGATTGTTTCTTAAATGATGCATATGAAACTTGTTTATACAAGAACAATAATGCATGCTTGTTTCTTGAAAATATTATGTGCATTGAAGTAAGGGTGATTGTGTTAGGAAAAAACACATGTTGCATGCACAAAAGGGTAGTCATTATGATATAGAAAATGTGTTATTGGGTGTAGATAAAGAAAGTTATTATGTTAATTTTCTTGAAAAGAATAATCTCTTGAAAAGATTGTCTCGCTAGATGAATTGTGTCAATTTCTTGATTTATGTGCATAAAAGGTTAAGTTAACCTTGTTATTGTTGGTTGGGTTTTATGCATAAAGATGGCTATCTATGGTAATTTCTTGAAAGGGAAGCATGAGAAAATTGCATATAGAAAGATAGAGAAATGAGGTTATATTAACTTCCTTTTGAAAAAGAAGTACTTGTTTGTTTACATGAAAATAATAGCTAATGATGGTAGAATTCTAAACAAGGGAATAAGTGTTGCGTACATTAAAGAAGGGATATTATGATAAGTTGTTGCATGCACAAGAATAGTCATTGTGTTATAGACATATGTTCTTTGCATGGATAGAAGAACTATTGAGCTATATTTCTTTATCAAAATTATATGTAATTACTTTTATGCTATCGTAACTATTATATTAGTTTCTTTTGGAATAAGATGTATATGCATGCAAGATTTGTGTTAGCATTCGTTTGGAAATAATATACATTCGCATGTAGGAAACGACAACATGTTGTGTTAGCCTACATTGGAAAAGATCCTTTTGGAAAGTATATGCATTTGCATGCATAGGAACAACATTCATTATGTTAGCTTTCTTTACATATTTGCATGCTCTATTGTGTTAAGCATTATTTTGGAAATATGCTTTTAGAAAAGGGACTTGAATTTGCATGTATGATAATGATATCTATTATTTATCTTTCTTTTAGAAGGGGACATGCATTTGCATAATAATAATAATGATAATAATAATATATTTCGTATTGGAAAGATTACTTAGTTACATGCACAAAGAAGAAGCTGAGGGGCTAGCTTTCTTTAATAAGTTTTATCTAATTATATACATGGAAATCTAAGCTACGATGTTAGTGGATGGTTATAATGGTTATCCCTTGGAAAAGAACTTGTGCTATTGTGAGAAGAATCATAGTAATGTGGTATTTCTTTTGACATGTTTTGATAATTATTTGCTTATAATTAGTTCATGAGCAGTGTTGTTAGAAGAATCATTTTATGATTTTATATTTACATTTCATATATGCACATGAATAGATGTTGAAGAATCACTATTAATTATTGATTATTGGCTGATTAATACTTTATGTAATTATGATATCAAAGTATGCTAACAACAGTAATGGCAGGAAAGGATGGGGACTTGTGTAAAGAATATATTATGTTTAACATTGTGGTAGATAAAGAATAAATGGTCCATGCAGATGAGTGCGAGCTTAGAGATGGTCCACTAATGGAACAACTAGGTTAAAAAGATATAAAGATTGAAGATTTGTGGGTAAAAGACATCATGATGATTGTAATAGCTTTTAGCTAGATATGTTCTATTTAATGATATTTATTTGTAAGATTTTATGACAATGGTTAAAGGATGGACTCCCTTATAAGCCATTGAGTGAGGGGTGAACACCCCCACAAGTGTTTAATAATAAAATTAAATGTTTTTTGGTTTTCACCCTACGGGTTTCCAGGGTATATCGATGTTCAATGATGTGATGAATTATTGTGTTGGTATGATGATGGTGATTCTTTGTATGGTGTGATGTTTATAATGTCAAGTATGTGATTAATTAATATGGTTAAGGGAATTATGAAATGGATGCAAGGTTCATTATACAATTTATGTTAATATAATACAACAATGGTTGTTAATCTTATGCAACTTACTATTCCTCTATTAAAAGTTACTTTGTGTAGTGAGGAACATTTTATCTAATGGTTAATGAGGATATGGAATATTGATTTAGATAATTACTCGTGGGTAACTGGTATAAAAGATTTCTAACTCCCTACATTTTCATGTGAGGTCACTAAAAGATGCTACAGAAACACAATTCCATGTAAATTATACTAGAACAATAAACCTTAAGATTAAAAAAGTGTAACAAAAGAAGTCGATTGGAAAAAAATCGCCCGTCAAAATAGAAAATATCGAAAATATCAAAGAGACTCGTGAATAAGAAAGTCCTATAAAATGAAAAAAATGGAGAACATTGAAGAAACTTGTTAATAAAAAAGTCATTTTTTTAACACGCGGAAGAAACATTTCTAATATTCCAATATGAAAAAGTGCTTGATAAACGTGATGCTAATGGTATCCTTGGTCTTATAACACCACCTTCATGTTGTCAGAAGGGTCTCTTCCCACTTACGTTGTAAGCAGAAACATTTCTAATATTCCAATATGAAAAAGTGCTTGATGAACATGATGCTAATGGTATCCTTGGCCTTATAACACCACCTTCATGGTGTGAGAAGGGTCTCTTCCCACTTACGTTGTAAGAAGACCAAAAAGAAATAAACAATTTATTTTATTTTATTTTAAACTACTTCCTTTTAAAAATTAAGGTAAAGTAAAATACTTGTTGCTTGGTAGATTTTTTTTTTTTTTTTTAATATTATTTTAATTTAAAATATTTATAAATATTAAAATTTTATAGTTTCAAATTTAGAGTTAGATGTGAATTTTTTTTTGTGAGTTGTTATTAATCACAATTTTATTTTTTTAATTGAAATTTTAAAATTAAAATTAATGATTTACCTAATTTACTATTTACAGATGGACAAAAAAAATAAATCAATAAATTATAAAACAAATAAACACAAAGCTCATAAAATGTGACACTTTGACTCAAAGTAATGTGAATAAATTCTAAATTGTGCTTTCAAAACTAATTCATAAGTGTTTGATTACAAACAAATTTAAGATTAAAAGTGCAATTCTTTATGATATCTTGTTAAGTGAAACATGCACTGCTCCTATTGAAGCAATTGCTATGGTGCGAGTCATAAGATATTTAAAAAAAATTAAGCAAATGGAAGAGGTAGATGGCCTAAGGTTGTCTTTAATGATAGATTGTGCAAGAGCGAAAAAACTTGGATGTAGCAAAATAACAAATGGTTTAGTAAATGGGTTATTTGCTTGAACACGTGTCCCATAAACAACAAAGAGATAAAAGCTATTGCTATGGAAAAGTTCCACAAACTTTCTTGGGATAAGAAGCTAGGAAGAAAGAAAAATTACTATATTGAAGTGTTTAATCCCACTCATAATCATCAACCAAAAGCATACATAGAGGCCAATATCTCTTGGAGAGCCAAAATTCTTATTGCTCAGTTAATGACTAATTCTCATCAACTCCGTTGTGAAACAAGGCGCTGGAAAAGGTGAAAGGAAGTGTGGGAGGAAAGGGTATGCATTTTTTGTTCTTCCGGAAAAGTGGAAACATAAAAACATTTCATTTTAGAATGTGAGGCCTTCAAAGACAACAGGGAAAGTTATGCAGATATGCTGGCAGCTGGCTCTTGGGATAATCCATTTAGCAAGGGGTTTGTCGAGAAGCTGTGAGCATTTATTGTGAAGCTTCACAGAAAAAAGGCCCAATACATCAAGAATATGAGGGACAAATTACAATCTCTCTCTCTCTCTCTCTCTCTCTCTCTCTCTCTCTCTCTCTCTCTCTCTCTCTAAAAACTTTAATTTGGTGTAACTAAAAAAATTTAAATCTATCCTTATAAGCGAAAATATAAAGTCTCTCTCTCTCTCTCTCTCTCTCTCTCTCTCTCTCTCTCTCTCTCTCTCTCTCTCTCTCTCTCTCTCTCTCTCTCTCTCTCTCTCTCTCTCTCTCTCTCTCTCTCTCTCTCTCTCTCTCTCTCTCTCTCTCTCTCTCTCTCTCTCTCTCTCTCTCTCTCTCTCTCTCTCTCTCTCTCTCTCTCTCTCTCTCTCTCTCTCTCTCTCTCTCTCTCTCTCTCTCTCTCTCTCTCTCTCTCTCTCTCTCTCTCTCTCTCTCTCTCTCTCTCTCTCTCTCTCTCTCTCTCTCTAAACTTTAATTTGGTGTAACTAAAAAAATTTAAATCTATCCTTATAAGCGAAAATATAAAGTAGATTAATGATAACGAAAGAAAAACAAATAGTGAAAAGAACCATTGGAAGCGATCAAACCTTTAACGGTGGGAAAAGAAGTCTCGTTGTCTTGGAAAACAACGTTCACCAATTTTAATCTCCAGCTAAAGGGTGCTGAAAACTTCTAAAAACTTTAATTTGGTGTAACTAAAAAAATTTAAATCTATCCTTATAAGCGAAAATATAAAGTAGATTAATGATAACGAAAGAAAAACAAATAGTGAAAAGAACCATTGGAAGCGATCAAACCTTTAACGGTGGGAAAAGAAGTCTCATTGTCTTGGAAAACAACGTTCACCAATTTTAATCTCCAGCTAAAGGGTGCTGACCACTCGTTATCCATTTTTCCGTGCAGTCATATCCTTTAAAGCGCACAATTTACTTACGTTTCTGTTAGGTAAGTAATTAAGCAAACCAATAGGCATACAGGAAATTAAATAAAAGCTGCCAAAAGAGTGACGTGACTTACCAAATTTAGTTATTTGGAAAACCAAGAGTGATAACTTG
Source organism: Pinus tabuliformis (assembly GCA_031772625.1). Lineage (NCBI taxonomy): Eukaryota > Viridiplantae > Streptophyta > Pinopsida > Pinales > Pinaceae > Pinus > Pinus tabuliformis. Next base: position 140,475,004 of record CM062818.1, read on the forward strand.
GTGAACAACTTGAGCTTCAATTGTTCTTGTTTATAATTATTAAATTAAAATGACAATTTTCTTTTAGTTTAATACTAATATCATTTATTAATATCTATTCTCTCACTCAAATATACAATTTAATTATATCTATTCCCTCACACTATAAAACAAATTTACATAATAATCATTATCTAGCATTATAACAAAAAATGAAACAATTCATAATAGTTTATTCATGTTTTTTTTAAGTTAATATCATATTTATTGTTCCAAGAAGAGGTAGATTGGAAGAAAAGGGCAGGTAGTCTCACATTGACCATTCTGACCAGATTTGTTGACTACCGTTAAAAGTAGATGATAATGAAACAAAAAAACATAAAGAGGCACAATCCACAACTTAAGAGGCCATAGGCACCAGTAAACAAACAAAACATATAAAACACCTGTATCCATGCTAGTCGTCAGAAGTGATGGAGGCTGGGTTGTTCGAGGTTGTTCTAGAAGGCGGCAGAGGACGAAAGGAGCATTGGACATGCTCCTCGAAATGGGTCATCCAAGCCTCCAACTTCTCAAGCTTCTTCGATAACAAATTTTGGCCTCGCCAGACCACCACTACACGCTCTCGGACATGGCACTAGAAGTAATGCATTTTGTTCAAAGTTGTTATCAATTCAGTATGCTCCTCTTGTCGAACCCGCTCTGAAGTCTCCAAACACTCTAGAATTGACTGAATCAAGTCTCGACATCGCTCAACACAACAAACTTGTCGTTGACCATGATGTGCCAACACACGACACAAAAAAACACCACGACGAGCTGAGCCCCCTCGCTGCTAGACAGGCGAAGTGTATCCACCTCGACCCAACATCGAGCCCCCGCGCCTACCACCCCGAGCAGCAGGCCCTGCGTGCCTAGAGTGCCCTGATCGCCCACCTCCTCTGGCCCCCGATGTTGCGCGACTCGATCCACCATTGCTTCGACCACCCTAAATCGGGCCACCGCTGCCACTCACCATCTCGAGTCTAGACCTGGACGTGTTCGCGCCAAAACTAGCCGAATTGGGCTGCACTTGGGCGGAGGAACGCCCCGAGCGAGGAACAGGGTGCATGGTTGGCTTCCTGACACCACTGGAATGAACAAAGGACCACCTGCCTGATACTGCCCGAACTTCCCACACAGAAGGAGACACCACCGGCCCTGGCTAAACGTCCACACCCCATGGTGGCGAGAACATGCGATACACAAAACAACCACCCTCCACGAGCTAGAAATATGCACCTCCCCTGAAGCAACCACCTACAAGTTGCACCAACCAAAGCCCAAGATTGTTGCTCCAATGGCTCCACCCAGCAACACAAAATGTTGTAAATGGATCGACGAGGATCGCTGCTACTCGCACGTTCTAGAAAAAACTAGTTCCCACTCGACCTGGACTGAAATCGCGCAAGATGAAATAGAAACAACAGAATACCACCCCAAATAAACAACCATACCTTGCTTTCCTTGCACACTCACAGTGACGAAGCCCAATTCAGAAATTAACAACGACACACACTCGAAAGCAGGGGAGGAAACGTTGATGGTGATGTCGTCCCCTCGCCTGGACAGGGGAACCTATGCAACTCTCGCTTCTTCCCAAAATACCCACACCACAGACGCCAATACTCGTGCATATGCAAAATGGTCAACGAACACCCTTGCCACCTTCCATAATGTTCATACACTTGCCACCACCCTCAAGGCCCAAGGCGACATGAAACCTCACACGTCGGAAATTACTCTCTCCTATACTCAAGGTGTTATGGGAACGTAGGGAGGCCAACCCACCCACTTGAAGCCGTGTGCCTAACATGAACGCCCACGCATTCCCTCAAAAATACCATCCTCTTCCCTTCTCACCCCATCAGGGAAATAATCCATCCATGTTACTTGTGGGGAAACCACCTTATTTTTAAATTTATTTATCCCTCTAATATCGTGCTAATATCTTATGCGTGTTGACACGTGAAACCAATGTGTGTGTGTGTGTGTTTTTTTTAATGAATTGTAGCTCTAATAAAATAAAACAAACCTCTATTGTTAAAATATACACCTTAGGAGAGTGTGAAGTACTTCATACATGAAAATTACATGCACCTCTACCCAAACTAATATTTTCCGGTAACAAATTTTTTTGGTGAATAGTAATAATAAGGTCATATTTTGAGAGATCAAATTTCTTCATGTGCAAATTTTTTTAAAGTGCAAAAAGACCAAATAAATGTTTTAACCATAAAAACTTATTTTTTTCATGATATATAGATAATTTTTTAAAATGATAAATAATATATAGTAATTTACATTATTTTACATCACATGTAAATCCAAACATTTTATCATGCAAATTAAAATGGTTTATTATTATTATAATATTTTTAAGTATATGTCAATATTAAACCCTATTAAAATATGTTATTGATAATCCAGGTTAAATATTCTTTATATAGAACATTAAAATGTTTTATTTTAACAATTTTTTTTTTTATATATAGATATATAACATGGATTTTCAAATAGTTTTTTGAAAAGTATAAGGTTTAAACATCTTATTCATACTTTTTTTTTTCACTTCTATTTATTTTTTATTATTATAGCCAACATTATTTTTCTATTTAGAACATAATTTTTAATTTTAATTTCTATTTTAAAGAGAGGGGATGAACCGACAAATTTACACATCCCCTCATACTAAACTATAAAATGACCCTTTTGACTCAATAAAATAAATCTTTTTTTTATTATATTTTAATTTAATAAATAAATATAATTATATTTTAATTAAATTAAAAAATATACATAAATAAAATTATATTTTATAAAAGATATGGTTAAATTTGATATATTTGATCTATCGCATATCAAAAAATCAAACCGTATAAATCCATAATAAATTAAATACAAGCATTATCTTTAAGTTCATAATCATTATTTCCAATTTAATAGTAATATTTTATAACATATCTATTTTTAAAAATTCTATAAGAACTCAGTAACATCTATAAATAAATTCAATAACATCTATTAAAAACCTCTATATTATATATAAAAAAAATTCCACGTACACTAATACTTTGATGGCTATGAACATGTCTTTTTATTGCTCCCACCAATTAATTATCACAATGTAGTTATCTTAAAATACTTTATTTAATGACCAAAATCACTATAACGGCTTGAGCTGTCAATGAAAATCTAGAGCATAAATATGCAAAATATATTTTTTATATTAAAGATACAAATGTACACGCTAATACAATTGATATGCTTTTCCTTTGAAACTAAAACTAAGGAAGACAAATATCTTACAAGGTTAGAAGTTGTAAGGGGTTGTTTTTCAAAAAATTTGGTGTTGATTAACTTAGCTATGTATTTGATTTGACATTTAAAATATTACACGTTGGAATAGTGGTTTTAAAAATATTTATTTTCAATTTAATAAATTATTATAAGATTTAATAATTTATTTATTTTTTAATTTAATCAAAATACTTAAAATTTTTATCATTTATATTGTAACCAATGGTATACATATTAATTCCTAATTGCTAGGTGAGAATCTCTTTATTATAAAATTCCATAGTTCTAACATTCACTTGTATTAAACAAGTTATAAACCTTAATCAACTAAAGTTATAAACCTTAATCAACTACGAATAACTTCCACTATTTATTTGTCATCATTAAATAAATGGCATTGTTCAATTGTGTTAAATGAATACTTATTTTTATTTTAATTTAGCTATAAATTACTTTTAGCATAAGAAGCAGGTACTAAGCAGTAAGTTTTTTCATTATTATTAAATTGTCAAAACTATGGTTATTTTTTGGACTTATTTTCATATTACATGTTTTTTTTAAATTATATATATATATATATATATATATATATATATAGTGTTGTTTGATAGACAGGAAAATCAATGTCTTATTACGACGTTTAATATTCTCGATGTATATTTCTCTTTAAAATATTTAGATCATCCTAAGTCCCAATGATGTGTATATAACAATGGATATTGCGTTAATTGCTTGTTGGTCGCTTTGACTTATTTCCATATTTTCTATCGCCTAAGTTTTCTATCTGCATTTATGCATCTTTATATTTTAGCTACCACTGCCCCAACACTAGCTACACTTGCCATTGCGAAACCACCACCTCTCTCTACCAGCACATCTGGGCTCATTTCTTAAACATGATGTTTTTGTCTTATAATTATCATCGCTCAATCTTCCTTCCTAGGGGGCTTGCTCCCCCTTTGCAACTATCTATACATATGCTATTGATTCACCAAAAGTTAATCGGGTGATGAAGGTGATCTAGTTGGTCTAGCAGCAAAGAAAGTACTATTAGTCACTAACGTTGTAGTTGATTTGCTAGTAGTTAATCAAATATTTACACTACCCACCACTATACATTGATTGTAGAAGACATTGTAGTAAACATTCTAAAAGCAACTAAATGCATATATTAATAACTCAATTAAACTTGCACTGTGATTACTAGATTACAAAATTACTAGTGTATGCATTTGAAATGAGATTACTAGATTGTATGGATAATTGAAAGCATGACACAACAAAAAGTTATTGATAACCACGTGATGGACTAAATACAAGTAATTTAAATTCATAGTGCAATCAATAATAAACTATTCAATATGTGAATCTACTAGTTGAGGCGAAGAGAAAACTGAGAGATACTCAGCACATACAATACATATATGTCAAGGTGTCCCATGTGATAGGACCCTTGCCATCTTCTCTGCTAGGACCCTTATGTATGGACACCTTGACATATATGTATGGTATGTGCTGGCCATACATTGGGCTATAATTTATTATTGTAGACCAATGTTTTATACTTCCTACTCATCCAATTAAAACCCATGAAAGTCCATTTTAGGATGGTATGAATCTAGGAATGGTGCCATAGTTTAAGGTCTTTTGCACATAAATTTATGTTCCATAATACTACTACCAAGGTCCTTTAAATCTGTAGAAAAAGTGCTCAAAGGCCTTATGTAATCCCATATTCAACGACTAGTTTCACATAATTCAAACTACATAGGGGATGGAGCATGAATTGATTGAACCTACGAAATGTAGAGGGCCAATGCAATTTGGTTAACACATCAACTTAGTTGCTTAATTTCTTAGCCCCTTTCCTAGTTATCAGTTATAGAGTGGATAAATCTCAAGATGCCATCTAAATAGGAGGAAAGTGTCATACATGCAAGTAGATCACATATATGGCACTTTGCATGGGGATCATAACGACAAGTAAAATGGAAGCCATTTATGGATACCTTGTTGGCACACATAGGGAAGACCCAAGTTTAAAGTGAGACTACCAACAAAACCCATTAAACACTGGCCCTTTCAGCATCACCCACAAGCAAGTGAAATTTGAAGTCTTGCTTGAGGAATCTTATGAGGGACTGCAGGAACAAGGACAATTCTGTAGTGGTGAAGGAGACATGGAACCTACGCTATGGCTATCATTCTCAATACAAAACAAATTTTAAGAATACCCCTAATTCAGAAAAAAAGTCAATCATTACCATAGAACAATAGATAGAGAATAGGTAAATCAGATCATAAAATAATGCATAATAACAACTAATGAACCCAACATATATTTATATTACTTCATAAAATCCTTCATTCCATTACAACTATCATAGCTTGTTAACGTAATCCATCAAGTTATAGTGTGAAACATACATTCGATCTCTAAGATTATCTTCATCTATGGATAAGACCTATTTCCCTGATTACATGACAACTTGATCTATTTATAGTTTTACATTAGGGCACAAAGCCGACAAAACAACCTACTTTTACCAAGGGAAATTCTTAATATTATGGGTTAAAACCCAAAAACTAGCCTATAGGCTTTCCTTCATTCTTCGCTCTAACTTTTTTTTTACCCTTCCATGTGAAATCCTTCTACGAGGTGCTCCTTTTCACATATACCAAAAGTCCTCCTCAAAATTGTTGCTCCAATAGATCCCTAACAGTCACATGTGGCTCGTCCGAAGCCACTCAGTGATTCTACTCTTCCATGTTTCTTCTACCATTTCCATGAGTCTATTACCCCAGCTTTGGTATTGGCTTCAAAATTTGGTTCTCTAAGTCTTTTGCTACTACTTTCTTTTCTTGTGGTACTACCCCTCGAGGATGCAGGTATTGACTCCTACACCTCACTTTTCCACAGAGATTTGTATGCCACCTCTCAATGCATGCAAGGTTAACTCCTTTTGAATGTTGTAATCTATGCAACTTCAACCATCTCAACATTGCTTGTCAAGTATGATACTCCACTATGGGATATGTGAAACATACCCATGAATTCTATGACCTATTATTGTGCTTAAGTTCCTTGGTGATACATTTCCTTTTGAAAACTATCTTTGCACTGCATCATCTTATCTCAGTATTTTGACTAGATTTTCAAAAGATTGCGCAAAGTCTATGATTGCCCCTGGTGGCTTAGTTCTGGCCTTCTTCTTTGATGCTCCTCCCATAATCGTCACTACTTGAAACTTCTAGTGTTCTCTCACTTTGAAATTCCTAACCATTCTAACTTCCTTTCATCACTCTCCATTGTTCGTAGACAAAGTCAAATTTTTCAACTTCGTCTCTAAAATTTATAACTTTCTTGTCGTACTATAGTATAATGTGAAACCTTTCCAATTCGATTTGGCCTACTTTTGAATTTCGTTTCTCTGGTTTGTATGCTCTTAGTGTGCGTACTTGAGCCAGTAGAATTCCTATATCCAACCTCTCTTGTCACATTTATTGTTTTGAATATATCATTTCCACTATGGCTTACTCATTTTATCATCGATGAAATGGATTTTCATTTCTTCAGTGGGTATGGTGTCCTTATGGCGTGGCTCAATGTGACATTTCCCAGTACTTCACCTAATTTCTACCCCATGGTTTTCCTCGTGCCTAAGAGTAATCCATTAGGTCAAGTCATGTCGGTGATGTGCTCTTACCTCCATACTTATATAGGATTTCTTGTTAGAAATATTCATGCTTCTCTCTCTCTCTCTCTCTCTCTCTCTCTATGTTGCATAAATCCCCTTTCTATGTAGTGGGTCGATCGCTCCTATATAATTTCATCCAAAGCCCATTAACAAATCCTTTGATAGGTTCCTTATTGAGTTTCTCTAACTAGACTACTCTTGTCTCTGTCACACCCCAGAAAATATAAGGACCTAGCCAATGCATCTAAAATTTCCCTGGATGCTTCATAAATTTAGTATCATAGAGCAAGACTAAATCCCTAAGTTGGTTATTATTCTTCTTTATGCATCGATCATGTTAGGATATTTTGTGTGCTTTCTAGACATTCTAATGGAATCTTGCCACTATATGGTCTTCCTCCAATTTTAATAGTTCTCACATTCTTTGTTCTATTGTACCTATCTCTATTAAATTAGTTAAGGCTACGATGCATAAACTCGACACAATGAATTCTTGGGGCATTACTGCTTCCTATCCATATATTAACTTGAAGGGTGTATGTCTTGTCATCCTCTTAAATGTAGTTCTATATGCCCATAGTATCATCCTATAAATACCAATCATATTGGTTTTCATTCTGGACATTTTCCCGAGTGTTTTCTAAATTTTTTCTAGAAGCTTCAGTAGTACAATTTCCTTGTAGATGATAGGGGGTGCTCTTCGGGTGATAAATGTGGAATATTTTCTTTGGCACAACAATTATTGGTTACAACATGGTGTTGGCATTGATTTCAACCACGGAGAGTCAGCCAACTGGGCATTGATGACAACAACTAAGGAGATCTTGTACATGGTGTTGCTGATGTGTTAAGATGTTCTGGAGGTGTACACATGTTGCAGAGGTGTATAAGGAAGTGGTGTTGTAGATAATTGTAGATATAGGTTGAAAAAATTTGATTTTTCCAAGAATAACAACATTTTCTCTAGCTTGCTTCCTCATGCCTGTGACACTTGCAAAATATGCACTAGCTTTCCTTTATATTCTCGTGACAATATGATTTGTCTTGCCTCTCTATGCCTGCGACACACCTTACAGGTGAAAAATGTGATCTGTGCACACATAGAAAATACCATGTAATTTTCCCAAAGTATTTTCCCAGAGTTTTTGGTAGTGATGGAGTTGATGTGAAATGGTCTTTGAAGATTTGACTTGATCTCCATTGATTTAATTGAAAATGATGAGATGTAATGGAATGAAATTATTGCAGGCTTCTTCTATTATAAAATGTTGGAATGTACAAAGGAAGATGATAGATGGCATGAGAATGTCAGGTACAGTAATGTAGAGTGTGGATAAGAGATCAGATCTAAAGCAATAGTACAAAAATGCTGAGAGTGATTGAGGAGAGTAGTTGATCAGAGCTTGTATGTCGCTGCTAGTATTATGTTGCTGCTAATATGGAGAATAGAGTATCATTGTAGTTGTTGCTGTAGGGAAATTTGATTAGAAATTAGATGGATTCATTGTTTGTGTATGTTGCTAATCTAGTTGTGACAAGTATTGCATGAGGTTTTGATGGACAAAGTTATAGGAATGGTTGAGTGTTTTATTCTTATTTGAATTTAGGCTTTTGTGATCCATATTTTGAATAAAAATATTTTCGAAGAAATCACATCAGAAGAATTAGGTCGACGTGTTTCGAACCAACCTATGTGGTTCATCATCAAGACAAGATGAAGAATCAGATCATAGCTGTAGGTTAAATAAGGAGAAGGGTTTTCTAACAACTAAAAGGAAACGGCTATAAAAACAGCTATGTTTGACTTGGTGAGGAAAACCAAGAAAAATGAGAAGGGAATTTTAGTTAGTTAGATTTTTTTTATTTATTACTATTTATTATTATTATTATTATTTTTAATATAGTAAACTACTAGTCAAATAATATATATTATTTTAATGGAATTTAAACTAATAGTCAAAGGGTAGAATAATAATTGCTAATAGGTATATTGTTAATTAGATAGATTTTAACTAATCTAAAAACTAACATAGTGGTAAAATAAACATTTTTTTTTGTTTTATTCTTGCTATGGAGATCATAGCGTTGGTGTAGCTACTGTATATTTCATATTGTTGATAGTGTTTTTGCATGGAGTATGTTGCAAGTGCTAGTATTGGTTGGTTTGTATATAGCTGTGGCTAACCTATAATTTGTATTACTAATATAATATTTCTAAGTGATCCATGGTTGAGTGAGAGGGGTTTGATGTGTTTGTTGTGCTGAGCAGATTTGTTTGTTGAGTAGAGGATTGTGTTGCATAGAGGTTTGATACTGAGATGAGAGAGTTTTTGTGGGTCTAGTGTGAAAGTAGATGAAATGAGGCCTATAGTTGTTTCAGTTAAGTTTCATGGGCCTAGTTTGAAAATGCATGAAATTTGGTGTTGGGCATGGAATCCGCCCCCACGGCATGTTTTGGGGCTCAAAGCCCAAGTTTTGAGTTGATATTGTTGTAAAGCTCCACGAATTGTGGGCGTGAAATGTATGTTAGAGTCATAGGGATGTCTGCCCTAGTTTTGAATGTAATGTCGGCCTACCCATGGTCCGCAAACCATGGGATTGTATAAATAGAGTTAGGCTCTAAGTTGTAAAGACATCTAGTAGAGGATAAACATGAAGGGTCTTAGAGATTAAGTAAAAGTGTGAAATGTGTCTTGGGTCATAGAGTAGGAAAAGTCTCTACAGCTGAGTGCATAGAGGCCTAGTACAGTCCACAGCTGAGTGCGCGGACCCCTGCAGCTAAGTGCGCAGGGTAGAGTTGAGTCTGTAACTGGAGAAGAGATTAATAAAGAAAGATTTTGTCACCACTTCTGTGTATATGTTCTGTGTTATTACATGTTTGATAGCATTTGTGAATATAATGTTTCTTTACTGCGCGCACTTGTATGAATTGTGAACATTGTTAAGTATAACTAAAAGCATACAGATAAGCTAAGTTAATAAACTAATATTAGAATATTAGTAAGGACTTGGGTAATAACATTGTTCGGCCCCCGAGTAGGGCTACGAGAAGGCATCATCTTAGGCTGCGAGGTGCGGGTAAGTGTGCGTAGCAACGTGCGCGCAAGGTCGAACCACATACCACTTGAACTCATTAGACATCTCCAAGGTGCAGAAACCTGGTTCTAGCACCCACCCATACTACTTCGGGTGAGACCTAAGTCCACGCTTCGTGGAGTGTTGTCAAAAGGGCTAGTAGTACCAAGATTTGTTTGGCTAAATCACCTTCGAACCTGGGTAAAGACCCAACAAGCCAACAAATGGTTCCGTTGCCGGGACTGGGATTTGCATAAGGGATGTCTAATGTCGTGTCACTGGAATTCGACAAAGAAATAAATTGAAAAGTGGCTGGACAGAAAGATTCACGAGTTCGCGACACAGGAAAATAGGAATCCGCGAGTATCGAAGGAACAGTGGTTAGAACACCACGTGTATACGGAAATCCACAAAATTTTCTTTTCATCCTTCCCCTCTGAGTTGTGTGAGTGGATCGCAAAGCTAGCAGACAGTTAGGGAAGGTGTAGGCTCGACAAACCAATTGTGTGGACTCTAGAGTTGGTGCACAGACTAGAAGCATCGGAAGATAAGATTGCGCATGTTGTGGACCATTGGCTCGATCGAATTATAGGAGGATTTATCACCGAGTTTGTGGTAGATATGTTAGTCAGCTATAGCGAGGCGGAATGATGCTTCCTCAAAGGACCGCGAGGTAAGTATATTAAATATTTGAACACTTGGATTAAAACTCTACTGTGTGAAAAGCGGGTTATGCGAATAAATTGATCTTTGGGGCCACGTGAAGTGGGAAGATCTACAGAAACGAAAGTAGTGAAGAATTAGAGACTAGTCCCTTGATTTCACCTCCGCGAGAAAGTGAGGAAGATCTCACGAAAGTTTCACCAAGAAGCACGATCAGTCTGATAAAGCAGTGAATTCCACGTATACCACCCCCTCCTACATCGCCACCGGTTTCACCATCGTCACCTCCAACTCCACCCACACCACCTCCGTGATCAACACAGTTCAGTATGGCGAGCACAATAAAGTTGTCGGTATTCAAAGGAGTAGGGAACGAAGATCCAGACCAATTTTGGTTCATGATAAAAGCTGTATGGGAAGCGCAAGGGGTCACAGATGACAACATAAAGAAGGAAACACTAGTAAGTGCATTGCAAGACCATGCACTAATGTGGTACATTAAGCACTCTAATGAAAATCCAAACACAGGGATCGCAAATATCCAATTTCCACTGAACAAGGAATTTAGCAGGCCAAAATCAGAGACACAGTCAATTATCGGGTTTAAGGAAACCATGATGCTTCCAGGCGAGATCCCCTGGGAGCTGGATCAGAGACTGAAGGGAATGATTCGCGAAGCCAACATGACCTTGACAGATGGACAACACCGCACATGGTTTGTAGCATCACTAACGCCACATCTAAGAACGGTGCTGTCGCAGCAGAAGTTATCCACCCACGCCAAAGCTTTGGAGATTGCAATGAGACTACATGAGACCCCAATACAAGATCTTGGCCTGGGAGTCCAACAAATCCACGTGCAACTGAAAAATTTATGTCTGGAAATGCAGAGTTTAAAACAGGACAGGACAACTCACCTAGAGGTGTGCGAGGAGGTATGGTGCATAAAATGCAAGGGACAGGGACATGACGAGGACCATTGTCCAGTATTCGTGAATTACTTGGCGCGAGGAGGGCCAATGCCATTGAGACGAGAGGCACAAGCAAGAACGAGCGCGATGCTTTCATTATGGTGCGCGATTTGTCAGATAGGAGGAAAATGTGTTACGGATAATTGTCATCTATTACAGAAGTATACACAGACGTCCCAACAATTGTTCTGTAATTTCTGCAGGTTGGTAGGTCATGATGAGTGCACCTGTAGAAGCTATGAACTAATGATGGATCAAACCCCTACCTATAGGGTGCAGACCAAAATACGAGCCCTCGATCAAAATGCAGGGATGGTGCGCACTGGATTTTAGGGGTGTGGACGAGGTCGAGGTGGAATGGGACTAGGAAGGGGTCGTAGACAGTTGATTTGTTACAATTGCGGAGGGCTAGAACATTATGCCCGCGATTGTACAAATATGACAAGAGCATCATTTTTGTATTGTACCAAATTTGATCATGAGACAAAGGACTACCCTACACTGATAGCGAGGTTGCGCGATAAAGGAATACTCCAATCTTCCCCGAATTAGAACCTACTAATGATGAGATCTGAGCCACGTGAAGAGGACCTAAATGTAAACATTGTGCTTCGAAGTGGTATCATGACAGGAGATGACAAAGGTAAGCGTCCTAAAGAAAGTGCATGGGTTCACAAGGCTCCTACAAAGGAACCTGAATTTGATTTGGAGCGTGTGAAGGAGACATTCATGGAAGCTAAGAAGAGCTTCATGGAGGCCTCCACTTCAGGTAGTAAGGATCAACTAGAACCGGAGATGGATCCTTCAATGCTCACTACCTTTCTGGAGACATGCATGAAGCTGTTGTGTGATAGCAAAGCGGTGAAGGGACTGCAGGAACTTATCACTAGGTGCGCTGGGTCAGGAGAACCTCGCGTAGTCTGGAAGCTCGGAAAGCACACATCGCAAACAGGAAGGGAAATGAGATTGACTACGCAAATCGGGGAGTATGAAATGGATCAAGTAATTTTGGATCTAGGATCGGACATGAATGTACTGCCAAAGTAGACATGGGAGTGCATGGGCAGGCCCGCGTTGCAGTGGTCTCCTATTCAATTATGAATGGCGAACCAACAAAAGACCCTACCCATGGGAAGATTGCAGGGGTTAACAGTGGATATTGAAGGTGTGAGCGCGCTTGCCGATTTCGAAGTGATAGAGATTGTTGATGACAACAATCCCTATCCCGCACTATTGGGTATATATTGGGCCATTGATATGAATGGGGTGATAAATCTCAAGAAGTGCTAGATGATTTTTGAGAAAAACTCACTACGCGTAGTGGTACCGCTAGACCTTGTGGAAGGAGCGTGCTACACAGAACCGGTGCACGACGATGATAGTAATGAAGATCTCGACTATATCTACAAGATAACTGTGCGAGAGTAGGATTGGGTGAATCCAATAGCAGATGGCAAGATTTCGTGGGAGGGCGAAAGCTCCTGCACGTCGGATTCAGACGAGGAAATAGAAAAATGGTAGAACCGGTTACACGAGGTAACCACGCTAAACTGCAACATGATGATAAGGTCACTATGATGTGTAGCAACAAAGGTGAGGGATCTACCTATTTATGACAGGTTGATGAATTCCTGAACAAATTTGAAAGAGAAGTGCTAGAACAACCGCGGTTCGATGCTCTGAAATGGGCACTGCGCGCAACGCCTGCAAGGTGGTGGGGTATGCACTAGCAGAGTTTTGGGGACTGGCACGAATGTAGAAGGATGATGCGCCTACGATTTGGGAAGCCTCAGATGTATATGGAAGCCAAGCATGATGGATGAAACAGCCTGGTGCCCACCTTTCCAAATGGGTATAGGCATATGGTACGCATCCCGCACGAATGTACACCGCTCTCACGATAGGAAATAGGAACCAAAAGTAGAAGCAGGAAATAAAAGTGCGCGGATGGCGAGGTATGATAAGACCTAATGCACCAAAAATCATACACGGGGAAGCCTTTGACAAGGTGCGCAAAGTGCTAAATAGGGTCCACCATGTGATATGCACCGACTGGGACTTGCGTGTACCAGTTGTTGTATGGGCTTACAGGACCATGTGCAAAAATCTGACTGTGCAAGAACTTTCGAAGTAGAAGTATGAAGTAGAGGCTGTAATCCTTATGGACCATGCGAAGCTAAGTTTGCGCATAATTGTTGAGCTGTAAAAAGGGTCTTTTTAACCTCTATTTACCCTACATTAATTATAAATCCAGGTACGATTTTTTATCTCAAGAGTGTACTTAGTTTGAGGTGGTTACTTGTTCAAGAGTAATGTCTGCAGTATAGTGCTTACAAAAGTAATTGAATGTTGGAAACAAACTCTAATTGTAATGGAAAGAAACTTAAATTCTTTGTAACTAAATCATTCACTCAAGAAAACACAACAATCAGCAGTCAAGGATGCAGTAATGATAACTCTTTCCCCTGTAAATTGATGTAAATGAAAATCAATCAAAGACAAGACCTTCAATCTAAGAACTTAGACAGTAGTAGTCAATGTTCATTACAATTGTAGATCTTTCTATTCACACCAAAGCAAATGCTAGAAATGACAAAACAATTTGTAGAAAACGAACAACAACTAGTCTATTGAAAAGATTGAACAACAAAGCTTAATCTATAGAATTGATTTAAGAAGCAATCTTAAATGAAAGGAATTTAACAACACTCTTTAACTGATAAAGGAATTGAACATCGATCTGAACTAATAAAAGACTTGAATAGCAATCTAAGAAAGAAACAACAAACCGAAATAGAAATTGAACAACAAACTTAATTAAGTGTAAACACATAGCAACTATAGAATCAATAATCTTATTCTATCATAATGGGCACTAACCATAGTTATAAAGGAACGATAGTTGCAATGATAATGGAACAGTAATCTAATGAACAACAATCACAAATGTAAGTAAACTGTAGCTAAATGAACAACAATATCAATCTGTAAATGAACAACAATATCAATCTGTAAATGAACAACAATGTCAATCTGTAAATGAACAACAATATCCAAATTAGATAGTGCGATATTATTTTAGAATGAAGAACATAACATTTTTAGTTGCAAATAATAATCTTTCTATTTCAATTACGAATTCGATATAACAGAGCAAGTCAATGAAATGTTCAGGAACAAAAGATTACTGAATAAAGCGAATTTAAAGGAATGCAAAGGAAATCAAACCACACATGACTGTAATAAGAAAATAATGATACAAGAAGCAAGTGATCCACCAGGGCTGGGCCCTTAGCCACCAGGGAAGCGCTGCTGTAGTTACTCTAGGATTAGATAATGGAAGCACAACTGAGTTATATATTAATCATAAAGGCAGAGTTACAACTATTGCTCCTTAAAGAGAGTCGATGATCAAAGTTTAGATTACAATAGTAAATTCGACAAATCAACAATAATATTTCACCCCCTGGGCTAGCAGCGCTGTCTCTTTTTATAATGGCCAGGTGGAAGTATCAAAAATATAGATAAGTCTTGAGGTAGCGATCCCTCAGGATCAAAGGATCCTGAGGGATTCGCCATATCTTTAATATTCAGTTATCATTTTGTCCTCTTGCACTAATACCACGTTTCTTCTTCCTTTTCCTGGTCCATGCGCTCTGATCTTGATTTCCTCGTCTAGATGTGGTTTCCTGTCAAAGGGACAACAGTTGGTTCTGCTTTGTCTTTTTCTCTAGAATAGTGATTTTCCATTTTCTTCACTTCCGCATAAAAAAAGACAATAATTAATCATTTTACATCAATCAAATCTCCTTAATTCTATCATAATCCTTTAACATATTACCATCTTACAATGTAAAGAAGTTATGATTTAAGGGAAAATATAAAGAAATAGATGGTAAATACATACCTCTCCCAATGCTCAACACACCCCCCTGCTTACCCTTTTTCATGCCCTCATGAAAACATTGTAATTGACATGCAAGGAAGTTAGGGAATAGGCTGGAGATGAATTTTCATGCAGTGGTCTAAAGCCATGATTTCTAGATAAAACTTCAAAAATATTCCCTGTCTGGCCTTCAGGAAATTCATATAGGGCCTTATACCCAGGTGCAGGATACCAGATGATTGGACTTCTAAACATACAACCTAACCAATATCGGCCTTCTTTCAAGATGAGGTTACCGTAGGTAGCAAGGCGATTAACAACTAGCTTAAAATTTTCATAATTGAACGGCTCTCTGTCTTGGACATTCTGATTGGAAGTCTTGTATCTGAGTTTGGCTCCTGCTATGGCAAGGATTTTGATGGCTATGAAGTATTTTACACCTTGCCGGACAACTGTTGTGTGAATGGGTCCCAATGTCTGGATAACACCCTTCTTTCTCATTAAGCTTTTATGCTTATTCCATAATTGCAATGGGTTTCTAGGTTCACCCCTGACCCACAGATCTAACCCATTCTCCTGTCTCTGGAAGCTATTGTGGGCTTTAAGCCACTTTATCTGGTTAACAGCAAAAGAGATGAATGCCTGAAGCTGGATATCACCCACAAAAGGGCTAGGGTTCTCTTCTATTTCACTGTCCAACACAAGATTATGCAAATAAAACTCACATAGCAATTGCTGGACTTTCACCCCATAATTCTTATAGCATCTTATGAAATCATCAATGGTTTTTAACTCTATAGGCACCCCTGCCTTGACAGCTTTAATTTTTAATTTTAAGTATCTTTCCATAAAAAACAAAGCATAATTCTTGGCATTTGCTCTATAGGCTAGAACATCAGTATATAGAGAACATAGGGTATCCATTTGACTCATGACTGTGTCTAGTCTATTCGTTACCTTTTTAACTTTTTCCTTTTCCCTTCGCCATCTATTGAAGGTCTCGCTCTCCAATGCATTGATGTTCTTTACTTGCTGCTGTAACTGTTGATATTTCTCCTGAGGAAGAGTTTCCTCTGTGAGATTTTCTATCATTTGCTGGGCTTGTGCCAAATCCTTTTGAAGTCTCACTATCCTCGGATCATTGTCCATCAAAACATTTTTGGGATGGAGATCTACCTGGATCTCCTTATTGTGACATCTGGTCCTTATAGTCTGCATTTCCTTCTCATGAACTGTCCGATCGGTTGTGGCGCTAGAGGACAATGCCTCTGTCTAGACGTCCTTATTACAGACTGGTGTTTTTTTGTTTGGGCTTCTGCATTTGTAACAACTGCATGTTGTTCCTTGCGGTCCTGAATAATAATGGGTTTGACTTGAGTCCTTTTGGTCTTCACTTTATGGGGTTTCACCTGGGTGGCTGCATGCTTTGCTCCAGGGGTTCTTTTTGAGATTTTCCCCATTTTTAGGACCCTTATTTGTTGTCTGAGTATTTTAATTACATTTAGCAGTCTCTACGGTTCGTTTCTCAACTTTTTTATTTCATTTACAAGTTTTCTTCGAAGGAACAACTGTTTCTTTTCTTGGGCCTGGGCTTTGTTCTTCAGGGATTGTACCTTCGCCTTGGCTTATTTCCATTTTTTCTACTTGGAATACTTCTTCAGTGTTCTCGTCCTCCTGATTAGGTTTTTCAGGGGAGGAAACTTGGATTGATTTGTTGTTTCCTGGGTGATTTCTGCTTCTACTTCTTCTTCATCATTCATTTCTTCGGATACACTCTTATTGTGAGCAGAGTGTTCCTGATATTGTCTTTCTTCTTCTTCCTCATCACACATCTCCCCAAATGCACTCTTATCGTGAGCAGAGTGTTCCTATGATTGTCCTTCTTCTTCTTCCTCATCACACATCTCCTCAGATGCACTCTTACTATGAGCAGAGTGTTCCTGCGGTCCTTCTTCGATATCGGGGTTGAGTGGGCTGTGGGGCTGGACATACTCACCCATATTGGCCAAAATTTGGGCCAATTCGTCTTCTTGTAGAGGGTTTTGTAATGGGCTTTAGCTGGGTGGTTCTGCTTCTTCCTCGCCGGAGTTCTCAATTTCCTCTTCCGGTTCCTCTTCTTCTTTTTCTTCTAATTCTTCTTCATTTTCCCCTCCTTCAAGTTGTGGAGGTTGCTCGTCCTCTGAGTCATGTATCTCTAATGGCTAGCTACTGTTTCCTTGGGGATTTCCCAACATCCCTCTGCTTCTCCCCAATCTGACAGATTGTCTTCGTTTCTGCGGTCTAATTGATGTGCTAATAGTGCTTTTCTCGTTTTGGGGTTGGCAAGGCCAGTCCCCCATCTATTGAGAAAATCAATTCTTCCCAACTACTCTGTTGTTGGGAGAGACTGTAACTGACTATCAGCCGAATTAAACCGTGATGACTTACTACTGATTCTACATGACGAGATTTTCTTATACTTCGGGCAACATCATGCAATAAAAAATTTAAGTATGCGGGCAAATTCACAGCACTTTTTTTTTAATATAGCTAATAGTTTGAGATGGCGTGGTCTTACGACGTCTTTTTTTCCATCGCAAGTGATGTAGCTTTTCACAATTCTGGCTAATTATGCCCAAGGTTCTCCCAGGGTTGCAGGCAGAACTCCTTTTCCTTTGACAATAAGGCTCTGTCCTTCGTCCCGGAAGATGGTTATAGTGTCTTGAAGTCTCATTTTTTTCAGGGTCCATACTGGTCCAATAGCTGGCAGTCCTGATACTTCAGCAATTATCGCATCTATTACTGTTATTTGTCTCCCCCTCACCATGGAATGATTTTCCTGCAAATTCTGCAGAAATTCAATGGCCACCATCTCATTAGACTACTGTAGTCATTTAAGGTAGACAATCCATCCTGCTCTTGCTAAAATTTTGTGTGCAGCGTCGAAGACCATTAACACCTGCGGTTTACTGCGTATTGTTTTTCCTCCCATTTTTTCAAGCTTAGCACACTTTTAATTTTTCCAGAGCAAAAACATAGAGACGATGATGGAACAGTAAGGGGTTTGATGTGTTTGTTGTGCTGAGCAGATTTGTTTGTTGAGTAGAGGATTGTGTTGCATAGAGGTTTGATACTGAGATGAGAGAGTTTTTGTGGGTCTAGTGTGAAAGTAGATGAAATGAGGCCTATAGTTGTTTGAGTTAAGTTTCATGGGCCTAGTTTGAAAATGCATGAAATTTGGTGTTGGGCTTGGAATCCCCCCCCACGGCATGTTTTGGGGCTCAAAGCCCAAGTTTTGAGTTGATATTGTTGTAAAGCTCCACGAATTGTGGGCGTGAAATGTATGTTAGAGTCATAGGGATGTCTACCCTAGTTTTGAATGTAATGTCGACCTACCCATGGTTCGCGAACCATGGGATTGTATAAATAGAGTTAGGCTCTAAGTTTTAAAGACATCTAGTAGCGGATAAACATGAAGGGTATTAGAGATTAATTAAAAGTGTGAAGTGTGTCTTGGGTCATAGAGTAGGAAAAGTCTTTGCAGCTGAGTGCATAGAGGCCTAGTAGAGTCCACAGCTGAGTGCGCGGACCCCTGCAGCTGAGTGCGCAGGGTAGAGTTGAGTTTGTAATTGGAGAAGAGATTAATAAAGAAAGATTTTGTCACCACTTCTGTGTATATGTTCTGTGTTATTACATGTTTGATATCATTTGTGAATATAATGTTTCTTTACTGCGCGCACTTGTATGAATTGTGAATATTGTTAAGTATAACTAAAAGCATATAGATAAGCTAAGTTAATCAACTAATATTAGATTATTAGTAAGGACTTGGGTAATAACACTGTTCGCCCCCCGAGTAGGGCTGCGAGAAGGCATCATCTTAGGCTGTGAGGTGCGGGTAAGTGTGCGTAGCGACATGCGCCCAAGGTCGAACCACGGACCACTTGAACTCATCAGAAATCTCCAGGGTGCGGAAACCTGGTTCTAGTACCCACCCATACTACTTCGAGTGAGACCTAAATCCACGCTCCATGGAGTGTTGTCGAAAGGGCTAGTAGTACCAAGATTTGTTTGGCTAAATCACCTCCGAACCTGGGTAAAGACCCAAAAAGCCAAAAAATGGTTCCGTTGCCGGGACTGGGATTTGCATAAGGGATGTCTAATGTCGTGCCACTGGAATTCGACAAAGAAATAAATTGAAAAGTGGCTGGACAGAAATATTCACGAGTTCGCGACACAGGAAAATAGGAATCCATGAGTATCGAAGGAACAGTGGTTAGAGCGCTACGTGTATACGGAAATCCACAAAATTTTCTTTGCATCCTTCCCCTCTGAGTTGTGTGAGTGGATCGTAAAGCTAGCAGACAGTCAGGGAAGGTGTAGGCTCGACAAACCAATTGTGTGGACTCCAGAGTTGGTGCATAGACTAGAAGCATCGGAAGATAAGATTGCACATGTTGTGGACCATTGGCTCGATCGAATTATAGGAGGATTTATCACCGAGTTTGTGGTAGATATGTTAGTCAGCTATAGCGAGGCGGAATCATGCTTCCTCAAAGGACCGTGAGGTAAGTATATTGAATATTTGAACACTTGGATTAAAATTCTACTGTGTGAAAAGCGGGTTATGCGAATAAATTGATGTTTGGGGCCATGTGAAGTGGGAAGATCTACAGAAACAAAAGTAGTGAAGAATTAGAGACTAGTCCCTTGATTTCACCTCTGCGAGAAAGTGAGGAATATCTCACGAAAGTTTCACCAAGAAGTGCGATCAGTCTGATAAAGCAGTGAATTCTGCGCATACCACCCCCACCTACATCACCACCGGTTTCACCATCGTCACCTCCAACTCCACCCACACCACCTCCGTGATCACCACAGTTCATTATGGCGAGCACAATAAAGTTGCCGATATTCAAAGGAGTAGGGAACGAAGATCCAGACCAATTTTGGTTCGTGATAAAAGTTGTATGGGAAGCACAAGGGGTCACGGATGACAACATAAAGAAGGAAACACTAGTAAGTGCATTGCAAGACCATGCACTAATGTGGTACATTAAGAACTCTAATGAAAATCCAAACACAGGGATCGCAGATGTCCAAGTTGCACTGAATAAGGAATTTAGTAGGCCAAAATCAGAGACACAGTCAATTATCGGGTTTAAGGAAATCATGATGCTTCCAGGCGAGACTCCCTGGGAGCTGGATCCGAGACTGAAGGGAATGATTCGCGAAGCCAACATGACCTCGAGAAATGGGCAACACCGCACATGGTTTGTAGCATCACTAACACCATATCTAAGAATGGTGCTGTCGCAGTAGAAGTTATCCACCCACTCCGAAGCTTTGGAGATTGCAATGAGACTACATGAGACCCCAATACAAGATCCTGGCCTGGGAGTCCAACAAATCCACGTGTAACTGAAAAATTTATGTCTGGAAATGCAGAATTTAAAACAGGACAGAACAACTCACCTAGAGGTGTGCGAAGAGGTATGGTGCATAAAATGCAAGGGACAAGGACATGACGAGGACCATTGTCCAGTCTTCGTGAATTACTTGGCGGGAGGAGGGTCAATGCCAGAGACCAGAGGTGCAAGAAAGAATGAGTGCGATGCTTGCATTATGGTGCGCGATTTGTCAGATAGGAGGAAAATGTGTTATGGATAATTATCATCTATTACAAAAGTATACACAGATGTCCCAACAATTGTTCTGTAATTTCTGCAGGTTGGTAGGTCATGATGAGTGCACCTGTAGAAGCTATGAACTAATGATGGATCGAACCCCTACCTATAGGGTGCAGACCGAAACACAAGCCCTCGATCAAAATGCAGGGATGGTGCACACTGGATTTTAGGGGTGTGGACGAGGTCGAGGTGGAATGGGACCAAGAAGGGGCCGCAGATAGTTGATTTGTTACAATTTCGAAGGGCTAGAACATTATGCCCGCGATTGTACAAATATGACGAGAGCATCATTTTTGTATTGTACCAAATTTGATCATGAGATAGAGGACTACCCTACACTGATAGTGAGGTTGCGCGATAAAGGAATACTCCAACCTTCCCCGACTTAGAACCTACTAATGATGAGATCTCAGCCACGTGAAGAGGACCTAAATGTAAACATTGTGCTTCGAAGTGGTATCATGACAGGAGATGACAAAGGTAAGCGTCCTAAAGAAAGTGCGTGGGTTCACAAGGCTCCTACAAAGGAACCTGAATTTGATTTGGAGCGTGTGAAGGAGACATTCGTGGAAGCTAAGAAGAGCTTCATGGAGGCCTCCACTTCAGGTAGTAAGGATCAACTAGGACCGGAGATGGATCCTTCAATGCTCACTACCTTTTTGGAGACATGCATGATGCTGTTGTGCGATAGAAAAGTGGTGAAGGGACTGCAGGAACTTATCACTGAGTGTGCTGGGTCAGGAGAAGCTCGCGTAGTCCGGAAGCTCGGAAAGCACAAATTGCGAACAGGAAGGGAAATGAGATTGACTACGCAAATCGGGGAGTATGAAATGGATCAAGTAATTTTGGATCTAGGATCAGACATGAATGTACTGCCAAAGCAGATATGGGAGAGCATGGGCAGGCCCGCGTTGCAGTGGTCTCCTATTCAAATATGAATGGCGAACCAATAAAAGACCCTACCCATGGGAAGATTTTAGGGGGTAATGGTGGATATTGAAGGTGTGAGCGCGCTTGCCGATTTCGAAGTGATAGAGATTGTTGATGACAACAATCCCTATCCCGCACTATTGGGTATATATTGGGTCATTGATATGAATGGGGTGATAAATCTCAAGAAGTGCAAGATGATTTTTGAGAAAAAGTCACTACACGTAGTGGTACCGCTAGACCCTGCGGAAGGAGCGCGCGGGAGTAGGATTGGGTGAATCCAATAGCAGATGGTAGGATTTCGTGGGAGGGCGAAAGATCCTGCACGTCGGATTCAGACGAGGAAATAGAACGATGGTAGAACCGGTTACACGAGGTAACCATGCTAAACTGCAACATGATGATAAGGTCACTATGATGTGTAGCAACAAAGGTGAGGGATCTACCTATTTATGACAGGTTGATGAATTCTTGAACAAATTTGAAAAAGAAGTGCTAGAACAACCGCAGTTCAATGCTCTGAAATGGGCACTGCGCGCAACACCTGCAAGGTGGTGGGGTATGCACTAGCAGAGTTTTGGGGACTGGCGCGAATGTAGAAGGATGATGCGCTTATGATTTGGGAAGCCTCAGATGCAGATGGAAGCCAAGCATGATGGATGAAACAGCCTGGTGCCCACCTTTCCAAATGGGTACATGCGTGTGGTACGCATCCCACACGAACGTACACCGCTCTCACGATAGGAAATAGGAACCACAAGTAGAAGCAGGAAATACAGGTGCGCGGATGGTGTGGTATGATAAGACCTAACGCACCAAAAATCATACACAGGGAAGCCTTTGACAAGGTGTGAAAAGTGTTGAATAGGGTCCACCATGTGATATGCACCAACTGGGACCTGCGTGTACCAGTGGTTGTATGGGCTTACAGGACCATGTGAAAAAATCTGACTGTGCAAGCACTTTCAAAGCAAAAGTATGAAGCAGAGGCTGTAATCCTTATGGACCATGCGAAGCTAAGTTTGTGCATAATTTTTGAGCTGTAAAAAGGGTCTTTGTAACCTCTATTTACCCTACATTAATTATCAATCCAGGTACAATTTTTTATCTCAAGAGTGTACTCAGTCTGAGGTGGTCACTTGTTCAAGAGTAATGTCTGCATTATAGTGCTTACAAAAGTAATTGAATGTTGGAAACAAACTCTAATTGTAATGGAAAGAAACTTAAATTCTTTGTAACTAAATCATTCACTTAAGAAACCACAACAATCATCAGTCAAGGATGCAGTAATGATAACTCTTTCCCCTGTAAACTGATGTAAATGAAAATCAATCAAAGACAAGACCTTCAATCTGAGAACTTAGACAGTAGTAGTCAATGTTCATTACAGTTGTAGATCTTTCTATTCACACCAAAGCAAATGCTGGAAATGACAAAACAATTTGTAGAAAAGGAACAACAACTAGTCTATTAAAAAGATTGAACAACAAATCTTAATCTATAGAATTGATTTAATCAGCAATCTTAACTGAAAGGAATTTAACAACACTCTTTAACTAATAAAGGAATTGAACAGCGATCTGAACTAATAAAAGACTTGAATAGCAATCTAAGAAAGAAACAACAA
This sequence comes from Pinus tabuliformis, assembly GCA_031772625.1. Lineage (NCBI taxonomy): Eukaryota > Viridiplantae > Streptophyta > Pinopsida > Pinales > Pinaceae > Pinus > Pinus tabuliformis. The sequence continues at coordinate 140,498,841 of CM062818.1, forward strand.
ATCGAAATATAAATTGAACAACAAACTTAATTAAGTGTAAACAAATAGCAACTATAGAATCAGTAATCTTATTCTCGCATAATGGGCACTAACCATAGTTATAAAGGAACGACAATTGCAATGATAATGGAACAATAATCTAATGAAAAACAATCACAACTGTAAGTAAACTGTAGCTAAATGAACAACAATATCAATCTGTAAATGAACAACAATATTAATCTGTAAATGAACAACAATGTCAATATGTAAATGAACAGCAATATCCAAATTAGATAGTCCGATATTATTTTAGAATGAAGAACATAACATTTTTAGTTGCAAATAATAATCTTTCTATTTCAATTACGAATTTGATATAACAGAGCAAGTCAATGAAATGTTCAGGAACAGAAGATCACTGAATAAAGCGAATTTAAAGGAATGCAAAGGAAATCAAACCACACGTGACTGTAATTAGAAAATAATGATACAAGAAGCAAGTGATCCACTAGGGCTGGGCCCTTAGCCACCAAGGAAGCACTGCTGCGGTTACTCTAGGATCAGATAATGGAACAACAACTGAGTTATATATTAATCATAAAGGCAGAGTTACAACTATTGCTCCTTAAAGAGAGTCGATGATCAAAGTTTAGATTACAATAGTAAATTCGACAAATCAACAATAATATTCTGCCCCCTGGGTTAGCAGCGCTGTCTCTTTTTATAATGGCCAGGTGGAAGTATCAAAAATATAGATAAGTCTTGAGGTAGCGATCCCTCAGGATCAAAGGATCCTGAGGGATTCACCATATCTTTAATATTCAGTTATCTTTTTGTCCTCTTGCACTAATACCACGTTTCTTCTTCCTTTTCCTGGTCCATGCGCTCTGATCTTGATTTCCTCGTCTAGATGCGGTTTCCTGTCAAAGGGACAACAGTTGGTTCTGCTTTGTCTTTTTCTCTAGAATAGTGATTTTCCATTTTCTTCACTTTCCGCATAAAAAAAGACAATAATTAATCATTTTACATCAATCAGATCCCCTTAATTCTATCATAATCCTTTAACATATTACCATCTTAGAATGTAAGGAAGTTATGATTTAAGGGAAAAGATAAAGAAATAGATGGTAAATACATACCTCTCCCAATGCTCAACACAGCCCCCTGCTTACCCTTTTTCATGCCCTCATGAAAACATTGTAATTGACATGCAAGGAAGTTAGGGAATAGGCTGGAGATGGATTTTCATGCAGTGGTCTAAAGCCATGATTTCTAGATAAAACTTCAAAAATATTCCCTATCTGGCCTTCAGGTAATTCATATAGGGCCTTATACTCTGGTGCAGGATACTAGATGATTGGACTTCGAAACATACAACCTAACCAATATGGGCCTTCTTTCAAGATGAGGTTACCATAGGTAGCCAGGCGATTAGCAGCTAGCTTAAAATTTTCGTAATTGAACAGCTCTCTGTCTTGGACATTCTGATTGGAAGTCTTGTATCGGAGTTTGGATACTGCTATGGCAAGGTTTTTGATGGCTAGGAAGTATTTTACACCTTGCCGGACAACTGCTGTGTGAATGGGTCCCAATGTCTGGATAACACCCTTCTTTCTCATTAAGCTTTTATGCTTATTCCACAATTGCAATGGGTTTCTAGGTTCACCCCTGACCCACAGATCTAACCTATTCTCCTGTCTCTGGAAGGTATTGTGGGGTTTAAGCCACTTTATCTGGTTAACAGCAAAAGAGATGAATGCCTGAAGCTGGATATCACCCACAAAAGGGCTAGGGTTCTCTTCTGTTTCACTGTCCAACACAAGATTATGCAAATAAAACTCACATAGCAATTGCTGGACTTTCACCCCATAATGCTTACAACATTTTATGAAATCATCAATGGTTTTTAACTCTATAGGCACCCCTGCCTTGACAGCTTTAATTCTTAATTTTAAGTATCTTTCCATAAAAAACAAAGCATAATTCTTGGCAGGTTCTCTATAGGCTAGAACATCAGTATATAGAGAACATAGGGTATCCATTTGACTCATGACTGTGTCTAGTCTATTCGTTACCTTTTTAACTTTTTCCTTTGCCCTTCGCCATCTATTGAAGGTCTCGCTCTCCGATGCATTGATGTTCTTTACTTGCTGCTGTAACTATTGATATTTCTCCTGAGGAAGAGTTTCCTGTGTGAGATTTTCTATCATTTGCTGGGCTTGTGCCAAATCCTTTTGAAGTCTCACTATCCTCGGATCATTGTCCATCAAAACATTTTTGGGATGGAGATCTACCTGGATCTCCTTATTGCGACATCTTTTCCTTATAGTCTGCATTTCCTTCTCATGAATTGTCCGATCGGTTGTGGTGCTAGAGGACAATGCCTCTGTTTGGACGTCCTTATTACAGATTGGTGTGTTTTTTTTTTGGGCTTCTACATTTGTAACAACCACATGCTGTTCCTTGCGGTCCTGAATAATAATGGGTTTGACTTGAGTCCTTTTGGTCTTCACTTTATGGGGTTTCACCTGGGTGGCTGCATGCTTTGCTCCAGGGGTTCTTTTTGAGATTTTCCCCATTTTTAGGACCCTTATTTGTTGTCTGAGTTGTTTAATTACATTTAGCAGTCTCTGCGGTTCATTTCTCAACTTTTTTATTTCATTTGTTTTCTTCGAAGGAACAATTGTTTCTTTTCTTGGGCCTGGGCTTTGTTCTTCAGGGATTGTACCCTCGCCTTGGCTTATTTCCATGTTTTCTACTTGGAATACTTCTTCAGTGTTCTTGTCCTCCTGATTAGGTTTTTTAGGGGAGGAAACCTTGGTTTGATTTGTTGTTTCCCGGGTGATTTCTGCTTCTACTTCTTCTTCGTCATTCATTTCTTCGGATACACTCTTATTGTGAGCAGAGTGTTCCTGAGATTGTCCTTCTTCTTCTTCCTCATCACTCATCTCCCCAGATGCACTCTTACCGTGAGCAGAGTGTTCCTACGATTGTCCTTCTTCTTCTTCCTCATCACACATCTCCTCAGATGCACTCTTACTATGAGCAGAGTGTTCCTGCGACCCTTCTTCGATATCGGGGTTGAGTGGGCTGTGGGGCTGGACATACTCACCCATATTGGCCAGAATTTGGGCCAATTCATCTTCTTGTAGAGGGTTTTGTAATGGGCTTTCGCTGGGTGGTTCTGCTTCTTCCTCGCCAGAGTGCTCAGTTTCCTCTTCCAGTTCCTCTTCATCTTTTTCTTCTAATTCTTCTTCATTTTACCCTCCTTCAAGTTGTGGAGGTTGCTCGTCTTCTGAGTCATGTATCTCTAATGGCTGGCTATTGTTTCCTTGGGGATTTCCCAACATCCTTTTTCTTCTCCCCAGTCTGACGGATTGTCTTCGTTTCTGCGGTCTAATTGATGTGCTAATAGTGCTTTTTTTGTTTTGGGGTTGGCAAGGCCAGTCCCCCATCTATTAAGAAAATCAATTCTTCCCAACTACTCTGCTGTTGGGAGAGACTGTAACTGACTATCAGCCGAATTAAACCGTGATGACTTACTACTGATTCTACATGACGAGATTTTCTTATACTTCGGGCAGCATCATGCAATAAAAAATTTAAGTATGCGGGCAAATTCACAACACATTTTTTTTTAATATAGCTAATAGTTTGAGATGGCGTGGTCTTACCACATCTTTTTTGCCATCGCAAGTGATGTAGCTTTGCACAATTCTGGCTAATTCTGCCCAAGGTTCTCCCAGGGTTGTCGACAGAACTCCTTTTCCTTTGAAAATAAGGCTCTGTCCTTCGCCCCGGAAGATGGTTATAGTGTCTTGAAGTCTCATTTTTTTCAGGGTCCATACTGGTCCAACAGCTGGCAGTCCTGATACTTCAGCAATTATCGCATCTATTATTGTTATTTGTCTCCCCCTCACCATGGAATGATTTTCCTGCAAATTCTGCAGAAATTCAATGGCCACCATCTCATTAGACTACTGTAGTCGGTTAAGGTAGACAATCCATCCTGCTCTTGCTAAAATTTTGCGTGCAGCATCGAAGACCATTAACACCTGTGGTTCACTGCGTATTGATCTGCCTCCCATTTTGTTCAAGCTTAGCACACTGTTAATTTTTCCAGAGAAAAAACACAGAGACGACGATGGAACAACAAGCTTGTTCAAGCTTTAGCTCATTGTTAATTTTTACAGAGCAAAAACACATAAATGGCAATGGAACAACAAGCTGTGCATATTGGGAAATACAATACCGTTAAACTTACTATTCCCAAGTTTTGATGGAGTCATAATACCTCCAAATAATGAGTTGACACATATGCCAGTGTATTATGGAGATCACCCACACCCCCCTGAAATGTGATAGGCCGTCCTCGGCTGGAAAATAAAGGAGCAGCATGATGGACTGCAGTCATACAGGAAAATAAAGGAACGACATATAGATCCATGACATGTTTACAAAAATCAACGGATTACTGAAATCGAGGCTTATGATGGAAATCGCGAATAAATATGGAAATGCCGTGATATGATGCAAAAAATAGAGGATAGGACAACTTGACGTAAGTAAAATTTCTTATGCGGTCATTATCCACTTTAACCATTATGATTGATTTATAAATGATTTTCATGTATAAAAGGTTCGAAAGGGTTATATAACATAATCTCATTTGAAATCAATATAACGATATAAGAAGAAGGGTTTATAATTACTATTGGTGTATGAAAAATATGGTTTCAATACCATCAACAGAGCTTTGTTGCCCACAGGTGTCCATAACCTTGACAGAGTTGCTTATTTCACCCTTGGAACCATAATCCCTTGTGTATGCCTAGGAAAGTGCTGTGTGATATTAGAATGGAGACCATTGTGCTGGCTTGGTAACCAAATGAATCATAATGCCATTCACCAGGAAGGAGTGAAAGGTGGGCAGGCCGGCTCGTGATGAGACCTCCTGTTCCAAGGGCTTTTTTATTTTTCTGATATGCCTCTTGGATCATATCCTTGGTGTGGTGGCCATAGTGGGAATGCCAATTCACTTTCTTCCTTATGATCACGGTGGGTTGGCTTTTGATGAGACCCCCTATCCTTCATCTGACAAATCATGTTAGTAATCATATAGATATATATTTTTCATTTTTTTCTTTTCTTTTATATAGAACTTTCCTATTTATATATAGAGGATGGCTCATCACTCCTTAAGAGTAGGGATGGTGGAAGAAGTCTGAACATCTCAATAGAGGAAAATATGCCCTTATTCTTATTCAATAATAATGATCAAAGAGAATTATGAAGATTTAGAAAGAACCAACATGATAAAAATAATCAATCAAATTGGTTTTAGTGAAAATAAAGACAACAAAGTGATATAAGTAGTTGTGTCCTTTCCTCTTTTCTCTTATCGATTCAAAGCAATTTCTCTAGAGATAACAATTTTTCTTTGGTTTGCTGATTTTAGTATCCTCTAGTTTTTGTATTCTTGCATAAATGTATAGTTGTGCCTTAAATGAACCATCATTCACAAAAATCCTCTAAATGATGAAACACACACACATAGAGAAAAAATGCACTCAAAAAGCGTTGTTCCTTAGATGGAATAACTGTTGTTCCTTAAGAGGGATAGCAAAAGAACATCTACACCAAAAAACCATGGTTCCTTTAAGAGGGACAACAAGCAAAAGAGAAAAAAAATACACTCGGAACTGTTGTTCCTTAAGAGGAACAATAATTGTTCCTTAATCGGAACAGCAAATAAAGCAATCGCGAAATAATATACTTCTCCTTTAGCGGAATAGCCTAAGATCATCTGAAATCAAAACTACTATTCCTTCAGAAGGAACGACAGAAAGGAAAAAAATGCGAAGGGGGGCTATTCCTTTAAAATGAATGGCAAAAAAATCTAGTGGAAGTGTTGTTCCTTCAGAAAGGAACAACAAAAATGTGGAAATACTGTTCCTTTCCTAAGGAACAGCAAAAAATGAAAGTGTTGTTCCTTTCCGAAGGAACAACAAAAAATGAAAGTGTTGTTCCTTCGTAAAGGAATAGCAGAAAAACAAAAGTGTTGTTCCTTCGGATAGTAGAAAACGAAAGTGTTGTTCCTTTGGAAAGGAACTGTAGAAATTTTGAATAATTTAACACATATTCAATGGAGATTATCTTGATCATGTACTATTGCGGAATACATACACAATACATAAGCTCCTCTACGTTGATCATCAATATAGCAGCATCAATACCAATAAAACATCAATAGCATTCACACATTAACACAATATGTAACCCGGGGAAAGCATCTCGCTAAAAACCCCAACTATCTGTATATTAATGATTGATACCATGTAACGTTACAAAGTACAATGCTTATCACAAGCAATCCAGTACCAGCTCCACCTGTTACAAACAACACAACTAAGATCTGATCTCCAAATCTATTCCACTGCTTGCCTGCCTCCACTGCTCAATACCTGCTCAAGAATGAATGAGAATGGTTTACCAAACTCGTATTTCACCTCCAAAGAATCACTCACACTGTGTTAGACGTGAGAAGATGCTATAATACTGGGCAAATACATGAGCAAACTCATTGGCATACTCAATCCCTTGATTGTGCAAATCCTCATGCATAACTATAGTCACAACTGATAGCAATCTGATCCTCTAACACATGTCCTTGTTGAATTGAACATGCAATGACATGCAACTGAGTTAACTGATGTATTCTATAGTTGTATTATGAGTTAATAATTAGTTTAACAACTCATCATTAGTCTATTTGCAGTTAGACTAACTACAACTAGTTTAACCAAGTCAAACTGAACACAACTCCATCAACTCCACAATCAACTCCACCAAACTCAACTGATTGAGTTCTAACTGAAGTCATGCATGTAACAACTCAACTGACTCATAAGAAAAGTGTACTTCCTTCTGACAGCTGCATGGGCCACATCTGTAGCTCAAACTGAAGTGCTCCAAGAGAATAAGATCAAGTTTATAATCCAAATATTATTATGAGACAATAATATTTGACTTTTCTATTTTGGACAGCCAATCTAAAAATAGACCTTGATCACTCTTGCTGTGATCACTCCTACTATGGTCACTCCTACTGTGATCACTCCTGCTGTGGTCACTCCTGCTGTGATCATCCCTGTTGTGGTCACTCGTGCTGTGATCATCCCTGCTGTGATCCAAAAATAGAACTTGCGCCATAATTTGCCTGCGGGCCCACTTAGTGAAGGCAACTCTTTTCACTAAGCTCCATCATCTTGTTGCAATCTCAACAAGAACAACAGAAAAACGAAAGTGTTGTTCCTTCGGAAAGGAACAGCAAAATGCAAAAGTGTTGTTCCTTCGGAAAGGAACAACAAAAAGGTGGAAATGTTGTTCCTTCGGAAAGGAACAGCAAAATGAAAAAGTGTTGTTCCTTCGGAAAGGAATAGAAAAAAGGCAGAAATGTTGTTCCTTCGGAAAGGAACAAAAAAATGCAAAAGTGTTGTTCCTTCAGAAAGGAACAACAAAAAGGCGGAAATGCTGTTCCTTCGGAAAGGAACAACAAAATGCAAAAAATGTAGAAATGCAAAAAAAAATAAAAAATCTGTACAGAAAGTAATTTATACAAGCAGAAAAAAACTTATGTACAAAATTTAAGAACAATGAAATTATTTAGTGAACCAATGCCAAGGAAGGATTATTTTCCTCAGCAAGAATCTGCATATCTGAATCTTCCCAGAGCTGTTGGTAAAAGGATTCCCGGGTAAGCAGTTTATGGTACAGTCACACTCGGTGGCCATTTGCTTTAAAGGTATGTCCCTTGGGAGGCCATATAGCACAAATATTTCGAATAGGAAATGAATCACAGAGTCCTCTGTAGCTCTTGGGAGTGCCTCTGCTTCAACCCATTTGGTAACATACTTTGTTGCTACTATAATATATGTTCTCTAATTTGATGATGGGTTGATCAGACCAACAAATTGAGTGCCCAATGCTCAAATGGTTCGATTACTAACTATGGTTTTAAAGGCATTTTGTTGGACTGTCCAGGGCATCCTACTCTTTGGCAATTGTCACAGGCTTGAACAAATTTCTTAGCGTCTTTAAAGATTGTGGGCCAGTAATAACCTATTTGCAAAACCTTGTGACCAGTCCTTCGATCTGCGAAATGTCCACCACATGGTCCATCATGACAGGCTTTCAGAATGTCAAATATTTCATCTTCACGGACGCATCTTCTGATGTGCATATCTGCCCCTGTATGAAATAGGTAGCCCCCAATCTAAGAAAATCGGGTACTACATTGCACAATCTATTTTCGTTCATTGGGGGTTAGATGCTTTGGTAATTTGCCTACTGCTAAATAATTTGCAACATCAGCATACTAGGGTGTCTTGACAGTGACAGCAAACAAATGTTCATTTGGGAATTGATCTTTGACTGCTGTTGTGTCCACTGGTTTCGGAATTCGTGAGAGAAAGTCAGCTACAAGATTCTCTTTCCCAGGTCGATCTTTTATTGTGATGTCAAATTCCTACAATAAGATCAACCATCTTGTTACTCTACCGTTTGTAATAGGTTTATTTGCTAAATATTTTATGGCAGAGTGATTTGTATATAAGACAATAGGATATCCAGTGATATAATTCCTAAACTTATTTACAGCATGTATTACAGCTAAAAACTCTTTTTCAGTAACGATATAGTTTAGCTCAATAGGAGACAAATTATTGCTAATATAATATATTGCATATGGTTTTTTGTCTTCTTCCTGCCCAAGGATTGCTCCAATAGTTGTTTCTGAAGCATCTGATGAAATTTGAAATGGTAGGTCCCAATTTGGGCCTCTGAGCACTGGGGCTATTGACACAAGCTTTTTCAGATCCTCAAAAGTATGGTCGCATTTATCTGTCCAAACAAAATCAACATTCCATGTCAGTGCGTATAGAGGTGCAACTATTTGAGAAAAATGTTCTATGAATCTCCTATAATAACTAGAAAATCCAAGAAAATTATGTACCTCTGTCTGTGTGGTATGAGTAGGTATTAACAAAATTATTTGAATTTTGGCCGGATCTACCTGTATTCTAGCTTCTGAGATATAATGACCTAGGATGAGCCCTTCGATCATCATCATATAGCACTTTTCATGGCTCAAGCAGAGCTTGGTGGCAATATATCATTGCAGCACCTTTTCTAATGTGTCTAGTGCTGGCTCAAAATCATCTCCGTATGGTGTTAAATCATCCATGTATACTTCGAGCCCTGCATTTATTAAATCTGAAAAGATGCTAAGGATGGCCTTTTGAAATGTGGCAGGGGCATTGCATAGGCCAAAAGGTAGGACTCTATAGAAAAATGTTCCCCAAGAACAGGTAAAAGTAGTTTTGTCTTCGTCTTCAGGGGCAATCTGAATCTGATTGTATCCACTGAAGCCATCCAAGAAAGAAAAGAATTTCTTTCCTGCCAATGTGCCTAATACCTAATCAATGAATGGAAGGGAAAAATGGTCTTTCTAGGTTGCTTTGTTTAATTCTCTATAATCTACACAAATCCTCCACTTTCCATTCTTCTTTGGCACCACTACTAGTGGAGAGACCCACTTGCTATCGAAGATTGCATAAATAAAATTTACATCCAAAAGTTTTTGTAATTCAGCTTTCACAATATCTTTCAGATGAGGGTTGAGTCTTCGTTGAGGTTGGCGAACGGGTCTAACATCTTTTTCTGTATAAATGTCATGCGTACACAGTTGGGGATCAATTCCCTTCATGTCTGAATAATCCCATGCAAAAGATTCCTTATATTTTCTCAGTAGTTGGACCAGCTTTTCTTCTTGTTCAAGAGTCAGGTTATTGTTGATGTTTAAGGTTTTTCCTGGCTCAATCTCTATAGTTTTGCTGTTTGAAACAGAGGTAGTGGGTATTTTTTGATCATGAGTGTCTTTGAGGGGATCTTCTTCTAGTTCATTGTCAAATGCTGCCTCTATCATGTGACCTTGTACATGGGATCTGGATTTAGATTAGTTAATGAAGTTGTTAATAACATCATCCTCTGTTTGATCTTTAAAATCGAGGGAATATTCTATGGTTAATGGGGACCTAATGTTTTTTATAAGGTATGATACAGGTTGTTTGTTAGTTTTTATTATTGTTACACTTGGCTGGGCCGGAGGGTATAGAGCTAGATTCCTGATATTACTCCCTCTAGTTATAGTCATACTACCTTGTCGGCAGCCAATGTAAACATCATCAGTCGCAAGCCAAGGTCTGCCTAAGATTAACGGGTGTCCATAGAGTCGGTTTTTGGGGTTGATTATCAGAAAGTCGGTAGGATATTCCCAGGAATCTACGGATACCATTACATCGTGTAGTGTACCTTCTGGCCAAACTACGGACCGGTCAGCCAGTTCTAATAATGTAGAGGTTGGTTCCACTAGTGTAATGCCCAGTTTTTGACAAGTGGTGGTTGTTAAAATATTAATTGCAACCCCTAAATCAACTAGGTCAGTTGAAAAGGTTTGTCCATTGATTTGTACTGTCACTATTGGATTCCCTGGGTCTTCATATTTGACAGGTGCTTCTCTTCCTGATAATATATCAGATAGGGTGCTAACTACTTGGACAGTTGGGTTAGTTGTTATTCTCCTCTTTGGATTCCTTATACATAACTCTTTGATGGTTTTTGCATATATTGGGATATCTTGGATAGCTTGGAGGAGCAGGATTTTTATACACAAGTTTCTTAGTTCTCCTAGAATATCAAAGTCAGGATGTTCTATAGGGCACGGTATGATTAATCATTCTGGGAATGGGGGAGAAGATGTGGTTGCTTGGTTATGAGTTTGTTGTCTGACCACATCCTCTTCTTGTAGTGGTTGTTCTGCGGGTAACTGATTTTCAACTTGAACATTTTTATCTCCCTCAGTTTCTATAATGCACCCAGACCTTAATTGAAGGTCATTGCACTCCCTTAGATCGGTTTCTAGTTCTGGTGTTTCGATTATTTGAATAGATTGAACCGGTCTGTTATTTGGGTTTGGGTTGGGTTGGGCTGGGAGTTGTGGTCTTAAGTTGGACTGGGGATTTTTTGTAGTGCATATGGCACTGGCAGTGTAGGTTGAGGGAGTGGAATGGTTCCTGCTGGTTGATTCATTGGTCTTTGCCAGTTTGTCTGCCAGGCTTGACTCTGTGAAGTGGGAGGGGACCATTGTGTTGGATATGCATTGTTTTGCCAATATGGTGGAGAGTAGGGAAAATTTGGCCAATTAGATTGGCTTGTTTGATTTGGCCATGGTGATGAAGGAAATGGTTGTTGTGACTAGTTTGAAAAGGGTGGTTGATTTTGCCACATTGTATTATATTGCTGAGCATGATATTGCGGAGGCTGGAAAGAAGAAGATGGATCGAAGGACATACCTGGTTGTCGTGGCTGCCATTGATGACGCTGATTGAGTAGGTACACTGGTTTTGATTCTTCCTCCGCTTCCTTGTACACTGCTTTCAAACCCAGGAGTGAGGGGCAGTTCTCTGTGGAGTGATCTTTTGTACAGATAACGCATACTTGAACTGCATCTAGTGGGCACTCTTTGTGGCTGTGTTTCTTTCTACATATATGGCAAAATATTGCCATATTTTGCTCTGCTTCTACTTGTTTATTTTCCGCTTGCATAATATCGAGCTACATTGTCAGAGTCCCCAATATATCAGTTTTGAAGTTCTCTAGTAAATTCCCGATTTTTGTGCAGGTTACTCCCCCACCGGAGATCTTGCTGTCCCTTGTGAGCATATCACGTTCCACTGGTTTTAGCCTTGTACTGCCTCGTGAACTCTTGATGCACAAATCAATAATGTCAAAAAAATTATATTGATAAATGTCACCTTTTCCCATATTATTTAGTGTTTCAACCCATTGTTCCTTCATTCCTTTAATTAATGTCATTTTTAATACATTGTCAGGTAAGGGTAATGATGCATAAGGAGATCTTTGAAGATTATACTGAAAACGTTCAACATATTCTTCTAGTGTCTCATTAGGTCTAGCTACCATCTGAAATATTTCATCCTTTAACTCTCTAGACCTACAATAATCCTGGTATTTCTTTAGGAAAGCCTCTTTCATCTGATCCCAGTTGTTTATGACACCTCCACCTAACCCCATAAACCATCGTAAGACTGCCCCTTTTAATGTAGAGGGAAATAATTTTAGCTTTTGGGGATCGGTGGTATAGTCATACCCCCTGCACAATACATTGAATTCAAACAAAAATGCGTCTGGATCTTCCGATGTTAGGCCATGGAATGTAGGGATATGTTGAAGAGGAATGGCCTTCATAGGTGCATTAGCTGCAGTATCTACAATGGGATATTGCAGTGTGAAGGTTTGAGGTGTTTGCTGGTTCTGGGCCATTTGGTCAAATATGTGCCAATACCCTTCTGGGATTTCTAGGACTGTATTCCCATGTTGGCTAGAAGGAGCAGGAATGGCCTTAATAACACTTCCTTTGTCTGGGATGATGAGAGTTCCTTGCTGAACTAATGTTTGGGGGGATCTTAGCTCTTTAGCTTCTTCAGCTTTATTCTGGATGATTTTGACAACACTTCCCTTATCTGATCTGTTCAATGGTTGAACTATTCCAAGAGGAGACCTTGGTTCTTCGGTTTCCCCTATTTCTCCTCCTCCTTCACAAAGATTACTAAGGTTCCCTTCTTGTAATGATTTTGGGCTAGAATTCTCAATTTTTTGAAAATCTTGCTCCTCTGTTTGGCTATGCACCTCAGCAAAGGTTACAGATGGTGATCTTGTGGCCCAAAGGGAACTGGTAGGTTGTCTATAAGCAGCTTTTCTAGGTCCTACTAACAGTTTAGATTCTGCTTTTTTAAGGATTTCATCGATAAAGGTCGATTGGCGAAGGGTCACCGGCCCCTTAGCTTTATCAGGCTTGGGTATAGTTTAAGATTTTTTTCAAGATTTTTTTACTTAGTCATGCACACACATCAAATACTTATTTATACCCAAAATAACCAACAAATCTGCAGGAAAGTGGGTAGGGGAGCAGGGCTATTACATGCTCCGTACACAGGTTCTTACCTTCCATTTTTAAAACCCAACTCTCTCCTAGCAGGTACTTACACTACTCTCTTTTCAAAAGAAACAAATGGCTACACTCTCCCCGACAACGACACCAAAATGTTGAGCTGTAAAAAGGGTCTTTTTAACCTCTATTTACCCTACATTAATTATCAATCCAGGTACGATTTTTTATCTCAAGAGTGTACTCAGTCTGAGGTGGTCACTTGTTCAAGAGTAATGTCTGCAGTATAGTGCTTACAAAAGTAACTGAATTCTGGAAACAAACTCTAATTGTAATGGCAAGAAACTTAAATGCTTTGTAACTAAATCATTCACTCAAGAAACCACAACAATCATCAGTCAAGGATGCAGTAATGATAACTCTTTCCCTTGTAAACTGATGTAAATGAAAATAAATCAAAGACAAGACCTTCAATCTGAGAACTTAGACAACAGTAGTCAATGTTCGTTACAATTGTAGATCTTTCTATCCACACCAAAGCAAATGATGGAAATGACAATTCAATTTGCAGAAAAGGAACAACAACTAATCTATTGAAAAGATTGAACAGCAAAGCTTAATCTACAGAACTGATTTAAGCAGCAATCTTAACCGAAAGGAATTGAATAGCACTCTTTAACTAATAAAGGAATTGAACAACGATCTGAACTAATAAAGGAATTGAACAACAATCTAAGAAAGGAACAACAAACCGAAATAGAAATTGAATAGCAAACTTAATTAAGTGTAAACACACAATGACTGTAGAATCAGTAATCTTATTCTAGCATAATGGGCATTAACCATAGTTATAAAGGAACGACAATTGCAATGATAATCGAACAGTAATCTAATGAACAACAATCATAACTGTAAGTAAACCGTAGCTAAATGAACAACAATCATAATTGTAAGTAAACCGTAGTTAAATGAGCAGTAATATCAATCTGTAAATGAACAACAATATCAATCTGTAAATGAATAGTAATGCCAATATGTAAATGAACAGTAATATCCGAATTATACAGTGCGATATTATTTCAGAATGAACAACATAACATTTTTAGTTGCAAATAATAATCTTGCTATTTCAATTACGAATTTGATATAACAGAGCAAGTCAATGAAATGTTCAGGAACAGAAGATCACTGAATAAAGTGAATTTAAAGGAATGCAAAGAAAATCAAACCACACACAACTGTAATCGGAAAATAATGATATAAGAAGCAAGTGATCCACTAGGGCCAGGCCCTTAGCCACTAAGGAAGCACTGCTGCGGTCACTCCAGGATCAGATAATGGAACAACAATTGAGTTATATATTAATCATAAAGGAAAAGTTATAGCTATCACTCCTTAAAGTGAGTCGATGATCAAAGTTTAGATTACAACTGTAAATTCTACAAATCAACAATAATATTTCGCCCCCCTGGGCTAGTAGCGCTGTCTCTTTTTATAATGGACAGGCAGAAGTATCAAAAATATAGATAAGTCTTGAGGTAGAAATCCCTTAGGATCAAAGGATCCTGAGGGATTCGCCATATCTTTAATCTTCAGTTATCATTTTGTCCTCTTGCGCTGATACTGCGTTTCTTCTTCCTTTTCTTGGTCCATGCACTCTGATCTTGATTTCCTCATCTGGATGCGGTTTCCTATCAAAGGGACAACAGTTGGTTCTGCTTTTTCTTTTCCTCCAGAATAGTGATTTTCCATCTTCTTCACTTTTTTCATAGAAAAAGACAATAATTAATCATTTTACATCAATCACAAATCTCCTTAATTCTATCGTAATCCTTTAACATATTACCATCTTAGAATGTAAAGAAGTTATGATTTAAGGGAAAAGATAAAGAAATAGATGGTGAATACATACCTCTCCCAGTTCTCAACAGTGATAAAACCCATAGATACGATGGTCCACAAAGCTCGAAGTGAAGAAATAACACAACTGCAAGATACAGAACATATAAGACTTGAGGAAGAAATCCGCTGGGGAAACTTTACACTTCGTAAACTTGGAAAAGATCGAGTACGACTAAGGGAGAAAAACACTTTGATGGACGTGGAGGTCAAGAAACTGAAAGACAAAATAAAGGAATCATTTCTCGTTAAAAAACTAGGGATGGTAAGGCAAGGTGCGTATGATCATATTAACAAGTTGGAGGAATATCGTCGTGAACTAGTTAGTCTGCTGTCGTGGCTTGGACCGCATATCGCCAAATGAAGTGACCAGGGTAACATGTTGCAAGTAGTAAAGTGGGCGTTGTCGATCACCACAATGGAAGATGGGGATTCTCCACGAACCATGGTGGAGGACGGGATGGAGCCCCACAAGAGTGATGCGACCACCTGACTAGCTGTAGGGAGAATAGTCTTAGTGCTTCGGGTAGTTCAAAGGGAGCGCGGGACTATAAAATATTATGCCTGGGAGCTGCGTGATATTGGAGATGCACGCAGAATCAAAACCTCACAAGGTTAGCAACTGCGCACGGAGGGTTGCACTGCCGCATGGGTTGGCTGTGAAGTGACCATTGAGGACACTATTCACGATGGGATGTGTGATTTGAGGCCAAATGGAGCGAGCGATGGGCATTTAATACGCGAGTTATGGGAAAGATTTGGAGAAATCTGCCAGCATGAAAGCATTAATGGCCTGAAATTAGGGGGAACGGTCGAATTTGAATTCAAAAGGTGCTATAAAACACAAAGGGCTGGCTAGCGAACAACCCTTGGTAATTTGAGAGTTGAGTGTCCGAGCAGAGCACCAGACTATGTTAGGGGCCCTTAGGGTGCAGCTGCAGGAGTTACATGTGTGGCCCCCTTAGATGGGTACCCTTTCTACCCACCTCACAGGAGGATCCTCGGTAGCAGAGTAGATACTGCACGCACAGATGGAAAATATGATAGTGTTGCCGGAAGGGGCCATAATTGCAACGGATGTGACCGATAGATTTTCGGTTAACATGTTGAAAGGCCTTCTCCTTAATTTGGTTTCCCTTCTGTGAGAGACGTTGTATCAGTTATAGGATGGGATAATGGTAGAGATGCATGCCAGAGAGAGCTGCGTGATCCAGGTTCTTAGCGAACAAAAGATAAATATGGAGCAGCTCAGCTTGCAGTGCGATGAATTAGTGTCACAAAATCAACACTTGGAGTAGATGGTAGATGACGATTGTTGACGCGTCCTAGAGCTGGCCATCCTAGAAGATCTACTGGTAGAGGTGCGGATCCAAAGATTGGCAACTGGAGTCCGTGAGGCTAGGGAAGAGATGACGAAGGTTCAGCTAGAGCTGAATCTTCAGATCGTCGATCTGCGATTAAAGGAACAGCCTTCCACTCCCCTGGAAATTAGAGAACAACGCGCTAGAGTTATTGCAGCAAGGTTGGAGGAAATTGGAGGTACAGTGCGCGACTATACTAGCATGTTGGAACATGCACTTGAGGTCCTCACAAATTTGCAGGAGGACTCCAACATCCAACGCCTGGAGATAGAGGTGCACGAACTCCAGTAGTAGTACGACAGTGTTAGAGGAACTGTGCAGATGGTAGTCCTCACTCAGCAACTTGTGAGGATGCAGCAAGCTAAGGCATTAAAGGAGCAGGTGGACATGGCATGCCATAAGGAAGTAGTTCTCAAAGCATGAATTCAACCATTGATTGACGAGGCATTCAGGATCATGATGAATATTGAAGGAAAGCTCGTGCACATATAGGGGATGCATGCGTAGATGTAGGGAAGCATGCGAGACATAGAGGTCTTAGAAGAATAGATGCATCAAGTTCAAAAAGCAATAGCTCAGTGCGTTGTAGACATTAGTACCATTCTAGAACAATTGGAAGGACTCTGTGCCAAGATCACTGCGCCGACAGAGTGACTCGAGGGCGAGTCATGATGTTTGTGTTGGGGGCCTGTTGGGCATGGAATCCCCCCCCATGACATGTTTTGGGGCTCAAAGCCCAAGTTTTGAGTTGATATTGTTGTAAATCTCTGTGAATTGTGGGCGCGAAATGTATGTTAGAGTCATATGGTTGTCCGCCCTAGTTTTGAATGGAATGTCAACCTACGCATGGTCCACGGACCATGGGATTGTATAAATAGAGCGAGGCTCTAATTTGTAAAGACATCTAGTAGAGGGTAAGCATGAAGGGTCTTAGAGATTAAGTAAAAGTGTGAAGTGTGTCTTGGGTCGTAGAGTAGGAAAAGGCTCTTCTGCTGAGAGTGCAGAGGCCTGATAGAGTCCGCAGTTGAGTGTGCGGACCCCTATAGCTGAGTGAGTAGGGTAGAGTTGACACTGTAACCAGAGAAAAGATTAATATAGAAATATTTTGTCACCACTTCTATGTATCTGTTCTGAGTTATTACATGTTTGATATCATTTGTGAATATATTGTTTCTTTACTGCGTGCACTTATATGAATTGTGAATATTGTTAAGTATAACTGAAAGCATACAGATAAGCTAAGTTAATTAGCTAATATTAAATTACTAGTAAGGACTTGGGTAATAACACTGTTCGATCCCTGAGTAGGGCTGCGCGAAGGAAACATCTCAGGCTGCAAGGTCCGGATAGGTGCGCGTAGCGATGTGTGCGCAGGGTCGAACCGTGGACCACTTGAACTCATCAGACATCTCCAGGGTGCAGAAACCTGGTTCTAGCACCCTCCCATACTACTTGAGGTGAGACCTTAGTCCGTGCTCGCTGGATTTTTGCTGAAAGGGTCAGTAGTATCGGGATTTGTTTGGCTAAATCACCTCCGAACCTAGGTTAGACCCCAACAAGCCAACATTTGGTCCACAAGAGTCTAAGGCTTGGGGCCTTTAGTGTAGCAAGCGTTGGCTTGCTCAAGGAGTGGTGGATTCCTTTTGGTGGTGGCTAGAGAATTTGATGGAGGTAGGGGCGTCTAACAGTTTGGGGTCTACATAGTTGAGGAAGTGGTCGCTTCTAATAGGTAGTGGCATGGAGCAATTGCTTTCTTGCATGCATTTCACTTTGGGGCTTGCACACTAGTCGTGGCTAGTGGATGATGTAAAGGAATAATTTTAATAATAATAAGAAGACGAAGACAAATAGTACGGTGGTTTTTCTCTCGGAAGGGTTTCCACTTAACATCTAGTGTCCTCTTTTTTTTATGATTGATGTTTTGTTGTTCTCGTGGTTTATTTGTGTTTATTTTTTCTTCTCATATGATTTGTAGTACATGAGTTAGTTTCTACTAGTGTATTGATGTTGTCTAATCAATAGATGATTTAGTGATTTATAAAGAAAAGGTAAAAAGTTGTAAAAGTTGATCCATTGGTACAATATTGATTAACCCCCCCTCTTAGTATTGTCAATATACTAACAATTGGTATTAGAGCCAGTCTCTTCAGGTGCATTTTGACCACTAGAAGGAAGATCTGATGAAATTTTGAAAAACAATTCAGATAAATTTTCAAGGAGTGTCTTTCTCTAGTGTTGCGAATAAACCAGTATGGAGTGAAAAGGTTAAATGTGATTTGTTAGCTTAGTGATATTATGTTTGGAGGTTAGTGTGTGAAGGATGTGACAAGAATATTCTCTCAACTAAAGTGATGCAGCATAATTCCCAAAAAAAATGTGTGATATATGACAATCTTCATAATGAAGATCTAGAGAAGATATTGGATCTCACATCTACACTAGATATCTGGGATAATGTGGAGATCATGTATGAAGGAGACATAAGAAACAAAAATGGAGCGTAGGAGAATAATAAAAATAATAAAAAGAAGAAGAGATGTTAGAAGAAAGAGTCTCATCACCCCAATGTGAATGGTACAACTAATCATCGAGAGGAGAAATCGAAAAATGAAGGTGATGGCGAACTAAATGTGTTGCAAAGAAGTACATTTGAAGGTAAAAATGATGGCCAATGATTATTTAGCTATATTTTGGATGGATTTGATGTTATCCTTGTAGAATCAAATAGAGAAGATGATGAATGTGATAGAATGATGCTCCTAAAAGTTGACTTGATTTAGCCCTAGTTGTAATAGAAAGTTTGACTATTAGAATATGAAGGCTAACAAATGGGAATAGAGATTAGAAGAGATTATTTTTTATCTATGATGGAAAGGAGAATGATCTCAAAGAGGAAATCATCAAATTGAAGGCACATTGGAGTATGCCAAAAGAGTTGAATATGTGATTTGTAATCAACTACAAGAAGGTCAGAGCCGAGTTGAAAAGCTTGAAGATGAATTTGTCTCATTGAAGTAGTTAGAATAGAAGGATAGTTAGCTGAATAAGGAGAAGAGCACCCAAATCTTGGACAACATGCTTAGAAAACAAATATCTCCCTTGATTAGATTTAGTTTATGGTTTCATAAGTGAGAGACTAGCTCATAGGTGCATGGAAATAATAATGCATATCTTAAGAAGCTTGTAGCTTAATTTGAGACCAATAAAAGCAACAAGAAAGGTAGAAAGTAACAAAACCACTAGTAGCAGAAGAATGGATCAATAATAGAACCCATGTCAAGGAAACCACTTGCTCTAAGAAAATAGTTTGGAATATTTCATAGGAGTCAAAAACCCTTTTCCCACTTGATGGACAAGATTTAATGCTACATTTGTCACAACTATGGACATGTTGCAACAAACTATAGAATCATAATACTCACATCTTACCAACAAAATGTCCAATAGTTTGGGCAACCAAGGAGAGGAACAACCTTCAGGTATACTAATTATTTTAATGGTTATTGTTTTTCTTATAACATGTTTGGCCACAAGGCAATTGATTGCAGATCTCATGTATGGAATGGATGTATAATCAATACAAGGCATAGATATGATATGTACAGTAGAAGAGATGACCATGAGCCTCATATATTAGCCATGTGAGATGTTACACTTGTGACAATATTAGTCACATTGTAAGAGATTACAAGTTGTTCAGTTCTCAAGACAAAATAGACAAAAGGAACAATTGATCCAAAGAAGGCCTAGCATAAAGCAAGAGGAAAATGCACAAGCTAGGCTAAGAAGCAACCTATCATTGTGGGGAAAAAGAGGGAGGATAAACAAGTAAAATGTGGTATTTTCTTATGCACATTTGAATATGATGACCAATGTTTCATAGATAGTGGTTGTTCCCATCATATGTTAGGGGAAAAGAGTAGATTCCTATCCTCAAGGAAAAACAAAGATGACCATGTTATTATTGGAGGCAATACAGCTGCTAATGTGTTGGGAAAAGGAAAGGTCAATCTTGTTGACAGGAAGATAAATGTAACTGATGTGTTTCTAGTTGAAGGATTGAAGCATAATATCTAGAGCATGAGCCACATGGTTGATGGAGGTAGGGAAGTGATCTTCAAATCCAAATTTTCTACATCAGAAAAGAAAGATCCAAGAGAGTAGTTACAAAAGGGGTTATGACAACAAAAAATGTGTATGTATTTAATGGAAGAGTTAGAAAAAAAAGATAATGAGAAAAATTTCTTCCTCGTCAGATTTTGAGTAGGAGAAGTTAATCCTCACTACAATCCATTATTCTCGGATATACTCACAACATACTGTAGAAGATAAATGTGAGGCCTACATGGTCTTAAGGGGAGTGTATGGAAGCATGAATAAGACATGATTATGAGTTGTAGAAGAAGCATGGTGTATTCAAGAGCTAAAATTCACAATTAGGTCTGCATGATTAACAAAAGGCATGGAAGGTATATGATCTTAGGGGCGCTATGCATGCATATAGGGTTTCAAGGCTTGCATACTATTTTTCATATTTCTTTCACTAATTCCTTTGTAGAGGATCCATATGGTTGTAGTCATGAGTTGGAAGCTGTGAATTAGCCTTGTATATGCTTGTCATGATTATCATTTTCCAATTTGGTTAAGTAACCCTAGTATGAGTCATGTATAGGAAAAAGTATGTGTTTTTTCATGCATATCAATGAGTCACTTATATTAGTTATGTATGCACTTTTGTGTGCAATATCTAGCTCTCTTATATGATTTCTTTAATCATTTGGTGTACTAGTTGAGAGTCATGTGTTTTTTCATCCATAAAAGAGAGTCATTGGTTTAGACTTGGATAGAAGGAAGACATTTTGTTTCAGTCATGTATGGGCTTTTGGATTTCATTGTTGTATCCTGATATATCGTTATCAACCCTTGTAATATCATTATTATCATTGGTCATAGTTGGTTATGTAGAGTTATTGACCTAGCTTGTGTAGCCTCTTGCATGTGGCAAGAAGGCATGGGCTGAAGAAGGGAAACATGAGAAACAACAAAGGTTTAGTACAAAAAAATTAATACTTGATTACAGCCTAGCATATGTTTAGGGGGAGAATATTCAACAAGAGGAAGGTCATGGTGTTGGCATGATTGGCTTGATGTCACATTGGTTGAAGGATCCACAAGTATGAGGAACATATTTCCTTAGTTCTAATGCCAATTTTGCAAGTGTGTTGTAGTTGGTTATACTTCATTAGAAAACATTTGGTATCAACATTGTTCATTGGTGTCATAAAGGTGATTAGTGAGGATTGGTCACCCTTTTCCATTGATGTCAAGGCGGGGGGGGGGGGGAGTGAGACTAGACACTAGCAAAAAGTGAGACTAGTAAGCCAGAGGTGATGAAGGTTTGTTTGGTGGACTGGTTGTAGGTTGCCATCAATCAGCCAAAGGGGGATTTTTTTGGCGGCATGGTGTTGGCATTGTTGTCAACCATGGAGATTTAGCTAGATTTAGCTAGTTGAGTATTGACGTTAAGAGTTAAGGAGAGATTATACATGGTGTGGCTGATGTGTTTATATGTTCTAGAGGTGTACACATGTTGCAAAGGTGTTTGAGGAAGTGGTGTTGCAGATAATTGCATATCTAGGTTGAATAAAGTTTAGTTTTCTAAGCATAACAACATTCACTCTAGTTTTCTTCCTCATACCCATGGCACTTACAAAATCTATGTTGCTTGCCTTTATATGTCGATGGAAATATTTTTCTTGCCTTTATATGCAAGTGAAAATACATGTAGGTTAAAAACGTGATCTTTGTGCACACACAAAATACCACTAGATTTTCCCAAAGTATTTCCTCAGGTTTTTTGGTGGTGATAGAGTCGATTCGAAATGGTTTTTGAATATTTGAATTGATCTCCATTGATTTGGTCCAAAATGATGAGATGTAATCGAATGAAAGAATTGCATGTTTCTTTTATTATAAAATTCCAAAATGTGTAAAGGTAAGGGCTAGATTGTGTGAGAATGTGAGGTACAATAATGTAGAGCGAATATATGAGATTAGATCTGAAGCAATAGTACAAAAATGTTGAGTCTAGTGATTTACGAGAGTAGATTATCAAATTTTATATGCCACTTCTAGTATTATGTTGTTCTTGATATGAAGATCATAGTATTGTTGTAGTTTTTGTTGTAGGGACAATATTTAATCAAAGATTAGATGGATGTGTTGTTGTTTATGTTGTAGGTCTAATTGTGGCAAGTATTGCGTGAGGTTTTGATGGACAGAGTTACAAGAATGGTTGAATGTTGTATTTCTATAAATGAGATTAGAGTGTTGGTGCATATATTGTATATTTTATATCGCTGACAGCGTTTTCATAAGGAGTATGTTTCTAGTGCTAGTATTGATTGGTTTGTATGCAGTTGTAGCTGCCCTGTACTTTCTATTTTTAGCATAATATTGTTGAGTGATGTATATTTGAGCAAGAGGGGTTTGATGTGCTTTATGTACTGAGAACATTTTTTTGTTGAGTAGAGGATTTTGTTGTAGAGAAGTTTGATATTGATCTAAGATATTTTTTGTGGGTCTAGTGTGAAAATAGATGAAACGAGGCTATAAATATTTGAGTTGATTTTCATAGGCCTAGTTTGAAAATTATTGGATTGGTGGGGCCTCACCTAGGTTTAGCGTTAGTTAGCCAAACAAATCCCTACACTACTGGCCCTTTCGGCATCAGCCTGTGGAGCGTAGACCGAAGTCTCACCCGAAGCAATATGGGGGGATGCTGGAACCAAGTTTCTGCACCCTGATATGGTCGTGATGTCGGTTTATTCCTTCTATTCTTGCTTTCATGTAGGTCATTGAGTTCTAGGGCTCTATTTGTCTAACCCCTTACTCCGCCCTTAGGTACCTCCGTGAAGGGGTACGAACGGCCTTTGTGCAACCCTAACCTGCGGTTCATGTACTTTCGTATTGCTAGGGCAGCGTATTGTGCATATTTCAAGACTAGCTTAAGTTCCTTACTTATCTTATTAAACAATCACAGTGAGCATTGTGTAAACAGATATCCTTATTTGCGTTCAATTATCTAATGGAATTACATACATTCATGCATCACATAAACATTATAAATGAAATTCATACACAATATGACAAGATGCATTAATAGGAAACAAAGACACCGAATGTGTAAAATGCTTCTCTTTATTGATATCTCCAGATGATTATAGACTCTATCCGCCCTGCACACACAACTGCAGGGGTTCGCACACTCAGTTGCGGACTTCTACCCTAGGCCTCTACGCACTCAGCTGCAGAGCCTCTACCTACGCTATGACCTGAAACTTAGACTTTTCTCCTTATCCTCAAGACTTCATACTTCTTAGAACTTATCGATGACTCTCTCGAGCTTACTTACTTAGCTCTTTTTATACAATCCCATTGTTCACGAACCATGGGTAGATCTTTACAATTGACTTTACCTTACAAAAATAAGGGCAGACAACTCTTTATGACTCATGACACCTTTGCGCTCCACGACCACAAAATGCGGAGAGTTTACAACTTTATTACAAAATTTGACCCAAAACATGGGCTTTTTGCCCCAAAACTGTCCTTGGGGGATCCCATTCCCAACAGGCCCCCAACACAAACATCGTGACTTGCCCTTGAGTCACTCGGCTGGTGCAAAGATCTTAGCATGAATACCTCCCAGCTCGACCTGTATGACGCAACCTCAAATATGCAGCCACTTGCTTCGTGTCTTCAACCATCTGCTCGGTCACTGCTCTTGAACGGTTGGCCTGAAGCTTTTGCTGAGTTTCTTGTAGAGTCTCAAGCTTTCCTTCAATAGAGGTCATCATCGTGTAAGCCTCATAAAGCCAGGGCTTCAGTCATGCCTTCAACACTGCTTCCTTGTGCAGCGCTGCATGCACCTGTTCCTTCAGCTGCTTGGCCTCCTGAAGCTTTGCCAGTCCCTGTGTGAGCACGACGATTCACACTGTACCTTTGACTTCATCATAGCTATGTTGTAGCTCATGCACTTCTGTCTCCAATCGCTGTACATTAGGGTCCTCCTGCAAGCTTGTCAGGACCTTGAACGACTGCTCAAAAAGTTCCGTGCAGTCTGTTACTACATTGTCAACCACCACTATTGCTCCCGTGATAGTGGTTGCTCACTGCTCCTTTACTTTTGGCGGAGTTGAAGGCTGGGCCTTCAACTGTAACTCTGTGATCTACAAGTTCAAATCCAACTAAACCCTCGCCATTTCTGTATGAGTGTCATGCACACCCATAGCCAGCTTGCAGATGTGCAGCTCAATTGGTTCCTCCTCAGGAATGGCCAACTCTGGGACCATTCGACATGCCTCCTCGATGACCTGCATTATATGCTTATTCTTGTTGGTTGCCTCGGTCATAGTGGCAATGACAGAGTCTTTCTGTAGTGCCATCTACTCATTATTAATCCACTGCTCACTAATCGCTTGAAGGGTGAAGTGCTCACAGGCCCTTAGCTCCGTAATCACTCCATTCTGCAAAAGGTGGAGCACTTCACCAAGGAATGTTGCCAGATTCAACCCTACCCTCTTTAGGGCACTGATAGTGGGCTTGTCAGCTTTGTTCTCCATGGTCAGTGCTCCATCAGGTAGCACTATCGCACTGGAGGTCTTCACGCGTAGCATCTCGGCAGCTTATGAAGTGCTGATATAGTAATCACCGTGCCATCCTGTGATGTGCAGGTCTACAGCTCCTTCAAACCTGTCTGGATAGCCCCTAAGCTTATTTGTTGTTGCAGCTCAAACTGTTGTAGAGCCTCTACAGTGAAATCCTGCACCGTGTCACTGATGTCATGCAAATCAACCTTTGTGAGGGTTATTGGGTCCAGTGATGTCTTAGTAGCCTTTGATTTCTTCCTGGACCCTCCTTTCTCTTGCTCCCTTGGATGCTTGATGCAGGCAAACGTCGCCTATGGGTCCATGTCGTGCTGTTCTGTTTGCTCGTCCGTCTCCTCCTCTGTCTTAGGTGAAGGTAACCTCACACCTTTGTCATTGCCCTACTCTATTCCACCTGTTGGCTTGGTTGTCTGTTGCGTGGCATCGCCCTTTGCTTGGGCCTTATCAGGGGCCTCCTTTTTTCTCTTTTTGGCCAGTTGCTTATCTTGAGCTTGGACTCCTCCTTTTTCTATGCGGTGAACTTCCTCCCTCCCATTGCCAAGTCTACTATGGTGCACCATTCTGCCAGCCATCGATGAAGTACTGCATCAATGGCATCATCCTTTTCCAAATAAGGCAAGTCATACCATTTTTGCACAGGGTCCCTCCACGCCCTGATGGCCACATGGTGAAAATATTCTTTAAAATCTGTGTAGCCCTGCAGGTTGTCAAACACCGTAGGTGATAACCATAGTTTGCGATTGATGGCCATGCAGATGTTCATCTCCATCAAGATCTAGAAGATCTTGTTGTCCTTGATTTGCTGCACATCCTTGGTCACCCACAGTGAAGTGTACTTTGCTGCTTCTAGTAGGTCTGGCGTGACCGAAGGGAATTGGTTGTCCTCTGGCAGGTCCCATGCTACCAACATAATAGACAGCAAGAGCCATGCATAGTGGAATGTCTTGCTGAGCTCCTATTCTTTGTTGTAGTTCTCAAGGAACTTACCGCAGAGATAGTCTACCCAATTGAACTAAAATCCTTCGGCGCACTGGGCTGCTAGCGCGACGACAGGTGCTGGCACCTCATCAGCGTGACACTTCCTCATCACCTTCCCTGCTAGAATCTGCATAGCCACCTTTATTGTAGGGTCACAGATGCTGGATATGGAATATCTATGTGGCTTCTTTACCAACTTAAACTTCTCTTTCATGGCCTCCGTGAGGGCCTTCACTACCTTTTCCGCCAAATATCATGGCCAAATTTTCTCCAATGTAAAGAAACCGTGTGATCCTACGGATCAATCTGTTAGTGATCGGCATTATTGCCTCCAGCCACAGACACCCATCATGAACCAAGAATAGCAGCTGCTTGATTACCAATACGGTAAACGGGGTGCGGTTGTAGTGTGGCACCTATAACAGGTTGAGCAACCCTACCTTGTCTTCTCCTTTGAGCCACCTCCACGGCTCCAATGCGGTCATTCTAGTGGTTTTATTGATGATGTGATGCATCAGATGCTCGGTCGCCAAGTGTGGGAACTTTTCATGGTTAGCCAAGTCCCAGTCTTTGAGTTTTAGTAGAGGAACCCGCCCCAAGTGTGGTCCTTCGAAGACAATTTCATTCGGCAGCAGAGGGGTTTACAAGGGGAACTTGTTCTCATCGATATCTTTTGATACCTTGGTATTTCCCTTGCTCGGAGGGACATACTCAGGCAACCAAGTGATAGGGTCAACACCATGGGATTCAACTCCCTCCACATCTACTCCCACATCCTCATCATCCATCGCAATGTCTTCGATTTCTTCCTCCTTCGGCTCTAGATTGATGGCTTTTCCCTTCTCCTATGCGGGAAGCTTTGGTGGGTTTCTTCTTGGCGACGTGCGCATTGGTATCATCGGCTACTTGCACTTCTTATCCTTCATGCTCTCCATGGTCAGGGTCGGCTTTGGTTTCAGCATTCTTGGTGATTTGGGGACTTCTACTAATACTTCGGCAACCTCGGGAATAACTTCTTCGATGTCCATCTGAATTTCTGACACCAACTCCTCTACTTGGGTATCTATAGCTCTGGCAGATGTCGACATAATATTCTGCAAGAACTCCTATGTCTCATTTGGCAATGTCTCAAACACTGAACTGGCTATTAGAACTTCGAATCGCTCGCAGTTCATGTGCGCTTGAGAGCCGAACAACTCAATTCTCAAAAACTGCCAAGTGTTTTTCACTGGGTAGCCACTTGTAATTTATAGGGCATTTTGAATTCAAATCCGACCGTTCCCCCCAAATTCGGTTCAAAAATGCAATATTGGTGGTAGATTTTCAAGGATCTGATCCATAAATTCTATCTTAAATGTCGGCCGCCCACTCCATTTGGTTGCATTTCTACCGTCAAATCATGAACAGTGACTTTAATGGTCACTTTCCGGTCGACCTGCACAATTTCTCCCTGGGTAACGCAACTCCCTTCACGCTATTGCAAACCCTGTGACACTTCCTTGCTTCGCACAATCCTCCAAATGCGTGGCTCCCCAACCCGGGCAATGTAGTTTATAGTCCCGTGCCTCCTTTCAGTTACCTAGAGTGCTAAGACTGTTCTACCTTCATATAGTCACATGGTCAAACCATTGGTGTATGACTTCAAGCGACTGCCATTCACCTTTCCTGGGAAGGGATCTCCATTCAATTTGACCAACTGAACCACTTCTCCGTCGATAATCTCCTTAATGACATAGGGCCCTAACCAGTGCATTATGAATTTTCCTGGAAATTTATCAAACTTGTTGTCATATAACAAAACCAGGTCATTTACCTTAAAGGTGCACAACTTAATGTGCTGATCATGCCATGCTTTTTTGCGTTGCTTTTGGACCTGTTGGTGAAATCCATCTAAAAATGTTTATTCCTCAACCTCAGCCAGTTGCAGGAGCCTCTCTTCCAAGGCTCCGTGATCTGTCATACTCGTGAGTGCTGTTATGCGTAGACTAGGCATAATGTATTCCATGGGCATTACCGCTTCATCACCATAGACAAGCCTAAAGGGTGTTTGTCCGGTCAACTTTTTGCATGTCGCATGATAGGCCCATAGTACTGCAGGTATGTGTAGGTCCCAATCACTTCGTTGAGTGCTTGAAAACTTGGTCAGCGCGTTATCCAACACGTTATTGAATGCTTCCACTGTCTCCTTAGCCTGTGGGTGATAAGGCGTGCTCTTCTGGTGATATACCTAAAATTCCTCTGTTAGCGTGCTGATCATCTAATTCAGAAAGTGCGCACCACAATTACTCATCAAAATATTTAGACAGCCAAATCGCATCAGTAAATACTCAAAGATTAACTTCACAACAGTTGTGCTTGTACAATCCTTTACAGGTTGTGCCTCCACCCATCGAGTCAGATACTTCATCACGATGATAATGTACCTTTCTCCCGTCTTTCCTTGGGCTGAATGGGTCCCACAAAATCTATTTCCCATTTCTCAAAGGGTTGGAACATCATTTGTGGATTCAGAGGCAACTCATCCTTCTGCGATGGCCTGCCAGTCCTTTGACACACATCACACGCTTTGCAGTAAGCTTTTGAATCCTGATGGAGGGTTGGCCACCACAACCCTGCGCATATAATCTTCTGTGTGGTCACTCTCCTTACATAATTTCCTCCCACGATGCCCACATGAGCATCGGCGAGGATGCTGCTCCTTTCAAACTGCGGTGCATATCGTTGCAATATTTCATCAGACCCCATTTTGTACAGATGCCTAGCAATGACATAAAAGTTTGCCGCATGCACCACTAACTCCTTCTTCTGCCAGAAGGTGCATCCTTCTGGGGTAGTTCTTGTCGTTAGGAAGTGTATGATATCTTCAAAATGACCATCCGCAGCGTGCATAGAAAATAGTTGCGTTTCAGGCAATCCTTCTTCCGAATTAGTGGGCTCTTCCCATGTTTCGATGTGCAACAGATGGTCTGGTCTTGTGTTCAGTCATCTAGGCTTCACAATAACTTCAAAATCATACTCCTAGAACAATAAAAACCATCTGCAAAATCTCCCCCCAAACATAGGCTTATTGACCAGGTATTTTAGTGCGAAATGCTCTGTATACATCTTAAAAATGGACACCCAGCAAGAAGTGTCTAAATTTCTGGAGTGCATATACCATGGCTAACCCTTTTTGCTCGGTGGTGGAATAGTTCTTCTCTGCCTTGGATAACCTTCTGCTTGCGAACACTATAGGATGGTCCAAGTCTCCACTGCCACCCTGTGTCAGTACTGCTCCCAACGCTATACATGACGCGTCGACATGCACATGAAACTCCTTCATCTGATCTAGGAAGACTAGAATCGACGCAGTTACCATCTTTTCTTTCAATACATCCAAGCTTCTCTTACAGTCCTCGTTCTAGTAGAATGTGACATCCTTCTTCAACAACTTCTCCATAGGCACGGTGATCTAGGTGTAGTCCTTAATAAATTTTCTGTAACATCCTGTATGTCCTAGGGTAGCGCATAACTGTTTCACACTCCTCAGCACTTCTAAGTTAAGTATCATTGTGATCTTCACAAGATCTACCATCAGTCCCTGTCTACAAACCACATGACCCAGTAGGGTCCAAAAGGAACACAAAACAGGCACTTCTTCAGATTGAGTGCGATCTGGTATCTTTGATAGGTATCTAGCTTCATGCGCAAACTTGCAACATGGCATTTTACTAGCACAAACACAACCCAGTCATCAAAGTACAATTCTAGGAACTTATGAATAAATTCCTTGAATATCACAACGACTACGCGCGGAAAATCGCAGGCGCATTCTTCAATCCAAAAGGCATTACAGTGTACTGAAAACACCCCCTCTCAGTTGCTAAGGTTGTCTTGCTCCTATCCTATGGCATGCTTTTGATCTGATGGTACCTAGAGAACCCATCAGTGAAGGAATAAGCTTCCTAGCCACCTACATTGTCCAACACTTCATCAGTGAACGGCGTCAGGAAAAGATCATGTACACAAGCATGATTTAACTTCCTGAGATCTACACATATCCTTATTTCATCCTTCTGTTTCTTCTCCTGTACCAACATTGGGCTTACCCAATTAGATTCTTCCACAAGCTCAATGATGCATGTCACGAGCATCTTATCTAGCTCTAAGCAGACCTTCACCTTATACTTCAGATTGAGATGGTAAGGTATTTGCTTAACCGGTTTCTCTTCGGACTTCAACATGATCCTCATAACACCTAGGTCCCCAATTATCCCTTTTAGATCTGTAAACTTGGTAGGGAACAAATCCTGGTATTCGGGAGCAATTCATTGACCTTATCTACTGTCATGTCGTCCTAGTAATCACCAATCTTTGCGAATTTGGGCTCTGCCTCTGTACCAATATTTACCTGTTTCATTTTCAGTGGCACGGTTATATTAAGATTCTCAATCTGTGGTCCTTCAACCTCGCAATGAGCTTCTGTGTCAGGGATGTTAACCTCTCGCGAATCCTCATCTTCTTCTTTAGTGGTTATGTTATATCATTCCAGCACGTGACTCAGTTGAGTAGTCCAATTAGGTTGAATCAGGTCCAAAGGATCCTGCGGTATCTTAAAGATTGCTGCTTTTACTTCTTGTAGTGCCTCTTCGATACAGCCAAACTCGTCTTCAAAACTAAATTTCATTATGAATCCCTTGCGCAAAATATCCCATTCACCTGTACCATGGTGGAGCTCTGATTCTAAGTAGTAGTTCATTGGGATGACATCCAGGGTGTGACAAAACAAGTGCACCCATTTAGGTTGGGGCTTCTCCCCATAAGCCTGAGCCCATTTGGCCAAGTGCATGCACGGGTCATCCTACCCATCATATTTGTCCGTGATTCATACCTTCGGCTTCCCAAAGCATGTTCTCATCATCCTTCTACACTCACGCCAATCATCAAAGCTACCCTTGTGCGTACCCCACCATCTTGCAGGCATAGCGCGTAGTGCCCAGTCCAAAGCTTGGAAGTGCTGCTTCTCTGGTACCTCCCTCTCAAATGCATCCAAAAATATATCTACATCATTCAGGCCATCATAAGTGGGTAGATTTCTTACCTCTAATGACACACAACGCAGTGACCGGGTCATCATGTTACAACTTAGTTTGTTTACTTCATGTAATTGATTCTAGCAGCGCTCTAATTCTTCATCAGACTCTGAGGTGGAAGAACTCTCACAATCCCATGTAATTCATCCATTCGCTGTTGGATTCACCCAATATTGGTATCGCACTGTTATCTTATAGATATAGTCTAGATCATCATCGCTCTCATAATCGTTGACTGGTTCAGCATAGCGTGATCCTTCAACAAGATCTAAGGGTACTATTACGCGGAGTGATTTCTTTTCAAATATCATCTTTCACTTCTTTAGGTTGATTACCCCGTTCATATCGGTATCCCAACCAATGCCAAGGATCGTAGGGTAGGGGTTGCTATCATACACAATTTCTATTACTTCAAAGTCAACCAGCGCGCTCGCGCCTTAAATATCTACATTCACCCCTTGCATCCACCCAATGGGGATGATCTTTTGCTGATTCGCCATGCTTTGCTGAATTAGAGACCACTGCAGCACGGGTCTCCCCATCTGTTCCCAAGTCTGCTTTGGTAGGACGTTCACGTCTAACCCCAGGTCCAAAATAACCTGATCCATTTCGTACTCTCCTATCTATGCAATCAACCTCATCTCTCATCCCGTCCTTGTTTTATTCTTACCAATATTTTGTACCACGCGTGGTTCACCCAGAGTATTTCCAACGCATCTATTTATAAGCTCCTGTAATCCCTTCATAGCCTTGCTATCACGTAACAACTTCATGCAGGTCTCTAGGAGGGTTGTAAGCATAGAAGGGTCCATCTCCTTATCAAACTTATCCTTGCTTCTTGAGGTGGAGGCCTAATCGAAGCTCTTCTTTGCTTCCATGAATGTTTCATGTGCGTGCTCCAAAATGAATTCAACCTCCTTCGCCAGAGCTTTGCGAACCCATGCACTATATTCAGGTTGTTTCCCCTTATCATATCATGTTGTAATTCCACTTGGGAGCACTATATTCACATTTTGATCCTCTTCGTGAGGCTCAGACCTCATCATCTGCAGGTTCTGAGTCGGTTGATGTGGTAGCGCCCCTTTGTCACGTATCCTCACTATTAGCATAGGACTGCCTTCCATCTCATGATCAAACAGGGTGCAATACTTGCACGACGAACACTTTGGGTTAGTGCAATCGCAGGCATAGTGTCCTAGTCCTTTGCAATTGTAGCAGATTAGTTGTCCCCGGCCTCTGCTAAGTCCTCCTCTGCCTCGACCTTGTCCACGCCATCCTTGCGCTCTGGTGAGGGGGCCATGTTTCTGCCTGAACCCTATAGGTAGGTGTGCTATCCATCATCAACTCATAGCTTTTGTAGTTGCGCTCATCATGCCCTACTGACCTACAGAAGTTGCAGAATAGTTTCTGTGGTGTTTGTACAAACTTCTGCAGCAAATGACAGTTATCCGTCGTATGTTTTCCTGCTACCTGACATATAGCACACAACAATGTAGGTCCCGTGCTTGGTCCTGCTTGAACTTCTAGCATTAAGGGCATCGGTCCCGCTCTTGTAATGTAGTTTGTAAAGACCGGGAAATGGTCTTTGTCATGCCCCTAACCCTTACATTTTAGTCACCATAATTCTTTGTGCACTTTTGAGCAAACTGTTCTGTCCTGCTTCAAATTTTGCATCTCAAGGCAAAGATTTTGCAATTATGCATGGATCTGTTGAACCACCAGATTCAGATCCTGCATCGGTGTTTCATGCAGTCTCATCGCGATCTCCAAGGCTTCTTCCTGAGTTGTTATCTTCTATTGCGATAGCGCAACCCTTAGGTGTGGCAGAAGTGAAGCCACGAACCACTCATGGTGCTATCCATCTGTTAAGTTCATGTTATCTTTGTGGATTTTACACTTCAACCTCTGATATAATTCCCAAGGTGTCTCGCCTAGTTTCATCATGATTTCCTTGAACCCCACAATCGACTGTGCTTTAGATTTAGGCTTATTTAATTATTTATTCAACACGGTCTGGATGTCTGCCACTCCATCATTTGGGTTATCATTGGATTATTTAATGTACTAGGTTAATGCACAATCCTGTAGAGCACTAACCAATGTTGCCTTCTTCAGGTGATCGTCTGTAACACCCTGAGCTTCCCACACATATTTTACGACAACCCAGAACTAGCCCAGATCCTCATTTCCCAAGCCTTTGAACAACGGTAGCTTTATTGAATTTTCCATGTTGAACTGCGGTGGGGGCGGTGGTGGTAAGGGTGAAGTCACAGGTGATGGTGGTGAAGTTGGAGGTGGTGTGGGTGGAGGTGGCAGTTGCGGGAATCCTTGTCTTATTAACTAAATAGCACTTCGAGGAGAAACCTGCGCTACTCCCTCTTCATCACCCAATGGAGGTGAAATTAATGGACTGTATTCAGGAACCCTTTCTTCCTTCGTTCCTGTAAGTTTTTCCACTTCATGTAGCTCCGAACATCAAGGTAGCTTCATAACCCGTTTTCTACACAACAACATCTTAATACAGGTATTCAAAGACTTCAAGTACTTACCTTGTGGTCCTTCGAAAAAGTGCCGCTCTGCCTCGCTGTAGCTAATTGAGGTATCGACTGCGAATTCAGTCACAAATTCTCCTATGATGCGAGTGATCCAATGATTGATGGTGCAGACAACTGTATCCTCAGAGTCTTCCAGTCTCTGTACTAACTCTAAGGTCCAAACAATAGGATTGTCAAGTCTTCACCTTCCTTGGCTATCTGCTTGCTTCGCAATCCACTCGTATAGCTCAACCAGAAAGGAACAAAAAAATATCTCGTGGATTTTTGTATATATGTACCTTTCCATCCTGTTATAGCTCCAAATATCACCCTTGGTATTTACGATTCTTGGTTTATGGCATAGGGCAACCCCTCCTTCCAGACTTGGTCCAAATATTTTAAAAACAATGTTTTACTTCCTGTACGCTACTTTTCCCTATGATGAAAGCGTGTACACGCGGGTTAGTCTATACCCAACCCACGTATATGTGTTAAAACACTTTAAAAAATTAAATTTCCTTAACTATGGGTGGAGATCACGGGTTTTACCTGTTGATTACCTCCTAGTGTAGTGGACCAACTATTCCCAACTGTTTCCCAACTAAAAAACTAATTTGGGAGAAGTATAAAAAGACTTCAATGGGAACGCCTTCAGGAGGAGAGAAAGGATAGAATTACTATACTGAGATTATCCCCTGATCAAGTCTGAAGTATCCCTATGCTTCAAGCACTTCCCCAAGTTCAGGAAACCCTTATTTCCTTGAGTGTTAATATTCTCCCACTTGCTTGAGATATCATGGTATTGGTTATGGAAGGAGGCTGTTGAAGACTGGGACTGGACAGACCTGGAGGACGGTTTTTCTTGGAGCCGGAAGAGGAAGACTCAGGTGAACTCTTTCCATGTTTATTATAGTTTTCTACAATAAAAAGAAATATTGTCTTGTTCCTGATATCGACTTTGTTTATGCATCTGATGTTATTGTTATGGTTTATGTATGAATGAATATTTTGATGTATAACTAACCATCTACTTATATTATATAAAGTTGATTTCACTAAAATGCTTCATCTATATGCTGCTATGTGTATTTGAATTGGTTGATTTGCAGATTTGAAGATCATCAAGAGTTGCAGAGGGTTTGAACCCTGGTTGGAACTACCCAAAGAAAGGACATCCGGGTATGTTCATCCTCGCATAGTTAGTTTATTTAAGCATGTTTCCTGAGTTATATGCATGTTTCTTGCTGTAGATTACTCCTGCTCTGCTAGGGTTCTAACCCAAAGCCCTAGGGGACTTATTCCCTTAACAGAATTGGTGACTCCACTAGGGATAACAATCTTGTTATTCCTAGTTTGGGTTGTTTAATGTCAATCTGGGCTCAGTTCTTAGTTTGCTTGCTGTGACTGTATTACCTACTCCTGTAGGAACTCAGAATTCAAGTCTGATTTTTTTCATCAGGCCACATTTTTTATTTTTCTTGTAAAACTTCATATACGCACCTTTGTCTGTTTACAGAAGTGTACACAGGCTTGTTTCTATGAACTGAAACTGCGTATACGCGAGTTTATTTTGGCAAAAGTGCGTGTACAAGCACCTGTGTAGGGACACAGTTGCGTATACAATTTTTTGCATGCTTTTCTCAAATATTTCTGCCCAGAAAGATTTGTTTCTTGGTCTGTGTGGTTTCTGAGTGGTCAGTTTCCATCTCCAGATTTTAATTATTCGGTGAGCTTACTGTTTTGAATTCTCTCCTACTTTGAAAACGTTTTTGGTCTCGGTTTACTTTTGAGTGAGTTTTATGATTTGTGTTTGAACACACAAAACTTCTTATAGAGGTTCTTGATTTTTCTGGTCTTCCGGAACAAAAGATTGTCTTTAATCTTTGCATCAAACTTCATTATTGGTTTGCTTGCTTTGCTTCCTGTCATTTTTGTGTTCATACACATTTTCTTACTTTTCGAAAGTTTCTTGTTGATGAATTTGAAAATGTGTCTTTCCTGATTTCTTGATCAGTTTCTCAAAGCTATTTGTGTTGCTTTTG
This sequence comes from Pinus tabuliformis, assembly GCA_031772625.1. Lineage (NCBI taxonomy): Eukaryota > Viridiplantae > Streptophyta > Pinopsida > Pinales > Pinaceae > Pinus > Pinus tabuliformis. The sequence continues at coordinate 140,534,405 of CM062818.1, forward strand.
GATCGTTTAGTGCAAGTTGAAACACCTATTTTGTTCAAGTTGTCATTCGTGTTGAATTGGTAACTTACAAAGTTTCCTTGTGCTTTTCTTTTGGTCTTTGAGTCTTTGGTAGCATTTTGAGTGCTTTTGAAAAGTTTTTTTCATTGCTTCTTGAAAAAGAAAAGTTTTTCAAAAACATTATTTTTGCTTTCTTTTTACGAATTTGATTTTGGTTTCTTTGGTTTTGTGAAAGTTAATAGTGATTTTTTCGAGATTTGCCTTGCTTATTTGGAGGAAAATTTGTATGTTAAACTTGCATTCTCTTCAAACATTTAAGTTGTCTTATCAAAAAGTTGTAAACAATTGCTTTCATCTCTTTTTAGAGTATTCTAGAATTTTGCATTATCATGTACACTTTGCATTAGGGTAGTTTTGCATGATTAAAGCATCAATAGTCTTTTAGTTTTTGTGAGTGTGAAGTCTGCTATAAGAAAAGAAAAGAAAAAGTTTTTTCTTTATAGAAGTTTCTTAGAACCCAAGAAAAAGTTGCTTTTCGTTGAAGAACCAACAAGTGCATTGCATATAAGTTAGTTTTTCATTAATCTTTTTTGTGTCATAAAAAGACACCATCGATTTCATTTCCATATTGTCCCTTTGATTTAAAAGAACAGCCACTTAAAATCAAGTGCTTAATAAAATAGACTAGAAGTAAATCAATCCTTCAGGTTTTGCTGCTGAATCCGCAAGGCAGAATGTTAAGCGGGAAAGATGTATCCTTTCCAATTCTGTATCCCCTAACAACGGAGCGAGCTGCGAGAGGGGCAGGAGCAGATTCATTTCGAGATTCATAAGTAGCCGCAGAGGCCTAGACGAGGACAGGGTAGAGGGGTTTATCCTTTCATCTCTCTTTCTTCTATGTGCCGGAACTGAAAGGATTGAGAGTCGGAGCAGATAAGTTCCGGCACATAAGAGAGCAGCTTTAACAGCCCTTGTGTTTATTGGCAGTGCTAAAGGGTATCGATCTCCCTTTCTATCATTAATTCCTCTCCGGTTCTGCTCCTGGAAACAATACGGACATATTTTATATTGTTAATCAGTATACACCAACAAGTTGTAGGTCTATTTAGGGCCTTGGATTAGGTGAGAGGAGAGTAAACTCTCCAAGGCCACTCTACATTGTAAAACATAAAAGTCTGAATAAAGAGTGAAATCCAATAGCATTAGGGAGACCGGGAAAGCTCCGTGACTGGGAGTTAAGCACGAAGGTTTGTGAAGATAAAGACGAGAGATACCCCCTCTCTTACTTGTTGGATCTTACCTCACGATTGTTCCACCTAGCTTCTGATATGAGTTGGTATCTTTAGTTGCCTATCCTAGGGATCTACACAAGTGGCTACAGAGGGGAATCCCGTGGCACCTGAGGTTGACGTTGCATCACGTTCAACGGTACTTTTGGAGGGGCACCCTTGCAAAGCTTGGGGGCTTGCACCAGCAAAGGCTATTGTCTGGAGGTCAGCGTAACTACCTCTGATACCTTTGCTAGTAGACCCGGGGCATAATTACCCCAGTCTATTTTCGGAAGGCCCTTATTATTCACTTTCTTGTATTTTGGTGTCCGATCTTAATCACCCAGAGCGGAAATACTTGGAAGTTGTTTGATTCATGAATTCTTTAGGGATATTTTTAGTGTGTGTTCTATGCTCCTTGTCAGCCTAGCTTTCAATTTTCTTGAGTCTTTAAGTAGATCTTATAAAAATAATTCAAAGTGGCTGACTGACCACCTCGGCGGTCCTGTAGACTTCGTGGGCTTTCACCTACGAGTCCAGAGCCTTCTCTTAGAAGGCGTAGGAGCGATTCTTCTAGTGGTTTTCAACCATTGGCAACAGGCGCATCGGAGATTGATCCTCCGCTTGGGAGCATTAGTTTGGAAGATAGACCTGGTACTACTACAGAGCTAGAGAGGAACACACCAATTCTTTCTCGAGTGCTCTTCTAGTCGGAAGATAGTATTGAGGTAGAAGAGCTTTTAGAGTCAATTTCGGCTCTAAATTCTCCTCTCCCTTGTGATTATCCTGATGTATTGTTATACGTGGGAACTCCAAATCACAGGCCTTCAAGCCCAAGTCCACACACATATATCCCTTCGATGACCATTGTTGGAAGCATGGCATCCACCATGAGTGTTGCGAGTATGCAAACTCCCATGTCAGTGCAAGAGGACAGAACGATTTCAATCCCCCCTACACCCTTATTTGGGTCTATTGCTAGCACATCCTTATTTGGGTCTACTTCCATTCCATTGACAAGTGGAAGTTCTCAAGCTAATGCATCTAGTTTTGGATTCTTCCCTTTTGGAATGCCCTCTCAAGGTATTCCTTCAGTTCCATTAAATGTACCATTAACCGCCTCCATGTCCATGATGAGTGGATCAGCTTCTTTTCAGGGTTTCCCATTTGGAAGTGATCATATACCACATTCCAATCTGACAGTAGGGTCTATGCCTTTTCCTTTCACAGGTCAAGGTAGTAATCCCTTTCAGAGTTGGACAAACCCTGCAGTTAGTGGGATAGGAACCGGGAATCAGTTTTTCAGCCAACAAGGGAATGTTCCATATTCCTCAGTCAATTCATTTCAAAGTTTTCCACCCTTAGCTAATGCTTGGAACCCTTATGTTACACAAAAATATCGTCATCATGATTATTTGCAGTCAGTATGGGTCTATCACCACTTGTACTGTCCTCCTAAGCAAGTCTCAGACCTCAGCTCTCCAAATCAAGCTTTGAAAATGAGAGAAAGACATTAAAAATCAATGTAACTCTGGTTCCACACTTTCCCTCATGGTCACCTGCGGTTCCACACCTTCTGTGTACAAAAACTGCGGACCTGCCCGCTTTGTCCCTAACGGTGTAGGTGCGGACCCCTGTGAAAGTCAAAAGGCGCAAGTTTTATCTTAAAAAACTCACTTTGGGTTAATTCTAGAGGTTTCTAGAAGGAATTTTGATGTGGATTGTTCGCTCTGAGGTGGTTCATGCATCCCAAAAGAGAAGGAGCTAATCCCTTGATGAGAGGAGCTATCCCTTTGAAGGAGGGTTTTATCCCTTTGAAGGAGGACCTAGTAACCTCCCTCCATTGCACTATAAATACAGGCATTGGGCTGGTTGCTAGAGAGGTTAGAAGCTGAACATTTTTGAGGGTAAATGCTACTGAAATCAAGACTTCCTAGTTAAGCCTAAAGAGGAGAGATCACATACCTTTTTTGGTTTCATTGGGGAGTGAGTGAAACTTGTCAAAGTAGAGGAGACTTCTTGCTGGACCCTAGGAGGAGCTTGTACAGCGTCAAGGCAAAGGTTGTAAGGTTCTTCTTCTTTTGAATTAATACAATCAAACTCATTTTTCTCAACAAGTATCTCATGTTATTTGTTTCATGGACTCCTTGAATTTCATGTTAAATATGTTTTATGCAATTGGCTTTTCATGTGCTATTTAATTTGTTTGCCTTGTTTGTGTTTGCAGATTCGCGAAAAGGAGCTCATTTGGATCGAAGGAGTGAGGGCATCCACAAGCTAGCGTTGGACCTAAGGTAGGCCCTAAAAACACTTGTTTGCTATTGTCTATCAAAGCATATTTAGAGAAAGATAGTGTCTGGTTGGTTTGCTTGTCATTAGGTCTTCTTTAGATTCTAGGAAGGTTTATCTTGTCTGCAAGATTGACTTATTCCGTGTGACAAAATGGCGACTCCGTTGGGGATCTTGATTGTTTTCCTTGTTTTTACTTTGACCTGAGAAACTCTATTTTTGTTTCTGTTTTTGACTTGATGATTGTGGGATTGGGTGGATTTAGTTAATTTGGAGTTAGTTTTTATTTTTCATAGTTTTGGGAGAAGTATGCACCCTCTGAGTTAAGCACAGTGCGTACCTGTACGCGCTTTTGCTTTCTGCACAGAGCATGAACGCACCTGTGTAAATAGGATGCCTGCGTACCCTGTCAAAAGTTTGAGAAATTTTAAATTTTTTTTTTTTTATCAGTTTAGAATTTGTTTATAGGTTTTAGCCATTACCCAGACCTGCGTGTACCCTGTCAAAAACTTTCCTTGGTTTAATTTCACTAATACTAGGGTTCTAGGTGAAATTCCTAGGAGTTTTGCTTGTTGGGTTTGTTTTTCATTTTGGTTGTGTAGTGGCTCTGAGCTTAGAAGCTGTAGGGACTTCAGATCACCTTAGTGTCTACCAGCCTTCTTATGAGTCTGACCATGTATGAAATCTCCCCTTGTTGAGGAATCCGCTTTGTATTTTCTCATTTCAAAACTTCGAAAAGCTTGTGTTTGAGAGTTTGGATTTTCATTTTCAAAAAGAAAACGAAATTGGTTGTTCTTGACTGATTTGTGATTCTGCATGAATTAGTCCTTAGCTTACATCTAGCTGAGTAAAACATCCTCTAAAAAGACTTTTAGTAGGCTTTGACTTCAAATAGGTTTTTATAGTTTGTAGCTCTCAAAGTTAGTCATTTTTATTAGTTTTGAGTGTTTTATTTACAAAATATAAAAAATCTCTTTTGAAAAAAAGTTTGTTTTTTGTAGTGATTGAGTGCTTTGAAACGAAAAAGGGAAATTTTTGTGAAATAATTAGTTGTCTCGTTTTGAGTGCTTTGGAAAGGAAAAGCTCTTCTTTTAATTTGTTTAATTGAGAAAGATTTGTGTTTACAAAGTATTTGCATTCTCAAACTCTTTCTTAGTTTAGAAGTTCATCGAAGAGAAAAAGATTGTTTGGATCATCTTAGGTGCATTTTTAGTGATTTTGAGTCGAGTCTTCATACCACGAGTTTCATCTCCGCACCTTTGGACTTAAACAAAAACCACTAAAATTAACGCTTAAAGTAAAATTCACCTAGTAACATTTTTATTTCTAGGGCTCTGATACACCAACTTAGCTTAGGCTAGTGTCTTGGAGTAGGAGAATAATTAACTCTCCAAGATAGTAAAAACAAACAAGTAGCTGTATCTTGTGGTAGGGAAGAAATCCAATTGTTGCATTTATGCTCTGGGAAAGCTCCTCTTAGAGGAGAAGCACGAGATCGTGTCTGAACCAGTGTGGGAATCAATCCTTCCTCATTGGGAACGACGCCAGATATTCACGTATTACAAATGGTAAACCTCGGATTAACCATTGTCGAGGAGCCTGGGGTCACTTGTTGGTAAACCTTGGATTATGTCAAGGAGCCTTCAAGGGGATTGAGCTTGCTACTCTGCCCTTGCGTGCGTATCGGATCGTAGACTGTTCCCCCAGATGTATTTGTCTTAGTTGGTAACCTTAGTGGCCATATTCTTTAGGACTCTTCCTAAGGTGACAGTGGTGGGAAGATCCCACTATACCTGGAGCAGACGTCGGCTAGACTCACTTGTATTTTCTGGGGGGTTCACTTCACTCGAGACGGTTAAGTGGAGGAACTTGTGCCAGTCTGTTCATTAAGCAGGTTTCCGGGGTAAATATTCCAACCGCCATTTCTGTACTGAACTCTGCGATGTTGGATTTCATCACCAACTAGTGTTTTCGGTCCGGAAAGTTACTGTTTGTATGTGTTTGATCTCCTAGATTCTTTAGGCGTGTGATTCAAATTTGTTTGGTTCTTTAGAGACTTTAGTTGCTTTTCATTGAGATTTTACTTTGTTTGCGTGTGAAGTAGTTAAAAGTCTTTAACTGTGGCTGAATTACCAAGACAGTCCAGTAGACTTCGGGGCCAGTCTCCTGAGATTATAAACATGCTTGAGTTACTGAGGAAGTCCCGTAGACTTCGGGGCCAACCTCCTGAGGAAGTACCGAGCCAACTTGAAGGCTTAAAAGTCCTCGTAACTCCTAGAGACAGTAGATTTGGGTCACCGGAAGAAGGAGAATCTTCTTTGATAGTACATCCTGATTTTCAAATGCCAGTAGCAGAATATAATCCACAGTCAGTGTCTGTCTCCGAAATCGCTGGTAGCTTTTCATCTAATATAGGTGAAGAAACCGAAATATCCGAGCCTGAAAGTGAATTTGCTGCTACTCCAACATCGGGGTTTGTTTCTCCATCTTTTAGTGGTCCTAGTTCACCTAGGGTAGAAAGAGTAATCACTCAAGATCTTCCTTCTGGATTGATTTCTATTGAAGAACTTGCTCCGGAAGAAGAAGAAGTAGGCATCCCTATCCCCGAAAATCAACCTGTTATTGAATTAAGGGAGCGTGAATCAATTTTTTACAGTCCGCCTTGGAGTAGTTCTTGGTATCTTTCTTTGACTAATTATTTAGAAAACTCAGGGTTAAGTTTTTCACCACCTCGTGCTCCTTATCACTCAACACCTAGAGGTTTTTACACTCCTGTCAATATGGCAGGACAGTCGTCCATGTTTACTCAATTGCCCGAATCCTTTTTGTACGACGGTCCATCTGTTCCCTTTGGGTATCAGTCTCATTCTGGTACTTTTTTGGGAGCATCTTCTTAACCCATTGAGCAAGGGTTATTAACTGGAAGCAATGGTACAAAGCCGTTGAGCGTAGAAGACATTCTTAAGATGTCAGGTTCCATTCCCAATCCTCAACCTCAAGGTGGCCAGTTACCGCCTGGGGGGCAGTCTCAATTAACGCCTAGGGGGCAACCTCAAGGTACACAATTTGCATCTGGGGGGCAACCTTAAGGACAGTACATACCTACGGGACAGTACGTTCCTCAAGGTCAACCCCAGACTCAATATGTACCCCAAGGTCAACCCCAGTATCAATTTATACCTCAAGGTCAACCCCAGTATCAGTATGTGCCTCAAGGGTATCAACCCCAAGGTCAATACTCGAACCAAGGTTTCCAACCACCCCAAGGTCAAACGTTTGTTCAAGGAACGAGAAATGTACCTTTCAATTATCAATCCTACCCTCAACCCGGTTATGGTCTTCAGTATTCTCAACGAGTTATGGGTCAGTACCCCGGAATGAATATAGTGTGGGATCCATCGCAAACCCAACAGGTGTTGTAGCCAAGTGTACAGTTGTCATCTCAAACTGGAAAACCCTTAGTTTCTGGTACACCCCAGCAACCAGTCCAGTCTAACATTCAAACTTCTGTACCTTCGATAGTTTCTCAGCCTGGGCCTAGTACACCTCGTACTCCGCCTCAAACGACTGCTACAACTGCCGCTACATCTGTTCAATCTACTCCACCTACTTCTGGAGTATCGACAGCTCCGGTTTCTACTGTTCCTGTATCTACTCCTTAGACATCTTTACCACCGTCTGGATCTACGATTCAAACTTCAGTTCAGATGCCTGTAGGACAACCTGGTTTAAGTACGGTCGTCACAAATCAACCACAATTCACCTATCAACCGTACCAGGGACAGTACCAATTCGGTCCTACTGTCCAGCAGCCATTTTATCAGTATCAACCGTATCCTGGGTACACTTATCAACAACCTCAACAACCTCAGTACGGTCCGGTTAATCCTGGTTTTTCGGGAGGATACAATATACCGAACGCGATTCCTATTCCTAGTTATCTTGGATATCCTCCTCCTGGGGCTGGTCTCATGACCCAGAGTTTTAGGGATCCTAAGCGGTAGTTAATGTTTATCGCAACTTTGGACTTACCTGACTTGTCGCACCTAACAAACGATCCGATTAATTATCTTCCGTTTTGGCCGCCAATGCCGAATAAGTTGCCCAATGACATTCCCAAGTTCGAAGGTAAATCAGGAGAGGACCCGTCGAACCATGTGATGACTTACCACCTCTGGTGTGCGTCTAACTCCATCACAGATGATTCGATCCGTCTTAGACTTTTCTAGCGCACTCTAATTGGTCTCGTGGCCAAGTGGTACATTGAGTTACCGCGAGGAACTTTTTATAATTTTAGTCAGTTAGCTACCTCGTTTTTAACTCATTTTCAGTTGCCAGTCTGATATGAAAATAGCACGGAATTGTTAACTTCGCTAAAACAATCGACATCCACTTACATTTCAGATCATATTCACGAGTGGAGACGTCGACGCCGTTTAGTGAAGGTATTTATTCTGGATCAAATCTTGGCTGAGTGGTTTGTAAAATCTTTGTTGCCAAAGATCACTGAAGATGTTGCTAAAGCCGGAGTTGTTACTGAGGAGCAAGTCATTGCTCAAGCACAGTACCTTGACTTTGTCTATACTCAGTCAGGTACGTTACATGAAAAAATCCCCGATCTTCCCAAGTCAAATCAAATCGCTGCAGCTCCTTCGGGATCTCATGCCGCCGATGTTATGATCGGCACGGTTAACACTAAAAGTAAGAAGAAGTCTTCCAAGAATTCTTCCCCTATCATAACCTTGCCTAATTCCACAACAGGAGATTCCTCTGCAGAGATTTCCACCGATATTCACGTTGTAGAGTCATCTACAGCCAAATCAAAATCCGGTGGGAAGAAGAAAGGTAAGAAGAAGAATAAAATGGACAAAAGTTCAAAGGAGCAACCTGAAAAGGCGAAATCCAATGACGAAAAGCACAAACCTCGTTATCCTTGTCTCATTTGTGATGATGAACATTTTACAAGAGACTACGCTCATCGTGCAGAGGTTGCGAAGATTGTCAAGGGTTCCCAAACTTCTGCTGTTTTGAAGGATCCTTTTCCGGCTCAAGACAGCAAGTTGATAGGTTCATCCTCGAGTGCCAATGAAGAACCCATACTGATGATGTCCCATGTTAGGATTGCGACTTGATCGCAAGATTATGGTAGTAAGAGTCCTGTTGATGGTAAAGAAGCAGAATCTTCTCATTCTAATCCATCAACCTCAGCTCCCGGTTCCGATCCACTACAGATCAAGAAACCTAATCCAGACTTAGTAATCAAACCCCCTGCCAAGGGTATACTTCAAAAGTCAGCTTTCAATCCACATGCGAGAGTGGCTAAGAATTATAACATTGTTGAGGATTTAGCTGTTTCACCCTCAGGATATCGGCTTTGGAAGGGTTGCAATCATGCCCAGCACAACATAAATTACTTTTGTCGGCTATAGGAGATATTGATATTCAGGACCCGAACCTAATAATTTTAAATCTAGAAAATAGTACACCACGTTTGCCTCATCAAATGGCTTTCCAGATACCAGTGATAGTCAAAAACAGGCCTATTCATTGGACTGTAATTGATGAGGGAGCCTCAACGTGTATTATGTCGATACAGTGTTGGAGATTCCTTGGTTCTCCTTCACTAAATCAATCCCCGACGATTCTAAAGGCCTTTGATGGCCGTGGGTTTCATCCTTTTGGCATTCTACAGGATTTGCCTATAGGGGTTGAAGGAAAAATCGTTAGTCTAGATGTGGAGGTGGTTGATGCCCCTCTGGACTACAACCTTCTCTTGGGTTGAAGTTGGTCTTACGCTATGACAGTGGTCATTTCATCGGTCTTTCGAGTAATAAAATTTCCACACAATGGAAAGATCATAACAATAGACCAGCTGGCTTACTTTTCATCCGACCCAGCCTCTTCGGAGAGTATTCAGCATGTTGGTAAAACGACTATCCCATATAAGGATGTTGGAGTAGGATTAGTTAAAGATGCCGGTTTACTGGGAAGTTTTCCTTTTCCTCCAATCAACGCATCGTCTTCATTTGCAACCATTCATATGATTACATCAGACACCATTATTTATGATGATCCTTGGATCGTTCCTTCTGAATCTGAGATAGACTCATTTGGTGATTCCATGCCTTTGAGTCCATATGAAATTGCCTATGAAGCTATGCAGTCGTTTGCTGACTCGTTTTCAACCAGAAATGACTTAATGAATGTGGTCTATGAGGAATCACTTTTCACATCAACCTCGGATTTAACTACGTTTTCTGAACTTGTTCACTCTGATGAGCAAATTCGTGAAACCCTGTGTGTAGATGATTTACCATGGGAAGATCTCCATCACAGATCTTCGTTTTTACCTGAGGATGATCGTTTTGAAAATGATTTCTCATCAATTTTTACAACTACATATGTCAAGGAACCTCAGAATCCAATGAAACATCCCAATTTAGAGTTAAATTTTGGGAACATCTCTCGAACTATTCCTATTGACATTTCGGTTAAGCTCGGAATTGTTGAAAACATTCATATAGGTGCCTCGTGTACAGATGACGAAATTCAATTATATAAGGCCCTATTTCAAGAATTCTGCGACGTGTTTGCCTGGTCCTATGAGGAAATGCCAGGAATTGATCCCGCGATTGTTGTTCATGAGATCAAGACTTACCCGGACGCTAAACCCGTCCGGCAACGTTTGCGTCAGATTCACCCACGAAAAGCTGCTGCAATTAAAGCAGAAGTTGAAAAACTATTGAAAGCAGGTTTCATTTATCCGATCCCTTTAACGGATTGGGTATCGAATATTGTTTCGGTTAACAAAAAGTAGGGAACAATAAGAATATGCATCGACTATAGGGACATTAATCGAGCCTGTCCAAAGGACAATTACCCAACTCCCTATATCGATCAAATCATTGATGATTGTGCTGGCAGCGAATTATTTTCCTTCATGGATGGTTTTTCCGGATACAATCAAATCAATATTCTACCTGCCAATCAACCAAAAACGGCTTTCATTTGTCCATGGGGGACATTTTCTTATTGCAAATTACCTTTTGGGCTTAAGAATGCCGGAGAAACTTTTCAAAGGGCGATGTCTTATGCATTTCATGACATCAAGCACATTGTGCAACCCTATCTCGATGACTTTCCTGCTCATTCATTACATCGAGCTGATCACCTCGTCCATTTACGAGAAATATTTATGAGGTGTAGGCATTATCGGATTCGGTTGAACCCACACAAATGTGTCTTCTGTATAGAAACGGGTCGATTTCTGGGGTTTGTAGTTTCGAAAGCCGGCATCCACCCTATAATTGCCGTTGGTCCTTTTGCCAAATGGGGTATCGATTTTATTCCCTGTAACCCTCACTCGGCCGGGGGGCATGCGTATATCATCCTTGCGGTAGATTATTTTACTAAGTGGGCCGAGGCGATGCCATCAACAAAGTTTTAGTTATCATGATCCGACGAATCATTGGGATTCATCGGTCGAATTGGCACAACATGCTATTTTCAGCGCTTTGGGCGTACCAAACTTCAGTAAAAACATCAACAGGGTTCACTCCTTTCCAACTAGTCTATGGGTTGGAAGCCATGTTACCCATTGAATGCGAAATCCCGTCACTGCAAATGGCCATCGAGTTACTTCCAGCCACTTCCGAAGAGGAAAAGTGTTTGTTATACTTAGCTCAATTAGATGAGAATCGACGTGATGCTGCATTGGCGATCGAGACTCACGCAAAACGAATGAAAGCTCAGTATGATCGAAATGTGACCCCTCAAAATTTTTCGGAAGGAGATCTAGTCTCAGTTTATGTTCAAGCTAATGATAAGTTAGGCGCTAGAAAATTCGTTCCTATGTGGCATGGTCCCTATGTTGTCAAGCGAAAGCTAGCCAAAGGGGCTTATGAATTGGTAGACTTTGATGGGGACTCTTTGGGTAAACCCAGAAATGGCCTTTACTTAAAGAGGTATTATGCTTAAAAGAATGGGTATGGAGATTCTTTAGTTAGGATAGTTTTTCTTTCTAGCTAGTGTGTTTTAGTTTAAACAGTGTGCTTAGCTTAGAGAGTGTTTTTCGTCATTATTCCTGCTTATCTTGGTTTTAATCTTGATATTGCAGATGTCGATGCCTCTCCAAAAATACATTGGTTTCGCTGATGGTGCTTGTCGTAATACACAGAACATCTCTTCCGCAGCTTGGGTTATCTATTCGCCCTCTGACGAGTTAATATCTATGCATGGGGTAAGCCTCAGTCAAACAACGAACAACATTGCCGAGTATAGTGCAGTGATTGAGTTATTGTCTGAATCTATTTCATTTGGGATTTGGAGTTTAATAGTGAGGTTAGATTCTGAACTCATGGTATTACAGCTTAATAGAGTGTATACCATTAGAAATCCAGTGTTATTAAGATTATTTTTGAGAGTGCGTCTCTTGGAACGTGAGTTTGATTACATTGAATATCAGCATATTCCAAGGTCTTTAAATACATTAGCAGATGCAATTTCTTCTCGAATGTTAAATAGACATTTGCAATAATCATACATGTAAATTTAAAATCATTCCATAACATGATTAACAAGATAAAGCCGGTAATAGTGATATATATATATAGGAGTGTGTCAAAAAATACATCGTCTTCGATCATAGGTTGAAAAACACCTTATGATCGGCAAAAATGATAAGTACAAAAAACAAAAATGTCACATGTGCCCACAATAGGCGATCATCCTATCACTGGTGATGATCTCTATAAGAAACCACTGCACGGGCCACCTTGCAAAGGAACCTCCTAAAAGGTCTCGGGACTCCAATCACATAGCACTGAAGTCGACGAGGAATGTCGTCTATAGTGGTCTCAGGAATATCTCCTATCAAGCGCTCGAGATGACCCTCCAACTCGGCCAAAACCTCTGTTGACTCGTCCTGTGGGGTTGGCGCGGGTGCAACTGGTTGTTTCCTCTCGAAAGGCCGGAGAGTGGCTGGTCGCTCTGGACCCATATCTGCGTTTTAAAATTTTTACTATCAGTTTTGAGACGATGGAAAAATAAATAAATAAAAAAATAAAATAGGAAAATGTTGGAAAGGATTTTACCTGACTCGTCCCACTGCTCTCCTGGTGGAAGAGCCATGTCTAGGTCACCACGAAAATCTATCCTAGCGTAAGGGAAGTCCTGAATGGAAAAGACCTGGTTTTCCAACCATTGGAAATACTCAGGTTTGAAGCGAGCAACCTCTGTCCTCTCGTCCGGGTGACGGGCCATGACTGCGACCCATCGCATCAGTTTGGGTTCTCGAGGAAGCCCAGCTCCAACAGTAAGGTGCTGTGGGATCAGCATAGGAACCCTCTCCAGGCCAAAACTCACGACCAAAGCCCCATAACCAAAGGTCTTTAGTTGTCTGTTCTTGGCCCTGGTCGGTTGGCCTTTCACATTGGCCAACACGGCATCGCACCAGTTGAATATGGTGCCTCGAAAACAATCAACTGCCATACGCATCTGGGATCCGGTGGCAATATGTAATGCGGCAGCTCCGCAAAGTCTGGTGACAGTAAACGCAATCACCATGAGTTCAGGACAGGATATCGTCTTTATGTCTATCCCTTTGTCTCTAGCCTGGCTGTTGTAGTACTCTAGCCGGAGGCTATCGAAAAACTGGCCACCTGGCCTAGTCCCGTGCAGAGTCAAGTCTTCGACTCTCTTGGGCAAACCAGTCAAGAAATATATGTCCATCGGCTCGATTTCGAGCTGGTGGCCACCAATGAAGAAACATTGGTCCTGTATGCTCCATCTGTCAACCAGCCACTGTAAGAAATCCACCTGAGCCCTCATGCCAGGAATGGCCTAGAATCTGTACAGTCCGCACGCCCTCAAAGCATCAAGTGAAGGCTGATGATTCCATGCGGCAGCATCCACGTCCTCATGCTCTCGTTCACGCCAATCTAGCATGATGTGCTCTCTGCATCAAGTATAAAGATTAATTAAATTGCTAGAAAATATTTTGGTTGGTCCATTTTTGAGAATTTTTGGGTTCAAAACCCTTGCGGTTGGGTACGCACCCTCCGGGTTAGACACAGTGCGTGGGACCGCACTTTGTCTACACGGAAGGTGCGGACCCCAAGCTGTTTCCCAATGGAGAAAAAGTTAGGGTCCGCAGGCCTGCAATGGTAAACTTGCGGGGCCGTGCGCGCGGGTTTTGCGCCTAAAAACCCTCCCAAAAAATGAAATGAAGGACTAAAACAAAAAACTAAACGGTTGAAAATGAAGAGTAGGATGATGTGGATTACCTGGAGAAGACGGCGCTCGATTCCGACGGTTGGATTTTCCGAAATCTTCACGGGAAGTTTTCTAAGCAAAAGCACTATTTTCTCACCCAAATTCAAACGGTAAAAATGAATTGGCAAAGGCCCTTTTTATAAGTTTTTTGAGTAAATAAATCGCAAATTTGTTTATGTTTCACTTTGAAAAGGTATTTTGCGACGTTTTTATCCATTTCAAACAGGTATGAGTAATGTTTGTGTTTTTGTGCAGAATAAAGGATTATTCAGGCGAAATCTACCATTTTCAACAGAAAAACATGTAGAGTCATCTTTAAGCTCTTTTCTGACTCCTAAAAACATGAAAAGATTGCCGAGTGTTTCTTTTAAACTTGTTAAAATGGAATTAAAAGACGGTCCACTTACAGCTCTTTTCCGACCGTAAAAACATAAAAATATTGCCGGGTTTTTGTTGTTTCAAATTCGATATTGGTTATAAAACAATGTGTCATTGATCGCTTTTTTACTTTTTCGGGTCAAAGGCACTAATGACAAAAAGTACTCCTTGGTTGTAAAAGATCAAGTGGTTCTCTCAAGTATTATTTTATACTTTTTCGGGCTTGGGAGACACAAATGTACGAAAAAGGTTAACCCTGGAGTCTTCTTAAGTTTTTTCAGACTCTCTAAAATTGAAAAACGCCGAGTTTCTCCTATACTGGACTCATTAAAATTTCACAGTAAAGGACCTGTTCAATTATAAACAGAAACAAACCACTCCTTCTTAGGGTTCGAATTTAAACTAAGTTGGACTCATCCGAAGGATGAGCTTATAATCAAGCAAATGTTATCCTCCTCAAGCTTGTCAAAAATAAAGAGGTACTTGTCAGAAATGGTGGGGGAAAAGAGAGAAAAATGAGCCTATTTGTCATACTTTGTAACCACTCTTGAACACGACACTTTTATTCACCTGGGTTGGGAAATCCTTTGCCTAACAGTTGATCAAACCACATTGAAAGTCTTCAGCCGGTTTTTGGGTATTAACTTTGGGTCAATTATCACCAAACCTTATGTGTTCAAGAGGTCACTGCCAATAAGTCATTCATCTGCAAAATATCTGTCATCCATCTTGACCATCCCTGAGTCAGTCCTTGCAACTAAATTTCTTCAACTTGATCTATGATTTTGTGTTGTGGGCTTGCCTACGACGGATCGCTTTCTATCGACATCAGCTCATTATCTAGAAAGATGATCTAGGAATCGTCAGTACCTTGAGATCTGCATGCATCAATGGCAGGTTTCTCGCCTTTGACGATAGTTTACATCATTGACTTTCGATCAAAGGATTCCGTGACATGCTCAACATCAACACATCTATTCGCATCTCATGGACTGTACTGGGTACTTTGAGAGCCATTGACATTACTGGTGGTTTCTCTCACACTTGTTAACAGTTTACATCATTGACTGGTAATCAAGTGGTTTCTACCATGTTCGACATCAACACATTCATTCGCATGGATAGAATCGTACTGTTTCGGGAAGTAGAAATGAAGACCCTAGATCTAGTTTCCACAATCCAGGCTACGAGGAATTTTGTATTCATTATATAATGGACTATTCATAAACAGATGGTTGCATCCATACTGTGTCCACATGAGTCTATACTTGTGATGTTTTACAAGATCATTCCTGTATCAGAACAGTAGTTAGTTTCTAGTCAGTTTTTATCTGAGTATGGGAATGCCTACCTCAGCGATGATATGATCTCATATATATATCTTGCATTGAATGTTTTTACAGGTTCCAACCGGGTTCTCCACAATATGATCCTCGAAATGATAAAGTACTTCACTCTTCCTAAATGATAAGAAATCCTCATCTACTATAGACTTCGCACTTTAGGGGGAAATCTATTACACAAAAATATCGTCATCATGATTATTTGCAGTCAGTATGGGTCTATCACCACTTGTACTGTCCTCCTAAGCAAGTCTCAGACTTCAGCTCTCCAAATCAAGCTTTGAAAATGAGAGAAAGACATTAAAAATCAATGTAACTCTGGTTCTGCACTTTCTCTCATGGTCACCTGCGGTTCCGCACCTTCTGTGTACAAAAACTGCAGACCTGCTCGCTCCGTCCCTAACAGTGTAGGTGCGGACCCCTGTGAAAGTCAAAAGGCGCAAGTTTTATCTTAAGAAACTCACTTTGGGTTAATTCTAGAGGTTTCTAGAAGGAATTTTGACGTGGATTGTTCGCTCTGAGGTGGTTCATGCATCCCAAAAGAGAAGGAGCTAATCCCTTGATGAGAGGAGCTATCCCTTTGAAGGAGGGCTTTATCCCTTTGAAGGAGGACCTAGTAACGTCCCTCCATTGCACTATAAATACAGGCATTGGGCTGGTTGCTAGAGAGGTTAGAAGCTGAACATTTTTGAGGGTAAATGCTGGTGAAATCAAGACTTCCTAGTTAAGCCTAAAGAGGAGAGATCATATACCCTTTTTTGGTTTCATTGGGGAGTGAGTGAAACTTGTCAAAGCAGAGGAGACTTCTTGCTGGACCCTGGGAGGAGCTTGTACAACGTCAAGGCAAAGGTTGTAAGGTTCTTCTTCTTTTGAATTAATACAATCAAACTCATTTTTCTCAACAAGTATCTTATGTTATTTGTTTCATGGACTCCTTGACTTTCATGTTAAATATGTTTTATGCAATTGGCTTTTCAGGTGCTATTTAATTTGTTTTCCTTGTTTGTGTTTGCAGATTCGCGAAAAGGAGCTCATTTGGATCGAAGGAGTGAGGGCATCCACAAGCTAGCGTTGGACCTAAGGTAGGCCCTAAAAACACTTGTTTGCCATTGTCTATCAAAGCATATTTAGAGAAAGATAGTGTCTGGTTGGTTTGCTTGTCATTAGGTCTTCTTTAGATTCTAGGAAGGTCTATCTTATCCGCAAGATCGACTTATTCCGTGTGACACCTTACCAGGGGCTGTCAGCTCCTTACAATAATTTGTTAGGGGGAAACTTTGCCTGTTACAGAGGTTTTTTGGCTGGAGTTGGTCAAACTCCGAGTTTTTCTGGGCCACAAGGGTCACCTTTTGGTTCAGTAGGTTCTACCAGTTACTTTGGGTAACCTGGTGCCTTTCAAAATCCAGGTCATTCTTTTCAGACTTTTTGGAACCTTGCTCAATCTAGGTGGAATCCCCAAGGTCCTCCACATCTTTCTTTTCTGGCCACGCTTAATCTGCCAGACTTGACTAAGTCGACGAATGATCCAATCAAATACATTCTGGCTTGGCCTCTGGTCCCAACCAAACTTCCATCGGATATTCCAAAATTCGAAGGGAAGAATGGTGAAGACTCGGGCGACCATGTAACTACATTCCATTTATGGTGCTCATCTAACTCCCTAATCGATGGTTTAATTAGGTTGAGACTATTTCAGCACAGCTTAACAGGGAATGTGACTAAGTGGTACATAGAGTTTTCAGGGGGCACCTTTACATCTTTCGTTAATTTGGTTAGCATTTTATTAGCCCATTTTCAATTGCTTGTCCATTACAAAGCCGAAACTGAACTCTTGACCAATTTTCATCAGGACACGGCTACTCACATTTCAGATCATATCCAGGAATGGAGACGGAGAAAGAGGCTCATTAAAGCCTAAATTCCAACTGAATTGCATCTTGAATGGCTTTTAAAATCATTACAACCTGAGATCTCCAAGGATGTTTCTATGTCTAGCGTTTATTCAAAAGAGCAGGATATCCTTCGCGCCCAGCAGTTAGAACTGATATATTCTCAATCTGGGACTCTTTAGAAAATCTTTCCTAATGCTCCTAGATCCACGGTTTATATAGTCAAACTGAAGCCAAGCCCTCATGCTAATGGTATTGTTGGATCGATTGATGCAAATGTGGTGAACCTTTTAAACCAATTGCAGCAGTTGTCTCTACAAATTGCTTCTTCCAATCAGGTTGCATCGTCTACTCCTTCGTGTTCCAACCTTCTTCCATAAACGTCGTTAAGGCTTCTAATCCCAAAGGGAATCAAAATTCCGATGGGAAGAAGAAGGGATGAGGTAAAAATAAGAATCAAGATGGGAAGGGTAATGCGAACAATCCCAACAATGGTGCTGGAGAGGGTGGAAAAGAGTCTAAAAAGATAGTTAAATTTCCATGCAAGTTATGTAGTGGAGATCATTTGACTCATCTCTGCCCGAAAATTCAAGATGCTCAATGCTTGTTAGTGCAGCAAGGGTCTTCTAGCTCCAAAGCTATCTTAACTAACCCTTTCCCCCAAGGGTAGTAGCTACTTGCTGGTGCGAACTCAAATCCTAGTACCTCTGCAGGGGGCAACTAGGAGGGAGACAATTCCTCGAATGTTTTCATGATGAGTTCTAATGTCAATGTGGCTACACGGTCATAGGATGATTGTGAAGTAGAAACATCTAAGGATAAATCTATTCCCGGAAGTACGGATCCACTTCATATTGAGTGACCCTCTATCGAATCTATACCTCGGATACCGAAAGGTTCCGCAAAACGTGCAACTATCAACCCTAATGTTAGGGTAGACCAGAACTACTCCATTGTAGAAGATCTGGCTCAAAGTCCTTGCGTTATGTCTTCTTTAGAGGTACTCCAGTCATGTCCTTCTCAACGAAGTGCTTTGCTTTCAATGATCAGGGCAGTTGATCCAAACAATTATTTAGTGCTCACTTTTGACATGCTCAATGTCAAAAAGAGACTCCCTCATCATATGGATTTTCAAATAAAGTCTACTTACTGGAAAACTAATATCTTTCAAACAGTTATAGATGAGGGAGCTTCCACATGCGTAATGTCTATGTCATGTTGGAAGGCCATTGGATCACCTTTAGTTGTTCCTTCACCCACTCTCTTAACAACATTTGACGGACATTCTTGTAGGCCACACGGGATTATCCTAGCCTTTCCTATATGTGTTGGAGGAAAGGTCATTAATATCGAAGTAGAAATCGTTGATGCCAACCTCGATTACAACCTCCTCTTGGGACGAAATTGGATTTATGAAATGGATGCCATAGTTTCGACTTTGTTTCACGTCCTTTGTTTTCCTCATGAGGGGAGAATTGTTAAAGTTGATCAATTGGATTATTCTCTAGTTGACCCTCATGCAACTTTGGATTCTAAACCTATCGAGAATCTAGGAGTTGGGATGTATTCTTCATTGATGGGTACATTTGATCTTCCCACTCCTATAGCTAGAATCAATGCCATTTCGCCCTCTAAAGAGTCTTCACAAGAAGAGTTCTTGTGAACTCGTTATTTTTCAGACCCTTGGACCTTGCCTTCGCCTACAACCACATTAGATGAAGGACAAGTGGGTGGAATGGCATTCCCTATGTCTGCAACAGAGCTTAGATATCAGTCTATCGTTAACTCTATAGACAATCATCCTACTCCTTTTTTAGAGGAAGAGTTAGATGGTGATGTGGCCCTAGCTTGGACCCTTGACTCTACTTCTGCTATGGATTGCTTGGATACGGTTTTACCATCTGAGGAAGCAATATTAGAAGCAATGACAGGTGTAGATCGACCATGGGAATATTTACATCATCATTCATGTTTTCTTCCCCCATTGCAGGAAGTCAAATCTAGGTTCTCCAATCTGCTTACTAGCAATGTTTATACAGTGTCAAACCCTTTGGCTCTAGCACACATCCGTGTCGAAGGTAATATGTTGGTCATTTCAAAAACCGTACCGATAAACATCTCTAGGAACCCTAATGTGATAGAAAATGTCTTCATCGAAGCTGAGTGTTCCCCTGAAGAGATTCAAATTTACACCAACCTCTTTAAAGAGTTTCGGGATGTATTCGCTTGGTCTTATGAAGAAATGCCTAGTATTGATCCATCCATCATTCAGCATGAGATCAAGATGTATGAAAACGCTAAGCTGATTCGTCAGAAGCTTCGACGAGTTAATCCTAGGAAGGTAGCAACTATTAAAGCTGAAGTAGAAAAGCTGCTCAAGGCGGGTTTCATATACCCCATTCCTCTAATGGATTGGGTTTCTAATCTAGTCCCAATTGATAAAAGACAAGGAACGATTTGTGTATGCATTGACTTTGGGGATTTGAACAAAGCTTGTCTGAAAGATAATTACCCCACACCGTTTATTGATCAGATAGTTGATGAATGTGTGGGCAATGATATTTTCTCCTTCATGGATGGATTCTCTGGTTATAATCAAATATCTATCTGTCCAGAAGACCGGCATAAGACAAATTTCATTTGTCCCTGGGGTACTTTTGCATACAAAAAGATGATTTTTGGTCTTAAAAATGCTGGAGCCATGTTTCAGTGGGCCATGTCTTATGCTTTCCACGACATCAAGCATGTCATCGAAGCATACTTGGATGCTTTAGCTGCTCGTTCTCAAAATATAATCGATCATCCTAGTCACCTTCGGTTATTTTTTTAGAGATGTCAGTTTTACAATATCCGGTTGAATCCAAATAAGTGTGTTTTTGTGGTTACATCTGGTCAATTGTTAGGGTTCATTGTATCAATTGAAGGGATTCGAGTTGATCCCTTCAAAGTTGAGGCAATAATTCAGTTGTCTCCCCTGTCTTCCATTTGACAACTTCAAAGTCTTCAGGGAAAGGCTAATTTCTTGAGACGATTTATAGCAAACTATGCTAAGATAACTAAAGGATTTATGCGTTTGTTGAGGAAAGGAGTTCCATTTTTATGGGACGACTTTCTGCAACGATCTTTTGATGCCTTGAAGTAGGTGTTAATCTCTACCCCACTTCTGAGTCCACCAGATTATGGTAGAGATTTCCTTTTATGTCTTCCAACCGCAAAATCAACCATAGGTATGGTTCTGGTTCAGGAAGATGACGCTCTCACGGAGCATGTGATTTACTACTTGAGTCAAGGCTTGGTAGGTCTTGAACTATGCTATTCTTTGGTTGAGAAATTGGCCTTGGCAGCTGTCCATGCTATCCAGCGCCTTCGTCATTATATTTTGCTACGCAAAACATTTGTCTTAGCGGCGGTTAATCCTTTCCAATTTTTCCTCAGTAGGCGAGTGATTGGGGGAAAATACAATCAATGGATTGTTATTTTACAAGAATTTTATCTCGAGTTCTTTTCAGCCAAGTCTAAGAAATAATTGGTTTTTGTAGAATTAATTGTCAAGCTGCCTTGTGGAGAAGATACCATTTATGAGAAAAGTTTTCCAGACGAACATCTTGTTAGTGTCGGTATCTTCATCCCTCCATCAGCGATCAAAATTCTCTTGTTGCATTGCATTTTAGGTGTCTCATCCAATCAGATGCATTCAATTAGGATCATGGATCATCTGATGGCAGTGGCATATTATGAATTTTCCCCTCACGGTCTTTTTCTGTCTTTACATTTGTAACATTAAAGTCTTGTAAAAGTTCAATAATGGTCAACAGGCACATGAGGAGGTCAAATAAAGTCTCAGCAACAAAAATTTCAATAATCACATGCTCAGTGAAAACAGAGTTTTATTATTTTATGTATATAAATTTTATGTAATTTTATTCTTCTTATATGTAATAAGTCCGGAAATGCAGCCCTAGTCACCTTGCCAAACTCAAGCACTCCAGCTCCTGCAAAAGATACAAGAAAATTCAATCATCAGTTCCTCATACCAAGCCTTGAAAATAATAGAAATTCTCTCAAAAGTTTTTAAAACTCTGGTTCCGCAGTTTCTCTTTGTCTCACCTGTGGTCCCGCACCTAATGGTCATGTCTCCAGCGTATTTGACTACACTTTCTATGTGTTAAAGATGCGGACCCTTGTAAAAGTTAAAAAGGCGCGGCACACCTGGGTTGAGGCGCGGTGCACGCAGGCTCAGAAAATACATTAAAATTTCAACTAGCGTGGCGCACCAGTGTGGCGCGACACACCTATATTTGAAGCTTGAAATTCACTCAAATCACCTCCTCCAAGATCCAAATTGTGCAAACCTCATTTCAAAATTAAGTGAAACATTCCACTTTTCCATTGCAAGGGTTTTAGTCCTCATTGATGGTGTGTAAATAGGTGAAAAGACAAACCCTAACTGCTGCACAATTGCACTACAAAAACTATCTAGGGTTTGTAAAAATTGTCATTTTTGTTGTATTATTCCCCTGTATCATTGTTACATCCCCCTTCACTACATTTTCCTCATTTCATTTTCCCTTTCCTCTCTCATTTACACTCATCCTATCCCCCTATCCCTAAAACCCTAGAACCCTAAAAACAAATTTCCACTATTCCCAAACCCTAATTTGCATCCCAAAACCCTATCACTCCCTAATAACCCTATAGCAAGCATTCAAAACCTTCCATTCATCAGTCCCATTTATCAAATCCTAAACAAGCAAGCAGCAAAAAGAAAGAAAGTCAAATTGACACCACTAGAGCAAGAGATTGAAGCTGATCATGAATCTTGGCTAGAGAGAGAAAACATGCACTTGGAGAAGCTGTTGGAGAAGGCCAATAATGAGAAAAAGATGTTGAGGCACATGGCCTATCACTATTTGGCAAGAAACAAGAGTTGCGAAGCAAGAATTAGGACTTTGAAGGCTAAGTTGAGGAAAGCTTTGAGGAGAGGAAAGAGCAAGACAAGCTCAAGATTTTTGCTAAGGCTTCTTTAGCCCAACATAGCACTTGATGCAGGTCACTTAGCCCAAATTTCAAGAAATTTGGGATACTTTTTGTCAATTTTGAATTTTTGGAGCAAAACACAGATTTTTCTGCCTGGTGCGCCACGCCACTTGGTGCTCGCTTTTGCTAGGGACCTCCTTTGGAGGAAAAATCAACATTTTTGGATTCCTCATGCAAAAATATGAATGCCCACAAATGGCCAAGAAATTTTGTCAAGTTTTGAGCTTCCAAAAGGGTCAAAAACACCTCAAAAATGCCCTTTCTACCCCTTTTTGGCCACACAGGAAGCAGTGTTGGGAGAACTCACTTTTGGAGGGGCAAATGGACACCAAATTCAGAAATTCCATCTGTTCGGGAAAGTAGACAGATAGATTTTTCCAATAAGCCCACTTGGAACAAATTTGGTGCATAGTAAGGCCTCCAAAATCAACTAAAAAAAAGCGCTACGCACAGGGACAATGGCGCGGCGCACAGGATGGAAAATTGTCATTTTTGCCAAAAAAACTCTGTTTTTCGCCTAGTTTTTTCTCAGTTTGACTTTTCTCTCTCTCATGGTCAAAATCTTGATGTAAATTGATGTAACTTGATGGAATTTGATGTAAAAATGTTGAAAATTCACTCATGGAGGTAGATACATCATGAATAGGTGGTTTTCAACTGAATGAATCGGTTTCCTAGTTTTTACAGGCAACCTGTTCCATTGCCTACTTTTTAGTTCTTAGTTTAGATCTTGTTGAAACAACTCCTAAACTCATGAATTCGACCCCTAAAGGATAGGATGAGCTATTTTTTGCCTATATCTAGTACTCTTTCAGTCATTTTTCAAGGTTGGACTCTTGTGAATGCTTTGAGCATTATTGTACATTCATCTTTGCAATTTGGCAAGAAAATAGACTAGGGTTTGCAGCATTTTGTGGGATTCTTGTGGCAAGGTGATTTAGTATTGTTTTCCCTTCTATGATTTCAAGTTATCATGTGTTTATGTGTGCCATCATCTCTCTCTTTTCATCTTAACTAAATGAATCAAGTATAAAGGTGGAATTCATTGATGTTGCAGTGCTCTACCTTAGGGTTTGTTTAGTTTTACATGTTTTCTATTGTTTGTAGAGGACTCATGACACTTTGATGCCCTCTGCAACTCCTCACTTTTCATAAGTCTCTCCATTTCACTTAATTCAAAGTACTAAAGCATTTTCCTACCTCGCCCCACATAAATCTCTACAAGACTGAGTTCATTCCCCGGACCCAAAACTGCCTTTCACATTTGATCCAGCAAACCAACATAAAATTCAATCAAACTCCTCTGAGCATATACCTAGCCTAAAATTAGTCTTTAATTTAGTCATCTCAAGTTTCATTTGCTATATTTTCCTGAGATTGGCAAGAAGAGAGCCCTCTCCTGAGCTGGTAGGGCTAGCTACCAGGTTAAGCGTGGTTTGATGTTACCCTAGACCTGCCTTTCTCAGCCTGAGGTAGATTTAGGCCCTAAAACATCTATTCCTTATCTCTTCATGAGATCTCTAGTATGGAGATATCATAATCTATCTCCAGACTTCGAAGTTCCCTCCTTCTTCTTCCAAGGATGAACGTCGGAAATTACGTCACCTGGCTAAGAACTATGTCATCATTGGTGATACATTATATCACTGAGGGGTTGATACAATCCTTAGGCGATGTTTAACCTTAGAGGAAGCAGAGTCTATGCTTAATGATTTTCGTAGTGGAGCTTGTGGTAGTCATCTATCTGGGCTTGCAACAGCCCAAAAAATCTTGCATTTCGGCTACTTTTGGCCTTTGATTTTCAAAGATTGTATTGAAGCGGTCAAACATTGCCACCCTTGTCACGTCTATACTTGGAAGATGCTCGCGCATCCAGCTCCTCTTTTCCTTTTTATCGCTGTCAGTCCTTTTACAAAGTGGGGTATTGCATTTACTACTTGTAATCTGCCTTCAGCAGCGAACCACGAGTACATTATAGTGGTCGTAGACTACTTTAAGAAGTGGGATGAGGCCATGCCTACTTACAAAAACGATAGTGAGACAACGACATTGTTCCTCTTCAATCAGATTATTTCACATTTTGGTATCTCGAGAGAGATTTTCACT
Source organism: Pinus tabuliformis (assembly GCA_031772625.1). Lineage (NCBI taxonomy): Eukaryota > Viridiplantae > Streptophyta > Pinopsida > Pinales > Pinaceae > Pinus > Pinus tabuliformis. The sequence continues at coordinate 140,558,984 of CM062818.1, forward strand.
GATCATGGCAGTCACTTCCAGAACCAACTGATGTCTAAATTGGCTCTTAAGTTGGGTTTTGGCCAACATCCTCCTGCAACCCGCTGCCAACCTCCCCGGGGAATCTGCATATTTTTCACTACCAATGTCCCCTTGCTGCCTGCATTGTCTCCTTGGAAAAATTGCATAGATATGACCTCCAACTGAGCCAAATATCAAAGATAGAAACTGCTGATCTTGAATACTCATCCCAACCTCCCATTGACCTCTATGCAATTTTCATTGACAGTGCTCGGAGCCCACAATCTGACCTGAAATGTGCTCCACGGAGTTTCAGAGCCTTATCCTCTCTCGAGGTCACCTTGATCTAAAAATGAAATATAATGCATCATGGTAGACCAAGAGATTTCTGGATTTGATCTCATCTCATCATGAATGGTTGCAGATAAATGTACATGGATGAGGCATGGCGTGATGATGAATGGGATGAACAAGGAGCGCATGCTGTTAGAATTTCTCACGAATGGACAAACACATGGATCATTCCAAGTACAAGTGAAGGAGTTACATGCACGTGCAACATCAAGCAAACACAAAGACCATCAAAGACTCCGCACACCTTGCCATGTGGAGGTGAAGCCATGATACACCAAGAGCACGTTCATCACTTGGCAGCACTACGTCTTGACATGGCCACCACTAGCAACACGAACATACCAGCTCTATCATGTCGAGTTATGTCATGAGTCATCTCAGCCACATCACTACTATCGGCCATACTATTGTAATCAATGTAATGTAGCATGGAATTCCAAGAGACCCACGTGCAAAGTTGAAGAGTCATGTAAACTTCAAGAGTCATGTAATTCAAACAGTCATGAGGGAAGTCGAACAGTCACAAGGGTCAGTTTCACCCTTGGTTATATATACCTGTTATAGACATTTTTGGGCACTTCAACCCCAAGCATAAAATGTCCATAAACCAAGGGCTCCTAAGTCCCTAAAAGTGTTGTTCTAACCGCTAAAGAAACAAGGTCAACTGATTACAGCTTCTCCCAGAGGTTCTCCATGAAAAACTGCTCAGAACTGGTCAAAACAGGATCATTTCAATTGCTCCATAGGCAAAGTGCATTGCATCTCACCTAAGTACTCTGTGGGTGCGTTGCATTTCAAAAAGCCCTTCTATGGGGTGCGATGGGCGAGAAGTGACTAATGGTAGTGTCAATCCGCGAGGTGGAGAGGCATGGAATCTTCCAGAAACTTCTCCTGTGACACTTGCCTCTCTGAATTCGACCAAGGATGAGTAAGAGATCATCAATCTCCAAGTGGAAGCAAGAACTATCAGAGGGAATACACTAATCAAATCACAAGCTGACTCATCTCCCTTACAGATATCTATATATGGATCCCTCATCCCAGAGATCCAGGGGCTGGAATTTTGCATCTTGTAAGGAATTGTTGTTGGTTTCTTGAGACAACATCATAGTGTTGGGTGATCTAAGCTTTGTATGAGGTGAAGAAGGGCTTACTTGCTGAGAGGATGATGCTGGGTCAGAACAACTGGTTGTAACTCCCTTGGCTCTTTCTTGATTATCAATAAAAGCTATTCAAGTTTTCCTCCATACTCTTGTGTCATTTATGTTTTAGGCATTTGTATGGTCAATTTATATATGATCCTATATTGTTTATGATTATATATCCATGTTCTTGTATAGTGTTATGCTACTCTGATTCTACAGGTACTCTGTGAAGCTGGGTGTACAAGGAAGCAAGTAGCAAAGGACTATCAGAAGAGAGAGGAATCGAACTAGGAGCTAAGCGCAAGACAGAGGTTGGTCTCCTTTGTTATTCTCTCATCTATATTTCATAAAGGAAAAACGAAATTAGCTTTACTTTGTTTGTTTCTAAGGTAGCTACCACACCTTAGTGGGATAAGAAGTTCTGTATAGACACTTTTCCCTGTAACTAAATGGCAACTCCGCTGGGGAGCAATTAGGTTGTTTGTTTATCTTTCGTGTTGTTTATTTTATAAACTTACAGACGGAGCCTGAAGTCGAGCCAGGTAGCTTTCGAACTGCATTTTCTATGCAAATGTAAAGTAGATAAATGCTGCTTCAGTCAATCTCCGGGTTTTGTTTATGAATTAAACAACTTATTTACAAACTCTCTGATTGCCCTTGTGGTAGCTCTAGTAACCTCCTTAGATCTATCCCTGATTGTTGATTTACTGATTACCATTTGCTCGGCCAAAACCCCTAAACTGAACTGCAAACTATGACCCGGAACCCAAGCAAAGTCTCATCTCTGGCCTAGCGTAGGCTCTGTTATGTGAATCTGAAATTCAGTGCACTTCCCGAGTGTAGTAGGTGCGCTGAATTTCAAGTTCACTGTGTCACAGGTGCGCTGACAGACTAGGCATTGTTCCTCAGTTTTGGTTTCTGTGTTCATTCTTTTCAGTTCTATTCATGAATTTTGCTGCCTGTAGTCAGTATATATCTATTTTAGACCCCTTTTCCTTGCTGTTATTCCGCCTCCATTGTGCAAAGAATTGTAAGTGTTTTTGTGTATTTGTTGAGTCATTTTCAATTCTCCTTTGCAAAAAAGTAACGTAGTTGTACTGTCGATTCTCAATTTGAAAGTGTCGTAAGTGTCGTTTTCAGTCGTAGAAGAGAGTCTGATTGCTCTTGATAGTCGATTACCCTGTTACTATTGTATTTGATCTGAATTTGTAGTTTTTCTAGTATCGAAATCAAGTATTCATTTCCGAATCGTAAAGTGTTGTGATTGTCTTCGTTTTTGATTTTGAAAAGAAACTTGTTAGTAATTGTTGCTTGAAAAAGTAATTTAGATTTGCGGATTAGCTTTCTTTTTATCATTCACATACTAAGAAAGCCTAAAACAAATACATGCATGTGCATTTGCATTTAGACAGTTTGATTGGTTTGATTTAGGACAGTGCATATAGTGTGTGCTCTTTGCTCTTTGTGAAAGAATACTGTCTCTCTTTCCTTAGTAGCTAGGATTTTCATTGCACAAAGAAGATAAAAGACTGTTTATCATCTTAGATTGCATTTTAGGAATTGTACATCTACATCACGCGGTGAACCTAAAAGGCAAATTTCTTAAGCAAGATCAACTATAAAATAAATTTAATGAATCTAACAACGCTTTGGAACCTAACGCACAACATCTAAAAGTCTAGGCTAGAGACGTATTCCGATGTCGTAAAGCCTGGTAACTGTTGTTCTCACTGATGGTTGGGTGATTCCTCCACTTTGAGACGCTAAGTGCCAGTATGGACTTGTGCTCCCACGTACCGTCAAGTATATTTTGGGAGACCATAATAGGCTTAATCCTTTATCCATAGGAAGTCGTGTCTGCCGCCCTATCAATCGCAATGCACTGAACACAACATTCGGGAAGATTGACTGCCGTACCGTAAAAAGTATTCTGCAGTTTTGTGATTGGTTTGGTAATCCCTCTACCTAGATTTCCAAAGCAGTCCCTTTCGTTCCTTTTCAGACTCCTTAACGGAAAAGGTCCATCTGAGCACTTGTCACTTCAGGCTCATTAAAAATTGAAGGCGACTAGAGTCATCTTTTGTTTTTTCTCGACTCTTAAAAATTGAAAAAACAAGTTGTGTCAAAGCGTCTAAAATTCATCTAATTCGGAAACATACTTCCCCTTGATTTTTAGTTGATCGAGTAATCCGTAATCATGGAAGAAAGTCAATTGAAACCCCGTCGTTCGCGGAGGCTTACGAGTCAACCGTCTTTGTCTCTGGAATCGAAGCTATTACGGACAAAGCGAACTCGTTTAACCGGTTCCAAATATCCTGGTAAAGTTAGAACAAGTGTTCCAACAACATCAGAGACTCCGGTTACTCCAAACATTTATGGTATCCCTGCCTTTACAGAAGAAGTTCAGCAGCCACCGAAGGACAGTAGTATTGATCCTAGTCTGAGGGTAAACACTTGTATCGTTGAACCAATTCCATCTACAACCGGTTCAGAGAGTGTTGTTCCCCAAACATCTGTCGCTGCAGATTCCATACCTTCTTCGGCACCAGAAATATTCTACGGACCTGACGGTCTACCCCTTCCACCTAGTCTGATTGCTATAGAAGAGATTGTGGAGGATCCTCCATCTAGTACTCCATTGCAATTTGGAGTCGGGATCACTCTGTATCCTTCTTCATCAGAAAGTAGTCTATCACCAGCGGAAGCTCCTGTAGAATCGCTAGGTAATCTTTTGGATAGACTAGAAATGTCTGAAAAACCGTCAACATCTAGGACTGTGTCGTCTGACACAGCGACAACAGAACTTCCTGCTATCACTCCAACAATGTTCGCTGGTATACCATCTGTCCCAACTAGCTCTCAATTGCTAGAAGGAGCCCACTCAGGGGCTATTTCAATGGTATGGTCCATTCCTGTTTGTTCATCCGGAATAATATCCGGGAACTCTTATGTTGAGTCTCAACAAATTGATCCATTTGGAGGTCAATTTGGGTAGTCCGGTCCTCAAGGGCAAACCATTCCCTTAAGTACCGGATTACCGCCGTATGGGGGGCAGTATACCCTTTTATTGTCCCCTCCGGGAGGACAGCCATATGGGAGTTCACAGCAAAATTCTGGTTATGCTGGAATTACGTCAAGCGGTTGGGTACCAATACTACCTCAACAACCAAGAGTTGTATATCCCATGCAACAATGTTTACCTATGTCAAGTATACCGACTACGCTAGCTATTATGACAGTGTCGCAAGTTGAAGCACTGCCTGTTGTATGCCAACCTCAGGTTTATCAGGTTGTAATGCAACAACCTCTTAACCCTGCAACTCAACCACAATCACCGACTGGTGGAATGAAACAGGTTCAAATGGGTACAATTACCCCTCATCTTGGTCAAACAGTTAGTATCGGGCAATAACACATGGCTTCACAACCATGGCTAGTGCAATACCAACAACCGCAGTTCCAACAAGTATACCAAGGTTCTGAGCAACAAATCTTTGCAAATAGTGGGTAGCCGTATATTCAAAACGGTCAAAATCAACCATTCTACAATGGTCATGCCCACCAACCTTACCAAAGTTACCAGCATCAAATGCATTATGCTGGTATGCAAAGACCAACTGCTCAGGCGATCCCATCTTATCCTGGGTATGCTTCACCTAACCTGAATCAACAGTTACCCTTTGTGGCGACTTTAGAGTTACCTGATTTAAATCGGTTAACAAATGATCCAATCGCTTATGCCCCTTGGTGGCCAGCGATTCCGCATAAACTTCCATCAGATATTCCTAAATTTAATGGAAATCCGGGTGAAGATTCGTCGAATCATGTGATGACCTTTCATCTGTGGTGTTCCTCAAACACCCTAAACAATGATTCGATTAGGCTTCGCCTTTTTCAGAGGACGTTAACTGGTCCGGCAGCAAAATGGTATATCGAATTTCCCAGAGCTTCATTTGACAACTTCAGTACCCTAGCCATAACCGTTTTAACCCATTTTCAGTTACTGATAAGGTACGAAATGGGAACGGAACTTTTTACCAATTTCAAACAAACAATGGCCACTAACATATCTGATCATATACATGAGTGGTGACGTCGTCGTAGAATGGTAAAAATGTATGTTCCTGATCAGCTTTTAGATGAATGGTTTATTAAGTCATTATTGCCTTCTATTACAGAAGATGTGGCAAAAGGGGGAGTCGTCACCAAAGATCAAGTCATTGCTCGTGCACAATATTTAGACTTGGTTTATACTCAGTCTAGCATGCTCTACGATAAAATACCTGACACTCCTAGATCGGAATTCTAGGTCCCTCCTCTTAAATCAAACAATGACTCTCATGTCGGCGATGGCGCGATTGGCGCAACATACATGAAATCGACAAAGGCTACATTTAAAAAGACCCGTAATATTTCCAGTCAAAATGCAAAAAAGGAACTTCTTGCCTTGGAAGTAAATGTCGTATGGACAAATAAAGGCAAAGAAACCAAGCAACCAGTGGGCAAGAAGAAAGGCAAAGGGAAGAAGAAGAAATAGGAAGAATCATCACCTGACAAATCTTCTACAAACCCTCCTGGAAATAGGAAGCCAAAAAATGCATGCTTTATATGCGATGAGGATCATTGGACAGCAGATTGTCCACACGGAGCTGAGCTTAAAAAATTCTTCAAGAATTCAAAAACCTCGGCAGTATTAACTGATCCGTTTCCAAATCTAGGAACAAATCTGGTTGACAGTGGAAATGCTTCCCCATCTCAAGTGCTGATGTTGTCGGTTTCCAAACAGCAAAATGATGCTTTGATATCGACAAGGAACAAAGATTACGGGAATACACAGTTGTCGAACAACAAGGATAAAGATCAACCTAGTAGTTCAACAACAACTTCGACAGAAGTTGCGCCGCCCATCATTCCTGAGTTGAAAATAAAACCGCCAAAGGGAGTAGTACACAAGTCAACGTTTAATCCTCGTGCTAGAGCAGCACAACATTATAATATAGTGGAAGATTTGGCCCAATCGCCATCCGCTATGTCGACGCTTGAGGTACTACAAAATTTCCCATCCCAAAAGCAGGCTTTATTATCAGCCATCGGTGGGATAGACCCAAAGGATTCCAATCTTGTTTCCTTTAATCATAAAGGATACGATCCTCAGTTACCAGCTCAACTAGCTTTCCTCGTTCAAGTGAAAGCCCAAAAAAAAACTGTTCATCGAACGATTATTGATGAGGGGGCATCTACATTTATTATGTCGATGAGTTGCTGGAAAACTTTAGGATCTCCAACCTTGTCACAATCTTCGATGAAATTAAAAGCATTTGACGGATGAACATATACCCCATATGGTATTCTAAAACTTGAAGGTGGAACTAGGAGGAAAAACAGTAGAAATAGATGTTGAAGTAATCGACAGAAACCTCGATTACAACATCCTACTGGGAAGACCGTGGATATATGCTATGGCAGCGGTTGTGTCGACCTATTTTAGGAAGATTTCATTCCCCTTTCAAGGAGGGATTACAATCATCGATCAACAAACTTTCCTCCCCAATGGTTCTCAAGTTACGGGAAGCATTCCAATGATCCATGGAAGCCCACATTTGCTTCAAAATATCGGAGTAGGCCTACTAAAAGACCCTATATTAATGGGAACTTTTGCCCTTCCGCCTCCAATCAATCTGGCAGAAATAGCGTTGGTAGGAACCTTCTATATGATATATTCGATTAAAAAGATCTCAGAAAATGATATCAACATGGATCATACGTAGGTATTGCCTCCGAGCCCAACAGAAATATTGTAGCAATCAATGTTCCTAGCATGGGAGGCAAACCCAAATCAACGCTCATCAAGCGTTTGGATAGATAGGTCTAAGGAATATGGCACCCCTTCAGATCCTTGGTCGCAAGTGCATGTCACCGATGAAGGAATTGTTCAATCAATGGTAATTGAAGGGGCACCATGGGAAGATTACCACCATCGTTCCCTTCTTCCGGATTTTGAAGAAGATACTCCTGATGACCTTTATCATCCTTCAGTTTTTTATTTTCTATCAAATACTGTAAACATGGTGGATTTTGAGCGAAACTTGTCCAACATTGAAGAGACTATCGCCATAAATATCTCGACCAAAACATATGTTGTAGAGAATATTTATGTTGGCAAATGTTGTTCTCCTTCAGAACTTGAAATATATAACGCTCTTTTTCGTGAGTTCAGAGATGTCTTTGCTTGGTCATATAATGAAATTCCAGGCATTGACTCGAGTATCGTTGAACACGAAATCAAGATGTATCCATATGTCAAACTAGTACGACAACGACTACGGTAGGTGCACCCCAAGAAAGCCGCTACCATTAAGGCAGAAGTTGAAAAAGTTCTCCATGCTAGTTTCATTTACCCGGTTCCTCTAACCGATTGGGTATCGAATATTGTCCCTGTTATGTAAAAACAAGGAACGATTAGAGTGTGCGTCGATTATAGGGATGTAAATCAAGCTTGTCCAAAAGAAAACTACCCTACACCCTTCATCGACCAGATAATTGATGAATGCGCCGGATGTGAAATCTTTTCATTTATGGATGGATTCTCCGGGTATAATCAAATAAATATCCGCCCACAGGACCAGTCAAAGACTGCATTTATTTGTCCGTGGGGCACATTCGCATATCGAAAATTACCCTTTGGTTTAAAGAATGCAGGGGCAACATTTGAGAGCGCAATGAATTATGCCTTCCATGACATCAAAAACATCGTTCAACCATACCTCGACAACCTTCCGGCTCATTCGCGAAAGCGGACTGATCATCCGCAGCATTTAAGAGCAATATTTCTACATTGCCAACACTACAAGATACGACTCAATCCACACAAATGTGTATTTTGTGTCAGTTCTGGTCGTTTACTTGGCTTTTTAGTCTCGAAAGACGGGATTTGTCTCGACCCATGTAAGGTTCAGGCAATCATAAATTTTCCTCCACCTTCCAATTTGCTTCATATTCATAAACTCCAAGGGAAAGCAAACTTTCTGAGGAGGTTCATTCGAAATTACGCCGAACTTGCTAAAGGTCATACGCATCTTTTGAAAAAGGAAGTACCCTTCGTCTGGGATCAGGTTGCACAAGCTTCCTTTGATGCTTTAAAAGAATCCCTAATGAAAGCATCATTAATGTATGCTCCTGATTATCAAAAAGACTTTAACCTGTATCTGGGTGTAGCGGATACAACCATCACAATGGTTTTAGTTCAAGAAGACAACGGAATTGAACATCCTATATATTATTTAAGTAAGAACTTAAATGATACAGAAAGCAAATATTATTATGTTGAAAAGCTAGCGCTCGCAGCTGCTCAAGCAATACAGAGATTTCGACACTATATCCTCTTTCGAAAAATTACCATTCTGTCAGATTGCAACCCCATAACTTATATATTGTCGCGATAGTTGCTGGGGCGCAAATATTCAAAATGGATAGCAATTCTACAAGAGTTTGATCTAGAATTTGTAAAATCCAACTCAAAGAAAGCTTAGGTTTTCGCAGAATTATTATGCGATCTCCCATCGTCGTCCAACGATGAAACATCCGAAGAAACGATCATGGACGAAAATCTGTTTTTGATATCTTCAAGCAATCTGTGGTATGGAGATATAATCATTTATCTCCAAACCCAAAAATATAGGTCCAATACCTCTTGCTTCGAAAAAAAACGTATTCGATACCAATCAAAAGACTACATGATCGTCGGTGATACACTTTACCGTCGTGGTGTCGATACAGTTCTACGGAGGTGCCTCACCCATGAGGAGGCCGAAAAAGTCCTGAATGATTGTCATTCAGGCACGTGTGGGGGGCATCAATCCGGTTACGCTACAACACAAAAAATTTTACGAGCAGGATACTTCTGGCCAACAATGTTCAAAGATTGCATAACCGCAGTCAGAAGTTGCCATGCCTGTCAAATTTTCGATAGCAAAACCAGAAGACCACCTGCACCCTTGCAGCCAATAGTTGTTGTCGGACCATTCACCAAATGGGGCATCGATTTCATGACATGTAACCCAACCTTGACCCGGGGGTATGGGTATATCACAGTCGCAATTGACTATTTTACCAAATGGGTCGAGGCGATGCCTACATTAGATAATACTGGTGAAACAGCTGCCCTCTTCTTTTTCAATCATGTAGTCGCCAGATTTGGCGTCCCACAAGCTATAGTTACAGATCATGGATTGCATTTTTGCAATCACATGATGGTCAAATTAGTTGCCAAATTAGGGTTGTCTCATGACAGCTCTACTCCATATTACCCGCAAGCCAACGGACAAGTTGAAGCAATCAACAAGGTCCTGAAGCGCATGCTGCAAAGGATGATTGGAGTTCACAAAAGAAGTTGGCACCTAATCCTGTACTCAGCCTTGTGGGCTTACCGAACATCAGTAAGGAATGCAACCGGGTTACACCTTTCCAACTGGTGTATGGCCTAGAAGCAGTCTTACCAATCCAGTGTGAAATCTCATCCCTCAAACTCGCAATTGACCTTCTCCCCGGGACTTCAGAAGAGGAGGCTCGTTTCTTGGAACTAATCCAATTGGATGAAACCCGTCGTGATGCCACTTTGGCTAACGAAGCCCATAAGAAACGGGTCAATGTGCAGTTCGACAAGAATGTCAAACCCCGTGTCTTCTCAGAAGGTGACTTGGTCTTGCTTTATGACCAAGAATCCGATAAATTGGGGGCAGGTAAATTCAAGTCTTTATGGATGGGCCCCTATATTGTTAAGCGAGTATTAGCAAAAGGAGCTTACGAGTTAATGGATTATGACGGGATTCCACTGGCACAACCTCGTAACAGGTTGTATCTTAAGCGTTACTATGCGTGATTCAGTATAGTAACCTATATGTTTTTGTTTTCGCTAAAGTATTTGTTTTGGTCAAGTAATCCACTTTTTACATTTATTGCAGATGTCAAACCTATTGGAGTCATGTGTTGGATATGCTGACGGAGCGAGTCGTAGTTCGCAGAACCTATCTTCCGTGGCCTGGGCCATTTTTGATCCAAGCGGCGAGTTAGTAAGTTTTAGAGGGGTATGTATTGGTCGATCAACGAATAACATCGCTGAATATAGCGCGTTGATAGAACTTCTCTCTTATGCCATCACACATGGTATACGTCAACTGATTATCAGGCTAGACTCACAACTCGTCATACTACAACTCACTGGTATCTACTCTGTTCGAAATCCAGCTATTTATCACATGTTCCTAAGGGTTAAGATTTTGGAAAGGCAATTTGATTTTATTTAATATTAGCATATTTCCAGAAGCTTAAACACATTAACTAACTCATTGGCAAATTATGAGTTAGATAGACATTTGCAACATTTATAAAAAGAAGCATCCCATCAATACTTGCGTTTGGATCATGTAACTTAACCAAAATAAAACTCTGAAAATCAAAAATATATATATAACTGTTTATGGTTTACACATAATGTTCTGTAACCAAGACAAAATTGGTCAAATGACCCAAAACTCAAAACGCTAGGGGGCACCCTAGTCTAATGATGCTCGTGATAGCAACTCACAGCCTGTGCAATCATGCGTAAGAGCCTAGTCCATCATCTTGGCACACTAGTAGTATGCCGTTGCAACCTCAAAGGCAGCTCGTCAGTCCTCACATCTGGAATACCGAGAGTGAGGCCCTCGACCTGGTCTTGTAATGCTATAAGAGTCTCGGCCACATCGAGGTCATGAAGGATAGCCCTTCCAACGGCCTCTCCTGTTGGGGCGGCAGCTGGCACTCTCAGGCGTACTACTAGCCGAACGAGACCGACATCTGCATGAACACATGAGTTTTGATTAGTCTTGATAGAATAAAGCACAAGGACATTATAAAAGAAAAATGATTAACAGGAATATGGTCAAAAGAATTTACCAATGGCACCCCACTGTTCGCCAGCCGGCAGTACTAAATTTGGGTCACCTCGGAAGTCCATACCAGCATACGGATACTCGGAATAAACCATCTCCTGATGATCAAACCACTTGAAGAAGGTATCAGAAAAGGAAATCTGAGACTGACCAACATGCCTAGACATATGGTCGACCCATCTATGCATACGTGGTTCAGTCGGTGAAGGTAAATCGAGTGCAATATACTACGGCTACATCAGTGGTATCTTTTCCAAGGCAAAGGCGGTCAAGATAGAACCATATCCAAAGTTCTTCAACCTCCCACTCTTCACCTTGGTCAACTGTTCTTTCATCACAAGGAGTACTGCGTCGCACCAGTTGAACACCTTCGGTTGGAGACATTCCAAGGCATACTGCATATAAGATCGGTTAGCTACATGAAGAGCCGCACCACCAGCCATTCTACCAAAAGTAAACAGAATAGTCCTCAGGGACCTATCAGTGACATCGCGGATGATGATCTTTCCATATTTACTCGGTTGAGATCCCTCTCTGCAATACCTACGAACATAATCTCTAACGGATTCACCTCCTCGGGCCGAACCTGATAAAGAGATGGGGACACCCCGCCTCGATAAGCCGGTCAAGAAATAGATGTCCACTATAGTCAAGGGGATGGATTTGCCCCTAATCTGGAACACTTGGCTGGTAGGATCCCAAGCATCGAGCAAATACTGCAGCAAGTTGATTTGTTGTCTCATGCTAGAAATGCAGAAAAACTTCAGCAAGCCACAGTTCCGCAGTGCGTTTACTGTAACCGGATCATGTAAAGCAAGCATGTCCTCTTCTTCATGCTCACGTTCTCGCCATGTAATAGTCATCTTGCTCCAAAAATCTCTGAAAACAAACAAGAGAAGAGTTAGATCCTGATTTGGTGAGAAACAGGGAAAATTTCCATCAAAAATTGTGCATAAATTTCCTTCCTTGCGCCCAACGCACCTACAGTAGTGTTATGGGTGTGTTGCATGTCAGTTGGCCAGTAGACAGGCTAACATCCAATGCACCTTTCGATACACAAGGGGTGCGTTGAAGCCAGGGCGAGTTTTTCAAACCCCAGAGGCTCAGAAAAACCAGGGATCAAGCTCAGAATGAAAAATGGAAGGCATGAAATGAAAGAGCTCAGGTTTAGCTCCTACCTGGTCCAGACGGCGCCGAGAATCGTCCATAGAATCTCCCGGAATCAGCTGATGAAAATCAAGGGGGAAAAGCACCTCCAAAGCTCCAACAAGCCAAAGTTCAAATGAAATGGTAAAATGAGAGGTAAAAGAACTTTTACATTACTTTTTACATAATTCAAGTAAAATATTAGTGTTCTAACTCATTTTTCAAGCATATATTGTTCATTTCTAACTAGTTTGATGAAGCAATTGAAAATGCAGTACAATCTTTGAAAGAACGAAGCTATTTATGGTAAAGTCAAGAAATGACCATTGTATCGAGCAGTTTTAGCACATAGTTCAAGCTCGTTAAAAAATAAACATAAGTCATGAGCAAATGTTTCTCCCCGCGTTTAAGCTCATTAAAAAATGAACTATTTCCCGGCAAATAACCATCGTGAATGTACTACTTCAGCCTTTAAAGCCTTGGTCGTGTTCTCATCATCACCTCCACTCTGTATTGGCTGATCATTCACCTCCATTTGATTGTTTACCCCTTTTTGAGGAACAGCTACGAAGAGTGATCCCACTAGCCATCCTTGTAACACTTCCGTGATTGGAAAATTCCAAAGCTTACCTGGAATCATCTGCTACCCAATTTTATCACTCGTTCCTCAAAAGACGAGTCTCCTTTAAGCTCTTTTCAACTGACTCGTAAAATATGAAAAGATTGACGAGCCATTGGCCTCTCCAGCTCGTTAAAGGGACCGGAAGTGCTATCCCTCCTTTAGATTTTAATCTTTTTGGACCTGAGGGATTATTACACAAAAAGATCGAGCACTTATTTTGTTCGGCTCACTAAAAGTATCGAAAATTCATCCCTTCTGTATTGTTTTATAATTTTTTAGACTTAACGGATTAGATGACGAAAAAGGAATTTTGGAGTTTCCTTTACGTCCCTTTTTAGACTCTCTAAAATTGAAAAGGACTGAGTTATCTTTGTCGTTAAGCTCGTTAAAACCTAATAGCGACAAACTTGTCCATAGTAGACAAGAACGAGTTTCACTATCGCTAGGCTTGTTAAAACATAGCGATGGGTTTGCCCGAAGGGCAAATTATAGAACAAGCATATGTTATCCTCCTCAAGATTGACAAAAATAAAGAGGTACTGGTCAGCAATGACTGGGGAAAAATTGGGAAGAAAACTTGAAGAAACTTTGTTGGTAGCAAGTCGCTCTTGAACATGACACTTTCACTCCGCATCCAAGTCGGGTTGGGTAGTTTCATTCACCGGTCACATCACCATGGTCCCATCACACCATCCACATTTGGGGTTAATGCTACCAATCCATCATGTCAGTGTCACCGATATGTTCAAGAGAAGTCATTCAGAGAATTCCCCTGTGTCTCACCTGCTACAATACATTTACTCTCCATTCTTTCATGACCGCCACCTTGAACCTTATATCACCAGATCGTTTTCACCTCCATTAAAATCATTTGCTCCGTTCCGTGTCATTGATGTGGGATTCATTAAGGTCCTCCTATGATGGATCGCTTCTTGCCGACATCATCTCATTATCCAAGAAGTCGATCTAGGAACACCCCGTTCAGTACTTTGAAGCTTGCATGCCTCAATGGCGAGTTTCTCACTTCCGGCGACAGGTTTACATCAATGGCCTTCGACCGAAAGATTTTGCGTGGTGTTCGACGCCAAGTCCTTTATTCACACCACGTGAATTGTATTGCAGTACCTTGAGGGTCATTATCATTATCGGTGATTCCTCTCACGCCTGTTAACAGCTTACATCATTGGCTGGTAATCAGGTGATGTCTTTCCATGTTCGACTCCAGAACATCTCTCACATGGATAGAATTGTACTTTGAGTGAAGATCGAACGAGATTGAAGACCCCGGATCTAGTTTCATCCATCCGGGCTGTGATATATCTTCAGGGAAATAAAAACATCAAATGTACATCGTTGCTGCACAGATAATCATCCAATCAAAGGGATGATGGCTCTACCAGAATCATCAGTCTACACTCAGACGATTGTCTGTCTTATGTACATGAAAATGAATTTATAAAGCTGAGCATGGGAATGCCCACCTCAACTAGATCATGAAAAATTATGAAGATAATGTATTGTATTGTATCTTATTACAGTTCTCCTCCCAGCTTGAAAGAACTTCGGATCCTCATAATAAAGCATTTCACCCGACATCAAAAAAAAGAAAAAGATTAACGACCTCATGCTTTAGGGGGCAACTGTTATAGACATTTTTGGGCACTGCAACCCCAAGCATAAAATGTCCATAAACCAAGGGCTCCTAAGTCCCTAAATGTGTTGTTCTAACACCTAAAGAAACAAGGTCAACTAATTACAGCTTCTCCCAGAAGTTCTCCATGAAAAACTACTCAGAACTGGTCAAAACAGGATCATTTCAGCTGCTCCATAGGCAAAGTGCGTTGCATCTCACCTAAGTACACTCTGTGGGTGCGTTTCATTTCAAAAATCCCTTCTATGGGGTGCGATGGGCGAGAAGTGACAAATGGAAATGTCAATCCGCGAGGTGGAGAGGCATGGAATCTTCCAGAAACTTCTCCTCTGACACTTGCCTCTCTGAATTCGACCAAGGATGAGTAAGAGATCATCAATCTCCAAGTGGAAGCAAGAACTATCAGAGGGAAGAAACTAATCAAATCACAAGTTGATTCATCTCCCTTACAGATGTCTATATATGGATCCCTCATCCCAGAGATCCAGGGGCTGGAATTTTGCATCTTGTAAGGAATTGTTGTTGGTTTCTTGAGACAACATCATAGTGTTGGGTGATCTAAGCTTTGTATGAGGTGAAGAAGGGCTTACTTGCTGAGAGGATGATGCTGGGTCAGAAAAATTGGTTGTAAATCCCTTGGCTCTTTCTTGATTATCAATAAAATCTATTCAAGTTTTCCTCCATACTCTTGTGTCATTTATGTTTTATGCATTTGTATGGTTAATTTATATCTGATCCTGGATTGTTTATAATTATAGATCCATGTTCTTGTATAGTGTTATTCTACTCTGATTCTACAGGTACTCTATGAAGCTGGGTGTACAAGGAAGCAAGTAGCAAAGGACTATCAGAAGAGAGAGGAATCGAACTAGGAGCTAAGCGCAAGACAGAGGTTGGTCTCCTTTGTTCTTCTTTCATCTATATTTCATAAAGGAAAAACGAAAGTAGCTTTACTTTGTTTGTTTCTAAGGTAGCTACCACACCTTAGTGGGATAGAAGTTCTGTATAGACACTTTTCCCTATAACAATACCCCTCATTTGTACATGCAAAATAATTTTCACCTTGGCTCCTCCCACATAGCCTTGAGAATCTATAATCTTTTCTTTGAGGAGAGAGAAGTGGCGAGGTGTATGGATGTGTCTTGGAACTTTCGTTGAATTTAGAGCTTGTTAACATGCCAACATGTTTTCACACATGTATTGTATTTGTTTTTAAGACTATTCTTTGGACAATTGTAATGCATGTTTCTTGAACCTTTATTAAGAAGGTTGAACTATTTCGGTTGTTTTAGTACATATTCTATTGGAAATGTGTTGTATCAGTTGCTAACGTTGTCTTGCCCGTGTGGGCTACCCTAACAGACACTCGACATATTCATTATTGTAAACTTGTTATAACACCCGTCGCACTCGTGTGGACTATTCTGCTAGGTGTTGTATGTGTTATTTGTTCACCCTATGTTTGTGACATTTGCATCCAAGTGGACTACTCTGCCAAAAGTTGCGCGCATCTTGTTGTGTTGTGTCTCTCTAGTAGAGCTAGGATTATTCCCTTTCAGCTTGAGACTCACTTCCACCCTTTCCCAATGCAGTGAATGAACTTGGACAGGCGACTCTACGCACTCACCAAGCATGTGAACCTCATTGTTCGAAGACTAAGTGAACCACTCTCATGTGCTAACAAGCAATAGCTAAAGCATATCTTTAGTTAATGGCAACCAGACCATTGTATTGGACAGGGTTCCTACACCAAACGGTGTGAGGTCTAGTTGGGACTTCATATAGGGTAGATCCCCTGAATGTTGGCGGGTCCAGAACCATCAACACTATCCCATTCCTAAAATGGACCATATCCTGCAAAGGGTAGTTGGCTCCAGTAGAATATCATTGCTGGATGGTTTCTCAAGATACAACTAGGTTCTGGTTCATCCTGATGACCAATAAAAAACAACATACACTACACCCTGGGGCACTTTTATGCATGTAAAAATGCCTTTTGGCCTTATGAATGTTGGAGCCACCTTCCAGAGAGAAATGGACATAGATTTTGTTGATGAAATTGACAGATTTATTATGATTTACCTAAATGATATAATTGTGTTTTCAAAGACATATGAAGAACACTTGCTTCATTTAAGGAGAGTCTTTGAAAAATGTAGGAAATATGGCATCTCTTTGAACCTTAAGAAAACATTGTTTAGTTTAGTGGAGGGAAAATTTCTAGTTCATATCATTTCTAAAAAAGGTATTAGAATAGATCCTAGCAGAGTCGAAACCATTATCAAAATTGATTAACCTAGAAATAAGAAAGAAGTTCAATCCTTCATTGGTAGGATAAGTTTCCTCTGGAGGTTTATTCCTAACTTGGCTAAAATTTTAAGATCCATTACAAATATGTTAAAGAAAGACATGGAAATAAAATGGAATACTGAAGCCAAGAAATCCTTTAGTGATGTAAAGTTAGCTTTAACTATTGCTCTTGTTTTGATAAGCCCTGACTTTACTAAGGGTTTTATGATTTTTTCTTTTCATCTAAGCATACTATTGTAGTTCTTTTATTTTAGAAAAATAATAAAGGCCATGAATAACCCATAGCTTTTTTCAGCAGATCTTTGAGGGATGCATCTGTGAAGTACAACATCATAGAGAAACAATAATTTTCTTTGGTGAAGGCATTAAAAGATTTTATAGTATATATCCTACATTCACATATCATTGCATTTGTCCCAAGTGTTGTGGTAAAATATATTCTAAAACAGACCGATCCAGATGACATAAGAAGGAAATGGATTTTTTGTACCCTAGAGCACGACATTGAAATCAAACCAACTAAGCTCATCAAAGGTCAGGGACTAGAAAAATTAATGGATGAATCCAATTTTCATGCACTAGATATCAATTATATTACTGCATTGGATGAATAGGAAGAGATGACGACTCCATAGGTATCAGAATCCTTTGCTACTTCACCATGGTATGTAGACATTATATTTGTATTGCAAAACTTACAATATCCTCTTAGTTTAACCAAAACAAAAGCTAGGTTTCTTAAACTGAAAGCTATGCAATTTTTATTTTATATCAAAATTTGTATTGGAAAGATTCTGGATGTCTTTTACTAAATTGTTTATTGCAAGATGAAGCTGACAGCATTATGGAAGAGTTTCATCTAGGAGATTGTGGAGGCCATTTGTATTGGAAAACTACTATCAACAAAATCTTAAGGGCTGGTTTTTATTGGCCAAACCTATTCCCGAATGTGCATAAAAAAGTCACCACTTGTCACCACTGTCAAATATTTGAAGGTAAAAGAAATTGTTTTCCTTTAACTTTGAAACCCATCTCAATCGAAACTCCTTTTCAACAGTGGGGTTTGGATTTCATTGGTGAAATTCATCCCATATCCTCAGGGAAACATAGATGGATATTAACAACTACTGATTATTTTACCAACTGGATTGAATCTATCCCAACTAGGCATGCCACACACACTATCATTATCCAATTTTTAGAAAACCACATTTTGTCTAGGTTTGTATGTCCCCATAACATTATCACTAGCAATGTTGTTTCTTTTAATTCCAAGAAAATGGTCGGTGTTTGCAATAAATACCATATCAGATTAGGTCACGCAATTGCCTATTACCCAAAAGCAAATGGGTTAGCTGAGTCTTCCAGCAAAATTTTGTTCAATATCATTAAAAGGCTTCTACAGCAGAATAAAAAATCCTGGCATAAAAAATTAATCAATGCTTTGTGGGCCAATTGAATTAGCACTAAAAATTATATTGGAATGTCTCCATTCCAAATAGTATATGGACTTGATGATGTTTTTCCTGCCACTCTAGGAGTACCTATGTTGAAATTGTTACAGGAGTCACAAGTGGGAACCAATGATCTACAAAGTAGAATCAACCATATTATACAATTGCAGTAGTCCAAGGAAGAAGTTTACCACAAAAATCGGCTTATTCAAGACGACATAAAAAATGTCTATGACAGAAGAACAAAATAAGATGACTTCTAGTTAGGTGACCTGGTGTTAAAGTGGGATTCAAGGAATGAAGACAAGGGAAAACATGGTAAGTTTGACAACTTGTGGAAAGGGCCATATAAAATTGAAGCTTTCAGAGGCAATAATGCATTTTTCTTGAAGGACTTGAATGAAGAAAAAAATGCTTGGTGGACCTGTCAAAGGCGAAATTCTTAAACAATTTTTTTTCAAAGTTACATCAGTTTCATTTTAGATCCATTGTATATATGTCATTTTACTATTCTATTGCAAGAGTGAGGGTGGCTCACATCAGAAGTTGAAGCCCAGAGAGAAGGCCCTAAGCTTCTGGTGATTTGTTGCCCATATTGGTAAATAACATCAGATGGATCAGATTCAGTTGCAGAATAAAGACAACATGCCCAATGGATCAAGGCTACTGATCTACAACATTCTTAACACCTCACAAGGAGGTTTCATCCCCATTGGAGCCACTATTAGGGTCCTATATTTCATAGGATGAATTGATTGTAGCTATAATTTTGTATATTAAAATATTGTAAATAATTTTCCATCCTGCAAATTTATTTCCAAAGAAAAAATAGAAAAAACAAAAGAGTGTATTAAAAAAAAGATATATGTGAAAGAAAAATGAAGAAACCCCACAAAAAAAATGCAAGAAAGTGAGCAGGTTTAAATGCCACTCTAAGCAAAATAAAAAATGCATCAATAAAACTTTAGAGATTTTCAATGAAGTGTTCAGCTTGTTTAAATGCCACGTCAAAGTTAGAAGTAGATTACTTAGTTTGATCATCCTGTTTGAACATCATTAAATGGAATCAAATAAAAATGAGCTTAGGATAGTATAAATCAACCACACAGTGTAATTGTGCTTGAATTTGATTAGGTAGAATAAACGGATTAACAAAATTGTTTAAACTTGGTTAGTTGATAAACAAATGAGAAAAAGGGATTAAAAACCTTAGAAAAATGAAAAAAGTGCTTGCAAGTCAAAATTCTCCCTTTTAATTCATAAATCATAATTAGATTAATTAATCGTATTAGTTTAATTTTGATTATCATAAGCTATAATAAACTTATGGTCGGATGTGAAACTTTTGTCATTTGTGATAAGCTATCAAATTTTTCAATGGCCATGATCTACCCCGTTCGGATCAACGATGGGGGATCGTTTTAGCACCTCCCGCCACTTGCAACACTTCCTAAGGTTATCCAATGGGGGGGGGGGGGGTTCGGGTAAGTGGTCTCTGTTAACCCACCTTTGCTATGTGGCATCCCCTCATGCACTCTGCTCCCCTCCCTCCCACCCACCCCCCCTCGAAACCAATTATCACCACTACCCCCCTTTTGTCTCCCCCCAATCTTCTTTCCGCTATTTATGATTGCCCACACGACCGTTTCCTGCTACTCCACCATACCCCGCCACCTAATCACCTCCTGTCTAATCCTACCCCACCACATAATTGCCTCCCGTCATCCTATCTCACCACGAACCACTCCCATTCTTCCACCTACCCTCCTCACTCCCGTTCATTGCCACTTCACATTAAAATCCAATTGTTCCTAATTGGAATGTTCCTGTATGCAACGGACCCCTCCATAACGGGCCGAATCCAACAAAAAAACGCAGTTGTCCTATAAAAGCCAGAAATTTTCTCATTTGGCCCCCCTTTCTTTTCATGTTCATGATAAAGGTTTGTTGCAGTGACTCAACTGCCACCTCCTTTTACCTAGCTATCTAGTTAGCTATTGTAGAATCAATGCAACATTCTTCAAGTCAGGTACTTGTCACTGAAACAAAATACACAGTGACCAATTTGTTTTTCACAAGTAATCATTATCTTTTTTGTCTCATTTTTCTATTTCAATATGGCATCTAAGAGAAAATCCAAAGCATCCAATGAAAACCCAATGTTACTTCCACCTATTCATTTGGACCATCCACCCTTAGTCAACCATTAATACCAAGTTACAGAGACCAATTGTGAGTCCATTATTTACAAATTTCATAGTTGGCTCAAATAGAACCACCTTGACCACAATGATGATTTGCGACTGTGGGAATCCCTCCTTCCCCAATTTATTTTTCACCAGGCCTATTATTTCCTAGAATTTGTAACCTGGTGTCAATTTCAATACATTCCCAGTTAGAGAACAATAGTGGCCCAAAATGGTGAAATCATTTTTTCCATTAATGGTCATTCAATCTCAAAGATGCTCCAAATCCAAAATCCTAATCATATGCAGCCTTTTCACCCAGATTTCCTCGTGGAAATGTACAATAAGCTAGATTTCCCTAGAAAGCCAAGATATTTGAGACTTTCCTACCAAAAAATGCCCAATTGCCCAAAACAAGCCCTCCTTATCTTGCTTATATGTTCCTTTAGATGACCAAACAAATAATTTCAACAGTTTCATGCCTATTAGGATACCATTCTGACCAATGGGTCGATGAAATCATCCTAGCCTTTATTTCTGTGTTTTCCAAAGGTGAGAATCCTCCTACCATTTTCTGTTATAGTGATTTTTTAGCTGAGAGAATTCATGAACAATTCATGAAATTTTAAACTAAAGTAGTCTTCAAGTATTGTAGAGTCCAAAGATTGTTTTACCTTGACATCCCCTTTTGCCTATATTTCCTCCCTTTTTCCTATACTTATCACCTAAATAATTCAATAGACACAATATTTTGTTAAAGGTAAGCAATTACATGTCTTCTTCTTCATGTTTTTATATATACCCTATTGTTTTGTTAAATAACGCATTTGGTTACGAAATTGGTCTGTTTCTACAGCTAATCTAGATTTCTGTAGTTGCCTCCATTGTTCCCAATGTTCAGAAGCTCTAGCTTAGTGAAGAAAGATATGGATGGATAAGGAATGGTCCCCTCGTGGATTCCTTCCTATTCCCTTGAACCAATTCATCAAGATGGTCGCAGGATATCACGGTCAACCCCCAAAGTCAACTATAAGATTGTCGTCGGGACAGAAAATGAGTTTCAAAGAAATCTTATGGATTTGCTTTTCAAATAGAAAATCGATTGTTTAACAATATAGTTTGATCAAAATAAAGATATTTAGGCTTGAAATTCTCATACTATTATGCCAAAGACTTATTATAAAAACTATGGCCGCACTGTGTTTTGGGTGTGCGCCGATTCATGTAATTTTTTAGAACAACTTGTTAAGTTTCATTTGCAAGTAATAGACTTGGTTTCATGTTTGCAATTTGCTGCGTTGATTGGAGATTTTCGACTGATTCGTGGAGGGCCCCTACGACCAGTAACAGGTCTTTAACTGATTGCAATTAGATTTCTTTCATTACTTGAATACTCTGTTTTGTGTGAAGAAATGCAGTATGATGAGTTCGCCAGTGAATCGTTATATGCATAAGCAATTTCCTTTGCTTTATACCTAGTTTAACTCTACTATTTTATTTTCTTTTTATCTGGTACAGTGTGGCTATTGCATTTGCCTTTTATCTATTGTAGTCCAACTGTTTTTTACTTCATAGCGTAGCTATTATTCAGAGTGTCTTGTTTGGATGAAATTGAATAAGTAAAAGAGTGAGAGCCTTATCCTTAGCAATTGAATTCAAACAACATTCCTTTACAGTTTGATAGAATAGATTTCTCTTGCACTTGGTAAATTAGAGCTACAGCATAAAAATTCAAGACAAAAATCCAAAACAGTCTAACACAAGTAAAGTCTATAATCACTCTCATATCATCCATAAACGATTCAATAGAGAATAACCCTTAAGAAATTAGCTGATAACTTTAGGGATTAAGACACTAATATAATTAATGAAACCATCTCCATACTAATATTAAGTTTATATCCTAACAAGAACATAATGACATAAGAAATAACTTCTATCAAATATAGTGCACCTATACTTCATCAGTATACCTGTATACCTGCCTTGGTTGATAATTTATGATTGACAATTTAAAGACATTAAATTGGGCAAACATTTTGGCATCGTTGTCGGGGAAGTACAAATAGAAGTTAATAAAAAATTGTTAATTCAAAACATGATATGCGTAGGGATAGAGACTCTAGAGGTGGATTTCTAGCATGAGGAAGAAGTTTAATTCCCACAAATCCACTCACTTCACTACGATTTCGAGAATCCACACCACCTACTCAAACCCAAATTCCATTTAGAGGTTGACAAAGACTTCCTAAAATATCAAGGTCAGAAATCAAATCCAGAACTTCACCCACTTCCTCTACTAAATTTTTAATTGAAGAAAATCCTACATCCCTAACTACAGGAGTAATTTTTCTATCCTCCACTGGTGAACAAATTTTGGGAGAAAAATTAGAAGTTCCTAGTGAAGAATACTAACAGGAAACTTATTTTGAACAACCATTGATAGAGGAACCAGAAATATTAGAACAACACTATATTAGTTCTGAAGAATCTATCATGGCTGAAGAAGGGGAAGGAGAGGTACACAATGTCCATGGCAAGGAAAGTAGGATTGGAGGAGGTAGGGGTAGAGGTAGAGGTGGAGATAGGAACAGAGTAGGGGTTAGAGGCAGAGGAAACCAAGATCCTTCTAGATTTCCTATTCTTGATGAAGATACAACCCTCACAATGAAAAACATATCACCCTCAATTCTTCCTAATTTCCACGGAAAAAGAATCGAAGACCCATAAACATTTCTCTTCAAATTTGAAGTATTATGGAGATCATATGGCTATCTGCATGATTCTCAAAAATTAAAATTGTTCCCATTAGAATGGTTCATGAGTCTAGGAGTGCATTCTATGACAACATGGAGACAAAAGAAAGAGGCTTTCTTAGGCAAATATAGAGATTATTGTATGCCTAGTAACCTTAAAGATGAAGTCTTCAAAATGACACAAAAAGAAGATGAAAATCTTAAGGATTTAGTAGAAAGGTTTGTCTACAATGTTAAAAGAGAAAAAATGGATAATTTGGGTGAGGAAACCTTAAAATTTCTCTTACTCAGAGGTATTAAAGATGAGTGGATCGATCTCCTTAACTTGACTAGGAAGGGAGATATTTCCCATCTACCATTTGCAGATATTTTTTTTATCTATGTGGACATATCTCAAGGGGTAAAGCACGAGTTGGAATAAGTCTTAGAAACCCTCTCTTGTCAATAATTAATAAATCTTCTGCTGGGACAATCAGCAAGGCAATATTAGGAAACCTGCTTGATACTTTTAAGATAGATATTCTAGGGAGCCTAAGTAGGCAAATAGACACCCTTAAAATACAAAACAAGCAAAATTTTGAAAACGCTGCACTACCTATCTTCTGTCCTAAATGTCAAAAGAACATACTCTAAGAGAGTGTCCCTTAGATTCAAAAGCCATAGAAACTTGTGTCATATGTGCAGATAATCATGATACGTAGGAATGTCCTTCCTTACCAGGTCTCAAGACTGTATTTAATGATGAAGGAATATCATACCCAGTAGACCCTCTTTACTTTATAACCAAGAGACCATGGAAAAACCCCCAACTAAATCAATCACAAGGGTTCAAACCACAACAATTTTCTCAGTCTTCACAAAATAAATGGAATCCAGCCTGACAGCCTTGGGCTCAGTGTTATAGAAATTTTTGTGCCTTACATATCTAAGCATGAAATGTCCATAATCCAAGGGATCCAAAGTCCCTAAAAGTGTTCTTCCTGACCCTAAAGGAACAAGGTCAACCAATGACAGCTTCTCCCAGAAGTTCTCCACCAGAAACTACTCAGAACTAGTCAAATCAGGATCAATTCAAATGCTCCACTAGCTGGCTGCCTTGCAAAGCACCCAAATACACTAGCTAGGTGCGTTGCAACGCACTTGAATGCACTACACAGGTGCGCTGAGCAGGAAATGACAAGTGGCAGAGTCATTCAACGAGGTGGAGAGACAATGGAAGCTTCCAGAATCTTCTCCAATGACACTTGCCTCACTGAGTTCGACCAAGGATGAGTAAGAGGCTCTCAGTCTCCAAGTGGAAGCAAGAACTGACAGAGAGAAGCCACAAGTCAAAACATAAGCTGACTCATCCTCTCTGCTTACATCTATATATGGATCCCTCATCCTAGAGATCCAGAGGCTGGAATTTTGTACTTTGCAGAGAATTGCTGTTGGTTTGAGATTGAGATTAGTGCATTGGGTGATTTATGCTTTGTTGGAGGTGAGGAAGGGATTCCTTTGCTGGGAGGTAGATGCTGGATCGAGACTCACTTGGTTGTATCTCCTCCTGGATCTTCTTATTGCATCAATAAAACTATTTGAGTTTCTCCTACATGCTTGTGTATCAGTGATGTTTTGTTATATTTGCATGTTTAGCTTAATCTGATCCTAAGCTTTTTATGAATGTAAATCTATGTCTTTGTGTAGTTTCTCTCTTCTGTGATCTTGCAGGAACTTGGTGAAGCTGGGCCAGTAAGGGAGCAGATAGCTGGAAGCTGACGAAGAGGAGAGTGATTGGATCAACAAACTAGCGCAAGACACAGGTTAGTTCATCCTTCCTCTCTGTTTACATTTCATAAAGAAGAATACTCAAGTAGTTTTCCTTGTTTGTTGCTA
The DNA here is from genome assembly GCA_031772625.1 of Pinus tabuliformis. Lineage (NCBI taxonomy): Eukaryota > Viridiplantae > Streptophyta > Pinopsida > Pinales > Pinaceae > Pinus > Pinus tabuliformis. Next base: position 140,584,412 of record CM062818.1, read on the forward strand.
AGGCACTGTCACACCTTAGAGTGGGATAGGGGCATTCTGAATAGATACTTTTCCCAACAACACTCAGCCACAGTCATAACCTTGGAATCAAGGATGGAAAGATCCTTATTTAGCCTATGCTCAATATCAACAATACTCGCCATCCTATTTTCCACCACAATTTCTACCACCATCTAATCAAATTCCCCAAGCTAACCAATTACCACAAATTCTAGTTCATAATCAAACCCCACAACTCTCCCTACCATTTCCACAAAACCAAATCAATTACCTGCTCAATCACTTCTGAATCCTAATAATAAAATACCACAACAACTTGTGTACAACGTGGAGAGGCAGAATCCTCAAACTTATGTAATAACTCCACTAGACCTAAATAATGTCCAATTAAGGTCTAGAAGAGTGTTACCAAGAAAACCCCCTGTTGTCATTCAAGAAACAAGATTCGATATTCAAAAACACAAAAACCAATTAGAAAAAGGGGAGACCTCTCTCCCTCAGAAAGAGAATAAACAAACAGAAGATGCTCCAATAAATACTGCCATCATAGAACAACCCTTGATATCAATTAGACCACATTTCCTTGAACAGTTGAACATTGATAAAGGAGTAGAAAAACAAATTATCTTGCTTGATTACAATATGATGGATGAATTGAGAAATGTATGTATTAAGATTCCTTTATTACAAGCCATAAAATAAATACCATTTTTTGGGAAAACAATTAAGGAACTAAGTACATAAAGATCAAGAAGAAAAACAAAAGACATAAAAAGAATTCACTTAGTTGGAACAATTTCAGAAATTATGTTGGGGAAGACAACAATTCAAAAATATTTAGATCTAGGAAGCCCCATTGTAAAAATTCACATCAATGGAACTGAAATACCAAACACATTGATTGATCTAGGAGCATCCATAAACATAATGAGTAAACAAGTTATGGACACACTCAGGCTTCCTAACCTTGAATACACACCAACCTTATTACAATTAGCAGATAGGTATGTTATTAAACCAGATGGTGTCTTGGAAGATGTTTGTGTATCCTTAGATTCTTGGGAATATCTTGTTGATTTCATGGTCTTAACACCCAAGAATAATTTAGGAGGACATCCATTAATTCTAGGAAGACTTTGGTTAGCTACAACTGATGCTTTCATCAGTTGTAGATCAGGTGACGTGTTTATCTTAGATGTGTAGGTTTTAACCCCATACAGAAATTACCTGCATACGGATTCTAAATCACAGAAAAATAAACAATGCGAGAGCATAACACATAAAACACATATACACAGAGATTTTGCCCTGGATCCCAAAACCGGGACTACGAGCTTGATTTTTCATTATGTTCCTTTCAATGTTACAATACATATTTATACATGCCGAAGCATCTAATACCATGGACCGAAAACCATCGCATCCAAAACCACGGACCGAAAACCATAGGTAGGTTCGCCCAACCTAATATAGGGTCCAAAAAAATCTTTCCCGGGGCGCTACCCCAGACCTCGTAGAGGGGGGCTACCCGCCCCCCTCAGACCCCCCGGACAGCGGGGGCTGCCGCCACCCCTGTGACCCCCCCGTTGCACAATCGGCACAACGAAGGGGGGGCTCCGAACCCCCTCTAAATCCCCAGTTCACTACGTGGGTTAGTCGTGGAAAGAATATAACACAACCCAACAATCTCCCACTTGTTGTTTTCTTTCCACAGGGGGCCACATGAGAGCTTAGTCATTTTTCCAGCCCTGGAATGCCCATTATTTCTCTACACCAAGAGAAATTCTCAGAGCTCACAGATTTTGTCAATGCATTTGCAGTATTCTTCAAAGTGTCCACCTTTACCAGCAACACCTTTTTGTCTTCTATCATATCCCTCACAAAGTGATACCGAACATCAATGTGCTTTGTCTTTGAATGATAAGCAGGGTTCTTTGCCAAGAAAATTGCACTTTGGCTGTCACAGTCTATTCTTATAGCTCCCTGTACTAACCCCATACTTGAACACAATCTCTGCAACCAAACTGCTTCCTTGCTTGCATGAGTGGCTGCCATGTATTCTGCCTCTGTAGTTGATAGTGCCACTACATATTGTTTCTTACTCATCCAACTGACTGCACCTCCAAATAGGTTAAACACATACCCGCTTGTAGATCTTCTCTAATCTAGATCTCCAGCCCAGTCTGTATCAACAAAGCCATGAATATCCAACACTCTGTCCAATCCTGGTCTTCCTTGGTAGCACAAACCATAATCACTAGTGCCACGCAAATACCTGAAAACCCGCTTCACTGCTGTCCAGTGCTCCTTCCCTGGTTTTGACATAAACCTGCTCAATACTCCCACTGCATGTGCAATGTCTGGTCTGGTACAGACCATTTCATACATTAGGCTACTGACTGCACATGCATATGGAACACGGGACGTGTCCTCTTCCTCTTCTTTTGTCTTGGGACACTGTTCAACAGATAACCTCACACCTACAGGAATAGGAACCTTCACCAGTTTACTATCCTGCATATTAAACCTCTGCAGTATTGTCTTGACATACTTCCTCTGGTTTAACCAGAGCTTCCTCTTTTCCCGATCTCTTTTAATTCCCATGCCCAAAATATAGTTTGCAGCACCAAGATCTTTCATGTCGAATTTGGAGGACAATTGGGTCTTCAAATCCTGGATAATTTCTTTGTCATTTCCAACCAGCAACATATCATCCACATACAAGACTAGATAAATAGCACGGTCACCAATTAATTTAAAATACACGCAGTGATCTGCTTTGCTTCTAGTGAAGCCAAGTCCCAGTATAAATGTATCAAAATTCTGATACCACATCCTTGGTGACTATTTTAACCCATACAGAGACTTCTTTAACTTGCATACCAATTCTTTCTTACCCTTCACCACAAAGCCTTCAGGTTGCTTCATGTAGATTTCCTCTTCCAAATCCTCGTGAAGAAATTTTGTCTTCACATCCATCTGTTCTACCTCAAAATCAAAAGCAGCAGCAACAGATAAAAGTAACCTAATAGAAGTTACCTTAGCAACAGGAGAAAAAATATCACCAAAATCAATTCCCGGTACCTGGGAATAACCTTTTGCTACCAATCAAGCTTTGTATTTCTCCACCTTCCCTTCTGCATTTGTCTTCCTTTTGAACACCCATTTGCTGCCAATGGGTTTCCTTCCAGCTGGCAACTCCACCAGATCCCAAGCCTCATTTTTTTGCAAAGATGCCATTTCATCAACCATGGCCTCTTTCCAGAGTTTTCCATCCTCTGAATCTACTGCCTCCTTCACAGTTCTGGGATCATCATCAGTAACATACAAAGCAAAATTTGAACAGAAAGCAGAAGGACTATACCTTTCTGGCTGCCTTCTTTCTCGAACTAATCTTCTCACAGCCGGAGTTTGTGGCTCTTCATCTTTTGATTCCTCCTCTGCTGCAGAGTCTGATTCTTCCTCCTTTAGCTCAAACTCTATCTTCTCAGGTTCTTTTAGTTGGACTCCATGTTTAATAACATCTTTTACCTCTCTGAACACCACATCTCGGTTGTACACAACCTTCCGTGTGACTGGGTTCCAAAGCTTATAACCCTTTAAACCATCCTTATACCCAATAAAGATGCACTTTTCAGATTTACTATCCAACTTGGTTCATTTATCCTTTGGAACATGTACATATGCATCACATCCAAATACCCTCAGATGTGAAAGAGAGGGTTTCTTACCAGTCCATACTTCTTATGGAGTCTTATCCTCCAATGCTGATGAAGGTGACCTGTTGACCAAGTAACATGCAGTATCCACCGCCTCTACCCAGAATTCTTGTCCTAACCTGGCACCACTAAGCATGCTTCTTGCCCTTTCCATCAACGTCTTGTTCATTCTTTCTGCGACTCTATTTTGCTGGGGTGTATATGGAGTAGTCTTCTACCGTGCTATACCACACTTCTTACAGAATTCTTCAAATTCCTTGTTGCAAAAATCTCCACCATTATCTCTCCTCAACACCTTTATCTTCTTCTCTGTCTGATTTTCCACCAGAGCCTTAAATTCTTTAAACCTCTCAAAGACTTTAGATTTCTTCTTAAGGAAATATATCCATGTATTCTTTGAGAATTCATCTATAAATGATACATAGTACACAGACTTACCCAGTGATGGAACTTTCACAGGTACAAACACGTCACTGTGCACAAGCTCTAATATCTATTTCGCCCTCTTAGCCCCAGAGGGTAAACTCACCTAATTCTGCTTCCCATATACACAATTTTCATAGAAATCAAAATCCAGAGAGCTATTACTCATACCTTCTACCATACCTTTACCATGAAGTACTCGAAGGCCCTTCTCTCCAATATGTCCAAGCCTTTGATGCCACAGCATGGTCTTCTCTCCAGAGACCACTAAATTTTCAGCTCCACGGTCAGGAACCACAGAACTGTTGCACCCATCAACAACAGTGCTACCTTGCAGCTTGTACAGAGTTCCAGTCTGAACTCCCCGCATCAATACCAGTGCTCCCTGAACCATCTTGTAGGTATCCTTCTCGAACACTGTTTTTACACCTGCATCATCCAACTTTCTTACAGAAATCAGATTTCTGGCCAATGCAGGAATATGCAGAACACCTGGAAGTGTTCTAACCCTTCCACCTTGCAACTGCAACTTTACTTTTCCGCGACCAATGATTCTAGCCTTCCTATCATCTCCTAAGAAGACATCACCACCATCGTATTTCTCATACTCACAGAAGCACTCTCTATGGGGAGTGAAGTGAAAGGATGCACCTGAGTCAATCAACCAAGCCTCATGATCTACATGTGTACTTGAAGAAGCCAAGTACACATCCCCACCTTCATCTGAGGTGGTTTTCGCCTCTGCAGAAGGAGCATCATCAGATCCCTTTCCTTTATCAGGAGCTTTAGATTTACAGTCCCTTTTGAGGTGCCCTTCCTTTCTGCATTTCCAGCACACCACCTTTACAGGTTTTCCTGGAGATTTAGATCTCCCTCTAGATTTAGATCTCCTACTCGATGACTTATTTTTGTTTCTATTTTGGGACCGTCCTCATACAGACAAGGCATCACCATTCTGGCTCTCCATATTTTTCCGTCTCATCTCCTCCGTCAGCAAGGCTGAGACTATTTCATCAAACTGCAAAGCAGTTGCATTGCTACCTATTGCAATAACCAGACTATCCCACGAATCTGGTAGAGAACACAACAAACTGATGCACTTATCTTCATGTGAAATTTTAATATCAACAGACACTAAATTACTTACCACAGTATTAAATGTGTTCAGATGCTCTGTCACTGAGTCTCCATCTTTCATCCTCAGGTTATACATCTTTTTCCATAGGAACAGTTTATTCACGAGAGACTTAGATTGGTACAAAGTCCCTAACTTGTCCCACAAAGCCTTCGCCGTAACTTCCCCTGATACATTCAGCAATACTGAATTTGAGACACACAATCGTGTTGTGCTCTTTGCCTTCCGATCCAATTTCTTCCATTCGTCATCGGTCACTCCCGTTGGTTTAGTACCTGGATCTACTGCGATCCACTAATCTTTATCCACCAACAGATCCTCCATCTTGAGTTTCCATAACTCAAAACTCCGACCATTGAACTTCTCGATCTCTATCGTTCCGTTGTTCGCCATCTTCTTTCACCACCAGAATCGATCTCGTAGATCTCCCACTGAACAGGGTCTACCACAGGCCCAAGCGAAACCCCTCAGCAACAAAGGCGTCCCCTTGAAGCCAAAACAGCTGTGATACCAAATGTAGGTTTTAACCCCGTACAGAAATTACCTGCATACGAATTCTAAATCAAAGAAAAATAAACAATGCAAGAGCATAACACATAAAACACATATACACAGAGATTTTCCCCTGGATCCCAAAACCGGGACTACAAGCTTGATTTTTCATTATGTTCCTTTCAATGTTACAATACATATTTATACATGCCGAAGCATCCAATACCATGGACTGAAAACCATCGCATCCAAAACCATGGACCGAAAACCATAGGTAGGTTCGCCCAACCTAATATAGGGTCCAAATTTTTTTTTCTCGGGGCGCTGCCTCGGATCCCGTAGAGGGGGACTACCCGCCCCCCTCAAACACCCCGGACAGGGGGGGCTACCAGTCCAAGGAAAATTTTAAGGATAGAAAAATTTCTTGAAGTTTAAAAACATTGGCGAATCTCACTAATCCCTAATATGCAAACTATAAAATGTTTATTGATATATTTGTAAAATTATTCAAATTTATAATGATTTTATATATAGCCTCTATACAATGTTGGCGATTTTTAAGGTAAAATAATTTTATATTCTAAAATTTGGGCGAATCGTCTTTTATAAAATTGGAAATTGGCGAATCTTTTTTGTGGAAAAATCATGGAAAATTAGCCCACTGGGCGAACATTAGCCCCTAAAATTTTCCATGGCTACCACCCCCCCTGTGACCCCCCTGCTGCGCAATCGGCGCAACGAAGGGGGGGCTCTGCCCCCCTTCTAACCCCCGGTTCACTACATGGGTTAGTCGTGGAAAGAATATCACACAACCCCACAAGATGGAAATTATACAAATAAATTTACATTATACCCTCCTGCAAGGACAAAAATAGATACAAAAACTGAAGAATGGATAGAAGATGAAGAAGATATACAACCTATTTTTACTACTGAACAAGTAAGAGAGGAAGACCAAATTCTAAATCTACTGGAAAATAATGAATCTTCCTCACATTATGATCATAGTCGCAATGAGTATCTCTCATCTAAACAGGTATCATTGCTCTCCATGGAAAAATTTGGGAATCCTTTGATAGAAATCTTTCCAGGGAAAACCTTGAATGTTAATAAAAACCTGGAAGAATTGCAAAAGAATCAATTGATAGAAATTTTATAGAAACATTCTTATGCTTTTTGCATGGGAATACACTGACATGAGAGGGATTGATCCTAAAAATTGCATACATCATATCTACATTGAACAGAATACAAGACCGGTTAGACAACCTCAACGGAGAATGAACCCAAATTTAAAATAAATTGTTAAGGAGGAGCTACGGAAACTGTTAAATGTAAATTTCATCTATCTAATTTCCGATAGTCAGTGGGTTTCACCCATAGTAATCGTTCCTAAGAAAAATGGAAAATGGAGAGTATGCATCGATTACAAGGAACTAAATAAAGCAACATTAAAAGACCACTTTCCACTACCTTTTATAGATAAGGTCTTAGACACATTAGCAGGAAAAAAATATTTTTCCTTCTTGGATGGGTTTAGTGGATATAACCAAATTTAGGTAGCCCCTGAAGATCAAAATAAAACCACATTCACTTTTCCATGGGGAACTTATGCTTACCGAGTACTTCCCTTTGGATTATGCAATGCTCCAGCAACATTCCAAAGAGCAGTCCTCAGAATTTTCTCTGATCTTATTCATGATTGTGTGGAAGTGTACATGGATGATTTCACAGTTTATGGAGATTCTTTCAATGAAGCACTGGAGAATTTAGAAAAAGTATTAATAATATGTAAACAAACAAATCTCTCGTTAAGCCATGAAAAATGTTTCATGATGTTTAACGAAGGAATTGTTCTAGGTAATCATATTCCAAGAGATGGAATTAAGGTAGACTCATCTAAAGTTGAAGTCATTTCAAAGTTATCAGTGCCAAGTTGTAAAAAATATGTTAGAAGTTTTCTTAGTTTTACTGGATATTATAGAAGATTCATAGAAAACTTCACAAAAATTGCATCCCCACTTTTTAAATTGCTCACTAAGGACTGTGAATTCATTTGGGATTCTGAATGTCACGTTGCCTTTGAAACTTTGAAAAATAGATTTCTAAAGAACCTATGTTAAAAAGACCTAACTTGAAATTTCCTTTCCATATCTCAATGGATGCTTTAGATTCAGCCTTAGGAGCTGTGTTGGGACAAAAAGATCCTACTCCTTATGCAATCTATTATACTAGTAAAAATTTAACTCCTACAGAGTTAAATTATACTGTAACTGAAAAGTAGTTTTTAGCTATAGTTCATGCCATTAACAAATTCATACATTACGTAATTGGCGATGAGACTTTTTTTCACACAGACCATTTTTCCATTATATACCTAATGAATAAACCAATTACTAATGGAAGAATAACTAGATGGATCTTACTATTACAAGAATTCAACATAACTATTCTAGATAGGTTAGGAAAACAGAACACAATTTCCGACTTTTTATCTAGAATACAAAATGATAATAATGATTAACCTGTAGAGGATAAATTTCCTGATGAATATCTTTTTGAAATATCTACTAAATCACCTTGGTATGCAGATATTGCTAACTATTTAGCTACAATAAAAATGACATTTCATTTATCTCCTAGATAAAAGAGAAGAATAGTCCACAATAGCACACCTTATTCATGGATAAATGAAGAGTTATACAAGACAAGACCATACCTCATCATCAGAATATGTCTTTGAGAGGAAAAAATACTAGAAATACTTAAAGCTTGCCACGATGAGCCATGTGGGGGACATTTTTTTGACAGAAGAACTTCTTACAAAATCTTACTTTTAGGATATTATTGGCCTTCCATTTTCAGGGACACCAAGGAATATGTTAAAATATGTGACAATTGTCAGAGAATGGGCAAACCCAGTCTTTCAAATGAAATGCCACTGCAACCACAGGTACTCATCGAACCATTTGAGAAGTGAGCACTAGATTTTGTTAGACCAATTAGCCGACCTTCAAAGAAAAAGAGGTATATTCTGGTGTACTAATTATGTCACTAAATGGGTAGAAGCTAAAGCACTTCCTTTTTCTACTGAAAATGTTGTAGTTTCATTTATTTTTGAGGATATTTTTACTCGTTTTGGTGTTCCAAGAGAAATTGTAATAGATCAAGGAACACAGTTCACATCCAGATTAGCGCAGGAGTTTGTGGATCAATACAAGATCAAACATCAGAATTCCACTCCATACCATCCACAAGCCAATGGACAAGTTGAGTCCACAAATAAGGGGATTGATGCAATCCTTACCAAGATTGTACATCTACACAGAAAGGACTGGGTGGAAAATCTTCCAAAAGCTTTATGGGCCTATAGAACTACATGGAGAAATGTTATAGTACATACTCCCTATGAACTTGTTTATGGGAAGAAAGTCTTACTTCCAATATAGTTCTAGATCTAGACCTATAAGACAACAGTCCCGTTAGATCTTGACTTATCAAAAGCACAGAAGCAAAGGATGAGATAAATAAATGAGTTTGATGAAATCAGACAAGAAGCCCTCCAGAGAAATAGCCTAGTTCAACAACAAAGATCTAGATGGCATGATAAGTACATTAAATAAAGGAAATTTCACCCACGAGATTGGGCATTACTCCTTGATTCAAATTTCAAGAATTTTCAAGGGAAATTCCAAACCCACTGGCTTGGACCTTATGAAGTTGAAAGTGTTTTTGAAAATGGCACAGTTAGAATCAGGACTATTGATGAAGAGAAAATTCCTCTATTAGTAAATGCAAATCGACTCAGACTTTACCAAAAGCCATTGACAAAAGAGGAATTTGTTAAAATGTTCCAAAATAATTTAGAACCGAAGATGATCAAGAAGAATTCTTCTTTTTTTCCACCTTAGAAATTTTTACTTAGTTTTACTTTCTATAAGAAAATAAAAATAAATTATATGTATATATATACATATAATAATAATAAAAAAAGGTATAATCATGAAAACCAACATGATGTTGGCAGGTTTATACAAAAAATTTAGAGTGAAAACCAATTTTTGTTGGCACTTCAAATTTTCCTTTCAAAAAGAAAATAACAAACTTCCTTTATTAATTTGTTTTCCTCAGCTGCAGAATCAACAACTTTTTGTAGCTCAGACAAGTTTCTATAGCTAAGATAAGTTTCTGCAGCCTAATAAAATTTTTGAAGCCTACAGAGACACTTGATGATTTGAATTGAAGGACAACTGACAGAGCAAAGTACCTGTCGGAGATCTCAGAACAAAAAAAAAGGTTAGCAAAGTGGATCACAGGTATGTACGACTTTAATTTAGCAATAGGGATTGATATATTACATATATGACAAAGAAGACACAATGCTGCCAAAAATTAAAACGAAATTATTACAACTTAATGGTGATGGTCACCTAACAAAACATCATAATCCATCACTTAAAAGTCGTGTCATGTCCTCATTCTGAATCCGCTAAAGTAATCACTGAATCATCATTTTAAATGTGCCCCAACAATCTGATTCATTCCTATAACCCTTATTATAAACCACCTGTTCTTACACTTCTCTGAACTTTCATAGCCACTCTGTCCTTCTGCCACTTAGAAAAACCCTACCAACACCATTCTCTTGTCAAGGTAACTAGTCTTTGAGGCAAAGCATCCTCCATAATGGGTGTCATTGTTCGAATCGAGCCAGCAGGGAAGAAATTCTTGGAGAGATATCCTCAGACCAGGGAGTTTCTACAAAAGAAACAATGGTTGCATTTCATCAAAAAATTCAACGATTTTCACTGGGAAGTGATAAAGACATTTGCACACTCGTTTGATGGAATTGAAGCTGAAATAGGAGACATTAAGATCACCATAATGGAGTCCATGATCGCGGAAGCTACTGAATTACCAAGGAGCAGAGAAAAATGGTTCAAGAATAGGGGAATTAATGGAGAAGATTGGAAGGTCTTCCTGAAAAATCCAAATATGGACACCACTGTCTTCAAGAAAGGTATTCCCAGCACAGCCCTTAAGAGTAAATGGAGAAATTTACTACTTATACTTCAAAAATTTGTCACTTGTGAGGGTCGGTTTGGGTATATGTATTTTTACCATGTTAGGATGATGATGCATTTTCTTGAAGATCACCAGATGAATCTTCCTTATTTTCTCTTACATAGTCTCAAGAAAATTTCCACAAACGTTCAAAAGAGAATTCAATTCATAGAAAAGACCATGTATCATCATGTCTTGATAAAGACATTGGTTGAGTTCCATCTTCGGAGTATAGGGGATAACTGGGAAATTTTTTTGGTGAGGAACCATTTTGAGGAAAGATCTCTAGAACAAGCCAGCAGCAGTAGGACCTTCAGAGGAAGGAAGAGAACAATAGAAGTAATAAAAGAGCAGGAACTCCAGAATCAACTGAAATTATCAAAATAAGAGCTACCCATAATGGATATTTTGTAGAAAATGAAAAGGGAAATCTTAGAATAAAGAGAGCTAGCAAAAGAACAGAGGATTTACCACAAACCAGGACCCTTCGTCAAGAAGAAAAATCAGAAACTAAAAGAAGGAAAGTACAGGGATTACAAACCTCAGTATTAAGGAGGAGTACAAGGTGTTGGCTTGTTGGGGCCTAACCCAGGTTCGGAGTTAATTAGCCAAAAAGATCCTTGTACTATTGGCCCTTTCGGCAACAGTTTATGGAGCGCGGACTGAGGTCTCACCCAAAGTAGTATGGGAGGGTGTTGGAACCAGGTTTCCGCACCCTTGAGATGTCTGAGAGGTTTGACTGGTCCAACTGTGCGTCCCAACGTGTAGGTCACTTTGCGCACTCCCCTGTTCCTCCCGCCCTGGTATACTGCCTTTGCACAACCCTAACCAGGGGCTGTGGAGCTTTGCGCTACTAGGGTAGCACTCTGCTCTATTCCTCGAGATCTTAATTATCTTCCTATACCAGTTAATTACCTTCATGTACTTGGATGTCTTATGCTATATTTATTTATACAAAGAATTCATATGAGTTTGCTCAATAATTAAACAATATACTTGCAAATTATACCCATTCATACATTAAAACAGGAAAAGATACATAAAAATATGGTAAAATTCTCTTTATTGATTCTTCCAACGGTTACAGACTCGACCTACCCTGTGCACTCAGTTGCAGGGGTCCGCGCACTTAGCTGCGGACTACTAGGCCTCTGTGCACTCAGCTGCAGAGCCTTCTTCTATTCTACTACCCAAAGATAGACTTTACACTTCGACTCATTTACTTAGACTCATCATGCTCTCATCCTTCATCATTCTCTTTTACACTTAGAGCCTTGCTCTATTTATACAATCCCATGGTCTGCGGACCATGGGTAGGTCTATCAAGCTGACATTACATTACAAAATGAGGGCGGACAAACCTATGACTCTATCATAATATCACACTCCGCGCCCACAATTCGCGAAGCTTTTACAAAAGACTTTGTCAAGACTTGGGCTTTAAGCCCCAAAACATGCCTTGGGGGGATTTGATGCCCAATAGGCCCCCGGCACAAACATCGTGACTCATCCTCGAGTCACTCTGTAGGCACAGAGGTCTTTGCACAGAGTCCCTCCAACTCTGCTCGAACTGCTGCAAGGTTGGCAGCACACTAAGTCGCTGCTTGCTGGATATATAGCATGCGTTGTTCCGAGACCTCGATATCGGAAGTGCTTCTCCACATCTGTGCCTGTATCCCCTGCATGTGTTCGATCTTTCCTTCAATCTCTGTTGTGATGGTGAAGGCCTCGTCGATCCATGGTTGAACACGTGCCTTCAAGACTACTTCCTAGTGTCGTGCCACATCCACCTATTCTTTCAGCGCTTTGGTCTATTCCATCCGTGTGAGCCTCTGAGTGAGGGCCATCGTCTACGCATTTCCTTTGACGTTGTCATACTATTGTTGGAGTTCTCGTGCCTTTGTCTCTAAGTGTTACACAAAATATTGTCACCATGACTATTTGCAGTCAGTATGGGTCTATCATCACTCATACTATCCTCCTAAGCAAGTCCCAGACCTCAGCTCTTCATGTCAAGCTTTGAAAATGAGAGAAAGACCTTAAAAATCAATAAATCTCTGGTTCCGCACTTTCTCTCACTATTACCTGTCGTCTCACACCCCCTGTTCATGTTACCTGCGGACCTGCCCGCTCTGTCTCTAAAGGAGTGGGTGCAGACCCCTATGAAAGTCAAAAAGGCGCAAGTTTATTCTAAAAAACCCACTTTGGGTTAATTCTAGATGATTCTAGAAGGAATTTTGACGTGGATGGTTCGCTCTTAGGTGGTTCATGCATCCCAAAAGAGAAGGATCTAATCCCTTTGAAGGAGGGTTTTATCCCTTTGAAGGTGGACCTAGTTACTTCCCTCCATTGCACTATAAATTAAGGCATTGGGTTGGTTGCTAGGGAGGTTAGAAGCTGAACATTTTTTAGGGTAAATGCCGATGGAATTGAGACTTCCTAGTTAAGCTTGAGAGGAGAGATCACATACCTTTTGGCTTCATTGGGAAGAGAGTGAAACTTGTAAAAGTAGAGGAGAATTCTTGTTGGACCCTGGGCGGAGCTTGTACAGCATCAAGGCACAGGTTGTAAAGTTCTTCTTTGATTTGAATTAATACAATCAGATTCATTTTTCTCAACAAATTGTCTTATGTCATTTGTTTCATGAATTCCTTGATCATCATGATAAGTATGCTTTATGATATTGGCTTTTCAGGTGCTATTTAATTTGTGTGCTTGTTTGTGTTTGTAGATTCGCTACAAGGGATCTCATTTGGATCAACGGAGCGAGGCTTCCAAAAACTTGCATTGGACCCAAGGTAGGCCTAAAACACTTGTTTGCCTTTTTTTATAAATTGCATACTTAGAGAAAGAGAGGATTTGATTGGCTTGCTTGTCACTAGATATCATTAGATACTAGGGAGGTCAGTCTTGTCCGCAAGAATGACTCATTCCGTGTGACAAAATGGCGACTCCACTGGGGACTTGATTTTTTCCTTGCTTTAATTTGACTTGAGAAACTTTGTTTTTGTTTCTGTTTTTGGCGTGTTGTGTGTGAAAATGGGTAGATTTAGTAGATCTTGGATTATTTTTTGTTTTTCATACTTTTGGGAGAGGACCACACCCTCTGCTTGTAACACAGTGCGGACCTGTCCGCACTTTTGCTTTACACACAGAGCGGTACCACACCTGTGTGGTCTGCGGACCTGCGGACCCTGTCAAAATTTTGAAAAACTTAAGATTTTCTCTTTCAGTCAGCTTAGTTTTTGTTTAGGTGTTGTTATCCCCTGCCCAGATTTGCATGTGACTTGTTAGGAACTTTTCTTAGGTTAATTCCATTGGTATTAGGGTTTTAGGTGAAATTCCTAGAAGTTTTGGTTGCCGGGCTTGATTTTCATTTTGGTCTTGTAGTAGCTCAGAGCTTAGAAGCCTTAGAAGCCTCAGATCACCTTAGATTTTACTGGCCTTCTTATGAGTCTAACCATTTGCAAAATCTACCTTTTTTGAGGAATCCATCTTGTGTTTCTCTTTACAAAACTTCGAAAAGACTTGTGTTAAAAGTTTGGATTTCATTTTTAGAAAAGAAAACAAAAATTGGTTGTTTTTTGACTGATTTGTGATTGAATTAGTCCTTAGTTTGCTTATAGCTAAGTAAAACATCCTTGAAAAGAAATCTTGTAAGCTTTTACTTCAAATAGTTGTTAAAATTTAAAGATCTCAAGATTACTTTTTTCCATAGTTTTGAGTGTTTTATAAAAATAAAAAATCTCTTTTGGAAAAAAGTTTGTTTTTATAGTATTTGAGTGTTTGAAAGAAAAGGGAAATTTTTGTGAATATAACTAGTTATCTCGTTTTTTAGTGCATTGGAAAAGACAAAAAGCTCTTCTTTTGATTTGTTTGTTAAGGAAAAGATTTGTTTTTACAACCATTTGCATTCTCAAACTCTTTTCTAGCTAGAAATTCATTGAAGGGAAAAGATAGCTTATCATCTTAAGTGCATTTTTTAGTGATTTCGAGTTGAGTCTTCGCACCATAAGTTTCATCTCTGCACCTTTTGACTTAAATAAAAACCAATAAAAATAACGCTTAAAGTAAAATCTATCTAGCAATCTTTTTATTTCTAGGGCTCTATTACACCAACATAGCTTAGGCTAGTATCTTGGAGTAGGGAGTAATTAACTCTCCAAGATAGTAAAACAAACAAGTAGCTGTATCTTGCGGTAGGAGAAAAATCCAATTGTTACATCTATGCTCTGGGAAAGCTCCTCTTAAAGGAGAAGCACGAGATCGTGTCTGAACCAGTGTGGGAATCAATCCTTCCTCATTGGGAACGACGCCAGATATTCACGTATTAAAAATGGTAAACCTCGGATTAACCATTGTCGAGGAGCCTGGGGTCACTTGTTGGTAAACCTTGGATTATGTCAAGGAGCCTTCAAGGGGATTGAGCTTGTTACTCTGCCCTTGCATGCGTATCATATCGTAGACTGTTCCCCCAGGTATATTTGTTTCCGTTGGTAACCATAGTGACCATATTCTATAGCATTCTTTCCTAAGGTGACGGTGGAGGGAAGATCCCACTGTACCTGGAATAGATGTCGGCTAGACTCACTTGGATTCTCTAGGGGGTTCTCTTCACTCGAGACGGTTTAGTGGAGAAACTTGTGCCAGTCTATTCATTAAGCAGGTTGCTGGGGTAACTGTTCCAACTGCCATTTCTGTATTGAACTCTGCGACATTGGATTTCATCACCAACTAGTGTTTTCAGTACGGAAAGTTACTATTTGTGTGTGGTTTGATCTCCTAGATTCTTTAGGCGTGTGACTCAAAATTTGTTTGGTTCTTTAGAGGATTTAGGTGGTTTTCATTGAGATTTTTATTTGTTAGCGTGTGAAGTAGTTAAAATATTTAATTGTGGCTGAATTACCGAGGAAGTCTCGTCGACTTCAGGGCCAACCTCCTGCATTTTCACCAAGCCAGCCTGAAGGGTTACAAGCCCTTGTAACTCCTAGAGATAGTAGAGTTGGGTCACCTGAAGAAGAAGAATCTTATTTAGTGGTACATCCTGATTATCAAGCTCTAGTAGCAGATTATAATCCACAATCTATTTCTGTTTCCGAAGTTACTGGTAGTTTTTCATCTACTAGTGATTTAGGTGAGGAACCTGATATATCCGAACCTGAAACTGAATTTGTTGCTATGCCAACATCGGGATTTGCCTCTCCAACTTCTAGTGGTCCTGGTTCACCCAGGGTAGAAAGAGTAATTACCCAAAATCTTCCTTCTGGACTTATAGCTATTGAAGAACTTGCTACTCCGGAAGAAGAAGGTATCCCTATCCCCGAAAATCAACCTGTTATAGAACTTAGGGAGCATGAATCAATCTTTTATAGTCCACCTAAGAGCAACACTTGGTATCTTTCATTGACCAATTTTTTGGAAAACCCGGGACTAAGTTTTTCACCACCTCGTATTCCTTTTCACCCAACACATAGGGGTTACTATCCTCTGTTAAATATGTCAAGACAATCATCCATGTTTTCTCAATCTCCAGAAATCTTTTTATACGGCGGTCCTTCTGTTCCCTCGGGGTATCAGTCACTTACTGGTACTTTTTCGAGAGCATCTCCTCAACCTATTGAACAAGGATTATTAACTGGAAATAATGGAACTAAGCCATTGAGTGTAGAAGATATTCTCATGATGTCAGGTACTATTCCTAATCCTCAACCTCAAGGTGGCCAGTTACCGCCTAGGGGGAAGCCACAAAGTCCTCAATTATCACCTGGGGGGCAACCTCAAGGTACCCAATTTGTGCCTGGGGGGCAACCTCAAGGACAGTACATACCTATGGGATAGTATGTTCCTCAAGGTCAACCCCATACTCAATATGTACCTCAAGATCAACCCCAGTATCAATATGTACCTCAAGGTCAACCGCAGTATCAGTACGTGCCTCAAGGTTATCAACCTCAAGGTCAGTACCCAACCCAAGGTTTCCAACCACCTTCCGGTCAATCATTTGTCCAAGGAGCTAGAAATGTACCTTTGAATTATCAACCCTACCCTCAACCCGGTTATGGTCCTCAATATTCTCAACCTGTTATGGGTCCGTACCCCGGAATGAACTTAGTGTGGGATCCATCTCAATCTCAATAGGTCTTGCAACCGAATGTACAGTTGTCATCTCAAACTGGACAACCCTTGGTTTCTGGTTCACCCCAGCAACCGGTCCAGTCTACTATTCAAACTTCTGCACCTTCTGTAGTTTCTCAGTCTAGGCCTAGTACGGCTCGTACTCCACCTCAAACAACTGCTGCAACTACTGCAACATCTGTTCAATTTACCCCACCTACTTCTGGAGTATCGATAGCTCCGGTTTCTACTGTTCCTGTATCAACTCCTCAGACATCTTTACCTCAGTCTGGATCCACAATTTAGACTTCGGTTCAGATGCCTATAGGACAACCTGGTCCAAGTACGGTTGTCACAAGTCAACCTCAATTTACTTATCAACTGTACCAGGGACAGTACCAATTCAGTCCTGCTATGCAACAACCAGTCTATCAGTATCAACCATACCCTGGGTATACATATCAACAACCTCAACAACCCCAGTATGGTCCGGTTTATCCTGGTTTTCCGGGAGGATATAATATCGCAAATGCAATTCCAATTCCTAGTTATCCTAGATATCCTCCTCCCGGTGCTGGTCTCATTACCCAGAGTTTTAGGGACCCTAATTGTCAGTTACCATTTATTGCAACTTTGGACTTGCCTGACTTGTCACGCCTTACGAACGATCCAATTAACTATCTTCCGTTTTGGCCACCAATGCCGAATAAGTTGCCTAGTGATATTCCTAAGTTTGAAGGCAAATCAGGAGAGGACCCGTCGAACCATGTGATGACTTATCACCTCTGGTGTGCGTCTAATTCCATTTCAGATGATTCAATCCATTTAAGGCTTTTCCAGTGCACTCTAATTGGTCTTGCGGCCAAGTGGTACATTGAGTTACCACGAGCCACTTTTTCTAACTTTGGTCAGTTATCTACTTCGTTTTTAACTCATTTTCAGTTGCCAATCAGATATGACAATGGCACGGAATTATTAACTTCATTAAAGCAGTCGACATCCAATTACATTTTAGATCACATTCATGAATGGAGACGTCGACGACGTTTAGTGAAAGTTTTTATTCCGGATCAGATCTTAGTTGAATGGTTTGTAAAATATTTATTGCCGAAGATCACTGAGGATGTAGCTAAGGCCGGAGTCGTTACTGAAGAGCAAGTAATTGCTCAAGCTTAGTACCTTGACTTAGTTTATACGCAGTCAGGTACGTTACACGAGAAAATCCCCAATCTTCCTAAACAAAATCCAATAACTGTAGCTCCTTCAGGGTCTCATGCCGTTGATGGTATGATTGGTACGGTTTAACCAAAAGTAAGAATAAATCTTCCAAGAATTCTTCTCCTATCATAACTTTACCAGATTCCCCGACAGGAGATTCTTCCGCGGAAATCTCCGCCGATATTCATGTTGTAGAGTCATCCATAGCCAAATCAAAATCCGGCGGTAAGAAGAAAGGGAAGAAGAAAAATAAAACAGATAAAAATTCGAAAGAGAAACCAGAAAAAAGTGGAATCAACTGATGAGAAACACAAACCTCGTTATCCTTGTCTCATTTGTGAAGAAGCGCATTTTACAAGAGACTGCCCTCATCGTGCAGAGGTTACGAAAATTGTCAAAGGTTCCCAAACGACTACTGTTTTGAAGGATCCTTTCCCTAGTCAAGACAGTAAGATGATAGGTTCTTCCTCAAATGCCTCCGAAGAACCCATAATGATGATGTCCCATGTTAGGATTGTGACTCAATCACATGATTATGGAAGTAAAAGTCCTGTTGATGGTAAAGAAGCAGAATCTTCTCATTCGAACCCATCAACCTCAGCCCCCGGTTCCGATCCGCTACAAATCGAGAAACCTAACCCAGACTTAGTAATCAAATCGCCCGCCAAGGGTATACTTCGAAAGTCAGCTTTCAATCCACATGTGAGAGTGGCTCAAAACTATAACATTGTTGAAGATTTGGCTGTTTCACCTTCAGCAATGTCGGCTTTGGAAGTGCTGCAATCATGTCCAGCACAACGTAAATTACTATTGTCGGCTATAGGAGCTGTTGACGTTCAGGACTCAAACATTATAATTTTCGATCTAGAAAATATTACACCACACTTACCTCATCAAATGGATTTCCAGATCCCAGTGTTAGTCAAAAACAGACCTTGTTACAGGACTGTGATTGATGAGGGAGCCTCAACATGTATTATGTCGATACAGTGTTGGAGATCGCTTGGTTCTCCTACGCTAAATCAATCCCTAATGATTCTAAAGGCCTTTGATGGCCATGGGTTTCATCCTTTTGGCATTCTACAGGATTTACCTATAGGGGTTTAAGGCAAAACTGTTAATCTAGATGTGGAGGTGGTTGATGACCCTCTAGATTACAACCTTCTCTTGGGTCGTAGTTGGTCTTACGCTATGACAACTATCGTTTCATCGGTCTTTCGGCTTATAAAGTTCCCTCATAATGGAAAGATCGTAACTATAGACCAGCTGACTTACTTTTCATTCGACCCAGCCTCTTCTGAAAGTATTCAGCATGTCGGCAAAACAACTATCTCGTATAAGGATGTTGGAGTAGGACTAGTTAAAGATTCTGGTTTACTGGGAACTTTTCCTTTTCCTCCTATCAACGCATCGTCTTCTACTGCAACCATTCATATGATTTCGTCAGACACCATTGTTTATGATGATCCTTGGATCGTACCTTCCGAATCTGAGATAGACTCATTTGGTGATGTTATGCCTTTGAGTCCATATGAAATTGCGTATCAGGCCGTGTAGTCGTTTTCTGACCCATCTTCAACCAAAATTGACTTAATGAATGTGGTTCATGAGGAATCACTTTTAACATCAAACTCGGATTCAACAACGTTTTCCGAACTTGTTCACACTGATAAGCAAATTCATGAAATCCTATGTGTCGATGATTTACCATGGGAAGATCTTCATCATAGATCTTCGTTTTTACCCGAGAGTGATCATTTTGAAAATGATTTTTCATCTATTTTTACGACTGAATATGTCAAGGAACCTCAGAATCCAATGAAAAATCCTGATTCAGAGTTAAATTTGGGAAACATTTCTCGAACTATTCCTATTGATATTTCGGTTAAGCTTGGAATTGTTGAAAACATTCATATAGGTGCCTCTTGTACGGAAGATGAAATTCAAACATATAAGGCCATATTTCAAGAATTCCGCGACGTGTTTGCCTGGTCATATGAGGAAATGCCAAGAATTGACCCAGCAATTGTTGTTCATGAAATCAAAACTTATCTGGATGCTAAACATGTCCGGCAACGTTTCGAGAAAAGCTGCTGCTATTAAAGCAGAAGTTGAAAAATTACTCAAATCAGGTTTCATTTATCCGATTCCGTTAACGGATTGGGTATCGAATATTGTTCCTATTAACAAAAAGCAAGGGACAATAAGAGTATGTATCGATTATAGGGACATTAATTGAGCCTGTCCGAAAGACAATTACCCAACTCCCTATATCGATTAAATCATTGATGATTGTGCCGGCAGTGAAATATTCTTCTTCATGGATGGTTTTTCCAGATACAATCAAATCAATATTCTACCTGTTGATCAACCAAAAACGGCTTTCATTTGTCCATGGGGGACATTTGCTTATTGTAAATTACCTTTTGGGCTCAAGAATGTCGGGGAAACTTTTCAACAGGCCATGTCTTACGCGTTTCATGACATCAAGCACATTGTGCAACCCTATCTCGATGATTTACATGCTCATTCATTACATCAAGCTGATCATCTCATCCATTTACGAGCAATATTTATGAGGTGTAGGCATTATCGAATTAGGTTGAATCCACACAAGTGTGTTTTTTGTATAGAAACGGGTCAGTTACTGGGCTTTGTTGTTTTGAAAGTCGACATTCGCGTCGATCCCTCGAAGGTTGAAGCTATTGTCAAATTGCCTCCTCCTTTGAGTCTTCGGCAACTCCAAAGTTTGTAGGGGGAAGCAAACTTTTTACGTCGATTCATTCCTAACTACGCCGAGATCACAAAAGGTTTTACCCGGTTGTTGAAACAGAATACTCCATTCTTTTGGGATGAGATAGCTGACAAATCTTTTGATGCACTAAAACACGCATTGACCCATGCACCATTATTGCATCCTCCCAACTACAACCAGGACTACTTCTTGTATCTTGCCGCCTCCCATTCCACCATCGGAATGGTGTTAGTTCAGGAAGATGAATTCGGTACTGAACATGTGATATATTACCTTAGTCGAACTTTAAATCCAACTGAGCTAAAATACTCACATGTGGAGAAATTGGCATTGGCAGCTATTCAAGTTGTCCAACATTTTCGTCATTACATTTTACTATGTAAAACTACAGTAATTTCTGATTACAACCCTATGATCTATATTTTGACCAAGCAATTGCTGGGGGGCAAGTACTCTAAATGGATTGTGATCCTGCAGGAGTTCAACCTGGAATTTGAAAAGTCTAAGTCGAAGAAATCTTTAGTTTTTGCAGAGTTAATGTGTGACTTCCCACGTGCTGACACAGAAACTGTGGCAGAGGAGCCCATTGCGGATGAATCCTTGTTTCTAATCAACACTTTAGATCCATGGTATGGAGATATCATCGTTTATCTCCAGACCCAATCCTTTCAGCCATAAATTTCAAGGTCAGAACGTTGAAAAATACGATTCCAGTCCCAACAATTCAGAATTATTGGAGATACTCTTTATCGCCGTGGGGTGGACACTGTTTTTCGACATTGTTTAACTCATGAGGAAGCTGAAAGGGTTCTGAATGACTGTCACTCTAGAGCGTGTGGCGGTCATATGTCTGGGTATGCCACAACCCAAAAGATATTGCGTGTTGGCTATTTTTCGCCGTCTTTGTTTAAAGATTGTATTAATGCGATCCGAAAATGCCACAACTGCCAAATTTTTGATCGAAATATGCGCGCTCCACCTGCTCCTCTCCACCCTATAATTGCCGTCGGTCTGTTTGCAAAATGGGGTATCGATTTTATTACATGTAACCCTCACTCGGCTGGGGGGCATGCATATATCATCCTTGCGGTAGATTATTTTACCAAGTGGCCGAGGCAATGCCTACATTTGAGGAAGATGGAAAAACTGCTGCGATTTTCGTGTTCAATCATATAATTGCTAGGTTTGGTGTTCCACAAGCGATTATCACTGCTCATGGGTGTCATTTTCGAAACATTATGATGATTGAACTTACAGGCCAACTTGGCTTGCGTCACGATAGTTCAACTCCATATTATCCACAAGCTAGTGGTCTGGTTGAAGCCATAAACAAAGTTCTAGTCATCATGATCTGACGAATCATTGGGATTCATAGGTCGAATTGGCATAACATGTTATTTTCATTGCTTTGGGCATATCGAACCTCAGTAAAAACGTCAACCGGGTTCACTCCTTTCCAACTAATTTATGGTCTGGAAGCTGTGTTACCCATTGAATGTGAAATCCCGTCCTTGCAAATGGCCATCGAGTTACTTCCAGCCACTTATGAAGAGGAAAAATGTTTTTTATACTTGGCTCAGCTAGATGAGAATCGACATGATGCTACATTAGCAATCGAAACTCATCCCAAACGTATTAAAGCTCAGTATGATCGAAATGTTACCCCTCGAAATTTTTCGGAAGGAGACCTACTCTTATTATACGATCAAGCAAATGATAAATTAGGCACTGGGAAATTCGTACCTATGTGGCATGGTCCTTATGTTGTCAAGCGAAAGCTGGCAAAAGGAGCCTATGAATTGGTAGACTTTGACGGGGTCTCTTTAGGTAAACCCAGAAATGGTCTTTACCTGAAGAGGTATTATGATTAAAATCTGGGTGTGGAGATTTTTAGTTAGGTTAGTTTTCTTTCTAGCTGGTGTGTTTTAGATTAAAAAGTGTGCTTAGCTTAGAGAGTTTTTTTCGTCATTATTCCTGCTTATCTTGGTTTTACTCTTGATATTGCAGATGTCGACTCCTCTCCAAACATACATTGGTTTCGCTGATGGTGCTTGTCGTAATACACAGAACATTTCTTCTGCAGCTTAGGTTATGTATTCGCCCTCTAACGAGTTGGTATCTATGCATGGGGCAAGCCTCGGTCAAACAACGAACAACATTGCCGAGTATAGTGCAGTGATTGAGTTATTATCTGAATCTATTTCATTTGGGATTCGGAGTTTGATAGTGAGGTTAGATTTTGAACTCGTTGTATTACAACTTAATAGATTATATGCCATTAGAAATCCAGTGTTATTGAGATTATTTTTGAGAGTGCGTCTCTTGGAACGTGAATTTGATTACATTGAATATCAACATATTCCAAGATATTTAAATACATTAGCAGATGCAATTGCTTCTCGAATGTTAAGTAGACATTTAAAAACATTCCATAACATGTTTTACAAGATAAGCCGGTAATAGTGATATATTATAATATAGGAGTGTGTCAAAATATACATTGTCCTCGATCATAGGTTGAAAAACACCTTATGATCGTCAAAAATGATAGTACAAAAAGCAAAAATGTCATATGTGTCTACAATAGGCGATCATCCTATCACTGGTGATGATCTCGATAAGAAACCACTGTACGGGCAACCTTACAAAGGAACCTCCTGAAAGGTCTTGGGACCCCAATCACATAGCACTGTAGTCGAAGAGGAATGTCATCTATGCTGGTCTCCGGAATGTCTCCTGTCAAACGCTCTAGATGGCTCTCCAATTCGGCCAAGGTCTCTGTTGATTCGTCCTATGGGGCTGGTGCTAATGCAGCTGGTTGTTTCCTCTCGTAAGGCCGGAGAGCAGCTGGTCACCATGGACCTACATCTGCATTTGAAACTTTTACTATCAATTTTGGGACGAGATTAAAAATAAAATAAAAATAGAAAATGATGAAAATGATTTTACCTGAGTCATCCCATTGCTCTCCTGGTGGAAGAGCCATGTCTGGGTCACCACGAAAATCTACCCCAGTGTAAGGAAAGTTTTGAATAGCAAAAACCTGGTTTTCCAACCAATGGAAATACTCAGGAGTGAATCGAATGACCTCTGTCACCTCCTCAGGATGACAGGCCATAACTGCAACCCATCGCATCAGTTTGGGCTCTCGAGGAAGTCCAACTCCAACAGTGAGGTGCTGTGGGACCAACATTGGGACCCTCTCCAGACCAAAGCTCACAACTAAAGCACCATATCCAAAGGTCTTCAGTTGTCCGTTCCTGGCTCTAGTCACTTGGCCTTTTATATTAGCCAACACAGCATCGCACCAGTTGAAGATGGTGCCTCGAAAGCAGTCAACTTCCATCCGCATCTGGGATCTAGTGGCTACATGTAGTGTTGTGCTCCCGCAGAGCCTAGTAACAGTAAACGCAATTACCTTGAGTTTAGGAAGGGATATGGTTTTGATATCTATCCCTTTGTCTCTAGTCTGGTTGTTACAGAACTCTAGCCGGATACTATCAACAGACTGGCCAGTTGGCCTAGTCCCGAATAGAGTCAAGTGTTCACCTCTCTTAAGCAAACCAGTCAGAAAGTAAATGATTGTTGGCTCCTTTTCGAGCTGTTGACCATCAATGAAGAAGCACTGGTCCTATATGCTCCACCTGTCTACCAGCCACTGCAAGAAGTCCACCTGGGCCCTCATGCCAGGTATGGCCCATAATTTGTATAAGCCACATGCCTTCAATGCATCAATCGAAGGTTGATGATTTATCGTGGCAAGATCTACATCCTCATGCTCCCATTCTCGCCAATCAAGCATGATGTATACTCTACATTCAATAAAAAGGCGAATTAGAATGTCTAAAAGCAAAGTTTTTGGGTGAATTTTGAGAAATTTAGGGTTAAAAACCCTTGCTGCGGGGACCACACCCTCTCTATTAGAGACAGTGCGTGGGTCCGCACCTTGCCTTCATGGCAGGTGCGTACCCCTGATTTTTTTCCCGTTATGAAAAAGTTGGGGTCCGCAGGTTACCTGTGCTATGCCTGCAGGCCCCTGCGCGTGGGTTTCTAACCTATGAATCCCTTGAAAAATGAAATTAAAACCTAAAAACAACTTTGAAATGGATGAATTGAAAGAGTAGGATGATGTAGATTACCTGGAGGAGACGGCGTTCGATTCCAACGGACGGATTTTCCGCAATCTTCACGGGAAGTTTCTGACCAAAAGCTCTATTTTCTCACCCAAAACTCAAACAGTAAAAATGAATTTACAAAAGCCCTTTTTATAAGTTTTTTGAATAAATGAGTTTTTAATTTGTTTATGTTTCACTTTAAAGAGGTAACTTTTGCAGCATTTTTATCCATTTTAAACAGGTATGAGTAATGTTTGAGTTTTTGTTCAGGATAACGGATTTTTCAGGCGAAATCAGTCATTTTCAAAGAAAAACATTAGAGTCACCTTTAAGCTCTTTTCTGACTCCTGAAACATGAAAAGATCATCAAGTTTTTCTTTTTAAACTTGTTAAAATGGAACTAAAAAAACGGTCCACTTACAGCTCTTTTTCTGACCGTAAAAACATGAAAAGATTGCCGGATTTTTGTCGTTTCAAATTCGATATTGGTCATAAAACGACGTGTCATTGATCGCTTTTTTACTTTTTTGGATCAGAGGCACTAATTACGAAAAGTACTCCTTGGTGGTAATGATCAAGCGGTTCTCTCAAGTATTATTTTATACTTTTTCGGGCTTGGGAGACACAAATTTACGAAAAAGGTCAACCATGGAGTCTTCTTAAGTTTTTTCAGACTCTCTAAAATTGAAAAACGCCGAGTCTCTCCTATACTGGACTCGTTAAAATTTAATAGTAAAGGACCTGTTCAATTACAAACAGGAACAGACCACTCCTTCTTAGGGTTCGAATTTAAACTAAGTTTGACTCATCCGAAGGATGAGCTTATAATCAAGCAAATGTTATCCTCCTCAAGCTTGTCAAAAATAAAGAGGTACTTGGCAGAAATGGTGGGGGAAAAGAGAGAAAAATAAGCCTGTTTGTCATACTTTGTAAACACTCTTGAACACGACACTTTTATTCACCTGGTTTGGGAAATTCTTTGCCTAACAGTTGATCAAACCATATTGAAAGTCTTCAGCAGGTTTCTGGGTATTAACTTTGGGTCAATTGTCACCAAACCATCTGTTGTGTCGTTATGTGTTCAAGAGGTTAGTGCAAATAAGCCATTC
Organism: Pinus tabuliformis; assembly: GCA_031772625.1. Taxonomy (NCBI): domain Eukaryota; kingdom Viridiplantae; phylum Streptophyta; class Pinopsida; order Pinales; family Pinaceae; genus Pinus; species Pinus tabuliformis. Next base: position 140,610,556 of record CM062818.1, read on the forward strand.
ATTTGAAAAATATCTGTCATCCATCTTGACCATCCCTGAGTCAGTCCTTGAAACTAAATTTCTTCAAACTTGATCTATGATTTCATGTTGTGGGCTTACCTATGATGGATCGCTTTCTATCAACTTCAGCTCATTATCTAGAAAGATGATCTAGAAATCGTCAGTACCTTGGGATCTGCATGCCTCAATAGCATGTTTCTCGCCTTCGACGATAGGTTGCATCATTGACCTTTGATCAAGGGATTCCATGACATGTTTGACATCAACACATCTATTCACATCTCATGGACTGTACTGAGTACTTTGAGAGCCATTGACATTACTGGTGGTTTCTCTCACACTTGTTAATAGTTTACATCATTGACTGGTAATCAAGTGGTTTCTACCATGTTCGACTTCGACACATTCATTAGCATGGATAGAATCATACTATTTCGAGAAGTAGAAATGAAGACCCTGGATCTAGTTTCCACCATCTAGGCTGCGAGGAATTTTGTATTCATTATACTGTGGACTATTCATAAACAGATGGTTGCATCCATACTGTGTCTACATGTGTCTATACTTGTGATGTATTACAAGATCATTCCTATATCAGAGAAGTAGTTAGTTTTCTAGTCAGTTTTGATCTGAGTATGGGAATTCCTACCTAAGCGATGATATGATCTCATATATATATATTGCATGAATGTTTTTACAGGTTCCAACCGGGCTCTCCACAAGATGATCCTCGAAATGATAAAGTAATTCACTCTTCCTAGATGATAAATGAAATCCTCATCTACTACAGACTTCGCACTTTAGGGGGCAATCTGTTACACAAAATATTGTCACCATGACTATTTGCAGTCATTATGGGTCTATCATCACTCATACTGTCCTCCTAAGCAAGTCTCAGACCTCAGCTCTTCATGTCAAGCTTTGAAAATGAGAGAAAGACCTTAAAAATAAATAAAGCTCTCGTTCTGCACTTTCTCTCACTGTTACCTACAGTCCCGCACCCCCTGTTCATGTTACCTGCAGACCTGCTTGCTCTGTCTCTAAAGGAGTGGGTGCGGACCCCTGTGAAAGTCAAAAAGATGCATGTTTATTCTAAAAAACTCACTTTGGGTTAATTATAGATGATTCTAGAAGGAATTTTTATGTGGATGGTTCGCTCTTAGGTGGTTCATGCATCCCAAAAGAGAAGGAGCTATCCCTTTGAAGGAGGGCTTTATCCCTTTGAAGGTGGACCTAGTAACTTCCCTCCATTGCACTATAAATTAAGGCATTGGGCTGGTTGCTAGGGAGGTTAGAAGCTGAACATTTTTTAGGGTAAATGCTGGTGGAAGTGAGACTTCATAGTTAAGCTTGAGAGGAGAGATCACATACCTTTTGGCTTCATTGGGAAGAGAGTGAAACTTGTCAAAGTAGAGGAGACTTCTTGTTGGACCCTAGGAGGAGCTTGTACAACATCAAGGCATAGGTTGTAAAGTTCTTCTTTGATTTGAATTAATACAATCAGATTAATTTTTCTCAACAAATTGTCTTATGTAATTTGTTTCATGAATTCCTTGATCATCATGATAAGTATGCTTTATGATATTGGCTTTTCAGGTGCTATTTAATTTGTGTGCTTGTTTGTGTTTGCAGATTCACTACAAGGGAGCTCATTTGGATCAACGGAGCGAGGCTTCCACAAACTTGCATTGGACCCAAGGTAGGCCTAAAAAACTTGTTTGCCTTTGTTTATAAATTGCATACTTAGAGAAAGATAGGATTTGATTAGCTTGCTTGTCACTAGATATCATTAGATAATAGGGAGGTCGGTCTTGTCCGCAATAATGACTCATTCCGTGTGACACTAAGCATTGGATGTTGGGGTCTTCTTGCATATTTGTGAGGACATCAAATGATTATTTTAACATGCTAGTGCAGTCTCGCACTACAATGTCAATCTCATCCAGTCCAACTATAATAGTGCTAGTGCATTGTTCTCTGACTTCCGGAGGGGTAGACAATTGTGCCTTTAATTGTAGCTCAGTGAACTGAAGGTTCAACTCCAGTTGAACCTTTGTGATTTCCTCCCATGCCTCATGCACGCCTGCTGCTAACCTATTGATGCGTGCCTCTGCTGGTATGTCTGCTAGGATGGCTAGCTCCAGGACGCTTTGACAAGCTTCATCTATTACCTGTACCAGCTGTCGATTCTGCAATACCACTTCGTTGCGCTGTGGACTCAAGTATTCCATATTTATTTTCTGCTCGCTAAGGATTTGCAATGCACGGCTCTCCCTAGCCCGAAGTTCTGCAGTTATCCCATCCTACAAAACGTATAAGGTCTCCCATAGGAGTGCAGCCATGTTGATGCCGAGACCCTTCAACGCGCTAACCATAGGCCTATCAGCCTCATTTGTGGTCATTAGGGCCCCTTCTGGCAGCACTACGGTATTCATTACCCAAGTGCGCACCATCTGTTCTACGACCGTTTTCCCGACTGCGAGGCTGGTTGAAAGGGTACCAGCTTGGGGAGGGCGCACCTGCAACTCCTGCAGCTACACTCTGAGGGCTCGCAGCACAATCTAGTTCTCTTGCATAAAATTTTGGAGGGCCTCATAGGTGGCATCGTGCACTATTTCGCCGATGTTGTACAAATCACCCTCAGTTAGGGTGATCGGGTCAATAGACAACTTTGATGCCTTGACCTTCTTGTGTGGCTTTGTTTGCTTAGTTGGGTGTTGGCGCTTCAGTTGTGTTGATGTGGTTTGTGGATCCGCACCTCCCTCTTTTTCCTCTGATTCCTACCCATGCGAAGGCGATGTTTGGCCCTCACGCGCTTTCGCAGCTACCTCCTGCACTGTTGTTGTTGTTGCCTCCTTCCTTCTCTTTGCTACCAACTGCGCGATGTGCAGTTGGCCTCTTCTTTCTTCCTTTGTGCCGCTGACTTTTATATCTCTATGATGTTTGTGGTGCGCCACTCTGGTGACCATGTCTCCAAGATGTTAAACATGACATCGTCTATGGCTACAAAGGGTAGCATTCTCCATTATTTGGTCAGGTCCTTGCATGCTCTAATGTATATGTTATGGATATCCACTTTAAATTTTGCAAAACTCTGTAGGCTGTTGTAGATAGTGAGCAATAAGCGCAGCTTGCGGTTGATCCCCATTCTGAGGTTCATCTCCATGAACACCCAAATATTTTACTGTCGCGGATCCTATTAGCATCCTTTATGGCCCAGAGTGCAGCATACTTCATGGCCTTTGGCAAAGCCCTGTCAATTGTGGGGAATTGACTATCTTGTGGAAATTCCCCTCCCACGAGCACTATGGACAAAAGAAGCCATGCATAGCGGAACATTTTTCTCTGTTCTTGAGCTTCACGAAAATTCTCGAAGAATTCTTTGCAGAGGAACTCGGACCAGTTAAACTGGACCCCCTCCATGCACTGTTCAGCAAGTGCTACCACTGATGTAGGTACCTCGTCTGCACGAAACTTGTGAATAACATTACTGGCCAATATCTAGGTTGCCACTCTCACTACTTTATTGTTGATTTTGGATATGGCATAAAACCTTTTCTTCTTTTCCAGCTTGTATTTCTTCTTCATGGCCTCCAGGATGGCCAAGTCACTGCTTTTCCTTTCTGAGATGTCTGCAAGGTCCTCTCCTTTGCATGGAAGCCGGGAAATGCGGTGAATCAAGTCTCCCATGATGGGGATGGGCTTCTCCAACCACAAACACCTATTATGCACCAGACATAGTAGTTGATCGATGAAGAAAATGGTTATTAGGGCACGGTGGAAATGCGGTACCCAGAGCAGGTTAAGTAGATTGGCCTTTTCCACTCCATGTAACCACTTTCACAGCTCCAATTCTGTAACCGTCGTCACAGTGTTCTATTTGGCCTTCATAAGGTGCGGGGTCTCAAGGTGAGGGAACTTCTTGTGGTCAACGAGGTCCCAATGTTCAAATTTTAAGCTTGGAACCCATCCCAGGTGTGTGCCCTCAAAAGTAATGTCGTCTGGGAGGAGCGGGGTCTGAAGCAAGCTCTTAGTCTCGTCAAGGTCCTTCGGCACTTTAGCCTTCCCTTTCCATGGGGAGACATAGGCAGGAAGCTTTGTCGGGGGCTGTGCAGGCTCAGTTTCCTTCTCCATTCCTTCATCTTCGTCCTCTTCGATGACAAGATCCTCCAGGTCTTCTTCTTCGTCATCGGTCTCTACGGTGATGACTTTCCCTTTGTTTTCCATCGACGACCTGGTGCACAGCAGGTTCCATGGGGACACACATATGAGAACCATCGCTTGTTTATCCTTCTTTGGTATTGGCATACACGGTGATTTCAGGATTTTTACCACAATCTCAACATCTTTCAGAGCATCCTCCCTAGTTAAGACTTGCGCAGCCTCTTCAACGGTCATCTTTGTTATTTCCATAACTTCTTCAGTTGTTTCCATCATGTCCATCCAGAAATCTATCACTTGTGAACTCAGGGGCTCAATCAATGCTTGGCACAACACAAACAGGGCTCTTCTCAATAGCTCAATTCGCAAATGACCAAGTGTTGTTTGCTGGGTAGCCCCTTGTAATTTATAGCACTTTTCGAATTTGAATTCTACCGTTCCCCCTAAATCTGGTTCATTGATGCTCTCTTGGCAGTAGATTTTCCCAAATCTTGCCCATAAATTGTGTCTTAAATTCCTGCTGCCCACTCCATTTAGTCTCAAGTCGAGCATCACATCATGAATAGTGACTTCAATGGTTGCTTTCTGACCAATCCACGCAGCAGCACAACCCCCCATGTGTCACAGTGGACCTTGTGACTCTTTTCTTCTGCGCATAGCTCCAACATCATGCAGCTCTTGGGTAGAATAGTTTATATTCCCGCACTTCCTTTCAACTGCCTGGAGTGCTAAGACTGTACTTCCCTCGACTAGTTAGGTGGTCACGTCACCTGTATATGGTTTCCTTCGTTCATCCATCATTCTTCCTGGGAAATACCCACCTTTTACCATTACTAGCGGTGTCACGTACCTTTTCATCTCCAGTGCGCCACCCTGGTTAATTCACTTAGTAATATGTAGTCCAAACCAAGGCATCAGACCGATCAATTTGTGGCAATAGTCCTCAAACTTGTCAGCGTGATCATGCGCACCCTGTTTTATCACCATGGTCTTTTTATCGAGTAAATCTTCCCTTATTTCGTCCTCCAGCTTCTGACTTCTGCTTCTATCAGAGTGCTTTTATTCCTTAATCACGCCCTTCCTTTCTCAAGTTCTTGGAGCCTAAGATTGTCGTGTTGGATTTCTTCCTCAAGTTCCAAGAGTTCTGCTTCCTTCGGCTGTGCAATTCCTTCTTTCAAGGCTCCGCGAACCGTCGTATCTACTAATGCTTTTCCATGCGTGTACTAGGCATTTCATGCTCCATGGGGATTGTAGTGTTCACTTCATACTCCAGCCTTGGGGGTCCCTATGTTGTCAAGTTCTTGCATGAAGTCCTATAAGCCCGTAGAACCATTGGTACGCATAGTCCCAGTCACTCTGCTTCGCATTGTGGACCTTGTTTAGCGCTTTGCATACTTCGTTAAAGTCTTCTGCGTGGATATCCTTCTACGCACCTGGTCTTTCCATACTTCATGGTTCCGATCGGAGGGGTCATTCGCGGCATTGGCTTGCCCGCACTTGCTTACTGAATATGTCACCTAACGCGAAGACTATGTGCATCTATGCAGGTTTCACACTATATGCCTGTATCCACCTGGATAGGTGGGTGTGCGGGCTATTTCGTCCGATAATATTGTCTGTTAATCACCTCAGAGGCTTCCCAAACTGCATGCGCATCATCCTCCTGCATTTTCTCTAGTCCTCAAAACTTCTTTGGTGCGTAACCCACCACCTCGCGGGTGTAGTGCGAAGTACCCATTTTAGAGCGTTGAAGCGTTGCTATTCTGGCACTTCTCTTTCAAATCTGTTCAGAAAGTCCTCCACCTTGCTTAACCCATCATAGGTAGGCAGATCTCTTACCTCTATTGTTACACAGTGTAGCGACCTTGTCATCATGTTACAGTTGAGCGTGGTTACCTCATGTAACCAATTCTACCATTGTTCTATCTCCTTGTTAGAATCTAATGTACATGAGCTTTCACACTCCCATGAGATTCAGCCATCCATGGCTGGATTTACCCAATCTTTCTCCCATATGGTTATATTGTAGATGCAGTCCAAATCGTTGTTGCTATCAAAGTCGCGCACTGGCTCTGTGTAGAGTGATCCTTCTGCAAGGTCTAAAGGTACCACTACGCGTAGAGACTTCTTCTCAAAAATCATCTTGCACTTCTTTAGATTTATCACTCCATTCATGTCAGTGGCCCAATCTATTCCCAATAACGTGCGGTAGAGATTGTAGTCATCAACAATCTTTATCACCTCGAAATCTGCTAGCACGCTTACTCCTTCAATCTCTACTATGATTCCCTGCAATCTCCCCATAGGTAGGATCTTTTGTTGGTTCGCCATTCATAGTTGGATAGGAGACCATTGCAGTGTAGGCCTTCCCATGTGCTCCCATGTCTGCTTCGGCAGGATGTTCACACCCGATCCTAGATCCAGAATTACTTCGTCCATCTCATATTCCCCAATCTATGCAGTCAATCTCATCTCCCTTCCCATTTGCGTTGTGTTCTTTCCAAGCTTCCAGACTACGCGTGGTTCTCCTTGCGTAATCCTAGCACATCTATTTATGAGTTCTTACAGTCCCTTTACAGTCTTGCTGTCACGCAGTAGCCTCATGCATGTCTCCAAGAACATAGTGATCATTGATGGGTCCATTTCCAGCTCTATTTTTCTTTACTTCCTGAAGTGGAGGCATCCGCGAAGCCCCTCTTATCTTCCATGAAGGTCTCCTTAGCGCGCTCCAAATTAAATTTTGGTTCCTTTGTTGGAGCCTTGCAAACCCAGGTACTTTCTTCAAGTTGCTTGCCTTTGTCATCCCTTATCGTAATTCCACTTCGGAGCACGATATTTACGTTAGGGTCTTCCTCGCTCAACTCAGACCTCATCATTTGTAGGTTCTTAGTCGGGGGAGGTTGGAGTGCCCCCTTATCACGCAACCTTGCTATTAGTGTGAGACAATCCTGCATCTCATGATCAAACAATGTATAGTACAAGCATGATGGTTGCGTTGGATTCGTACAATCGCGGGCATAGTGCCCTATCCCTTCACAATTGTAACATATCAGCTATCTACGACCTCTTCCTAGTCCCCCCCCACCATGGCCTCATCCGCACCCCTGAAATTCGGTTCGCGTCATCGCTATGCTCTGTTCAAGGGCCGTGTTTCGGCTTGAACCCTGTAGGTAAGGATCTGATCCATCATCAGCTCATAACTTCTATAGGTGCGCTCATCATGTCCCACTGATCTATAGAAGTTACAAAACAATTGTTGTGAATTCTGCGTGTACTTCTGTAATAAATGGCAGTTATTTGTAGCATGCTTTCCTCCTATCTGACAAATCGCACACCATAATGCAGGTGTCGTGCTCAGTACTGTTTGTGCCTCTGGTCTCAATGGCATTGGTCCTCCTCCTGTGAGGTAATTCGCAAACACTGAGTAGTGGTCCTTGTCATTATTGTACCTCTGAGATAGTAGTAGGTTAGGCTACCAATGCCAGATCATCTAAAATAATTGTTTTTGGGGTTTTTGGTTTTAATTTTGGAAGACCAATGAATGAAGACAGATGTAGAATTGAAGTAATTAATCCTTTGGGTTATATTAATACTTCAGCAAAGGGTTGCTATAAAGCATTACACAGTGATATAGATAAAAAAATAGTGGTGAGTAGAAGACAATAAAAAATATGATTATCACAATTTCCAGACTGTAAAACAGAACAATCATAAGTTGGAAAACCTTCTAAACTACATTCCAAAGGTTCAAGGCAGTATACTTAATGCTTACACAAGATGTTGATGATTTATTGATTAGAGGGGATTAGCTACACAGACAGTTGCATTAATCCATTCTCTTAATAGATGATCACTTAAGGAGCTTATAGGAATCAATTGAAACTCTAATTGTTCCTACCTAGATATCTCTATAAGTCATAAGCATATGAAGAAAAACATAATGATTGAAAACTGGAAAAAATTAGAGGATAACGCAAAACTGTGTAAAACCAGATTCAGAATCCTCTGCTTTGTTTTAAGGTTCTAGAAAAACTGAGTACATCAAGTGTCTACAAAATATTCCTTCAAAGGTGCAACCGGGTTCAAAATGGAATGAATAGTCATGACTTAACAAGCAGTGAGCAATAAACCATGAACTTCGAACCCATAACATCTCGAGAAGAAAATTATTTATACAATAATAAAACTAAAAATATCTTAAAACTGTTTAAGGTTTATTCAAGGAAAGGAAAAGATCTTCATGCAAGAAGATAGGGGCAGCTCTTGAACTGCTTCTTGCTATCCCCTTTTTTTCAGGTTGTGCTGGCTTCATTTGTTTGATATTTTTCCATTTATGCTGCTTTGTTGTTTGTATCCTCTACGCTGGCTGTTTTCTTCATTTTGATCTTTCATCTGACTTCTTTAAACTCTGTAACTCTCTTTTGACCTTGTTGAGTAGATTTGATTGTGCATTTTAGGTTTTACTGTGTTTTTCAATAATAAATCTTCATATTGTGTCTTCCAACTTTACACAGGCTTTTTCTTTGTAAGCCTAGAATAGAAACCTTAACCTGCAAAGCACAGGAACTTATTAAGAAAAACATGGTGACAGAGGAGGTTGTTCAGGGCTTTGCTGAGCTTTAAAGGATATCAGAAGGAGTCCAGGGTATATTGGAAGGTAAACCATGGCTTTAATGGCCGTAGAGGCATTATGGAGGCTGCGCTGTGTAAAACAGGCAAAACAGAGAAAAAATGGCTTTTTATGCATTTAATTAAAAACAGTTAACCTTTAAACTATTGGGCGAAGGTGAATAGTGGTGGAGCGAAAGAAAGAGTACGGAGGGATTAATTATGGCGGGAATGGCTTAATTATGGTTTAAAAACCCAGATTAGCGGTGTTTTTATGTTTAAACAAAGGTTTAGTTATGTCTTCATTTAAATCATAAAAAATGATTTAACAAAGAAATTCTTTGCAAAAACGAATATGGCGGACTTGAAATTTTATAAATACGGGCGGATAATGGCATCGGGTCTGGGATAATATCGCATATCGCAATCGGAGTTCGGTGGGGGTAGGCCTATCACAAAGGAATGCGATAGGGGCTGGATGCGATATGGCTATGAAATATGATATATATTTGGTCAGGTTCGGATTCCCATCGGTTATCGGAAATCACAGTGGCGAGAGGTATATACATTGAATGGCGTTTGTGATGAGGCAGATGCGATGCGGCGGTGAACTGTAATATATATTTGGTCGGGTCTAGATTCTCATTGCGCATCGCATATCGCAATGGTGAAGGGTATACGTTATAGTTGGGACTGTGATGAGGGGCAGATGCGATGTGAATATGAATTATATATATCTATATATATATATATATATATATATCTCTATATATATATATATATATATATATATATATATATATATATATATATATATATATTAGCCTTGGGTCTAGGTGAATTCCTATGAAAAGTTGTGATCCGCGAATATTTGTGATGCGATATTTTAATAAAATACATAGTTTTTAAATAAAACTAAGGTTTCGGGTTATCATATTAAAGGCGCTAATATATATGGGAAATGGAATTTTAGGGGTTTTAATACATTAAGTTAGTATTAATGTGGAAAATGAGTTTTTTTGTGGAAAATGAGTGAATATGAATGAATGAAGGGGAAATTAGTAAATATATGAATGAATAAGGATGAGGGAGGTTAATTAATTGATGTTGTAGACCTTCATTTGCTTTGTGTAATTGGATCATGGACACAAAAAACATGATAAATGTACATTTTGTCCAATCAATAATCAAACTGCTGCAACCTTTCTCTACTTACCCTTTGCTTATCCTATCATTTTTTCTTCACTTAATGGGTGCATTTAAGCTAGAAAACCCTTTTCCTTTCTTCTTATTTAACAAAATCAAACTATCTAAATCTACCCTTATATCAATCCAAGGGCTCAGATTAAACTGATGAGCACCTTATTATTCTCTACCTAACCACTGATCTGCCAAGATTAAACAGTTTGGCCAGATCTTTATTCTCTAACTATAACATCAAATTTAAAGCATGAAGTAGTTAAGGTTAAACTATTTGACTGTCATGGGTTGTAGCATTTAGACAAGCTGCACACAACCATTATTTTGCAGAAAAATAATAGTGGCATTTAGACTTGCTCACTTTCAGATTTTATTTGTTTTATTTTCTTTCTAACCTAACATTTTCTTCTTTCCTTGATTTTTTAGAGCATATACCTAAAATTTTCTTTGATATGGACATCATTATCAAGATTTATTTTTCAACTAACATTTTATTCACTATTGTTATGTCCATATCCTAACTTAACATTTTTTCAAATATTCTATCTTATCAAAACCAAAAATGCTACAACATTGGCTCCATCCGGGCACTGCGTTCTCCTGTAGAATGCAGAGAACCTGCAGATGCATGTGCCTTCTCCTAGGGTTATGGAGTCTTTGCTATAAGAAAAATCACACTGACATCCCTGAAAGGAAAATAAAACTAGAGTATTTACAATGAAAACTATTTCAACTTCTCGGTACTAAATGTAATGTTTGAGAAACCTTCAATTTATAGGATAAGTGGAATATATCCCCTCAAGATTTTGCAGCACAAAAGTGTTATTACCCTTTACTTCAGAAATTGCTAAAGGTCCAAATCATAAATTGTCAAATTTTCCATGCTTTCCTTTCTCTTCTCTCATGGAATCCCATCTTAGAACTAGATCACCTTCCTTAAAGTCCCTTTCCTTGGCTCTTATGTAAAACAAGACCTTCATCTTTTTCTGATATTTCTGCAATCTGTATTGAAATTCATCTTCGTTCTCATTAAGTTCAATAATCTGATTTATTCTTCTAGAAAAATCATCAGGTTCATCTGTTGCATCCTACAGAAATTTTAAAACTGGGAAGGCCAAATTGGTAGGAAGATTTCATCTTTACCATACACTAATTGAAATGGATATTTTCCTGTTGATCTCTTTGGAGTAATTCTATTTGCCCATGCTACATAAATCAAATGTGAATCCCAGCTCTTCCTATGATTAGCTAGTGTCTTTTTTATTACCTTTACCAGACTCTTGTTTGATGATTCTGCAAGGCCATTACCCTAAAGGTAATATGGAGTTGAATGAAGTAAAAGAATCTGATATTTCTGGCAAAAGTCAAACAATTTAACACTAGAAAAAGATGCTGCATTATTAGTAACAATTTGAGTTGGGCAACCAAATCTAGACAAGATATTTTCCTCAACAAACTTAATTACTATTGCATCAGTAGCATTTATGACTGGAATGGCTTCTACCCATTTAGTAAAGTAATCTGTTGCAGTTAGGATCCATCTATGTTGATTACTTGAAGTGGGGTGAATATCTCCAATAAAATCTAATCCCCATTGAGCAAAAGGTTCTGAAACTATTGATGGAACGAGTGGAAAATCTGCTAATTTTTGTTTACCAGCAAACATTTGGCATGGAACACAACCTCTGACCTTTGCCCCTACTTGTAAGAACAATGTGGGCCAATAAAATCCTTCCCTCAAAATCTTGTATGCTGTTTCTCTCCAAGCATAATGTCCCCCACAAAATCTTGTATGAAACTGATCAATGATTCCTTCAATTTCTGATTCTCTTAAAAATAATAACAAAATGTTGAGTGGGTCTTTCCAGTATAAATTTACATTAATAATGCAGTACTTGACTGATTTTAACTTTAGGGTTTTACACTAGGTTTTGGAGAATGATGCCAGACACTCAAAATTGATCAAGAAATTTACAATATCTTGATATCGTTTTGACAACAAATATTTCTTATCAATGTGTATAGGACTGATCTGCTCTGAAGGTAAAGGTTCTTGTGGATTCTTCCCTCTAGGATGAAGGGAAGGTTCTTGTGGATTCTCCCCTTCTGCAAGGACAAAACGTTCTTGTGTATTCTTCCCTTGTATTTCTAAAACAAAATTGATTCCAAGTACTTTGCAGTTGGATTTAGCTAATCCTTGACCTTTTACTAGCTTGGTAGTCTTGATAGTTAGATCAAATTCCAGAATTTGAGTGATCCATCTACCTGTTTTCCCATTCGTGTCTGGTTGGGTTAAGACAATTTTGACAGCACTATTTGGGACATGAGCAGTAATAGGTGAGTGTAAGACATACATTCTAAATGATTTCAAGGCTTGAATAAGGGCATATGCTTGCTTCTCAATGATGGCATACTTTAGCTCAGCATCTCTCATAACCTTGCAAAAAAAGGATATGGTTTGGTCATGGGAATCTTCATTTTTTTGTAATAAAATAGCAGCAAGGGTTGTTTCGGAGGCAAAAGAGAAAATACTAAATGGCTTAGTATAATCAGGGTTGGCTAAGGTGGGAGCTTCAGAGATAGCCTTTTTATTTGTTCAAATGCATGCCTAGAAGTGGGATTCCATTTGAATTCATGGTCCTTTTGGAGCATGTCAGTTATGTATTTTACAATCTCTGCATAATTTGGAATAAACCTCCTTAAAAAATTAATCTTGCCTAGAAAAGCCTGAATCTCCTTCTTGTTTCTAGGCAAGGTCAATGATTCAATGGCAGATACTCGTTTGGGGTCAATTACTACTCCCTCCTTTGAAATGATATGGCCCAATAGTTTTCCTTCTTTGACAGCAAACAAGGACTTCTTTGGGTTCAATGATATTCCAAATTTTCTACACCTGTCAAAAACCTTCATCAAGTGCTTTAAATGTTTCTGATCAGATTTAGAAAAAACAGTTATGTCATCAAGATAAATAACCTCAAATTTATTTACCTGACACATGAAAGCAATGTCCATAGCTCTTTGAAACGTTGCTCCAACATTGGTTAAGCCAAATGGCATCCTTGTGTATATGAATGTACCCCAGGGTGTAGTAAAAGTTGTTTTCTCTCTGTCTGTTGTATCAATGTTCACCTGATTATAACCTGAAAAACCATCAAGCATAGAAAGTCTTTGTGCTCCTGAAACCATTTGCAATAACTGGTCCATTTTGGGCAAAGGATAATTATCTTTTAATGATGCCTTGTTCAGATTTCTAAAATCCACGCAGAGTCTTATTTCTCCATTTTTCTTTCTAACAGGAACTAGATTTGCAACCCAATTAGAATATCTAAGAGGGAGGATGATCTGGGCATCTAACATTTTCTTAATCTCTCTTTCTACAGTTGGTAGAAGAGCTGGATTTATCCTTCTAAGCTTCTGTTGATACGGTTTTGCTTCTGGATTCAGAGGAATCTTGTGTTGTATTAACGATGTATCATAGGTCTTTAAATCAGCATAAGTCTAGGCAAAAACGTCCTTATAATTTTGCAGTAATTTAAAATACTGAGCTTTGATTTCTGGGTCTAGAGATGTGCACAATTTGATGTTTTTAATATCTTTATCAGTTCCAATGTTAATTTCTTCTACGTCATCTTCTGAAGAAATGGACTGTGGGTTTTGGAAAACATCATTTTGATTGAATAATTTTTCTAAAGGAATGAGTCCCTTTGGAATAAAATTATTTGATAATTGAATAATGTCATGATTAGAAATCTGGGCTTTAAAATCTAAAGTATCTTTTTTTTTATAAGTAAGAGATGAATCTTCTATTAATCAGAATAAATTACATAATTTACATAGAGCCTTAGATAGTAGGGGTGACACAGCCAATAAACATGGCTAACAGCTGCCTGACAAATCAAGACCATAAACTGACCCTCCTGCAACAACAGTAGATCCTAAACAAAACAAGGACAAAGCCCTTAGATAACTGGCAAGAACCACATAGCATCGATTAGTACAAGCCCTGAACTATTCACCAATAAGCAATAAGATCGATCAATCTGAGCCGTTGAAATCAGAGTCCCGATCCGATGACCATCCTGGATATTGCATGGACAAGAAGCAAGGGGGTTAACTGTGCGATGAGAGCAGTTTTCCACCACCTCTCCTTGCCACGTGTTGCCTTCTGTATGGAATCACGTGCAATTTCTCCAAAACCTGATACCACCTGTGTCTCGTGTAATAAACCACTTGTGGTTTTTGGGTTTTGTGGAACCCACCTTGGTGCCGCTCAAAAACCCATTAGGCCTATACGATCTGTGAACCTGGTCTTGTGGGGTGCCAGGCCCCCAGATGGTCCCACCAAGGGCCATGTGGCTCCTGGTGGACCTGCCCATAATCTTATCAAGATGGGGTCCACCTGAATAAGTCAGGTCCTAAACCTTTAAGTGAATAGCATGATTGATCTCAACCATTGAAAGAAACACCCCTATCCAATGCCCCACAGAGATATCGCGCGGCCGAGATGCATGGAGGTTAACCGCGCGATGAGAGAGGTTTTCTTTCTCATCTCTATGCCACGTGTCATCTCTTGAATGGAATTGCGTGGTTCTTCCATTAAACCAGAAACTAGCCGAAGCCCGCACGATATACCACTTGTGGTTTTGCATCTGTGGTATCGCTGGGTGGAGACCATCCATCCGAGCCTGCCAATATGTCCGCCTCCTTCCTTTTTGAGCTAGCCCTCGGGAGTTGCTAACAAAAACCCACTGAGCCAAGAGAGTCTCAGCCATCCAATCTGTGTTATCGCTCACCTTGAAACCTTCCTCTGTCATTCTAATGCCCAGGGAAAAGAGACGAGAGTTTATGAACAGAGACCGATGACAAATTGGGCACTGTCCTGCCCATCTCTGTTTCCAGTATCAGCACTGTTCAACCATGAATCCCAGTCTGCCTTTGCTAGAGTGGAACAGTCCTCCCGTAGCTGCCCGACAGGAAGAATCTCCCATGGTTGCCGAGAATCCTTGTCCTTGTTGACCACCCCTTCATTGGCCAGCTTGTTTGCAAGCATGTTTTCCTTTCTTCTAACGCACACAAACCTTATTGTTTTAAGGATTTGAAAGTGTAATTGGACACGATGAAACACCTGCAGCAGCCTCTAGTGCTTTGACACTTTGTCTGGCGAGGTTCCATTTTGAATCTTCTTGGCAACTTTGACAACCAATTCCAAGTTAGCTTCGATTATGACATTCTGTGAGTTTGCCTCCACTAGGATCTCCATAGATTGATCTAATGCCAGAAGTTCCGCCAATTTGTTGGTGTCCTTTTCCAGGTGTCCATGGAAGATGTATTTTATATGTCCCTCAGGATCCCTGATGGCTCCACCAAAGCCAACTTCCCCGGGGTTTCCCTTGGAGGCTCCATCAATATTGACTTTGAAAAAGCCCTGAGGAGGGGGCTCCCAACCCCTCTCCCCTGTGTTTAAGGTTCTCAGATCCTTCTTCTCACCCTGAGGGTTGATGTCTTGAAGATCCAAATTAATAATAATTTGTATCTCCTGAGGCAGAGGAGGATTCGTCGGTTTCGTTCTCAGAGTACTTCTGATTGTTTCCTTGAGCTGTTTCAAAATCTAATTGATGATAAGTTGGGGTTCTCTAGCTTTGTTTTTGAAGATTCTTCTGTTTCTTTCTTTCCAAATATTCCAGATGACAAAGCCTGGAGTTAGCATCCAGGATTTGTTGATGATTTCATTTTCTGAGAAGTTTTTCCTCCATTTTGATAATGTATTGGATATGCTGAGCCTGTCCCTGTCGGTCTGTTTGAAGCTAGAAGCCACCCAATCCCAAATTTTGGCAGAAAAGGAACACAGATTAAGCAGGTGTTCAATCGTTTCCTCCTGCAAGCCACAAAGCTGACATTTAGAGGGGCCAATGAAACCTTTCTTCATAAGGTTTTCCCAAGTTAGGATTTTCCTTTGATGAACAAGCTAGATAAATAATTTTATTTTCATCCATTGAGAGGCCTGCCATAGCTTCTACCAAACTTTCTCAGCTTTTACCAAGTTAAATCCAGTGATTTCCTGTTTGGCCTCTTTGAGATTGTAGTTACCTTCATTTTTCTTGCCCCATCTTAATTGGTTAGCAGAAGAGGAGACCAGAATCCTTCTTTTCTTTACGTCCTTAGCAAGAGCCTTTGCCATGCCCTTCAAAGGGCTTTCTTCATTGTAACTTAGATTCTTCCATTTCCTCCATTTATCCTTGTTCCTCCCTTGATCCCAGAAGTCTTTTACTAATAAGAGACCTTTGTTATCTGTGTACCTTTTGAGGTCTACCAGTTCATTCCTGTTCAGGATGGGTTTCTGTTGCCAGCTGTCCTCCTAGAAGCAAGCCTGGTCCCTAGCTCTAATTTCCCAAAAACAGTGCTTTTGGACAATGCTATTATTCTCCCATGCAAGGTTA
The DNA here is from genome assembly GCA_031772625.1 of Pinus tabuliformis. Classification (NCBI taxonomy): domain Eukaryota; kingdom Viridiplantae; phylum Streptophyta; class Pinopsida; order Pinales; family Pinaceae; genus Pinus; species Pinus tabuliformis. The sequence goes on from CM062818.1 coordinate 140,626,962, forward strand.
CAGATGTGTGAGCCCTTGATTCATCCTGTCATTCTAATGTGATCCTGTTCCTGCCAGTGCTTGGCATACTTTTGAGTCCAAAGCTTGGCCCATGGTTCTCTCGACTCCTTGATCCATCACCACCATAGCTTGGCTCCCGAAGCCTGACTCAGAGTCTCCAGATCTTCCAGACCCAAACCACCATGGCTTTTGGGTTTGTAGAGCTTGTCCCGGGAAACTAGAGCCCACTTATTTTTATTTTCCCCTTTACCCCACAAAAATGTTCCTTTGAATGTTTCTTATTTGTTGTTTTATGCCCTGAGGAGCTGGGATAGCTGCAAACATAAAAATGGGAATGGCCTGCAATACCGCCTTGGTGAGCACTAGACGCCCTGCAAAGTTTAAAGCTCTGTATGTCTAATTGCTGATTTTGTCTTGAAGCTAGTTTAAAATTGGTTCCCATATATGCTTACACAGGGGTTTTCCAGTAAGAGGAATGCCTAGATATTTGGAAGGTAACTGTTCCCTTTGAAAACCCAGAATTCTGGTGATATTTCTCTATATTGCAATATTAGTGTTAAACAAAAAAAACCTTGGACTTTCTTTGGCTTACCTCTGTTCCTGCTGCCATAGTGAAGTCGTTTAAGATATCTTTGATTACTTTTGCCTCCCTAACTATGGATACACCATGCAACATCATGTAATCCACAAATTGTCGATGAGCGTTGGCCTCTCCATCCGAGGTGAGCTTGATTCCCTGAATTCTTCCTTTAGCATTTGCCATTTTGAGTGCTCTACCAAGCCCTTCCATCATGAGTACAAAGAGGAAGGGAGAGAGTGGATCACCTTATCTAAGACCCCTGGAAGGTGTACAAGTATTGGAGGGAGCTCCATTAAGCAGAATGGAGAAACTGGTCGAGGTGACTAAAGCCATAACCCATCTTATCCAATCTTGGTTAAAGCCATAGGATTTAAGAATGGCTTTGATGTAAGACCAACTGAGTTTGTCATAGGCCTTCGCAAGGTCTAATTGGATGATCATACCTACTTGCTTGCTATGTTTGAGAGAGTGTACCACCTCATGGGCTTGAATAATTTTGTTAAGAATCTACCTTCCCTCCACATAGCCTGTTTGCTCCTCAGATATGAGCAAAGGTAGCAGTGGCTTGAGTCTATTGGCTATCACTTTGGAGATGATTTTGTAAACCACATTACATAAGGCTATGGGTCTAAACCCATCTGGGGTGACAATGTTTTTCTTTTTGGGGATTAAAGCTATAAAGGTTGTGTTTAGTGCTTTTAGAACCTTTTTGTGTTGCCTTGAGTCTTCAACTACCTCGAGTATGTCCTGTTTGATTGTATCCCAGTAGGCTTTGAAGAAATCAACATTGAAGCCATCTGGTCCTGGTGCTTTTCCATTTTGCATTTCCTTGATCACCTCACTAACCTCTTCTTCTGAGACTGGCTTGTTGAGATTGTCCTCATGGGTGATCAACCTAGGAATTTATTGAGTGATCTTTGCAATGAACCTTGATCTGTCTTCCATTGGCTCCTTTGCAATGTCCAAGAAGTGTTGTACTAGAGTCGACTCCATGTCCTTGTGAGTGATAAGTTCAGAACCTTGAGAGTCCTTTAGCTTGTTGATTCTATTATGTGCCCTGTGAGCCATAGTAGATTTGTGAAAGAACTTAGTGTTCCTTTCTCCCTCTTTGATCCACTGGATCCGAGATTTCTATCTCCAAAAAGTTTCTTCTTGTAGACAGCGTTTCTCCCATTCTTCCTGTAGAGAATTAGTCAGTTTCTGTCTTTCCTCATTGAAGCCCTCTGTGATATTGATCATATTGACCTCCTGGAGCTTTTGTTCCGTACTCATTCTGGTCTTGATGATATCACCAAATTCTTTTTTGTTCCAATCCTTGAGTTTGGATTTAATGTATTTTAATCTCTGCTGGAGCATGTACATCTTAGTACACTGGATGTTCAAATCCTCCTTCCACTAATTGGCAATGTTTTAGGTGAAGTTGGGGTTAGAGAGCCAAGCATTTTCGAATCTAAAAGGCCTATTTCTTGGTGTGCCCATAAAGGAAGCTTCTAGATGTACAAGCCAATGATCCGAGCCACCAAAGGGTAGAATGGATACTGATATGGCTGCTCCTGTCAGGATGATATCCTCAGAGACAATAAACCTATCCAGTTTTGATGCCACTTGGGAAACTCCACATCTTTTGTTATTTCAAGTGAATATCCCATTTGTAGTTTTGGTGTCCACTAGTCCCATGTTCATGAGGAAACCTTGCAAGGCTTCAGAGTATCTGCCCAGCTGTCTAGTGCATCCTTTTTTCTTTGAGAGGGATCTTATCATGTTGAAATCACCTGCTAGAATCTAGGGTATGTTGGGATAACGTGCTCTGAGACCTTCCAAGTGTTGGGCTGTGAATATGACCACTTTTTAACACTTATTTCATCCATTTTTACTCTTCTTTATCATGTTATTTATTATAATTTATTATATAAATCCATTTTATAATGATCTATGCTCTTATGGATGAATATTATTTATTTTCCTTTATTTCTAATAAATTGATGATTATGCATGATTTTATCAATGATAGTTTTAATAAATTGGTTGTAACATTATTCACCATTTTTAGCCTCCAATACAATTTCCAGATTGAAGATTTGATCATTAAATATTCCAACTCAGAAATTCGTTGGAATAAGAAGTGATTATTTTGTGGTTGAAATTCTCGGCAAATGAAGAAGAATTTGGAAAATACAGAACATGGGTTTTGTCCATAACGGACCAAATTAACTTTAGTGAAGAACAGTTTGCCTAAATTTGGTTTATACTGAGAGAAACTTAGGGTTCTTTGAGCATGATTTTCTCAGATTTGTTGTGTGGCCGTTTTCCAAATCTCAGCTGCAAAGCCAAATTCTCCTTGCTCTTGTTGAAAGATGGATGGAAATATATTTTCTTGTTGATCAATTAGTTAGAAACAATCTAATATTGTTATGAGAGATCATATTTACTATTTGATTTCTCCTCTTTATGATTATAAAAGGAGATTATGTATGATGTATTGGAGGAGGATGGTTGAGAGAATGCAGAATTGGGAATGATGGATTCAGAATTATGATTTGAGAATTAGAGATTCAGAATTAAGGATTCATGATTCATGATAGGATAGGAGGAAAAAGGGATTGTTGCATGTTGTAATTCTCAAGGCTTTTGCTATTGTAATGCCAACCAAGTTTAATGATTAATATATGATTTGGGAGTTGCTGTTCATTCTTCTCGTCTGAAGTAGCCCAGCAGCATCCGCTGGCGGCTAAGGGCCCAGCCTCTGGTGGAGTACGCTGCTGCTACTGTATTATATCTTTACAATTTCTGTCATGTGATGGTTTGATTTAATTCTTATTTCTTTGAATTGTATTTCCTTACAATTTTATGTTTTTACAGCAAGTTGTTATAGTATTTTATGAAATTGTTTTATTGCACAAGTTGTGATTGAATCACATGGCTGTTCTTTTCCATCATAACAGAGATTATTATCCTTTTCAACTTACATTGTTATGTTGTTCATTTCAAATATAAAGCCTCGCTGTTCATTTCAGACTTTGATGTTCATTATAGATTGTTGTTAATTTAGCTTTGTTGTTGTTCATTTCCATTAATTTAGTGTTTTTGTTCATTTCCGGTAAATTAGCTTTGTTGTTATCTATTTCACGCAAGGATTTGTTTTTGCCTTTTAGATGTAATTGTAGCAAGTGTGTTTATTCCATTTCTGTTACTAACATTATTGATTTATCATTTTCAGTTTATGGCTTTAGTATGGATTGTAAGATCAACAACTGTAAAGGACATTGGCTATCACTGCCTAAATTCTCAAATTGTGGATCTTGTTTATGTTTGATTTAATTTATATTAGTTAAACAAGGAATGAGTTATTGCTACTACATCCTTGGCTGATAAATTGCTATAGTTTTCTAAGTGAATGATTTAAGTTTCAGAGTGTTAAGTTTCTTTTAATTGTAAGTAGATTTTATTTCAAGCATTCATTTACTTTTGCATTTTAAGCACTATAATGCAAAACATTACTCTTGAGTAAATATCCGTCTCAGACTGAGTACACTTTTGAAATAAAAACTCGTCCGTGGGTTGACAATTAATGTGAAGATAATTAGGAGTTAAAAAGACACCTTTTTATCACCCAACATTTTGGCGCCATTGCCGAGGAGAGTGTAGCCATTTTTAAAGAGTAGTGTGCATTTGATGAGTGCCTGTTAGGAAAGAATTGGGTATTAAAAACGGAAGGTAAGAACCTGCGTATAGGATCATGTAAAAGCCCTGATCCCCACTCGCTTTCTAACAGAATTTTTAAAGAACTTAGGGTAGAAATAAATGTTTGAATTTCTAAAAAAAAATAGAAATTTTGAAAAACAAATTTCATGATTTCAATTAAGTGGTGATGTAACCACCACCCGTTTTACTAACCAATTGACAAGAACATTTGAAGGAGGAGCCTCGAGAAAACACATGAAGAACATATTTTATTATGGTAAGAAATGGATCACATTTCTACTTTTGAATTCCCTATCAAAGATCTAGGAGGAGTGACACAAATGCACATAATTCCCCCATCTTCTCTACCAAATTTTCATGGTTTGACAAATGAAGATCCAGATACATTCTTATTTGAGTTCGAAATACTTTGTAGAGGATATGATTATTGTACTAATGATCAAAGGTTGAAAGTGTTTCCTCTTACTCTAAAAGGAGCAACTCTTCGATGGTTCATGAGCCTAGGTGGGAACTGCATCCAAACATGAGAGGACATGAAGAACATATTCTTAAAGAAGTACCAGGGCTATTGCAAGGCCGATTAAGATATTTTTGATATGATACAAGGGGAAGATGAAAGCTTGGAGGACTATGTAGATATATTTCATTACAACCTTCAAAAATCAAAGCATAAGCATTTGGAAAAAGAGATCTTAAAAACACTCCTACTCAATGGAATCAAAGATGAATTTTTAGAACTCTTAAATCTGATAGGAAAAGGTGATGTTTTTTAGTTTTCATATGATGATGTTTGTGAATTGTGCATAAGGTATTCAAGAGAAATCTCCAAGGCTGGTAAGAATTCTAGAGACGTTTGTTCTTTCTTTTCCAAATCTGTGACAAGAACATGAGACATAAGAGCTGAAATCAATTTTTTATTTGAAAATTTTAAAGTTGATTTTATTAGCTCTCTAAATTCAAAATTGGATGCTTTGCAGGTTCAGAAAAATCAAGAATTTGATGAAGTGTTTTGCCCTCATTACTGGAAGGAGCATCTGATAGATAGTTGTTTTTCCTTATCTATGATGGAAGTATTATATCAAAGAGATGAGAAAGCTGCAACAAGGTCAAAAGCATGGAAATCATGGCCTATAGGTATGGTTCAAAACACTTCTTCTCCATTCTCTTACTTGCATAATCCATTATGGAATACTAATGTGTTAGGGCAACCATGTCAATCTCAATATAATCACCACCAATCTTGTCTACAAGTTTGGCATGGTTCACCTTATGATTGCATGACTATTCTCCTTCATCTTATAGCACAAACACATTCTCCATATTCTTCACCAGCTCTTCCACAACATCTTGTTTGCCCATCAAAATCATCCACTCAACCCAATCAACTACATCATCAAAATGCTCCATTCCGTACACAATTTCCTGCTCAACTCATTCCACACCCTCACCATAATAAACCAGTACAACATGCTTACAGTGTTGAACTACAAAATTTACCCACCCTTCCCACCCATTCTATCTCACATGCACCATTAGAGAAAACTTACAATGAGATTCAGAATGTTTCAAATTCAAAAATTGTAGAAGTTATGGAAGAAAATGAGGTTTCTTTTAGTTTGCATCAACAAGCCATTTTAAAAGCTCAAGAACTTCATGGTATGATGGCTATGGAAAATCAAGAAAGTAAATGATATATTGAAGATTGGTTTCACTCCATCATTTGTTTGCAGCATCACTCCATACTTCAACAATTTTTGACACCATCTTTTCAAGGGAAGTTGGCTTCGCATACTCTAATATTCATTAATATGCATTTTTCAAATTTAGGTATGTGCATACTAGAGGCCTTATTTTTAAAATGGTTCCATAGGAAATACTCTTATACATAAACATATTTGATTCTCAAAGAAGAGTAGGATAGTGGAGAAAATAAAATAAATAAAGAAATAAAACAAACACATTTTTTTTTGTAAAAATAGTTATTTCTTTGTTGCAACATGTTGTGAAATCAAAATTGATGATAAATATTCTAATTTATGTGTATGTAGATGAATTATATTGCAAATAAAAATTCTACAAACACTTATATTCATTTTTATCATCAATATGAAAAAATTGCTTGAATATCATTTTTTTGGCTTGCGGGCTTGATGAAATTTCTGAAAACACAGTTGGGACAATCATGCTTTGGGGGACCAAAATTGAATATTTTTAAAACATGTTTATATCCTAAGTATCCCTTTATGTATAATTTCCAACCCAATTTGAATAACTCAATTTGGATTTGAAACGAAAAAGTTATAACCGAAAAATTGACAAGGTGTCTAGCGGGCAGCTCAGGAACAGAGTTGGGACAGTCTGTTTTTGGAGGCCTAAATGACTATATTTTTAAATATTGTTTATATGGGAGATTCCTCTATGAATATAGTTTACAACTCAATTTGAAAAACTCAATTTAGATATTGTATGAGGAATTTATGACCAAAATACTGACTGCCTATCATAAATCCACACTCTTGAAACTCAGTTTTCTCGGTTGTTCATTAACGTATTTGACCCATCAGTTCTTATTGTCTTAAAAATATGTTTCTATTGAAGATAAATAAATGAATATAATTTCATTTCCAATTTTAATCATTCGAATCCGACATCAAACGAAAAATCTATGCTTAAAATATCCACTGTCGTTTTAAGTGGGGTAATCGAAAATGACTCCGTTATGCAGGTTGTTCTAAGTAAAATTGACATATCATATCATTGAATTATTAAAACTTATTTATATTAGAGATATACCTTCAAATTATATCTCATATAGCTTTGGAATCACTCAATTTGGACAAAAAACAAAGAAGTTGTGATTAAAACACTACTGGTTTGTATGGTCGACCACTGCTCCCCCGTAGGTGACAAATAAATTTTACTTTGTTATTTTCTGAGTGGATTTGTTATACAAAGTAACTACTTGTTGTTTTTTTTGCATAATTTTTGGATTAGGAGAGCCCGATCACCTCTCTTTCTCCATGATTTAATGTTTTATTGCAGGTAGACACTCATTTTTTTGCAGGTCCTAGGAGAAAAAGGTGGTCACTTTATGAACGAGTGATTCTTGAAAGAAATTTTAATGAAACAAAGGAATTTCATCCAACCCATTACTCAACGGATTCATAATAGAAGAAATGAAGAATTTATTTCCATTTGAATATTCATGTCTTGTCACTGCTGCTAAAACATTTTTCAAAGAGATCATTTTTTCTACATAATATCATAGTTGTTGTAACTTAATTTATTTATTTACATACTGTTTTTAAATAAAATGTTGTTTCTTTTATGATTTCTCTTATATTTTGTGTTTCAGGTGTTGCTTCATTCAAACTCTAACCCATCCTCGGCATCAATACAGTGAACAACTAATTCATTCTTTGCGTGCTTGCATTTTATGATTGTGCATTTTGTTATTCCTTTTCAAAGGAACAACACTTATGCATTTTGTTGTTCCTTTTTAAAGGAACAACACTTCTGCACTTTCACGTTTTTGTTGTTCCTTTTCAAAGGAACAACACTTCTGCACTTTCATGTTTTTGTTGTTCCTTTTCAAAGGAACAACACTTCTGCACTTTCACGTTTTTGCTGTTCCTTTTTAAAGGAACAACACTTCTGCACTTTCACGTTTTTTCTGTTCCTTTCCGAAAGGAATAGCACTTCTGCATTTTCATGTTTTTGTTGTTCCTCTTTAAAGGAATAGCACTTCTGCACTTTCACGTTTTTGTTGTTCCTCTTTAAAGGAATAGCACTTCTTCACTTTCACGTTTTGCTATTCCTTTCCGAAAGGAACAACACTTCTGCACTTTCACGTTTTGTTGTTCCTTTCCGAAAGGAACAACACTTTTGCATTTTCACATTTTTGTTGTTCCTTTCCGAAAGGAACAACACTTCTGCACTTTCAAATTTTTGTTGTTCCTTTTTAAAGGAACAACACTTCTGCGCTTTCACGTTTTGTTGTTCCTTTCCGAAAGGAACAACACTTCTGTATTTTCACATTTTTGTTGTTCCTTTCCAAAAGGAACAACACTTCTGCACTTTCACATTTTTGTTATTCCTTTCCAAAAGGAACAACACTTCTGCACTTTCACATTTTTGTTGTTCCTTTCCGAAGGAATAGCACTTTCACATTTTTGTTGTTCCTTTTCAAAGGAACAACACTTTCGCATTTTTTGTTGTTCCTCTTAGGGAACAACACTTTTTCACATGCATTTTCTTTGTTTTTCCCTACCGGGAATAACACTTTTTCGTGTGTATTTTTGTTTTTTGGCATGCATTGTTTTTGCTGTTCCCTACAAGGAACAACACTTTTTTGAGTGTTTTTGCTATTCCTTCAAAAGAGCAACACTTTGAGAGTATTTTCGAGAACAACCCTTCCTTCCTCTTGTGAGATTATTCCTAGTTCATCCCGACCACATTTTACTGATTCCCTTTCATGGCATGAAGTACACTACTTTTATGAGGAAAAGAATTATGGATTCTATTGAAGCGAGTTAATATCATTCACGTTATGATTTTTAATACGACAGCTCCTTGATGATAAATTATTTTCAAAAGAACCGCAATTATTTATATATTACTTTACTGCATTGTTTTCTGTTGAACATGATATTTATTGATCATCCTAATACCATGTTGGTTCCACCATTCTTGGTTATAATCTTCTCTGTCTGTAATAAATGAGATTATATGTTAGGCCCCTATACTACTAGTGTAACCCCTTATTGTTATTAGTTCAACCCACTTATTATGATGTACCCATGTAGTGCCCATTTTATTACTATTGTGCCACATAGAAGCCCACTATTGTTATTATTGTGCCCTTACATTATTATTGTTATGTCGGCTCTGATTATGTTATGACCCCTTAGACTCCTATATATAGAAAGGAGGTATTTTCATTTGTATCATCGAAGAATTTCTCATTTGTGTAATGTAAAGGAGGTTGCCCCCTCGAAGAGGCTAAATTCTAAGGCGTTGATTTCTCTTTTCTATCTTTTTGTGAGCTGGTTTCATAACATTTGGTATCAGAGCATTGGATTCTAGGGTTTCGCTGCTCCAAACAAGTCATCGTGGCATTTTTTCTATACCTTTTTTTCTGTGACGTGTCAAAATCTAAAAAAAAACCCATTTGAGAAGAAATCGCGCTGAATCTCAGGGCCGAATTTCAGAGCTTTTCTCGTTATATTTTCAGAGATATGATATGAGGAATTTGGTCTTTTTGCAGACTCCTGAATTACATTCCAAACAGGTGACTTGGGGAAAATCGTCATAACTTTCTCTCTGAGCATCGGATTGAAATTTTGTAAGAAGGTACAGAAAGAGGACGGACAGTAGTTTCTTGTATATAGTTTTCAGAGCCAAAGGTCGAAACAGTGACTCGTGGCACGTCGTACAAGTTCGCTCTACTGAACTAGTCTATAATCAGGTCATCTTGGGAGATTGTGCATAACTCTTTCTTGGATAATCCAATTTGGATTAGACTGGTGGCATTGGAAAGAGGATGCAGAGGGCTACTATAGGTCATAATTTCAGAACTTAAATATCCGAAAGTACAGAGTTATAGTCGTTTCAAGATCAAGCTCCTAAAATCAAGAAAAAGCAAGATGAGGAAGTTTGATGGCAAGGATCCAGTAAATTGGATACTTCAGATGGAGCAATATTTTGATCTACATGATGTACCACTGTTACAAAAGGTATGTATTGCATCTTCATATTTATAACCGGATCAATTTTTATGGTATGAAGGGCTTTATTCTCGTAAACAACTTGTTATGTGGTCAATTTTCACGGAGGAAATGATAGCACATTATGAGGATACAAAGAGCAACACCTTCTTTAGAGCAACACCACCACAATTGGAAAGAGTAAAAAGGCTTTGTGACATAGTGGAAAGCAAAATTATGGAAACCAGGAAGCATACCCCTCACAACTATAAAGATGGAAGTGTTGTTTCTCCCAGCCTTCCACAACCTACAAGGGTTACACCACAATAATTGGAAGAAAAAAGAGAAAAAGGGCTTTGTTACAATTGTGATAGCAAATGCACTAAAGGTCGTAAGTGTGATGAGAAGAAATTATTTTACATAGAATATGAAGACGAGGAAGAAAAGGATCAAGAAACATCAAAAGAAGAGGATATAGGCCAGGACCCCACCCGAGAGAAAGAAGAAATGAATCAGACCATATCTTGTAATGCATTGGCAAGAATTACCACTCCTCAAACTCTCAAGATAGAAGGACATATCAAGAAGAAAAAGGTGAAAGAAGTGAAATATCACATCGAAAAAGAAGAAATGAATCCAACCATATCTTGTAATTCATTGGTCGAAATTACCACTCCTCAAACTATCAAGATAGAAAGACATATCAAGAAGAAAAATGTTCAAGAAGTGAAAGATCACATCGAGCATCAAGAAATGAATCCGACCATATCTTGTAAAGGATTGGAAAAAATTACCACTCCTCAAACTCTAGAGATAGAAGGGCATATCAAGAAGAAAAAGGTTCAAGCAAAGAAAGATCACATCGAGCATCAACAACAAGTTCTCCAACTTTTAAAGGATAACACCACTTCAGTGCAAAATCAAACGAAACAACAAGTAGATCAACATCGTAGTGAAAAATGTTTTGATGTAGGTGATTGGGTATTTTTACTGCTGTTGGAAACAATACTGAGAGGGGGAGGGGTGAATCAGTATTATCACATCAATAAAACTTTTTCATTTCCATATTCAGATTCATATATGCTACTTCCACAACTTCTTATGATTCAGTTAGTTGATCCTTAATGAGTGCATTAGAACATTATCAACCATATTAACAGTAAACAGGTGTAGTAAAATAGAATAGATCATGACACATAAGTCACACACATGAACACCATGATATAAGGTGGAAACCCAATGTGGGAGAAAACCACCTGCTGCAAGTCATCTCAATCTTCTTCTTAATAAGAAAATCCTTTTACAATATTTATGTATTGGTGCAGTCTTATACCAGTACGCAGGCTTCTACCTGCAGAGAGCTAGAACTCTCTCTTGTTCTCCAGTCTCTCCTGGAAGGGAGCTACAACCCCCATAGTTCTTGTACTATCCGATCCATTTACTAGTACGTAGGCTGCTACCTGCTGCAATGCTCCAAAGTTTTCAATTGCTACTGGAAGGGAGCTACCACCCCCTTAGCTCTTGTACTAGCTAAGATACTAGTACGTAGGCGCCGGCCTACAATATTCTCTCCTCCAGGTACCACGTTTCATGCATTTTCAGACTGGATACTCCTGAAGCACAACAAATAATCTGAAAGGCCACGTTTTATCCAATTTTCATATTGGTCCCATTAATATCATTGAAGCACATAATCAATCAATCTTCTGAATCACCCAAACACCAGATCAATACATATACAAGGATAATATATGTGTTATCACCCAGATCTAGTCCATCAGATCACATAAATATGAGTCATTATGATCTTGATCCAATATTAGTTCTCATCCATCAATACTGAAGCTAAACACAACCAACCAAACAGGATATGCAGAATACTGACACCTTTAAACTGTCATCAGAACCCATAAACAACCAGAACCACCTGTGACTTCAAATATCATAGCTCAAATTGTATACACTACTACAATGAACCAAACCTGCATATATACACGCTTACACCAAAGCCAACCCACGTACAGATCTATAAATATTCAAACATGACTTGCAGCGATTTCAAACTTAAGTTATACCCAGTTCAGATCATTCAATATACAGATCTAGAATAAGCATAATCAAATATATAGAGATCGTTCATTTCAAAGCATTTGATCCCGATCTATCCTTAGATCTTGTTCTCCATCAACCGGTGAGATCCCTCTTTAGCTTAGATCCAGAGCTGCACCATAACCCAATCACAGTATTCCAGATCTAGCACTTTATCAGATATTCAATAATTCAGATGATGCTTTGCCAAATGATCTCCTTCCTCTTTCATAGTCTTAGGCCTTTCACAATACCATGGGCCAAAACCATAATAACACAATACCACGGACCCAATACTTGGGATCAACACTTTTGGATGCAATACCACGGACCAAAACCATAGGATCAAAAACTGTCGAACTAATACCATGAACCAACCATGAAAGTGCATGAACTTTTCTCTTGCATGAAGGGAACTTTTCTCTGCATGAAAGTGCGTAAAATGTTCTCTACATGAAATAAACTTTTCTCTGCATAAAAGAGCGTGAACATTTCTCTACATGAAATAAACTCTTCTCTGCATAAAAGTGCGTGAACTTTTCTCTACATGAAATAAACTTTTCTCTGCATAAAAGTGCGTGAACGTTTCTCTACATGGAATAAACTTTTCTCTGCATAAAAGTGCGTGAACTTTTCTCTACATGGAATAAACTTTTCTTTGCATAAAAGTGCATGAACTTTTCTCTACATGGAATAAACTTTTCTCTGCATAAAAGTGCGTGAACTTTTCTCTACATGAAGGAAACTTTGTTGCACTATAATTTATCAAATAAATTTGCTGCACTATAATTTATCATTTGTGTGATTTGCCATCAAGGACAACACTTGTCTCATAATACCAACAATCTCCCCCTTTGGACTTGTCATACTGAGAATTGTCATCTGATATCTCTTCCGTAGATTCATCTAGATATATATAAGTGAGTTGATCTTCTATGAGTTGTTTGCCATCAAGTACAACACATGCATCATAATGCCAACAACTGCTACATCTCAAGCAAGTAATTTATGAGAAGGAAATGTTGGCAATACTATGTGCACTTAAAAAATGGCGACCTTACCGAATGGGAAGACTCTTCAAGGATGAGGATGTGGAAGCATTGTTTTGTGCTATTTCTATTATCCAACCAGATTGGATAAACGAAGCAAGAGATGAATGGAAGAAGGATGAAGAAGTATGGCCACTTATTCAAAAGTTGCAAAAGATCCCAATTCAAACAATATTGCCAAAAATTGAAGAGGAAGGAAAAATCATATTGGAACCTGGAGCAGTCACAGAAACAAGAACTTGACAGTTATGAAATCGATCAATTTCATAGTATCTCATCAAGTGGAAGAACTTACCCGTTGAAGATTCCACATGGGAGGACAATAATTTTATACATAAGTATCAAGAACTACTCAAGCGTTGAGGACAATGCTTTTTGAAGGAGAGGGGCATGTTAGTCCCCTATACTACTAGTGTAACCCCTTATTGTTATTAGTACAACCCACTTATTATATTGATGTACCCATGTAGTGCCCATTTTGTTACTATTGTGCCACATAGAAGCCCACTATTGTTATTATTGTGCCCTTACATTATTATTGTTATGTCGGCTTTGATTATGTTATGACCCCTTAGACTCCTATATATAGAAAGGAGGTCTTTTCATTTGTATCATCGAAGAATTGCTCATTTGTGTAATGTAAAGGAGGTTGCCCCCTCGAAGGCACTGAATTTTAAGGCGTTGATCTCTCTTTTCTATCTTTTTGTGAGCTGGTTTCATAACATTATAGGTATATTTTTTTCTATTGACATGTTGAACTTCTTCTACCATCCTTACTCTAAGGAGTACTGAGCCTCCCTCTTTTTATTATAAAAATGTGTAATAACAACAAAATTTTGTTCACAGATGGAGGATAGGGGGTCTCATTGCAAGCCAACCTACCATGTTCATAAGGCTGTAACAAAGTGACATTCCCATTATAGCCACCACACCAGGGTTATGATCCATTGGATAGCCAAACTATCCTTGGAATAGGAGGTCTCATCACGAGCCGGCCTGATCACTTTTGCTACATCCAGTGAATGGTAGTGTGGTTATCTGGTTACCATGCCAGAAAACTGATCTCTTCTGTAGAACAACATTGGAACTCTCCATTTATAAATTGAAGATCCTAGCTCATATGGGTTAAAAAGCAACCTTGTCGAGGCTATGGACACCTGCTAGTAGCAGAGGCTCTGCTTATAGTATTAAAGTTATATTTTATCATCAATTATTACTATAATACCCTTTTCTTATTATTATTATTTTTTTATCGGAGAAGTTATTTCCTTAATTTTTTGCCCTATTTTGAACCTTTACGCATGAGAAATTATTTTCTGATTAATCATATCATTTTTTAGCTAGAATACCGTCAGCAAAGCATATTTTTGGCATATTGCTATCCTTTTTCTTTTTTCTATAACTTATCATCAATCCAAAGCGTCCTATCTCTTATTCCTAACTATCTTTACACACTCTTCTCTCATTATAACCATAACTCTCACTGTCCTATCATTGATATGTGTACTCTACTTCATTTACTGCTGTATTGTTCATTCCCTTACCTTGCCGTCATTAGAACACCTTTCATAAGCTTTATGGTCATGGAATCCCTTTTCTAATTGGAGGGGGTAATGTATGCATTATAGGATAGCATGCGATATGATTACTACACTCTGCCATAACTTGTTGATTTGACAAAATATTAGTATTGCATGTATACAAAAGTTTTTCTGATTGAAATTTTTGCATGCATCTTATCTATTGCTATTCAAAACTAACACTATGGATTCAAGAACATTGTATGCAAAATAGTGATTTGTTTACAGGAAAACAACAAGTATGGGCAGAACTCTATTCGCAGCATGACCACACTATTGCAACTAACAGAAGAGGCTCGAGCAACTTGCGAACGTGAACAACTGTTCAGACATGATGTGCTTTCCTAGATTCCACCTTTTGCATCACTTTCAACACCAACTTTGCCTACATCAGCTTCAACAAATGCCAGTACATATATGTAATTCCAAATTTTTCTTTTTAGAGGTAAAACTTGAGGTAAAATAGCATAATTTTATGATTTATTACAAATTTAGGAGAATTTCATGAAAATTCATTCTGAGCATTATTTATCATCCTTCATTCCACATCTTTACCACTTCCCATTTTTCAGCAGCATATCATCTTTTAGTTTGGGGGAATGTTGCTTTTATTCATTTCTTTCTTCTGACCATGTCATTCATATTCTTTATCATCCATTGTTATTCTTATTCATTCTCAACACCTCCCTTATTCCATGTTGTTTTACACCAAGCATAGAATTCAACAGATGGTAGCAACCACCTCAATTTTTTTCTAGCATTGCATGAGGGCATGCTAATTCTTCAGAGAGGGGGAGGAATTGCTACGCATGATGGATGTTTTCTACTTTCTTTCTCATTTAAGGCATACAATTTCAGTGCAGAAATTGATTTCCATAATATTTTTAAAACTATGAACTCAATTCTTGTGATTTTTGGAAAACATAGACGTATCATTAAAATATACAAACCCAGACAATTTCAAGTAATATTGGTTCATAAAATTTTGGAAATCATGCACTATCACCTACAACCATTTTGTTTATATCTCATGATCCGTGCATTAAAATGATCTAATTTTTGGATCACAGAGGCATTCATATATTATAAATTTACTTGCAACATCCCAACAAAAGCTGGTTTGTAGTTTTTGAGAAAATGGTTAATGAAGTTGCTATTACTTATATCATATTTTGCTGCAACTTCATATGCACATAACTTGAACGTCAATGTAAAAATTGTTATGCTTTCATCCAGATTGCTAAAATTGAATATTCATTAATTAAGGAAGAATTTCGTTGTTCTATCCATTTCATGAGCTGGGATGAACAAATTTTTTATTGCTTGGTTAACACATGGGTTTTGTCTTTGGATTGCATGAGGACATGCAATATATTCAGTGTGGGGGTATGTTGGGCCATGAATGACCACTTTTTAACACTTATTTCATCTATTTTTACTCTTATTTATCATGTCATTTATTATAATTTATTATATAAATCCATTTTATAATGATTTATGCTCTTATGGATGAATATTATTTATTTTCCTTTATTTCTAATAAATTGATGATTATGTATGATTTTATCAATGACAGTTTTAATAAATTGGTTGTAACATTATTCACCATTTTTAGCCTCCAATACAATTTCCAGATTGAAGATTTGATCATTAAATATTCCAACTCAGAAATTTGTTGGAATAAGAAGTGACAGTTTTGCAATTGAATTTTTGGGCAAATGACGAAGAATCTGGAAAATCTGGAACATGGGTTTTGTCCAGAACGGACCAAATTAACTTTGGTGAAGAACGGTTTGCCCAAATTCGGCTTATACTGAGAGAAACACAGGGTTTTTTTAGCGTGATTTTCTCAGATTTGTTGTGTGTCCGTTTTCCAAATCTCAGCTGCAAAGCCAAATTCGCCTTGCTCTTGTTGAAAGATGGATGGAAATATATTTTCTTGTTGATCAATTGGTTAGAAACAATCTAATATGGTTATGAGAGATAATATTTACTATTTGATTTCTCCTCTTTATGATTATAAAAGGAGATTATGTATGATGTATTGGAGGAGGATGGCTAAGAGAATGCAGAATTGGGAATGATGGATTCAGAATTATGATTTGAGAATTAGAGATTCAAAATTAAGGATTCATGATTCATAATAGGATAGGAGGAAAGATGGATTGTTTCATGTTTTAATTCTCAAGGCTTTTGCTATTGTAATGCCAACCAAGTTTAATGATTAATATATGATTTGGGAGTTGTTGTTCATTCATCTCGTCTGAAGTAGCCCAGCAGCATCCACTGGCAGCTAAGGGCCCAGCCTCTAGTGGAGTACACTGCTACTACTATATTATATCTTTATAATTTCTTTCGTGTGATGGTTTGATTTAATTCTTATTTCTTTGAATCATATTGCCTTATAGTTTCATGTTTTTACAACGAGCTGTTATAGTATTTTATGAAATTGTTTTATTGCACAAGTTGTGATTGAATCGCGTGGCTATTCTTTTCCATCATAACAGAGATTATTATCCTTTTCAACTTACATTTTTATGCTGTTCATTTCAAATATAAAGCCTCGTTGTTCATTTCAGACTTTGATGTTCATCATAGATTGTTGTTAATTTAGCTTTGTTGTTGTTCATTTCCATTAATTTAGTGTTGTTGTTCATTTCCGGTAAATTAGTGTTGTTGTTCATTTCCGGTAAATTAGCTTTGTTGTTCAAATAGACTTTGTTGTTATCTCTTTCATGCAAGGATTTGTTTTTGCCTTTTAGATGTTATTGCAGCAAGTGTGTTTATTCCATTTCTGTTAGCATCATTATTGATTTATCATTTTTAGTTTATGGCTTTAATATGGATTTTAAGATCAACAACTGTAAAGGACATTGGATATCACTGCCTAAGTTCTTAGATTGTGGATCTTGTTTATGTTTGATTTAATTTGTATCAGTTAAACAAGGAATGGGTTATTGCTACTGCATCCTTGACTGATAAATTTATGTAGTTTTCTGAGTGAATGATTTAAGTTTTAGAGTGTTAAGTTTCTTTTAATTGTAAGTAGATTTTATTTCAAGCATTCATTTACTTTTGCATTTTAAGCACTATACTGCAAAACATTACTCTTGAGTAAATATCCGCCTCAGACTGAGTACACTCTTGAAATAAAAATTCGTCCCTGGGTTGACAATTAATGTGAAGATAATTAAGAGTTAAAAATACACCTTTTTATCGCCCAACACCAAGGAGTTAAGAAGTTTAAGTTTCTCTGCATGCTGTTGAGGTCCATACACATTAGTTATCATGTAGGTCTCCTTGTTCCCTATAGGCTGGCACACCAGAGAAAGATAGTTCTTGGATGCTTCAGCATCTAGAATTCCCAGCTTCCGTGGATCCCATAGCGTGAGAATTCCTCCTACAGAGTTCATGGCTTTCACCTCTAAATAATCATACTTTATTAACCATTTATTATGGATTTCTCTTATTGTTGCCATTGGGCATTTTGTTTCTTGAATAAATACCATGTCTGGTTTTTCCTCTTTTAATCTATTGTTGAGATTTATTTGTTCTCTTCTACTCTCTAACCCTCTAATATTCCAGGTTGTGAGCTTCACTAAGAAAGGTTAGTAAAAGAGTAGCTGGTAAGATCTTTCATCTTACCTGAGTTAATCATCAGTTTCCCACACTCTGTTAGCAACTCATTCTGTCTTTTCCTTCCTTTTTTCCTTCCTGAGATTTTTGGAGATGATGTCTACAGGTTCTCCATCACTTTGACCCCACTCTGTTCTTGGCTTTCATGGTTTCTTTTGACTCCAATTCCCTTTGATTGTGCCCTCCATAGATAGAGTTGTTGGACTGGATCATAATCTTCTTCAAGTAGTGAGTCCACCCCTTTGTTCTTCCTCTGTTCCAAAAATTGCTCTAGATCTAGATTTTTTTTGTCTAGTATCTCCTGCAGTTCATGATCCTCCGTGCCTGCCTCACTTGGGGTCATTTCCTGGTCCTTGCTGATCTCCATGCAGCTTTGTAGTCCCTCTATTTGCCGATTGTTTACTGGGATATCCTCCATTTCAACTTCCATATCCTACTCGTTAGGGATGTTATCCTTGACAGGGTCTGTTTCCACATTCTTCTCCACTTCCTAGAGGATTTTGAAGCTATTATGTCTTGTATGTTTGTCTTCACTTGTCTTCTTATTTGATCTTTTCCCCCTTTCCCTTTGCCTCCAACCTTGGTAAAAGCCTCATGATCTTTTTCCATAGGGATCTTTCCACTATTTTCCATATGGTTTGTGGAGCAATCTCTGAATAGATGGCCATGTTCATGACATTTCTAGCATTTGAAAGGTATGTTCTCATAGTCCACAATTTGCATCCATTCCTCATCATATACCTCTAAGATTATTGCATCCAGGGGGGCTCCAGATAGATCCATTTCCACACATATTCTAGCGAAGGAGGTATATTTACCTTTGAGAGTTGCTTAGGATATTTTCACAAAATGCCCCAGCTTGTTGCCTATGATTTTCAGTGACTCTGGTTGCCAGTAGTCCAAAGGTAGTGAGTACAGTCTGATCCAAACCGGTACAGATGTGAATGTTTCCCGTTCCGGGACAAAGTTCATTGTCCATGGCTGCATGTAAAGTCCTGCTGTAGCATAGAAGTACGGTCCCCCTTCAAACACTCTATCCTTGTCCTCTAGGCTCACAAACACAACCATGAAGAAGCCCTTTGAACCCAGATGCAAATGTATCTCTCCTTTGGGCTTCTAGTGGCTCTTGATCCAGATGTGTAAAGCTCTCTCCATTGGCCATATTTCCATAAACTTTCAGATGATCGCATGTTCTCTCATATGGTCCCTATGCGCTTGAATCACTGGATCACTTAATATGACCATGGGGATGACACTCGATTTGGGCTTGCATGCTCCCGTAGTTTTCATTTGAGGCCTTTTCTTGCTACTGCCTCCCTTCTCCCTTTCTAGACTTGAGTCTTGTTGTTCTTCTTCTTGATTTGGAATCTCATTGTGTCCCACTATTTCCTTTCCTCTTGTTTCTACAGTCTTTTCCATCGGTATTTTGAACTGCTTCCTTCCTGTCTCCTTGCCTCCCTCCGTGATGGCTTGTCTATAGGAGGGAGCAATGCTCCCTTCTGCGCGACCTGCCATGAAACCCTAAAACCAAAACTGGCGCCAACTTCAAGTTTTTCTCAAGTTGCAGAGCGTACAACTCTTAAGAAGCTCTTTAAAATCTGAAGTATCATTCCCTTTTGCGTTTTCATTTGTTTCAGTTCTGTCATCATCAATTTGCAGAAATGAAAAGTAATCTATTACCTGCAGAAATGATTTCAATTGTTCATTGTCTTCAAATATTGGCCAATATTTTAGGTTATCTGGGATAGATGGACTGTATTTGACTTGAATTTGATAGAGTACATCAGTATGATCAGGAATTTTAAAAGCACTGGCAGAGACAGTTAAGGCATCTGCATGAACGTTCTGATCTTTGGGAATGTGAGTCAGATTAAAAGCATCAAAAATATTTTCAACTAAATCCCATACCTAATTTCGATAGGACCTAGGTCTAGGCTGCTTGGTCTGGCAAACATTATTTACTTTCTTAACAATAAGTTCAGAGTCCGTAAAAAAACTTGAGTTCTGAACTTTTAAGCTTTTGGCTAAATTCAATCCTAAAAGAAAAGCTTCATATTCAGCAACATTATTGGTAACTTCAAAGTCTAATTTACATGATTGGGTTATATTTTCCTTTTCAGGTGAAATTAAAACTACTCCAGCTCCTGCCCCATCTTTCGTGCAAGAGCCATCAAAGAATAGTTTCCAAATATCGGTTTGGTTTGGTTCAAAACTTTCAACTACCTCTTCAATTTTGACTTGAGTTTTCTGTTGTTTTGAAGTGAGTTGAAAACAACCAAAGTCTTGATCTATTGCATAAATTGGATGGTTCCTTGGCTAGTCAGTTTTACAAATAGTATGTATAAATCTTACCTCTCTATATAATCTTAACTGCTCTCCTCCATAAACAGGAATAGTAGCATATGACATGTCCATCTATAGAGTTCCCCCTAGTTTGGCACAACAAGACCTAGAAAGGAGCATTCCAAACTTGGGAGGGATATCTGTAACAACAATATCAAGCACTACACTTTTCACTGGAATTTGGGCAAGGGTAACCACTAAATCCTTGATCAATCCTAAACAGGGCACTCTTTTAGAATCAAAGGTGTACAGGTCATGGTAGGATTTAGTGATGTCAAGTTTCAAATGGTCCATGATAGATTTTGGCATAAGGTTGTGTGATGCTCCTGAATCAAGCATACAATTGTATAACATGGAGTCATTTGTTTTAAGAGTTACATAGAAAGGAGGCACTATCTCATTGATCATGTTTGAATTAGGGCCAAAAACTACTGCTAGTTTTTCATCTTGTAGACTTATGACATCACAGTATACATCAACCGAGGTATTTCGAATCCATTTTGTCACTTGGATTTTCTAACCAGGGTTTTTAGAAAGTTCTGATAATGGAATTGGGATCTTAATCCTCTCTAATTCTTTTTCAACATTAAATGCAGTCAAAATGTTCTTACCAGCTTGGGTAGTATCAATTGACTAATCTAAGGGTTGAATAAGAGTTGTTTGAGCTTCAACGGTTTTGGTACGTGGTTCAATTATTGAAGTTTCCTTTGGAGGTCTCCTATGACCGGGCCTAGGCCTAAGATCATACCTCTTGTTTAATTCTGCAATTAAAAATTCAGAAAAAGCATGATATTTAGAGACCTATGCAGCTTCGTGTTCTTCATGAACCTGATTCTGTTGTGAGAGAGGAATGATGGATGTTTGATTGGAAGACGAAGAATCCATACTATTAATATCTTTAGTAATTATCATAGTATTATCATCAGGTTGCTGGTCATCTATCAATAGAGGAGTAGGAACCTGTTGATCATTGGTAGGTATCTGAAGAATTTATAGTGGTTGGTTTCTTTTATACTGACCTTGCTTTTGGTTTTGGGGCCTAGTAACTGTTTGTTGTATGTCCTAGGTTGGGTCTCAATCTTTGAAATCCATTTGATAGGTTTCTAAGAAGAGATGTTATTTCATCTATTTTTGAGTCTTCTGATTTAGTCTTAGAGGAATTAGAGACTTCTTGAATAGATTTAAGTTTTCTTTGGGCCTTTTCTTCCTTAAGTTTTAAAGAAGTTGCGGTTGCCTTATTTTCTTCTAATTATATAGCGTTTGTTTGCATTTATTCAAGGGTTCTTGAAGTTATCTCTCGTAGCATAACAACAAAGTCATCATTGAAAGCTTTAGAAAATCTAGACTTAGCTATTGCTATAGGGGGCTTACAATCAGCAAGCATTTTGTAATAGAGTTTGTTGAATATTTTGATAAAATATGCTACTGGTTCACCAAAGTTCCTTTTAAGCTCTTCAAATTTTGTGAGGAAGTAAAGAGGATCCTTTTTAACACCCCATTGATTTTTAAATATGGTAGTAAGCTCTTCCCAATTTCTAATGGTAGCTGCTGGTAACTGCCTAAACCAAATCCTCACATTTCCCTCAAGTGACTATACAAACAATCTCATATAAACATTTTCTTGTTCAATATTCATGTTGTTTGCAAAGTCAAGGAAAGCTTGAAGATGGTCCTCACCTCAGGGACCAGTTTCTCCATTGTACTTGGGAAGGTATTTTAAGTATCCAGGTGGGAATGCATCAAGGTTATTAGGTAAGACTAAGGCAGCATATCTAGCCTGTACAATAGGTCGGAAAGCCATGACAATAGGTGGTGTATGAGGTGCTTGAGGTGTATGAGGTTGTCCAGGTGGAGTATGAGGTGTTTGTGTGGATGTAGAGGATGAAGAAGAAGTAGAGGAAGAAGATGGTGATTTAGGAGTTGATGAACTAGTTGGAGGTGAAGGAGGAGATGAAGGAGGAGATCTCTTGAAAGACTTCAAAGGAGTCCTAAGAACTAACTTTGGGACCTGTAAAGGAATACCTTATTTTGTTTCAAAGAGAAGATTGGAATATATAGAAAAGGTCTCCTCATATTGTTTGGAAGAAGAAGCTTCAAGTTGGTCAAAAATGGAAGGAAAATGATAAGTGGTAGGGGATATGAAATCTATGGGTTTCTATTCTGGTAGATTAACACCCAACTCGGATTCAATTTTAGGTGATCCTAATGGTAGTGTGGGTATTGGATGAGATTATAATGAATGAATAATGCATTCTGACTTAAAATCAACTCCTTTATCTAGAATTTTAGCAATTCTAGGTGATAAATGGGAGTAATCAGGATCAGCTGGGATATTACTATAGGGGTCAAATGATTCTAATTCTTCAGACTATAGGGCTGAAGAGGAAGAAGAAGGTGGTTGGTGTCCCCTTTTAGAATTGGCTTTTCTCAGAAGCCTTTCAGGATCTGACAGAGGTTTAACTATGTCAACTTCTGAATGAGATCTGGTATGTTATATGGTGCCAGCTTGGGAGTGTGGAGACGCCTAGGTGAATGATTTTAACCTTTCTAAACCCTTTAATCACCTTTAAAGGATAAGAACGAATGAATACCATTGTCCCAAGGGAAACTTAAATGAAATTCAAATCGCTGGCAACAATTCCAGTCTGATGTTGTACCTCTGAGATAGTAGTAGGTCAGGCTATGAATGTCAGAGCATCTAAAATAATTGTTTTGGGGGTTTTTGGTTTTAATTTTGGAAGACCAATGAATGAAGACAGATGTAGAATTGAAGTAATTAATCCTTTGGGTTATATTAATACTTCAAGAAAGGGCTGCTATAAAGCATTACATAATAATATAGATAAAAAATAGTGGTGAGTAGAAGACAGCAAAAAATATGATTATCACAGTTTCCAGACTATAAAACAGAACAATCATAAGTTGGAAAACCTTCTAAACTACATTCCAAAGTTTCAAGGTAGTATACTTAATGCTTACACAAGATGATGATGATTTATTGATTAGAGGGGATTAGCTACACAGACATTTGCATTAATCCATTCTCTTAATAGATGATCACTTCAGGAGCTTATAGGAATCAATTGAAACTCTAATTGTTTCTACCTAGATATCTCTATAAGTCATAAGCATATGAAGAAAAACATGATGATTGGAAACTGGAAAAACTTATAGGATAACACAAAACCGTGTAAAACCAGATTCAGAATCCTCTGCTTTGTATTAAGGTTCCAGAAAATTGAGTACGTCAAGTGTCTACAAAAGATTCCTTCAAAGGTGCAACCAGGTTCAAAATGGAATGAACAGTCACGACTTAACAAGCAGTGAGAAATAAACCATGAACTTCGAACCCATAACATCTCGAGAAGAGAGTTATTTATACAATAATAAAACTAAAAATATCTTAAAATTGTTTAAGATTTATTCAAGGAAAGGAAAAGATCTTCATGCAAGAAGATAGGGGCAGCTCTTGAACTGCTTCTCACTGTCCCCTTTTTTTTAGGTTGTGTTGGCTTCATTTGTTTGATATTTTTCCATTTATGCTGCTTTGTTGTTTGTATCCTCTTCGCTGGATGTTTTTTTCATTTTGATCTTTCATCTGACTTCTTTAAACTCTGTAACTCTCCTTTGACCCTGCTGAGTAGATTTGACTGTGCATTTCAGGTTTTACTATGTTTTTCAACAGTAAATCTTCATATTGTGTCTTCCAACTTTACACAGGATTTTTCTTTGTAAGCCTGGAATAGAAACCTTTACCTGCAAAACACAGGAATTTATTAAGAAAAACATGGTGCCAGAGGAGGTCGTTCATGGCTTTGTTGAGCTTTAAAGGATATCGGAAGGAGTCTAGGGTATATTGGAAGGTAAACTATGGCTTTAATGGCTGTAGAGGCATTATGGAGGCTGTGCTGTGTAAAACATGCAAAACAGAGCAAAAATGGCTTTTCATGCGTTTAATGGAAAAATAGTTAACCTTTAAACTATCAGGCGAAGGTGAACAGTGGTGGAGCTAAAGAAAGAGTACGGAGGGATTAATTATGATGGGAATGGCTTAATTATAGTTTATATTTTTTATGTTTAAACAAAGGTTTAGTTATGTTTCCGTTTAAATCATAAGAAATGATTTAACAAAGAAATTCTTTGCAAAAACGAATATGGCGGACTTGAAATTTTATAAATGCAGGCGGATAATGGCATCAAGTGTGAGATAATATCGTATATTGCAATCGAAGTTCGACAGGGGTAGGCCCATCGCAAAGGAATGTGATAGGGGCTGGATGCGATATGGCTATGAAATATGATATATATTTGGTCGGGTCCGGATTCCCATCGGTTATCGGAAATCGTAGTGGCGGGAGGTATATACGTCGGATGGGGTTTGTGATGAGGCGGATGCGATGCGGTGGTGAACTGTAATATATATTTGGTCGGGTTCGGATTCTCATCGCGCATCGCATATCGCAATGGCGAAGGATATATGTTATAGCTGGGACTGCGATGAGGGGCGGATGCGATGTGAATATGAATTATATATATATATATATATATATATATATATATATATATATATATATATATATATATATATATATATATATATATATATATATATATATATATATATATATATATATATATATATTAGCCTTAGGTCCAAGTCTATGACATATCACATATTGCAATTGGTGAAAGGTGAATTCATATGAAAAGTTACGATCCGCGAACATTTACAATGCAATGTTTTAATAAAATACATAGTTTTAAAATAAAACTAAGGTTTCGGGTTATTATATTAAAGGAGCTAATATATATGGGAAAGGGAATTTTAGGGGTTTTAATACATTAAGTTAGTATTAATGTGGAATATGAGCGGAAAGGGAAATGCGACTAAGTATAATGCTTTTTAATGAATGATTTGACTTTTCATATAAGCATTTATACGTAGGGTAAAGATATTTTTATGGGTTTTTGTGTAAAAAGGGATTTTTACATGGAATTTTTACTTTTCCTAGGTAAAAAGGGTTTTGACCTTAGGAAAAGGGTTTTTTGTGGAAATGAGTGAATATGAATGTATGAAGGGGAAATTAGTAAATATATGAATGAATAAGGATGAGGGAGGTTAATTAATTGATGTTGTAGACCTTCATTTGCTTTGTGTAATTGGATCATGGACACAAAAAACATGATAAATGTACATTTTGTCCAATCAATAATCAAACTGCTGCAACCTTTCTTTACTTGCCCTTTGCTTATCCTATCATTTTTTCTTCACTTAATGGGTGGATTTAATCTAGCAAACCCTTTTCCTTTCTTCTTATTTAACAAAACAAAACTATCTAAATCTACCCTTATATCAATCCAAGGGCTCAGGTTAAACTGATGAGAACCTTATTATTCTCTACCTAACTACTAATTTGCCAAGATTAAACAATTTTGCCAGATCTTTATTCTCTAACTCTAACATCAAATTTAAATCATGAAGTAGTCAAGGTTAAACTATTTGATTGTCATGGGTTGTGGCATTTAGACAAGCTGCACACAACCATTATTTTGCAGAAAAAGAATAGTGGAATTTAGACTTGCTCACTTTCAGAGTTTATTTGTTTTATTTTCTTTCCAACCTAACATTTTCTTTTTGCCTTGATTTTTTAGAGCATCTACCTAAAATTTTCTTTGATATGGACATCATTATCAAGATTTATTTTTCAACTAACATTTTATTCACTATTGTTATGTCCATATCCTAACTTAACATTTTTCAAATATTCTATCTTATCAAAACCAAAAAATGCTAGAACAGTCATGTCCCTGACCCTTGCACTTTATGCACCATACCTCATCGCGCACCTCTGGGCGAGTTGTCCTGTCTTGTTTCAAACTCTGCATCTCAAGGCACAAGTTTTTCAACAACGTGTGAATCTGCTGAAATCCTAGGTTTGGATCTTCTATCGGGGTCTCGTGCAATCTCATTGCAACCTCCAAGGCCTTCACCTGAGTTGTTAGCCTCTATTGTGACAGTGTTTTCCTTAGATGCGGCATTAATGATGCTACAAACCATTCGCGGTGTTGTTCATCTGTCAATGTCATGTAAGCTTCGTGAATTGTGCACTTTAGCCTATGATCCAACTCCCATGGGGTCTTGCCTAGTAGCATTGTGATTTCCTTGAACCCAATGATCAACTGCACCTCTGAATTTGGCCTGCTAAATTCCTTGTTTAGCGCAGTTTGGATATCCACGATCCCCGCGCTGAGATTGTCATTAGAATGCTTAATGTACCAGGTCAGTGCGTGATCTTGTAGAGCACTGACCAACATTGCCTTCTTTATATTGTCATTCATGACTCCCTGCGCTTATACAACTTTTATCACGAACCAAAACTAGTCCGGATCTTCATCCCTACTCCCTTGAATACTGGAAACTTTATCGCGCTTGCCATATTGACTTGTGGTGGTGGCGGAGGTGGTGTGGGCGAATATGGGGGTGAAGACGGTGAAACTGGCGGTGGTGTGAGTGGGGGTGGTATGTGCAGAATTCTCTGTCTTATCAAATTGATCGCACTTCTTGGTGAGACCATCGCGATCTCTTCTTCATCCCCTCGCGGAGGTGAAATCAAGGGGCTAGTTTCTAGTTCTGCACTACCTTCATTTCTATATATCCTCCCACTTCGTGTAGCCCCAAACATCAATTTATTCACATAACCTGTTTCTAACACAGTAGAATTTTAATCCAAGTGTTCAAATATTTAACGTACTTACCTCGCGACCCTTTGAGGAAGCATCATTTTTCCTTGCTATAGCTAACTGAAGTATCTACTGTGAACTCGTTGATGAAACCTCCTATGATTCAATCAAGCTAATGATCGACAATGCGCATGATCTTATCTTCCGATGCTTCCAATATATGCACCAATTCTGGAGTCCGCACAATAGGTCTGTCAAGCTTACACCTTCCTTGGCTATCTGCTAGATTCACGATCCACTCATATAGTTTAGTAGGGAAAGATGTGAAGAAAATTTTATGGATCTATGTGTATAAGTAGCAGTCTAACCACTCTTCTTTTGATAGTTGCGGATTCCTATTTTCCTATGCCACGAACTTGTGAATCTTCCTGTCCAACCAATCTTCAATTCCTTTCTTTGTCGGATTTGAGTGATACGACATCAAACATCCCTATGCATATCCCAGTCCCGGAAACAGAACCATTTGTTGGTTTTTTGGGGCCTGACCCAGGTTCGAAGTTAATCATCCAAACAAATCCCTATACTACTAGCCCTTTTAGAAATAGTACGCAGAGCACAGTTCGAGGTCTCACCCGAAGTAGTATGGGAGGGTGTTGGAACTAGGTTTCCACACCCTTGAGATGTTTGAGAGGTTCAACTGGTCCAACTCTGTGTCCCAATGTGTAAATCACTTCGTGCACTCCCATGTTCCTTCCACCCTAGTGTACTGCCTTCGCGCAACCCTAACCAGGGGTTGTGGAGGTCTACGCTGCTAGGGTAGCGCTTTGCGCTATTCTGAGAGAAGTTAATTACCTTCGCGTACTTGGATGTATTACGTTATATTTATTTATATAAAGAATTCATATGGGTTTGCGCAACAATTAAATAGTATACTTGCAAATTATACCCATTCATACATTAAAACAGGAAAAGATACACAGAAATATGGTAAACTTATCTTTATTGATTCTTCTAATGATTAAAGACTCGACCTGCCCTGCGCACTCAGTTGTAGGGGTCCACGCACTCAGCTATAGGCTACTAGGCCTTTGCACACTCAGCTACAAAGCCTTCTCCTATTCTACTACCCAAAGACACACTTTACACTTCAACTCAATTACTTAGACTCATCATACTATCATCCTTTGTCATGCTCTTTTACACTTAGAGCCTCGCTCTATTTATACAATCCCATGGTCCACAGACCATGGGTAGGTCTATCAAGCCGACATTACATTACAAAACGAGGGCGGAAAACCCTGTGTCTCTATCATAATTTCGCGCTCCGCGCCCACAATTCATGGAGCTTTTACAAAAGACTTGGTCAAAACTTAGGCTTTAAGCCCCAAAACATGTCTTGGGGGGATTCCATGCCCAACACAAGGTTGAGCACAGTGCAACAGGCAGTCTCAAAATCTACGGAATACATTGATCTCAAGGAAAACGAGCCAACTAAAAATGAGTCAACTGAAAATGAGCCAACTGAAAACCCTGAAAGTTCTCCAAGAGGATCACCACAATCATCACCGAGAGTGTCGCCACCACCTTGCATCTCACCTCTAAGAAGCCCAGTGCATAGTCTGGGTGTTGACCCTGTTCAACAGGAGATTTATGACTACATAGAGTCATTGGAAAGAAAAGAGACAACAACTAAAGAAATAATTCAAATTCCCAGAGAAGGGAGCAATCAGTTCAATGAACCATAAGAACCTTCATCTTCAAACATTTTAAAGCAAGATATTTTTGAGTTGGATACATTGAACATACATCTCAAGAATGAAAATCAAGCATTGAAGGCACAAAGTGAGATCTAGATTGCAAAAAGTGACAATCTCATCCATCATTTAAGTTTGTGTTACAAAAAGAACAAAAACTTGAAGAAGGAAAATAGGAAAATGCAAAGAGAAATTATCAACTTAAAATACAAAATTCTCATGAGAAAACCAAGGATGCCAATAGTTGCCAGAAAGAAGAAGAAAGTGAATCTTGGAGGTGATGATCAGAAGGCACAAGTGACTGACAATGATGAAGTGTATGAGGACATACAAAACCTCCAGCATGGGGGAATGTAGAGTCCAAAGATTGTCTTACCTTGACATCCCTTTTTTCCTATATTTCCTCCCTTTTTCCTATACTTATCACCTAAATAATGCAATAGACACAAGGTTTTGTTAAAGGTAAGAAATTACATGTCTTCTTCTTCATGTTTGTCTATATACCCTATTGTTTTGTTAAAGAATGCATTCGGCTATAGAATTGGTCTGTTTCTACAGCTAATCTAGATTTCTACAGCTGCCTCCATTGTTTGCAAGGTTTAGAAGCTCCAGCTCAGTGAAGAAAGATACAGATGGATAAGGAATGGTCCCCTCGTGGATTCCTTCCTATTCCCTCGAACCAATTCATCAAGATGGTCGTAGGATATCACAGTCAACCCCCAAAGTCAACTACAAGATTGTCACCGGGATAGAATCCGAGTTTCAACGAAATCTTATTGATTTGCTTTCCGAATAGAAAATTGATTGTTTAGCGATATAGTTTGATCGAAATAAATATATTTAGGCTTGAAATTCTCATACTATTATGCCAAAGACTTATTATAAAAACTATGGCCGCACTGTGTTTTGGGGGCACGTTGATTCATGTAATTTTAGAGAACAACTTGTTAAGTTTCGTTTTCAAGTAATGGAATCGGTTTCATGTTTGCAATTTGTTGCATTGATTGGGGATTGTCTATTAATTTGTGGAGGGCCCGTACGACCAGTAACAAGTCTTTAACCGATTGTAATTATATTCTTTCATTACTTGAATACTTTGTTTTGTGTGAAGAAATGCAGTATGATGAGTTCGCCAGTGAATCGTTATATGCATAAGCAATTTCCTTTGATTTATACCTAGTTTAACTCTGCTATTTTATTTTATTTTTATCTAGTATAGTGTGGCTATTTCATTTTCTTTTTATCTAGTGTAGTCCAACTATTTTTTACTTCATAGCGTAGCTACTATTCAGAGTGTCTTGTTTGGATGAAATTGAATAAGTAAAAGAGTGAGAGTCTTCTCCTTAGCAATTGAATTTAGACAGTATTCCTTTACAATTTGATAGAATAGATTTCTCTTGCACTTAGTAAATTAGAGCTGCAGCATAAAAATTCAAGACAAAAATCCAAAACAGTCTAACACAAGTAAAGTCTAGAATCACTCTCATATCATCCATAAACTGATTCAATAGAGAATAACTCCTAAGAAATTAGCTGATAAATTTAGGGATTAAGACACTAATATAATTAACGACACCATCTCCATGCTAATCTTAATTTTAGATCCTAACAAGAACATAACGACATAAGAAATAAATTCTAGCACATATACTGCACATGTACTTCATCCTTATACCTACCCTAGTTGATAATTTATGATTGACAATTTAAAGACATTAAATTGGCTAAACAAGTATGCATATGTATTTGTTTATTTATTATCAATAAAGCAAGTTTTCTTTTCATCTACAAAAGTAGTCAAGGGAACCCCCAATCCGTGATTCACTAGACCTCCTTGGTCAAGAAGAACAACACTAAATTCACATTCAGTGATTTTGTGGATCAATTTTTTCATATGGTAGCTAGTTTGCTAAAAAGTGATGCAAAACCAAGAATACATCTAGAGATAAATAGAATTTTTCCCCTAAGTGACCAGACCAACAAAAGAGACTGGTATTAAAACCATAGTTATACAGAGATTAGGATATATGGGTTTTAATTGCCCCCTTATAAACCCCCCAAGTTTGTGCCAATTCGCATTTTCGCCTTAGAATTTATTAGGAAAATGATCAACATGGACCAACTACACTTCTTGGCAGCCAAGAAGAAATCGCAATTAAAAATAAATAAATAAAACAAAATATGTCCCTTCACATGCAATGCAAGGTCAGCACGACAAGAAGTAGATTCCATTTTGAAGTAGATGAACTTCAAGCACAATTTTACATGGTCCTATGACCCTTTTGGTATAATTTCTAAATTGAGGGTAGAATAGAGGTATGCTCCTTATGTCCATACCTCCATACTAGAGATAGAGAAATTCATGAGCCATGAAGAATGGCAGGAGAATACATTATAGGAGGTCGAAGAACAGGTGTTTTCAACTTCACGGACACTAGTACCACAGGAAGAGTTTGAAAAAATACCAAGGGAAACCATTCCCTCTTCAGTGATAGATATTTCAACAAAGGATTTCATAGTGTACAATAAGAGGCAGAAGATCATGGATGTAGTAGAGACACAACAACATAGTACAAAACAAGAACAACCTATTATATTAACAGGCTCAGGTATACTTTCAGTGTTAAGTAGAGAGGAGACCATTATTGTATCTTCGATGACCTTAATAACAATAGATACACATGTTTCATCACCAACAAGAGAGATGGAATAGAGAAACAAATATCAGAGTATTTTTTCCACATACAAAGAAATTAAATCAAAGAATCAAGCACTCAAGTCTACTACATTTTCATATTTTTGGAAGAAAGCAGCCACCACCCAGCATAGGCTTCTTTCGGCCTTTTGAAACTAAGAAGATAAGAATGCAAGTTGTTTTCCTGGAGCCCAAAGTTTCTTATCCTTGATCAGTGGATGACTACAAGAAATCGATTTTCTCTTTCGATACAGATATGATCCATCCTATAGACCAAATGGATTTCCATAAGCAGTCTGGTGAGATGCTTTACAACACTATCACAAATTCAGCTATGGATGCAACTAAGCTCCAAGTCTCTATAAACAACATTCAGCACAATTAAAATTGGAAAGGATTTCTTCTCTGTAAAAATACACATAGATAAAGTCTTTGGAAGATCTGATCATTAAATTGGGATATGATCCCAACAATATAGCAGTAGCTAAGGAGATTATAAAGAATAAAAATGCAGACATAACAGCATGGAGAAAATAGCTTAAGCTCCCCTCCACTGAAGATCCACATACTAAGGATTATGGAGAATAGGAAAAGGAAAAAGAGAATCTGTTCAAAATTATTATTGAACTGAATAATCAAAATGCTAACATGGAGAAAGAAATGGAAATACTCCTAAAAGAAAAATAACAACAAGCAGTTTTAGTGCAGGCCATTCCTTTGGTTGTGACTCTAATGACAGGTACATCGACAGTAAAGGCATCAACATCGGCAACAACTTCCGCATCAGTTACAACAGCAAAAGGACAGTCCAACAATAAACCATTAGACTTAGCCAAAGAAATGGAAAACATGTCCATTAAATACCAAGAGATTGAGAAGTTCACTACAAAATTGAAAAATTTGCAAGAACAAAAATTAAAGTGGATATTTTCTATCTGGAAGGGTTACAGAAAACACACAGGCTCACACAAAGGATATAATATCTAGAAAACCAATCCATTATGGCTAACACCATGGCACAAGCTAAAGAGAACATCTAGCTAGCGATAAATGAGGCCATCACAAAGATATGGCCATTCATTGAGATCATCATTGAGCAAGATGAATTGATGCAAAAATCAAAGAGACTCTTAACAGATGTGAAAAGGGACCTTGGCACCAAACCTAGTGATGCCACTACTTTGATAAGGTTTTTAAATTCAAAATCTAGAGAAGAATTGGAAGATCTAGATACACCATCATGGAAGTGAGAAAGGTTCTCACTAAGAGAAACTTGATGTTGCAATTAGAGAGAAAATGCAACGGTTTGGGCACCATCATACAGAGGTTTCATAAGAAATTTAATATATTAGATCATTAGGTCTACCTAGTCTAGAATCAATGGGAGATACATTGGTCAAGCTTGAATATTATCAACAAAAATTGTACTCCATTGGTAGAGACAAGTGAAAAATTGCTAAGGTTATGGGTACAATCACAGGAAAAGCATTCATGGAAGGCCTTAGTTACGACCTACTAATTAAACATGAAATCACTCATTTGCTTCTTGGAAAGCCTACCTTCGAGAAATACACAAAGGTTGATGAGACATATTGAAAGTTAATTAAGTTTAAACTTCTAGATGAAGATAAATGGATAAAATGGTGTGAGTTACTAGAGTAAATAGTCATCGAGCCTTGAGAAGAAAATCAATAGCAAAGCCTCTATTTTTCAAATCCAGTCATCACCAACAACCCAGGAAATAATGCCAGTAGGTTTAGTAGTTTCAGATTTCTTAGATTTAGGTTATGTTTTTGTAATAAGTTTGAGATATTTTTGCAAGCAATTCTAGATATTTTCCGAAGAAGATATTTTGTAATAATTTTTATAAATACTTCAGAATTCGAAGTATCAGTGTTGGGATTTGTACTGAGAAATACTACCATTTACTGTAAAGCTAATAATTGAGATTAAGTGACCATTTGTATCAATACAAGAAAGTTGTTCTAGGATTCATGTGTCATATCTATTGGTGAAGTGCTTCTTACTGTAATTTTGTTACTTCTATTTTTTCATATCTGTTTCTTTCCTCTATTGTTTTAAAGAAAATTAAGTTTAGAATCTGTTTCATAACACTCTATTCTTGCTTAAAACAATATAATTTTTTTCCACTGAAGTTTAAATGTAGAATTCAGGTAACAATTCTCTATATTTAAAGTGAATGTTAATTTGTTCCTCCTTCTCCATTTCACAAACAAAAAGGATCTAGTAGTATGCCTAACTTGACATGTTTCACTTAAGCTTGATTATTTCTGTAGGTGATCATTTTAAACCCTTCTGACTCCATTGCCTAATGGCCTTCCTTTGTTGTTCCAACCAAACCAATTCAAAAACCAAACTCTAAACTTTCACAACTAGCCTAAAATTCTAAAATCAACAAAGTTAAATCTGAAAGAGAGATCCCTCTTTAAAGTTGGCAGGGCTAGATCCTAGTTTCCAAAGTGGTTCTGTGGTTACCTTTGCAATTTCTTTCACAACCTTAAGAAATTATGGAGTTATAACGCCCACTTCTTGGGTACATTTCCCACAAAACCACATTCTATCGGTCAAATCAATACAAACCCAATACTTCAGGGGTTGTGGGAGTAACTCCCAAGCTAAAAATTTCAACACTCCCTCTTAGTAAGGGAGGTACTTCCACCTCTCAGAAGTAACTCTTCAACAACACTAGCTCAATCTTTGGCATCCACCACTCAGGCATACCTTGTATATTGAACCATAGTATCCTTAGTAGTGTCCCTACCACTAGAAGTTTCTCACTTCTTCTTCTCCTGAAATGCCTTAAAGGCATTCCATAGTTCCTTCTTGCCAGTAGAAGTCTCCTTACTCCCCATTGACGATGCATGTTTTTTAGGTTGCATACTATTCATCTGAACCTGCAAACTCTCGGTCAAACTGGACTCCATCTGAGTCTCTAGAACCTACTTCTTCCCTTCATCTATAGACTTTCTCGTCAACCTATATAGACCATGCTCCGTACCTCTAATTGAATCTCTAGCAGAGTTAGAGCCTCTCGGCCTGAGTTTTGCTTTCCCATCCTAGAATATCACCTCAAACCCCTTCGCCTTGATCACTAAGACAGACAACATGTTTTACTTGAGCTTCAGTACTCATAGTATATCTTGAACTTGTAACTTCCCATTTGAATCCGTCATGAATGGAACAACACCTAACCTTTTGACAACTTTCTGACTCTTGTCACAAACTTCCTTGTGCAACTTCAAGTCCCATTGAGCTAGAGTCTCAAAAAATTCACACAAACTTGTTATATGCTTTAGTGCTCCATTATCCATGTACCATGTAAGCTCATCAATAGAACCTTAAAAGAAATAAGAAACCAAAGAAAAGCCCTCCTCCAACCTTCTCGAGAAGTCATCCAGCTCACTTGAAGATGTAGCATCCCTAACTATCTCCTTCCTCTTCTCATTATCTCCCTTCTTCTTATATGGAAACTTTCTCGCATAACAACCATACTCACCACATGTGTAACACTTCAGCTTGCTCAAGTCCTTCCTTTTTTACCCTTCATATTTCCTTCAAGAGTCGTGTTATCTTTACCAGACTTCTTATTCTTGTGAAGATCCTTGTCCCACAGTTCTTCTTGGATGAAATCATACCATAACCTATTCCAATCCGGGAACTTATCTCGAAAGATAATCACTTTGATAAATGGCTCCCATTCCTCGAAAAATCCCTTCAAAGTAGTACTCACTAGTTCTGACTTTGGAAGGTTATATCCAATGGAAATTAGCTCATCTTGAACTTAAGACGGTCTCGCCAGATATGAAGCCACACTTTTTCCATCCAACATCTTCATGCTCTTCAAATTCTCTCTCAATACCAGTGCATGATTCTTGTTCTTATTCTAGAACAAGTCTTGAAGAGCCTTCCACATCTCTTGTGTGGTGTTCTTCCCAGTTAGATGAGGTATCAAGTGATCTTTGACACCATTGAGGATGATGATCTTATCCTTCACATCCAAGTCTTCATATGCCTCTAACTCCTTAGGGTTGGTTGGATTTTGAATATCCTTGTTAGAAAACTCCCATTTCTTGTTCATCAACAAGACAAGCTTTATCCTTTCCTTCCATGGACTATAGTTGGACAAGCCATTCAATCTATCATCATACCTAAGACTCATGACCAACTTCCCCATGCTTTTAGTCCTTGAAAAACAAGGAAAACAACTCCCTCTTGCTTTGTATGTTGTGCACACTCTGATTCAACTATCCCTTCAAATTAGCTCTGATACCATGTTGATTTTTCCTTGGCAATTCAGAATCAAGTCTATGTCTAAAACATGATCACAAACACACTAAAATTCCACAACACCAATCACTTTGCACAATGAAAAATTTACAACATTGAATTTAATGAAGTACAAAAGAATATACATGACCCAAAACTTACTTGTATTAAAGCTTTAATACAACAAAACATAGGGTTCCCTTACCAAGGATCGTGGCCCTTACAATTAGCCCTGATATAAGGAAAACTAGGGCTAGATGTCAACAACACTTAAAAATCAATCTTCCCAAGAACAAGAACAACTTGATTTACTTGTTGAAGAAGTGATTACACCAACCCTTTTTAGTCCACTTGTCTTGAAAGCCTAGTAGGTCCTTTTCCACCTATAGACGCAGAGAATATTGTTGCTCCAATACCTCTATCTCAGCTACTAAAAAGGTCCTCTATTAATTCATAATTTCTTGCATATATTAGCTCATAAATATGTCTTCTATCAATGACAAATCTCTACCAAGGCCACTGAACATAGGCCCAATCAAATCATCCCTCTAACAGTGGAATTTATCCTCCAATATAACTAAATTAGGGTCTTCAATGAAAATTCCTCATAATAATAACTCAATAGCTCATGAGTCACTATACTTAGGCACCCAAAACATTGTCCTAACGCCTCTTTTAGGAAAATCTTCTATGCACATATACAACAACAATAATCTACACAAAAAATGATCCCAATACTTCCTTGGCTACCGCTACTCAGATATGAAGGAAACTTGACCCTATGCACCGATACGATTGAGGTATCTTGGCCTAATTTTTAGACCTATGCAACCACCTCAGACTACAACCACCACATCTCTATGCTCTTGTGGTCACCTTGTTGGCATTATGATGCATGTGTTGTACTTGATGGCAACCCACTTGTAGCAGAACAAGTATATCATAACTAGATGAATCTACAGGAGAGATCAGAGGTGACAAAATGATGGAACAGAATAATGGTCAAAGGTTTGATATAGGGATATTGTTAGTGTGTGTTGTCCTTGATCAAAGTTGTTCTTTCTTGAATGAACTAATTGATAAAAGTAGAAACAGGACGTGACAGAATGCATGGTAATTTTGTTTACAGATCTGACAAAATACAGGGAATTTCAAAGGAATCAGTTCAGAAGTAATGTACAATGAAAACTCACCTTATAACAGGTCTATTTAGAGGTAATAGAGTAATGGTATAGAAGAACAGGAACAAAGGACTACAGATCAGAATCAAGCAATTGAGGAAAAATAATTTTTTCAGGTATGTTAAGTTGTATACGCGGGTTCACCTAGTCCAAGCAGTGTATACAAGCAGGTTCACAGAGTGTAAATGTATGCATGCACTTTCATGGCAGGAAAAGCACATATGGGATGGAAAATTATGGTTAAAAGAATACTAAGGGTCAATACCATGGTATTAGCCCACAATATTGAGTGGAATAGCGGTTACTTGATCCCATCTAAGAATACCACAGGTTCTAAGTGTTGTTTTGTTTTGAGGCATTGAGAAAGGCTAAAACTATATAAGGAGGATAAGATCAAAGGGCTAAGTACATAAGTAATGAATATCTGATGCTTTTCTTGATCTGGATTAAGTATGCACCTGATTGTTTGATAATGGATGAGATCTAATGATGGATCAGGATCATAAGAACTTAAATGACTTATCATTATGTGGTCTAATAATGGATAGGCTAGATCTGAATGCTAAGGCATGTTTTATCCTTTATATGTTATGATCTAGGTATGTATGAAGTCTGGAATAGCTGTGAAATTATAAGCTATTATTTTCAAAACTATGCTATGGTTCACCTTGGTGAAGGCGCATATACACATTGGTTCGGCTCTTCCAAGTAGCGTATGTGATGAGTGCTAGCATTACAGCAAGGATACTGCAACTCCTGGGCTACCAGATTTACCTATCAACCTGGGGTTCATACAAACTTGGAGGTGACAGTGCCGTATGCACAAGTAAAAGTGATGGTTTTTCTTGTTGTCATTGTTCAGCTGGCGAGAGACCACTAGGTTCCAAGCCAAACTCCTATAGAGTCAGAAGAAGCTTGATTCTTTGATGGAAGAAGGGAAAATCTACTCTAAGAGAGTTACTCTATTGCAGTAATGGAAAAAGTCAACATGTAATGCTAAACCACACCATACCCTAATTAACCATTTAAGAAGCTATGCTAAGAAGAATTGCTAAATCAACACTAAAGAAATGATATTATCTAAGTTGCAGAAGTAAAAAGCATCAAACAAGACTAATGTGAAAAGAAAGAAACTAAACTAAATTTGTTTTCACTTTTTTGGTTTTTTTAGGAAAAATCAAGTATGTAAACTAATTGTTATTACGGATGTGACAGGTGGATGGAATGTGCTTGAGGATGGCTAGAAGGTTTATAAAGTGGTTGGATGGTGTGGATGGGTCCTAGGAGGCTTTTTGTGACTTCCTAGAGGTTTCACATCAATTCAGCCTCAAAATAGTTTGTTTCAGGAAAACCTACAGGATGTACTAGAAACCTACAGGACGAGCATGTAGGAATTACATGAAACCTACAAGATACAACCGAGAGATAATTGTGAGGTGTTGGGAAGCTTGGAAAAGGCGTGTGATGGGTGGAATGGAGTGTTAGAAGGTCTAGGAGCACTCAAGAGTCAATATCCAAGATAAGAGATGGCTAGATTCGCTCAATGTGTTTAGGAGAATTTCAATGAAAAGTGATGAAAAACTAGTGAGGGTGATGGTGAAACAAGGGATGGATAAGGTGGATGAGGTGGAAGGTGGCTGTTGGTTATGAAGTCTTGGTCTCCTCCTGAAGCACCTGCTCTGCATAAAATATGTGTGTCTTCAAAAAACTATGCAACAAGATACATTTTCATAAACTAGAGAAGCATGAATTAATTTCCTATATTATGCATGAAGAAAGTTGCTGAAATGGAGATGGAAAAAGACGACAATGAAATTTTCCTTGCAACATTACCCAAATACTGAATTAAAGACAACAAACTCCCAATCTCATAAAAGAACTAGAAATTTGTGTTTTTGGGGCTGCTAAAGGGTCCCTTCCTCAAGTCGTGGTCCCAGAGGGAGGAAGTGAGGCCGAGACACTTGCTGACAACCTTGTGGTAATCCTTTTTCTCCTTGCTAGCTTGCTACTTGAAAGAATGTACAAATGGAAGAAAACTATCACACATTCAATCTAATCTATACTACTTGTAATTGAAATGCATCTAATAAGCAAACTAACAACTAAGCTATGAATCTACACTAAGCATACATGTACAATAAAGAGGAGCCTTGGATGCTAGGGTTGAGCCCTAACCCAAGAGCTTCAGCTCTCTGAGTTAACTCAGTGCTGGCCCAAAACAATACTCATTCTTATTACCAAAACAACAAATTACATCAAAAAACTATCACAAGTCTTGCAGCTCGAAAATAGAGTAGAGTTTTACAATAAAAATCTGAATCCTACTGAGCTCAGAGGCCTCTCTACTTATACATCTACATTCTCCAACGACTTACTTAAAATTAGGGAGGCTCGACTCCCAAACTCAAGATAAACTAGTGCTTTGTCTCTCACTTGCTTGGCGGCCTTCTAGTCCTCATGATTTTGCTGTTTGCACTCCAAGCTGATGGACAAATATTCGAATGGAGGGGTAGTAAATGAGGAGTATTTACTTCCTATAATCCCTCTCCCTTGTCCCATTCGAGTTTTTACCTTGGTCTTTGCCAAAATTCCTTACTTTTCTCCTTTAATTCTGCATTAAATGCACATTAGACCACAAAGCAAAATATCCAACTCTAACTCATCTCATAAACAAAATATAATCAAAAGCATGCAATAAGTTATGAGAATAGTTGGTTTGACTAAGCTAGGATGTGAATTAAGGCCCATATAATTACCCAACGATGAGGCTTATCATCACGCCTTACTGAAAGTGTTGCTCATCCTTTGAGCAACTTAGTCAATATCCATATCCTTCATGGCTCTAGTAGACTCTCTGACATCCCATGCCTCTGTTGTGGTCTCCTCTTCTTGTTCATAGAAGCCTGATTTCTTTTCTACCTCTTCCCACTGCCTCTTTTCTTCTTCTTCTTTTCTCCTTTCTAGCATCCCTAAGATTAGTGGTGGACTAAGTTTTAGGCCTATCCAATTGACCTTCAACCTTTGCTTAGATTGTTTATACATAGGTGTCCTGTTGAGTGCCTCTCTCAACCCTTGAGGGGAGTGATATTCTCTTGTCTTTAAGTTGTATGGTAGTGTGTTCCATATCCTAAGGAAAGCTTGTATACTATCATTTCCTAGTAGCCTAAACATGTCCTCAAAATGCGAAATTGCTTGCTCTTGGGCAGCAAGATATTTAGGTGCCAGCGGAGGATCATTTCCAATCAAATTATGGGTACTGATGAGGGACATGGGATTTGATTGTTTAGATCTAATAAAAATAGGTTCAGTTTTCTCTCTTGCCAATATCCTTTTCATTTTTGTAGCTCTTGATTCCTCATAGTCCATCCATGATGCCAAAGCCATTAATTGTAGATCTCCTAGCTTGGCATTAGGGTCCCATACATTCATGTATGTGAGGCCATGTTGTGCAAATAGAACTCAGCCATTTTGGCCCTATCCTCTAGTGTACTTTGATCACAAATATCAATAAACTGCATGTAGTTCTAAAATGGCATGGTTCCCCTCTATGCTAGTGTCTTAATCTGAAACTGCAACCATTGTTCTTTGAGGTAGAGAGCATAGGATTTAGCTGGCATCCTACACTGGATTTCCTCCAAGGAGAGGCTGGCCATACATGCTAATTGGTTCTCTATCTCCTACAGTTGTCCCCTCAACCATGCATTTTATGTCTATAGTTGATTTCTCATTATAGCTTCTCCATCTCTTAAGCCACTTAGCTCTCTACCAATTTCTTTGAGTTTCTCTTCCATGTTCTCAATGTCTTCCACCCCCTTTGACTTGGTGATCTGCATCCATCAGTGAGTTCTAGCCCTCTCCTTCTCAAGCTCGAAGAATAGTGAGATGGCAAATTTTTGAGGTATGTGTTGAGGGACTAAGTCCCTTAGGGCTTTGGGTCAACACACTAGTAGAGTAAGGGTTATATACAGTGAAAGTCAAGCATTCCACACAGACATGATACTTGAACAAGCAAACTATCCAAAGAGATGTGTACTTGGGGGTCCTTCGTTCAAGTAGATCCAGCTAGGGTCCAAACCCTCTTGGAGTTCCTCTCGATCCTTGAACCTACAAAATAGCCAATTCAAAGAAGCATAACAATATATGGACAAAGTATCATATAGAAATCAACTTTACAACATATTGAAAGATGGTTAATTATACATTGAAACAATTATTCATATGTAAACCATAACAATAACATCATATGCATAAAGAAGATTGATTTCGGGAACAAGACAAATGTTTCTTTATTGCAGATAACTAAAACAAAGCAAGGAAGGATATCACCTGAATCTTCCTCTTGCTGGCTCCAAGCAGAATCGTCCTCCGGGTCCGTCCAATCCCAAGTCTTCAAAAGGCTCCTTCCATGACTCACACAAGGATATCTCAACTAGTGAAATGACATCAAAACTCAAGGAAACAAGGGTTTCCTGTAGTGGGGGAAGTGCTAGAAGTACAGGGATCTTCAAACTTGATCAGGGATAATCTCAGCAGAGTAATTCTCTCTCTCTTCTAATTCTCTCTCTCTTCTCCTCTTTAAGGCATTCCCATTGAAGCCTTTTTATACTTCTCCCAAAGTTACTAGGTTTTTAGATTGGAATTCGTTGGGAATAGTTGGGGCCATGGGCACTAATAGGTAATAAATAGGAAAAACCTGTGATCTCCGCCTAAAATTAAGGAGATTTAATTTTTTTAAGTGTTTTAAGACATATACATGGGTTGGGTATACACTGACCCGCGTACACATGCATTTAGCTCAGGGAAATATCGTGTACAAGGAATAAAACATTGCTTTTTAAGTACTTGGAACAAGTCT
This sequence comes from Pinus tabuliformis, assembly GCA_031772625.1. NCBI lineage: Eukaryota > Viridiplantae > Streptophyta > Pinopsida > Pinales > Pinaceae > Pinus > Pinus tabuliformis. The sequence continues at coordinate 140,669,098 of CM062818.1, forward strand.
GGAAGGAGGGGTTTCCTTAGGCCATAAATGTAGCATCACAAATATCAAGGGTGAGATTTGTAGCTATAATAGATGCCCCCTAATATATGAGGTCAGAAGGGGTACATGATGGCCGAAATGTATTAAGTACATTGAAAGGAAACCTGTCAAACACTGAGAAGGACTTCACCAGATTTCAGCTTGCCAAGCCACAAAAGGAAATTAGAAAGAAACACTATCTAAGGCAGGCATACCCATGCTTAGAGAAATTAAAGCATGTCCGCATATCAAGCACAAGTGGATCCACTAAGTATATAAGTATAGGAGACTGGAAATACATAATGAATCATCTGATCACGATCGAACAAGTACATGTCTGAATATCACATATAAGAAGATCAATGAAGCTGAAAGATGAAGTTGATCACTGATGTCAAAAACTAATCCCAATAGTACCAAATGAACATGATGGAATAAGATGATACTACACTGCAAACTCGGGTGTCAGCATATAAAATTTTGCCATGAATGACTGCAACATATAAGGTGGAATGGTATCAACTGGCAGCAATAGGAGCAACTCTCATGTGAACCAATGAATGTTGATGCAACCCAAGGTCTTCACCAACCACCGTGGTACATTTCTACACAATGGGAATGAATGAGCAGAAGTTGACCATGTGAGAAATAGTTTGATTACCAGTCATTGATGTATACCGTTAACAAATGCAAGACTACTCACCAATAATTATAATGAGAGTCAAGGTACCCCAGTACAATCTAACAAGTGTGAATAAATGATCTAAATTCGAACACCTGGAAGAATCTATCGATCAAGAGACAATGATGGTTTCCCACTGTCGATAGTGAAGGATCTACCACTAATGACTGCAAACCCTAAGGTACTGCCAAATGGACTCTAGACCTTTGCCCCAGAGCAATGAGTCGTAGTCAATGGGGAAATATCCTCTAGAAGGAAGGCATTAAGGAATCCTTCATCAGTTTAGCACGAGTGTAACCTGCAGGCGAATAATGTGGAAGGAATCAGATGAAAAAAATGTAGTAACCCAACCAAAGCACGTTTCCAACATACACAAAATGTAGCTAGCGCATGATAGAAACCCTCTGAACCAACCAATAATGAAAGCTGACACAGAGGTGAGGTATCCACCAATAGGGTCAAATGGAAACCAAGGTACTGCACAAATCCCAATGTGCGATAATGTAAGCTAACATCGAACACAAGGGAAACCACTCAATTAAAGACCCATGATACTGATCGATGCTGACACAAGGTGACCTATCAATAATGAAAATAGGTCCATGGTGTGGCTCTAGGTCTGTCCTCAGAGCAAGGTGTCATCTTCGATAAGGACAAGACCCGCCAGCAAGAAGTCAATGGGACCTTCTCAAATCGGCACGAGTAAAGGACCAATATAACTGATGTGATACGAAATAATGTACTGACAACCAGGAATGGCCAATTGAAAAATGAGTCATGAGACACCGCAGAGAGGCCGACTCAGGCTTACTTCCCTTGAACAAAAGCACGACTCAAATGATGACTTTGTGGCAGCATATGATAACTTTGTATAAGCTCGTCACGTAGGAGGCATGAACGAACTCTCCATATGATTGGAAGAGATAACCAATCGGAGGAGGACTGACTCAATAACAAGGTTAAGGCATACCTAAGTCAAGCTAAATCCCACCCAAACAGAGGAGACACTTTGTTTGAGTGCTTTGTTCAAGGGCGACACGACTCTAGCTGCCAACAATAAATGGAAATATTGTCTCGTTCCCGCTCTTTTTGGAATATATAATTTTTTTGTCTTTTTCATTAAGCTTGAAAAAGAATAAAAGAATGCTATAATATAGTGGAAAGAATGAGTGTCGGTGAAGTAGATGATCTAGTTCCTGGGATTGGAACAATCCTATGCTCAATGCAGGGAGGCGAAAACTGGTCAAAGACACTCAAAGGTATGTTCCTTCCATGGGTCATAGTGTGTCAAGTTGCAGAAGTTAAGGGATTGCAAGTTTGATTTTGCAAATGACTTGGTCAAAAGTTGGCTTAAACACGAGTCCAAGTGAAGCCGGCTAAAGGCCAAAAGGTGCAAATAGTCAATATGCAATGCAGTAGTACAACTCAACATGAAGGAGCCTCTAGGGTATAAGGCCAGAACGAAGCGAAGAAGCAAAGAGGAATGAGTCTTCAGCGCATAAGTCATGGCGGGACTAAAGAGGACTCCCGAGCCTACTCAAATGAAGCAGCATGGGCAACAAATGTCAGTGAGGTGCTAACTACGATGCCCATGAAACGGATGACTCTACCATCATGTCAAGGTTTAAAAAGTCAGAGAGTGAAGTTGGTTTACTGACGATGACACTATGGGATCGACCCTATGGCAAGTATATCAGCAGATGGGGGCTAGTTATGCAAAATGCAATGAAATAATGGCTTCCCTAACCTATATGCCAGTAAGTAAACGATACCTACCATGACGGGTCAACAGTCATGGAACTGAATTGAAATCTTCAAAGAAGCGTCCAAAAAGTCCTGAAAACCAACCTATTCTCAACAATTCAAGCTCCCGAGTTAAAATATACATGAGATTTTGAAAAAAAAAATGACATTTTCAAAGTCTATAAAATAACCTTTTGACTCACCATTGTTACCATTTGAGTTGAGAGCACAAGGAGTGGAGAAAAAGAAGCAAGCTTGCCCCTCGCCGAATCTGACATTCAAATCTTCTCAAAATCATCAGGTAAACCCCAAACTTGGCTTGCATCAATTTGTGATTGTTTTTAAGAATTTTAATTAAGGTTTCACCGTTGAACTTATGTTAAGAAAATTTGTCGCGACATATACACGGGTTGGATATATGCAACCTGCGTATACGCAGGCCCTAGACGTGACTAAGTATAAAACAGACCCACGTATATGCAATTTTAATTTCGAAACAAAAAACTGACAGTCCAAACTTGTTTTTTTCTCAGGATGACAATCACCTGGAGGGAAAGGGAGCAGGCCACTGTTGATGATAAGGTTATGAATGAACAACAGGCCTTAGATGCATTGAGGGGATGTGGTTTGTTAAAATTCTTCAAAATGCCGAACATGAAGGCAAATACTCACTTGCTCGAAATGATCATTCACTACTAGACAGGTCGAGGCTATGAACAAAACCCTTAAGACGATCCTGCAAAGGAAGATCAACAAAAACCAGTCCAATTAGCATCTTATGTTGTATCCGGCTCTTTGGGCATACCGAACCTTGGTAAAGACTGCCACAGGTTTTACACCCTTTCAGTTAGTTTACGGATCGGAATCTATTTTTCCCAACGGAGCCGCCAATTCTGTTGAGAGACTAAGTCCCCTAGGGCTTTAGATCAACACCCTAACAGAGTGAGGGGTTATCTACAATGAAAGACAAGTATTCCACATAGACGTGATACTTAAACAAGAAAACTATGCAAAGAGATGTGTACCTAGGGGTCCTTCATTCGAGTAGATCCAGCTAGGGTCCAAACCCTCTTGGAGTTCCTCTCTATCATTGAACCTACAAAACAACCAATTCAAAGAAGCATAGCAATATATGGACAAAGTATCATATAGAAATCAACTTTACAACATATTGAAAGATGGTTAATTATACATTGAAACAATTATTCATATGCAAACCATAACAATAACATCATATGCATAAAGAAGATTTATTCCGGGAACAAGAAAAATGTTTCTTTATTGCAGATAACTAAAACAAAGCAAGGAAGGATATCCCTTGAATATTCCTCTTGCTGGCTCCAAGCAGAACCGTCCTCTGGGTCCGTCCAATCCCATTTCTTCAAAAGGATCCTTCCATGACTCACACAAGGTTATCTCAACTAGTGAAATGACATCAAAACTCAAGGAAACAAGGGTTTCCTATAGTGTGGGAAGTGCTAGAAGCACAGGGATCTTTAGAGTTGATCAAGGATAATCTCAGCAGAGTAATTCTCTCTCTTTTCTCCTCTTTAAGACCTTCCCATTGAAGCCTTTTTCTTCTTCTCCTAAAGTAGTTTTTTAGTTGTGAATTCGTTGGGAATAGTTGGGGCCACGGGCACTAATAGGTAATCAACAGGTTGATCTCCACCCGAAATTAAGGAGATTTAATTTTTTTAAGTGTTTTAAGACATATACATGGGTTAGGTATACACTGAACCACGTACACACTTGTTTAGCTCAAGGAAATATCACGTACAGGGAATAAAACACTATTTTTAAGTATTTGGACCAATTCTAGAAGGAGGGGTTGCCCTAGGCCATAAATGTAGCATCACAAGTATCAAGGGTGAGATTTGGAGCTTTAACAGTATGACCCTACCTCCTTCAATAAACCAGTACAGGAGTCCAGGTTAGGTTAGGGGCTAGGTTCTTTTGTCTCTGGGTCCTCCTCTTTAGCTTCTTGCTGCTCCCTTACCTTCCTTTCCAATTTATGTGCCTCCTGTAGATTCAACAAAGTATCCTGTAGGACTGTTTTTTCTTCCTGTAGATTTTGCTATGGATCCTGTAGGATTGACTTACCCTTTGAGGAAGTTAATCTAGTAGTAGGCCTCCTCATATACGTGATAGGAGACTTATGGGAGGACATTTTTTCTTTTTGTGTAGGGGAATATTCAATCTCAACAGGAATTTTGGTTAATGTTTGTGGCTTCCCCTGTCTTATTCTTGTGCTATTTCTTGTCCTAAAATATAATGGGGTCTTGTTAGGCCCCTATACTACTAGTGTAACCCCTTATTATTATTAGTACAACCCACTTATTATATTGATGTACCCACGTAGTACCCATATTGTTACTATTGTACCCCATAGAAGCCTGCTATTGTTATTATTGTGCCCTCACATTATTATTGTTATGTCGGCTTTGATTATGTTATGACCCCTTAGACTCCTATATATAGAAAGGAGGTCTTTTCATTTGTATCATCGAAGAATTTTTCATTTATGTAATGTAAAGGAGGTTGCCACCTCGAAGAGGCGGAATTTTAAGGCGTTGATCTATCTTTTCTATCTTTTTCTTGAGCTGGTTTCATAACATTTGGTATCAGAGCTTGGGATTTTAGGATTTCGCTGCTCCAAACAGGTCATCGTGGAATTTTCGCTATATCCTTTTTTCTGTGATGTTTCAGGAGCTAAAAAAAAAAAACCCAATTTAGAATAAATCGCGCTAAATCTTGGATCCAAATTTTAGAGCTTTTCTTGCTATATTTACGGAGATATGATCTGAGAAAGTTGGTCTTTTTGCAGACTCCTGAATTACATTCCAAACAAGTGAACTGGGAAAAATCGTCATAACTTTCACTATGAGCATCAGATTGAAATTTCGTAAGAATTTATAGAAAGAGGACAGACTATAGTTTGTTCTATATATTTTTCAGAGCAAAAGGTTGAAACAGTGACTCGTGGCACGTCATACAAGTTCGCTCTACTGAACTAGTCTATAATCAGGTCACTGTGGGAGAATTCACATAACTCATTCTTTGAGAATCCAATTTGGATCAAATTTGTGGCATTGGAAAGAGGACGTAGAGGGCTACTATAGATTGCAATTTCAGGACTTAAAGATCCAAAAGTACAGAGTTACAAGTCGTTTCAAGATCAAGCTCCTAAAATCAAGAAAAAGCAAGATGAGGAAGTTTGATGGCAAGGATCTGATAAATTGGATACTTCAGATGGAGCAATATTTTTGTCTACATGGTGTACCACTATTATAAAAGGTATGTACTGCATCTTCATATTTAGAACCGGATCAATTTTTATGGTATGAAGGGCTTTGTTCTCATAAACAACTTGTTACGTGGTCAATTTTCACGGAGGAAATGATAGCACATTATGAGGATACAAAGAGCAACACCAAAACAATTGGAAAGAGTAAAAGGGCTTTGTGACATAGTGGAAAGAAAAATTATGGAAACCAGGAAGCATACCCCTCACAACTATAAAGATGGAAGTGTTGTTTCTCCTAGCCTGCCACAACCTACAAGGGTTACACCATAGCAATTGGAAGAAAAAAGAGAAAAAGGGCTTTGTTACAATTGTGATAGCAAATGCACTAAAGGTCATAAGTGTGCCGAGAAGAAATTATTTTACATAGAATATGAAGAGGAGGAAGAAAAGGATCAAGAAACATCAAAAGAAGAGGATATACACCAGGACCCCACCCCAGAGAAAGAAGAAATGAATCAGACCATATCTTGTAAAGCATTGGCAAGAATTACCACTCCTCAAACTCTCAAGAAAGGACATATCAAGAAGAAAAAGGTGCAAGAAGTGAAAGATCACATCGAGAAAGAAGAAATGAATCTGACCATATCTTGTAAAGGATTGGAAGAAATTACCACTCCTCAAACTCTAGAGATAGAAGGACATATCAAGAAGAAAAAGGTTCAAGCAGTGAAAGATCACATCGAGCATCAACAACAAGTTCTCCAACTTTTAAAGGATAACACCACTTTGGTGCAAAATCAAATGAAACAACAGGTAGATCAACATCGTAGTGAAATTTTTTTTGATGTAGGTGAATGGGTATTTTTACTGCTACATCTCAAGCAAGATATTTATGAGAAGGAAATTTTGGCAATACTACATGCACTTAAAAAATGGCAACCTTACCGAATGGGAAGACTCTTCAAGGATGAGGATGTGGAAGCATTGTTTTGTGCTATTTCTATTATCCAACCAGATTAGATAAACGAAGCAAGGGATGAATGGAAGAAGGACGAAGAAGTATGGCCACTTATTCAAAAGTTGCAAAAGATCCCAATTCAAACAATATTGCCAGAAATTGAAGAGGAAGGAAAAATCATATTGGAACCTGGAGCAATCACAGAAAAAAGAACCTGAAAGCTACGAAAGCGATCAATTTCAGAGTATCTCATCAAGTGGAAGAACTTAGCCGCTGAAGATTCCACATGGGAGGACAAGAATTTTATACAGAAGCATCAAGAACTACTTAAGCGTTGAGGACAATGCTTTTTGAAGGAGAGGGGCATGTTAGGCCCCTATACTACTAATGTAACCCCTTATTATTATTAGTACAACCCACTTATTATATTGATGTACCCACGTAGTGCCCATATTGTTACTATTGTACCCCATAGAAGCCCACTATTGTCATTATTGTGCCCTCACATTATTATTGTTATGTCTACTCTGATTATGTTATGATCCCTTGGACTCCTATGAATAGAAAGGAGGTCTTTTCATTTGTATCATCTAAGAATTGTTCATTTATGTAATGTAAAGGAGGTTTACCCCTCGAAGAGGCTGATTTCTAAGGCGTTGATCTATCTTTTCTATCTTTTTCTTGAGCTGGTTTCATAACAGGTCTACCTCTCCCTTTTTCCTCTTTTCTTGATTAGGGTGATGAGAGAAGTGAGGGCAGTTGCTGCCTCTCTCCCAGTGACCTCTGGAGACACCCTAAGTGACTCCTCCTTGTGTTCTATCCCCTCTATTATATTGCCTTATTCCTCTCTGTCTTTCTTGTTTTCTTCTTCTTATAGATCTTCATCATCTCTTTCAGTTTCCTCCTTAATTTCCTCCTTTGTTTCTTCATCATCATCCTTCTCTTCTCCCTCTTCTTCTTCATCTTCATCATGTTCCTCTGTGTCAACTCCTTCATCATCCATCTCATCCTTATCTTGCTCTGTATCTTCCTCTTCCTGTTTTACTTCCTCTTCACTGACAGTAGGACTGACATCATAAGTGAGAGCTTTTATGTCACCCTCTGCTAGCATGTCTCTGAAAATTGACCATGTTATAGGGGTTCCGAGGTTTTGGAGGGCATCTTCAATGAGGATCCCACTCAACCCATGGTGTGCTAATTTTGGGAACTCCCCTCCTTCACTTTGATGCTTGAGTCTATGAGTGATTGAAGCAAGAAATATGGTATGTTGAGCCTTTGGTGAGGGGGTGTTTCTACTCCAAATCTTAATTCTTCAAGGATCCTGAAATGATAGCCATAGAAAACACTATATCTACACTCACATGAGATGTATTTTATTAGTTGGTAGCCTTCCTCACTCCATGGGTATGGTAGACTTTCTCTCCTTACTCCATTTTTATCCTCAGTGGGTTCCTCACCTTCTAAAAATATTTTTCTTTTAGCAACTTGGCTATCTCCTTTGTCTTCTTTTCTCCATGGTATTCCTAAGGGAAGTGTGGTGACTATGTTGATGAGCTCAGGGGTGAGATCTATATTGAGGCCCCTTATTACAACAGTGGCATGGATTCTATTGTGCGGAGTGATGGAGAGAGAAAATTATTCAGCCACCTCATCATCATACCCTCTGATTTTTTCGAAAAACCCCATCCAGTTATGTCTCGTGAAGATTTCAAACGCTTTGGGGTGTTGTTGGATCCTCACAGTGTTTGTGGGCTCTCTCCTATTAAACCCTCCTATCATCTTGCTGGTGAGGCTTGAGGAAAAAATGAGAAGGTTGAAACAATTTTTCAAATACAGGAGAAAAACAGAGTTAGTTGTGTATTTAATTCCCTTCACACAGTTGCTAAATTCACTCAAATTTACATTATCCCTAGTTCATTTACTTGCAAATGGGAATGTAATTTTAGACTCTGCCATTTTAGACTAGTTGCAGTGGCCAATTCCCATGATATCCCTTCTGAACTCTTCTCTGCCAATCCTATAGACAGTCTCTGTGTATCCTGTAGGAATACATGTGCATGCTCCTGTAGGAATTCCTGTGCAGTGAACAATGGATGTTTGCTTCCGGTGGGTGGCCTAGGTTGTGAGAGTGACTTGAGTGAGGGAATTTCGAGTAGGTGAAATGCATGAATGCAAGGGAATGATGTTTTATTTCCTCTTATGGTATTCGGGGTGAGGTGGTGCGCTAGTAGCAAAGCTACATTGCCATTTTTTGACTATTGGTCCCCACTACCACCTCATCATTTCCAACCCCTCGTAAACAGCTCCCACCTCGTAGATCCATAGTTTAACCACTTTTTGTCCTACTCCTTCTTTTCCTTTGAGTTGACTGCAGCCACGTGTGAGAGGACACCCGGTTGTGCATGTGTTGGCTGAACGAAAGTCTCCAAGTTAACTGGTCACCTTTTCAATTATAAACCAACTATCTTGTATTACAATTTTTTACTACATGATGCATATGAGAGAGCGAGTGGGATACTTACCTACGGTTTCAATACTACGTTGTAGTTGTTTAAGACCAGAGGTGTTGTTGTGTATTTTTGCTGCATGCCATTCTTCTTCCTCCTCTTTCTGTCTGCTAATGATTTCTCTCTTTTTTGTAGGTATTTGTGGTTGAAGATCTGATGCTACTACTTTGGAGCTCCTAGATCATCCTGCTGAAGACGTGTTGCTGGTGTGATCGGCATTCTGTGGGATAGGCTGCTACAGGATTTCCTATAGGATGTCCTGTAGCTGCTTCTCCCTCAGAATTCTTTAATCATTTTGCTTGCTAGGGTTGTGAGGATGGTGGTAGGGATGGAAAGAAGGAGTGGGAGTGTGGAGAGAAAAGGAAACTTGGGTGACGTTCTTTACTCTTCTCCGTTTTCCCTTTTTTTCTTTGAAGACTGAAGAAAAAAAACTATGGAAACTGATCTCTTTTTTTTTGAATGGTGAGTGAAGGGATGATGATGGTGGATGAGGTGAGGTGCTAGATCATGAATAGGGTGAATTTTAGGGACCTAACAAGTCGATATGCCTTCAGATTACTTCCTGTAGGATTTCTGGGTCACTGTAATTCCTACAAGATCATCCTGTAGGTTTTTAGGGGATCCTGTAGGAATATAGGGGATCCTGTAGAAAACACAGTCTTTGCATAAATCGAAGCAACGGAGTGGGAAAATGACGAAAATGATGAAGGAATGCATGGTAAGGAGTGAAGAGAATAAATATGTGAGTGGCAGGGGCCTCCTTGGGATCCTCTTTTTCTCCTTGACCGTCCTTCTCGCCCACCTCAAAATGGAAATTTCATGAGAAAAGAAATTTTTTCTTCCCTTTTTTTTTGAAAACAAACTAGGCTACCTCAGAGAGGTTTTCACCCTAGTTGTTTTCCCTGGGCACCTCAAGAAAGGTTTTCACCCAAGGATCTTCTTATTCTCTTTTTCTTTTTTTTCTTTTTTTCTCTTTTTTTTTTGTCATCACTCGGCCACCTCAAGAGGTTTTCAACCCAAAGATGGGACTCAGGCACCTCATAGAGGTTTTCACTTGAGTCCTTATTCTTTTTTATTTCCTTTTTTTCAGTGATTTGATGAGGGAGGAGCTGGAACTTTCTCCACCATCATCAATTTTTTATTAATATCATCAACGAACTCTTGTTTTGATAAAGGTGTCCCGTACATTTTCAATCAGTGTCCATTAACAAGTAAAGGAATGGCTTTTGTTGGGTGTGGAGCCTGATTATCTTTTGTATTCAAAGGTGTCGCCGCATTGGACCCTAGGTCCTAATGGGGCAGCAACAATGCCCATAAAATATTCACTGTAGGGAGGTCCAGGGGGGGCGGCTGCGACCTTTGGGAGCCCCCCCCCCCTGGTGGGGGGATCAGGGGTAGTGCCCCTGAAGCTAAAAATAGATGTAAAATTGCCTTGTAAAATTTTGTAATTTCGAAGTCAATTTGGGTCGTTCATTAGGCGGAGATATGATGGTAGAATTTATGTTTGATTTAGGGTTTTTTTTCCCTAGAAGGCAACCCCTCGCTAGATATGAGGGAATTGTATTACGTCTATGTAGATTTGTATTCTAAGTGAAGAAGAGAGAGGAGATTGAGAGCAAAGAGGGAATTACAACGGATCTATTGTAGGTTGTATCCCTTCAGTTTGCTGGATAATATAAAAGGAAGGGCTAGCTGTTTCTCCCTGGACGTAGCCCAAATTGGGTGAACCATGTATGTCTATGTGTCTCTTGTTTTACTCATTTTCTGGGTTTATATTTTTGCAATATTTTATGTGTTCGATTGCTCTATAATATATAATTTTCTAATAGCTTCCTCATCTATGGTTTTGATTTGCACTGAGCCATTATCATGGCATCTTTCCACAACATAAGGTCCGAGCCATCTTGTCCTTAACTTTCCCTTGAAGTCTTTATACCTGGAATCATATAACAATGCCCAATCACCTTCCTGAAATTTCTTCTCCTTGATATTTTTATCATGCCAGATCTTCCTCTGAAGCTGAACTGCCTCTGTATGTAGGAGGGCCTGCATTCTGAATTCATCCAAACCATTCAATTGGAACAATCTCTCTTTCTGTGCACTGTTGAGATCCAAATCTAGTTGGGTTTCCATCCTTAATGTGTTATATTCAAATTCAATGGATAGCAAGGCCTTTTGCCCATACACCAGCTCATAGGGTGTGCATCCAGTGGTGGTATTCCATGTGGTATTATAGGCCCAAGTGGCCTCAACTAGTCTTTCTGCCCAATCCTTCCTACTGCTACTCACCACCTTGGTTAAGATGCCCTCTAGTGCTCTATTGGTCACCTCCACTTGCCCATTAGCTTGTGGACGATAGGGAGTGGAGTTCATATTCTTGATCTTGTGATGGTTGAGCAAGTCTTCGATCATGTTGGAGGTAAACTAGCTGACTTGGTCTATGACCAGCTCTCTAGTGTACCCAAATTTGTAGAATACATTCTCCCTTAGGAACTCAGCCACCTTCTCTTATGTTACTACCTTAATTGCCTTGGTTTCAACCCACTTAGTCAAATAATCAGCGCACACAATAATGTACTATTTTTTCTTTGAAGGAGGGTCAATAGGCTCAATGAATTCCATGCCCCACTTGTCAAATGGATCGAAAGTCACTTGAGGTTGCAGAGGCATTTCGTCTCTTGGAGTAGGCCTTCCCATCCTCCAGCACCGATCACACTAACTAGTGTGTTTTTTCACATCTAGATGAAGAGTGGGCCAATAATACCCTGCTTGTAACACTTTGAATGTTGTCCTCTTTTGATCCAGGTTCAGGTGTGACAAAGGAGCCTTCCAAGACCTTTTACTTTCGTGATGTGTTAAATTGCATTTTTAAGAGAACATAAATGAATACATCTGCATGCTGTAAAGAAGAGGAACATGACAATCATCAACACATGAAAACATAAGTTGTTGATAACCGAGTTCGTCCAGGAGGGACTATGTCTCTGGGCCCCAGTGTTAAGATGGTGTAGGCCACTGCATTAAGTGTTGTCAGTAGTGGTGATGTACATAGAGGTGATGTCTTTATCATACAAGGAAAAATCCCTCACGTAGGAGTGGCTCCAAGAGATGTTCTGCTACAGGAATTTTCACTCAAAAGACTTCTATCAGTATGGCATAAAACTCATGCATGATGAGCATCCCGCCAACAGGGCATAAAAGGGATCTCAATGCAAACATGCTTGTCGACAACATTAGTATCCCATCAACATAAAACAAAGGGATCTCAAAACATAACATGACGAATCATGAGAACAAGTACATCACATAGACGATTTTGCATCACATCAAGCAAGGAATCATAAAAATGAGTAAGAAACACGATCCCACATCAAACATCAAGCAAGGACCTGTGTAGCAAAATGCATAATGAAATAAGTACATGAACACTTCATATACCTTACAACCAAGGGCCATCTGAAGAAGCAGATGTCAAACTGCTGAAGTTGTTCATGCCATCGATCTCACAACATCAATCGCATGGAAATGGCTACTCGCACATGAATGTTGACTCTTGCATTCGAATATGAGAAAATGAGAAATCTGAATGCACCATTAGATTTGTGGCGTTGAATAGTGCAAAATCAACAATCCAATTTTTAATTTTGAGAAATTGAGAATCTGGGGCTCAAGGAATCTTTTAGATTCCCCCTAGATTCCTCAAAGATTTTGTTCCACAGGTGGACTAGAAACCTGCAACCCCAAAGGAAAATTTGATCTCACCCTTGCGATCCCTACGGAAAACCATGAAAAATGATTGTAAACTTGACTATATTTCGACATGGAGAAAAATTACCTCCTCAGGAAAATTTCAAGGATCATGGTTCCGCTCTCTATTTTTGTAGCAATCATGGTTCCACCTCCATACTAAAAAATGGCTGAAAAATGCAGAACTGTGATGGAGAAACGAACAGTTCCATTGTGTTCGTGGCGTAGAGAAGTGTTGAAACCATATAAAATTTGTCAAAATCTGACAAAGTGAAAATTCGCCCCTCCTGCAAAATGCTACCTCGAACTATGTGCCAAGATTCTGCCTCTTTTGTCTCGAAATTTGTGCCTACTCCTGGTTCCTCCATCTCCCTGGAACACTAACAAAATGAGCGTTTCAAAAAAATCTCTGGCAGATTAAGCAATGTAGGCCATTGTGGCGCAATGGAAATATTGGGTATTAGATGAGGAGGGGTTGGGTGGTCAAACCCCGCCCCTCCTTTTTTTATACACAATATAGTTTTAAAACTGAACGGAATTTTTATAGGCGGGTCGGGTCCACATTGGGCGTCCCACCCCATATCTCTCGCACACACATATGCCGGCGCATTAACATATGGTGTTATTTTATGCTGCGTACTATTTTATGGTACCATTGATGTGGTGTTGTCCTTTATGGGGCCGCCCGCTTAGGGGCCAACCCACGTGGGTCGGGTGGGTTCAACCCTCATCGGTCCCGAACTAAATGGTGCATTGTAAGGTGTGGGGGTTTGGGCCAGGTCCACTGGAGGTGGCCCGTGCCCACCCGATAATTAAGTTATGTAATGTCAAGTGCGGGTGGGAGGTTGGAGGGCTTGATGGGGTGATGGCCGCCAAGCCACATTTGATTTATATGCGATTTATGGTTGTGGTTAGGCCAGCGAGGGTCATGGGTTTTCGACCATTTAATAAAAAATTGTTATGACATTTTTGGGGGTGGTGGGGGTGGTGGCCCGCCACCATAACATTTTTATTTTTTTTTATTTGAAAATAAGGGAGCTTTTCAGATCCTTAGAAATTAATGGATATTAGGAAAATTAACGAGTCCGCAATTTCGACCGCTTTCGGGAGCTAGGTTTCATGCCTCGGGGTCAGTCAAATTGTAGGCCACTTAAACGTGGCCCACAACCCAACTTTGACCAAAAACTTTGACTGGCTCATTCTCCCTCATACGAGCTTGGATTGACAAACTGTTCGCACCACCACGATTAGGACGACGAGATCTATGGTCTGGTCCTGGGTCAAAATCATTTTGAGCATTTTGATTTTCGAACATTCATAAGCCCTCTTTGTCCTGTGTCTCTGGAGCCACCTAGATCAATCCTCCCCACTAAGGATCTTTTGGTCCTCCAAAAGCATGAAAAATAATCTACAACTTTTTTGTACCTTGTATGCATCATAAGCGTCTTGAAAAGGTCTCACTTCCATCTCCTTCACCTTTGTTCTTCGAAGCCTTAAGTGACAAGCCGACACCTGCTAGTTCTGCAACCTATAGTACATTTTTTTGCAAATTACTTGCTTGACTTACATTACCAACTAACGACCCAAGCATCACCTACTTGCCACGAGTTTATAACTCATACTCAGTGGTCAAGTTTACATCAAGAGGGACAGAATACCCCAACTACGAAAACAAGGCCAACATATCATTATTGCTTCAACAAGTGATGGAAAACACATCATCACTGCAACACATGATTTACAAAAATAAGGCCAAACACTATTGTTTTGCTTTGACAAGTGATGGAAACATGACATCAATTTCATCGTTTACCATGCAACACAAAATAAGACCAGACATCATTGTTGTTGAACAAGTGATGGAAAACACATCAGCACTTTTACATTTTAAAATGCAACAAATGATTTACAAAAGAATGACCATGAAACACTAACATATCTAGAAACCATTTTCACTTATCAAGGTGAATGGGTCACCTCCTAGTGGTGATTTTTCTTGTCGAACAATCGTTTCACCTAGTTCATGCACCGATGCTTTGTCTCTAAGGCGTTGCTCTAGATGGAACCTCCAAAAAGTGGCTCTTTGATGGCCACTTCTATCACAATGATTGCAATACATCTTCTTTCTTCATATATGTTTAACCTGCTGTTGAGAGGGTTTTTCACGCCTCATCCTTTTGTGTGCTGCCATTCTTTTCCAACACTTTGAAAATGTATGGTTATGTAATACACAAAAGGTACATGCTTTTTGATGCCGTGTTTTATGTTCATCATTAACAACATGATTATAATCGAAATGAACATTCAAATGTCGAAAGTGGTTATACCTTTCCTTCCCGTTTCTGGTGTAAGTATGGCGATTAGAGCTTGCCTTAGATCTCTCCCTACAATGGGCACTGCCCTGGGATTATGGGGATGTGTTCCCATCATTCTCTTTCCTCGACAATTTTGACAATGTATCAGAAGAATCTGACACCTTTGAGCATTCTCCTTTAGTGTATCTCGAGCCTGCAAATTGAGGTTGTTGCATAACCTCCAATGGTTTAGTTATGCCTTGGTTATTAACACCAAGTTCTTCTTCCTTCGCGTGCTTCATTCTGGTAAGGAGCCTCATGTTTTTCCCTGTAATTGGGGTCTCCAAATCTTCAATGGAAAGCATACCATGTGAAGAAGAAACCAAAAAAAAATCAACATTTTTTACCTCCTCTGTCGATTTGGAAATGACTTACGAGAGTTGCTCATCATCTGTTGTTGGTGGTTTGCTAACTATCGTGGTGCATTCCCCAACTTCTTTCCTAACATACCCAAGTCTTGTCCGATGGGGTAGTTCTTCTACTTTGATGGGGTTGACAATGCCTTGGCCATTAACGCCCAAGCCTTTCCCTTCATACCCCATTCTCTTCAATAGTTTGGAGCCAATTCCTGTAGTGCGATTTTCAAAAACAACGAAATCATCATCAGGACACATACATGAATTCATAGAACTACTCTTACCTCACATAGGTCACACTGCAGCTTTTCCAAGGCCTCGTCCCTTGCTTGAAGTTGTCATAGCAAACTATGTTTCTCCTCTTTCTCTTCATGTAGAAGCGTCTTCAATTCAACGTTCTTAGTTTGAAGATTATGTTTGTTGTGCTTTAGTTCTTCTAGGGCCTCTTCCGTGGCTTGCAAATGAAGCTGCAATCACTCCTTTTCCTCTATCTCTTTCTGGAGATTTTCATACATGATTTCCACCCTTTTGGAAATGTTGAGCATGGTCTCATACATCACTTTTTCATCCTCTATTGTTGCACATTCCATTTTTCACACTATAATTCACATCAACACAAAGAGCACTTTGATACCACTTGATCCAAGTCCAGGTCTGACAAAGGACCCTTCCAAGACCTTTACTTCCGTGATGTCTTAAATTGCATTTTTAAGAGAACATAAATGAATGCATCTTCATGCTGTAAATAAGAGGAACATGAAAATCATCAGCACATGTAAACATAAGTTGTTGATAATAGAGTTCATCTAGGAGGGACTACGTCTTCGGGCCCCAGTGTCAAGATGGTGTAGGCTGTTGCATTAAGTTTTGTCAATAGTGGTGATGTACATAGTGGTGATGTCGTTATCATACAAGGAAAAAGCCCTCATGCAAGAGTGGCTCCAAGAGATGTTTCGCTATAGGAACTCTCACTTTAAAAACTCCTATCAGTATGACATAAAACTCATGCATGATGAGCATCTCGCCAACATGGCATAAATGGTATCTCAATGCAAACTTGCATGTCGAAAACTTGAGTATCACATCAACATACAACAAAGGGATCTCAAAAATTAACATGACGAATCATGACACGAGTAGATCACACAAACGATTTCGCATCACACCAAGCAAGGAATCGTGAAAACGAGTAAGAAACAGGATCCCACATCAAACATCAAGCAAGGACCTGTGCAGAACAATGCATAGCGAAAGAAGTATATGAACACTGCATATACCTTACAACCAAGGGCCATCTGAAGAAGCAGATGTCAAACTGCTGAATTTGTTCATGCCATCAATCTCACGGCATCAATCGCTGCTCACACATGAATGCTGACACCTGCATTCGACTTAGAAAAGTGGATGAAGAATAGAATGAGAAAATGAGAAATCTAAATGCACCATCAGATTTGTGGTGCCAAATAGTGCAAAAACCACTGTCCAATTTTTGAATTCTGAGAAATTGAAATCTGGGGCTCAAGGAATCTTTTAGATTCCCCCTAGATTCCTCAAAGATTTTGCTCCATAGTTGGATTGGAAACCTGCAACTCCAAAGGTGAACTTGATCTTTCCAATGCGATCCCTACAAAAAACCATGAAAAACAATTGGAAACTTGACTATATTCCGACATGGAGAAAAATTACCTCCTCAGGAAAATTTCAAGGATCATGGTTCTGCTCCCTGTTTCTGTGCCATTTTGTTCGTGGCATCTAGAAGTGTTGAAACCATATAAAATTTGTCAAAATCTGACAAATTGAAAATTCAACCCTCCTGCAAAATGATGCTTTGAATTGCGTTCCAAGGTTCTTCCTCCTCTATCTTTAAATTCGTGCCTGCTCCTGGTTCCTCCATCTCCCCGGCGCAATGACGAAATGAGCGTTTAAAAAAAATTATCTAGCGGATTAAGCAATGCAGGCCGTTGTGGCACAATGGCAATATTGGGTATTAGTTGAGGAGGGGTTGGGTGGTCACACCCTGCCCCTCCCCTTTTTATACACAATATAGTTTTAAAATTGAATGAAATTTTTATAAGGGGGTCGGGTCCACTTTGGGCGGCCTGCCCCATATATCCCGCACACACATACGTTGGCGCATTAACACATGGTGTTATTTTATGGTGCATATTTTTTTATGGTACCATTGATGTGGTGTCGTCCTTTATGGGGCCGCTCACTCGGGGGCCTGCCCACGTGGGTCGAGCGGGTTCAACCCCTGTCGGTCCCGAACTAAATGGAACATTGTAAGGCGTGGGGGTGTGGGCCAGGTCCACGAAGGTGGCCCGTGCCCACCCCATAATTAACTTAGGTAATGTTGAGTGCGGGTGGGAGGTTGGAGGGCTCGGCAAGGTGATGGCTGCTGAGCCACATTTGATTTATATGCGATTTATGGTTGCGGTTAGGCCGGTGGGGGTCATGGCCCATCGGCCATTTAATAAAAAAAATTTGTTATGACATTTTTGGGGATGGCAAGGGTGGTGGCCCACCACCATAACATTTTTTTATTTTTATTTGAAAATAGGGGAGCTTTTCAGATCCTTAGAAACTAAGGGATATTGGGAAAATTAATGAGGCCGCAATTTCGACTAATTTCGGGAGCTAGGTTTCATGCCTCACGGTCAATCAAATTGTAGGCCACTTAAACCTGGCCCATAGCCCAACTTTGACCTAAAACTTTGATTGGCTCATTCTCCCTCATACGAGCTCAGATTGACGAACCGTTCACCGCCACGATCAAGACAATGAGATCTATGCTCTGGTCCTGGGTCAAAATCATTCTGAGCATTTTGATTTTCAAGCATTCATAAGCCTTGTTTGTCCTATGTGTCTCTAAAGCCACCTGGATCATCTTTGCTGCAAAGTGATCACCATAAGGCCCATCATGACAAGTTAGAAGGATGTCAAAGAATTTCTCTTCCCTGACACACCTTCTCAAGATTTGATTTGGGCCAAGTTTGAAAAGATTGCCCTCAATCCAAGTGAAGGGGGTGCTTTTATTGACTATCTTGCTCTTTTCTTTGGAGGACAAGTTTGGTGGGAACTGTGTTGATACCAAATAGTTTTCTATATCAGCAAACCATGGAGAGAGAACTGAAATAGAAAACAAGTGCTCGTTTGGTAACTGGTCATCCACCTTTCCTTCTTCGCCTACAGGAAAATTTACTCTAGATAAAAAGTCTGCAACAACATTTTCCTTACTAGGCTTATCAACAATGGTTAGATCAAATTGTTGTAATAAAAGTAACCATCTGATAATTTGAGCATTCACATCTAGTTTGTTCATTAAATATTTGATTGCAACATGGCCAGTATGCACAAATGTTTGATAGCTTGTAATGTAGTGCCTGAATTTTTTTAATGAATGCACAATAGCTAGGAGTTCCTTTTCGGTCACTATATAATTTATTTCAGCCTTTGATAAGTTATTATTGATAAGATAGAGAGCATAAGGAAATTTTTCATCTATTTGACCTAGGGCTACTCCTATGGATTTGTGTGAGGCATCAACATGAATATGAAAGGGGAGGACCTAGTTTTGGCCTCAGAGAATTGGTGCAGTGGTTCACTTATCCTTTAGGATGTCTAAGGCCTCTTGACAACCTTTTGACCATATAAACTCAAAATCTTTGCCCAACAAAAAAAATAAAGGGGAGGCCAACTTGCTAAAGTCCTTTATGAACCTTCGGTAGTATCCAGCTAACCCTAGGAAACTTTTGACATCTCTCTACTTTTGAGGAGGTGGGACCCTTTGGATGATGGCTATTTTGTTTGGGTCCACCTGTAGTCCTTGCTGAGATATTGAATGACCTAGCACGGTCCCTGCAGTCATTAAGAATTGACACATTTCAGGACTAAGAGATAGCTTCATTTCAATGCACTTGTGCAATACTTTGCCTAGGTTAGACAACGCTTCTTGAAAATCATAGCCATAAGGTGTAAAATCATCCATATAAATCTCCACCGCATCATTGACTAATTTGGTGACAATACTCAAGACTGCTCTCTAGAAAGTGGCAGGAGCATTGCATAGGCCAAAAGGAAGGACCATATAGGAAAAAGTACCCCAATGACAGGTGAATGTGGTCTTATCTTGGTTTTCTGGGCAGATCTGGATTTGGTTGTACCCACTGAATCCATCTAAGAAGGAGAAAAACATTTTCCCTGCCAGGCCATATAGCACTTGGTCAATGGAAAATGATCCTTCTTTGTGGATTTGTTCAACTCCCTTTAATCGACATGAATCCTCCACTTACCATTTTTCTTAGGAACTAACACCAAAGGAGATACCCACTCATTGTCAGAGATAAGGTAAATGAATCCTGCATCTAGTAGTTTTTGCAGTTCTTATTTTATTATATCTTTAAGAGTTGGATTCATCCTCATTTGTGGTTGGCAGACTGGCTTGCAAACTTCTTTGATGTATATGTGGTGAGTACATACTGAGGGGTGTACTCCCTTCATTTCCTCGTAACTCCAAGCGAAGGCTTCTAGATTTTCCTTTAACATGTTGCATAGCTTCTCCTCTTCGAGAGTAGGAAGAGATGGATTGATTTTCAAGGTTCTCTCTGGGCAAAATTCAATGGTTTTGACACGGAGTGGGTTGGAATTGGCCAAGCATAAGTCAATTGGATGATTGTTCTAGGTTTCCTTTACTGCTTCTTCTAAAGGTAATGAACCGGGAGTTGGAATTTGGAGCAGGTGATCAATCAAGTCATCCTCATCTTGCTATCCTCCTCCCATGGTTGCTTCCAAAGAATAAAGTTGGGCAGAATAAACTTCATCTTCCTCCTCCTCCTCCAACCATAAAGGTAAATCATGCTTTAGAGAAGGTTGAGTAGGAGGGTATAGGACTAACTGCTTGGACATATGCCTATTCTTGATGGTCATATTCCCAACTCTGTAGCTAATGTAAGCATTGATTCTGGCCAACCACGGATTCCCAAGGATGAGAGGATAACCAGTAAGCTTAACCTTAGGCTGTAGAACTAAGAAATCTACAAGGTACTCCCAGGAGTCAATGGAGACCATCACATCCTCCACAATTCCCTCAGGGGTTACTGTGGAATGATCTATAAGTTGCAGAACTGTGGTGGTCTTCATCAATGACCCTTGGAGGTTGAGCTTGAGCATGGTGTCCTTGGTCATCACATTAATGGTAGCCCCAAGATCGATCAGAGTGTGTGGGACAATGGTTCCATTGATGTGCACATCTACCACAGGGTTTTTAGGGTCCAAATATTTTGGACATATTACCTGCCCCATCATTAAGTCAGGTAGCTACCTAATGACATTAATGGTAGGGGCATCCCTTTTTCGCCTCCTTGGATGCTTGAAGCATTTCTCCTTAATCAACTTATTGTAAATAGGAACATCTTTTAATGCCTGGAGAAGAGGGATCTTTACACATAAACTTTTCAATTCTCCGAGAAGTTCAATCTCTTTTGGGGTAGGCTGGAGTGGTTGGGCTAATCTCTTAGGAAAGGGTGGATTTACTTTAAGTTTTCTTTCCTCTCTTTCTTCCTCGACCTCCCTAGGTGGAGGGGGATGTTAGTTATTCGGGAAAACTCTCCTATATCTCAGGTTAATCTCCTGGATTTCCACAGCATAAACTAGATATGATGTCTCTCCACTATATACTTACCAAGCCTGCCTATTGTTCAGGTTCAAATTTGGCTGGGTAGGCATCTAGGGTTGCTTGGGTGGAGCAGAGTGTAGGAGTTGTGGTTGGGCAGGTGGTGGAGGCAATAGAGCTAGAGATTGTTGTATTAGGGCTTCCACCCTTTGAGTGGTGTATTCCACTGAGGTTGTGGTGGAGCATAAGGTTGAAATGACTGGTTGGTTGGCTTGGAATGATACTGAGATGCATAGGAGCAAGGAGGGGGTGTAGACCAGGAAGGATGAGCAGGGGGTCCCGAAGAAGTTATATTTGTGGTTTGGTTGGGGTTGTAATATTCCTTGGATGACCATTGCATGCCCTGCTGGTATGGTCTAGGCCCAGGAGGTCTCCTTTGGTTAATGTAGCAAAGCTACTCAGTGACCCCTTCAGCTCCTTGATATACAACTTTGAGTCCAGGTGAAGAAGGGAACTTGTCTGTGGAGTGGTTTTCTTTACAGACCGAGCAAATTTTAATACAGTTCAATGGACATTCATTCCTAGGATGCCTCCTGGTGCATCTAGGAAAAAAGATGGCCAAGGTTCTCTCTACTTCCTCCTCCTTCCTTTTAATGTTCATGGTGTCCATTTGTAAGGAAAGGATTTGCCACATCTCACTTTTGAAATCTTCTAGCATGTTTCCAATTTCACCCTTGATGGATGAGTTGGAAGATGATGTATTGGCCATAGGTTGACTACCCTTACCCTTTTGCCTGGCCACCCTAGAATGGTTTTTAAAGAAAGTCTTGGTATCCTCATAGGGTAATTGGTAGATATCTTCTCTTGCTAACAAATGTAAGGTATCCAGAAGATCTTCTCTTACTCCCCTAAACGGGACCAACTTTAGTGACTCAGGGTCAAGTGTGCACCTGGCCCTTTTGTAACTGAGCTGGAATCTTTCTTTGTTGTCTTCTAAGGATTCATCATGGCCTATGGTCATCCTGAAAAATTATTCTTTAGTGTCCTTTGACCGATAGTAGTCTCGATATTTTTTGTTAAAGGCCTACTACATCTAAGTCCAAGTTGTGATGCTATCTCCAGGTAAACCCATGAACCAGCACAATGCTGCATCCTTGAGGGTAGATGGAAATAGTTTTAACTTTTTCTCATCATCTATATAGTCATAGGTTTGGCATATAACAACAAACTAAAACAGGAAAGGGTCGGGGTCCTCTATGGTTAGGCCATGGAAATGAGGTAGGGCAGAGGGGCTTATATTTTTCATCTTAGTATCCTCATTAGTTTTCTTGATGGGGAAGGCACCCTCAACTCTCTCTTTATTCCCTTTGTCATTTCGGTTTTCAGCCTTTGGTTCAGTAGGAATGGGTTCCTCTTCTTCTTCTTATCCTGTAGGTTCTTCAAATATGTCAGATTTCTCACCTAAGGGTTCCTCCAGTTCAAAGCCACTAAAGAAGAGAGAAGGTTGGCTATTGGATGCAGTGGGGGTATTTGGAAAAAAATTCCCTAATTTTTCCCTATTCCTATGACGCATGAAAGGAAATATTTTTGGGTTGGTTTATTACTATTTTTTTTTTAACTTGGAAAGTACTTGTAGAATTGAAATTGTTGATTGAATGAAAATTATTGATAGAATGAAAAAGATACTTGCTGAATTGAAATCCTACTTGCAGAATGGAAAGGAAAGCAGATAATGCAAAATGAAAAAAAGGAAACAAATAGATTACTTTTGTGGAAATAAACTAATGGTAGAATATTGAAGACAAGAAGTAGAAGAAAAGAAAGCAATAATCACATTCTACTTAGACACCTCCCTGGAAACGATGCCAAAAGTGATGAGCACCAGTATTGCAGCAAGGATGCTGCAACTCCTGGGCTACCATCTTTACTTATCAACCTAGGGTTCATACAATCTTGGAGGTGATTGTGTTGTATGCACAAGTAAAAGTGATGGTTATGCCTATTTTCACTGTTCAGCTGGCGAGAGACCATTGTTTTCCAAGCCAGACTTCTATAGAGTCAGAAGAATCTTGATTCTTTTATGGAAGAAGGGAAAATCTACTCTAAGAGAGTTACTCTATTGCAGTAATGGAAAAAGCCAACATGTAATGCTAAACCACACCATACCCTAATTAACCATTTAAGAAGCTATGCTAAGCAGAATTGCTAAATTAACAGTAAACAAATGCTACTATCTAAGTTGCAGAAGTAAAAAGCATCAAACATTACTAATGTGAATGCAAAGAAACTAAACTAAATTTGTTTTCACATTTTTGGTTTTTTAAGGAAAAATCAAGTATGCAAACTAATTGTTCTTGTGGATGTGACAGGTGGATGGAAGGTGTTTGAGGATGACTAGAAGGTTTATGAAGTAGTTGGATGGTGTGGAGGGGTCATAGGAGGCCTTTTGTGACTTCCTATAGGTTTTCCATCAATTCAGCCTCAAAACAAGCCATTTCAAGAAAACCTACAGGATGTACTAGAAACCTATAGGATGATCCTTTAGGAATTACAGGAAACCTACAGGATACAACCGAGAGCTAATTGTGAGGTGTTTGAGGTCTTGGCAGCTTTGGAAAGGTGTGTGATGGGTGGAATGGAGTGTTAGAAGGTCTAGGAGCACTTAGGAGTCAATATCCAAGATAAGAGATGGCTAGATTCGCTCAATGTGTTTAGGAGAATTTCAATGAAAAATGATGAAAAACTAGTGAGGGTGATGGTGAAACCAAGGATGGCTAACGTGGATGAAGTGGAAGGTGGTTATTGGTTATGAAGTCTTGGTCTCCTCCTAAAGCACCTGCTCTTCACAAAACATGTGTGTCTTCAAAAAACTATGCAACAAGATACATTTTCATAAACTAGAGAAGCATGAATCAATTGCCTATATTATGCATGAAGAAAGTTGTTGAAGGGAATGAAAGCATGAGTGAGATCTTATTGCAGAAATGGAGATAGAAAAATATGAAAATGAAATCTGCCTTTCAACATTACCCAAATACTAAATCAAAGACAAAAAACTCCCACGCTCATAAAAGAACTAGAAATATGTGTTTTGGGGGCTGTTGAAGAGTCCCTTCCTCAATTCATGGTCCCAGAGGGAGGAAGTGAGGCCAAGACACATACTGACAACCTTGTGGTGATCCTTTTTCTCCTTTCTTACCTTCTACTTGAAAGAAGGCACAAATGGAAGAAAACTATCACACAACCAATCTAATCTATACTGCTTATAATGGAAATGCATTTAATAAGCAAACTAACAACTAATCTATGAATCTACACTAAGAATACATGTACAATAAAGAGGAGCCTTGGATTCTAGGGTTGGGTGTTATAGACATTTTTGTGCCTTACAGCTTTGAGCATGAAATGTCCATAATCCAAGGGATCCAAAGTCCCTAAAGATGTTGTTACAGCTCCTAAAGGAACAAGGTCAACCAATGACAGCTTCTCCCAGAAGTTCTCCACCAAAAACCACTCAGAACTAGTCAAATCAGGATCAATTCAGAAGCTCCACTAGCTGCCTGCGTTGCAAAGCACCCAAGTACACTAGCTAGGTGTGTTGCAACACACTTGAATGCACTACCCAGGTGCGTTGAGTGGGAAATGACAAGTGGCAGAGTCATTCAACGAGGTGGAAAGACCATGGAAGCTTCTAGAATCTTCTCCAATGACACTTGCCTCACTGAATTTGACCAAGTGATGAGTAAGAGGCTCTCAGTCTCCAAGTGGAAGCAAGAACTGACAGAGAGAAGCCACAAGTAAAAACATAAGCTGACTCATCCTCTCTGCTTACATCTATATATGGATCCCTCATCCCAGAGATCCGGAGGCTGGAATTTTGTATTTTGCAGAGAATTGTTGTTGGTTTGAGATTGAGATTAGTACATTGGGTGATTTATGCTTTGTTGGAGGAGAGGAAGGGATTCCTTTGCTGGGAGGTAGATGCTGGATCAGGACTCACTTGGTTGTATCTCCTCCTGGACTTTCTTATCATATCAATAAAATTATTTGAGTTTCTCCTACATGCTGTGTATCAATGATGTTTTGTTATATTTGCATGTTTAGCTTAATCTGATCCTGAGCTTTTTATGAATGTATATCTATATCTTCGTCTAGTTTCTCTCTCTTGTGATCTTGCAGGAATTCGGTGAAGCTGGGCCGGTAAGGGAGCAGGGAGCTGGGAGCTATTGAAGAGAGGAGCGATTGGATCAACAAACTAGCAAAAGACACAGGTTAGTTACATCCTTTCTCCTCATTTACATTTCATAAAGAAGAATACTCAAGTAGTTTTCCTTGTTTGTTGCTAAGGCACTATCACACCTTAGAGTGGGATAGGGGCATTCTGAATAGATACTTTTCCCAACAACAAATTGGCGACTCCACTGGGGAACGTATCTAGTAAGGAGAGAGTTTCCATTCACTTCCAACAATGCAAAAAATTGATCATTAAGAGAAAATTTAACAAATTCTCTATTGCACTAATTTCATCAAGAAAAACTAATGCAAATCAATTCCAAACCAATTTTTATTTTTATTTTTGTGTAAATTCAAATCAAAGAAAGCTGATCCAAATCTACGCTTGATTTTTCAGAATGTAAACTATGCAATTGTAATCTATGCACAATTCACATGAAAAGTATGCAAATGTAATCTATGCACATTTTTCATTCATATTCTGAAACTGAGAACTCTAATTATGCAAATGTGATCTATGCAAGAGAATTCTCAAACACAAGATGATTCTAATGTAATCTAAGAACCAATCAAGTGCAAGTCGAGAAAATTGGGTGAGAGTTCCAAAGATCAAAACATAAAAACACTCAAAGGCGATTAACACTCATACTGAGAGAAACCTCCAAGTAATGACCAAAGGAAATCAAATTAAGAATTTCTCAAAAAAGAGACTCAAAACACCCAATTGATGAAAGCTAAAAGCAGGAATGCTAATGAAACAAGTTCAGGTGAAAATTTTTGACAGGGTACTAAAGGATCTGGGCAGAAAACACTAAGAAAAACCAAAATCTAAAAGCAATTAAAGCAAAAATGGAGTTTTCATAAATTTTTACAGGAAGACGCAGGCAACCCGTTAGAACAGGCGCGGGCCCGCTCTGTGCAAACGACAACAGCGCGTCCAAAGACGCACTGTGCAGTACTCAGAGGGTGCGTCCTTCTGGAAAAGTTAAGAAAAACCAAATCTAACTAAATCTAAAGCTAAGCCACCCAAATACTAATTCTCACAGTCAAAAACCAGAAAATAAAAATGATTTTCTCAGAGCAAAGTTCACACAAAGGAAAAGACTTTCTCATTAATGGATTCCCCAGTGGAGTCGCCAATTTGTCGTGGCGGAAAAAGTCGTTTGTGCGGACACAACTGACCTCCCTAGGAGTCTAAACTCTCTAGCGACAAACAAGACAAAATGGAGTGATCTTTCTCTAAATATACCTTTTAAAACATGAAAATTACAAGTGTTTAGGCTTACCTTATTCCAAAACGCGGTTGTTGTAGTCCGTCCTTGCCGATCCGGATGAGCTCCTCCTTCAAGTCAATTCCTGCAACCACAAACAATCAAACAATTACCAAGCACTTGCATTTCATATAATAAAACATATATTCAACATGCAGACCAAGGAACACATGAAATAACTCATTAACACAAGCTATTGAGAAAAATAAACCAGTTTGTATTAATAACGAAACAAAGAAACTCTTACAACCTGGCCTTGGTGTTGTGCAAGTTCCTCCCAGGGTCCATCAAGGGTTTTCCTCTACTTTGACAAAGCTCACCCACTTCCAAGTAGAATCAAGCAAAGACAATCTCTCCTCACAAGGTTCTAAATGGGAGTCCTAATTCCTGCAACATTTACCCAAAGAAAATGTATAGCTCCAACCTCCTCTCCCTCTGGCTCAATGTCTTTATTTATAGTGCTGTAAAGAGGTTATTCAGGTCCACCATCAATGGGATAATCCCCCTCTTTGGGTGGGATAGCTCCCTTATTGATGGGATAAGTTCCCCCTTAATAGAGATACATGAACCAACTGGAGGCGCATCCAATTCATCAAACCGACCTCTAGAAAGTTCTAGAAGTAACCACAAGTAACTTTTTTAAGATGAAACTCGCGCATTTTGCCTTTTACAGAAGGACGCACCTGTCCCTTAACATACAGAGCGTCCAAGGACGCACCTTTTGTGAACATGGTCAGCGTCCCCGCAGGTAAGGCTAGAGAGAACCTGCGACCCCAGAGATAAACATATTTTTGACAAGACTTTCTCTCTTCTTTGAGTTTGAGATGGATAGCAGAGGCATAAGACTTGCCTAAGAGGGTAGCATGACTGTTGATTTGAGCCATACTAACTGTAAGTGGTCATGGTGACATTTTTTAGTGTAACAGGTATGCAAAGGCCAACTTCTCAGGCAATTCCATCATATCCTGGGTATGCTTCACCTAACCTGAATCAGCAGTTACCATTCGTGGCAACCTTAGAGTTACCTGATTTACACCGGTTAACAAACGATCCAATTGCTTACGCCCCTTGGTGGCCAGCGATTCCACACAAACTTCCATCAGATATTCCTAAATTTAATGGAAATCCAGGTGAAGATCCATCGAATCACATGATGACATTTCATCTATGGTGTTCATCAAACACCCTAAACGATGATTCGATAAGGCTTCGCCTTTTTCAGAGGACGTTAACGGGTCCAGTGGCAAAATGGTATATTGAATTGCCTAGAGCTTCGTTCGACAATTTCAGTACCTTAGCCACGACTTTTTTAACCCATTTTCAATTACCGATAAGGTATGAAACGGGAATGGAAATCCTAACCAACTTCAAACAGACAATGGCCACTCACATATCTGATCATATACATGAGTGGCGACGTCGTCGTAGGATGGTAAAAACGTACGTTCCCGATCAGCTATTAGCTGAATGGTTTATCAAGTCGTTACTTCCTGCCATAACGGAAGATGTGGAAAAGGGGGGAGTCGTAACAGAAGAGCAAGTTATCGCTCGTGCGCAATATCTAGACTTGGTTTATACTCAGTCTGGCACGCTCTACGAAAAAATACCTGACGCCCCTAGACCGGAATTCTCAATTCCTCCTCCTCCTAAATCAAACAATGACTCTCACGCCGGCGATGGCGTGATTGGCACGACAAATGCAAAATTGACAAAGGCTACGTCCAAGAAAGCCCGTAAGATTTCAGATCAAAATGCAAAAGACGAAATTCTTGCTTCGGAAGTAAATGCCGTATCGACAGATAAGGGCAAAGAAACCAAACAACCAGGAAGCAAGAAGAAACAAGGCAAAGGGAAGAACAAGAAACAGGGTGAGTCATCTCCTGAAAAATCTTCTTCAAACCCTCCTGGAAATAGGAAACTGAAGTATCCATGTCAAATATGTGATGAGGATCATGGGACAGCAGAATGTCTGTACAGAGCTGAGCTTAAAAGATTCTTTAAGAGTTCGAAAACCTCAGCTGTGTTAACTGATCCGTTTCCAAATCCAGGAACAAATCTGGTTGATAGTGGAAATGCTTCCCCGTTGCAAGTGCTAATGCTGTCGATTTCGAAACAGCAGAATGATGCTTTGATTTCGACAAGGAACAAAGATTACGGGAATCCGCAGTTGTCGAACAACAAGGATAAAGATCAACCAAGTAGTTCGACAACAACTTCGACAGAAGTTGTACCACCCATCATTCCTGAATTAACAATAAAACTGCCAAAGGGAATAGTACACAAGTCGACGTTCAATCCCCGCGCTAGAGCGGCGCAGCATTATAACATAGTAGAAGATTTGGCCCAATCGCCATCCGCTATGTTGACTCTTGAGGTGCTACAAAATTGCCCATCCCAAAGGCAGGCTTTGTTATCAGCCATTGGTGGGGTTGATCCTAAGGATTCCAATCTTGTATCCTTCGACCACAAAGGATACGATCCTCAGTTACTAGCCCAGCTAGCTTTCCTTATTCAAGTGAAAGAAACTGTTCATCGAACAATTATTGATGAGGGGGCATCTACATGCATTATGTCGATGAGTTGCTGGAAAACTTTAGGATCTCCAACCTTGTCGCGATCTTCGACGACATTAAAAGCATTTGATGGACGGACGTATACCCCATATGGTATCCTAAATAACTTGAAAGTTGAACTAGGAGGGAAAACAGTAGAAATAGATGTTGAAGTCATCGATGGGAATCTTGATTACAACATCCTACTAGGAAGACCATGGATTTATGCCATGGCAGCTGTTGTGTCGACCTATTTTAGAAAGATTGCATTTCCCTTTCAAGGAGGGATTACAATCGTCGATCAACAAAACTTCAGAACCATTACAAAACTTCCTCCCCAATGGTTCTGAAGTTACTGGAAGCATTCCCATGATCCATGGAAGTAATCATTCACTCCAAAATATTGGAGTAGGCCTCCTAAAAGACCATGCCTTAATGGGTACTTTTTCCCTACCACCTCCGAGTAATCTGGCGGAAGTGGCCACAGTGGAATATGAAACCTTCTATATCTAATGGATTTGGACTCCGAGGACGGTTCTTATCTCGTGTCAACCTCGTTAAAAAATGAAACAAGGAGTCATGAGGATAGTTCTTTTACTGTGTCAACCTCATTAAAAAATGAAACAAATCCCCTTTTCAACTCTCAAAGCATGGAAAATTTTAGGGGCTAATCTTCGCCCAGTGGGCTAATTTTCCATGATTTTTCCACAAAATGATTCGCCAATTTCCAATTTTTATAAAAGACAATTCGCCCAGATTTTAGAATATAAAATTATTTTACCTTAAAAATCGCCAACATTATATAGAGGCTACATATATAATCATTATAAATTTGAATAATTTTACAAATATATCAATAAACATTTTATAGTTTGCATATTAGGGATTAGTGAGATTCGCCAATGTTTGAAACTTCAAGAAAATTTTCCATCCTTAAAATTTTCCTTGTCTCAAAGGTAAACCTTCATTCCAACCACCGAGTTGAATGCAATGAAGCTTGGGGGGCATGCACCTCGTTTTGCGTTATTATGCTGGGGGCATACAAACATAAGATCGAGCAGTTTTAGCGCATAGTTCATGCTCGTTAAAAAATAAACATAAAATCGAGCAGTTTTAGCACATAGTTCATGCTCGTTAAAAAATAAACATAAGATCGAGCAAGTGTTTCAACCCGCGTTTAAGCTCGTTAAAAAATGAACTATCCTCCGGTAAATGACCACCGTGAATGTAGCATTATCAGCCATTAAAGCCTTGGTCGTGTTTGCACCGTCACCTCCACTTTTCCATTGGCCGATCATTCACCTCCATTTGATTGTTTACCCATTTTGAGGAACAGCTACGAAGAGTGATTTCACTAGCCATCCTTGTGACACTGCCGTGCTTGGAAAATTCCAACCCTTACCTGGAATCAGCTGCTACCCATTTTATCACTCGTTCCTCAAAAGACGAGTCTTCTTTAAGCTCTTTTCATCTGACTCGTAAAATATGAAAAGATTGCCGAGTTTTGGCCTTCCAACTCGTTAAAGCGATAGGAAGAGCTATCCCTCCTCTAGATTTTAATATTTTTGGACCTGAGGGATTATTGCACAAAAAGATAGAGCGCTTGTTTTGTTCGGCTCGTTAAAACTATCGAAAATTCATCCCTTCTATATTGTTTTATACTTTTTCGGACTTAATGGATTAAATGACAAAAAAGGAACTCTGGAGTTAACTTTATGTACCTTTTCAGACTCTCTAAAAATGAAAAGGACCGAGTTATCTTTGTCATTAGACTCGTTAAAAAGATTAATAGCGACAAACTTGTCTTTAGACGAGAACGAGTTTCACTATCGCTAGGCTCGTTAAAACATAGCGATGGGTTTGCCCGAAGGGAAAATTATAGAACAAGCATATGTTATCCTCCTCAAGCTTGACAAAAATAAAGAGGTACTGGTCAGCAATGACTGGGGAAAAATTGGGAAGAAACTCAAAGAACCTTTATTGGTAGCAAGTCGCTCTTGAACATGACACTTCCACTCCGTGCCTGAGTCGGGTTGGGTTGTTTCATTCACCGGTCACATCACCATGGTTTTGCCATACCATCCACCTTTGGGGTAAATGCTACCAATCCATCACATAAGTGTCACCGATATGTTCAAGAGAAGTCATCCAGAGAAGTCAACCGTGTCCCATCCACTACCATACATTATACTTCATTCTTTCATGACCGCCACCCTGAACCATATATCATCAGATCGTTTTCACCTCCATCAAAATCATTTGCTCCGTTCTGTGTCACTGATGTGGGATACATCAAGGCCCTCCTTTGACGGATCACTTCTTGTTGACATCAGCTCATTATCCAAGAAGTTGATCTAGGAACACCCCCTCAGTACTTTGAAGCTTGCATGCCTCAATGGCAAGGTTCTCACTTCCGGCGACAGGTATACATCAATGACCTTCGACCGAAAGATTTTGCGTGGTGTTCGACGCCAAGTCCTTTATTCACACCACGTGAATTGTGCTGCAGTACCTTGAGGGTCATTATCATTATCGGTGATTCCTCTCGCGCTTCTTAACAGTTTACATCATTGACTGGTAATCAAGCGATGTCTTTCCATGTTCGACTTCAAAACATTTCTCACATGGATCGACTTGTACTTCGAGTGAAGATCGGACGAGATTGAAGACCCCGGATCTAGTTTCATCCATCCGGGCTGCGATATATATTCAGGAAAAATAAAGACATTGACATGTGCAGCATTGCAGAACAGATAATCATCCTACCAAAAGGATGGTGATTTCATCAGAATCATCAGTCTACCATCAGACGATTGTCTGTCCTATGTACATAAAAAATGAATTTATAAAGCTGAGCATGGGAATGCGCACCTCAGCTAGATCATGAAAACAGTATGAAAAATAATGTATTGTATTGTATCTTATTACAGGTCTCCTCCCAGCATTGAATGAACTTCGGATCCTCCTAATAAAGCATTTCACCCAATAAACGGCCTCATACTTTAGGGGGCAACTGTTATAGACATTTTTGTGCCTTACAGCTTTGAGCATGAAATGTCCATAATCCAAGGGATCCAAAGTCCCTAAAGATGTTGTTACAGCTCCTAAAGGAACAAGGTCAACCAATGACAGCTTCTCCCAGAAGTTCTCCACCAAAAAACACTCAGAACTAGTCAAATCAGGATCAATTCAGAAGCTCCACTAGCTGCCTGTGTTGCAAAGCACCTAAGTACACTAGTTAGGTGCGTTGCAACGCACTTGAATGCACTACCCAGGTGCATTGAGCGGGAAATGACAAGTGTCAAAGTCATTCAACGAGGTGGAAAGACCATGGAAGCTTCCAGAATCTTCTCCAATGACACTTGCCTCACTGAATTCGACCAAGTGATGAGTAAGAGGCCCTCAGTCTCCAAGTGGAAGCAAGAACTGACAGAGAGAAGCCACAAGTAAAAACATAAGCTGACTCATCCTCTCTGCTTACATCTATATATGGATCCCTCATCCCAGAGATCCGGAGGCTGGAATTTTGTATTTTGCAGAGAATTGTTGTTGGTTTGAGATTGAGATTAGTACATTGGGTGATTTATGCTTTGTTGGAGGAGAGGAAGGGATTCCTTTGCTGGGAGTAGATGCTGGATCAGGACTCACTTGGTTGTATCTCCTCCTGGACTTTCTTATCATATCAATAAAATTATTTGAGTTTCTCCTACATGCTGTGTATCAATGATGTTTTGTTATATTTGCATGTTTAGCTTAATCTGATCCTGAGCTTTTTATGAATGTATATCTATATCTTCGTGTAGTTTCTCTCTCTTGTGATCTTGCAGGAATTCGGTGAAGCTGGGCCGGTAAGGGAGCAGGGAGCTGGGAGCTATTGAAGAGAGGAGCGATTGGATCAACAAACTAGCGAAAGACACAGGTTAGTTACATCCTTTCTCCTCATTTACATTTCATAAAGAAGAATACTCAAGTAGTTTTCCTTGTTTGTTGCTAAGGAACTATCACACCTTAGAGTGGGATAGGGGCGTTCTGAATAGATACTTTTCCCAACAACATTGGGCCCTAACCCAAGAGCTTCAGCCCTCTAAGTTAACTCAGTGTTGGCTAAAAAAAAAACTCATTCTTATTACCAAAACAACAAATTACAACAAAAAATTGTCACAAGTCTTGCAGCTCAAAAATAGAGTAGAGTTTTACAATAAAAATCTAAATCCTACTTAGCTCCTATGCCTCTCTACTTATACATCTGAAGTCTCCAAGGACTTCCTTAAAATTAGGGAGGCTCGGCTCCCAAACTCGAGATAAACTGGTGCTCTGTCTCTCACTTGCTCGGCTGCCTTCTAATCCTCATGATTTGGTTGGTTGCACTCTGAGATGATGGAGGAATATTCCAATGTAGGGGTAGTAAATGAGGAGGATTTACCTCCTATAATCCCTCTCCCTTATCCCATTAAAGTTTTGACCTTGGCCTTTGCCAAAATTCCTTGCTTTTTTTCTTTAATCCTGCATTAAATGCACATTAGACCAAAAAGCAAAATACCCATCTCTAACTTATCTCGTAAACAAAATATAATCAAAAGCATGCAATAAGTTATGAGAATAGTTGGTTTGACTAAGTTAGGAGGTGAATTAAGGCCCATATAATTACCCAATGATGAGGTTCACCAGTATGCAGACGAAAATCCTTTTGTGCAGGGATGACTGATTTATCTGATCGGTGTTGTTGTTTTACTATTGTTTGTCAATGATGTCTTCATTAGATCTGAAAGTGAAACTGACTGTATAAGGATTTTGAGTCTGATTGATTGATTGATTGAGTAAGAAGGGTGGTCTTTGCTGTTATCTATTTAGAAATCTGTAATTGACATTAGATCTTCAGAATTCCACTGACTGGTACAATTTGTGGTTCAAAGGTTTTATGATTCAGTATCTTTAGAGGTATATGCAAGTTTGGTTAAAGGAAGTAGTGTATACATGCAGGTTGGCTTCATTGAAGTAGCTTATACAATATAACACATGATTTTTGAGGTTGCAGTTGGTTCTGGATGTTGATGTAGGGTTCTAGATTCATATCTATGTTTTGGTTACAGTAATCTGACTGTTCCAGTTGATTGGTTGAATTTTGATTATGTATTGGTTGATTGGGTTTTGAGTAAATGGCTGATTTAGTTGTGTCATAGGTTCACTGGTTGTTTGATTTAGTTGTGTCATAAGTTAAGTGATTGTTTCAATGAGTGGTTGATTTAGAAAGTAATGATTTGTTTTCAGTTATATCAGAGATTGATGATTGGGATTCAGTGGTTGGCTAATGCAGATGTATTTGATGGTTGTATTATAGTGGTGATTGATTTTGAGCTTCAATGTTACTGATGGGTCCAGTATGAAAATTTGATGAAACGTGGCTTACATATTTTGTTGTTGTGTACAAGGAGTATCCAGTCTGAAAATTTATGAAACCTGGTCCCTGGAGGAAGAGTGAAGGTAGTATCCTTCTATAGGCCGGCACCTACGTACTGATAAACATATTGGCTAGTACAAGAGCCAGGGGGTTGGAGCACCCTTCCATAGCAGCTGGAGAACAAGTGAAGGTTGGATCATTCTGTAGGCCAACGCCTATGTACTAGCAAACATATCGTCTAGTATAAGAGCTAGGGGGTTGTAGCTCCCTTCCAGTAGAAGCTGGAGAACGAGAGAAAGTTGTAGCCTTCTGCAGGTGGGTGCCTGCATACTGTTATGAGTTTTCACGAGTACAATATTGTAAATAGGTTTTTCTTATATTAAAACAAGACAGAGATGACAACAGTAGGTGGTTTTTTCTCCTGTATTAGGTTTCCACCTTAAATCTTGGTGTTCGTCTATGTTTCTTATGTGTGATGGTTTATTCTAGTATTACTACACATGGTTACTATTTAATGGTTAATTAAGTATTGATGCATTAATTAAAGATCAACATATGATGAATTAACTGAATCCTAAGTTCACTGGATATACGTTGTTTTCCTTAAGAAAAGTTGCGTGCACACGTAAGTTCCCTTCAATAAAGTAGTGTATATAAATCTGATTATGAAATGAAAAACTTATTGATTTGTAAATACTAGTTCACCACCCCCCCCCCCCTCTTATTATTATTCCCAACACACCTCCCTTGATTGACCCTTAATCTTCTGTGTGTTTCCTAAGGAACTTCAACCTTTTCTTCTACTACACAGAAATCCTGACAACCTCTCTATTGAACACCAAAAAGGGTCTCAACCCTCCTTAAATCCTCATAAAATTGTCACAACCTTTTACACAGAGATGACCCACGTATCATTTCCCAAAACCATGAAAATAAACATGTCCAACCTTCCTTTTCTTGACCTATACCAAAACACAAGAAACAAAGAGAAACTCATCCTTCTTTCTTCACTCTATCCTGACTCCTTGAGGTTTTTAGTCACTTTGGCTTGTCTCCATTTGTGATGGATTGCACTTGCGTGATGTCAAATAATCTCAACTTCACTCCTACTTATAGTGTTCTTAGTGGAGTCCATTACCCAACAAGGGTCACCACTTTTCATAAGGCGACCTAAGCCAAACATTCTTAAACACCAATAACTTTCGAAATAAAGTTCTTTCATTTTATTTATCCCTCTCCATTGTAGCCCTAGGTTCCCCTTAGCCCATCAAGGATGCTCCTCATGCATCCAATAAATAAACACAATTTTATTATTAGCTATTTCACCCAGAACTTTGGGTACAAAGCCAAATTCTTGGGTACATCACCCACAAAACCATATTTTAGTGGGTCAACTCCCCACAAACCCAATACCCCAGGGGTTGTGGGCATACCTCCCAAGCTACACATTTCAACACTTTTTTACGTTTCCAACATACTTTCACAAATTTTCTTGGATATTTAGATCTCCCATTTAAGGAATTATTTGTAATTTTGTGCTGGGATCATCCTCTTAGAGACAAGACATCTCCATTCTAACCTTCCATGTTTTTTCATCTCATCTATTCTGATAACAAGGATGAGACTATTTCATCAAATTTTAAGGTAGTTTGACTACTACCTATGGCAACAACCATAGTATCCCACGATTCTAGTAGAGAACATGAAAAAGTAATGCACTTATCCTCATCTGGAATCTTAATATCAACAAACTATAACCGACTTACACAGTATTGAAGGCATTCAAGTTATACAAATTCTTCCGTAGGAACAATTTGTTTACTAGGGACTTAGACTAATACAAAGTCTCTGACTTGTCCCGCAAATTTTTTTTTGTCCGAGTTGTTTGTGTCATCCAAATATGACTATAGACTTAACATTTGGCTTGCGAAACTACAACCTAGGGGAATGCAATCCATCAAAATCACCCATGTATTGCACTCGACCCGGGCTATACCAACCCTTAACATAACTGGATTTTTTCCCACGAAGTTTTGAATCAATGGCCTTCACATCATGGAGTGACTTAATAGTACAAACCATCACTGCCTATTCTATGCTTTGTGGGCCATCCCACAAAGATATTTATGCAGCTTACATTTATCAATATTGAATCTCATGTACACAACCATAGTGTGCTCTTTTCCTTTAGATCCAACTTGGTTAAGTCTTTTTTCGACATTGTCATTGATTTAGTACTTGGATCCATAGTGATCCTCTGGTCTTTAACCACCAACAGATCCTCCATCTTGAGCTTCCATAGCACAAAAATTTGTCCATTGAATTTCTCGATCTCTATTTTTGCACTATTTTCCATTTCCTTTCACCACAAGAATTGGTCCTGCAAATCTCCCATTATAACAAGGTATAACATAGGCCCAAGAAAAGCCCCTTAGTCACAAAGGAATATCCTTGAAGTCAAAGTTGATCTGGTACCAAATGTAGGTTTTAACCTTGTATAAATAATACGTACAAACAAATTCTTTAAAAATAATGGAAAAGATACAATGTCAATCACATAAAATATACAAAGATATTTTTCTCTTGGAACCCAAAACCAAGAAAACCAGATTGATTTTTTATTATGCTCCTTTAAAATGTTACTATACATTATATACATGTAATAGCATTCATAATCCCCCAATCCATTTAATCCGGGATTAGAATATAACCATAGTTCATTTGACCGAATCTACAAAGCTAAGTTCAAAACCACCATGCGCCCAACAATTGTGGATGCAAAAACTGCCCTTTTTTTTTCATGGTGTTTCCTTGAACCCTATCCAGGGGGATGAGTAGGGGATGTTTCCTCCCTCTCGCCGCGTGAGGATAGTTGTTCAAAGAATATAACACATACCCCACAACTATGCATATGACATCGAGCTTTCCATATGAGGAATGTTTGGTGACATATTTTCTTTCCATGAGTATACTTAGCATTAGTATACATGTATGAAAAATTAATATTTTGTAAGGGGGAAGGTGTTGGTTTTATTGTTTGAAGTGGCACATTCCACTTATTTTTAGAATCCTTATAGCTAGTTTGGTGATTCCAAATGTTGGTTTTACATTTGGTTGGTTTTTTCATTTTGGTTCTAGACCTGCATCTAGTGTTTTTACTATTATTTGGGATAGTAATTATTTTAGAGTCATTAATGCCACTAGGGGGCACTAATATACCTAGGAACAATTTATATTGTGGGGGTCAATGATGTCATACCCCACAAACACTCCCTTTGCACCTAAACTAGTTATGTGCTAAGAGATTATTTTGTGAATACTAACCAAGGGACCCCTTCCAAAGGGGACTCTTGCATTTTTCCTTCCTTTTGAAATATTGGTGCCCCTTTCATGGACATATTGAATATTATTGTATTTTTTGTGGAGATATTGGATTTTTTGTTTTCCACTCCAAATGTCCCAAATGCTCCTAAAACTTCTTTGCAAATGAAATATATTCCTCCTCCTTCTACTTCTTTTGGTAAACGTTTAGCTCCTATTAACTAAAAATCTAAAATATATAGAAAGAGGAACAATAATAATAAGAAACAAAGATAAATGGAGAAGTCAAATGCCACTATAAGTCAAGTTTGGTACATGTAACTAGTCACTACAAGTCATACTAGAGACAAACAACTAGCCATTGCAGGTAATGCTAGGGGCAACCAAACAACTAATGTAAATCATTGATCCAGCTGGATGTTGGTAAATCACCATGGTCAATAATTATTTTATAATATTAGTGGTTTGCAAGCCCAAGATTTTGGTAAGCCATGGTATCCACCCATAGTATTTGAAATATGGAAAAAAACAAAATAAAAATCTAATTATAAGATTAGCTTTAACCATATACAACAATTAATTATTTTTTATCATAGTGATTTATGGTATTCAACCATGTTTTCTTGTAACCCATGGTGTTTGAATATAATGAAAATGCATGACTCTACGTGAAAGGGAACCCATAAATAACATAAATATGGGCCTTCGCCATTGTAAAAGCCGTGAAGTTTCTCATGAATTAGTCTTATGACATTTTTACCATTTAATAAAACCAATTAAGATCTTCACATGTTATCTCTTTCCTCTACATTTTTTTTGTAAGTTTGGTAGGACTACATCTTTATCGTGTCCAAAATATCACCCTGATCAAGGAGGGGAATTGAACAGGTGACTTAACATCGAGGAGTTCCTTAATAGAACACCCAATCACCATCTATCCAAAACCTTGTGGACATCTTTTTCCTCTACATTATTTTCATTCACTTGTGACATATTCTATTATCAATATTTAGTCTCATTCCTTATACATCTCAGATCGATAGCATCATAGCAATCTTCTTATTATCATCTCCCAACACATGTACCCATCTACATTAGGGTATATAGAGTTGAATCTCAAGCTAGTTTCACTTGAGGAGATCCTATCAAGTTGTTACTCGAGGAAACACTCAAATAATAGATGAATTGGATGATGGAAAATTTCACCCAAATACTTTGACAGTTCCCAAAAATGGCTAAGGCACCTTCAACAAGTGACAATTTTGGAAGTGTAACACTTTTCAAAGTGTTAGCACTCTGTAATTCATCCATGTTGAGGAGAGCAACCCAAAGGTAACCAAAAACCACTTAGAATCTAGAATCTACCCCTTCCAACTTTTGAGAGGGTTCTCTCTGTCCAAATGTTTAGTCACGTAGATCTTAGGCTAGGTATGTTACTTAGAGGGAAATAGGTTTTAACAATTTGTTAGTAGGGTAAATGGAAAATCCATTGGGAAATACAAACATACAAAGTTGATTCTTTTCTAGTGAGAGGATGAAGGAATGAGGGATCTTTTGATAGGGGCAAGGTAGGAAGTCCTCCCGTTTTTTTAAATTTAATTCGTTATAGAAGGGTGAGTAGAAGAATAGTGGAAATGACATATAGAGCATCAAACTATGGGATGAATTCTAAATTCCATTTAAGAAGAAAACATAAAATGTTTAGAAAACTATATCAGAGCACTTTTAAAGAAAATATAGAGATAAATCCTTGTTTAGCGAAATAGGAAGACATAAATTCAAAGCATGTAAATGACAAGAGACAAACTTACAACATAAGAAAACACATCACCATCAGGAGCTGACACAAGAATCCCTGTAAAGTCACACCTTTGTCATTTTCATTCATTAGAAAATATCATAAAAATACAATGCACACAATGTTTCTTCTTCTAAACCCTAACCAACCCTTTTATTCATCATAATTACAACAAAAATATATTAAAAAAAATTATATCCCACCTCTAGGGACTAAATTCCCTAAAATAATTTTAGTTTCTACCTAATGCAACAAGTATAGAATTGTTTTTTCTGAAAACTAGGAACTGTTTGACCAAGGTTTTTTCAAGAAAATTTACATTAAATACAAAGTATAAATTGAGTTTCAAAGTCCTTAGATGCCTCAAAACATTAACCATGACCATAAAAATAAATTACATGAATTTTTTACATAGATTCCATGGTCAAAAGGTTGATTGTGTGGAAGCGCAATGTCGACGCTGCGCAACCTCCTAGTTCAGTGGAAACACAACACAGAAGTGCATCAAATTGATGGTTCATATCACTCCTATCACTCCTTTTCAATGATCAATTCACATGTAAAATGACCTGGACATTGTCAACATCCCCTCTATAAACCTCCTTTCATTATACAAAGTTTTCAACTCTCAAAACTCCACCTACAACAAAAGTGCAGCACCTGTATGAAAGCGCAATGAAATATGTCCTTCATGGTCTTGATCAATGTTGAGGTCTCTGAACAAGATACACAAACTAATGATGATTTTGATAATCCTGATAACCCTTTTCAAGTCTCCACTCACCAAAAAGATGACAAAATTTCTCATTCCCATCAAAACCCTAATGCTTTACCAGAATGAAAAATTGTTGTGTGAGCTGCTCCTTTTTTAAAACATTTCATAGTTTCTAGAGTCTAACTGATTTTTCTCCCAAAAAACTTCAAACAGGACATCACCTCCTTATCCAACCCCATTAAAACTACATAATTAAGCAAAAAACCAAAAGAAAACCAAAATTGCTTTGATTTACCTATTCCAATATGCAAACTTTAGTTGCTTCAGCCAAAAAACCAAGTTTACCTCTATCCTTCTCTTGTATATCATGCAATTGTTGCTTGGAAACAGTTATCTCCTTCTTCAAGGTGAGTTTCTGTCAGCAGATGTTTTTGAGTTGCCTATGTAAAGGAAGAGGCATTTCTAGGATATACTTGGCCTTTTCCATTGTTGGCTCACACATGTTCAAATGATCATAAATACTTTTCCCGACCCTTTCATCTTGCTTCTTAAGTTCAACAATTTCACTGTGGGCTTTCTTCAATTGCATCCTCAACATGTTAAAAATATGTTTTCCCTCATCCACCTAAACTTTCTTCTCTTTTTTTACTGACTTTTCCTCCTATATCTGTGTTGGCTTAGGGGATCCTGACCCAAGTTCAAAGTTAGTTGTGCCAACCAGAAAAAACCTACATTGTTGGTCCCTTCAGCAACAACTTGTGTAGCGCATGCTGCAGTCTCACCCGAAGCAGTATTGGGGGATGCAAGAACCAAGTTTCTGCATTCGGAGATGATGTGACAAGTTTTTGTAACCCAGATC
Organism: Pinus tabuliformis; assembly: GCA_031772625.1. NCBI lineage: Eukaryota > Viridiplantae > Streptophyta > Pinopsida > Pinales > Pinaceae > Pinus > Pinus tabuliformis. Next base: position 140,710,465 of record CM062818.1, read on the forward strand.
TGCTTTCATGCATATTTAATCCTCTGATATATCTTAACTCTGGAATCGACCTTAAAGACCCTCGATTCCTATCAAAACACTTCAATAGTGTTATTCAGATCTTAAGAATATAGCCCTGCTACTTCCGCGCGCGTACGCATGCTTTCTGGGGTTTTTGTGGCCTAGGTTTGTCGTCACGCAGAACTTTCTACCGAAAACTAACTTAGTTTAGATCTAGAACTTCACAAACATAATTCAATCATCTTATTAGGCATAAGCATATTAAATTAACCCAATTTGTGTCGATAAGATACATTAATTCATGAAAACAATATTTAGAGCGAGATAAACAGATAAATCACAGATGCAAGTGTTTCCAACCCAAAATCAATCTTTATTAATCAAAATAATTCTAGTACAGACTTCAGCTACCCTGCGCACTTAGTAGCAGCGGTCCACATACTTAGTTGTGGATTCTTCTAGGCCTCTACGCAATCAGTTGCGAAGCCTTTCCTTTGCTATTGACAGGAATATAACTTCCTGTCTATCAACCCTTTACAATATCATTCATTCATTCATTCTCTATATTCTTATCTATCAAAAGTTATCTCTAATACTCCCTATAACTCAACTATTTATAGCTTTTCTAATACAATAATATGGCCCTCTGGCTCATGGCTAAGTCTTAAAAACCAACCAAAACAAGGGGCTAAGACCCCTTTGACTCATATCTATTTGCGCGCTCTGCATCTACATTTTATGGAGACTTTACATCTTTTACAAAATTATTTACAAAAATTGACTAAAGTTAATTCAACTCTACCCCTGGGGACCCCATCCCAACAGGTCCCCAACACAAATATCATGACTCTCCCTTGAGTCACTCAATTGGTTGTTCCACTTTCTGGCGGAGTTCGCTCAATGCCTTGGTCAATGCCTAAAGCTCTGTGGTGCTATGTTCTTTTGCTTGTTGTACCTCTTGGACCAATTTCTCTATGTTTGGCCCCTCCACTGCAAGTTGTGTAGTCCTTGGGGTTTGCTACATGGCCTTCAGCTCCTTATGAATGTTCTCTGAAAGTTGCTTGGCTTCCTTTTTCCAAGGATGAAGCCAGTCTCTTAGCAAGGACTACTTTTTCTGCAACTTCTAGATCTGTATCAACATTGCCTTGCCTTCCTACAAGCACGTGAAGTGTTGGACTGGCGCCAACGTCCACGTTGTCATACTGATCTCATCATTTGTTGTTGTGCTTCCAAGATCTTTGTGTTTAACTATTTTATCATAGGATCCTCCTACAGTGTATCCCATAGGCCCATTTCCTGAGTGAATAGTTGGACGCAACCCTGAACTATGACATCTAGTTGACCCATGGACTCTTTTATAGCTATGACTCTTTGTTCCTGAACTTTTTGCGGTGTGGTTGGTTGAAGCTTGAGCTTGAGTTTGGATATCTACATCTGCAATTCAAAAGTGACGTGCCCAACCTCATCCTTGGCATTGTGCACTGCAGCAACTAACTTCCTGACTTTTGTCTCGACCTATGCATTGTCTGGGATATGCAATTCTGGAACTGTCTGGCAGGCTTGTTCAATAATTGATTCTAGGTTAGTGTTGCATACTTGCATTTCCTCTTTCACTTTTAGTGCCTGTGTCTTCTCCTCATACATCTATGCATTGTTGAATTTACATTCACTGAGGTCCACAAGGGCACGTTGCTCCCTGATTTGAAACCCATCTAACACCCCCAATACAATGCATGGAGGGTCAGGAGCGGCAGTGTGGCCACATTAATTCCAACATCCTTGACCGTTTCAAGTGTGGCGTGGTCATCCTGGTTATTTGTTTGCAAGGGTCCTTCTGGTAAAGGAATGACCCTTAAGTTCATGGTCCGTTGCACTTTTCGAACACTCATTCTCACTTGAGTTTGGATCGCTTGCACTGCACTCTCTTGCCCCATGCTCACCTAGATCCTACTGGCCTAGATATGCAACTCGCATAGATCCTTTTGGACACTTCCTAGTGTATTCAAATACTATTGTTCGAAGTGTGACCATATCTAGGATGTGGTATCTCTAACTTTGTCGCCGATTTAATCTAAATCACCCTCTGTGAGAATAGGAGGTTCCACCTGCAATTTCATATCTAATATCCGCTTCTTTCATAGACCTTTTTTTGGCTCCTTGGTGCGCTTCTAGAATTTAAAGGGGGTGGAGACCTCCTCTCCCCCATCGCCACCATGTGTAGATATTTCCTACTCATCAGTCCGTTGCAAAGATGATTTGTTGCTTGCTTCAGTATCCTATTTTTCCTTCTCAGTCTACTCTTTAGCAGCGCGCTCCTTCACAGCCCGCTCTTTTTCCGCAACTACCTTAGCAGTAGCTTATTGTTTCTTCTTTTGGGCAACCTTCTCCTGTGCGATTGCCTGTTCTTGCTCTTTCTTCTTTTTCGCAACAGAGGTCTACGTGGAGGAGATTTCTCCTGCTTTGATTTTCCCAATATCCAACTAGGTAGACTCGCGCCACGCTGTTGGCCATCCACCCACAACCTCCTATACATATGTGTCGGCCACTAAGGAAGGCATCTTATGCCATACCTCTTGAGGGTCTTTCCGCACGCGGATCTAGACGTTGTGAAAGTCTGCCTTAAAGTTTGTGAAGGCCCTCAGCTACTCAAATAAGGTGGGAGATAACCTTGGCCTTTGGTTTACAGCCATATGGATGTCCATCTCCATGAAGACCCAAAAAACCTTGGATTATTTACTTTGTGCTGCATCTTTTGTCTGCCATAGCGAAGTGAACTTCGTTGCCTCTAGGAGGGTCTCATTCAGCGGAGGGAACTGACTGTCCTCCAAAAGCCTCCATGCCACCAAAATTATTAGCAATAAGAGCCAAGCATAGTGGAATGGTTGGCTCTTCTCTTGCACCTCATGATAGTTAGCCAAAAATTCTCTACAGAGATATTGGGCCCAGTTATACTGGACCCCGTTCGTACACTGCGTAGCTAACAAAATGACCGGCACGGGAAATTCATCGCACACTTCCGCATTATTTTTCCTGTGAGGATCTATGCAGAAAACTATACCACCTAATCTTTTATGGAGTGGATAGAATATCTGCACTTTCCCTTTACCACCTCATGCTTGGTCTTTATGCGATCTAGAAGCTGTTTCTCGAAGGATTTTCCCACAAACTCCTTTGTTGGGTTGGCTCCTTTATATTGTAGGTTAGTAATCCTATGGATTAACATATCCGTGATGGGGATAGACTCACCTATCCATAAACACCCATCATGCACTAAAGTCAGCAACTAGCACACACATGTCATATTGATATTGGAGCAGTGAAAATGAGGTATGAAAAGCATTTGTAAAAGCCCCTCCAGCTGAACTCTATGAACCCATTTCATTGGTTCCAACTTCAAGACCCATGTATCTTCATAGTATATGAAATTCATATATTGATTCATGGATAAATGTGGGAATTTATCCTAGTCAGCGAGGCCCCTGTCTTCCATCTTTAGCATTGGTATGTGAGCTATGATCGTACCCTCAAATTGAACTTCAGCTAGGAGCAGTGGCGTGGCAATTGAAAATTTGTTGGAATCAGGATCTTTGGGTGCCTTCTTACGTCCTCTTCACAGGGACACATATGTCGGGAGCACAGTGATTGGTTCCACATCCTTAGCATCTAACTCCTCAATCCCTTGTCGGAGTTCCTCCTGCCACACCTCCTGCGGATGTTTCGAGGTGATTGGTGTATTGGTTCGATGACTATCTTCGTTTGCTTTTCCTTAGAAGTAGACTGTTTAGGCCTAGGAAAACTTGGCATTGTAGGTACTTCTAGTGTAGCTTCTACATCCATATCTTCTGGAGCTGGGGCCTCAGACATCACGGCCTCAGAACTCATAGGCTTAGATCTCTTCTCCAAAGAAACTCTGCGCAACGTAGCAGAACAATAAACTAGCCCAGGGTCCATGAACAAACTCTCCCACTCTTCTTGGTGATGCAAGAAACTCTTAAGAAACAAAGTGTTTCTTTGTAGACCAACAAGGCATCTTTATAGCAATCTTTGGATTCAAATCCAACCCTTCACTCCATAACTTCAAATATTTTCGCCTTAATTTCCTCCTAACGGGATATTCTCAGTCCAATCAGCTACAGTGGCTCCAATGACTACTTTAGGGCTGGGCTGCGTGGCACCCTCCTTCATGGCACAACATCCTAAGCACAGCACTATCTAGTAGCACCCTCATCAATCTTCACGCAACCTGCTTGCTGCCTTGTCCTCCCAGTCGAGTAGTGTAGTTTATAGTCCCGTGCTACCTTGAAACTACTTGGAGCACTAAGATTGTCCTACAATCATATAGTTATTACATAGGGACAGGATCCCCCATATACAGCTTCAATCGGCTCCCATTCACTTTTCCTGAAAACGGTTCACCATTCAACTTCACAAGCTGAACTGCGCCACCCTCCGTAATTTCCTTGGAAATATACGGTCCTAACCAATGCATCTTTAATTTACCCAGAAATTTGGTGAATTTTCTATCATACAACAACATAAGATCATTTATCTTAAATGTGCGAAGCTTGATATGGCGATTGTGCCATGCTTTCTCTTGCTCCTTTTGTACTTTTTGGTGGAATCGTACGAGGAAGCAGACCTCCTCTAACTCCATTATATGTGTGAGTCATTCCTATTGGGTTGTGTTATATTCTTTCCATGACTAGCCCACATAGTTAATTGGGGGTTAGAGAGGGGGAGGTCATAGGGGGTTTGAGGTGTACCCATAACCCCACTTTATGGGGTCCATGGTTTTGTGCATGACTTTCGCACATGTTTTTAGACGCAATGGTTTTCGGTCCATGGTTTTGGATGCGATGGTTTTCAGTCCATGGTATTGGATGCTTCGGCATGTATAAATATGTATTGTAACATTGAAAGGAATATAATGAAAAATCAAGCTGGTAGTCCCTGTTTTGGGATCCAGGGAAAATCTCCATGTATATGTGTTTTATGTGTTATGCTCTCGCATTGTTTATTTTCTATGTTTTAGAATTCATATGTAGGTAATTTCTGTACAGGGTTAAAACCTACATTTGGTATCAAAGCAATTTTGGCTTCAAGGGGACGCCTTTATTGCTCAGGGGTTTCGCTCGGGCCTATGGTAGACCTTGTTCAGTGGGAGATTTCCGAGTTTGATTCTGGTGGTGAAAGAAGATGGCGAGCAATGGAAAGATAGAGATCGAGAAATTTAATGGTCAGAGTTTTGAGTTGTGGAAACTCAAGATGGAGGATCTGTTGGTGGATAAAGATCAATGGATCGCGGTAGATTTGGGTATTAAACCAACGGGAGTGTCCAATGAAGAATGGAAGAAGTTGGATAGGATGGAAAAGAGCAAAAAATTATTATGTGTCTCAGATTCAGTATTGCTGAATATATCAAGGGAAGCTACGGCGAAGGCTTTTTGGGACAAGTTAGGAACTTTGTACCAATCTAAGTCTCTGGTGAATAAACTGTTCCTATGGAAAAAGCTGTATAACTTGAAGATGAAATATGGAGACTTGGTGACAGAGCATCTAAACGCATTTAATACTATGTTAAGTCAGTTAGCATATGTTGATATTAAAATTTCAGATGAAGATAAGTGCATCGGTTTGTTGTGTTCTCTACCAGATTCGTGGGATAGTCTCGTTATTGCAATAGGTAGCAATGCAACTGCCTTGCAGTTTGACGAAATAGTCTCATCCTTGCTGATGGAGGAGATGATACAAAAAAATATGGAGAGCTAGAATGGTGATGCCTTGTCTGTACGAGGACGGTCCCAGAACAGAAACAAAAATAAGTCATTAAGTGGGAGATCTAAATCTAGAGGGAGATCAAAATCTCCAGGAAAACCTGTAAAGGTGGTGTGCTGGAAATGCGGAAAGGAAGGGCACTACAAAAGGGACTATAAATCTAAAGCTCCTGATAAAGGAAAGGGATCTGATGATGCTCCTTCTGTAGAGGCAAAAACCACCTCAGATGAAGGTGGGGATGTGTACTTGGTTTCTTCAAGTACACATGTAGATCATGAGGCATGGTTGATTGACTGAGGTGCATCCTTTCACTTCACTCCCCATAGAGAGTGGTTCTATGAGTATGAGAAATATGATGGTGGTGATGTCTTCTTAGGGGATGATAGGAAGGCTAGAATCATTTGTCGCAGAAAAGTAAAGTTGAAGTTGCAAGGTGGAAGGATTAGAACACTTCTGGGTGTTCTGCATATTCCTGCATTGGCCAGAAATCTGATTTTTATAAGAAAGCTGGATGATGCAAGTGTAAAAACAGTGTTCGAGAAGGATACCTGCAAAATGGTTTGGGAAGCATTGGTATTGATGTGGGGAGCTCTAATTGGAACTCTGTACAAGCTGCAAGGTAGCACTATTAGTGATGGGTGCAACAGTTCTGTGGTTCCTAAAAGTGGAGCAGAAAATCTAGTGGTCTCTAGAGAGAAGATCATGTTGTGGCATCAAAGGCTTGGACATACTGGAGAGAAAGGCCTTTGAATACTTCATGGTAAAGGTATGGTAGAAGGTATGAGTAATAGCTCTCTAGATTTTGATTTCTATGAAAATTGTGTATATGGGAAGCAGAATCGGGTGAGTTTTCCCTTTGGTAGTAAGAGGGCGAAACAGATATTAGAGCTTGTGCACAGTGATGTGTTTAGACCTGTGAAGGTTCCATCAGTGGGTAAGTCTATGTACTATTTATCATTTATAGATGACTTCTCAAGGAATACATGGATATATTTCCTTAAGAAGAAATCTGAAGTCTTTGACAGGTTTAAAGAATTTAAGGCTCTCATGGAAAATCAGACAGAGAAGAAGATAAAGGTGCTGAGGACAGATAATGGTGGAGAGTTTTGCAGCAAGGAATTTGAAGAATTCTGTAAGAAGTGTGGTATATCACGGCAGAAAATTACTCCATATACACCTCAGCAAAATGGAGCTGCAGAAAGAATGAACAAGACATTGATGGAAAGGGCAAGAAGCATGCTCAGTGGTGACGGGTTAGGATAGGAATTCTGGGCAGAGGCGGTGGATACTTCATGTTACCTGGTCAATAGGTCACCTTTATCAGCGTTGGAGGATAAGACTCCACAAGAGGTATGGACTGGTAAGAAACCCTCTCTTTCACATCTAAGGGTATTTGGATGTGATGCATATGTACATGTTCCAAAGGAGAAATGAACCAAGTTGGATAGTAAATCTGAAAAGTGCATCTTTATTGGGTATAAGGATGGTTTAAAGGGTTATAAGCTTTGGAACCCAGTCACACGAAAGGTTGTGTACAGCCGAGATGTGGTGTTCATAGAGGTAAAAGATGTTATTAAACATGAAGCCCAACCAAAGGAACCTAAGAAGATAGAGTTTGAGCTTAAGGAGGAAGAATCATATTCTATAGCAGAGGAGGAATTAGAAGATGAAGAGACACAAACTCCAGGTGTGAGAAGATCAGTTCAAGAAAGAAGGTAGCCAGAAAGGTATAGTCCATCTACTTTCTATTCAAATTTTGCTTTATCTATTACTGACGATGATCCCAAAACTGTGAAGGAAGCAGTAGATTCAGAGGATGGCAAACTCTGGAAAGAGGCCATGGTTGATGAAATGGCATATTTGCAAAAAAATGAGGCTTGGGATCTGGTGGAGTTGCCAGCTAGAAGGAAACCCATTGGAAGCAAATGGGTGTTCAAGAAGAAGACAGATGCAGAAGGAAAGGTGGAGAGACACAAAGCTTGGTTGGTTGAAAAAGGTTTTTCCCAGGTGCCACGAATTGATTTTTGTGACATTTTTTCTCCTGTTGCCAAGGTAACTTCTATTAGATTACTTTTATATGTTGCTGCTGCTTTTGATTTTGAGGTAGAACAGATGGATGTGAAGACAACATTTCTTCACGGGGATTTGGAAGAGGCAATATACATGAAGCAACTTGAAGGCTTTGCAGTGAAGGGTAAGACAGAACTGGTATGCAAGTTAAAGAAGTCTCTGTATGGGTTAAAAAAGTCACCAAGGATGTGGTATCATAAATTTGATACATTCATACGGGGACTTGGCTTCACTAGAAGCAAAGCAGATCACTGTGTGTATTTTAAATTAATTGGTGGCTGTGTTATTTATCTGTTCTTATATGTGGATGATATGTTGTTGGTTGGAAATGAAAAAGAAATTATCCAGGATTTGAAGACCCAATTGTCCTCCAAATTTGACATGAAAGATCTTGGTGCTGCAAAATATATTTTGGGCATGGAAATTAAAAGAGACAGGCAAAGAGGAAGCTCTGCTTAAACCAGAGGAAGTATGTCGAGACAATACTGTAGAGGTTTAATATGCAGGATAGTAAACTAGTGAAGGTTCCTATTCCTGTAGGTGTGAGGTTATCTATTGAACAGTGTCCCAAGACACAAGAAGAGGAAGAGGACATGTCCCGTGTTCCATATGCAAGTGCAGTCAGCAACCTGATGTATGCAATGTTCTGTACTAGACCAGACATTACACATGCAATGGGAGTATTGAGTAGGTTTATGTCAAAACCAGGGAAGGAGCACTGGACAGCAGTGAAGCGGGTTTTCAGGTATTTGCGTGGCATTAGTGATTATGGTTTGTGCTACCAAGGAAGATCAGGGTTGGACAGAGTGTTCGATATTCATGGTTTTGTTGATGAAGACTGGGCTGGAGATCTGGATCAGAGAAGATCTACAAGTGGGTATGTGTTTAACCTATTTGGAGGTGCAGTCAGTTGGATGAGTAAGAAACAATCTGTAGTGGCACTATCAACTACAGAGGCAGAATACATGGCAGCCACTCATGCAAGCAAGGAAGCAGTTTGGTTGCAGAGATTGTGTTCAAGTATGGGGTTAGTACAGGAAGCTATAAGGATAGACTATGACAACAAAAGTGCAATTTTCTTGGCAAAGAACCCTGCATATCATTCAAAGACAAAGCAGATTGATGTTCAGTATCACTTTGTGAGGGATATGATAGAAGACAAAAAGGTGTTGCTGGTAAAAGTGGACACTTTGAAGAATACTGCAGATGCATTAACAAAATCTGTGAGCTCTGAGAAGTTCTCTTGGTGTATAGAGACAATGGGCATTTTAGGGCTAGAACAATGACTAAGCTCTCTTGTGGCCCCCCGTGGAAAGAAAACAACAAGTGAGAGAATGTTAGGTTGTGTTATATTCTTTCCATGACTAACCCATGTAGTTAATCGGGGGTTAGAGGGGGGGAGGTCACAGGGGGTTTAAGGTGTACCCGTAACCCCACTTTATGGGGTCTAAGGCAGCGCCCGGGAAAATTTTGGTTTTGGACCCTATGTTAGGTTGGGCGGACCCACTTATGGTTTTGTGCATGATTTTTTCACATGTTTTTGGATGCGATCGTTTTCAATCCATGGTTTTGGACGCGATGGTTTTCGGTCCATGGTACTAGATGCTTCGGCATGTATAAATATGTATTGAAACATTGAAAGGAATATAATGAAAAATCAAGCTTGTAGTCCTCATTTTGGGATCCAGGGAAAATCTCTGTGTATATGTGTTTTATGTGTTATGCTCTCGCATTGTTTATTTTCTGTGTTTTAGAATTCGTATGCAAGTAATTTCTGTACAGGGTTAAAACCTATAGTTCCTCCAAGGCATCGCGATCCGCTATATCTGTCAAAGCTACTATGCGTAGACTAGGTACAACGTACTCCACAGGCATCATTGCTTCAACACCATAGACCAATCTAAACAGTGTTTTCCTTGTTAACTTTTTACAGGTTGTCCTGTATGCCCATAGGACTGCAGGTACGCCCACCTCCCAATCATTCCTCTGTGTGTTACAGACCTTTGTCAACACGTTCTCCAAAATTTTGTTAAAAGCTTCGACTGTCCCATTTTCCAGCGAGTGGTATGGTGTGCTCTTTTGATGGTAGACCTAAAATTCATCTGTCTGTAGAAATTATGAAAATTCTCTACAAATATCGCTCTAAACCTTATGTAGAAGATATTACTGTAGATTAACTAGATAATGCAATAGACTAAAGAAATATACTAAAGAAAAATACTATAATCTACTTCTACCATCAAACTTGCGGAAGCTTAAAGATTGAGCAAGATCGAGCTGAACACATATAGCCAGAAGAAGAAGAATCAATACACATGAAACATAGAAAATACTTAGGGGAAAGCCTCAACTAAAAACCCCACTATCTGTATTATCATACAAGGTGGAAATACATCAGAATTATACAAAGACTTAGCTCTCACAGCTAGCCAGCTCTCAGTATAATCCTCCTGGATGCTCACAGGCAATCAAAGCTTCTCACAAGCCTTCTCCTCTCTGCCCTGCAAGCTCCTATTTCCTTGTGCAGTTTCTCCTGGGTCATCCTCCTGTCACCAAGTGGAAAAATCTCAACCAAGTGGAACACTGATCTCTCACACTGATCTCACACCCTGTGAGAACTGCGCAATCCTCAAGGAACCTTAGTTCCTTTATAGGAGAAAACATGCAAATGATAGTACACTTTCCTTGTCTTTAATTTCAATTGGGTATTTCTTAGAATAGACATGCATGAGTTTCTGATGGGGGAATATTCAATTATCTGGAGTACACTTGTTGATTGCATGCATGCATCAACTGACTAATAACTCACAATTAGTTCCTCAAACAGTTTAGAACTAATTTAACTAGACTTAACTCAGTGAACTGAGCTAACTAATTACAACTCAAATATAACTCAATCTTATCTCCTTAATTAATGGATAATCTCCTTAATTTAAAGGATAATTGTTGCATGATTTCAGAAAGACTTCTAACTTGAATTTCTCCAACTAATTAACTCAAGATGAATTAATTAATTATTTTCAAGCAGCTGGTGAGAGTAAATTCGAATTTCAATTCACAATTCAATTCAAGGACAAATTAAAATTGGAATATTCTGGATTCTATTTTTATCATTTCTTGTTGCTATTTTCAACACTGTCATCACACTAATCGTTTCATTTAGAAAGTGTGTTCCCCTATCACTCATTAATATTTTTAGGCATCCAAACCGCGTTAAGACATAGTCAAATAAGAACTTCATTGTAGTAGTCGTTGTACAATCCTTGAATGGTTGTGCTTCCGCCTAGCGGGTTAAATATTTTGTCGCAGTGATAATGTAGCGCATGCCTGTTTTCTTGCCAGGTCGTTGAATTGGCCCAATAAAATCGATCCCCCACTTCTCAAATGCCTGCAAAAATACCTGAGTATGTAGTGGTAATTCATCCCTCCACGACGGTCTGCTAGTTCGTTGACATGTATCGCACACCTTATACTATTCTTTGGCATCCTTGTGCAATGTTTACCACCATTTTCATGCACATAAAATATTATGCATGGTTGCTTTCCCTACATAATGGCCTCCCGCAGCTCCCCCATGAGCTTCAGTGAGAATACTATCATGCTCAAAATCCAGCACATATCTCTACAATATTTCATCTGCCCCCATTTTGTACAAATGTCCTGCAATGACCAAAAAATTGGCTGCATGAACTCTTAGTTCTTTGTTCTGTTGATTTGTATATCTTTCAGGTGCCATCCCTGTAGTTAGGAAGTGAATAATGTCAAAAAAATGGTCATCAGCTACACATACCGCAAAGAGCTTCGCATTTGGAAATCCTTCCTCCAAATTACTAGGTTCTTCACCTATTTCAATCCTCGGCAGATGATCAGGTCCATCATTCAACCTCCTCGGCTTTACAATGACTTCAAAATCATACTCATGAAATAATAACAACCACCTGCAAATATTTCCCCCCAACATGGGCTTTTTGACCAGGTACTTTAAGGAAGAATGATCTATAAACATTTTGAAATGACCCCCTAACAAGTAATGCATAAATTTCTGTAGCACGTAGACCATGGCCAACCCCTCGTGCTCTGTCATTGAATAATTTTTTCAACCTTTGATAACTTCCTACTTGTGAAGGCTATAGGATGGTCTAGCTCTCCTTCGCTTGCTTGTGTTAATACTGCACCCAGTGCAATGCAAGAAGCATCCACATATACATGAAATTCCTTCTTCCAACCGGGAAATACCAATATGGGCACAATCACCATCTTTTCTTTTAACATCTAAGTTGCACTAACATTCCTCATCCCAATAGAATTTTGTGTCCCTTTTCAGTAGTTTTTCCATGGGTGCAGTAATTTTAGCATAGGCTTTAATGAATTTTCTATAGTATCCAATTTGTCCCAGCGTCACACTCAGCTTCTTGACATTCCTAGGAGCCTCCAAGTTGACAATGACTGCGATCTTTGCAGGGTCCACCATAAATACTTTCTTACACATGACATGACCCAGCAAGATCCCAAAAGGAACACAGAATATACATTTTTTCAAATTCGGCGCTATCTAGTATCTGCGACATGTATCCAACATAAGGCGCAGACTTGCTACATGGTGCTTTACCAATCCAAACACCATCTAGTCATCGAAGTATACTTCCAAAAACTTATGGATGAATTCTTTAAATGCTATTATGACTACACGAGAAAATATTTCAAGCACATTCTTCAATACAAATTGCATAACAGTGTACTGAAAGCAGCCCCACTCTGTCGTGATGGTGGTTTTTCTTCTATCCTCTGGTGCAATATTAATTTGATGATAACTGGAAAACCCATCAGTAAAGGAATAGGCCTCTTTCCCTCCAACATTGTCTAACACTTATCTATAAATGATGTTGGAAATGGATCATGGACACATGCATCATTCAGCTTTCGTAGATCTACACATTTCCTTATTTAGCCCTTGTGTTTCTTCTCTTGGACTACCATTGGGCTCACCCAATCAAACTCTTCAATAGGTTCTATAATGCCTACATCCAACATTTTTATCTAGTTCTTGGCGAACCTTCTCCTTATACTTAGGGTTAAGGAAAGGAGGCCCCTGTTTGACAAGCTTCACGTCCGGCTTCAATGTGATCCTCGAAAAGCCCAAATCACCAAGTATGCCCTTTAAATATAAAATCTTAGTGGGGATGAGATCCTAGTATTCATGAAGTAATTCAGAAAATTTGTCTACTCTAGCGTCGTCCCAATAGTCTCCAATCTTCACGAACTTCGGTTCTTCCTCGGTGCCAATGTTTACCTATCTTGTTTTCAGAGGTGCGGAGACATCTAGGTCCTCTACTTGTGGTCCTTCTATTTTTTTATTCCCTTTTGTCTCTGGAATATTAATATTCCTCGGGTCTTCTTCTTCCTCTTTAGTGGTCACATTATAGCATTCCAATGCATGGCACAGCTGGGTGCTCTAATCCGGTTGGGTCCATTCCTTAGGTTCCTTCGACGTCCTGAAGATAACCGCTTTAATCTCTTGAAGCGCTTCGTCGAAGCTTTCAAACCCATCCTCGAAGCTAAAATTCAATAAGAAACCTTCCTACAATACATCTTATTCTGCAGTGTCATAGCGGACCTTTGTTTCTAGATACCAGTTCATGAGGATTCTATCCAAGGTATGACAAAAGATATGAACCCATTCTGGCTGCGGTTCTGTCCCACACACCTTATTCCACTTTGTCAAGTGATCACACAGATCATCCTTCCCATTATACTTCTCAATCATTCTTGTATTAGCATGCCCAAACCGTAACTTCATCATTCTCCTATAATCTTACCATCCAACAAAACTTTCTTTATGTGTAGCCCATCATCGTGTGGGCGTAGTGTGTAGCGTCAACACCAATGCTTGAAAACGGTTGTATTCAGGGACCTCATGCTCAAATTCATCTAAAAACATATCTACGTCAGTCAAACCATCATAATAAGGTATCTTTCTTACCTTCGACGAAACACAGCGCAGTGACTTCATCGTCATATTACACCGTAACGTAGACACTTCATGTAAGCGATTTTACCAATGCTCTAACTATTCATTTGAGTTAGAAGTGCAGCAACTCTCCCGGTCCCATGTGATTCGTCCATCTACCATTGGATTGATCCAATCATGATCTCGTGCTGCTATCTTATAGATTTGATCCATCTCATCATCACTTTCTACACAATCATGGACTAGTTTAGGATAGCATGCCCCTTCCACAGGATCCAGTGGCACTATAACCCTTAGCGACTTCTTTTCAAATGACACTATACTCTCCTTCAAATTAATGACCCCATTCATATCAATACCCTAGTCAATTCCTAGGAGTGTCGGGTAGTTATTACTATCATCGATAATTTCTATAACTTTGAAGTCTGCTAATGCATTCTCACCTTCAATATCGACCGTCACTCCATACAATTGTCCCATGGGGATGATTTTCTGTTGATTTTCCATTCGGAGTTGAATCAGAGACCATTTCAGTGTAGGTCTCCCCATCCTTTCCCATGTTTGTTTTGGAATAAAATTCACATCAAACTCTAGATCAAAAATTACCTGGTCCATTTCATAATCGCCTATCTGTGTTGTTAGCCGCATCTCGCATCTGATTCATGCCTTATGCTTACTAATATTTCTAACAATGCACTGCTCCATAGGAGTATTTGTTGGGTGTGGAGCCTGATTATCTTCTGTATTCAAAGGTTTCAGCCGGATGTATACCCCAGGAAGACTGTACACCCCTTCATGCGGGGGGGTGTGGGGTGGACTTGGCCCCCCCACAGGGGTCCGAGAACCAGCAGTCCACCGGCGGGGGTTCGGGGGAAACGGCCCCGAAGCTAAAAAATAGATGTAAAATTGCCTTGTAAAAGTCTAGTAATTTCTAGTCAATCTGAGCCATTCATTAGGCAGATGATCTGACGGCAGAAGTTATGTTTAATTTAGGGTTTTTTCCCTAGAAGGCAACCCCTCACTATATATGAGGGAATTGTATTGCGTCTACGTATATCTGCATTCTGAGTGAGGAAGAGAGAAGAGATTGAGAGCGAAGAGGGTGTTACAATGGATCTACTATAGGTTGTATCTCTTTAGTTTTCTGGATAATATAATAAAAGAAGGACTGGTTGTTTCTCCATGGACGTAGCCCAAACTGGATGAACCACATATATTTGTGTCTCTCTTGTTTCATGTGTTTTCTGTGTTTATATTTCTGCAATATTTTATGTGTTCCATTGCTCTATAATATATAATTTTCTAACAACTGGTATCATAGCTGAAGGTCTATTTGGCTGATAAACTCGCAGGAGAGAAGGGTTCCTAGTTCGAGTGGGAGCAATGGCGGAAGATGGTAGGTTTAGGGTTGAAAAATTCAACGGCCAAAACTACCAGTTGTGGAAGATGCAGATGGAAGTTTATTTGTATCAGAGAGATCTGTACCTACCATTGAGTGGAAAGACAAAGAAACCGACGAGTATGACAGACACAAAATGGGATATTCTCGACAGAAAGGCACTTGGAATGATACAGTTGTGCCTAGCGGCGTCGGTAGCATTTAATATTTCAAAGGAAATGACAACACAGGGTTTAATTTCAGCATTGGCCAAACTATATGAAAAACCCTCGGCCTCAAATAAGGTATTTCTTATGAAGCATTTATTTAATATGAAGATGTTAGAAGGTGGATCTGTTGCAGATAATTTAAATGATTTTAATACAGTTACAAGTCAGTTAGGTTCTATAGGGGTAAATTTTGATGATGAAGTTAGGGCTTTGTTATTTCTGTGCTCATTGCCAGAAAGTTGGAATGGCTTAGTTATGGCCGTTAGTAATTCTATCTCTGGATCTAGTACTTTAAAGTTTGATGATGTTGTCAGTGCAATCCTTAGTGAGGAAATGCGACAGAAAAGCTCCGGTGAGACATCAAGTAATGCTTTGACTGCAGAGATTAGGGGAAGAAAAATGGAAAGAGGAAAGAGCCTAGGATATCGCAGTAAGTCAAGAAAAGGCAGATCCAAGTCTAGATCAGGGATAGTGTGCTGGAAATGCAGAAGGAAAGGACACTTGAAGAAAGACTGCAAGTCTCGGAAGGGAAAAGAAGGAGACGCGCAACAAGAAACTAATCATGAAGAGAATGTAACAGGTGATGTGTTGCAAGATGCTTTGATTATTTCATTAGAAAATATTATTGATGCCTGGGTGGTAGATTCAGGGGCCTCATTCCATGCCACACTTGATAAGAAACATTTTCATGATTATATTCAAGGAGATTTTGGACAAGTTCGATTGGGTGATGATAAACCTTCTAAAATCGCTGGAATGGGTACAGTTTTCATAAAAAATAAAAATGGAAATCAGTGGCTATTGAAGAAGGTAAGGCATGTTCCAGATCTGAAGAAAAATCTGATTTCAACAGGGTAGTTGGGAGGTGAAGGTTGCGTAACTACTTTCACATATAAAACTTGGAAGGTCACTAAAGGATCCCTGGTAATAGCAAAAGGAGAAAAGGTTGGTACATTGTATTTATGCGATGGTATTTCTAATTTTGTTAATGCTTTAACCTCTATAAGAGAACATACAGCATTGTGGCATCATAGGCTTGGGCACATGAGTGAGAAGGGGATGTAGATTCTTCACTCAAGAAATTTGTTACTAGGTTTGAAGAATGTTGATTTAAAATTCTGTGAGAATTGTGTTTATGGAAAACAGAACAGAGACAGATTCCTTAGAGTTGGGAAAGAAAAAAAGAGTGAAAAATTAGAACTTATGCATACAGATGTATGGGGACCTGCTCAGGTATCATCTCTTGGTGGCTCTCGTTATTATGTTACTTTTATTGATGATGCATCCAGAAAAACCTGGATTTATGGTATTCGAAATAAATCTGATGTATTTGATACTTTCAAGAAATGGAAATCTTTGGTTGAAAATGAGACAAGGAAAAGGTTGAAGTGTCTCAGATCAGATAATGGAGGTGAATATTGCAGCAAAGAGTTTGATAGGTATTGTTCAGAGAATGGAATTCGCCGAGAGAAGAAAATTCTAGGAACACCACAAGAAAATGGTGTGTCAGAAAGGATGAATGGGACAATCATGGAGCGTGCAAGGTGCATCAGATTGCATGCAGGAATTCCTTTACAATTTTGGGCAGATGTTGTAGATACTATTGTTTATCTAATAAACAGAGGGCCTTCAAGTTCCTTGGATGGTGGTATTCCAGAGGAGGCATGGATAGCTAAAAAGGTAAACTAGTCATTTTTAAAGACTTTTGGTTGTGAAGCCTTTGTCCACATTAACAAAGAAAATAGAACAAAGTTTGAGGCAAAATCAAAGAAATGTACCTTTATTGGATATGGTGTTAATGATTTTGGTTATCGCTTATATGATTATGAAAATCACAAAATCATTAGGAGCAAAGATGTAATATTCAATGAAAAGGTCTTGTATAAGAATCAGTTGCAGGAAAAGAAACAAGAAAAAGAAAATAGAGAATACACAGTGCTTGACGATATCACAGGAAAATTTATGGTGCCTGAAAATCATAATGATCAACATCCAGAACAATGACCACAACAGCAACAAGCACTTCAAACACCTGAAAGTGGTGTTAGAAGATCTACCAGGATAAGTAGACCCCTTGAACGATACTCTCCTTCATTATATTATGTATTATTGACTGATTCTGGTGAACCATAATGTTATGAAGAAGCAGTGCAGGTAGAAACCAGGAAGAAGTGGGAGCAAGTCATGAAAGAAGAGATGGACTCCTTAGCACATAACCAGACTTGGGACTTAGTCAGGTTGCCTACAGGTAAAACAGCATTGCAGAATAAATGGGTTTACAGGCTGAAGGAAGAAGATGGAGGAAAACAGAGGTACAAATCTAGACTTGTGGTGAAGGGGTTTGCAGAGAAGAAAGGTATTGATTTTTATGAAATATTTTATCCTGTTGTTAAAACGACTTCAATCAGAACTATTTTAAGTCTAGTAGCAGTTGAAGATATTCATCTTGAGAAGTTAGATGTAAAGACATCCTTTCTCCATGGCGATCTGGAGGAAGAGATATATATGCAGCAGCCACAAGGATATGAGGTAAAAGGGAAGGAGAAACTAGTGTGCAGGTTGAAGAAGAGCTTGTATGGCTTAAACAGGCACCAAGGCAGTGGTATCTAAAATTTGACAGGTTTATGTTTGAACAAGGTTATACTAGATGTCACTCTGATTATTATGTTTATCTCAAAAGGCAAAATGATGGCAGCTATATTATATTGTTATTGTATATAGATGACATGCTTGTTGCAGGTTCTAACATGCAGGAGATAAATGTGCTCAAAATAAAATTGGCAAACTCATTTGCAATGAAGGATTTTGGTGCTGCAAAACAAATCCTTGGTATGAGAATAACTACAGACAGGAAGAATTGCAAATTAACATTGTCTCAAAGTGAGTACATAGAAAAGGTGTTAAAGGTTTAATATGCAGAATGAAAAACCAGTTAGTATACCTTTGGCTAGCCATTTTAAATTAAGTAAAGAAGCGTGTCCCAAGGTTCAGGAAGAAATGGCTCATATGTCTAAAGTTCCATATGCATCAGTAGTTGGAAGCTTAATGTATGCAATGGTCTACACAAGTCCTGATATTGCACATGTAGTGGAAGTTGTAAGCAGGTACATGAACAATCCAGGAAAAGAACATTGGATGGCAGTGAAGTGGATTCTTAGGTATTTTAGAGGTACCACAAATCAAGCATTATGCTTTGGTGGTTCAAACATTGCTTTACAGGGATATTTTGATGCAGATATGGCAGGTGACAGAGATAACAAGGAGGAGTGCTACAAGATATGTATTTACTGTAGGTGGAACAACTGTCAGTTGGTGTAGAACCTCTATTTTACACCCATTTGTCTACCATTTTCCTCCACTTTTCCTTATCTTTCCTTCACTTTTGCCTCATTTCCACCATAAAACCTCTCAGATCATTACATTCAGTGTCAATAAGCATGATCAAGCAAGTTTTGCTAATGGATGACTATTTGTTTAGTTTTTGACTTACTTGCAGGAATCCCGCAGCTATCTGATGATCCCGCAGCTATCTGAAGATCCTGCAGCCTTTTTGTTAAATACTATGATCCACGTGTCGGTTTGCTAGATGGGCCACATGGGCACTCAGGTATCAGTGTGGTCGAGGTTCCTATCCTATTGTTCCAACCTTCCACGTCACTTTCATCCATGGTCAAAGCTGGTTTAACCACGGTCAACTCAAAGTGGTTTAACGGTGTTTGAAAGCTATTTGGTCACGTCATCTCCAATGGTGATTTGTCCAGGTTCTAAAGACGGCAGGGGACGCAATCCAACAGGGATTTATTATCTATGATGACAGGAACCACCAAACTCGTCCACGCAACCGTGATGTGTCCAAGGACCATTAATACGCATACTGTTTTATTGTTTTTCTGTTAAATAGTTGTACGCGTAGGATAACTTAGAAGCTCCTATAAATTGATGCGTCTGCGTACGCTCAAAGAACTTTTGATTAGTTGTATTTTGCGGCACTCGTGTTGAATTTAGAAGCGTTTGTGAACTCTGTTTTCTAGTGCTATTCCAGCACTCTGTTTGTAAACTTTTTGCAAATGGAGAAATCAATATAGCACTGTTTTGAAGTTTCCAGATCTTTGAGTTCTCTTGTGGCTGAATGAACAGAGGGCCCCTGCTCATCTCAGCCTTTGTAAAGTATTTTATGTGCAGCATTTCATTATTCTCTTATTTATTTCCTTAAGCATGTATAGTTTCATTTACTTGTTTTCCTTTATTTTCAGCTGATCAGTGTTATTTCTTTGCAGGTTTCTTTTAGCCCGGGATTTATTTTCATATGTGTTGTGTTTGCTTTACAGCTAATGGTATTTGAAGTTGACAATTCAAGTGCTGCCTTTGTCTTTATAGTTAGTTTTTAATCTTATTTCTCAAAGAGCTGTTAACATACATGAATGATCTTCATCATAAACTACTATCTTTTAAGATCAAAATATCACTAACTTGCAGCTTGTTTGGGTGCTTTTTGGACTGTTCTTAAGCTACTTTCTTTCCTTACTTTACACAGTACATGTGCTTTGAAGTATTGAGTTAGAAAGAGTAAATCATTACCACTAGTCTTTAAAGTAAAAGTTTTGATTTTAAAGTGTTTTCTAGACTATTTCCTCACTACTTTCTAATCATGCTTCCCATAGTACATATGGCTGAAGTAGAGTATTAGGAATAGCAAATTATTATCATTAGTCTTTCAAGCATATTTTTCTCACTTTTATAATTCCACTTAAGCTACTTTCTTTCCGTGCTTTACACAGTACATGTGCTTTGAGGCATTGAGTTAGGGAGAGATAATCTTCATTCTTGGGTTTTAAAAGTGACTCTCTTTTTCCTTTTATTAGCAGCAACTTGAACGGTGTCTAGTACCATTGGTAGTGGTCATTTGCTTTCAAGTTTATTTCAAGTCATTTCAATTTCATTAATTCATTCCAAGCATTTCCTTTCAAGCAAATAGTTAGAAATCACTCAACACACACTTCCACTCATTTAGAATTCACTCTACACACACATCATCACTCACTTGTGTATAAATTCTCATTCCATCTAGGAACATAATTAAACCGCAACAACACCCCCCAACGATAAGAAAAACTCTAAGAGGATACTTAAGTACATATAGTACACCTTCACTTCATCAGCTTACGAGCCCCGGGTTGACAATAAATACTAGCAATTTAGATAACACTAAATTGACTAAACATTTTGGCGCCGTTGCCGGGGAAGTGAAATTAAGTAGCCATATTCTTAGAAGAAAAAAAAAATATAAAAAAAAAACAACAACTTCAAGGAAAGAAGTTAATAACCTATCTAAGTATGCTCTCCTCTTGCACTTTGAAGTGATCTGGAGGATCAGAAAGGAGAAAGTTATTAATCTAATAGTCTCTTAAGTATGCTCTCTTCTTGCACCTAGAGTGAACTGGAAGATCAGAAAAGGAACTATTTAACTTGACTTGAGGATAAAATAAAAATGACATGCATAGAGATAGAGATTCTAGGGGAAGGTTTTTAGCTAGAGCTCGAAGTTCAATTTTTACAAGTCCATCTGCTTCAAGAGATAGACAAGAGATACCTCCCTTATCTCCAACCGAAACTCCTAGTCCTGAAATTCAAGAACCAAGAGTTGACTCTCCTATACCTTCTATTGAGTTTGAACTAGGAAGAGACTCTTCTCTTTCCCCTACCAGACAACCAATTGTAATTGAGGAAATAGACTCACCTGAAGAGGAAGGAGAAATCTCTTCTCATTCACCCTTTGTAGAAGAACCAGAAGATTTTGAAATCCCTAGGAGAATCATCATGGCAGAGGAAGAAGGAGGCGGTAGAGGTAGAGGTAGAGGAGGAGGAGGAAATAACAATAACAATGGAGGAGGTAGAGGTCCCATTGGAGGAAATAGAGATGGGGATAACACATTTGGGTTTCCCATTGTTGATGAGGACTCCCGAGCCACCATGAAAAACATATCACCATCCGTCCTCCCAAATTTTCATGGATTAAGAACTGAGGACCCTGAAACATTCTTGTTTGAATTTGAAGTTGTGTGTCGAACTTATGACTATCTGGATGATACTCAGAAACTCAAACTGTTCCCATCAACATTAAAAGATCAAGCTTTGAAATGGTTCATGGGATTAGTTACTCAGTCCATTAGGACCTGGGATGAAATGAAACAAACCTTTTTGGATAGGTATTTGGACTATTGTATGCCTACTGATCATAAGGGTGAAGTTTTTAAAATGATGCAAAAAGAAGATGAGAGCTTAGAAGATTTACTTGAGAGATTTCAATATAATCTAAAAAGAGCAAAAATGAGCACCTTGGATGAAGAGACCTTAAAAGCCCTCTTATTAAAAGCCATTAGGGATGAGTGGATAGATATCTTAAACATGATGGGGAAAGGGGATATTTCTCAACTTCCTCTCAGTGAGATAGCAGAACTATGTACCCATCTCTCAAGAGGCAAATCAAAAACTCAAAAAGGGCCTAGAGATCCTTCTCTCCTTAGGGCAAATAAATCTGCAACAGGATCAGTGAGTAGGGCTGAAATCGGTAATATGCTAGATGAATTTAAAACTGACATCTTAGGGAGTCTTAGTGAACAAATTGATACCCTTAAGATTCAGAATAAACAAAAGGCAGAAGCCGAGGCTATGACCATTTTTTGCCCGAAGTGTAGAAAGAAGCATGCTTTAAGGGAATGTCCCTTGGAAGCACAAGTTGTGGAAACATGTGTAATTTGCTCAGAAACCCATGAGACCAAGGAATGTCCTTCAATCCCTGGCCTCAAAGCAGTCTTTCAAGAAGATCCAAGTACGCTTGAATCTCTTTGTTTTGTTGCAAGGAAACCTTGGCAGGGGCAGCAAAATCAAGGGTCTAACAACTCTATGAATTTCCAGCCCCCACCAAATTGGAATCCTTGGCAACAACCTTGGTCACAACCACAAAATCCTTTCCAAGCATGGTTGCAAAGCATGCAAATGCAAAATCCTTATGGGAGATTTGCCCAATTCTATCAATATCCTCAATCCTTTCAGAATCAGCAAGCTCCCCAACTTCCAAATCAAGGTCAACAATTGTCATTACCATTCCCTCAACAACAATCTCCTCCACAAAATCAAAATTCTCAACTCTTGTTACAATCTCAGCAGAGGCCAAATCAACTTCCCTCTCAACCTCAACCAAACCCCAATAATAGGAATCCTCAAAATGCTTATGTGATGGAAGGTCAACCACTTATGGAAGGTCAACCATTCCCTACCTATATGGTTGTCCCTCTCAATGAGGTCCAACTCAGATCAGGTAGAATCTTAGACCAACCTTCTACAAGTACTCAACAACCAAGCATTTCTGAGGAAGAATCTCTCAAAGCCAATAAAGGTTCTGAAGTATCCCTTCAAAACCCAAGCATTAAAGAAAAAGAAAAAGAATCAATTCCCTTAGTAGAGCAACCTACATCTTCAACTATTCCTCCTTTTCCTGAAAGATTGCAAATTGATAAAGGAGTGGAGAAGCAGATTTGGTTGCCTGACTATAGCTTTCTAGATGAATTAAAAAATGTCTGTATCAAGATCCCCTTGTTAACAGCCATTAAGGAGATTCCCATTCTAGCAAAGACAATAAAGGAGATGAGTTTGAAAAAAACAATAAAAAGAACCAGAGACACAAAAAGGATACATCTAGTTGGAAAAATTGCAGACATTATGATGGGTAAAATTACCATGCAAAAATATGTAGATCCCGGTAGCCCTATTGTTAAAACTCATATTAATGGGGTTGAAATCCCAAATACTTTGATTGACTTAGGAGCCGCTATCAACATTATGAGTAGACAGACCATGGATCAGTTAAAACTTCCTAATCTTCTCTTTACACCTACTTTGCTGCAACTTGCAGACAGATCAATCATTAAACCTGATGGTGTATTGGAAGACATTCCAGTCTCACTAGACTCTTGGGAGTATCCAGTTGATTTTATGATTTTAACTCCCAAGAACAATCTAGGAGGACATCCTCTTATTTTAGGAAGACCTTGGCTGGCCACAGCTGATGCTTTCATAAGTTGTAGGTCGGGAGACATGTATATATCAGATGGTAATTCTACCAAGAAATTCAACTTGTATCCTCCCGCAAAGGCAATAACAGAAATAGGAGAAGATGAGTGGATTAATGATGAGGAAACTCTTCAACCTGTTCTAACCATCTCTGAAATCAGTGAGGACAGTCAAATTCTAAATACATTAGAAAATTTTGAGGCACCTTTAGAATATGACTCTTCACAATTCTAGTTAGATGCAGATATTGAATATCTCTCCTCTAGACAAATGTCTCTCTTCTCAATGGAAGAGTTTGGTAGTTCTTCAGTTGAAATCTTTCCAGGAAAAACATTAAACATTAACAAAAACTTGGAAAGACTACAACAAGAAGAATTAACTAAACTGTTGCAAAAACATTCCACTGCCTTTGCATGGGAATATACCGACATGAAAGGAATCGACCCTAAGACTTGTATTCATCATATTTACATTGAAGAAAACAGCAGACCTATTAGGCAGCCACAAAGACGGATGAATCCAAATCTTAGGGAAATTGTGAAAGAAGAACTTCAGAAATTGCTCAAGGTAAACTTCATTTACCCCATTTCAGATAGCCAATGGGTTTCTCCCTTGGTTATAGTACCCAAAAAGAATGGTAAATGGAGAGTTTGCATTGACTATCGAGAATTGAACAAGGCAACCTTAAAGGATCATTTTCCTCTACCTTTTATTGATCAGGTATTAGACACTTTAGCAGGTAAAAAGTATTTCTCATTCTTGGATGGTTTTAGTGGTTACAATCAGATTCAGGTAGCACCTGAAGATCAAGACAAAACCACCTTTACTTGTCCTTGGGGGACTTTTGCCTATCGAGTACTCCCTTTTGGTTTATGCAATGCACCAGCCACATTTCAAAGGGCTGTACTAGTAATTTTCTCAGATCTGATTCATGATTGTGTAGAGGTTTACATGGACGATTTCACAGTCTATGGTAATACATTTGAAGAAGCTTTGGCAAATTTGGAAAAAGTACTGGTAAGATGTAAGGAAACAAATCTTTCTTTAAGTCATGAAAAGTGTTTTATGATGTTTACTGAAGGGATTGTTTTAGGACATCATATTTCAGGAGATGGAATCAAAGTTGATAGATCTAAAGTAGAAGTCATCTCTAAGTTACCTGTTCCAAATTGCCAAAGAGATGTTAGAAGTTTTCTTGGGTTTACTGGTTACTACAGAAGATTTATTGAAAACTTCACGAAGATAGCATCCCCTCTTTTCAAATTACTTACCAAAGATTGTGAATTTAAGTGGGATCCTGAATGTCAATCTGCCTTTGAAGCTTTAAAATCTAGAATATCTGAAGCACCCATTTTAAGGGGTCCAAATTGGAAACTCCCTTTCCACATTTCTACTGATGCTTCAGATACAGCTTTAGGAGCTGTTTTGGGACAAAAGGATTTGATCCCTTATGCCATTTATTACACGAGTAAGAATTTGACTCCTACTGAGTTAAATTATACTGTTACTGAAAAGGAGTTTCTAGCCGTTGTTCATGCTATAAACAAGTTTAGACACTATATAACCGGCTATGAAACCTTTGTCCACACTGATCACTCTGCCATTAGATACCTCATGAACAAACCAGTCACTAATGGTAGAGTTACAAGATGGCTTTTGCTTTTACAAGAATTCAACATAACTGTGTTAGATCGACCAGGTAAGCAGAACACAGTAGCTGACTTCTTGTCTAGAATCCAAAACACTAATGAGGACTCTCCGGTAGAGGACAAATTTCCAGATGAGTATTTGTTTGCAGTAACTACCAAAACCCCTTGGTATGCTGATATTGCTAATTATTTAGTTACTGGAAAATTACCTTTACATTTATTTCCTAATGAGAAAAGGAAAATCATTCAGGATAGTTCACTTTATTCTTGGATCTCTAATGAATTGTTCAGAACAGGGCCAGATTTGATGATCAGAAGATGTGTACGAGAGGATGAGATGCCTGACATCCTTAAAGCATGTCATGACGAACCTTGTGGCGGACATTTTTCTGATAAGAGGACTGCCTATAAAATCCTTTCATCAGGATATTATTGGCCTTCTCTCTTTAAGGATGCAAAGCAATATGTTAAAAGGTGTGACAGTTGTCAGAGAACTGGGAGACCAACTCTTTCAAATGAAATGCCACTACAGCCACAGGTATGCATCGAACCTTTCGAGAAATGGGCTCTAGATTTTGTTGGACCAATTAATCCGCCATCCAAGCAAAATAGATATATACTGGTTTGTACTGATTATGTTACCAAGTGGGTAGAAGCTATAGCATTAACTTCTACTACTGAAAATTCAGTTGTTCAATTTCTTTTCAAGGATATTTTCACTCGTTTTGGTGTCCCAAGAGAGATTGTAACAGATCAGGGAAGCCAGTTTACATCAAGGATGGTGGAAAAGCTGATGGAGGAATATAAGATTAAGCATAGAACATCTACTCCATACCATCCGCAAGCGAATGGTCAAGTAGAATCTACAAATAAAGTTCTTGAAAGCATCATCACAAAGACTGTTCATCTTCATAGAAGAGATTGGGCAGAAAGGCTTCCTGAAGCCTTATGGGCCTATAGAACTACATGGAGGAACACTACAGGACATTCTCCCTATGAACTTGTTTATGGGAAGGAAGTCCTGTTCCCCATTGAGTTCCAAATCAAGACCTTCAAGATAGCAGTTCAATTGGGGATGAGCTTAACAGAAGCCCAGAAGCACAGAATGGACCAGTTAAATGAACTAGATGAAATGAGACAAGATGCAATTCTAAGAACCGATCTAGTTCAGCACCAAAGAAGCAAATGGCATGATCGACATATCAAAGAAAAGAAGTTTCAAAAGGGTGATTGGGCACTATTGTTTGATTCAAAATTTAAAGACTTCAAAGGAAAATTTCAAACTCATTGGCTTGGGCCATATGAGATTGATGAAGTCTTTAGCAATGGAGCAGTTAGAGTGAAGACTATTGATGAACTTCAAACTCCCTTTATTGTGAATGGCCACCGGTTAAAAGTCTACCACAAGCCACTCTCAAGAGAGGAGTTTGTTAAGTTATTCCAAGGCGATTCTGAAATGAGGCTGGTGGAG
Organism: Pinus tabuliformis; assembly: GCA_031772625.1. NCBI lineage: Eukaryota > Viridiplantae > Streptophyta > Pinopsida > Pinales > Pinaceae > Pinus > Pinus tabuliformis. Next base: position 140,737,076 of record CM062818.1, read on the forward strand.
AAGAATTCTTCTCCTCCATCAGCCTAATCTCTGTTTCAATTTCAATTCCAAAAAAAAAAAAAAAAAAGAGAAAAAAAAAAAAAAGAAAAAAAATGAATAAATGTATGAACCTGAAAACCAATCTCTGATTGGCAGTCTCATGCAGAAAACATAAGGTGAAAATCAGGATCACCTGACACCTCATGTTTTCCAAAAAACAAATTCTCTCTCTTTCATTTCCATTTCATTTATTTCATCTCACCATTTTCTTTCATCTTACCATCTTCACTTCACCTCACTGCTTTTCACTCATTCATTCATTCATTCATTCCATTTCACTTCATTAATAAAGTTTTTTTTAGGCAACTAAAGTATTTTATGCAGCTAGAAGACTTCATTACAGTTTCTGCAGCCATTTGACAATCCTGCAGCCGATTAGCTTTCCTGCAGCCTTCTGTATCTGCACAAGAAACACAGTTTGTCTGAAGAAAATATTTACAGTTCAAAATCATCAAAGACAAGGAGAAAAGATCATGTGCTAGCAATAAAGTTAACAAAAGGTTAGTAAATCATCAGAAGCCAAATCGAATGTGATCCGAGGTATGTTCAAAACTCTAAACCTATGGTTGTTTCATTATGCGAACTTTCTGGGTTATGTTTTGTTGGCCACTAAACGTAATGATTACCCATTGTCTTTTTCCCATGCGACTACAAATCTCCGAATCCTCCACGTCTACCAGCTCATAATAACCACGATTTTTGAAATTACATGTGGCTGTTTCGGTCATTAAGGTCTTATACCCTAATGACGTAACCTACCGCATTACGTCTCTCAGCTCTCGTTCCGCAGCCATGTGTCACTCCACATCCGAAATTGGAGAATGTAGCCGTTCCGTTCGTCATTTCAAAACCCTCTATGTTCATAACACCCTATTCCTCGCCATTATCTCCCTTGTTCCGTTTTCACTCACTACGATTACCTCCATAAACCATCCTCTGTTTTCCCTCTACCGTATAGCCGTAAACCTGTAATACAGTCGTATTACGACTGTTAGCCACTGTTTTTTACCGTGTCCACGCTAATTCCACCGCTTAACTCTAAATTCAAGCCGTAAATTCCCGGTGTCCGAGACTGTTTATGCACCGTATACCCTCTGTTCCACAGAGTCTGAACAGAGACCGAGAAGTTACTGTGTGAAGTTACGGAGTTACTGTGTAAGGTCACCATCAAATTTGTGTTTAAACAAAGCTGAAGAGTCGATGGGAAAGCTTCTGAGGGCTGAACCGGAAGGTTCGAAATTCTTGGAGGCATATCCACAGGTTGAGGAGGCACTACAAAGAGCCAATTGGTTACAATGTATCAGAAAGTTTAAGGGCTACCATAAGGAAGTAACCAAAGCCTTTGCAAGATCGTTTATGGATAAGGACAGCCAGGCAAAGGTGGGAGATTTAACAGTTACAGTCAGCGAAGGAAGCATAGCAAGGGCTACCTCTCTTCCACAAACCGGTGAACGTTGGTTCAAAAACCGGGCAGTCCAGGATCAACAATGGAAGCGGATTTTTAAAAACCCAGGTATGGACACAAGTGTTTTTACCAAAGGCATTCCAATTTCCCATGTTAAAGAAGAATGGAAAATTCTATTGTTATTAGTACAAAAGTTTTTCACCTGTGAAGGGAGATTTGGAGTGTTGTATGTCTATCATGGTAAAATTATGCTGCAGTTCCAAGGAGAGCATGATATAAACCTTCCTTATTTCCTATTTCAAAGCCTTAGGAAAATGTGTTCCATGGCTCAACGAAATCCACGAAATGTAGAAGCTTACCTCTGTCACCATGGTCTTGTAAAGTTATTGATAGAAGAACAGTTAAAAGAAAAACGAGACACATGGGAAAAATTCCTTGTAAGGAATCATTTTGCAGAGCCTGGAGAGTCTTCTATACCTAGAAAGAGCAGAAAGAAGAGAAGGGAAAGTATCTCTGAGACTGATGTCTTCGAAGGACAAACTGTAGAAGAAATAGAAGTCCATCATCCTGAACCTGAGATTGAACCCACTGAAGACAGTGCTCAAGAGGTCATCTCGGAAACCCTCGCTGAACTTGCTAAGGAAGCTGCCAAAAAGAAAAGAGAGGACAAAAAGAAACAAAAACAAGATAAGGGGAAATCCATAGTCCGAGAAACTGACCAGACCCCAGAGCATTCTAGTGGTGAAGAAAGAGATAACCAGCCTTTAGCACAGAGGATAACTAAACTCCAGAAGAAAATTGCCCTCTCTGAGAAAGTAAAAGCTCAAAAACCAAAGGAAAAGGCACAAAAAGAAACACATAGTGCTACCACTGTAAGAAGGAGTAGTAGATTGCAGAATAAAAGGAAAACCACGAGGACACTCTTCGTTGATCTTAGCACACCTGAGAAGGGTGCTACACAAGCAGACCTTGAGGATAGTCCATCATCACGTGAGGCAGCTACTCCTCCAAGAGAAGACAGTCCGTTTCAGCCGGAGTTTACAACTGAAATTGAGCATGAATATAGTCCAAGGAGGTCACCAATTGTTGACCCAGTTCAACAAGAGGTGTACAACTATTATGAGACATTGGAGCAAAACACTGCTGGCCCAAGTAATGTCATACCTCATGAACAGCAAATAGATTTACTTAGACAAGAAATCTATGAACTGGAAGTGCTGAACCGTCACATTAAACAGAGAAATGAAGAAATGAAGCAGCAAGCTGATATTGCCAAGGCAATCCAAGATAATACCTATCTTCACATGAGCATGTGGCAGAAGAAACATAACAGACTCAAGAAGAGATGCAGAAGGCTGAACAGAGCCTTAATTAATTTGAAATTCAGATGCATGTTCAAGAGGCCAAAGGTTAATGTTTCTACACAAAGGAAGAGAAGGAGGTTGGATGTCCTAGCTGAGGCATCCCAGCAGATGGACTGAATTGTGTTTTCATTGCATGAGGACATGCAATACCCTCGGAGTGGGGGTATGTAGAACCTCTATTTTACACCCATTTGTCTACCATTTTCCTCCACTTTTCCTTATCTTTCCTTCACTTTTGCCTCATTTCCACCATAAAACCTCTCAGATCATTACATTCAGTGTCAATAAGCATGATCAAGCAAGTTTTGCTAATGGATGACTATTTGTTTAGTTTTTGACTTACTTGCAGGAATCCCGCAGCTATCTGATGATCCCGCAGCTATCTGAAGATCCTGCAGCCTTTTTGTTAAATACTATGATCCACGTGTCGGTTTGCTAGATGGGCCACATGGGCACTCAGGTATCAGTGTGGTCGAGGTTCCTATCCTATTGTTCCAACCTTCCACGTCACTTTCATCCATGGTCAAAGCTGGTTTAACCACGGTCAACTCAAAGTGGTTTAACGGTGTTTGAAAGCTATTTGGTCACGTCATCTCCAATGGTGATTTGTCCAGGTTCTAAAGACAGCAGGGGACGCAATCCAACAGGGATTTATTATCTATGATGACAGGAACCACCAAACTCGTCCACGCAACCGTGATGTGTCCAAGGACCATTAATACGCATACTGTTTTATTGTTTTTCTGTTAAATAGTTGTACGCGTAGGATAACTTAGAAGCTCCTATAAATTGATGCGTCTGCGTACGCTCAAAGAACTTTTGATTAGTTGTATTTTGCGGCACTCGTGTTGAATTTAGAAGCGTTTGTGAACTCTGTTTTCTAGTGCTATTCCAGCACTCTGTTTGTAAACTTTTTGCAAATGGAGAAATCAATATAGCACTGTTTTGAAGTTTCCAGATCTTTGAGTTCTCTTGTGGCTGAATGAACAGAGGGCCCCTGCTCATCTCAGCCTTTGTAAAGTATTTTATGTGCAGCATTTCATTATTCTCTTATTTATTTCCTTAAGCATGTATAGTTTCATTTACTTGTTTTCCTTTATTTTCAGCTGATCAGTGTTATTTCTTTGCAGGTTTCTTTTAGCCCGGGATTTATTTTCATATGTGTTGTGTTTGCTTTACAGCTAATGGTATTTGAAGTTGACAATTCAAGTGCTGCCTTTGTCTTTATAGTTAGTTTTTAATCTTATTTCTCAAAGAGCTGTTAACATACATGAATGATCTTCATCATAAACTACTATCTTTTAAGATCAAAATATCACTAACTTGCAGCTTGTTTGGGTGCTTTTTGGACTGTTCTTAAGCTACTTTCTTTCCTTACTTTACACAGTACATGTGCTTTGAAGTATTGAGTTAGAAAGAGTAAATCATTACCACTAGTCTTTAAAGTAAAAGTTTTGATTTTAAAGTGTTTTCTAGACTATTTCCTCACTACTTTCTAATCATGCTTCCCATAGTACATATGGCTGAAGTAGAGTATTAGGAATAGCAAATTATTATCATTAGTCTTTCAAGCATATTTTTCTCACTTTTATAATTCCACTTAAGCTACTTTCTTTCCGTGCTTTACACAGTACATGTGCTTTGAGGCATTGAGTTAGGGAGAGATAATCTTCATTCTTGGGTTTTAAAAGTGACTCTCTTTTTCCTTTTATTAGCAGCAACTTGAACGGTGTCTAGTACCATTGGTAGTGGTCATTTGCTTTCAATTTTATTTCAAGTCATTTCAATTTCATTAATTCATTCCAAGCATTTCCTTTCAAGCAAATAGTTAGAAATCACTCAACACACACTTCCACTCATTTAGAATTCACTCTACACACACACCATCACTCACTTGTGTATAAATTCTCATTCCATCTAGGAACATAATTAAACCGCAACAACACCCCCCAACGATAAGAAAAACTCTAAGAGGATACTTAAGTACATATAGTACACCTTCACTTCATCAGCTTACGAGCCCCGGGTTGACAATAAATACTAGCAATTTAGATAACACTAAATTGACTAAATAGTTGGGTTTCAAAAATCCAAAGTGTTGTTACACTTTCAACAACAAAAGCAGAGTATGTTGCTACTACAGAGGCTAGTAAAGAAATGATTTGGTTACAAAGGTTTCTGGATGAATTGGGCAAGAAGCAGGAGTTGGGTAGGTTATACAATGACAGCCAGAGTGCCATACATCTTGCAAAGAACTCTGCATTTCATTCCAAGACTAAACATATACAGATCCAGTACCATTTCATACGGTCGGCATTAGAAGATGGACAGTTGAAGCTTGAAAAGATACACATGAGCTAGAATACTGCAGATATGTTAACAAAAGTTGTAACTAGGGAGAAACTGAGAATCTGCTCAGTTTCAATTGGTCTTCAAGTATGATGAAGAAGATGAGAAACAGCTAGGTCCAAAGTGGAGTCATTGTCTAGCAAATGAAGCAGTGGTGGAGTTGTTATAATTAGTCTCCAAGTGGGAGATTGTTGGGTGTGGAGCCTGATTATCTTCTGTATTCAAAGGTTTCAGCCGAATGTATACCCCAGGAAGACTGCACACCCCTCCACACGGGGGGTTGCGGGGGGGCTAATCCCCCCTGGATGGGGGGTCCAGGGGCAGCACCCCCGAAGCTAAAAAATAGATGTAAAATTGCCTTGTAAAAGTCTAGTAATTTCTAGTCAATCTGGGCCGTTCATTAGGTGGATGATCTAACGGTAGAAGTTATGTTTAATTTAGGGTTTTTTGCCCTAGAAGGAAACCCCTCACTATATATGAGGGAATTATTGCGTCTATGTATATCTGTATTCTGAGTGAGGAAGAGAGAAGAGATTGAGAGCGAAGAGGGTGTTACAGCAGATCTGTTGTAGGTTGTATCTCTTCAGTTTGCTAGATAATATAATAAAAGAAGGACTAGCTATTTCTCCATGAACATAGCCCAAACTAGGTGAACCACGTATATATGTGTCTCTCTTATTTCATACGTTTTCTGTGTTTATATTTCTACAATATTTTATGTGTTCCATTGCTCTGTAATATATAATTTTCTAACAGTATTTTCCTTATCAACGCACTTGTCTATTAAGTCTTGTAATCCTTCCACAGCCTTTCTGTCATGCAGTAACTTCATGCAGGTATCCTAAAAAGTGGTGAGTATGGAAGGATCAACCTCTTGTGTGGCACTGTTCTCTGGTGTCTTGTCCTAGCTTCCTGAGATGTAGGACTCAACGAAGCTCTTCTTTGCTTCCATGAACGTTTCCTTAGCCCAATTAAGGTCAAAGGTGGCTTCTTTCTCAGGAGATTTGTGGACCCATCCATCTTCTTCAGGTTGCTTACCTTTATCTGTGCCAATCGACATACCACTTCTTAGTACAATATTAATGCTCTAATCCTCCTCACGGGGCTCAACCCTCATCATTTGTAAATTATGCGTAGGCTATTGAGGCTGCGTTTTCTTCTCTTGCATTTTAGCTATTAGCACCAGACATTCTTCTATGGCATGGTCGAATTTTCTACAGTATTGACACAAAGGGTGTGTAGGATTCGGGCAATCTTGCGCGAACTGCCCAAATTTCTGCAATTGTAGTAGATAATTTGACCACGACCTCGACCAGGACCCCCTCCTCATCCCTGTCCTTGGCCTTGAAAACCCCCACATGCACCTCTTGCACCAGGATCCTGGGGCCAGCTTTCTACCTGCATATGGTAAGTAGGGGTTCTTTCCATCATTGACTCATAACGTCGACAATGGCACTCATCATGGCCAACAGATTTACAGAAATTGCAAAGCAGTTGTTTGGGTGTCTAAATGAACTTCTGAAGTAAGTGGAAGGTATTCGTCGCAGGTTTCCCAGTGACTTGACAAATGGCACACCATAGCATAGCTCCTGTGCTTGGCCCAGCTGGGGCTTATGGCTTCATGGGGGCTAGCCCCCCTCCTATAAGATAGTTTGCGTATACTATACAATGATATTTATCATGCCTGTGGCCCTTGCACTTCAAGCACCAAACTTCTGTGTGCACTTCTAGCTTAGTCTCCTTCTCTTTCTTTAGACTCTGTAATTCTAGGTGCAGGCTCACTAACTACGAGTGAATCTGTTGTACCCCTAGGTTCGTATCCTGAATAGGTGATGTGTGCAACCTCATCGCGATCTCCAAGGATTTTGCTTGCATTTCTATCTTCTGTTTTGACATAGGGATTCTTAAATGTGGCAAAAGCGATGCGATAAACCAGTCGCGATGTTGGGTCTCTGAGATTTTCATGTTAGCCTGTTTGATCTGGCACTTCAACCTCTGATCAAATTCCTAAGGTATCTCACTGACTCTCATTAAGATATCCTTAAATTCAATTACCAACTGCACCTCAGATTTAGGCTTACTAAATTCTTTGTTCAAAGTTGTCTGAGTCTCTGCTAACGATGCCTGAGGATTATCAGTGGAATACTTAATGTGGCAGTAACCAACTATGCCTTCTTTATATTATCATCAGTGATTTGTTGCATTGCCATACAGCGTTCGCAGCAAATCAAAATTTCTTTGTATCTTCACTGCCTATTCCCTTAAAGGCCAGCATCTACATTTCGTTTTCCATGATGAATGGTGGAGGTGGAGGTGGAGATGTAGGTGAAGGGGTATGAGGTGGAGGTTTTGGTGGAGTGGATGGATGAGATATTCTCGGGATACCCTAAGTTATTAACTGAACAACGCTTCATGGTGTAGTCACCACCGCCCCTTTGTCGTCGCTTGAAGGAGGTTCAATTAATGGGCTATACTTTGGACCTGATCCGTTACTTCTAAAGAATATACCACTTCTTGTAGCTCCAAAAATTAAGGTAATGGCATTACTTGATTTTCACATAATAGCATTTTAATCCAAGTACTCAATAACCTTAAGTACTTACCTTGTGGTCCCTTGAAGAAAATTCGCTCTGCTTTGCTATAGATAATTGAGGTGTCAACTACAAATTCAGTAACAAAACATCCCAAAATTCGATCAAGCCCATGATCAATAGCCCGTGTGATCTTTTTTTCAGATGCCACTAGTCGTTGCGCTAATTCTGGAGTCCACACTATATGACTATCAAACTTCCACCTTCCTTGACTGTTTGTCAATTTAGATAACCACTCATACAATTCAATTGGGAAACTAAAAAATAATATTTCATGTACCTCTTTATATAGATACCTATTCAACCAATCCTCCTTCGATGGGCGCAAATTCATGTTTTCTTGAGCTGCAAACTCGTGAATCTTCCGATCTAACCACTTTTAAATCTCTTTCTTAGTTGGATTCCAATGATGTGACATCACACATCTCTTTAAGCAGATCTCAGTCTCGGCGATGAAACCATTTGTTGGCTTAGGGGGTCCTAACCCAGGTTTGAAGTTATTGTGCCAACCAACAAAACCCTACACTATTGGCCCCTTTGGCAACAACTTGCATAGTGCAGGCTACATTCTCACCCGAAGCAATATTGGGGGAAGCAAGAACCAGGTTTTTGCATCCAGAGATTATGTGACGAGTTTCTATAACCCAGCTCTTCCTTCATGTAGATCTAATCCTCCAATAGATCTTAACTTTGGAACTGGCCTTAAAGACCCTTGATTCCTCATGAAACCCTTCAATAGTGTTAGTAAGATCTTAATAATATAGCCCTGCTACTTTCACGAGCATAAGCATGCTTTCTAGGGTTTTTGTGGCCTAGGTTTGTCATCGCATAGACCTTTCTACTGAAAACTAACTTAGTTTAGATTTAGAACTTTGTGTACATCATTCAATCATCTTATTAGGAATAAGCATATTCAATCAAACCAATTCACACAGATAAGATACATTAATTCATGAAAACAGTATTCAGAGCGAGATAAATAGACAAACAAATAACTCACAGATGCAAGTATTTCCATCCCAAAATCAGTCTTTATTAATCAGAATCTTTCTAGTACAAACTTCAACTACCCTGCACACTCAGATGTAGGGGTCCACGCACTCAGCTATGGACTCTTCTAGGCCTTCGCACACTCAGTTGTAGAGCCTTTCCTTTGCTATTGACAGTAATAGACCTTCCTGCATATCAACCCCTTACAATTAATTCTCTCTATTCTTATCTATCAAAATTTATATCTAAGACTCCCTATGACTCAACTATTTATAGCTTTTCTAATACAATACCATGGCCCCCAGCTCATGGGTGAGTCTTCAAAACCGACCAAAACAAGGGGCTAAGACCCCTTTGACTCTAATCTATCTGTGCCCTTCACATCCACATTTCACAGAGACTTTACATCTTTTACAAAATCCTTTACAAAAGTTGACTAAGTTAATTCAAATCTACCCATGGAGACCCCATCCCAATAATCTTGAATTTTCTTGCTAAAGACTTGGTGACTCTAGTTGATGGATCTTCTACCTCTTGAATGTCTTATGTCACTCTCTTATTCTTACCTTTAGAATTGGTGACAGATTTAGCTGCTTTTTTTACTAGTTCTGTTTCACCAATCTTAGGTGCCCTTTATAAAACAGTCTTCTTCAGTTCCCTATTGTCATGTTGTAGTTGAGAAATAACCAAATGTGCCTTATTTAACTTCTCTCGTAGTTCGGAAATCTCCTTTTCGTTATCATCAAGAACATTATCCTCTGGTATGGTCTCTAAAGCCTCAAATGGATGCTCAAGTGTTTATTCCAAGGGTAGTTTCTTTAAAGGCTCTAGTGAGTGGCTTCTTAGGAATCTCCACTACTTCAGGAGAAAATTGCAACTTTTTACCCTTCTTCTTCTCTGATGGATCAACTGAAACTAATGGCCTTTTCACTAAACTTTCAACTGGTGATTGTATATCCCTTGCCACAGATGATGGTGTGTCCTTCTTATTGCAAGAGCTAGTTTGTAAGTTAGTTGTCAACTTTGATGAGTCTAAAAATTCTTGCCATGTTTGATTCCTCTTATTTAGTTCTTCTATAACCAACAACTTGGTCAAAGAGATATTGAAAAGACTAGGTTCCACTTGGCTTTTCCTACCTGCACCTTGTCTGCCATCTTACTAAGACTTCCAAACAAATAGAAGGACAGATTCAAAGGGATATTTCCTGTGAAGTGCATCAAAATCCTGAAATGATACTGATAGATCCTCCCAAATCTTCCCTCACAAGTAAAGTATCTCTGGATTACCTTCAAAAAAAAATTGTGTGGTTCAAGAAGGTATTCTCTTGGTATAATGGCTCCATACCCCTTGTTTCTATACTTTGGTTTCAAGAAATATTTGTAGTTGGCTATGTCAAGAGGCATGCCCTTGAACCACTGCTCTCCTTGTAGAGGAATCTCTGTTGCAGCTGAGATGGTGACATCTGACACCGGGAAAGTGAGCTCTCCAATCTTAACATCTAGCCCAGTGAAATTCAAAGCAAACTCCTTGGTGAGTTGTACATTATATTGATGGATCTTCTCACAACATATAATGTAGCCAACTTGTTCAAATGCAACTCTGATTGTTGGGTCTGAGTTGATCAAGGTTAAGTCTCAGGGTTCAAACCTAACAATGTCTACTCCTTTGTGTTTCTTTTTATCTGGGGTTGTCATGATTTCACAACAGAGATGAACTGTAAGGTTTCTTGAATGCAATTTCAATGTATGCCAATTGAGAACAGAAATTAGAGTAGATTTTATGAAAATAGAGCTTTAGATAAGAGTTGTATGGCAATTCAGAATGAAAATACTACATGGTAGACTTAGATAAGAAAATTGATCTCTCAAACCCAAAACAATAGCTTTAAATGTTCTTTGCTCATAGTTGGAAAATTAAAAACACAGGCGCATCAAGAAGCGCATTGCATGGAAGAGAGAGTTCTTCTTGATCTTTGAGAGAAACAACAAAAGATATTAGGTTTCAAACCACTTGAAAGGAATGTCAGGCTTTCATAATATGAGTGGAAAACTAGGTCTAATGTTTGATGGAGGTGACAACAATAAATGAAGCGACTGAGGTAAAGCATAATGTATTCTCCAGGAAACACAAAGAGCTTAAAAAATTGAGTTTTTAAGGGTATTTAATGCATTTTTCTCAAAATATAAGGGTAGTTTTAACATGAAATACAAATGATTCAAGGAAATACAGAAAGTTGTGAGCATAGCGTCTCCCCTGCAAACTTTGCACAGTGAACCCCAAGTAATTACCATCAAGTTCTTGGTGGAAAAATGAATGTTTGTGTGTTATTTTTGGAAGTTAAACAAGCCTTTGAACTCACAAGGTGGATAAATCCAAGTTTCAAGGGCGATGATTTTATTTTTGAACTTCAATCTTGAAAGCGCAACAACTGTCAGAAGGGAAACACATCTCCTAACTGTTGTACTAGTGTGATGTCATGGTGTAATGTGATTTGACACTCTAACTAGCCATATAGACCCTACAAATATGTGCTAATGATAATAATACAAGACACTATGACGTCACTTGTCACTTTTTGTGAGACATGACCCTCGACTCACTTAACTCAACTTCTTAAGGAATTAATAACTATTTACATGACCTTTCACACACTCTGACATAATTACATCAATAATGAAACCTTTATTCTACATTAAGACTAATAGTTTGATCTCTACAAGATCGTAGCCTAACCTTTACATGACATTTTCCAAAATAAATGGAAAATACAAAACTTGTTTTTTCGACTACTCTAATATAGGACACTAACATTGGCTCAAATGGGGATGACATCCTCCCTGTGAGGTTCCAAGAACACCATAGACTATGTGCCTAACCCTTGGGCATTATTAACTATTTGACTGATCATAAAACTAACTCATGACTAAGTCATGACTCACTCATCATTTATTACATTCTGAAAACTGGAAGTAGTTTATCAAAATCCTAGGGCCTTCTCTTCGGGCTTCAAATTATGGTAACAACACCTCACACCTGGAATACTAAAAATTGGATGGTTATATACAATGAAATGATCAAAACTAGTTGATTTCAAGTAAAATAATGCTTGAGAAACCTGTCATTTATAGGCCCTCTAGCAAGAAACTCTCTTGTCAAATCCTGCAGCAAATATGCATTACTCCCATGGAATGTTGCAACCTTGAATGGTCCTTTCCAAATATTTTCAAATTTTCCATGTTTACCCTTGTCTTCATTCCTAGCATCCCACTTCAGAACCAAGTCACTAGCCTGAAAATCTTCAGCCTTTGTACTCTGATAAAAAATCTTCTTAATTTTATCTTGGATTACTTGAGTATTGTTATACACTTTCTCTCTTGTTTGTTGTAATTGAATCATTTTAGGTTTTAACCCCGTACAGAAATTCTCCGCATACGAATTCTAAAACACAGAAAATAAACAATGCAAGAGCATAACACATAAAACACATATACACAGAGATTTTCCCCTGGATCCCAAAACTACGACTACCGGCTTGATTTTTCATTATGTTCCTCTCAATGTTACAATACATATTTATACATGCCGAAGCATCCAATACCATGGACCGAAAATCATCGCATCCAAAACCATGGACCGAAAACCATCGCATCCAAAACCATGTGCGAAAATCATGCACAAAACCATAGGTGGGTCTGCCCAACCTAACATAGGGTCCAAAACCAAAATTTTTTGGGGTGCTACCCCGAACCCCATAGAGTGGGGTTACAGGTACCCCTCAAACCCCCTGTGACCTCTCCGCCTCTAACCCCCGGTTAACTACGTGGGCTAGTCATGGAAAGAATACAACACAACCCAACATTCTCCCACTTGTTTTTTTCTTTCCACAGGGGGCCACAAGAGAGCTTAGTCATTTATCCAGCCCTGCAACGCCCATTGTTTCTCTACACCAAGAGAACTTCTCAGAGATCACAGATTTTGTCAATGCATCTGCAGTACTCTTCAAAGTGTCCACCTTTACTAGCAACACCTTTTTGTCTTCTATCATATCCCTCACAAAGTGATCCTGAACATCATTGTGCTTTGTCTTTGAATGATATGCAGGGTTCTTTGCCAAGAAAATTGCACTTTGGCTATCACAGTCTATCCTTATAGCTTCCTGTACTAACCCCATACTTGAACACAATATCTGCAACTAATCTGCTTCCTTGCTTGCATGAGTGGTTGCCATGTATTCTCCCTCTGTAGTTGATAGTGCCACTATAGATTGTTTCTTACTCATCCAGCTGACTACACCTCCAAATAGGTTAAACACATACCCACTTATAGATATTCTCTGATCCAGATCTCTAGCCCAGTCTGCATCAACAAAGCCATGAATATCCAACACTCTGCCCAATCATGGTCTTCCTTGGTAGCACAAACCATAATCACTAGTGCCACGCAAATACCTGAAAACCCGCTTCATTGTTGTCCAATGCTCCTTCCCTGGTTTTGACATAAACCTGCTCAATACTCCCACTGCATGTGCAATGTCTGGTCTAGTACATACCATTGCATACATCTGGCTATCGACTGCACTTGCATATGGAACAGGGGACATGTCCTCTTCCTCTTTTTGTGTCTTGGGACGTTGTTCAGTAGATAACCTCACACCTACAAGAATAGGAACCTTCACCGGTTTACTATCCTTCATATTAAACCTCTGCAATATTGTCTCAACATACTTCCTCTGGTTTAACCAGAGCTTCCTCTTTGCTCGATCTCTTTTAATTTCTATGCCCAGAATATAGTTTGCAGCACCAAGATATTTCATGTCAAATTTGGAGGACAATTGGGCCTTCAAATCCTAGATAATTTCTTTGTCATTTCCAACCAGCAACATATTATCCACATACAAGACTAGATAAATAACATGGTCACCAATTAATTTAAAATACACACAGTGATCTGCTTTGCTTCTGGTGAAGCCAAGTCCCTGTATAAATGTATCGTATTTCTGATACCACATCCTTGATGACTATTTTAACCCATACAGAGACTTCTTTAACTTGCATACCAGTTCTTTCTTACCCTTCACCGCAAAGCCTTCAGGTTGCTTCATGTAGATCTCCTCTTCTAGATCCCCATGAAGAAATGTTGTCTTCACATCCATCTGTTCTACCTCAAAATCAAAAGCAACAACAATAGATAAGAGTAATCTAATAGGAGTTACCTTTGCAACAAGAGAAAAAATATCACCAAAATCAATTCCCGGCACCTGGGAATAACCTTTTGCTACCAACCGAGCTTTGTATTTCTCCACCTTTCCTTCTGCATTTGTCTTCTTTTTGAACACTCATTTGTTGCCAATGGGTTTCCTTCCAACTGTCAACTCCACCAGATCCCAAGCCTCATTTTTGTGCAAAGATGCCATTTCATCAACCATGGCCTCTTTCCAAAGTTTTCCATCCTCTGAATCTACTGCTTCCTTCACAGTTCTGGGATCATCATCAGTAACAGATAAAGAAAAATTTGAACAGAAAGTAGATGGACTATACCTTTCTAGTTGCCTTCTTTCTCGAACTGATCTTCTCACACCTGGAGTTTGTGGCTCTTCATCTTCTGATTCCTCCTCTACTGTAGAGTCTGATTCTTCCTCCTTTAGCTCAAACTCTATCTTCTTAGGTTCCTTTTGTTGGACTTCATGTTTAATGACATATTTCACCTCTATGAACACCACATCTAGGTTGTACATAACCTTCCTTGTTACTGGGTTCCAAAGCTTATAACTCTTTAAACCGTCCTTATACCCAATAAAGATGCACTTTTCAGATTTACAATCCAACTTGCTTCATTTCTCCTTGGAACATGTACATATGCATCACATCCAAATACCCTCAGATGTGAAAGAGAGGGTTTCTTACTACTCCATGCCTCTTGTGGAGTCTTATCCTCCAACGCTGATGAAGGTGACCTGTTGACCAGGTAACATGCAGTATCCACCACCTCTGCCCAGAATTCTTGTCCTAACCCGGCACCACTGAGCATGCTTCTTGCCCTTTCCATCAACTTCTTATTCATTCTTTCTGCAACTCCATTTTGCTGAGGTGTATATGGAGTAGTCTTTTACCGTGCTATACCACACTTCTTATAGAATTCTTCAAATTCCTTGCTGCAAAACTCTCCACCATTATCTGTCCTTAGCACCTTTATCTTCTTCTCTATCTGATTTTCCACGAGAGCCTTAAATTATTTAACCCTGTCAAAGACTTCAGATTTCTTCTTAAGGAAATATATCCATGTATTCCTTGAGAAGTCATCTATAAATGATACATAGTACATAGAATTACCTAGTGATGGAACCTTCACAGGTCCAAACACATCACTATGCACAAGCTCTAATATATGTTTCGCCCTCTTACTACCAGAGGGGAAACTCACTCGATTTTGCTTCCCATAGACACAATTTTCACAAAAATCAAAATCCAGAGAATTATTACTCATACCTTCTACCATACCTTTACCATGAAGTATTCAAGGGCCATTTTCTCTAATATGTCCAAGCCTTTGATGCCACAACATGGTCTTCTCTCCAGAGACCACTAGATTTTCTGCTCCACTTTCAAGAACCACAGAACGGTTGCACCCATCAACAATCGTGCTACCTTGCAGCTTGTACAGAGTTCCAATCCAAACTCCCTGCATCAATACCAATGCTCCCCTAACCATCTTGCAGGTATCCTTCTCGAACACTGTTTTTGCACCTGCATCATGCAGCTTGCTTGCAAAAATCATATTTCTGGCTAATTCAGGAATATGAAGAGTACCGAGAAGTGTTCTAACCCTTCCACCTTGTAACTTCGACTTTACTTTTCCACGACTAATGATTCTAGCCTTCCTATCATCCCCCAAGAAGACATCACCACCATCATATTTCTCATACTCGCAGAACCACTCTCTATGGGGAGTGAAGTGAAAGGATGCACCTGATTCAATCAACCATGCCTCATGATCTACATGTGTACTTGAAGAAGCCAAGTACACATCCCCACCTTCATCTGAGGTGGTTTTTGCCTCTACAGAAGGAGCATCATCAGATCCCTTTCCTTTATCAGGAGCTTTAGATTTACAGTCCCTTTTGTAGTGCCCTTCCTTTCCACATTTCCAGCACACCACCTTTACAGGTTTTCCTGGAGATTTAGATATCCCTCTAGATTTAAATCTCCCACTCGATGACTTATTTTTGTTTCTGTTCTGGGACCGTCCTTGTATAGACAAGGCATCACCATTCTGGCTCTCCATATTTTTCCGTCTCATCTCCTCCGTCAGCAAGGCTGAGACTATTTCATCAAACTGCAAGGCAATTGCATTGCTACCTATTGCAATAACCAAGCTATCCCACAAATCTGGTAGAGAACACAACAAACTGATGCACTTATCTTCATCTAAAATTTTAATATCAACAGATGCTAACTGACTTACCACAATATTAAATGCGTTCAGATGCTCTGTCACCAAGTCTCCATCTTTCATCCTTAGGTTATATAGCTTTTTCCGCAGGAATAGTTTATTCACTAGAGACTTAGATTGGTACAAAGTCCCTAACTTGTCCCACAAAGCCTTCGCCGTAGCTTCCCTTGATACATTCAGCAATACTGAATTTGAGACACACAATCGTATTGTGCTCTTTGCCTTCTGATCCAACTTCTTCCATTCTTCATTGGACACTCCCGTTGGTTTAGTACCCGGATCTACTACGATCCATTGATCTTTATCCACCAACAGATCCTCCATCTTGAGTTTCCACAACTCAAAACTTTGACCATTAAATTTCGCAATCTCTATCTTTCCACTGCTCGCCATCTTCTTTCACCACTAGAATCGACATCAGAGATCTCCCACTGAACAGGGTTTACCACAGGCCCGAGCAAAACCCCTTAGCAACAAAGGCATCCCCTTGAAGCCAAAACAGATCTAATACCAAAGGTAGGTTTTAACCCCATATAGAAATTACCTGCATACAAATTCTAAAACACAGAAAATAAACAATGCGAGAGCATAACACATAAAACACATATACACAGAGATTTTCCCCTGGATCCCAAAACTGGGACTACCAGCTTGATTTTTCATTATGTTCCTTTCAATGTTACAATAGATATTTATACATGTCGAAGCATACAATACCATGGACCGAAAACCATCGCATCCAAAACCATGGACTGAAAACCATCACATCCAAAACCATGTCCAAAAATCATGCACAAAACCATAAGCGAGTCCACCCAACCTAACATAGGGTCCAAAACCAAAATTTTCTGAGGCGCTGCCCCGGACCCCATAGAGTGGAGTTACGGCCCACGGGTACCCCTCAAACCCCCTATGACCTCCACACCGCTAACTGCCAGTTAACTACGTGGGCTAGTCGTGGAAAGAATATAACACAACACAACAATCATCTGATTTATTCTCCTTTGCAAGTCATTTGGTTCTGCATCTACTTCATACAACAACTTCATTACTAGAATCCCCAAGGAAGAATGGAAAACAACATTTGTTCCATGCACCAATTGCAAAGGTGACATACCAATTGACTTCTTAGTGTTCCCTCTATCATCCCATAGTGCATAGATGAACTTAGTGTGCCATGTTTTCGTATTTTCTGGCAACAATTTCTTTATAATTTTCACCAAACTCTTGTTATAAGCTTCATCTAAACCATTACCCTGTGTGTAATATGCAATATAGTGACTAAGTACAATATGATATTTATGACAAAATTCAACCATTTTCTTGGACTTGAAAGAAACAACATTATCTGTGATTATTCTACGAGGATGTTGATGGTGCTGGACCCGCCAACATGTTAAGGGATCTCCCCGATAAGAAGTCCCAACTAGACCTCAAAGTATTTGGTGTAGGAATCCCAGCAATGGGTCATACGGTATCACCTTGACCGTGGTTGCGCACAGAGGCAAGTAAGGTGTCCATGTTCGTAGAAAGGGTGTGATGTTTGCATCAAGTCAAAGAAGGTGCATGAACGGTTCTAACACACGGAGGGTGAGGTGAGTGTGCCCCATCGAAACCTGTGAAAGCACAGATTTAAGAAGGGAACACATGAGAAAAGATGCATCACAAACTAGAAGGCAAGTAAGCTAGTAATTCAAAGTGATGGTTAAACCAACAACACATTTTAGTAAGATTCATACATACATATACAAAAATAGTCTATACACACATGCGTAAGAAAATAGATACATATATCATTTAGAGTAAACAAGATAGTTGAAATACAATACGACATATGCATGAAACGTGTTGGCTCTGTTATATTAAGAAGTGAAAGTTCCAGTCATACAATACAACCATGACCAACCACTAGTTCCACCAACGAAACATTACAGTTACTGCCTCCTGCTTGTCGAAAGAGATATACTAGCTCTACAGAGTGGAGAAGCCAAGGCTTGTTATAGTACTCTCCAGGCTTTCTCTAAGATACTCCTATCAGAAGCTTGGCTGACCAAAAGCCTATACAATGAGTTATGAGGGACTATATATAGCAAAGGGTGGGATGACCCTTGACATTCCCCTTTATGACTATTCATCTATCCTCATGACTCTTCAACTACTCTATGATTGTTACATCCAACTATCAACACTTGAACTTCCACTTGACAAGACATTACATACAATCTACACATGTACCCATGTGAGACAAAATAGGCTTGAGCAAGCCATGCAAGACATCACTATGATTTGGACAATTGTGGGAAGACTAGCTCTTTGACATCCTCATGATGGTCGACGGTGGTGAACTGATGCCAAGCTTGGTAGTCTGTGATGGTGTCTATGTACTCTATGGTGACATCTTTATGGAAACGAACTCTTACCTCTGTTGCATCTGGGTACACTACTCTAGCTCCTCTGTCCAACTCATTTAATAACATGTGCATCATTGTCTTGAGTGTAGCTGGACTAGTGACATATTGATGCATGATGTCTGCACTGATCACCAAGCCTACACTGGTGGCTATGGCATCAACTCGTCATAGTATGAGTCAAGCTCTAGTTAGACTTGTGCCTTTGTCTTTGCCTTGGTGAATATCGCAATAGATGGGATCGCATGTGCGCGTACAACAACATCCATACTCCTGAATACTCATGCATGGGAAGCTTACAAACCAGTGATGAGTTGAGGGAGATCTTCATAGTTTCGGATCTGACTTCAGATGCGTGCCTTCAGCTTGATGGCTCTGGGCTTCATCATCTTGGGCAAGTGTAACGGGGCTCCCTTGTACCTCATTGTCCATTTTTTCATATATTCGACAATAGTATGCACATTTAACAAGATATATGCTCTCCTAGCACATTGTTGCTGCCAACCGTTGAGATGGACAATTTCCTTATGCATGGTACCAAACTTGGAATACAACGCCCGCATGACTGTCTCAAGGGACAATACTTCATCCAGTATCACCTTCTTCAACTCTGCTTGGGAAGATGTTGTAACCAATTCTCCTCCTTGCTTGGTCTTCTGTAACTCCTTATCCATTCGATCGTTCTCGGCTATCAAGAAGTGAACACTCGAGTTAGTGGCTTCAGCATATGCTCTCGTTGAATTGGCCAATGCTACTGGATGCTTTCACACATCAGACATGATCACTCATTCTTCAAACTGCACAGGAGATGTGTTGACATTAGGAGTAGACACTCTGCATTATTGCACGACTCTATGATGTGACTCGTCAAATGATATGTTGTGCATCTCTCCTTTCGGATTGTCTCCAAGGATCTCAATATCTCCTTGGTCACTTGGGACTTTCTCTACTTCCAGATTCAGTGAATTTGGTGGGTCGGCCTCTTGGTGCTCAGGCATGAGGTCGATTTCTTTCTCTAACTCTTGTTGCTCCATATCCATATCCATTTGCTCAAGTGCTTGTTCAATCTCTTGAGCGAAGTCCTGCTCCTATGACTACTCACCCTGTATACTTGGTGCCAGTTGTTTGAATGATTCTACCACCTGTACAGGTGCAGTTTCATCTGTCTGTACATGTTGCACCCTTTATTGTACCTGTTCTTGCTACGCTTCCTTCTCATGTCTACGTAGCTCCTATTCCTTCTGGAGTTGCTCCTTCAACTCATGCAACTCCTTCACTGTTTCCTCCATCTTCTATTTTTCTCTCTGCCTTTACGCGGTCTTCCTGTCACACTGTTGCCTCTTCACCTCTATTGCCAAAGCTTCTTTCTGCACAAGTGGGTCTACTCTGAACTTGCAACTTTGTTATGCCTCTACGTTGTCGACAATATTTCTCTTACTTTTGTCATGCACTGGTATGTTTACCTCTATTGCTGGTGGTTGTGGTTCTCTCTTGGATGCTGCTTCACTAACCATTCCACGGCGATGCTGACCGGTTCATTGGGTTTGAAGTAGTTGCAACAATATCTCCATGGGTCTTCCTCCACCCAATGACATGCCCTGTGGATCCACTAAAACTGTACTATCGCGCAGTGATATTTCATAATACAATGCGAGTCATACGGATTGAAGCTTCAGATGTCGAAAGGATATTCCTTAATCTCCTTTGTTTCGACATCCACATGCTTGAGGTTCCATATCTTGTACAACCTGATCCATAATGGAAGAGTGGGCCAAGGTGCCTTCTTCTTTTGGTGCAGCCTAGCTGACAATCCTGCCGAGATGTGGTATGATACTTCTTGCATGATGAGCTTGTCCATGGCAAACTTTGGCAAAACATGCGGAGGCTTCTCCGCATTGTACATCCGTATGAAGGTGTTAGACGGTGAGGCATACCAATCCGCTATGTCGATCAGTGCCTCCATTGTTGCCTTCGACATGCAAGATGGATCCTGCTCAAATATCATCTTGTGCATTGGGGTGACAAAATGAGGTAACAGTTGTATGATAACTCCTTTGAAGCTGCATTCAGAAAACAATTTACTATAAGTCTTAACAAAGGTTTTTACTGATGTCCATGCCCACTTTATGCCTGGGAACTGCTGTCGGGAACAGATTGCATCCAATATCTAAGAGGACATGTAGATTTCTACTTGTTGACCTTTGGGTGGCTTCCAAGCTCCTGTGAGCTATTCCTTCATCTCATGAGCCAACATGTCAGACCAGTTTCATGCTTTACCTTCATTGGCCAGTTGGTCCAACGCAATTGCCCAACTCTGCAGGAAGGTCTCTGTACTCTCTTGGTCATACAAGCAGCATGCAAAGATGACCAAGTATTGATGCGCCTTCTGAAGTGTCTTTGTCTTGTAAATCTGGTTGGGTGTCATCCTGAATTTGGCTGGCTCCTTTACCTAGTTCTTCAAGATATCCCTGGAGTTGGCATTGCTATTAGGTATGATGAAGGGTGTCTCCATGGTGATCACTAGCTTCGACAAATGGTACATCTACTGATAATCCTATTCCCTGAAGGTAGAAATCTTCGACCCATTCACACTGCTCAATGTCATCGTCTTTGGATTAGTGTGCAAGACGATCCAATGTATCATGTCCACACATGGGAATGCGGGATACCTGCATGAAATCCGGTACAAGCCCGACTTGTGAATGTTCACATAGACTTGGCAGTCTTCAAGATCTTCCCCAAACGTACCTTAGAATGCATCATTGTCCTCTTTCCATTTCAGCTTGATGTCCTTGTCTACGGTCAACTTGGTGTCTTCATAGATCGACAAGATCATAGACACTCGCTCAATTGCTGCTCCAGTTGCGCTTCTACCGGTGTCCTTTGACCCTGCTATCTTGGAGGCCATTGATCTTGAATTTCTAAGAGATGGATGAAAACATGCTATATTTTAAGACATGGTGACATGCATGGCAAGAAATCTATCAGCTATAAGCAAAAACAACTTGAGGGATGACATGCAACATACCTGGGAAACCGCTGGAAAGGATTGCACAATTTTCACTGGGAGGTCGGGAGACTGATTGTCAAAACTACGCAAAAGGAAGTCTGGACTTTCGGGAGGCTAGTTGACTGCTGGAATTGAGCAATGTGCAATCCAGATTGGCTTGTTGGGTGCTAGGATTGTGCAGTGCGCAATTTTAGCTGGCAAGTGCTGCAGGCCCAGGGATTGCATTGTGCAATTTTCTGGGTCAGCAGTCACTTCCTCTTAGAATTATGTAAAGAAAATCTAGAGGGCAGTGACCAACCAGAATTGTGCATTTTTTGGGAGGAAGGCAGAGCTTTCCCTCTCAGAATCGCGTAATGTTGTCGGGGTGAGGCAGAGTCCAGATCAAGGTTGCCTAGACCCACCGACAAGCAAATGAAGATGTGAATGCATGGTGATACAAAGTGTAAGAAAGAGTGAATGATCATGCATGAAAACAATGAATGCAAGATTCAGAAAATAGAACAACATGCATCTGTGTGAAACAAGTCACCGAATCGGCGACCATTCATGCAAAACAGTGTCATGCATGCGACAGGAGTGAGATGTTAACAAAAAATGAAATGGTACGTGTACAAGCTAACATGCATGCAAACGATATCAAGAGTTCACATAAATCAAATAGATAGCACTCACACAAGCCAAAACACAAAAAGCGACAGAAATGCTGCCAAAGACAAGTTAAGTAGACTTACGCAGAAATAGCTGAGCTGGATGTGTCAAAGACTCCTGGATGTGTTGTGGGATGTCAAAGCTCCAAAATTGATGTGAAGAATGAGCTCTGAAGTGTCGCATAAATAAGTTTGAGGCTCATGACATGCATGCCACAAATCTAGGAAAAGTGACACTTGGAGGAAAGTTTCTAAAATGATCTTTGCATGTAACCTCCAGTTGCTAAAAATAGCTCCCAAAAATCTAGGGATGGTATTTTCATGTTTCTTTTTGTATTTCAAGAAAAAGGAGCCCATGCATGCAAGTCAAGTTTCCTTGATCTCGAGTGGAACCAGTCAACCTGAAGGCACATGCAACATCGTGCTTGACTAAGGGAGATTTTTGCACAATTTCTGGGAGGTGGATAGGTTGGCTGTCCAGATGGATTGTGCAATTTCTAGGAGGAGCAGTTGACTTCTCCCTATAATTTCATAATTTCTGGGCTGAGCAGCACCGCTGGGCCAGTTTGCGCACTTTTCACTGGGAAGACTGTTTGACAATATTGCGCAATTTATGGGCCCAGCAAGCTGCCAATCAAATTTGGGCAGTTTCTGGAGGGAAGGATGATTCCCCTCCATAATTGCACAATTTATTGAGGGAGATGCTTAGCCAGCAGCTGGACCAAGTCCCGAGTGGTAGCCTGTGAGGGGATTGAAGCAAGCTATCATGTATAGGCTGGCAAGCTACTAGAAAACTACTGAAGCTCATGTACTTGACAGTGCAAGACATGTTGTTGAGGATGGTTGGTAGGGAGGCTCCAAAATGAAGCTAAGGAAAAATTTTGGAGGGTGGTTGTAGCCACTACAATATAGGACAACCAAATATTGAGAGGATATTACCTTCCAGAAACTGAATAATCATTGTTTTTGTTAATTGCCTGATTGGTATTGCTTCTATCCACGTTGTACAATAATTCGTAGCTGTCAGAATCCATGTGTGTTGGCCCAAATATGATGAATGTATTTCCAAAATAAAATCCAGACCCCACCACTGGAAAGGTGCTTCAACTGCAATTGGTTTCAGGGGTAAAGGTAAAAGCTTCCTCTTTCCTTTAAAGATTTGGAATTCATAGCATCTTGATACCATTTTATAAACATCACTAAATAATGTTGGCTAGTAAAAACCATCCCTCAAAATCTTGTTAGTTGTGCCTTTCCAAAAATGATGGCCTCTACAATATCCTTTGTGAAATTCTTCCATAACCTTCTATGCCTCATCTTCCAATAAAAAATTTAACAACACACCTCTTGAATCTTTCCAATACAAAAATTGATTCAAAATGAAGAATTTTACAGCCTTCAATTTCAGAATATTTCTTGCTAAATAAGGCTATTGGTTTTTCATTACCTTGTTGATTTTTCTGCATAAGGATTGTTGCAATTGTGTGCTCAGATGCGAAAGAGAAAATAATGAAATCTTTAATATAATCTAGACTAGCTAAAATAGGAGCACTAGCCAAGGCTTGTTTTACCTCATCAAATGACTTCTTTGTTTCAATAGTCCATATGATTTCACTTTCCTTCCTCAGCATGTTAGTCAAAAACCTTATAATTTCTGCTAAGTTAGGAATGAATCTTCTCAAAAAATTGACTCTGCCTAAAAATGATTGTACCTCCTTCTTATTCCTTGGAATGTCAATTTTCTGAATTGCAGCCACCCTATTTGGATCAATTTTGATGCCATCCTTTGAGATTATATTCCCTAGAAACTTGCCCTCCTCCATTGCAAAATGTGACTTCTTTGGATTCAAGGATATGCCATACCTCTTGCACTTCTCAAAAACATGTCTTAAATGTTGCAAATGATCAAAATCAGATTTTGAAAATATAGTGATATCATCAAGATAAACCACAATGAACTTATCCTTCTCATCAGAAAATGCAATATCCATGGCCCTTTGAAAGTTGGCCCCTGCATTCATCATCCCAAAGGGAATTTAGCATACATGAAGGTGTCGCCTGGAGTGATGCAAGTTCTCTTTTCCTGGTCATCGAGATGCACCAAGATCTGATTGTATCCTGAGAAGCCATCAATCATGGACATTCTCTTTGAGCCAACCACCTTTTGCAATATATGATCCATCTTAGGCAAGGGTTAATTTTGTTTTAAAGACACCTTGTTGAGGTTTCTAAAATAAACACAAAGCCTTACCTCACCAGTCATCTTCCTCACAGGGACCAAATTAGAAAGCTATTTTGAAAACTTTAAAGGAACAATAATTTTTTCATCAAAAATATTTCTCACTTCCTTTTCAATAAGAGGTAACAACAAGGGATTGGTTCTTCTCAACCTTTTGTTTAAAAGGCTTTTGATCCTGCTTGATTGGGATTGTATGTTGAATGATGCTCTTATCGTATACTTTGAGGTCCTCATATCCCCATGCAAAAACATTTGAGTATTATTTCATGAGATCAAGGTATTTTTGTCTGTCTTCAAGAGTTAATGATATTGAAAGATTGATAGACTCAGGTTATTTTTCTATCCCTATATTGCAGGATTCTACTCCAGTTTCAATGGGAACTACTTTGGGATTCTTTGCTACATCATTATGGTCAAATAACTTCTCAAGAGGAACTAACCCTTTCAGAATTGTGTTATTCTTCAATTGTATAACCTCCATATCTATCATTTGATTTTCAAAATCATCTAAATATGAACCCAAGACCTGTTTTTCATCCTCACTAAAACTGTTTTCTTCATCTATGCACAAATTGGAAAATTCCTAAGTCATTTGCAAAACAAATTCAAGCTGCTTGTCATCTTTGAACACTTGCCAATATTTTACATTATCTAGGATTGTTGGTCTATGTTTTACTTCTATTTCATACTTCCTATTGGGATAGATAAGAATCTTAAACACACTAGCTGACGTGGCCAATGCATCAACTATCATATTTTGCTCTCTAGGAATCATATATAAATCATATTCTGAAAATGATTGCAACATTTCTAGGACAACATTCCTATAGGCTCTTATCCTAGGGTGTTTAGCTTGATACACACCTTTAATTTGATTGATAATCATCTCTGAATCTCCATGGACTGAAATCCTCTTTGCTCCCAAGTCTTTCAAAGTGTGCAATCCCAAAATCAGTGCTTCATACTCGGCCACATTGTTTGTGCAGTCAAAGGCTAATTTGTAAGAACATAACCTTGACTTGTCCACCTTTGGGCTCATTATCCACACACCAGCTCCAACCCCCTCTTTACTGACTACTCCATCAAAATCCATGTTCCAAAGGCCATCATCATCTTCTTTATGTTCTTATTTTGTTCCCTGCAATTCACCTTCATTCTCCTCTGATATGTTGTCCCTGTTTTGATTGTCTTCCTCCAAACATAAATCATTATATAATATGAAATAATCCATATCAGAATGAACTAAATAAATAGGATGGTTATTAGGCCTTTCCTTACCACTTACCATGTACTTCATCAAAGTTTCTCTATCTAATATCCTTGGCTATCCAAAAATAGGAATTGGGGCATAAAACATGTCCATTTGTAGAGTACCCTTCAACTTTGCAGACTAGGACCTTGATAAAAGCATGCCAAATTTTGGAGTAATATCAAAAACAACTATATCCATCACTAATATTTTTTTCTAGGATTTGAGTGAGAGAGACCACCAAATCCTTGATCAAACCCAAACATTTCACCTCACTTGAATCAAAGGAAAAGAGATATGTATATGGCCTTATGATGTCTAGATAAAGCTTGTCCATAATAACCTTTAGCATTAAGTTATGTGGAACCTGAGTCTAACATTGCATTATGAAAAATCAAATCATGCACATTCAAGTTGAAATAAAAAGGTGGGACATCTCCACCTTGAGAATCTCCATAAAATTTTGTACCAAATAGAAGCTTAGGATGATCATTATTCAAGTTAACAATATCTTAAACATCTCTTATCTTTAGTTCTTTGACAATTTGACTCTTTTATGTATCATTCTTGATCTGTTCATTAAATGGAATAGAATTTTGATTTTAGATATTTCATTTTCTAAACTGAA
This sequence comes from Pinus tabuliformis, assembly GCA_031772625.1. Taxonomy (NCBI): domain Eukaryota; kingdom Viridiplantae; phylum Streptophyta; class Pinopsida; order Pinales; family Pinaceae; genus Pinus; species Pinus tabuliformis. Next base: position 140,763,445 of record CM062818.1, read on the forward strand.
AGATTATTGACCTTTCTCTACCTCTTTGATGGTTTTGTCTCTCTTTTCAGGAATCTCTTTTGGAGGATTAGCTTTCTTTTGGCTAGAAGTAGGTGCATCAGCTTGTCCTTTCTTTGGAGGATTTACTGGAACCTTTCTGTTTCTCAAGTTATACTGTCTTTGTACCTCCATGATTGCATTTTTTGTACCCCTTCTTGTAATATTCTGATTCCATATGCATGCTATCTTCTTCTGGCTGAAAAAACAATTCATGTCCTTATTTTTTCAAAAATACATTGTCCTCTTTTTCACAAAAATAATGAATTTGATCTTAATCTTCTGTTGTCTCTTCATTCCCTACAAAATTCTTTTGGAAAGGAGGTTTGATTTGTTGTTGATCTCCTTGATTTCGCTATTCTCATTGTTTGTTTTTCACTTGACACCTCCAGAAATTTGGAATTCTTACTAGAGGAGGGGCCTGCTGATATTTACTAACAACTTTGTTCTCTAAGGTCAATCTCTCCACCAAATTTTCCATTATTTTCACCATGACATCCAACTTGCTATCTGATGAAGATGAAGCCTCCTCTTTAACTCCTCTTTTCTCAACTTTCATTTTGGCCTTTTTGTTCAGCAAATTCGCTTCCACTGCAACAACATTTTTCTGCATATCCTCCAAAGTGGTTGGGTTCCTTTCTCTAAGTTGATAGGAAATCTCGACATCAAAACCATCTGGGTAATGAAGCAAGGCCAACCCAGAAGGGGGTTTTATTTCAGCGGTATTGAATTATATACTTTATTAAATATTGCTAAAAAATCCTACACTAATTCTCCTAGAGCTCTCTTCAAATTGTCATACTCAGCCAAAATATGTAGAGGGTTCTTCTTGACTTCCCATTTGGCAAGGAAACTTTGTTCAAGTTGCTGGAAATTGGCAATACTTGCAACTGGCAGACTTCTAAACCATTTCTTAACCTCTCCCGAAAAAACTCTGACAAAAAAGCCTCAATTTAGCATCCTCATGGTCCACCTCTTCCAAGTATATAAAATCATTCAACTTATCAAGGTGTTGTTGTGTTGTAATGACCCCTATACCATCAAACTAAGGCAGAGTTTTGTGGAAAATTTTGCAATGGACCTTGTAGATTCAATGGAGCATAACGAGCAGCCTTGATTGTATGAGATGGACTTATACTGACTTTTGGGATCTGAAATGAGGATAACGAAGGTAAGGGAACTATTGTTTGAACAACTAATGAGGAAGGATGGGTAAGAACAATGGAAAAAACAGGAGCAGAACTCAATGGGATGTTCAATGGAGCATAAATGTTGGAGCATAAACAGTTGGGACAAAATGTTGTAATTTGGAGGTCTTAGTAGAAACTTCCTGCAGCTGATAGACAAGATGTTCTAACTTATAAAATTGTGTCCAAATATCCTTCTTTGCTTCTAACGCACTCTCTTTCTAAAAAGGAATAGAGGAAAAATATCTTTTCTTGATAAAAAAAAAAATCTATCAGACTATTTTATGATTTGGACCTGAATAGGCGTTGTTCAAACTTCAAATCAAACCAAGTGTGGTCCATTGTTTTAACTCTTTCACGTAGGGAAAAGGATGTTTTTATGATATTGGTGTCTGCTTCTTTTGCAGGCTTATGCTTTCTAAATAACTTCTCTGTACTAGTCAAGATCTCAAGTAGATTAGGGTTTGGATGATGTCTATTGTGTACTCTTCTTGAAGCAATATTTCTTATATGAATTGATTGCAGTTGGTTCTAAAATCACTAATAGTTGGGTAAATATTCAGCTTATTAGTCTCTAGTTCATTGTTACCCTCAAGAACCATATTTATCTCTAATTGTAGATTTTTTCATGGAATTTTTCAACTCTCATTCTACGGCAATGACGCCCCTATATTAGACTTTGTAATTCTTCCAGCCTAAGGAGATGAACCTAAAGGTAACCAAAAGCCACATAGAATATGGAATCTAGCCCTTCCAGCTTCAAAGAGGGCTCTCTCTATCCAAATTTTCACTCACTTAGATCTTAGGCTAGGTATGTTGCTCAAAGGGAAATAGGTTTTAACAATTTGTGGGTAGGGTAGAGGGAAAATCCATTGGACAATATGGTCATATAAAGTTGATTCTTTTTCAGTGAAGGGATGAAACAATGAGGGATCTTTCGATAGGGGAAAGGTAGGAATTCCTACTGGTGTTTTCAATTTGATTAACTGTAGAAGGGTGATTAGAAGAATAGTGGAAATGACATATAGAGCATCAAATTGTGGGATGAATTCTAAATGCCATTTAATAAGAAAACATAAATTGTTTAACAAACTATATCAAAGCACTCTTAAAATGAATTCTGAGATAAATCATTTTTTATCCAAACAGGAAGACAAACATTCAAAGCATGGAAATGAAAAGAGACAAACTTACAACATAAGAAAACACATCACCATCAGGAGCTGACACAGGAATCCATGTAAAGTCACACCTTTGTCTTTTTCATTCACTAGAAAATATCAGAAAAATACAATGCACACATGTTTTCTTCTTATAAACCCTAACCAACCCTTTGCTTCATCAAAATTACAACATAAATAGATAAAATATAATCAGTTCCCACCTCTAGGAACCTAATTTCCTAAAGGATTTATGTTTCTACCTCACGTAGTGAATATAGAACTGCTTTTTCTGAAAACTAGGAACTGTTTGACCAAGGTTTTTTCAAAAAAAAATAAATTAAATACAAAGTCTAAATTAAAGTCCTTATATGCCTCAAAACATTAACCATGATCATAAAAATAAATTACATGAATTTTTGACATAGATTCCACAGTCAAAAGGTTGACTATGTGGAAGCGCAGCACCGACGTTGTGCAACCTCCTAGTCCAATAGAAACGTAACACATAAGCATAGTGAATTGATGGTTCATATAATGTCGGTCACTCCTTGAATGTCTCAATTATTGATGCATGTGGGAAATGGCTTGGACATCATCAACTTCCCCTCTAGAAACCTCCTTTCATTATGCAAAGTTTCCAACTCTCAAAACTACACCTTCAGCAAAAGTACAACACCTATATCAAAGAGCGGAAAAATCAGTCCTTCATGGTTTTGATCCATGATGAGGTATCTAAACAAGATACATAACGTGATGATGATGCTCACAATCGTGATAACCCTTTTCAAGTCTCCACTCACCAAAAAGATGACAAAATTTCTCATTCCCATCAAAACCCTAATGCTTTGCCAGAATGCAAAATTGTTGTGTGAGCTGCTCCTTTTTGAAAAAGTTTCATAGTTTCTAGATTCTCACTGATTATGCTCCCAAAAAATTCAAATAGAACATGACCTCCTTATCCAACCCCATTAAAATTGTATACTTAGGCAAAAAACTAAAAAAAACCAAAACATCTTTGATTTACCTATTCTAATACTCAGAGTTTGGCTACTTCAGCCAAAAAATCAAACTTACCTCTATCCTTCTCTTGTATTTCACGAAAATGTTGCTTGGAATCCCTAAGCTCCTTCTTGAAGGTGAGGTTCTGTCTACATTTGTTTTTGAGTTGCCTATGCAAAGGAATAGTCTTTTTCAGCATATACTTAGTGTTTTCCATTGCTAGCTCACACATGTTCAAATGATCATAAATCTTTTTCCTAGCCCTTTCATCTTGCTTCTTAAGTTCAACAATTTCACTATGGGCTTTCTTCAACTGCATCCTCAACTTGTTAAAAGTATGCTTCCCCTCATCTACCTCAACTTTCTTCTCTTCTTGTACTGACTTTTCCTCCTGTATCTGCAATTTTCTTGTTGAAGACCTAGTGACTCTAGTTGATGGAGCTTCTACCTCTTGAATATCTTCTATCACTATCTTCTTCTTACCTTTAGACTTGGTGACATATGGAGCTGCTTTTTTTACTAGTTATGTTTCACCAATCTTAGGTTCCCTTTCTAAAACAGTATTCTTCAGTTCCCTATTGTCATGTTGTAGTTGAGAAATAACCAAATGTGCCTTCTTTAACTGCTCTTGTAGTTCGGAAATCTCCTTGTCTTTATCATCAGGAACATTATCCTCTGGTATGGTCTCTAAAGCTTCAAATGGTTGCTCAAGTGTTTGTTCCAAGGGAAGTTTCTTTGTAGTGGCTCTAGTGAGTGGCTTCTTAGGAATCTCCACTACTTCAGGAGAAAATTGCAACTTTTTACCCTTCTTCTTCTCTGATGGATCAACTGAAACTGATGGTATTTTCACTGAACTTTCAACTGGTGATTGTATATCCCTTTCCATAGATGATGGTGTGTCCTTCTTACTGCAAGAGCTAGTTGGTAAGTCAGTTGTCAACTTTGATGAGTCTAAAAATGCTTTCCATGTTTGATTCCTCTTATTCAGTTCTTCTACCACCAACAACTTGGTCAAAGAGAAATGGAAAAGACTAGGTTCCACTTGGATTTTCTTACCTTGCACCTTGTCTACCATCTTACTAAGACTTCTGAACAAATAGAAGGGCAGATTCAAAGGGATTTTTCCTATGAAGTGCATCAAAAGCCTGAAATGATACTGATAGATCCTCCCAAATTTTCCCTCACAAGTAAAGTATCTATGGATTACCTTCAAAATTTTGTTGTAGGGTTCAAGCAGGTATTCTCTTGGTACAATGGCTCCATACCCCTTGTTTTTGTACTTTGGTTTCAAGAAATATTTGTAGTTGGCTATGTCAAGAGGCATGCCCTTGAACCACTACTCTCCTTGTAGAGGAATATTTGTTGCAACTGAGATGGTGACATCTGACACTGGGAAAGTGAGCTCTCCAATCTTAACATCCAACCCAGTGAAATTCAAAGCAAACTCCTTAGTGAGTTGTACACTATATCCCTGGATATTCTCACAAAATCTAATGCAACCAACTTGTTCAAATGCAACTCTGATTGTTGGGTCTGAGTTGATCAAGGTGAGGTCTTGGGGTTCAAACCTAACAATGTCTCCTCCCTTGTGTTTCTTTCTATATGGGGTTGTCATGATTTCACAATAGAGATGAACTCTAGGGTTTCTTGAATGCAATTTCAGTGTATGCCAATTGAGCACAACAAATAGAGTAGAAATTATGAAAATAGAGCTTTAGATAAGAGTTTTATGGAAATTCAGAATGAAAACCCTACATGGTAGACTCAGACAACAAAACTTATCTCTCAAACCCAAAATAATAGCTTGAAATGTTCTTTGCTCATAGTGGGAAAATTAAAAACATATGCATAGAGAGAAGCGCAGCGCATGGAAGAAAGAGTGTTTCTTGATCTTTGAGAGAAACAAAAACAAGATATGAGGTTTCAAACCACTTGAAAGGAATTTCAAGATTTCAAAATATGAGTTGAAATCTAGGTCTAATGTTTGATGGGGATGACAACACATAGCGCAATGACTTAGGTGAAGCAAAATGTATTCTCCAGGAAACATAGCGAGCATAAAAATTCAAGTTTTGCAAGGTCTTTAATGCATTTTTCTCAACATATAGGAGCAATTTTAACAACGTGAAAGACAAATGATTCAAATAAATAAGGAAATGGCACCTAGAATAAGCGATTAACCATTGGCTTGAAAAAAAATAGCAACTTTCTGTGAGCACAACGCCTCCCCTACAAACTTTGCACAATGAACCCCAAGTAATTCCCAACAAGTTCTTGGGGGAAAATGAATGGATCTATGGTATTTTTGGAAGTTAAACAAGCCTTTAAACTCCCAAGGTGGTTAAATCTGCATTTCAAGGGCGGTGATTACAATTTTGAACTTCAATCATGAAAGCGTAGAAACTGTCAGAAGCGCATCTCATATCCTAACCGTTGTACTAGTGTGATGTCATAGCACAATATGATTTGGCACTCTAATTGTCCATATTGACCCTAAAAATATGTGCCAATGATAATAAGACAAGACATTATGACCTCACTCATGAACTTTTGTGAGACATGACCCTAGACTCTCTTAACTCAACTTCTTAGGGAATTAATAACTATTTACATGATCTTTCACACACTTTGACATAATTACATCAATAATGAAACATTTATTCTACATTAAGACCAATAGCTTGATCTCTACAATATCATAGCCTAACCTTTACACATTTGCCAAAATAAATTGAAAAGACAAAAATTGTTTTTTTTACTACTATAATATATTACACTAACACAAAGTACAAGTTAACTTTGATATTCCCTTATTTTAAGGCCAAGTAGATGCAAAATATTTGGAGAAATGGTTAAATCTATTAAAGGGATATTACTCTATCCATTTTTTTCCAACAACAAGAAGTTCATCTTCATGTTCCTAAAATCCCTTCTCCATGTTAAAGATTGGTGGGAAGGTTACTAGGAAAGACAACCAAAATGAGTCTGGGATATTCAATGCAGGCCCCACTTGGGTCACTTTCATTGATGTCGTCAAGGAGGAATTCTACCCTATAGGGAAAACTATTTAACAAGAGAGAGACCAAACAGTGCCACATTACACCAATATTTTACATACATTATGCTCAAGGCTAGGTATCAAAGACTCTAAGAAGCACCTAGTTTTAAACTACCATAGTGGCCTACATTCGTACATCCAAAGGGAGGTGGATTTCTTAGACATCTCCTCAATAGGAGATTTTTATTGATATGTTTTCAAAATAAAGCAAAAAATGAAGAAAAATACTAAGAAAGAGTTTGGGTGTGTAAATCTCCTACAACAAAAATCTAGAAACTCACAGAATAAGGGACAAAGCAAGGATAACCAATCTAAATATAACTAGCCTACGTTGTATGAAAAGAAGGGTAATATAAAAAGGACACTAGAAAGTGGTTTGAGCTCCATAAAATCCCCTGACACAACATTGATGAATGCCACTTGCAACAAACATTGTTGGCTGAGCTTAAAGAGAAAAAAAAAATAGATTCATAATATGATAAAGGAAAGCTGAAAATTGATGTAGAACCCAATGCTACCATCACAACTATAAAGATCCAACCAAAAGAGTTATAGGAGCCTAAGGAATGAGAGTGCCCCTTCCATTCACAAATGTGTTTGAAGGGGACCTGCTACATTTCATTATTGGCAATTGGACCCAGAATAACCTAATCTCAACTGAGGTCATCAAAAGATTGAAGTTATCGGTAGTGACACACCCCCAACCATACACCATTGGTTGGTTGAGCCATGGACATGACATTCATGTCAACTAGCAATGTTTCCTATCCTACGACATCATGTTCTTCAAAGATGACGTACTGTGTGATGTTTCCCCACTCGAAGTTTATGAGTTCTTTAGGAAAACCATTGGTTGGTTGATCCATGGACAAGACATTTGTGTCATCCAACAATGTTGGCTATCCTACGACATCAATTTCTTACAAGACAAGGTATTGTGTGATGTTTTCCTATTCAAAGTTTGTGATGTTATTTTATGACAACATTATATGTGGAAACATCATTTTATCTATGAGTCTCATCAACATAGTGTCATTTTTACTCTAAGGTATTATCTCAATAAAATACTAAAGGTAGTTCGAATTACTGGAAATTCGTTATTCTCAACAAAACAACGCAAAATGGTAGCCTCACATACTACCAAGTTTGTCCTCGCCATGGTTAAATTAAAAGGTGAAAAACAAGTCACTGCAACCACCGCATATTGTGATCCATATTGGATCATTATATTGTTTTTCATCCATTTTGATGCTTTTAGAATGTAATAAGTGGAGAAACCAACTCACAGGACCATTTTTACCGGCAAGACCCAGTTTGGAAAATTGGGGTTTGAAACCTTCTTGGAGCATTTTGAGGCATCAAACAAATTTTTTTGGGGGTAAAATTTACTACCTTAGCACAAAAAATTATTTTCATATTTTTAACACATATACCTTTCCAATGATGAAATAGTTATTTCAATTAGAGTCCATATGTAAAACTTATGCCACTCAGAAGTTTCCCCTCTTGTTTTCACCACCATAATTTGAAAGGATGCTACATCAACCCCCATTGTTCATGAAAAGGGGCTAATGACGTGATTATTATAAATAAGACTTTAGAAGATGCCATTTTGTAATTCTAGTTAAGAGTTGAGGTAGTCAAACCTAACCACTAGTAGGCTATCGGGCTCTGTTACAACTAGGCCACTTGGAGGAAAAGGGGTTCCATTTTTTTCAGTGCATTTGTTCCATATATCAGAAAAAATAACCGAGAGGGATAGCATATAAAGCACATAGAGAGGATTTGTGCACTGTCGTAGCCCATAGGCCACAAACAATAATTCTTGTACTTGTATGGCATTTTTTATTTAGAGAAAGAGAGAAGACCAACCTCACCTTCCAACTGGGTTTTCTCCATAAAGGGTTTCCCAAGTCATATCTTATCAAATAATGGTTCATGAGGTTTTAGTTCATTATTCTCTATTTTATGCATTATTTTAATTTGCATGCATATGCAATTAATAATAATCTATAGATCCATAAATCTAAAGAGAAATAAAACCCTAGTACTGTATATTTCATATTTTTAAATATATTTTTATCGGATATGTTGTGATGAACTATGCAGTGGAATATCCATGGTACTTTATGGATCATCTTAGGACAATCTCTCTCTACAGAATACAAGAAGGTGGAAAAGTCTGTAGAAGGGTCCAAAGACATATTCACCTCACCTACAAGGGTGCCTATACACTTCTAGGTCAAACATCCACCTACATGGGATGAAAACATTCCAAATGCTCAATAGGGCTATAACAGATCTCTCTACAAATATAATGGCTACAACTCTTTTCAGATGTGTTTGTGGTTACAGCTAGCAACCCTCATGGGTGTCACTCTTTCGAATGTATCTTCACCAACAAAGTCCTACCATGCTTAGGAATAAACATATCAAGAAACAAAAATTCTTGAACAAATTCAACATCTCCATCAACATCTTCAAAATGTCATGCAAAAAGCCAATGCCAACTACAAATAGTGACATGACCAACATCAGGTTCCAGACAAGTTTCAGGTTATAATGGATCAAATCAAGGACACTGAGATGAAGGATATATACCAATAGAATATACAACTCTGTTAGGTTTTCAAAGTAGGGTGGATTCTTCACCAAGCCAAGTGGCTCACCAAGAGCCAAATTCAGCAGAAATCTCCCCTTCTGATGAGAGAACTTTGTGTGATGGAGACCATTTCTTCTTAAGGTTGGGGGGGGGGAGATTGATTCAGGTGGAAGTTGGTAAATAACCACAATCAATAATTGTTTTCTTTTGTTGGTTGTTTACAAGCCCATCGCTTTTCTAATCCATGGTATCCACCAATGTTATTTGAAATATGGAAGAAAACAAAATAAAAATATAATTGTAAAATTATCTTTTACCATATACAACGATTCATTAGTTTTTACCACGGTGACTTATGACATTCACCCATGGATTTTTGTAACCCATGGTATTTGAAATATAATGAAAGTGCATGACTCTAGGTGAAAAGGCACCTACAAATAATATAAATATGGGCCTTCACCATTATAAAAGCCATGAAGTTCCCAATGATGTAGTCTTATGAAATTTTTACCATTTAATAAAAATAATTAAGCTCTTTGCATATTATTTTATTCGTCTACATTATTTTCATACACGTGAGATATTATATTGTCAATATTTAGTCTCATTCCTAAGATAACTTGAATTGATGTTGCTAAGAAACATATATGATAAATACATAATCCTAAGTTACCTTATATATTTGCAAGGAAGATCACCTTACTCATCATGCCCTTTTATTCCAAAGGAAAAAGGAGCATGGTCCCTATCTAAAGGCTCTTTTACTCTTGAACCACCTTTGGTTTCTCAACAACCTATTGAACCATTAGTGAAGAAGTGGTCAAGTTAAAGCAATCTTCAGTTGATCTCGCTCTTGTTTTAGAGAGTGTTGTATCTACTAACTATTTTCTCTTCATTGGTAGTTTAGAACCTTTTAAACAAGGGGCATCTCACACACCTGAGCATGCTTCCTCCAAGTTATATGAGTGTTTTCTTTGATCAATAGTCTTATTGAGCCTCCCTTCCTTCATCTACATGCCTCCAAATAAGGGTTGAAGTTTATTCTTATAGCATTTACCGATGTATGGTTAGTGAAGGAACATGCTCCACATGAATTTTATCCTCCTAAAAATTGCAAGCTATAAGTTCTCCTAAGCTTGTGTCTATTGCTAGCTTTCGATAAAAGACATAGTGAACCTTTGGGAATTCCTTATTAGTTTCCTATAAATTTAGGTGGGAAGATTGTCATAGTCGATATTGTTAGTGTCAGTATCTGCATACTTCCATCAGGGATCAAAATTCACTCTTTGCATATGCATTTTAGGAGTCCCATACTGAAAATTTTGCATCATTCCATTAGGTCATGATATATTGATCCATTGATGGTTGTTTTCTCTTCAGAAAATCTTTCCCTCATAGACTATACTTGTTGATCCTTCTTCAGAATGTCTTCAGTCAGGGTTTCATAATTAATCTGCAGTTCATTTCATTAGGTCATAGGGCATGATTTCATTAGGTCTAAGGTTTCATCACCAAGGTCAAGAAACTGATTTCAAAGTGTAAATAAAGGTCAACAAGGATATGAGGAGGATCAATAAATCAAGCATGATGGCTTGTAAGTCATAGCTACTAAAATCATCATTTTTTAAACCTAATGTAATTTTCACCTCAAAAACATCTTTTTGAGGTGAAAACAGAGTATTCTAGTTTATTTGTATTTCATATGTAATTTTAAGTTCCTATATGTAATAATTAATCTTAGCTGCACCAGAGCATTTCTCCTTGCTGCAAGACCAAAAAACACTACAAAATTCAAGTCAAGTTGAGCATTTATCCACCAGCAAAGATACAAGAAGAAAAGGCATTAAAACAGAGTTTTGAAAAAGAACTAGAAACATTGAAAAATCGGTTTTTCAAGTGAAAAATTAAAATCTTCCTCTATTTAAACCCTCATACTTCATTTCAAAATTCATTACCTTCATTTTCCAAGCAAGAAAGTGAAAGGGAGAAGGAAGAAAGTCGAGTTTGAGAGAGATTGAGCAAAAAAAAGCCCGGTGCTACGCTTTTGGTGGAGAGGCACTGCGCTTTTGGCTGAGACAGACTAGCGCTGTGCTTTTGGAAGGAGGCGTTGCGCTTTTCTCCATTTTTTCCAGTGAAAAATTGAATGGGTGTTGTGCTTATGTCATGGCGTTGTGCTTCTGAGCAAAGGTGTTGCGCTTTTCCCAGAAGTGACAAAACACCTCCAAATCTTCCAGCAAGCTTCAAATATTTTTTGCTCTCCGTTATTATAGGTAGGTACATGTCCTTCATCGTGATTTTGGGTTGCTAAATCTTAGTTACAAGCATCATTGGTCATTTGTAATCTTGAAACCCTAAAATTCTCCCTTATTCTACCTAAATCCTAACTCATTCCTACTCCTCTCAAACACCCATCCCTACAGTACTAAAATCACCCTATCCCTTTCCCCTCTTTCACACTTCCTTCACATTTCCTTTTGTCTCTCTTTCCCAAGAGCTCAAGGCACAAAACCCTTCTTCTCATTTCCATTCATTTCCTAGTTGCAAGCCCATTTTCCATCCCTTCATTTCTCCCTTGCAAACATGGACCTGGAAGACTAATATTATGAGGAGGAGAACACAGCCAGTGATACCTCACCTGATGGAGCCATGCAACCAAGAAAACCAAACAAGGGAGGCAGGATTATCAGAGAAGAGCCATCAAACCTTAGGGAATTAGAGGCCTGAGAGTTGACTATCACATGCTTCAAGTACCTTGGCTGTTATGAATTCTGTGAATTGGTTGAGAGAGTGCAATATCACCCGGAGCTCACTAGGATTTTTACAGTGCATCTTCATGACAACAGGGTGACTCTTGCTGGGGTAACTTTCACCATTTCTTCTTCCATTATTTTAGATGCCACCAGGATTCCTAATGTAGGAGAGAAGTGGTTTAAGTGCCAGGATCTAGATGAGTTCTATTATGAACCTTATATCAAACCCCAGTAGAGAAATTAGGTGAAGAGACTATTTCCTTTCAATTTTCTTGAGAACAAGTATGTCCCTATGATGAAAATCATCATGAAGTGTTTCACTTGTGAGGGTCAATTCTCCAGGCTGAATACTTATCATATCAGTCTCCTCATGCATTTTACCAGGGTGAGGATGTTAAACATCCCTTATTACTTGTTCAAGAGTATTGAGAAGATGACTTTTATTGTCCAAAGGAAGCCTTACCCTTAGTAGATGAGCAACGTTTATCATTACTCTCTGATCAAGGTCATTATGCTTCATCATCTCAGTCTGCTTAACATCCCTTGGGAGACCATCATTTCTCATGAGATATTCAGGGGTCCTCAAATTCCTCCATCAGTGCCTCAAGAAGCAGGAGGACCTTCTAGCCCAACTAAAATAGATGAGGAGGCCAAGGAGACAAGAAAAACTGAAGTGCCCATTTTCATGACATATCAGAGGGGCACTAGGAGATTATTTTCAGCAGATAGGCGATTGTTTTCTCCACAAGATGTGGAAGGGGCCTTGCCTTATTCATCAGCTTATAGGAAAATTCTAACTCCACAAGATGTGGAAGGGACTTTGCCTTCTTCATCGACATAGCAGGTACAGGTGCAGTAGCTGCACAAAGGGGAGGAAAAGGTGCAGGATGAAGACCTTGATGATGAGGAGGAAAGAGAGTTTGATCTAGTAGAGCATGATGAGTTTAAGTAACATGATACTCAGACCATTGATTTAGAGACTTTGGCAGAGAATTTGGAGAGGGCCAAATATGTCATCACATATTTGGAGCAAGAAAACAAGTAATTGATTCAAAAACAATTCCTCATGTAGCTAGAAATGCTCAAGATGAAACAACGAAGTGGCAAAGAGGCACAAGTTACTTTGACCCCTATTGAGCAGGAGATTGAAAATGATAGGGAGACTTGGCTTGAGAGAGTCAACTCGCAACTTAAGAAGCTGCTACGGAAAGCCAACAGGGATAATTAGATGATCAGACACATGGCCTATCATTATAGGACCTGAAACAACATTTTCAATGTGAGGGTCAAGAGAATGAAAGCTAGGTTAAGGCGGGCCTTGAAAGGCAAGAAAGAGGAGGATAGACTCAGGATGTTAGCTGAAGCCTCTTTGGCTCAGCAATTCACATGTTGTTGGTGCTTCACACAAATTTTGGGCAAGTTCTGAACAAAGTTTGTTATTTTCAATTTTGAATTTCATTACACAGAAACATTGCCTAAAAGCGGTGTTGCCCTTTTCCTAGGGGTACCCTTTGAAGAAATGGTTTGCATTTTTGGATTCAGAATGATGAGGGCATGCACCCTAGCAAGTTTCAAAAGTTTTGGGGCAGAACTGGTCCACCAAAAGGTCAAAAAAATACCCTAAAAATGACCTTTTTGCCACTTTTTGGACACAAAGAAGCAGTCTTCGGAGAATCAATTTTTTAGGGGTTAAGTGAGCTCCAAATGCAGAAATTAAATATTTTCTGGAAATTATACTTGAATAGATTTCCAATGAGCTATCATGGGCTCGATTTGGATACTGGGAAGGTCTCCAAACAAGACCTGAAAGTGGCGCTGCGCTTTTGCCTAGTGGCGCTGTGCTTTTCACAATTTTTGCTCAGGGTTGCTATTTTTCCTGTTTTTGACTATAATCATGGCTTCTCTCTCATGGTGGATGATTTACCTATGTAAATGATGTCATGGCTTGTAAATATGATTGACAAATAGTAATAGAAGGTAGATTCATTGCTTAGGAGTTAGATTGAGCCCAAATGAATTAGTTTTTCACTTTTAGAGGCAAGTTGTTAATGATGCCTATATTTGTGTTTCTTGTTCAGTATTAGTTAGATTAGATCCTCATCTTGGGGATTTGACCCTTGATAGGAGGTTGAAATCATGTCTATATCTTCTTCTTCTTTCTCTTTGTAAGAGGTTGGACTCATTTGGATGCTCAGAGCTTGATTGTGCATCATTGTAAGCAGTTTGGCAAGGAGGTTAATAAGATTTGCAGCTATTTTTATGGGATCCCTGTGGTATGAAGTTTTAGTACAGTTTCTTATTTTGTGATCATTTGTTTACATGTTTTATGTATGTCGTCAATCATTTCAATGCTTCTAGTTGAATGTTTTCATGTTTGATAGGTAGAATCCATTGTATCAATGCTCTGCCTTGGGAAATCAGTCAACATTTCATGTTTTCTACTATTTAAGAAGGATCCATGATTGTCACATGCCCTTCTTAGCTCCTCATCAGTCTTAAACACCTCACATCATCAATCCTAAAGTTCTAAAGCCTATGCCTACCTTGCCCCATATAACACGCTGCATTTCTGACCTAATTTCTGAGACCTAAACTGCCCAACTCCACCTGATCCAACAAAACACCAACAAATTTCAATCAAAAATTTCAAGCTACTATACCTAGCCTAAATCATTTACTTGATCCAGTCATATTGACTGAGATCCTTACAGAGAGAGCCCTCTCCTGACCTAGTAGGGTTAGCTACTAGGCTGAGCTTGGTTTGTGGTTACCCTAGAATTGCCTCCCTTCAGCCTGAGGTCAATCTAGGTGTTAACATAGTGGTGACCATACTGGGGACGAATGACTAATCTCCCTGGTAATATCTTTCATATAAATTCTTGAACTTTGGATGATGAGTTTTAAAATTTACTAGGCTAAAATAGAAAGTTGTAAAGCAATATAGAAAAACTTTGAAATTTGAGCACACTGGCTTCGATAATATACACTAGGGCCAATCTTGATCCCAATCCTGCCCCAGTAGTGGATAATCCTAATTTTATTTCAAGAAGACTCAAAAGACAAGAAATTTCAGTCAGCTTGACCCCTTCGATTAAAGTGGATTCCTGCCAGGATGAGTGGTTGTTCTTAGAAGATCTCTCTTTTGATTTGTCGTTTGACCTTTCTCTATTTAGGACCAAATCTAAAAGTGCACTTAATGATATAGTTCTAGACCCGGAATTTATTGCAGATCTCGAAATTCAAAAGTCAAACTGGTCAATTGATGAATATGTCCTAAATTCTCCACAATCATCCATCTCTTCTACTAAGATCCCTGAGCTTTCTGAATCGGCATCCACTACCCTCAGTTCATCATTATTCCCATCAATCTCTGAAGTTCATTCCCAACTTCAGTTTATACCTACCCTTCCCCTTCAACCTATCATATCAAACACCTATTACCCCTACTTCTCCCTCAACCACTCCATTAAACCCTAGTGGTTCAACCGTCGTTTCAAATCCACCTCGAGTCATGGCTACCCGGTATGCACCCCTTGTTTTACCTCATAATATTGGTGATATGCTCGTTGATTACCAAAGTAAAATACCTCTTTTCGATGCCACCCAAAACATTACAACTCAGCAACATGTTGATAGAATGAATGACTTCTTTGACCTTCATGAGGTAGAGGTAGAAAATGTGACTATGAGATTGTTTGTTCAAAGCTTTGGAGGTAAAGTTCGAAAATGGTTCAGAGCTTTACCCGTAGCCTCTATCACCACTTTGCTAGACCTGCATAGGATCAGTGGGAGGTAAAGAAAAACCCTCTCAAAATTTTGTCTGAGTATGAAAATATCAAAAGGAATGCTAGTGAAAGTGTGCAAGATTATTGCGTGAGGTTTAATGCAGTGTATAATGCTATTCCGGCCAAGATTAAACCACCAGAGGGGTTAGCCTTGCTCAAGCTTCCAGAAGGTTTCAATGCTGATATGGCATATCAGTTATGGGAACGTGATCCCACCACACTAGAAGACATGCAGAAGAACACTGTAAGTGTGGAAGCAAATATGCTAGCCAAAAGAGCAAGAATGAGATCTGAAAAGAGAGTGACCATAAAAGAGGAAGCATCTTCCTCAAATGCTAAGATGGATACTTTGATATGAAAAGTGGAGAAGATGGTTGATTGGCTAACCATTACAGATAGACCTAAACCACCAATCAGGAATCTAAATTTTAGAGGACAGAAGTAGCCCCAATTCTGAATCAAGAAGAGAGAACAAAAGGCACCGAACCAACCAGCACAACAACAGCAGACCAGAACTCCTTTGCAGCAAAATTATGTTTAGGGAATGGAAACAAAAGATGATGATGATGATCGAGTAATCGAAGCAAACCATTTTGTCACCTCTGATGGTATACCCATTTTTCTGATGGAAGATGAAGAATATGCAGAGGTTCCAGACATTCAAAGAGATGAAAATTACATCTTAGCAAGTGATGCAATTTTGGAGGCTGAGTCTGATGATTATCAGCGAGGTTATATGAATGCTTTGAAAACACAGCAAAGGCAGTATTCTTTGAGAAGTAGAGATGTGTCGATCAATCCCATTCAGAAAAGAAAAGAGCTGCAATCAAAGAATGACTCCTCAAACATTCAGAAGAAAGGGAAAGAGCCTACTGATCTGAGTTCCAAAAAAGTACCATCAACAAATAACATTGCAAATGAGAAGAATAATCAGCAAAGTGTAGTGAAAGAGCAAGTTGAGAAGAAGGACCTTACTGTCAAAGAGGTAGAAAAAGTTTCATCCTTTAATTTAGAAAATGAAATTGTTAAATTAAAAGTGTCCATTCCCTTGACTGATCTAGTAAAGAATAGCAATTATAAACACCAGGTGTCTAGAATTCTGCAAATAGACCCTTTATCAGATATGGTAAATTTTGAAGATGATCATCCTGAACTCATTTTTGGTCTAGCCATAGAAGGTCAGTCTAAAGATAGTGAAGTTCCTCCCTTTTATCTGAGTCTTAGATTGCATGAGTACATTCTCCATAATGCCATGTTTGATTCTGGAGCTTCTCATAATTTGATGCCTAAAGCCATTATGGAGAAGTTGGGCCTGGATATTACCCAAAAATACCATGATTTGTACTCCTTTGACTCTGGTAGAGTTCGTTGCATTGGTATTATCAAAGATTTGGTAGTGTCTTTAAATTAGATCCCAGCCAAAAATGTTTTGATGGATGTAGTTGTTGCTGATATTCCACCGCGATTCGGTATGCTCTTGTCTAGATCGTGGGGTGCTAAACTTAAGGGCACTTTACAACTTGACTTCTCTTATGCTACTATTCCCGTTTTCGGTCAATTGAGAAAGTTATACCGGGAGAAGAAAATGAAATACATGATCACCAGCAAAGAGAAGCCACTCAATCATCCAATAAATGTTGTACATACTAATTTAGAATCATTTGTTTTGTATTCTGATAGCAGATTAAATGATGTAAATATTTAGATTGTAGAAGTAGATAATGTACCAGAAATTTCAGAGAATTTTAGGGAAGTCCTAAATCAGGAAAAAGAGAAAGTAGCAAGTTCCTCTGAGCAGCAGAAGGTCAATGAAGAGCAAAAAAATGAAGTAATCAGTCAAGGTAAGGAAGTGAAGGAAACATAATTTCAGCATCTAGAAGATGAAGCTGGCCTTTGGAGCTTGGATTTTGATGGTGCCGCGGGTAAAAACAATGTTGGTATAGGAATTTGGATTCACAGCCCTGCTTTCCAGCCCACCAAAGACCCAAGTAATGTTAGAGTATGTTCTTACAAGTTGGCTTTTGATTTCTCTAACAATGAAGTGGAGTATGAAGCTTTGATTACAGGTCTTAAAATTTTGAAGAAATTAAATGCAAAAAGGATTTATGTCTATGGTGATTCAGAGCTCGTGATCAAATAGGTAAAGGGAGAGTATCAAGCAAAGCATCTGCAGATGAGAACCTATAGAAATGCAGTTCTAAATATTTTGAGAATGTTTCCTAAATATACATTGACGTCAGTACCCCGGACTCAAAACATTATTGCAGATTTGCTCACCGCTGTTGCAGGCAATTTGAAGATCCCAATGAACTCCAACAACAAGTTTGAAATTCATGTCAAACACCAGCCTGTTGTTCTGGATAATTTAAGGTATTGGCAAGTGTTTTGGGATGATAATGAAATCAATGCCTTTTTGCAGAATGAAGGAAAGTTCAAGGATGCCTCCATTGATGATGATTGTGATACTGATGAACAAGAGATTGAGGTGAATCAGATGGAGGTATTATAGCTGAAGGATAACATTATTCCTATAGGTCTCATACCTTTAGAGGAGCTTTTTGATCAAGATGATGTTGCAAGAAAGTCGAGCTTGGTGCCTACCAATAAAGGAGTTGAGGATGTCAATCTTGGAATAGCTGACAAGCCCAAGCTTGTAAAGTTATCAAAAGCATTGTCTCCCAAGGTAAAGGCCCAGTATGTTAGATTACTTTCTGAATTTTCTGATGTGTTTGCATGGGATTATTCAGATTTGAAGGTGTATGACAAAGATATAATTCAGCATACTATTCCTATCAAGTCGAATCAAAAGCCTTTCAGACAGAAGTTGAGAAGGATCAATCCAAAGCTATTGCCATCCATCGAAAAAGAGGTAAACAGATTGTTCAAAGCTGGCATCATTGTTCCAATTAGATTTTCTGATTGGATTTTGAATTTGGTCCCAGTACGAAAGAAGACTGGAGAAATAAGGTTGTGCATAGATTTCCGGAACCTCAACAAAGTATCCTTAAAGGATAACTATCCACTTCCAAAGATGGACCATATTCTACAAAGAGTAGTTGGAGCATCACGGATGTCACTACTTGATGGTTACTCAGGCTATAATCAGATTTTGGTGCATGAGAAAGACCAAGACAAAACTGCCTTCACAACACCTTGGGGAACTTTTCAGTATGCCAAAATGCCATTCGAATTGAAGAATGCCGGAGCCACTTTTCAGCGAGCGATGGACATCACTTTTGCTAATGAGATGGATGTTTTCTTAGTTGTTTATTTAGATGATTTAATGGTATTCTCTGGTTCTGATGATGAACACTTGCACCACTTAAGGATTGTCTTTTAGAGATGTAGAAAGTTCAAGATTTCTTTCAACCCCAAGAAAATTATTTTTGCCATGGATGAGGGTAAACTCCTTGGTCATATCATTTCTAAAGACGGTATCCACATTGATCCTTCAAGGGTGGAGGCAATTTAGCATATAGATTTTCCGCGTAACAAAAAAGACATTCAGGCTTTCAATGGTAAGATGAATTTCTTATGCAGATTTATACCCAATTTGGCGGAACCTTTACATGAAATGACTAATATTTTGAGAAAGGACAGCACTGTGAAATGGACCAAGGATGCCATGAAGTCATTCAATTTGGTAAATTTTTCTTTGACCACAGCTCCAGTCTTGATTAGTCCTGATTACACTCAATATTTCATTATATTTTCATTTGCATCTGAGCATACCATGGTTGCGGTATTGATGCAAAAGAGAGATCAGATTGAACAACCCATTGCTTTTTTCAGTGGGACTATTCGAGATGTTGCCTTGTGGTATAATTTCATTGAGAAACAAGTGCTGGCTCTCATAAAAGCATTGAAGGATTTCAGAGTGTACATTCTGCATTCACATACCATAGCATATGTTCCTAATGCAGTGGTGAAAGATGTTTTGATGCAAATTGATCCGGAGGGAAGAAGAGGTAAGTGGATAGCAGCAATGTTGGAATATGATCTGGAGATTAAACCCACTAAACTGATCAAGGGACAAGGCTTAGCAAAACTGATGGCAGAATCAAATCTGCATGCTCTAGACATAAATCTCATAGTAGCAATGTCGGAGGATGAGGATGGTGACTCGCTCATTCAAATTTCAGAAATGTTTCTCCAATCACCATGGTATTCTAATATAGTTTATGTTCTTCAGCATTGTTATCGAGAATAGTGTCTATGCAGAGATGCTAATCCCACTAAGGCTAGTAGCTACCTTAGAAACAAACACACTAAAAACTACTTTCGTTTTCCTTTATGAAAAATAGATAAGAGAAGAATAAGGAGACCAACCTCTGTCTTGCACTTGGTTCCTTGCTCGATTCCTCTCTCTTCTGGTAGGTCTTTGCCACTCGCTTCCTTGTCTACCCAGCTTCAAAGAGTACCTATAGAATCAAAGCAGCGTAACACTATCCAAGAACATAGATCTATTATCATAAACAATATAGGATCAGATCTACATTGACCATACAAATGCATAAATAATCAATCATACAAGAATATGGAGGAAAACTTGAATAGCTTTATTGATAATCAAGAAAGAGAAAAGAGAATTACAACCGATTGTTCTGACCCAGCATCATCCTCTCAGCAAGTAAGCCCTTCTTCACCTCATGAAAAGCTTAGATCACCCAACACTATGATATTGCACCAAGAAACCAACAACACTTCCTTACAAGATACAAAATTCCAGCTTCTGGATCTCTGGGATGAGAGATCCATATATAGATGTCTGCAAGGGAGGTGAGTCAGCTTTTGAGATTTGATTAGTGTCTTCCCTCTGATAGTTCTTGATTCCATTTGGAGATTGATGATCTCTTACTCATCCCTGGTCGAATTCAGAGAGGCAAGTGTCACAGGAGAAGTTTCTGGAAGATTCCATGCTTCTCCACCTTGTGGATTGACCCTGCCATTTGTCCCTTCTTGCCCATCGCACCCCATAGAATGGCTTTTTGACATGCATCGCACCTACTATGTTTATTTAGGTGGGATGCAACGCACTTTGCCTATGGAGCAGGTGAAATGGTCCAGTTTTGACCAGTTCTGAGTAGTTTTTCATGGAGAACTTCTGGGAGATGCTGTAATTAGTTGACCTTGTTCTTTTAGGGGTTGGAACAACACCTTTAGGGACTTAGGAGCCCTTGGTTTCTGGACATTTATGCTTGGGGTTGCAGTGCGCAAAAATGTCTATAATAGTTTCCCCCTAAAGCATGAGGTCGTTAATATTTTGATGTTGGGTGAAATGCTTTATCATGAGGATCCGAAGTTTTTTCGAGCTGGGAGGCGACCTGTAATAAGATACAATACAATACATTATCTTCATTTTATTTTCATGATCTAGCTGAGGCAGGCATTCCCATGCTCAGCTTTATAAATTCATTTTCATGTACATAGGACAGACAATCGTCTGAGTGTAGACTGATGATTCTGGTAGAGTCATCATCCCTTAGATTGGATGATTATCTGTGCAGCAATGATGTACATTTGATGTCTTTATTTTCCTGAATATATATCGCAGCCCGGATGGATGGAACTAGATCTGGGGTCTTCAATATTGTTCGATCTTCACTCAAAGTACAAGTCGATCCATGTGATAGATGTTCTAGAGTCGAACATGGAAAGACATCGCCTGATTACCAGCCAATGATCTAACTTGTTAACAGGTGCGAGAGGAATCGCTGATAATGATAATGATCCTCAAGGTATTGCAGTACAATTCACGTGGTGTGAATAAGGGACCTGGCGTCGAACACCACGTAAAATCTTTCAGTCAAAGGCCATTGATGTAAACCTGTTGCCGGAAGTAAGAAACTTGCCATTGAGGCATGCAAGCTTCAAAGTACTGAAAGGGTTGTTCCTAGATCGACTTCTTGGATAATGAGCTGATGTCGACAAGAAGTGATCTGTCATAGGAGGGCCTTAGTGAATCCCACATCAATGAAACGGAATGGAGCAAATGATTTTAATGGAGGTGAAAACAATCTAGTGATATACGGTTCAGGGTGGCAGTCATGAAGGAATGGAGCGAAAATGTATTATAGTGGGTGAGACACAAGTGAATTCTCTGAGTGACTTCTCTTGAACATATCGGCGACACTGACATGATGGGTTGGTAGCATTAACCCCAAATGTGGATGGTGTGATGGAACCATGGTGATGTGACCAGTGAATGGAACAACCCAACCCGACTCGGATGCGGAGTGAAAGTGTCATGTTCAAGAGCGACTTGCTACCAACAAAGTTTCTTCAAGTTTTCTTCCCAATTTTTTCCCCAGTCATTGCTGACCAGTACCTCTTTATTTTTGTCAAGCTTGAGGAGGATAACATATGCTTGTTCTATAATTTTCCCTTCGGGCAAACCCATCACTATGTTTTAACGAGCCTAGCGATAGTGAAACTCGTTCTTGTCTGTTATGGACAAGTTTGTCGCTATTAGGTTTTAACGAGTTTAACGACAAAGATAACTTGGTCCTTTTCAATTTTAGAGAGTCTGAAAAGGAACGTAAAGGAAACTCCAAAAATCCTTTTTCGTCATCTAATCCCTTAAGTCCGAAAAAGTATAAAATAATACGAAAGGGATGAATTTTCTGTAATTTTAACGAGCCGAACAAGACAAACGCTCGATATTTTTGTGTAATAATCCCTCAGGTCCAAAAAGATTAAAATCTAAAGGAGGGATAGCACTTCCGGTCGCTTTAACGAGCTGGAGAGGCCAATGACTCGACAATCTTTTCATATTTTACGAGTCAGTTGAAAAGAGCTTAAAGGAGACTCGTTTTTTGAGGAACGAGTGATAGATTCAGGTAGCAGCTGATTCTAGGTAAGGTTTGGAATTTTCTAATCACGGCAGTGTCACAAGGATGGCTAACAAGATCACTCTTCGCAGCTGTTCCTCAAAAGGGGTAAACAATCAAGTGGAGGTGAATGATTGGCCAATACAGAGTGGAGGTGATGATGAGAACACGACCAAGGCTTCAAAGGCTGAAGTAATACATTCACGATGGTTATTTACCAGAAAATTGGTTCATTTTTTAATGAGCTTAAACGCTGGGGGAAACACTTGCTCATTGCTTATGTTTATTTTTAACGAGCTTGAGTTCCACGTTAAAAATGCTCGATTAATCCAGTCGCATAATAAGGATGTCTCATATATAAAAACGACATTATTTCAAAGCTTTGCCCCACATCCTTTCTTTATGCAAGTTAGGAAACGACCAATCCTACGAGTTTAAAGGGTTAGAGGGCCTATAAATTTAAAAAAATAAATGGTCGCTCTTCGCTTGCATGCCAAAAGGTTTGCATGCCCCCAGGTATAGTGAAATAGAGTTTCAAGGTTACCCCTCAATTTGCAAACAAAACATTTGTTTTATCGAGAAAGGCCTACCTTTTCAGGTTACCCCTCAATTTGTAGACAAAAAGTTTGTTTTATCGGGAAAGGCCTACTTTTTTCAGGTTACCAAAGATTGTTCTATTTGTGCTACAAACAAAACACTTCTTCGGCGATGTCTACCAAAATAGACAAAGGTGAGTGGCGCAGACGCCTCCACTCACATAACTTTGACGAGGGAATATTATTCTAGTCTAATCCCCTTTTCCTAAATGGACAGGAGTGTCAGACTAGTCAGAATCCTTCGCGGAAACCTACCCTATACCTGAAGTTTTCTTGTCGAAACAGGCCAGGGTGCATGCCCCCTGGGTTTCAGTCATGCCCTCCGAATCACTCGCGCTCATCAAGAGGATGGACTGGGGATTGATGAGACATTCCTTGCGTGAAAAGACCATTCAGGGTTGGTATATGACTATTTGCTATGTGTGAACCGGGGAATGAAAGTTGGTCTATGAGCTTGACCACTCTTCCTTTGTGCGGAAAACACATTACTCTAAAGAGTGAGGAGACAATGGCTCCCATGCAATAAATATAGTCTCGTCCAAGGAGTAGATTATAATCCATGGGTCCTTGGACTACCATTACGTTATTGTGAATAGTTTTCGTTCTCAAATGTTATCGGCACATCGGGAAGGATCCCTAACAGTCGACTGGTTCCTTTGTCAAAGCCTGTTAGATTTCTCATCTCAGGCAAAAGCGATGGCGAACCAAGTGATTTCCAAGCAGTTGAGGAAAGTATACTCACAGAAGCCCCCTCATCTATGATGGTACTGGCCATAACCATTCTATATACTTGAGCGATGATTCGGAATGGTACACTAGCCGGTAAACGGGGTCTGCCTAGTAGATTCCAGTCAAAGGAAACAACCAGGTTGCTTGGAAGTGGGACCGAATAGACGGCCGGGTATGACTCTGACGAACTTCCTTCCTGCGGTAAAGGAACGGGTAGACTTCCCCCATGTTCATCGGAGTCTTTGTTTATGAAGAGAATTTGAACGGTATCGTTCTTGTTCTCTTCGGTGACTGTATCATCTGAAGATTGATCCTCTGAAGGCACGACCGGGTCAACTGTCGCCTCAAACTTTTGACTTTCGTCTGGTATGGATTTAGATGGTTTATCTTCAATGATAGACGCTTCGGCCGACCACAAGGGCGTGTCAACCGGATTTTCAACTAGTGACAGACTCGGCAAGAGTTTCTTGTATCTAAGAGGAAGCCGTAACGGTGAAACCGGACGGTCGTCCAAGACTCTTTTAGCTTCGTCTAAGAAGGGACAATGATGGACGGCATGATTGCCTTCACACAATTTATAAGGAAATTTATACTTTCCTTTTTTTCCAGGGGCTTCACTTTCACTAGTTGACGGTGTATGCTCAACATGATCGTCAGAGGTTGATGACACCGGATTGTGCAAATGAGGAGACCAGTCCCTTAAGATCCGAGGGATGCAAGGACAATCTCGATGGTAGTGGTATCCTTTGCAAATGACACATGGTGATTTACGCCTGGTCGGTGCAGTGTGTGGATTTTCGCTAGACGATGCTTGGTTGCCCCTTTTCGCCTTTGGCTCCTTCTTCTTCTTCTCTTTCTTCTTCTTCTCTTTCTTCTTCTTCTCCTTCTTCTTCTCAGTTACTTGATTTTGGGCTTTACCAGCTTCATCAAGCGAAGAGGAAGGAAGAGAGGAAGAATTGGACGAAGTAGAGGGTCGAGGGGTAACTCTAATATCGTTTAGTTGCTGACTTGATTGTTCAGGAATTACAGTGTTCTGAACGACAGAAGTCGAGAAGAGCCATAAGGGCAAGCCGATTGTCAATCCTGGAAGAGACAATGTGGCCATATGGGGTGCACCAACATCTCCCCAAGAGGAGAAGGGACTAGGATTTCCTCCAAGGGGAACTCCTTGGTTGGTGGACTCCATTTTTCTCAACTTAAGATCAACATAGGAAAGGTGATGATTATTCCGTTTAAAATAAATTTTAGATGCTTTAACACAACCTGTTTTTTCAATTTTTAAGAGTCGAGAAAAAACAAAAGATGACTCTAGTCGCCTTCGATTTTTAATGAGCCTGAAGTGACAAGTGCTTAGATGGACCTTTTCTGTTAAGGAGTCTAAAAAGGAATGAAAGGGACTGCTCTGGAAATCTAGATAGAGGGATTACCAAACCAATCGCAAAACTGCAGAATACTTTTTATGGTACGGCAGTCAATCTTCCCGAATGCTGTGTTCAGTGCATTGCGATCGATAGGGCGGCAGACACAGCTTCCTATGGATAAAGGATAAAGCCTATTGTGGTCTCCCAAAATATACTCGATGGTACATGGGAGCACAAGTCCGTACTGGCACTTATCGTCTCAAAGTGGAGGAATCACCCAACCAACAGTGAAAACAACAGTTACCAAGCTTTACGACGCTGGAATACGTCTCTAGCCTAGACTTCTAGATGTTGTGCATTAGGTTCCAAAGCGTTTTTAGATTCATTAAATTTATTTTATAGTTGATCTTGCTTAAGAAATTTTCCTTTCAGGTTCACCGTGTGATGTAGATGTACAATTCCTAAAATGCAATCTAAGATGATAAACAGTCATTTAATCTTCTTTCTACAATGAAAATCCTAGCTACTAAGGAAAGGGAGATGGCGTTCTTTCAACAAAGAGCATAGAGCACACACTATATGCACTGTCCTAAATTAAACCAACAAATAGTCTAAATGCAAATGCACATGCATGTATTTGTTTTCAGCCTTCTTAATGTGTGAATGATAAAAAGAAAGCTACGTGCAAATCTCAATTATTTTCCAAAGCGACAATTACTAACAAGTTTCTTTTTAGATAGAGGGATTACCAAACCAATCGCAAAACTGCAGAATACTTTTTACGGTACGGCAGTCAATCTTCCCGAATGCTGTGTTCAGTGCATTGCGATCGATAGGGCGGCAGACACAGCTTCCTATGGATAAAGGATAAAGCCTATTGTGGTCTCCCAAAATATACTCTACGGTACGTGGGAGAACAAGTCCGTACTAGCACTTATCGTCTCAAAGTGGAGGAATCACCCAACCAACAGTGAAAACAACAGTTACCAGGCTTTACGACGCTGGAATACGTCTCTAGCCTAGACTTCTAGATGTTGTGCATTAGGTTCCAAAGCGTTTTTAGATTCATTAAATTTATTTTATAGTTGATCTTGCTTAAGAAATTTTCCTTTCAGGTTCACCGTGTGATGTAGATGTACAATTCCTAAAATGCAATCTAAGATGATAAACAATTGTTTAATCTTCTTTCTACAATGAAAATCCTAGCTACTAAGGAAAGAGAGATGGTGTTCTTTCAACAAAGAGCATAGAGCACACACTATATGCACTGTCCTAAATTAAACCAACAAATAGTCTAAATGCAAATGCACATGCATGTATTTGTTTTCAGCCTTCTTAATGTGTGAATGATAAAAAGAAAGCTACGTGCAAATCTGAATTATTTTCCAAAGCGACAATTACTAACAAGTTTCTTTTCAAAACAAAATGAGGACAATGACAACACTTTGCGATTTGGAATTGAAAACTTGCTTTCGACACTAGGAAAAACTACTAATTCAGATCAAATACAAGAGTAACAGTGTAATCGACTATCAAGAACAATCAGATTCTCTTCTATGACTGAAAACGACACTTGCGACACTTTCAATTCAAGAAACGACATTACAATTACGCTACTTCTTTGTAAAGGAGAACTGAAAATGACTCAAAAGTACATAAAAACATTTACAGTTCTTTGCACAATGGAGGTAGAATAACAGCAAGGAAAGGGGTTTCAAACAGAGTTGTACTGACTACAGGCAGCAAAACTCCTGAATAGAGCTGAAAAGAGTAACACAAAAACAAAAATTTAGGAACAAGGCCTTGTCTGATCAGCACACCTATAACACAGTGAAACTGAAATGCAACGGACCTACTACACTCGGGAAGTGCGCTGCATTTGAAGTTCATAGAACAGATAGTGCGTTGGACCAGGGACGAGACTTTGATTGGATTCTGGGTCACAGTTTGCAGTTCAGTTCAGGGATTTAGGCCGAGCAAGTGGTAATCAGTAAATCAATCACAGGGGTAGATCTAAGGAGGTTACTAGAGCCACCACGAGGGAAATTAGAAAGCTTGTAAATCAATCGTTTAATTCATAAACAAAACCCGGAGATTGATTGAAGCAGCGTTGATCTACTTTGCACTTGCATAGCAAATGCAGTTCGAAGGCTAGCTGGCTTGACTTCAGGCTCCGTTTGTAAGTTTATAAAGTAAACAAATGTAGATGAACAAACAATCTACTCGCTCCCCAGTGGAGTCGCCATTTTGTTATCGGGAATAGTGTCTATGCAGAGCTTCTAATCCCACTAAGGCTGGTAGCTACCTTAGAAACAAACACACTAAAAACTACTTTCGTTTTCCTTTATGAATAATAGATAAGAGAAGAATAAGGAGACCAACCTCTGTCTTGCGGTTGGTTCCTTGCTCGATTCCTCTCTCTTCTGGTAGGTCTTTGCCACTCGCTTCCTTGTCTACCCAGCTTCAAAGAGTACCTATAGAATCAAAGCAGCATAACACTATCCAAGAACATAGATCTATTATCATAAATAATATAGGATCAGATGTACATTGACCATACAAATGCATAAATAATCAATCATACAAGAATATGGAGGAAAACTTGAATAACTTTATTGATAATAAAGAAAGAGAAAAGAGAATTACAACCGATTGTTCTGACCCAGCATCATCCTCTCAGCAAGTAAGCCCTTCTTCACCTCATGAAAAGCTTAGATCACCCAACACTATGATATTGCACCAAGAAACCAACAGCACTTCCTTACAAGATACAAAATTCCAGCCTCTGGATCTCTGGGATGAGAGATCCATATATAGATGTCTGCAAGGAAGGTGAGTCAGATTTTGAGATTTTATTAGTGTCTTCCCTCTGATAGTTCTTGATTCCACTTGGAGATTGATGATCTCTTACTCATCCCTGGTCGAATTCAAAGAGGCAAGCGTCACAGGAGAAGTTTCTGGAAGATTCCATGCTTCTCCACCTTGCGGATTGACCCTGCCATTTGTCCCTTCTCACCCATCGCACCCCATAGAAGGGATTTTTGACATGCATCGCACCTACTGTGTGTATTTAGGTGGGATGCAATGCACTTTGCCTATGGAGCAAGTGAAATGGTCCAGTTTTGACCAGTTCTGAGTAGTTTTTCATGGAGAACTTCTGGGAGATGCTGTAATTAGTTGACTTGTTCTTCTAGGGGTTGGAACAACACCTTTAGGGACTTAGGATCCCTTGGTTTATGGACATTTATGCTTGGGGTTGCAGTGCCCAAAAATGTCTATAACAAACATCTTTCGCCACCTCCTTGAATGTCAAGGAGCAAAGGTAGATCACTAAAACTCAAATCAGCTAAATTTTGCATTTTAAACAATGCTCTTTATTGGAGAGATCTAGGAGGGGTTATTCTTAACTGTTTGGTTGAAGACGAAGCTCAGCAAGTGATGCATTATTTTCATAAAGGTGATTGTGGCGGTCATTTTTTTTGGAAAACAATAGCTAACAAAGTGTTGAGAGCAGGATATTATTGGCCGACTTTATTTTCATATTTGTATAAAACAGTGATGAGCTGCCATGAATGCCAAGTTTTTCAAGGAAAAAGGAAGTTGCTTCCTCTTCCTTTGAAACCAGTTGAAGTAAATGCACCCTTCCAGTAGTGGGGACTTGATTTCATAGGGGAAATCCATCCTATATCATCAGCATAGCATCGATGGATCTTGACAGCTACCGATTACTTCACCAAGTGGATTGAGGCCATTCTGACAAGGCAGGCCACGAATATGGTAATTCTTCAATTCTTAGAGTCTAATATCTTGACTTATTTTGGCTGCCCTCACAAGATCATAATAGATAACGCAGCGGCATTTAAGTCCAAGAAGATGGTGGAGTTATGCAATAAGTACAATATTACATTGGGTCATTCCACAATATACTACCCGCAGGGAAATGGATTATCCAAATCATTAAATAAGTCCTTGGTGAATATAATCAAGAAAATGTTAGAGGCAAATAATAAGAATTGGCATTGAAAGCTTGTTAATGCCTTATGGGCCGATAGAGTAAGTAGCGAGAAATCCATAGGTATGTCACCTTTTGAGTTGGTTTATGGTACGAATATAGTATTTCCTACATCACTTACAGTTTTGGTCATGAGATTACTACAGGGAGCTGGTAGCGAAGAGGATGATATTCAATGAAGAATTAATCAAATGATTCACCTTCAGCAAACAAGGGAAGAGGTTTCCCAAAACACTTTCAGATTGCAAGAAAAGATAAAGAAGATTTATGACTGTAAAACCAAAGCTGAAAAGTTTCAGTTGGAGGATGTAGTACTGCGATGGGATGCACGGAATGAGGACAAAGGAAAGCATGGTAAGTTTGACAATCTATGGAAAGGACCGTATAAGATCTCAGCATACAGAGGACAGAATTCTTTTCTGCTCAAAGAGATGGATGGTCAGGGATTTTCAGGAGGGCCAGTGAATGGTAGGCTCCTGAAACACTACTACTTTTGAGGTGGTTCCCTGAAATTATGTCACTTTCATTGTATATACGATTTTGATTTTCTTTGCAAGTTTTCAAGTACATTGTCATTTGAGCTTAGGGCCCGAAGTGAAGGCTATAAATTTTAAATGATTAGTGTCAAGTCTGAGTTGGTTTATAGTCAAGTTTTGAGTCAGCTTGGTTGAAAGTCAGTGTTCAGTGGTACTGAGTCATTTTTTACTTTTTTGGTTCTGACTGTCTTTCCCAATGGATGAGGCACTTGGTCTACAGTGTTCTTGACACCTCCAAGGAGCTGCCATCCCCAATAAGGCCAATGTTAGTGTCAGTATCTGGATACTTCCATCAGGGATCAAAATTCACTCTTTGCATATGCAATTTAGGAGTCCCATACTAAAATTTTTGCATCATTCCATTAGGTCATGATATACTGATCCATTGATGGTTGTTTTCTCTTTAGAAAATCTTTCCCTCATAGACTATACTTGCTGATCCTTCTTTAGAATGTCTTCAGTCAGGGTTTCATAATTAATCTACAGTTCATTTCATTAGGTCATAGGGCATGATTTCATTAGGTCTAGGGTTTCATCACCAAGGTCAAGAAACTGATTTCAAAGTGTAAATAAAGTTTAGCAAGGATATGAGGAGGATCAATAAATCAAGCATGATGGCTTGTAGGTCATAGCTACTAAAATCATCATTTTTTAAACCTAATATAGTTTTCACCTCAAAAACATCTTTTTGAGGTGAAAACAGAGTATTATAGTTTATTTGTATTTCATATGTAATTTTAAGTTCCTATATGTAATAATTAATCTTAGCTGCACCAGAGAATTTCTCCTTGCTGCAAGACCAAAAAACACTACAAAATTCAAGTCAAGTTGAGCATTTATCCACCTACAAAGATACAAGAAGAAAAGGCATTAAAACAGAGTTTTGAAAAAGAACTAGAAACATTGAAAAAGTGGGTTTTTCAAGTGAAAAATCAAAATCTTCATCTATTTAAACCCTCATACTTCATTTTCAAATTCATTACCTTCATTTGACAAGAAAGAAAGTGAAAGGGAGAAGGAAGAAAGTCGAGTTTGAGTGAGTTTGAGCAAAAAAAAGCTTGGTGCTGCGCTTTTGGTCGAGAGGTGTTGTGCTTTTGGCCAAGACAAACTGGTGTTGCGCTTTTGGAAGGAGGTGATGTGCTTTTCACTTGGCGTTGCGCTTTTCTCCCTTTTTTCCAGTGCAAAATTGAACGAGCACTGTGTTTTTGTCATGGCGTTGTGCTTCTAAGCGAAGGTTCTACGCTTTTCCCAGAAGTGACAAAACACCTCCAAATCTTCCAGCAAGCTTCAAATTTGTTCTTCTCTCCCTTATTACAGGTAGGTACATGTCCTTCAACGTGATTTTGGGTTGCTAAATCTTAGTTACAAACATCATTGGTCATTTGTAATCTTGAAACCCTAAAATTCTCCCTAATTCTACCTAACCCTAACTCCTTCCTACTCCTCTCAAACACCTATCCCTATAGTCCTAAAATCACCCTATCCCTTTCCCCTCTTTTCCACTTCCTTCACATTCCTTGTTGTCTCTCTTTCCCAAGAGCTTAAGGCACAAAATCCTTCTTCTCATTTCCATTCATTTCCTAGTTGCAAGCCCATTTTCCATCCCTTCATTTCTCCCTTGCAAACATGGACCTGGAAGACCAAGATTATGAGGAGGAGAACACAACCAGTGATGCCTTAGCTGATGGAGCCATGCAACCAAGAAAACCACACAAGGGAGGCAGGATTATCAGAGAAGAGCCATCAAACCTTAGGGAATTGCAGGCCTCAGATTTGACTATCACATGCTTCAAGTACCTTGGCTGCTATGAATTCTGTGAACTGGTTGAGAGAGTGCAATATCACTCGGAGCTCACTAGTCTTTTTGCAGCGCATCTTCATGACAACAGGGTGACTCTTGCTGGGGTAACTTTCACCATTTCTTCTTCCATTATTTCAGATGCCATCAAGATTCCTAATGTAGGGGAGAAGTGGTTTAAGTGCCAGGATCTAGATGAGTTCTATTATGAACCTTATATCAAACCCTAGTAGAGAAATCAAGTGAAGAGATTGTTTCCTTTCAAGTTTCTTGAGAACAAGTATGTCCCTATGATGAAAATCATCATGAAGTATTTCACTTGTGAGGGTCAGTTCTCCAGGTTGTATACTTATCATATCAAGCTCCTCATGCATTTTACCAAGGTGAGGATGTTAAACATCCCTTATTACTTGTTCAGGAGTATTGAGAAGATGGCTTTTATTGTCCAAAGGAAGCCTTACCCTCAGCAGATGAGCAGCCTTTATCATTACTCTCTGATCAAGGTCATTGTGCTTCATCATCTCAGTCTCCTTAACATCCCTTGGGAGACCTTCATTTCTCATGAGATATTCAGGGGTCCTCAAATTCCTCCACCAGTTCCTCAAGAAGCAGGAGGACCTTCTAGCCCAGCTAAAATAAATGAGGAGGCCAAGGAGACAATAACTACTGAAGTGCTTATTTTCATGACATATCAGAGGGGCACTAGGAGATTATTTGCAGTAGATAAGCGAGTGTTTTCTCCACAGGATGTGGAAGGAGCCTTGCATTCTTCATCAGCTTATAGGCAAATTCTTGCTCCACAAGATGTGGAAGTGGATTTGCCTTCTTCAAAGACACAACAGGTACAGGTGCAGCAGCTGCACAAAGGGAAGGAAAAGGTGCAGGGGGAAGACCTTGATGATGAGGAGGAAAAAGACTTTGATCTAGCAAAGCATGATGAGTTTGAGAAGCATGATACTCAGACCATTGATTTAGAGACTCAGGATCAAGAAATCATCAAAGACATCATCATACGGGAAAGGGAAGCTCAAATGCAAGCTTTGGCGGACAATTTGGAGAGGGCCAAATATGTCATCACATATTTGGAGCAAGAAAACAAGAAATTGAGTGACAAACAAGTCCTCATGGAGCTAGAAATGCTCAAGATGAAATGACAAAGTGGCAAAGAGGCACAAGTTACTTTGACCCCTATTGAGCAGGAGAGAAAATGATAGGGAGACTTGGCGTGAGAGAGTAAACTTGCACCTTGAGAAGCTGCTACGGAAAGCCAATAGGGAGAATCATATTATCAGACACATGGCCTATCATTATAGGATCCGAAACAAGATTTGCAATGTGAGGATCAAGAGAATGAAGGCTAGGTTAAGGTGGGCCTTGAAAGGCAAGAAAGAGGAGGATAGACTTAGAATGTTGTCTAAAGCCTCTTTGGCTCAGCAAAGCACATGATTATGGTGCTTCAAACAAATTTTGGGCAAGTTTTGAACAAATTTTGTCATTTGCAATTTTGAATTTCAATACACAGAAAAATTGTCTAAAAGGCATCACCACTGTTGTTGCGCTTTTCCTAGGGGCACCCTTTGAAGAAATGGCTTGCATTTTTGGATTCAAAATGATGAGAACATTCACCCTAGAAAGTTTCAGAAGTTTTAGGGCAGAACTGGTCCACCAAAAGGTCAAAAAACTCCCTAAAAATGACCTTTCTGGCACTTTTTGGACACACAGAAGAAGTCTTGGAAAAATCAAGTTTTGAGGGGTCAAATGAGCTCCAAATGCAGATATTCTAGGTGTTTTAGAAAGTATACTTGAAGACCTTTCTAATGAGCTATCATGGGCTCAATTTGGATGCTAGGAAGGTCTCCAAAAGGGACCTGAAAGTGGCATTGCGCTTTTCACAGTTTTTGCTTAGGGTTACTATTTTTCCAATTTTTGACTATAATCATGGATTCTCTCTCATGGTGGATGATGTAGAATTTTTCTACAAATCAGCTAGCTTTGGTACCATGTAGAAATTACCATTGTAGATCACCCGACAATGCAATATACTAAAGCAAAATACTTGATCTACTTCTACAACAAATTTAGTAGAAGCTTAATCAAACATGAGCAACATCAATAAGAACACATATAACTGATAAGAAGGAAACAATCACACATAACACAGAAGATATAACCCGGGGAAAGCCTCAGCCTAAAACCCCAACTCTATATAATCATACAAGTGGAAATATAGTGAGTATTACAAAAAGAATCAGCTCAAAAGCTATCCTGCTCTCTCTGCAATACCTCTGCTGCTCATAGACAATCAAAGGCCTCTCTCTAACTTTCTGATCTACCCTCCAAGCCTCCTATTTCTTTGTGCAATTCTGATTGGGGTCCAGTGCAGCCACTTGTGTGAATTGGCCTCTTCACACACTCACTAACCTCTGATCCAACTATGCAGTCCTGAAGGAGATAAATCCTCATCATGGATGAGCTTCCTTTATAGGAAAAATATTCATCTAGCTGATAATACATTGTCCCTTCTCTGATCTCAACTGGGTCTCTGTCTGAACTGACATGCATGATTTATCCATGAGCGAATACTCAGTTATCTGAAATACAATAGTTACATGCATGCAAGCATTAACTAACCGAACTCTCATTAATTTAACAAAATGTTAAATTAATCTAACTGGAATTGACTCAGTTGACTGAGCCAACTAATTACAACCCAATATTACAACTCATCCTTATCTCTTTAACTGATGGATAAATTCCTCAATTAATAGATAAATTGTTGCATGTCCTCACATAGACTTCAAGTTTGATTTTCCTTAACTAATTAACTCAAGATGAATTAATTAATTAATTTACAAACTGCTGTTAATATCAAATTCGAATTTTACTTCCTACTTTTAGTCTAGGGACTGACTAAATTAGGAATCCATCTTGAACTGCTAAAAATAGAATACTATTTTTAGAAGTTCCATTTTTCATTCCCTATTGCCCATTCCAGCATTGGTACTCAAACTGCTATTTTTAGCAGTGTTATTTTTAGCACTTCTATTTTTAGCATTTCTTGTTGCCATTTTCAACAGATGATTAACCTATGTAAATGATGTCATGGCTTGTAAATATGATGGATAAATAGTAATAGAAGGTAGATTCATTGCTTAGGAGTTAGTTTCAGCCCAAATGAATCAATTTTTCACTTTTAGAGGCACGCTATTAATGATGCTTATATTCCTGTTTCTTGTTCAGTATTAGTTAGATTAGCTCCTCATCTTGGGGATTCGACCCCTGAGGATGGGATGAGGTTGAAATCATGTCTATATCTTCTTCTTCTTTCTCTTTGTAAGAGGTTGGACTCAGTTGGATGCTCAGAGCTTGATTGTACATCACTGTAAGCAGTTTGGTAAGGAGATTAATAAGATTTGCAGCTATTTTTATGGGATCCTTGTGGTATGGAGTTTTAGTACAGTTTCTTCTTTTGTGATCATTTGTTTACATGTTTTATGTATTCCATCATTCATTTCATTGCTTCTAGTTGAATGTTTTCAAGTTTGATAGGTAGAATCCATTGTATCAATGCTTTGCCATGGGAAATCAATCAACATTTCATGTTTTCTACCGTTTAAGAAGGATCCATGATTGTCACATGCCCTTCTTAGCTCCTCATCAGTATTCAACACCTCACATCATCAAGCCTACAATGCTAAACCCTATGCCTACCTTGCCCCATAGAACACCCCGCATTTCTGACCTAATTTCCCAGACCTAAATTGCCCAGCTCCACCTGATCTGGCAAAACACCAACAAATTTCAATCAAAACTTTCAAGCTACTATACCTAGCCTAAAATATTTTACTTGATCCAGTCAGCTTGACTGAGATCCTTACGGAGAGAGCCCTCTCCTAACCTAGTAGGGCTAGCTACTAGGCTGAGCTTGGTTTGTGGTTACCTTGGAATTGCCTCCCTTCAGCCTGAGGTCAATCTAAGTGTTAACAGATATGATAGTGGTGAATGACCTAGTAGACCTTAATATGATTCTAGGGTGTGATTATATATATGCTATGAATGTTATGGTGTCTACTGTAGAAATTAGGTTGTAGATTTGCAGCTGCTCATTAAGTTTTAATTAAAATCACGAGACATTGATCTACATTACTGCTCAATGGACATTGATTCACAATTTAGAACAAAAATCTTAGACCTGCAAGACGGAATAACATGCATGCAACAAGTATTTTTATTTGGGGAAAGAAATCTGCTAAAAACCCCAATGCCTCTTACATAGATAAAATGAAATAGAGATGTATTACAATTGCTTTGCTCAACTGAGTTCACCCTGCAAGTGCACAACCTATCTCTCTTCTCACTAAAGGCCTCTGACCCAGACTTAGTCAAATTTTCCCTCGGCTTGAGCTCTTATTTCCTTGCATGTTCCTTGAGAAATTAGCCCCTATTATTTAGGAAATTCCCTCAATTGAATTGCACAATTCGTTTAGGTTGATCATCTGACTGCATGCAATACATGTACACTCAAGACTAGTCTACAGCTAATGTTACATTGCCTTGGAATATCCACCTCAACTGGGAAACTCGAATTATTTCAATGCACTAGATATTTTGGGTTGATTGATCAGTTAACAGGATGATCACTAAGTTTGATTGAAGTCCTACTTCTTAACTGACCTTCCACTAATTCCTCCAAAAGTTGGAACTAGTCTAACTAAAAACAACTTGAGATAATTATCAATCACACATGCATAACTAAAATATAACTCCTCCAACTCGAATTTACTGAGTAAACTAGGTGACACAAGCCATGTCACACAAGTTAACATCATCCAAGTTGTTTGCTAATGTAGAAATTCAATTTTTCTCAATTTAATCAAGGCAAAATCAAATTGATAATTTCTTGCTATATTTTTCAACATCTACGCTCTTTCAAGTGATGTTTTTTCCTTATAACATAAGGATTGTAACCATTGATTAGATTTCATCTAAAAATCAACATCCTTATTCAAGTTTATACCACACTACCTAATTTTTTGTTCCTAGTATTTGAGTGGAATCTATCTCACCGCAAGTGAATTATGTGGCATCACATCCTAAAAGTTCAATTGCTTCTTTAAAGGATCCTTTACACTTGTGTTTTCCTTATTGGGAAATGGTCTTGGAAAATTAATCAAGAAATATAACTAGCATTGGCTATCACAAATTAGAGACTCTATCTTGATATGGAAAATTATCAATATAGTTTGCACACTTAGGTGGTCAACTCTCCCAGTTCTCATGATTTCCTTGAAATTGAGTTACCCACATCAGGCCATCTTGGAAATCATGATGATATTCCATCAAACTTGGGAAGGCATGCATCATTTATCATCTTTTGTTCGTAACTTAGAACAATGGAGGTTGAAGTGAAATTTCTTAATTCAAGATAGGGGGGATTTTCTAGGACATCTAGTGAAATTTCCAAATTTGACAAAACCAAGTCTCGAATATCTATTTTGAAACTTGCCTCCAAATTTCCCACTCCAAATCATACCAAAGATGAGTGCCTCATACCTTTCCATGTCTTTATGGACATTGTCAAGGAGTTGGCTAACTCACAAGAATACTCATTGTGTTAGTCCTTGTGTAATTCTTAGCATTGACTTGATTCTCCTTTCTTACCGGAATTGTGAAAATTCAATAGGATCCCCTTAACCCTCTTCATAAGTACATCCATCATGAGAATAGGAGGTTACGTATGTTAGTTCACTAGCTATGTTGGTAGTTTTCACATTAAAATAGGAATTGACTCAAAAATTCATGTACATAAACACACGAAGTTCCACTAACATCATTTGAAGTCATAAGTAAGGGCTAAAACATATGTATATAATCTATATATTCAGTACATCGTGTCCAAAAATTCCATATATATATATATAT
Source organism: Pinus tabuliformis (assembly GCA_031772625.1). Classification (NCBI taxonomy): domain Eukaryota; kingdom Viridiplantae; phylum Streptophyta; class Pinopsida; order Pinales; family Pinaceae; genus Pinus; species Pinus tabuliformis. The sequence continues at coordinate 140,800,812 of CM062818.1, forward strand.
ATATATATATATATATATATATATATATTCAAAAATAAAAACATGATCATGCTCTTACTTGTCTAGAGATAATGGAATTGTATGAGTGGAATCTCTTGTAATTTATGTTGGAGTTTTAAGGGGTAAGAAATTTTTACCACAAGTAAAAATCCCAACAAGGTAAATGTGAAAATGAGCCCTAGTTGACCATATATAGTCTAGTTTTAGGCCTTTTCAATGCATGAAATGACCATTTTAATGTCTACTTTGCAAGGAAAAACTTTTCATTACTTCTAAATAATGCTTTGATATTATTTTTATGGGATTCTCCTACAAAATTTAACCTAATATCTAGTGTTTTTGGATGGGATTTTCAAAATTTGGTGACAATTTGTTTCACATTTTCATGGTGACATCTATTGAACCATGAGGTATGTGTTTAAAATAACATATAGCGACATGTATTTCTCCACATCTTGATCTTGCATTATTAACCATCGCTTTTACTTTCACTATGCCTTATGTTCAATCTTGTTACGTTATGCCATTAGCCCCTCTATTTTTGCATGTTGTGACTTGTACAATAGTGCTTACGCTTCATGGTTTCCCTAGTTAGCATTCACTTTTCCATTTAGTGCCTATCCAACAATCATTTATAGGCTCAAGGGCCCACATTTAGCCCCACCATGGCTAAAAGTTGATCCTCATTCTTATCTTTTAATCTTTTCTTTTATCCAAGTCTTAAAGGGGTTCTCATCAACATTTATGTTTCTTAATGGTTGCATATGCATATTGTTGCTAATGTCCTAGTGCATACCACTACATTGTCTTTTGGTTTGATCTCACTTACTACCACCTCACAAATTGAAGGACTTGCCACCTCAAACCAACCAAAAGACACACAATAAACATAATATTTTTTCACCTTTTTTTCATATTATCCTTCATCACTTTTCACAACCACCCCAAGCACAATTTCAGTCTTGCCAAGAATCCACACCCAGTTAAGAAGTTGGTAATATAAAGTGTATAAGTATTCTATTTTAAAATAATAGAATTGTAGCCTAAAATTATAACCCAACCTTAGACTAAAAGAAAATTATTTTCATGCATATACAAACAAACCTCCATGGTGCAAGCTCAAATCTGTTGCTACGAGTAGAAATACAGAAGCCCACAAAGGCAAAAGAAAAAGAGAACACATGCAAAACTATCAATGGAAAGCTACAAGCATGAAAAGAGCTTAGCCACTAAAAAACCAAAACCCCTCTACTAGCAAAGGACCTATGTCTCACTCTAGGCAAAGAGTTTGAAATGCAAATGGAAGCCACAACAATATGCCAACCTCTCACACAAACAATCGAAGTAATACTATCAAAGCTAAAGTACAATGTCAATATTTTCCACCAAAACACACATAGGTGCACTGACCCAAAGTTAATCTAATACTCACATAAGTTCCTCCACAAAGCACAAGTGAGACCACAACTCACAGCCATAATTTAAGTCTATTCCCACCACCCTCCCATAAGGTGCCCCACAAGAAACATACAACCATACCCAAGTGGAAGCAAGAAAAAATCCAAAATAATGTCAAACCACATCTCTCCATGGAACATAAACACATAGCTACCAAAAAAAACTCAGATCACCCAATTCACAACATACAATAAATGCTAATCATCATCACAACAACTACTATAAATACACATTAAAACACTACCACCTTAATACTAAAACTTTACCTTTTTTACCTTTTTCTATATTTTCCTTAAAACACTTCTTACTACCTACCCAAATTTAAATTTTTTCAACAACCTATCTCTAATCAATCATAAAGAACTACTATTTATAAATTCAAATAATTTTAAATAATCCACTAATAACCCAAATTTTTATAATCATAAATAACTACTATTTATAAATTCAAATACTTTTAAAAAATGGAGTTGTTTTTAGTGAGACTTTTTGGAAGCTTTTCCAGTGGATTTTTGTGGCCTAATTTCTCTATAATCTGATAGAAATTTATTGAAATCACAAGCTTCATGGGTAACCCCTACACAATCAAATTGCCCTAAAATATTTTCAATGTGTTGAATCCATATATACAATCAACAAATGAATATAAATAATACAAATAAAAATTTCACTTTAAAATTTTCAACTAGATTCCACCACAAAAAAACCCAAAAAATCACACTAAAAACAACTCCTTAAATAATCCACTAATTACCTAAACTATAAAAAAAAACCTATATTATCTTTTATCCCTCCACAGCAAAAGCCCACTTTGAATAAGACCAGAACTAAAGGAAAATGACTAATATTCTTTTCCCATAGTATGGACAAAACAAGAGAACACGTTATTAACGTACATAACATTAATGCTTTTAAATCCCATGAAAATATATTCAAAGCTCTACTCATGGAAAGGATTGATCATGCGACTCCAAGATATGAAAATGATTGAAAATGCCATAGAGAATTTTCCTTGGAATTATTTTGTTACTAATTAATAAATTATTTTCTTTGCTTGCGTGTGGAAAGTTACTAAGTTGGCATTTTTTTCTCTTTAAATAAATTTTCATTTCCATGTAAAATAAAATATTTTTGTTTCTATTTCGAAGACTTTGCCAAAATTCAAATTTACTGTCATTTACTTTGAAATGTCCTTCAAGATTGCCAGCAAAGTCTAAAATATCTAAATTATAGAGTTTAAACCGTCGTCTTTGGCTCCTTTTTATTTTTTAAAAACTTATTCTGTGGATTTTTTTTTAAATTAAATATATAATCTGATTTAATTTAATTTAATGGTAAAAAAGTTTCTAAGTTTATTAATAATAAATAATTGTATAGTTTATTGATGGTGATGATCATCATCATTATCAATTAGTTTTTTTTAAATAATAATAATAATAATATATTTTATAATTGAATTATTCAAAAATTTATATCAATTTAGTTGTCCATGTCATTTTTACATAAGGTTATGTTAATTTCCTTTATATGAAATTGTACAATCATTCTTGTGTAAAGTCAGGTCAATCTTTTCTATATAAATCCAAATTACACAATTGAAGTGTTCAAATGAGAATAAGATTTACAATAAAATTTGATGGTCAAATATATTTAATAATTTATTGAAATCATTAAATTAAGAAATAAATATAATTTTCTATTTAAAAATACGTTAATAAAATTTTGATTTCAAAATAATAATAAGGTTAAACTTATATGCACCAAATAAATGCACATATTCCAATATTTATTGTATTCCATGTTTATTACTAACACGAAATTGATTATTTTTTAATCAACAATTTTTTTATTTTAAATGCAAAACTCTTTTTAAATATAGAAGTGAGTTAGAAATAATTAAAACATGAAATATTTTTCAAATATAATAGAAAGGGAAAAAAATTATTTTAACCTCCACGAAATTAAAAACCCTAAAACTATAAAAGTGAATTAAAATATAAAACTTTCTATCAATATAGAAATGTAATTAGAAAACAAAACCTTTTCTAAGTATGATATAAAAACGAATTAAAATATAAAACCTCCTATCAATACGAAAGTGTAATTAGAACCTGAAACTTTTTATAAATATGAAAGTGAAGCATAAGAAAAACTGAAATTAAAAAAACAAAAAAACTAAAATTAAGAAAAAGATAAGCAATAAAATTAAGAAAAAGATAAGCAACTAAAAAGAGAAATCAAAATTGACGACTCAACACTTCTGTAAGTGATTTAGTTATTTCTAAATATAGAGTCTCCTCTAAATATGGAAGTCAATTAGAAGATGGAACCCTCCTCCCCTCTAAATGTGGAAGCAAATTAGAACGGAAAGTGAAGATAAGCATCAGAAAAGAGAAAGCAAAATTCTATCGCTGTACTTACCGAAAAAGATCCCAGTCAATGTCGCCCGCAAAGTCCTCGTGACGTCTTGGGAAAAGGAGATGCGGGGAACTTATGCCTCTGCCTTGCTTCTTTAGTCATTAAATATCGCGCTGGCGTGATGTAGATTTGTCTGTTGGGCATGTTCTCATGCCCAACTATTAGTGCGTTTGGGGGAATGGACCAAACCTACCACATCGCCGCCTTATAACAAGTGCCTAATTCTCGTTAACACCACTATATTATTTTCACCAATTTTAGTTTTGGCCAAGGCAGCCCTATCACGGTTGCCATCTTTGACTTGTCCGACCGAAAGGCGAACTAATAAAGTCAAGCAGCATCTTCCAGAACGTCCCAGTATTTACGCTAAACGCCACATGCAAGTGGTTCTCGTGGTCTGTGTCTGACTACGCATGAACAGAGACTAGTGCGTCGGGGCTACGATGGCCACGACCTGCGATATAAGTGGGTCGTTGCTGCGCTCGAAAAAGAGCAGCGGCGAAGATTGCCTGGCAACTTTTCCAGATTCTCTGAAGCCACGTCGACGTTGGGAGTAGTGGGCAGCGGTGGATGGGTGCTCTGATTCCGGTGAAGGTGACCGGAGATTCGGCACCGATCAGTTTGGAAACCAGGGGAAAGGAAAAATAAAAGTGTAATAAAGTCAAGGGTGTGGGGTTTGATGACTTGCAGAATACGGCATAATTTGCCACCGGCCATTTGGTTGCATGGAAACTTGTAGAGGCCGATGAATAAATGTCCCCCCACCAAACAAAACAATTGTTGGTAGTTATAATGAAAGGGGAGGATGGGGACCTTGGAAATTGAAAGCCAGCTATTGACTAATATGGCCATTGGCCTAACGGGATCTTTGATTTGTTTGATAAAAAGCCAGCCTGTTTGACAAATCTGGCTTTCAAAAGAGGAGTATGGATTTATAACACTGTGCGCGTCACAGCAATTTGGAATTCATATAGAAGCCAAGCTCAGCCCAGAGCTCTGCAAGGGAAAAGGGGGAACATTCTGTATGCATTGAAATTTTATCAGTGGTTTTAATTCATCTGGCTAGGAATGAATTACAGACGATTGGCGTCAGAGAAATTGGGTTCAAATGGTGGAGGTTTTAATTTCTTTGCCATGGAAAGCTCTGGGAATTTCAGTTTTGCTTCCCCAATTACAGGCGCCATATTGGCCGGTAATGGCACTGCGCCTCCTCATTCTGATAACAATAGTGATCCCTACGATGGATTAAATAATCGATTTAATCCATCCATGGCGATTATTATCGTTGTTCTGCTGACTGCGTTTTTCTTCATGGGGTTTTTCTCGATCTACGTTCGCCGCTGCGCGGAGGAAGATGAAAGCCTGGGAACTTCGCGGAGAGGAGCGCGGGGAGCCAATGCACAGGCCCGTGGTGTTGAAGAGGGCACCCGTGGTCTCGACAGAGCCGTCATCGAAAGCTTCCCGGTGTTCAGCTACGATCTCGTGAAGGGCCTCAAGGCGCAAACCAGAGAAACGCTCGAGTGCGTAGTCTGTCTCAACGAATTCGAGGACGACGAGCAGCTCCGCTTGCTGCCCAAGTGTAGCCACGCTTTTCATCCAGAGTGCATCGATATGTGGCTCCTCTCTCACACAACGTGCCCTGTCTGCAGAAAGAGTCTGGTGCCCACGGAGGAGGCTAATCCCACTGACACTGGCGACGGAATCATTGAGCCACCCGAGATCACGCCACCGGAGGAGGTAACGATTGTGGTGGACGAAGCGAGGAGCAGCAGCAGAAACGGGAGCGTTCGCAGGGACAACGTTATCGAGATTCCAGTGGCTCCTGAGAGCGCCGATTCTCAAAAACCGCTCGGCGTGATGGGGACAAATAAATTCCGTCGCTCGCATTCAACCGGGCATTCGCTGGTAAGGTTGCCCAAAGATTTGGATCAACCGGCCACTGAATGGTATATTTGTACGGCAGAGGGGCTCGTCCCTGGTCTGCACAGGAACTGTAGCCTGACCGGCCGCTCTCGCTCGCGCTCTCAGAAACCGTCGAGCTCTAAATCCCGCCCCGCTCTATCAAAGCAAGATTCCCTGAGAGGCGCCACTTCTAGCAGCGCAGAGGCCGAGACAAGTTCGGGCACTGGATCAGGGCTTCGTTGGTATGAGCGCGGACTGAGATCCGAGCGATTTTCCATTCCATCCATGAATCCTGCCTCGTTTTTAAGGACACATTCAGAGCACAGGGCGCCTTCCTATTCCAGGTATCAAGAATCCTCTGCTGGTTCTCAACAGGAGCCGAAGTTATATATGCAGTCTCTGAAGACAACACTGAAGAGGCTCACTGGACGAGACAGAGAATTGACAGACAATTCGCAGAGCGGGCGAATGTCTTCCATGAGGTCTGCAGATAATTCACAAAGCGGACGCGCATCTTTCCGTAAGGCTCCAGAAGAAACCGTCGGTCCTATTACTGCATAGCAAGTTGTGAGTCTGTCCGGGCAGAAAATTGGGGATCCAAGAGTCTGGCATAATATAATTAGAAACCAAACGCTAAAGCTACTGCTACAGTTTCATATTTTGTTGTTCAGGTATTTCAATTTTGGCAATCTTATCAGATGATTTACCTTCTGAAAGAGAGAAATCCACCTCTCTGTATCTAGGACGTGTACAGACAATATTTTCATTTTAGATATTCTTCAATTTTGCGTATGGTTCAGTCATTATTGCATTGTTTAGTTTTATATTGAGGGCGTATGAAGCTGGTTTTCCATGAATTTATGTAGAGCTGTTTTTCAGTCTGTCAATGGCTTTTTATGAATTCTGAAATTTGGAGGATTGAAAGGCCTGTTGCTTACATATCTCTCACTCCTCAGAATCAAATGCGTTCCCAATTTTGGTAATATTTGTAACAAACCCATGGGCTTCCAACTTCTGTTTGATATGTTTGGTCCTGTAATTCTTCTAAACTCCCAGTTGATCAGCCATGAATTACATATTTGTCTAATTTGTCTGGTAAATTCTGCTGTTGAATATAATGGTATGTTTTGCGGAAGTCTCACTGTAACATATGGTTAATCCAGTTAAGAAAGTGTGAAATCTCATTCCTTACATTGTTAATTAATTATTAGTTAATTTTGCAGGGTGTAAGTTAAATATTGAAATTCATTAAAGTTGTCGAGTAACCTATGGTCAATCCAGTTAGGAAAGTGTGAAATTTCATTCGTTACATTATTAATTAATTATTAGTTAATTTTGCAGGTTGTTAGTTAAATATTGAAATTCATTAAAGTTGTTTTGATGAGTGTGTTTTATATTGGAATGCAATCCACGTGGGAATGCATTTGAAATAATTTAATTAAGTTTAATATTAAATTACCTTTAACTTTTCATTTCTCAACTTAAATCTCAACCTTTCATTGCAATATTAAATTATTTTAGCCTTCCTTTTCTTAAATTGTAAGCTTTAATTTCGATATTAAATTATTTTGACTTTCCATTTTTCACTTTTATTGGAATCTAAACAAAGCTCCATGTGTTATTCCCATATCGATATTCTAAACAAAGCTCCCTATATAATTCTCATATTGATATTTCCCATTAATCTCGACTTTTTTGAAAAGACAATTCCGTTGGAATCTAAACGAAGCTCCATGTACAATACTATGCTATTGGTATTTCCCATTATTCTGAACCTTCGTGAAAAAACAATTTTCCCATTAATCTCGACTTTTTTGTCGAAATGTAAACAAAATTCCATGTATAATGCCTGCCATATTGGTATTTCCCATTCATCTGAACCTTTTTGAAAAAACAATTTTGTCGAAATATAAACTAAGTTCCATGCATGATATCTTCGAATTGTTATTTAGTATTTGAATGAATTCTACTCTCTGCATTGACCTTTTCATTTTAAATAAATTAATTAATGAAAATTAGTATTATATAATTATTTCGTATTCGAATGAATTCTACTTTTTGCATGGACATTTTCCATTTAAATAAATCAATGAAAATTATTATTATTATTTTATAATTATATAAGTTAACATGTTTAATATGGTTATTATTAACGAATGAGTTCACTTGCATTGACATTTTCCATTTAAATAAATTAATGAAAATTATTATTATTATTATATATATATATATAAACATGTTTATATATATATATATATATATATGTGATGATGATGATGATGGTTAACTTCCGCTGAGACCAAATAATGATCTATCGGACCTAAAAAGACAAATTATTTATTTTGATTTAAGATTTTATTCCTATGCTCAAAAAGCTTGGAGAGAAGCCTCCCGAGTTCACTATAATTTTGGCATTGTAAAAGGCTAGGAAGGTCAGTATTGTAACAAAGGTTGTGAAATTGAGATCTAATGTGGTTGTATGCAGGGCACTCTAAGAGGAAGTGGTTTTCATCCTCGATGCTCCTATTCTCACAAATATGGCAGATTCTTTCCATCCATGGCGTTTTAGGAACTACCCAGCAGCCACTTTCACTATGGAGCTCATGAGAATTCGTTCTAATCTTTGCTATATTAATTTTCTTTTTTGAGCTAGTTAGAATAGAGAGATACTTTTGATCTTCAAGGGTGGGGTTGATGACCTTCTTATAATAACTTAATTTTCTTTTAGATGCTAAATCTTTCTCACACCACAATTTTTCTTTGAACTTAGAAGTAACAATATCTTTAATGTTATTTATGTTTTGCAAAGCATCATTCTCATTGATCTCCCAATAGTTTAACCAGGCCCTTGTGTCCTTATGCCATCCTCGGTTAAGCCTTAGGTGATTTTGGCTGGAATTTAAAGCTAGCTTAGGCAGTCTATGATTGTCTATATATAATTGATATAATTTATTGATTTTATTTTTTATTTTCAAAATAGTAAGTTAAATATATTTTTAAATTTTTATTAATGATATTTATTGATGTTATTTTTTAGTTTTTAATTATATTTTTTTAGGTATATTTAATAATGGTTAATTATATAAATATTATAAGGAGGTAATCAACTTCATTTTTAATAAACTAAAATTATATATATATATATATATATATATATATATATATAAACATGTTTATATATATATATATATATATATATATATATATAATTGATATAATTTATTGGTTTTATTTTTTATTTTCGAAATAGTAGGTTAAATATATTTTTTAATTTTTATTAATGATATTTATTGATGTTATTTTTTAGTTTTTAATTATATTTTTTGGTATATTTAATAATGGTTAATTATATAAATATTATAAGGAGGTAATCAACCTCATTTTTAATAACTAAAACTATCTTTGTGTTGACCAACAATAAGAAAAAAATGCACATCTATAGGATAAGAATTAATTCTCATGAGCTTTGAAGTGAAACCATGGAGTGGGCTATTCCCAAGACTCCCTAGGATGATAGAATCTATCATATTTTCCATACTAAGAAAGTGGAAGATGAAAAACACTTATTTTTACACTGCCAGACTCTTACTTATATCCTCTCTCAATTCAGTATCATGTGCCACACTTCGAATCTTCTTGACTTATTAAGCTAGCCCAACTATAGCTACCTTGGAGGGCTTCTTTCTCTTCTTTTTGTTGACAGAAACAAGATTTTGAAGAATCACAATTAGAATTTTTTTCTTCTGATAGACCACATTGGTCTTAGTAGATGTTAATCATCATCATCATCATTAATTGTGAATTTTTTTAATTAAATTTAGTTAGTATAATTAATTATAATTGATTATGATTTACTATAATTTTTTATGATTAATTTTTTAAGTTCGAGTAATTATGTTCAAGTCTAAGACTTTTGTGATCCATAATGTAGAGAACAGTCTTTCAGAATAATCACATAGTAAGGATTGGGTCAACGTTTCGAACCAATTAATGTGGTTCATCCTCAGGACAAGGTGAGAAACCAAACTATCTAAGAGAATAAATAGCAGGGATGCATAGCCGTTGGTAAAATAAAATTATTTAGGAATGTGTGATGAAAAGATGTTTGTTAAGTTAGAAAATAGTTGTTATGTAATAATTAATTATTTAATATCGAATTTGTAAATTATTTATCAATTTAAATAATAATATAATCTAAGAATAACTTATTTATATAATATTATTAGTTAGGGTTGACCTATTCAATGTGTAGTAAGTGGAAGACTAGCAGTTATCATGATATGATAAATTAGTTAATAATAATCTTAAAAATAATTAATATGTTTATCAATTAAAATAATAATATTATCTAAACATAATTTATTTATATAATATTAATAGTTAGGGTTGAACTATTCAATGTGAATAAGGTGGAAAACTAGCCATTATAATAAATTAGTTAATAATATTATTAAAAATAATTAATTTATACAATAAAATTTTGTTGAAAACTAGTTGTTAGGTAATGAATTAGTTAATAATAATATTAAAACTAATTTATTTATCAAGTCAAATAATAAAATTATTTTGTATAGAGAATTTTTCAGAAGAAATCACATTGAAATTTTTGGCCAACGAGTGTGATTCCTGAGTGTGCTTCATCTTCACGACATGATGAAGAGCATCTAGGAAGAAGGTTAAATAGGGAGACAGGTCAACCTAACAGCTAGAAGTTAATAGCTATATTTGAGCAAGGGAGGGACAGGTGAATGTTAATAATATTTATTAATTTATTAAATGTTTATTTTACAAAAATTATAAAATCTCTAACGACTATATTTTGAAATGGTTTTAAATTTATGAATAAATAAAATTATCTATGAATAATTTGTTTATATAATATTATTAGTTAGGGTTGACTTATTCAATGTGAATTAGGTAGAAAACTAGCCCTTGCCCCAAATAAGATTCCTACTGATGACATCATCCATAGCATTGAATACGGGATCAAGGATGTCACGCCCCTATCCTGGCGGTACTCTTCCAACCGCACGATGGGGGGTGTGACACCACCACCCACTTTCTTTTTAACAATACTTGTAAGTGTGGACTACACCTACTTTCTATACTTAGTTTATTTTTCAACTTTCCTAAGTATAACATTCACATACATAGTGGAAACATTCAATTAATCATCTTCATCATTATTACCATTTACACATATGCACAACGGATATTTTAATGGGAGGGGAAACTCCCTGAAATATGAGTCTGCCTGATAATAATAATATTTCACAAAATATACAATTTTACAGTCTTTGTAGGAAACCCCAAGTTTCCTTGGTACAATTTCTGTCACAACCGTGCAACCTGGCTTGCACCGTTCAGACTACCCAAACCACTGTTCGGAGTGCCCACTGGTTCTACCATCCATCGCAACTCGTTCATCGTCACACTGTTCAGCATGTCATTCACCCTCGGCTCGTTCAGTCAAACACCCTCAACTCGTTTAGGCAGACGCCCTCACACTCCCTCACTCGTTCACTCATTCAGGTCAGCACCCTCGCACGCCTTCGCTCGTTTTGTCGTTCAGACCAACCTTGCTCGTTCAATCATTTAGGCTGATGCCCTCGCCCGTTCCATCGTTCAGACCAACCTCGCTCATTCAGTCGTTCAGGCTGGTGCCCTCGCACACCCTCGCCCGAACACCTTCACATGACTTCGCCCGAATGCCTTCGAACGACCTCACCCATTCAGTCATTCAGGCCGGTGCCCTGGTCCAAACGCCTTCAAATGACCTCACTCGTTCAGTTGTTCAGATAAACGCCCTCAGACGCCCTCGCCTGTTTGTTCATTTAGGTAGATGCCCTCGCATGCCCTTGCCCGAAAGCCTTCATATGATCTACGGTTCTGTTTTCTACGTTTTCTTCGGCTTCGTGCTTCATCCCAAGAGTCCGCCTGCACTTCGCCAAATTTCAGTCTTCCCAAGTAGCTCGCATGAACACTTGGAAACTTTGCTTGATTGATTTTTGCCACCATTCCAATGCTCTACTTATATGGCGATTTTCCCATCGGTTGGGGCGTCAGCTCACCAAGTTGACCCATCATTTCGTCCAACTCGCCCCATTATCACGTCAGCCCATGGTGTGGGCGCCCATGTGCAGGACTACCCCCACATATAAACTCGCCAATACTCCCGACACTTAGTCATTTTTCAAGATGACTTTCGCATCTCACATTGGCTTGTCTCCTCTGTTTGGTCAGCTCGTCGCACCGTGCGGGCATGCCTCGACTTGTCGGTTACCTCCCAACTCGTCGCTCACCTGCCGTGCATCCTTCGCCAAACGATCCGCAACTCGTGGGCCTTACATTCTCCCCCACTCTAAATGGTTGTTGTCCTCGACAACACCATCATACGACATCACAAAGTGTCGCTAGCTCCAACATCAAAATTCTCATGCTTCCTACCTCTGCTCTACCATCGCATAAACCATAAAGGCTTATGTCTCCATGAATCAGAAAGTTTCATCAATCCATGATCATCAACCACATCTGTTGCAATCCCCACATGCTGCTCCACCATGGAAGGCTGGCCCCTCTAACTCCAGCTACATGCTCACTGCAACATATCGTCGACCTCATCATGTATCGTGATCGTGTGAACTGTTGCCATGATACTCCAACACAATGTTAATACATCTCTGTACACTTACGGACCCCATGATTTGAACTATTGGGTGGCTAGTCCAACTGTCACACTCAAACCATGAGAGTGCGCATCCTCATGCCACCATCAGTAATTTCTCTCAGCACCCTGTCACAACATCAACTCAATCAAGAATCTATCTCCATCTAAGAAAGCCATGCCCAGGTCCACGAAGTAACCCCCATCTCATTTGCAACATGTTGTCCATGATGTTTGGTGTCAATGTGTTGCATGAAATCAACCCCATCTATCTCAACATCATCATCCATATGTGTAAAATACATCTCCTCAAAGTGAATAGATCCTCTCATCAAATCGACTCTCGATGTGCCACATCCAGGTCCATGAAGCAACCTCCATCATATTTATAATGTGTCATCCCTCAAGTCTGCCACAGAAACAAGTATACACCTGTCTCATCATCCATGTGCTGCCCATGATCATAGATCAATCAGCTCCCATGTATCAAAAGTGGTCAAGTCTCGGTTCAACCCATGCCCAAGTGTTGCCACCAAGGCATCATCATCGCTGCAACTCCATCACTCCAAAGTGTCTCATATTGATCCTCCACATCAAGTCACTCTCTCAAGCACACCCATACATGTACTCAAAAGTATGCACCCCATCCTACATTAAAGTCCCTGACCTCAGCTCCTCAATGCATCAGATCCTCTAAGTCCACCATAATATGAAGTCCCCAAAAGTCACAAACTCAAGTCATCATGAGCTCCACGAGCCACCTCCAACCAACATCCTAGCAAGCATACATGTCTCGGCCCAAAGGTCCCTACAAGATGCCTCAGCTCTCTATGTAGTAGGAATGCTCCATAGTCTACTCACAAATCCAACCAAGTCTATGGCCTTGTTGTATAACAACATCCCCATTGGCTCATAAGTAAAACATTTCCATGTCACATCAGCGAATCCATCCGCATAACATCCCTGCCTTGGCACTCCTCATTGGATGCCCATAAGAGACACCTCTACAAGTTCTCCTGCATAATGTCCCTACATAAGACTGATGTGCTCCATGTCTCCAACTCGATGTCCATGACTCAAGTTTCCCATGTTTTCCAACTAAGTAGAGCCATCAAAACATCATTCATCCTCATCCAAGCTTGCAATCCGGTCTAGTGAACTCGGTCACCCAAACCATATATCATCATCAAGTCATATGAGTCTCTCCCATCATAGCTCCCCCACTAAAGGTTCCACCAAGACTTCCTCTTGGTCTCGGCCATGAGAAGTCCATCTGAATATCATCAAACCCAAGTGTGTGCCCTTCTCCAATCAGTTTGTGAGTCATGTCGGGAACTTAGCCAATTCTCCATATGGCTAAGGCATGACCCATTCCTCCGCAATGATCATCACGTTCCTCCCTTGTCACGGGCATTTGCACCTTCTATCATAAGGTCACAAATAACCCCAACAAGCTTTACAACAGTCAATGGTCCTTGCTTCTCCATACAAGGTCTCATCATAGACATCCATGGTAAGACTCTCCATCACATTGGCAAACTGACTTTTCCCTTTCCTGCATATGGTCCATCCTCCAAAGGCTCAAATGAAACACAAGTATCAGTAGTACTTACTTCATCATGTGGCTCCTCCATGTGAGTATCTTCATTCACCAATGTCTGCAAACTACACGATCCTGGTCCAACTTGAAAAATTTCAAGTTTCTCCTCCATCGTTGTCATATCTACAACATCCTCAAACATCAAGAATTCTTCTTCTTCATCATCGAAATCTACAACTACATCCTGCTCCATTGCCCAACCAAGTCGAAGAAGTTTGTCTTCAACATTCCTTTCCAAGACTTCAAGTTCATCTCGAATTCGTGGGTTCTCTTCTTTCATCCGCTTCAACCTGTATAAGGTCAGCAAGAGCCTCCCTTGACATTCTTCCAAACTTGCCATGTCTTGTCGTTCAACTTGGCCCAAGCACGAAGCTTCACCCCTGTTAAACCTGTCACGAAGTGTAGCACTTCAATCTACAAACCTGAATCACCAAAGCCCGCGAAACATAGAGCTCTGATATCACCTACCATGCCCCTACCCTGGAGGTACTCTTCCAACCGCACGATGGGGGGTGCGGCACCACCACCCACTTTCTTTTTAACAATACTTGTAAGTGTGGACTACGCCTACTTTCTATACTTAGTTTATTTTTCAACTTTCCTAAGTATAACATTCACATACACAGCGGAAACATTCAATTAATCATCTTCATCGTTATTACCATTTACACATATACACAATGGATATTTTAATGGGAGGGGCAATGCCCTGAAATATGAGTCTGCCCAATAATAACAATATTTCACAAAATATACAATTTTACAGTCTTTGCAGGAAACCCCAAGTTTCCTTGGTACAATCTTTGTCACAACCGTGCAACCCGGCCTGCACCATTCAGAGTACTTGAACCACCATTCAGAGTGCCCACCAGTTCTACCATCTGTCACAACTCGTTCACCATTGCACTGTTCAGCTCGTCATTCACCCTTGGCTCGTTCAACCGAACACACTCAACTCGCTCAGGCGGACAACCTCGCCCGTTCACTTGTTCAGGCCAGCGCCTTCACACATTCTGTCATTCAAACTGACCTCTCCCATTCAGTCGTTCATGCCAGCACCCTCGCACGCCCTCACTCATTCTGTCATTCAGACCGACCTCGCCCATTCAGTTGTTCAGGTCGGCGCCCTTGCACACCCTCACCCGAACGCCTTCGCACGACTCTGCTCGAACGTCTTCGAACAACCTTGCCCATTCAGTCGTTCAAGCTGGCGCCCTCGCATGCCCTTACCTGAATTCCTTCGAACGACCTCGCCTGTTCAGTTGTTCAGACAAACGCCCTTGGACGCCCTCGCTCGTTCAGTCGTTCAGGCAGATGCCTTCGCACACCCTCACCTAAACGCCTTTGCATGACCCGTGGTTCCATTTTCTACGTTTGCTACGGCTCCGTGATTCATCCCAAGAGTCCGCCTACACTTCGCCAAATTTCAGTCTTCCCAAGTAGCTCACCCTCCTAGTTCGCATGAACACTTGGAAACTTTGCTTGAATGATTTTTTCCACCATTCCAATGCTCTACTTATATGGTGGTTGGCCCATCGGTTGGGGCATTGGCTCACCAAGCCAACCCACTGTTTCGTCTAACTTGCCCCTTCATTGCGTCAGCCCATGGTGTGGGCACCCATGTGCGGGACCGCCCCCACATATAAACTCGCCAATACTCCTGACACTTAGTCATTTTTCAAGATGACTTTCGCGTCGCACGTTGGCTCGTCACACCATGCGAGTACGCCCCGACTCACCGGTTACCTCCCAGATCATTGCTCACCCATCGTGCACCCTTCATTCATTTCCTCCATTGTTTAGCCCAACTCATTGCACCGTGTCGGTGTGCCCAACTCACTGGTTGCCCCAGCTCGTCGCCCGCTCGCCCGTCGTGTGCCCTTCGCCAAATGATCCGCAACTCGTGGGCCTTACAAAGGACCTTCCAGACAATATCAAGGAGACTATCAGACAAGACTGTGCCATTGTTCTTAGGAAGGCTAAACCTCCTAAGAAAAACCTGAGCAAGACCAAGTTTCTTGCTCTTAAATCCCTAAGAGATGACCCCGACATTGTCGTCCTTAGGGTGGACAAGGGTGGAGTTGTTGTCATTCTTGACAAGTCTGATTATGTCCACAAAATGGTAGAGCATCTATCTAGTAGTGGGAGTTACAACAAGCTCAAGAAAAATCCCCTTAAATCCATTTCTAAGGAGGTTTCTTCTGCGATTAAAGCAGATCCATCTCTTAATCCCCTTTCCCGAAAGCTCATCATAAGCAACCCCCTTACCCCTAGAATCTATGGTCTTCTGAAGATTCATAAATCTGGTGCCCCCTTGAGACCTATCATTAATACCATTAACGATCTGACCTATCCTCTGGCTAAGTTCCTAGCCCAAAAGCTCAAACCTCTTGTGGGCTGCACTGATTCTTTTGTGAAAGACTCTGCCTCCTTTGTTCAAGAATGGAAAGATATCAAATTAGATCCTGGAGATTTACTGGTGAGTTTTGATGTCGTTTCCTTATATACCAAAATCCCCATCCAAGAAGACATTGATATCATTAATCGCATCACTGATAAAGACAATGCCAAGTTAGTTGGCCTTTGCCTCACCTCTACTTTCTTTAGTTTCCAAGGTGAGTTCTATGAACAAACCTGTGGTGTTGCGATGGGCTCCCCTCTCTCCCCCATTGTCGCAAACTTGTTTATGGAAGATTTTGAGGCAAGGGCCCTTGCATACGCTAAATTCTGTCCTAAAAAATGGAAGAGGTTTGTCAATGACACTTGTGTCATCTAGCCTCATGGACGGGAGAAACTAGATCTATTCCTCAACCACTTGAATTCTCTTTCATATTCCATCAAGTTCACTATGGAGGTTGAGGAGAATGGCCGCCTTCCCTTTCTCAACATTCTCCTTTCTAGGAGGGATGATGGTTCCATCTTTCACCAAGTTTTTCGAAAGAAGACTCACATGGATTAGCACCTCCATTCCAATTCTCATCATTTCCCAGCTCAGAAATTCGAGGTTCACAGCACTCTCGCTACCCATGCTCTAAGAATCTCTGACGATGACCACCTTAATCAGGAGAAGTTTTATCTTCTTGTGGTTTTTGAAAACAATGGGTATAGCAGACCCCTTAGCCTCAAGGCCTTTCACAGAGCTAGCAAAGGCTCGAGGTTTAAACCCACTCTTGCTTATCCTATTCTTAAGGTTTATCTCCTGTATATCCAAGGAATCATGGATAGGATTTCCCATATTCTTAAGAAAAATAATGTTTCTTCTTCCTTCAAACCTCTCAATACCATTAAAAAATCTCTTAGATCGGTTAAGGACCCTATTGACCCAAAGGACTCAAAAGGGGTCTACCTCATTCCCTGCTCCTGTGGTATCCCCTACATTGGAGAAACAAGAAGATCTATTAAGTAGAGGATCAGTGAACATGCTACTGACATCAGACATAATCGCTCCTGCACCTCGGCCCTTGCAGAACATGCTGAGAAATCAAAACACCATGTCTGCATTGAAGAATCCAAAGTCATTGCTAAAATAAATCATTTCCACCGTAAGAAACTTAGGGAAGCGATGGAGATTGAAAGGCGTGCCAAAAACCTCAATAGGGATGATGGCAGGAAATTAAGTAAAATCTGGATTCCAGCTCTCGCTTCATAACTCCACCACCCTTTCCTCACCCTTATCTTTTTTCATCTTCAGTTGTTTTCTATCCTAAATTTTTTTGCTTTCATCTTGCTAATGGTATTACCTTTACCCTATCTTTTCTTTCCTCCCTTTTAAGAAGGATAAAGTATCCTATATCCTCTATCCTTATAGAGGTTGTTGTTATTTTAATAAAAGATTCTTAAATATAGAGAAATAAAATTTATTTTGAATTATTCCTAACAATGAAGTTTGAACCAAATATACTTTAATTAAGTCACCCCCAACTAATAGAATCTTAAATAATTATTTTAGGTCATAGTATATAAATTGATAATTAATTTATTACATAATAACTAATTTTCAACCAATATTATTATATAAAATAAATTAATTATTTTTAATAATATTATCAACCAATTTACTCTAGTTTTCTACCTAATTCACATTGAATAGGTCAACCTTAACTAATAATATTATATAAATAAATTATTCATAGATAATATTATTATTTGCCTTGATAAATAAATTAGTTTTAATATTATTATTAACTAATTCATTACCTAACAACTAATTTTCAACAAAATTTTATTATATAAATTAATTATTTTTAATAATATTATTAACTAATTTATTATAACTGCTAGTCTTCCACCTAATTCACATTGAATAGGTCAACCCTAACTAATAATATTATATAAATAAGTTATTCTTAGATTATATTATTATTTTAATTGATAAATAATTTACAAATTCCATATTAAATAATAATTATTACATAACAACTATTTTCTAACTTAACAAACATCTTTTCATCACACATTCCTAAATAATTTTATTTTGCCAATGGCTAGTTTTGAACGCTTACCTTGAACAATGATGCATCCCTATTATTTATTCTCTCAGATCGTTTAGTTTCTCACCTTGTCCTGAGGATGAACCACATTAGTTGGTTCAAAATCGACCCAATCCTTACTATGTGATTAATCCGAAAGACTGTTCTCTAAATTATATTTAAATCTATTCCAATTTTTTATAAATGACATTTTTCATTATAATTAAATATTATTAATTATAATTAAATATAATTGTTTTTTTAATTATTACTTTTTTGGTTGACATTCTTCATTTTCATTAAATATTATTAATTATAATTGACCTTATTTTTTTTTTAACAAGGTCGTTTACTGATATATTATAAAACTTCAAGGAGCGAGTCCTATTACATAAGATGGTAAGAACAAGGAGGAGAGGATCTAAAATGGATACGCAGACCCTTGATCCATGTCAGAGGACTTGTAGATTGAGATTTGGAAAGATAACGACTATATTGCCGTACAAACAGGCCTACAGGAAAGTAAAATTTGCAAGACATAGAAAGAGTTACAGTTGCTGGTTTACTGAATCATCGAATTAGGGCTCCTTTTTCTCACTGATCTTTGTCGAGGCCTCTCCGTGCATGCTTTGAGTCCTTGCTTTTATGTGATTTATTGCTTCTTCCAGGTGGTTGCATTTTTCTTTAAGACCTTCAATCTCCGCTCTCTGCTTTTCCAACTTTTTCCTCTTTGATTTATTTTCAGCCTGAAATTCTTCCTTGAGGTCATTGAAGTGTTTTACAAAACGGGCGATCATGAAACAGTGGGTTTTGCACAGGGTGCAGCTGCTGTTGGTAATAACTCGCTCCAAAGGATTCTCTGCCATAACGTTTCCGGTCTTAGAGACTGCTTGAAGAACTTGGTACAGAGGAAGATACAAAGGGTAGTAGAGGGGAGTGGAATAATGAGAGAGGGAGGTAGAAGTGTGTTACACTAAAAAATGTCACCATGACTATTTGCAGTTAGTATGGCTCCATCCACTGTCATACTATCCTCCTTGGCAAGTCTCATGCCTCTGCTCTCCATGTCAAACTTCAAGAAAGAGAGAAAAGTCATTTAAAGTCAAATTATCTCTGGTACGCAGTTTCTCTTAGCCTTACCTGCGGGTACGCAACTCAAGTTCACAACACCTTGCGTACTTGTACGCTCTGTATGTAAAGGGGTGGGTGCGTACTCCTGTAAAGGTCAAAAGGCGCAAGTTTCACTCCAAAAAAGTTACTTGTGGTCATTTCTAGAGTCTTCTAGAAGCATGTTTGACGTGTATGAAGCGCCTCCAGATGGTTCATGTATCCCTACCAAAGAGGAACTTATCCCATCAATAGGGGAGCTATCCCATCCAAAGAGGGGATTATCCCATTGATGGTGGACCTGAATAACTTCCTCTAGAGCACTATAAATACAGGCATTGGGCCAAAGGGAGGGGAGGTTGAAAGCTGAACATTCCTAAGGGTAGATGCTGTTGGAATTAGGACTTCCTTGTAGAAGCTTGTGAGGAGAGATTACCATCTTTACTTGTTTCCATTGGGAGGTGGGTGAGCTAATCAGAGTAGGGGAGAACTCTTGTGGACCCTGGGAGGAGCTTGCACAACACCAAGGCTCAGGTTGTAATGGTTCCTTTTGTTACCTTTTAATACAAATTAATCCATTCTTCTCAACAATTTGTTATTAATGAGTTGTTTCATATACTCCTTGGTCTATATGTTAAATATGTTTTGTTTTATGTGATATTCAGGTGCTATTTAATCGTTTGATTGTTGGTGAATGCAGGTTTCGAAGTGAAGGAGGAGCTCATCCGGATCAACGGAGCTGGACTACTGCAACAGAGTTGGATTACAGGTAGGATCTAAACACTTGATTTCTCATATTGTAAAAGCATATTTAGGGAAGGATTGCTCTTATTTGTCTTGTTTGTCATTAGAAAGTCTTAGGTTTTCTAGGAAGGTCGGTTGTGTCCGCACTAACGACTCTTTCCGCATGACAAAATGGCGACCATACTGGGGAATCCATGAATGTGTTTGAGTTCTTTTTGATTTGATATTTTGGTCTGAGAAAAATTGCTTGTTTTCTGATTTTTGGTTGTCTAGCTGTGTATTTGGGTGGGTTAGCTTAGAGTCAATTTAGTTTTTTATTTTTCTTAGCCTTGCCAGCAGTACGCAGTCTCTGGGTTTGACACAGTGCGTACTTGTACGCACTGCGTCTTTGTGCACAGTGCGTACCCGCGCCTGTGTGAACAGATGACCTGCGTACCCCTGTCAATTTTGAGAAAATTTCAATTTTTGCTTTTTGCTCTTTAGATTTTGCTTTTACTTTGTTTTTACTGCCCAGATCCATCAGTTTACTGTCAAAGATCTTCACCTGAACTTGTCCCGTTAGTGTCGAGGGTTTTGGTGGAATTCATAGGGATTTTGCCTTAGGGTTTGATTTTTAACTGGTCCTGTAGTGACTTTGGCGTTAGAGGTTGTCAAACTTTGGATCTCCCTGGTTTTGATCAGTCCTCTTAGGAGTCGGGCCTGTCATAGAAGTCACCCTAGTGAGAGACCTACCTTTGTGTCTTCTCTTTGCGAATCTCGAAAAGTTTGTTTGTTAAAACCTTGAATTCCATTCTTGAGAAAAAAGAACAAAAAGATTTCGATTTTGTTTTTTGGTTAGTTTATGATTCTGCATGAACTGATCCTTAGTTGCATTTTGACTAAGTAAAACTTCCGGGAATCATCCTTGTAGGCTTTTGTCCTCATTATTTTTTTTGCTTTTAGGTAAAATTCTTTTTAATTTGCTTTTGAGTGAATTTGATTTGATTGTCTTAGATTTGTTAAATTCGATTTGATAAAATAGTTTTACATGCTTTATTAACATAGAAAAAACACAAAAATTCTTTTGGAAAAAGTTTGCTTTGGTAGCATTTGTAGACTTTTGGGAGAAAAAGGAAATTTCGTAGAGTAATTAGTGGTCATGAGTTGTGTGTTTTGAAAAGATAAAGAGAATTGTTTCTTTGATTGTCTTTACTAAGAAAGTTGTTTTCTATAAAATTTGCATTTTCCAACTCTCTTAGTTAGGAGATTCATTGAAAAAGAAAAGTAGTGTAAATCATCTTAGGTGCATCTTTGTAGTGGTTGCGAGTCGAGTCTACACACCACCAGTTTCATCTCCACTACCTTTTGTCTTTAAGAAAAACCATAAAATTAACGCTTAAAGTAAAATCAACGTAGTAACTTTTATTTACTAGGGCTCTGAAACACCAATTTAGATCAGGCTAGTGTCTTGGAGTAGGAGAGTAATTAACTCTCCAAGACAACAAAACCAAACAAGTAGCTTATCTTGTGATAGAAAAAATCCAATTGTCTCATTCGTACTCTGGGAAAGCTCCTCTTAAAGGAGAAGCACGAGCTCGTGTCCGAACCAGTGAGGGGATCAATCCTCCCTCGTTGGGAACGACGCCAGACACGCATGTATTACAAACGGTAAACCTCGGATTAACCATTGTCGAGGAGCCAGGGGTCACTTGTCGGTAAACTTTGGATTATTGTCAAGGAACTGGCAAGGGGATTGAGCTTGATACTTTGCCCTTGCGTGCTGTCGGATTGTAGACTGTTCCCCCAGGTGCATTTGTTGCGGTTGGTAACCTTAGTGACCATTATCTTTAGGATTCTACCGAGGTGACGGTGGAGGGAAGATCCCACTGTACCTGGAGCAGACGTCGGCTAGACTCACTTGGATTTTCCGGGGGGTTCACTTCACTCGAGATGGTTAAAGTGGAGGAACTTGGGCCGGTCTATTCATTAAGCAGGTTGCCGGGGTAACTTTTCCACCCGCCACTTCTGTACTGAATCCGGCGATGTTGGGTTTCATTTCCAACTAGCGTTTTCGGTTTGGAAGGCTACTGTTTGTGCTTGGTTTAACGCCCTAGATTCTTTAGGCGTATGATTCAAATTTGTTTGGTTCTTTAGAGACTTTAGGTGGTTTGCTTTGAGATTTTACTTTGTTTGCGTGTGCAGTAGTTAAAAGTTTTTAACTGTGGCGGAATTACCGAGACAGTCCCGTAGACTTCGGGGCAAGTCTCCTGAGGTTGTTTCTGTGGCCGAATTGTTGAGGAAATCTCGTAGACTTCGGGGTGAACCTCCTCAAGACGTCCCAAGTCATTACGAAGGTTTAAAGGTCCTTGTAACTCCTCCTAGTGGCAGTAGAGTAGGTTCACCAGAAGAAGGAGAGTCTTCGTTGGTAGTCCATCAAGATTACCAAAGTCTAGAGACAGGTTATAATCCTGAAGCAGTTGAAGTTTCTGAGCTTGCTGGTAGTTTTTCATCTACTAGTGATATAGGCGAAGAACCTGAAATATCTGAACCTGTTACTCCAACTTCTAGTGTACCAGATTCACCTAGGGTAGAAAGAGTCATCACCGAAAATCTTCCTACTGGTTTGATAGCTATCGAAGAACTTGCTCCAGAGGAAGAATTAGGCGTATCTACCCTTGAAGATCAACCTACTATTGATCTAAGGGAGCGTGAATCTATCTTTTACAGTCCTCCTAGAAGTACTACTTGGTACCTTTCGTTAACCAATTATTTAGACAACTCAGGGGTAGGTTTTTCTCCACCTCGTACTCCTTTTCCACCTGGAGGTATTTATACTCCTGTAAATATGTCTGGTCAGTCGTCCGTGTTCACCCAATCTCCTGAATCTTTCTTACACGGCGGTCCTTCTGTTCCCACCGGGTATCAGTCACTTTCTGGTACCTTTGCGGGGGCATCTCCTCAACCCATTGATCATGGGTTATTAGCTGGAAACAATGGTAATAAACCGTTGGGTGTAGGGGACATTTACATGATGTCAGGTTCAGTTCCCATTTCTCAACCTCAAGGTGGCCAATTACCGCCTGGGGGGCAACCTCAAGGTACACAAATTGTGTCTGGGGGGCAGCCTCAAGGTCAGTATGTACCTATGGTACAATACATGCCTCAAGGTCAACCCCAACCTCAATATGTACCCCAGGTTCATCCTCAGTATCAATATTTACCTCAAGGGTATCAACCCCAAGGGTATCAACCTCAAGGGTATCAACCTCAAGGTCAAGGTCAACCCCAGTATCAGTATTTACCCCAAGGTTATCAACCTCAAGGTCAATACTCGAGTCAAGGTTATCAACCACCCCAAGGTCAGTCATATGTTCAAGGTATGGGAACTATGCCTTTCAGTTATCAATCCTATCCTCAATCTGGTTATGGATCTCAGTATCCTCAACCTGTTACGGGTCAATACCCCGGAATGATAGTGTGGGATCCATCACAAGGTCAACAGGTGTTGCAGCCAAGTATACAGTTGGTACCTCAAACTGGGCAACCCGTAGTTTCTGGTTCACCCCAGCAACCGCAACCTGTCCAGTCAAATGTTCAAACTTCTGTAACTTTGGTAGTTACTCAGCCGCCAATTGCACCTAGTACTCCATCTCAAACGGCTGCTGCAACTACCGTGACATCTACCGCACTTACTTCTGGAGTATCGACAGCTCCGGTTTCTACTGTCTCTGCAACCACTCCTCAGACATCTTTACCGTTGTCTGGATCTACGATTCAAACCACGGTCCAGATGCCTGTAGGGCAGCCTGGTTTAAGTACTGTTGTAACAAGTGAACCTCAATTTACCTACCAATAGTACCAGGGACAGTACCAACTCAGTCCTACTGTCCAACAACCGGTTTACCAGTATCAACCGTATCCCGGGTACACTTATCAACAACCTCAGCAACCTCAGTACGGTCCGGTTAATCCTGGTTTTCCAGGAGGATATAATATCCCTAATGCGATTCCTGTTCCTAGTTATCCTGGATATCCTCCTCCTAGGACTGGTCTTGTGACCCAGAGTTTTAGAGATCCTAACCGGCAGTTACCGTTATTGCAACTTTGGATTTACCAGACTTGACGCGCCTAACGAACGATCCAATTCAATATCTTCCGTTCTGGCCGCCAATGCCAAATAAGTTTCCCAACGATATACCCAAGTTTGAAGGTAAGTCTGGAGAGGATCCGTCCAATCACGTGATGACTTACCACCTCTGGTGTGCTTCAAGTTCTATCTCGGATGATTCGATCCGCTTACGTCTTTTCCAGCGTACGCTCATTGGTCTCGCGGCCAAGTGGTACATTGAGTTACCACGGGCCTCTTTTTACAATTTTAGCCAGTTAGCTACCTCGTTCCTAACTCATTTTCAGTTGCCAGTCAGATACGATAACAGCACGGAGCTATTAACTTCATTAAAACAGTCGACCTCCACCTATATTTCCGATCATATTCATGAATGGAGACGTCGAAGACGTTTAGTGAAAGTTTTTATCCCGGACCAAATCTTAGCTGAATGGTTTGTAAAATCATTATTACCAAAGATTACTGAAGATGTAGCTAAGGCTGGAGTAGTTACTGAGGAGCAAGTCATTGCTCAAGCCCAGTACCTTGACTTAGTTTACACTCAGTCGGGTACGTTGCACGAGAAGATCCCAGATCTTCCTAAGTCGAATCAAATTGCTGCTGCTCCTTCGGGGTCTCATGCTGATGGCATGATCGGTACGGTGAATACTAAAAATAAGAAGAAATCCTCAAAGAATTCTTCTCCAATAATAACCTTACCGGACTCCCCGACAGGAGAATCTTCTCCTGAAATTACTGCCGATATTCACGTTGTAGAGTCATCTACGGCTAAATCAAAAAATGGTGGTAAGAAGAAAGGCAAGAAGAAGGATAAAGCAGACAAGGCTCCAAAGGAGAAAAAAGAGAAGGCAGAATCTAACGACGAAAAGCGCAAACCTCGCTATCCTTGTTTAATTTGTGAAGAAGATCATTTCACAAGAGATTGCCCTCATCGGGCAGAGGTTGTGAAAATCGTTAAAGGTTCCCCAACTCCTGCTGTTTTGAAAGATCCATTTCCGAAGCAGGAGAGTAAAATGATAGGTTCTTCCTCGAGTGCCAGTGAAGAACCCATATTGATGATGTCTCATGTACGGATTGCGACTAGATCGCAAGATTATGGTAGTAAGCATCCTGTTGATGGTAAAGAAGCAGAATATTCTCATTCTAATCCATCAACCTCAGCTCCCGGTTCCGATCCACTACAGATTGAGAAACCTAACCCGGACTTGGTAATTAAACCGCCCGCCAAGGGTATACTTCGAAAGTCTGCTTTCAATCCACATGCGAGAGCAGCTCAGAATTATAACATTGTTGAGGATTTAGCTGTTTCACCCTCAGCAATGTCGGCTTTGGAAGTGCTGCAATCATGCCCAGCACAACGAAAATTACTCTTGTCGGCTATAGGAGCTGTTGATATTCAGGACTCGAACCTGATAATATTTGATCTAGAAAATAGTACACCGTGTCTCCCTCATCAAATGGCTTTCCAGATTCCAGTGATAGTCAAAAACAGGCCTATTCATCGGACTATAATTGATGAAGGAGCTTCTACGTGTATTATGTCGATTCAGTGTTGGAGATCGCTTGGTTCTCCTTCACTGAACCAATCCCCGAAAATTCTTAAGGCCTTTGATGGCCGTGGGTTCCATCCGTTTGGCATTCTACAGGATTTGCCTATAGGGGTTGAAGGAAAAACCGTTAGTCTGGATGTGGAGGTGGTTGATGCCCCTCTAGACTACAACCTTCTTTTGGGTCGCAGTTGGTCTTACGCTATGACAGCAGTCGTGTCATCGGTCTTCAGAGTTATAAAGTTTCCACATAATGGTAAGATCGTGACGATAGACCAGCTGGCTTACTTTTCATCCGACCCAGCCTCTTGAGAGAGTATTCAGCATGTCGGTAAAACGACTATCCCTTACAAGGATGTTGGCGTAGGATTAGTTAAAGATTCCAGTTTACTGGGAACTTTTCCTTTTCCTTCGATCAATGCAGACCCTTCATTCGCATCCATTCATATGATTACTTTAGACACTATTATTTACGATGATCCTTGGATTGTCCCATCTGAATCTGAAATAGACTCTTTCGGTAATGTAATGCCTTTGAGTCCATATGAAATTGCTTATGAGGCCGTGCAGTCTTTGTTCGACTCCAGTTCAACCCAATTCGACCAAATGAATGTGGTCCGTGAGGAATCACTTTTCACATCAACCTCAGAACGGATAACGTTTCCTGAAGTCGTGCCATCTGACGAACAACTTCGCGAAATCCTAAGTGTAGACGATCTACCATGGGAAGATCTTCATCATAGATCTTCGTTTTTACCTGAGGGTGATGACTTTGAAAATGATTTTTCATCAATTTTTACAGCTGAATATGTCAAGGACGCTCAGAATCCCATGAAACATCCTGATTTAGAGTTGAATTTGGGAAACATTTCCCAAACTATTGCCATCGACATTTCAGTCAAAACCGGAGTTATTGAAAACATTCATATAGGTGCCTCGTGTACAGATAACGAAATTCAAACATACAAAGTCCTATTTCAAGAATTCCGCGACGTGTTTGCCTGGTCCTATGAGGAAATGCCAGGAATTGATCCCTCCATTGTTGTTCATGAAATCAAGACCTACCCGAACGCTAAACCCATTCAGCAACGTCTGTGTCAGATACACCCTAGGAAAGCGGCTGCGATTAAAGCAGAAGTCGAGAAGCTGTTGAAAGCAGGTTTCATTTATCCAATCCCGTTAACGGATTGGGTATCGAATATTGTTCCGGTTAACAAGAAACAAGGAACAATAAGAATATGTATCAACTATAGGGATATAAATCGTGCTTGTCCAAAAGACAACTATCCTACGCCCTATATCGATCAAATAATCGATGATTGTGCCGGCAGTGAAATATTTTCCTTTATGGACGGTTTTTCCGGTTACAACCAAATTAATATTCTACCTGCCGATCAACCAAAAACGGCTTTCATTTGTCCTTGGGGGACATTTGCTTACTGCAAATTACCTTTTGGACTTAAGAATGCCGGAGCCACTTTCCAACGGGAAATGTCTTACGCGTTTCACGACATCAAGCACATTGTGCAACCGTATCTCGATGATTTGCCTGCTCGTTCTTTACATCGAGCTGATCACCTTGTTCACTTACGCGCTATTTTTATGAGGTGTCGGCATTATCGAATTCGGTTGAACCCACATAAATGTGTCTTCTGCATAGAAGTGGGACGGTTGCTAGGATTTGTCATTTCAAAAGCCGGTATCCGCGTCGATCCCTCGAAGGTCGAAGCTATCATCGAATTGCCTCCTCCTTTGAGTTTGCGCCAACTCTAAAGTTTGCAGGGGAAAGCAAACTTTTTACGTCGATTCATTCCTAACTACGCCGAGGTTACAAAAGGTTTCACCCGGTTGTTGAAACAAAATGCTCAATTTTCTTGGGATGAGATAGCTCAGAAATCTTTTGATGCACTTAAGCACGCGTTGACCCATGCACCGTTGCTGCATCCTCCCAACTACAACCAGGACTACTTTTTGTATCTCGCCGCCTCCCACTCCACCATTGGAATGGTCTTAGTTCAGGAAGACGAATTCGGAACAGAACATGTGATATATTATCTTAGTAGGACGTTAAATCCCACTGAGCTAAAATATTCACATATGGAGAAATTGGCCCTGGCAGCTGTTCAAGCTGTCGAGCGTTTTCGTCATTACATTCTTCTCCGTAAAACTATAGTGATTTTGGATTGCAACCCTATGATCTACATTTTGACAAAACAATTGCTAGGGGGCAAGTACTCCAAATGGATTGTTATCCTGCAGGAGTTCGATTTGGAGTTCGAGAAGTCCAAGTCTAAGAAATCCTTAGTTTTTGCGGAATTGATGTGTGACTTCCCGCGTGCTGACACGGAAACTGTGGCAGAGGAACCCATTGCGGACGAATCTCTATTTCTTATCAGCACTTTAGATCCATGGTATGGGGATATAATCGTCTATCTCCAAACCCAATCCTTTCGGCCCGAAGCTTCAAAGTCGGAACGCCGGAAAATTCGATTCCAGTCCCAACAATACAGAATTATTGGAGATACTCTTTATCGTCGTGGGGCGGATTTGGTTTTTCGTCGTTGCTTAACTCATGAAGAGGCAGAAAGGGTTTTGAATGACTGTCATTCTGGAGCGTGTGGCGGTCATATGTCTGGGTATGCCACAGCTCAGAAGGTGTTGCGTGCTGGCTATTTCTAACCGTCCATGTTTAAAGATTGTATCATTGCGGTCCGAAAATGCCACAACTGTCAAGTGTTTGATCGCAAGATGCGCGCACCACCTGCTCCACTCCACCCTATAATTGCCGTTGGTCCTTTCGCTAAATGGGGTATCGATTTTATTACTTGTAACCCTCACTCGGCCGGGGGGCATGCGTATATCATCCTTGCGGTTGATTATTTTACTAAATGGGTCGAGGCGATGCCTACATTCGAGGCAAGCGGCAAAACAGCAGCGATTTTCGTATTCAATCATATTATTGCTAGATTTGGTGTCCCACAAGCGATCATCACTGACCATGGGCGCCATTTTCGAAACATTATGATGACAGAACTTACAAGCCATCTTGGTTTACGCCATGATAGTTCTACTCCTTATTATCCTCAAGCAAACGGTTTGGTTGAATCTATCAACAAAGTTCTAGTTATCATGATCCGACGAATCATTGGTATTCATCGGTCGAATTAGCACAACATGTTATTTTCAGCGCTTTGGGCATATCGAACCTCAGTAAAAACATCAACAGGGTTCACTCCTTTCCAACTAGTTTATGGTTTGGAAGCAGTGTTGCCCATTGAATGCAAAATCCCATCACTTCAAATGGCTATCGAATTACTTCCAACTACTTCCGAAGAGGAGAAGCGTCTGTTATACTTAGCTAAATTAAACGAGACTCGATGTGATGCTGCTTTGGCAATCGAGACTCACGCAAAAAGGATGAAAGCTCAGTATGATCGTAACGTGACCCCTCGTAATTTTTCGGAAGGAGACCTAGTGCTATTATATGATCAAGCTAACGATAAATTAGGTGCTGGAAAATTCGTTCCCATGTGGCATGGGCCCTACATTGTCAAGCGAAAGCTGGAAAAAGGGGCCTATGAGCTGGTAGATTTTGATGGGGACTCTTTGGGTAAGCCCAGAAATGGACTTTACCTAAAGAGGTATTATGCTTAAATGGTGGGTATGGAGATTTAGTTAATTCTAGTTAGGTTAAATTTTCTTTCTAGCTGGTGTGTTTGCTTAGTTTAGGCTGTGTGCTTAGTTTAAAGAGTGTGTTTTTGTCATTATTCTGGCTTATCTTGGTTTTACTCTTGATATTGCAGATGTCGACGCCTCTCCAAACGTACATTGGATTTGCTGATGGTGCTTGTCGTAGTACATGGAATATCTCTTCCGCAGCTTGGGTTATCTATTCGCCCTCTGACGAGTTAGTTTCTATGCATGGGGTGAGCCTCGGTCAAACAACAA
This sequence comes from Pinus tabuliformis, assembly GCA_031772625.1. NCBI lineage: Eukaryota > Viridiplantae > Streptophyta > Pinopsida > Pinales > Pinaceae > Pinus > Pinus tabuliformis. The sequence continues at coordinate 140,830,774 of CM062818.1, forward strand.
ACAACATTGCAGAATACAGTGCAGTGATTGAATTATTATCTGAATCTATTTCATTTGGGATTTGGAGTTTGATAGTGAGGTTAGATTTTGAACTCATTATATTACAGCTTAATAGAGTCTATGCCATTAGAAATCTAGTGTTATTAAGATTTTTTTTGAGGGTGCGTCTCTTGGAACGTGAATTTGATTACATTGAATATCAGCATATTCCAAGGTCTTTAAATACATTAGCAGATGCAATGGCGTCTCGAATGTTAAATAGACATTTGTAACAATCATAAATGTAAATTTATAAACATTTCATCACATATGTTTAACAAAATAAGCCGGTAATAATGATATATATAGATAGGAGTGTGTCAAAAATATACATCGTCTTCGATCATAGGTTGAAAAACACCTTATGATTGGCAAAAATGATAAGTACAAAAAACCAAAAATGTCATATGTGTCTACAAAAGTGACTAGCCAATCACTGGTGGTGCTCTCTATACGAGACCACTACCCGCGCTACCCTACCAACCAAAAACGGCTTTCATTTGTCCTTGGGGGACATTTGCTTACTGCAAATTACCTTTTGGACTTAAGAATGCCGGAGACACTTTCCAACGGGCAATGTCTTACGCGTTTCACGACATCAAGCACATTGTGCAACCGTATCTCGATGATTTGCCTGCTCATTCTTTACATCGAGCTGATCACCTTGTTCACTTACGCGCTATTTTTATGATGTGTCGGCATTATCGAATTCGGTTGAACCCACATAAATGTGTCTTCTGCATAGAAGTGGGACGGTTGCTAGGATTTTTCGTTTCAAAAGCCAGTATCCGCGTCGATCCCTCGAAGGTCGAAGCTATCATCAAATTGTCTCCTCCTTCGAGTTTGAGCCAACTCCAAAGTTTGTAGGGGAAAGCAAACTTTTTACGTCGATTCATTCCTAACTACGCCGAGGTTACAAAAGGATTCACCCGGTTGTTGAAACAAAACACTCAATTTTCTTGGGATGAGATAGTTCAGAAATCTTTTGATGCACTTAAGCACGCATTGACCCATGCACCGTTGCTGCATCCTCCCAACTACAACCAGGACTACTTTTTGTATCTTGCCGCCTCCCACTCCACCATTGGAATGGTCTTAGTTCAGGAAGACGAATTCGGAACGGAACATGTGATATATTATCTTAGTAGGACGTTAAATCCCACTGAGCTAAAATATTCGCATGTGGAGAAATTGGCCCTGGCAGCTGTTCAAGCTGTCCAGCGTTTTCGTCATTACATTCTTCTCCGTAAAACTATAGTGATTTCGGATTGCAACCCTATGATCTACATTTTGACAAAACAATTGCTAGGGGGCAAGTACTCCAAATGGATTGTTATCCTGCAGGAGTTCGATTTGGAGTTCGAGAAGTCCAAGTCTAAGAAATCCTTAGTTTTTGCGGAATTGATGTGTGACTTCCCGCGTGCTGACACGGAAACTGTGGCAGAGGAACCCATTGTGGACGAATCTCTGTTTCTTATCAGCACTTTAGATCCGTGGTATGGGGATATAATCATCTATCTCCAAACCCAATCCTTTCGGCCCGAAGCTTCAAAGTTGGAATGCCAGAAAATTCGATTCCAGTCCCAACAATACAGAATTATTGGAGATACTCTTTATCGTCGTGGGGCGGACCTGGTTTTTCGTCGTTGCTTAACTCATGAAGAGGCAGAAAGGGTTTTGAATGACTGTCATTCTGGAGCGTGTGGCGGTCATATGTCTGGGTATGCCACAGCTCAGAAGGTGTTGCGTGCTGGCTATTTCTGGCTGTCCATGTTTAAAGATTGTATCATTGCGGCCCGAAAATGCCACAACTGTCAAGTGTTTGATCGCAAGATGCGTGCACCACCTGCTCCACTCCACCCTATAATTGTCGTTGGTCCTTTTGCTAAATGGGGGATCGATTTTATTACTTGTAACCCTCACTCGGCCGGGGGGGCATGCGTATATCATCCTTGCGGTTGATTATTTTACTAAATGGGCCGAGGCGATGCCTACATTCGAGGCAAGTGGCAAAACAGCAGCGATTTTCGTATTCAATCATATTATTGCTAGATTTGGTGTCCCACAAGCGATCATCACTGACCATGGGCGCCATTTTCGAAACATTATGATGAAAGAACTTACAAGCCAGCTTGGTTTACGCCATGATAGTTCTACTCCTTATTATCCTCAAGCAAACGGTTTGGTTGAATCTATCAACAAAGTTCTAGTTATCATGATCCGAAGAATCATTGGTATTCATCGGTTGAATTGGCACAACATGTTATTTTCAGCGCTTTGGGCATATCGAACCTCAGTAAAAACATCAACAGGGTTCACTCCTTTCCAACTAGTTTATGGTTTGGAAGCAGTGTTGCCCATTGAATGCGAAATCCCATCACCTCAAATGGCTATCGAATTACTTCCAGCTACTTCCGAAGAGGAGAAGTGTCTGTTATACTTAGCTAAATTAGATGAGACTCGACGTGATGCTGCTTTGGCAATCGAGACTCACGCAAAAAGGATGAAAGCGCAGTATGATCGTAACGTGACCCCTCGTAATTTTTCGGAAGGAGACCTAGTGCTATTATATGATCAAGCTAACGATAAATTAGGTGCTGGAAAATTCGTTCCCATGTGGCATGGGCCCTACATTGTCAAGCGAAAGCTGGCAAAAGGGGCCTATGAGCTGGTAGATTTTGATGGGGACTCTTTGGGTAAGCCCAAAAATGGACTTTACCTAAAGAGGTATTATGCTTAAATGGTGGGTATGGAGATTTAGTTAATTCTAGTTAGGTTAAATTTTCTTTCTAGCTGGTGTGTTTTCTTAGTTTAGGCTGTGTGCTTAGTTTAAAGAGTGTGTTTTTGTCGTTATTCTGGCTTATCTTGGTTTTACTCTTGATATTGCAGATGTCGATGCCTCTCCAAACGTACATTGGCTTTGCTGATGGTGCTTGTCGTAGTACACGGAATATCTCTTCCGCAGCTTGGGTTATCTATTCGCCCTCTGACGAGTTAGTTTCTATGCGTGGGGTGAGCCTCGGTCAAACAACAAACAACATTGCAGAATACAGTGCAGTGATTGAATTATTATCTGAATCTATTTCATTTAGGATTCAGAGTTTGATAGTGAGGTTAGATTCTGAACTCGTTGTATTACAGCTTAATAGAGTCTATGCCATTAGAAATCCAGTGTTGTTAAGATTGTTTTTGAGGGTGCGTCTCTTAGAACGTGAATTTGATTACATTGAATATCAGCATATTCCAAGGTCTTTAAATACATTAGCAGATGCAATGGCGTCTCGAATGTTAAATAGACATTTGTAACAATCATAAATGTAAATTTATAAATATTTCATCACATATGTTTAACAAAATAAGCCGGTAATAATGATATATATAGATAGGAGTGTGTCAAAAATATACATCGTCTTCGATCATAGGTTGAAAAACACCTTATGATCGGCAAAAATGATAAGTACAAAAAACCAAAAATGTCATATGTGTCTACAAAAGTGACTAGCCAATCACTGGTGGTGCTCTCTATACGAGATCTCTGCCCGCGCTACCCTACACAGGAACCTCCTGAAAGGTCCTGGGACTGCGACCACGTAGCGCTGAAGTCGGATAGGAATGTCATCTATAGTGGTCTCTGGTATATCCGCCGTCAGACGCTCTAGATCTTGTTCCAGCTCGGCTAAGGTCTCTGCGGCCGCATCCTGTGGGGCCGGCGCTGGTACAGCTGGTACTCTCCTCTCAAAAGCCCGGAGGTTGGCCGGACGCCGCGGACCCACATCTGCATTTTGAAAATTTGTGCTGTCAGTTTTGAGACGATATATAAAAAACAAAAAAAATAGATAATTTAAAAACTTGTGAAAAATGAAATACCTCTGTCGTCCCATTGTTCTCCCTGTGGAAGAACCATGTCCGGATCATTGCGAAAATCCATTCCGGCGTACGGAAAATCCTGAATCGCAAAGACCTGGCCCTCCAGCCAGTGAAAGTAACCATCAGGAAATCGAACAACTGTTGCTCCCTCATCAGGATGCCGGGCCATTAACGCAACCCATCTCGTCAACTTAGGCTCCCGAGGAGCCCCAACTGGAACTGGAAGATGCTGGGGGATTAGCATTGGAACTCTCTCTAGGGCAAAGCTCACAACTAAAGGCCCGTATCCAAAGGTCTTCGGTTGTCCTCTCTTTGCCCTGGTTAGTTGGCCCTTCATATTGGCCAACACAGCATCGCACCAGTTGAAAATGGTGCCTTGGAAGCAATCTATAGCCATCCGCATTTGGGAACCAGTGGCTATGTGCAAAGCGGCAGCGCCGCAAAGTCTGGTAACTGTAAAGGCAATTACCATGAGTTCAGGTCGGGATATGTATTTTATTTCTATCCCCTTCTCCTGGTTTTGATTGTTGCACCACTCTAGCCGGAGACTAGCAAGGGATTGGCCACCCGGCCTAGTCCCGAATAGAGAGAGTTGCTCACCCCTGTTAGGCAAGCCAGTGAGAAAGTATATGTCGGAGGACTCTATCTCGAGCTGGTTTTCTCCGATGTAAAAACATTGATCCTGAATATTCCACCTTTCAACCAGCCACTCTAAGAATGGCACCTGGGCCCTCATGCCAAGTATGGCCCAGTACTTGTAGAGACCGCATGACTTTAACGCATCAATAGAAGGTTGATGACCTATTGCGGCCAAATCAACGTCTTCGTGTTCTCTTTCACGCCAATCTAGCATGGTGAGTGTCCTACACACCAAAAAACAATGATTAGAATTCATTAAACAAAATTTGGTTGGTTAAAATTGGGGTTTGGGGTTTCAAAATCCGCGTTTCATGGGGTACGCACCCCGCGTTCAGAGAACAGAGCGGCGGTACGCAGATGTTCTGAAGGTGGGCTGCGTACCCCGACCTTTTTCCCAGGTACGAAAAAGTCGGGGTACGCAGGTCGCCCATGGGGCACCTGCGTCCCCCGAGAAACGAATTTTAAAACCCTAAACCCTCCAAAAATCAAACTTAAACTTGAAATGAAATTCTAAACGGATGAAATTGAAGAGGAGGATGTTGTGAAATACCTGAAAGAGACGGCGCTCGATTCTGACGGTCGGATTCTCCGCAAAGTCCACGGGAAGTTTTCTTGTCAAAAGCCCTTTGCTCAACCTCAACAGTAAAATGGTAAAAATGACATGGTAAAAAGTCTTTTTATAGGTTTTTTGGTTGAATGAATGCTAAGTTTGTTTATTTTTCACCATGAAAGGACATTTTTCAATGTATTTTTACCCATCTTAAACAGGTATGAGTAATGTGTCGTTTTTGTGCAGGACAAAAGGACTTTAGAGTAAAATCATCATTTTTCACGAACCAAAACATCAGAGTCATCTTTTAAGCTCTTTTCTGACTCCTAAAACATGAAAAGATTGCCGAGTGTTTCTTTTACACTCGTTAAAACGGAATTAAAAGACGGTCCCCTTATAGCTCTTTTCTGACCGTAAAAACAGGAAAAGATTGCCGGGTTTTTGTCGTTTCAAACTCGATACAGAAATAAAACGACGTGTCCTTGATCGCTTTTTACTTTTCAGGTCAGAGACACTAATCATGAAAGTACTCCTTGGTCGCGAGATCAAGCGGTTCTCTCAGGTATTATTTTATACTTTTTCGGGCTTGGGAGACACAAATTTACGAAAAAGTTCACCTTGGAGTCTTCTTTAGTTTTTTTTTCAGACTCTCTAAAAATGAAAAACGCCGAGTTTCTCCTATACTGGACTCGTTAAATTTTCACAGTAAAGGACCTGTTCAATTACAAACAGGAACGGACCACTCCTTCTTAGGGTCCGAATCTAAACTAAGTTGGACTCATCCGAAGGATGAGCTTATAATCAAGCATATGTTATCCTCCTCAAGCTTGTAAAAAATAAAGAGGTACTTGCCAGAAATGGTGGGGGAAAAGAGAGAAGAATGAACCGATTTGTTATCCTTTGTTACAAAAGAACCTTATCACCGCTCTTGAACACGACACTTTTCATTCACCTGGGTTGGGAAATCCTTTGCCTTAAAAGTTGATCAAACCACTTTGAAAGTCTTCAACCATTTCCAGGTATTAACTTTGGGTCAATCGTTACCAAGCCATCTGTCGTGTCGTTATGTGTTCAAGAGGTCTCTGCAAATAAACCATTCATATGCAAAATACTTGTCATCCATTTGACCGTCCCTGAGTCAGTCCTTACAGCAACATTTCTTCAACTTGAACAATGATTTCGTGTTGTGGGCTTGCCTGCAACGGGTCGCTTTCTATCGACATCAGCACATTATCTAGAAGGATGACTTAGAAATCGTCAGTACCTTGAAGTCTGCATGCATCAATGGCAGGTTTCTCGCCTTTGACGACAGTTTACATCATTGACTTTCGATCGAAGGATTCCGTGACATGTTTGACATCAACCCATTCATTCACATTTCATGGATTGTATTGGGTACTTTGAGAACCATTGACATCACTGGTGGTCTCTCTCACACTTGTTAACGGTTTACATCATTGACCGGTAATCAAGTGGTTTCTACCATGCTCGACATCAACTCATTTATTCGCATGGATAGAATCGTACCAATTCGGGAAGTAGAAATGAAGACCCTGGATCTAGTTTCCACCATCCAGGCTGCGAGGAGTTTTGTATTCATTATGTAGTAGACTAATCATAAACAGATGGCTGCGTCCATACTGTGTCTACAAAAGTCTATGATTGTGATGTACTGCAAAATCATTCTTGTATCAGAGCAGTAGTTAGATTGTTAGTTAAAGTTTTCAATCTGAGTATGGGAATGCCTACCTCAGCGATGATATCATCTTATATATGTATTTTGTGTTGAATATTTGCAGGTTCTGACCAGGTCCTCCGCAAGATACTCCTTGAAATGATAAAGTACTTCACCCTTCCTAGATCATAAAAACCCTAATCTACTACAGGCTTCGCACTTTAGGGGGCAATCTGTTACACTAAAAAATGTCACCATGACTATTTGCAGTTAGTATGGCTCCATCCACTGTCATACTATCCTCCTTGGCAAGTCTCATGCCTCTGCTCTCCATGTCAAACTTCAAGAAAGAGAGAAAAGTCATTTAAAGTCAAATTATCTCTGGTACGCAGTTTCTCTTAGCCTTACCTGCAGGTACGCAACTCAAGTTCACAACACCTGCGTACTTGTACGCTCTGTATGTAAAGGGGTGGGTGTGTACTCCTGTAAAGGTCAAAAGGCGCAAGTTTCACTCCAAAAAAGTTACTTGTGGTCATTTCTAGAGTCTTCTAGAAGCATGTTTGACGTGTATGAAGCGCCTCCAGATGGTTCATGTATCCCTACCAAAGAGGAACTTATCCCATCAATAGGGGAGCTATCCCATCCAAAGAGGGGATTATCCCATTGATGGTGGACCTGAATAACTTCCTCTAGAGCACTATAAATATAGGCATTGGGCCAAAGGGAGGGGAGGTTGAAAGCTGAACATTCCTAAGGGTAGATGCTGCTGGAATTAGGACTTCCTTGTAGAAGCTTGTGAGGAGAGATTACCATCTTTACTTGTTTCCATTGGGAGGTGGGTGAGCTGATCAGAGTAGGGGAGAACTCCTGTGGACCCTGGGAGGAGCTTGCACAACACCAAGGCTCAGGTTGTAATGGTTCCTTTGGTTACCTTTTAATACAAATTAGTCCATTCTTCTCAACAATTTGTTATTAATGAGTTGTTTCATATACTCCTTGGTCTATATGTTAAATATGTTTTGTTTTATGTGATATTCAGGTGCTATTTAATCGTTTGATTGTTGGTGAATGCAGGTTTCGAAGTGAAGGAGGAGCTCATCCGGATCAACGGAGCTGGACTACTGCAACAACGTTGGATTACAGGTATGATCTAAACACTTGATTTCTCATATTGTAAAAGCATATTTAGGGAAGGATTGCTCTTATTTGTCATTAGAAAGTCTTAGGCTTTCTAGGAAGGTCGGTTGTGTCCGCACTAACGACTCTTTCCGCGTGACAAAGTGATCTGGCAGATAGCGCGGGCCTGTAAGAGGAACGCTGAGAAGAGACAACCTTTCATGGAGAGAAAAATGAAAGGGAGGAGATAGATAAGGGGAGTGGAAGAGACCAGGGAGGAGGTGAGCGTAGAAGAAAGAAGGAGCTGTTTCAGAAAACTAGAGAGACTGTTAGCAAATAAGCGAAGGAAAGCACAAAAAACACTGTGATTACCACTGTTGACGGAGGGAGAAAGCCTTCTTCCAATGCTGATCACAAAGCCCAGTCTAGAACTGAAGAACACCTGAGGCTTTCTGAAGAGAGCGCTTCTGGGACTCGAGCCTTTACTCTTATGATCTTGAAGAACTGAAGCTCTGAACTGAGGGAAGAGTGAAGTTTCCTGTTGTATATAAAGAAGGTCGAGAGTCTGGGCATCAGAATCTGAGGCCTGCGACTCAGAGATTTTACTGATCATGGAGTCTTTTCTTGGATCGCTTATGCAGTCAATATAGATTATGAAGGGACTGGTGCCTAACCTCTGCTTGGAATAGTCATGAGAACTCTGTTTGGACATAGTCCCGTACCGGATTATTTTGTCTGTGTAGATTTCCTTTGCAGCATTCATGATGAAGAAGGTGACGGTGTCAGAAAGGGAGGAGTCAGCGGACAGCTTGTCGATTTTGGGAGGAGAGGCAGACGAGATTATGAGATGACTGATATGATCGAGGTTCAGAGGAGTTGCTGAAGGATGGGTCGAGTTAAGGGATTGACTTGTCATAGATATGATCATTCTCTCGAACCTGACCAGTAGTTCTGTTGACTGCCCTGTTGGCAAGAGAGTCCGCCTCCGTATTGTTATTCCTCAGAACATGTTTGAAGATGGTGTCTCCCAGATGGCTTAAATTATTCATGATCCTGAGTTTGATGTTACTGAGAGCCTTTTTTTTGAATTCTCCCCCTGTGACCAATGCAGCGATCACAATTGCCGAGTCACCCATAATGATTGGGTTCTGAACTTGCATTTGTTTCATGATGCTTGTGCCTAAGAGAAGGTTGTATGCCTCTTCCATATTATTCGACATTTGTCCTAGGCCCCATTTGTAAGTTGTGAGAATTTTTCCATACTGATATTTGATAATTCCCCCTGCCCCTGCTTTCCCCGGGTTGTTTTTTGATGCTCCATCAAACTGGAGGGTGGTTCTCTTTTTCTCATGTATCCATTGATTTATGTCTTCCTTAGTGCCCCTGAGTTTCCAAATGTTCCCCCTCTTTCCAGCTGTGGGAGGAGGTTGCTTATTTTGATCATAACTTAAGCAGAATTTATTGAACCAATCTTCCTCATCTTTCTGTCAGCTGGATCGATCCGGTTGAGAGACAGAATTGGTGCTTATTATTTCAGAGACAAGGCCCATTGTTTTTTCCAAGGTGTGTGCTGGGTTTGGCTTCTGGTTGTTGAAGATGCAGTTATTCCTAGTGAGCCAAATTTGCCAGCTGAGCGTTGAGGGGATACATTTCCACAAGCGGGTGATGATGGCCTTGCTTTTTCTAGAGTGAGGGTAACATTTCTCCCAGTTTCTGTGAAGGGTGGAGATCTGGTCGAAGGTCTCTCTTATTCTCAACGGACTGGTAATTTGATTCCAACAGTTTTGGGCATAAGGGCAATCTAAAAAGAGGTGTTGACTACTTTCCTCCTCAGCGCGGCAGAGACAGCAGATTGAGGGGCCATGAATTCCTCTTTTTTTGAGATTCTCGGCTGTGAGAATCTTACCTTTGAGAAGAGTCCAGTTGAAGAATTTGATCTTTGGAAGGCATTCTGTTTTCCACACAGCTGTACAAAGATTCCAGTTACCAAGAGAAGAGCTTTCCTGGAGAAGTTTGTACCCATCTTTTACAGTGAAGTTTCCTCCACTAGGATCCCATATGAACCTGTCACAAGCATCTTTGTTTATGGGAGCTGATCCTGAAAGGGATATCTTGAGGTCTTCCCATTGATCCCTGAGGTTATTTGGGAGAGGGAGATCCTTCCAAGCAAGCCAACTATTTTGATCCCATATGGAAATGTCATATAGAGAGTTCAATTTTTTTGCCTCCATCCAAGTTTTCAAGGTGCTGAACTGCTGAAGAAGATTTCTTGGCTTTGATCCCATAATTTTGTCTGTCCATATATTTGTTTCTTTTCTATTATTTGGCGATTTTGAGACGTGGTTTTTGAATTGGGGGAGGACTTTTTTGATGAGTTTCCAAATTGGAGTGCAAGATCTTTCTGCAATTACTTCAGAGGGAACATTAGAGTTCAACCCATTGAGGTATTTCCTTTTCATAGCCTCCACCCACCGGGAGCCTTTTCCTATGAGCATTCTCCAAATCAGTTTAAATCCCATTGCTTTGTTAGAGAGGCTTGGAATTTTGATAGCTAGGCCCCCTTTTTCGAAAGGAAGGGTAACTTGGTCCCATCTGACGAGGCTAAATTTTTTCGAATCTTGCTTCCCTCCCTACCAAAGGAAACTTCTCATGATTAACTCCATGTGCTTGTGGGCACTAGCAGGGGCCAGAGTGACTGCATATTGATATATGGGGAGAGCGGAGAGGAGAGCCTTAATGAGAGTTGTTCTGCCCACCAAATTTAGCCAGGACAGCCCCCAGCTTTGGAGTAGTCCTCTCATTTTTTCTATTTGCTTAATCCAGATTTTAGACTTGACGATTTCTTTTGCTAAGGGCAGACCCAAATAAGAGAAGTGACTCCAATTTCTTTGAACTGAGATGTCCATGATCAAGGAGATTCTTTGCATGATTTGAAGAGGAACGTTCCACATATATATTTTACACTTTTTGTTGTTTAGCATTCCCCCTGAAACTGCCAGGAAGGTGTCCAGAGTTCTCTTGAATCTTTTTGCCATTAAGCTTGAGGCTCCCCCTACTAAAAGGGTGTCATCCGCAAAGAGAGAGTGATTAATTTCTTTTATCCCTCTCGCTATGCTGATCCCTGTGATCTCCTTTTGCTTTCGGAGATTTTCCAGATGGATGCTCAAGGTTTCAGCCATAATGATGTGTAAGAAGGGAGAGAGGGGGCAGCCTTGCCTCAGTCCCCTTGTGCTTCTAAAGTAGTTGCTGGGTCTACCATTTATGAGGGGGGCGGTCCAAGGGTTTGAGATGCACTCCATGATGATGTTTATGAAATTGCTGGAAATTCCGAATTTCCTGAGAACATCTGCCAGGAAGTGGTGGTTGACCCTGTCAAAGGCGTTTTCCATGTCCAATTTTATAATCGTACCTCTTTCCTTTCTGTTGATGCTGCTATGAATTGCTTCTTGAATTAGTATGACGTTGTTCGTTTTTTGTCTTTGAGGAACAAATCCGCCTTGATTCTCTGATATAAGGTAGGGGAAGGAGCTTTTTTATCCTGTTTGCCAGGATTTTGGTTACTATTTTATAGGAAACATTGTAAAGGGAGATAGGTCTGAAACAGTCAAAGGAGAGGGGGTTGAGATCCTCGGGGATAAGCGCAAGGTGGGAGGATTTAGTGTTTTCTCCCATCTTATATTTTTTGAAGACATTTTTTACCATCCTGACATAATATTTTTTTATTGTATCCCAGTGATTCCTGAAGAAGGCAAAAGTGAAGCCATCGGGTCCAGGGGCCTTGTCCGGTTGCATGTTGAACATATCCAACCTTATTTCCTCCTCCGAGACATCCTGGTCCAGTTCTCTATTTTGAAGTTCGGAAATTTTGCTCTCAACTGGTTTGAGAAAATCCGTGTTGTTCAAAGTCTGAGGGACTGCTGATAAGAGGGATTTGAAGTGGTTGTGCGCTGCTGCTTTAATTTCCTCTTGTTCGCTGATTTCTTTCCCCTCTGCAATGATTTTATCAATTTGATTTCTGGCTCGTCTGATCTTAATATTGTTATGAAAGAAGGAGGTGTTTTTATCTCCAGCTCTGAGCCAAAGACACCTCGATTTTTGTCTCTGTTCTTCTTCCTCCACTCTATTTTGCCTGTAGAGTTCCCTGAACATTTTGTTTTCCTGGGATTGGTCTTCCTTTGAGAGTTGATTATCCGCTTTCTCCTTATTCCACTATTCCATTTGCCTGTGTAGCTTTGCTCTTTTTTTATTTTCCATTGCTGCGTTCTCTTTGGCCCACTGGTTTATTGTTGCTCTTAGGGATTTTAATTTTGTTTCCCATATGTAGTGGGGAGAGCCAATGACTTCCGTCGCCCAATGATCTTTGATGATTTTTCGAAAATCCTCCTTAGAGTCCCAAGATTTGTTGTATTTGAAGGGAAGGGGCCCAAGGTTTCTTCCATTGTCGAGGATCAGAACCACAGGCTTATGGTCTGAAGCTGAGGCGTGAACTATTTTGCTTTTGACTGAGGAGAAGCCTGAAACAATTCTTTCATGAATTAATATTCTATCCAGTCTCTCTTTGATATTGTGGATTCCAGCTCTCTTGTTGCTCCACGTGAATTTGCCATTGTTAGGGGGAATATCAATGAGGTTGTGGGTTTCTATTATTGCTTCCAGAGTCTCTTGAAGGGTCAGCGAGGAAATTCCCACCTATTTTTTCCTCGATGTTCCTTATTAGATTCAGATCTCCACCCATAAATATGTTCCTGTCTTGAGAGGCCTGCAGTTCTGAGTTGATGGAGTCCCAGCAGTAAGCTTTATCCCTGTAGTGGTTCGGGGCGTAGATGTTGAAGATGGTGTATTCTTCTTTTGAGACTTTATTTTTAAGATCTGTTCTGACCCACCAGTTGCAAGATTTTTGGCTGGTAAGGTCCCATTTTCTCTTGTTCCATAATGTTCCTATTCCTCCTGAGGCACCTACTGCATCTGTAGCTGTACCTGTGAAATTTTTGTATCTTTTTGTGAGGTTTTGAAAGTCTTGGTCAGACATTTTGGTCTCCTGGATGAGGAAGAGATCTGGCTGCTCTTGATTGATTAGATCCCGGACTGCATTTGTTTTTAGGGAGGAGCCCAGCCCCCTACAATTCCAAGAGACCAATATCATTACTTACTGATTTTTTTATGAGCCCCGCTCTTCTCCTTTGGCTTTTCCCCACATCCTTTTTGTTTGTCCAAGAATGAGTCCATCGGCTGCTGAGTTCCAGTGGCAATTTCTTTTGTTGGTGTTTCATCTCTTATTTCTTTGTTTGACTTCCTACCTGCTTTTCTCAGTGGATCAGAGGTGAGACTTGCTTCTTTCATTTTGTTTCTTGTGAGAATGCGTTCTATTGTAGGAGGGGGGCAGGACGGGGGCAGCGAGGGAAAGGGGATGACTCCGAGGGCTGTGGCCCGGGGAGAGGGAGGGAGGGAAAGGGGATCTTCAACTGACAGGGATTCAAAAGGGTTGGAGGATGAGGGGAAAGGCTGGGTTGAGATAGGAGGGGGAGGAGGAGGGGCAACTTGGGATTTCGGAGGAGGCTTGGAGCTTGGGCCTTGATGGGGGTTTGATTTCTTCTTTTTACTTGCTCCCATGAGCCTTCAGAGGTTTCAGCATTTTCATTAGACTCATTTATTTTTAACTTACTACATCTATTTGCAAAATGTCCATATTTGTGACATACCTTGCATTTGAAAGGTAGTTGCTCATAGTCTAGCTGTTGGATATGTGTCAATTGGTCCACTTTGATCTTGATGGCTTCCGACAGGGCTTTCCCTAGGTCGACTTCAACGCAGATCCTTGCACAGGCATGCATATTTTCCTTTGGTTCGCATCTGTCAATGTATTTTCCAACCGCGTTCCCAATAGCCTTTACAGATTCGTCCCCCCAGCAGTGGAGAGGGAGGTGAGGCAGACGAACCCAGACCGGGACTGCATTTGGGATGTCCATTTCCTGATCGAAGTCAGGTGACCATCTGTTCAGGTAGAGACCTCTCGAATCCATGAAGTAGGGGCCATTTCTGAAGATGAGGTTCCAGTCCTCTTTTGATTCGAAAATGAAAGTATAGAAGCCCCTTCCACAGAATCTGATAGCTATTTTCCCTTGTATTGTCGTGTTCCAGTTACGTTCCATCCATTTTTGGATTTCTCTGGGCGAAGGCCAAAGGCCAGTAAACTGGCCAACGAGACCCCTCTCAGCCAAAGCGATCGCAGCCTTCCTCGGGAGACTGGGAGGAAGAGAAACTTTAGGAATTTCTTCTAGTTTCTTGACAAACTTTGATGCAGAGGGGCGGATTCTTGAGGAGACGTTCTCAGGGATGAGAGATGCGGAGAGTTTTTCATTATATTCAAAGTCCGGGGACGAGGAGGGATCAGTCCTAGGCATAGCAGTGGAGGTGAGCTAGCACAGGCCGACAGGAGATGAAAGCGGAGGCGAAAAAGGGTGGGGGAGGGCCCCGAAGCTGGGGCCGGGCAGGAGGCCCGAGAGGGACCGCGACGCTGGGAGAGAAGCCCAAGAGGGCCTGCAAGAGCAGGGGCAGACCCAGTAGCAGAGCTGCCAGGCAGGGGCCTGGAGGAGGCGGGGAGCCAGTCAGGGGTCAGTCACGCAGGTGCTCCAGTTTGAAATCGCCCGGTTCAGCAATTGACCTTATTAATTATAGTTAAATATAATTGTTTTGTTAATTATTAATGAATTATGATTGATTACCATAATTTATGATCTTCGCAATTATTAAAATTTTAAAATTATATTATTAATATCATGATCATGTTTTTTATTATTTTTTGAAAATAATATATTTACATTTTATTAAAGATTAAAAAATACTTAAATTGATTTTACAAAATAATTATTTAACGCATATACATTATAGTTAATCTAATCAACCTTTCGTATTTTAATATTTCCAATTTAAATAGATTATCTTCCCATATAATATTAGTCGTTGAACTTAATTATTGTTATTTTATATGATCAGAAAAATCAATTATAATTATTTTTTTAACTAAAATAAATTATTAAAATTTTTTCTTTATAATTTTTATATTTAAATTTTTTTTTTTTTTTTTTGCTTCACTTACAAATTTATGAAAAATGAAATTTTTCATTTTTTATTTCTGTACACTTCAAGATTCTAACTCCAAAGTAAGAAAAAATCTTCAAAACCCGAAACCTTATAGTTAGAAAATTTTATTAATAGATTAACATAAATTTACGTCCTTATGTGTTATTATTAACTTATTTTAAAGTATTTATTGATGTATTATTATGGTTTCATTTTAAAGTATTTAGATAATAATCTTATGGATTAATATTTGATTTTTATCAATTTCTATTGAAAATTAAGTTTTATTTTTTCCTTATAAATTTGTAAATATTGATTTGTTTTATGGAAAAAATTTGTTATAAAAATTATGTTTGTTTTTTTCCCTATAAATTTGTAAATATTTATATGTTTTATGGAAAAAAATGGTTATAAGTATGTCTATTTTATGAATACATTGAATCATTAGAGAAGAAAGAGAAAATTAATTTAAAGTATAATTAACAGTATCGTTGGAAAACAATCACAAAGAAAATAGAATAATATCACTTGAGAATGAACTCAAAAGAATGAAATGTAAGATTCAAGAAATAGAACATAGTAAACTATCAATGATTGAAGTGGTACCTTGAAAAGTGAGATTAAAAGTCTAAAAGAACAACTAAATAATACCTCAACCCTAAATAACATAAAGAGTAAATTAGATATTAAACCCATAAAAGAGGAAATTGACAAATTCACTGAACTCCACCATCAGCGCCATAAAAGAACCTTACACCTTATAATTGATGGTATAGAAGAACAAAACAATGAGGACACATTAGAAATAGTAAAAGAACAATTAAAAATAAAATCTCAAATTCAAACAACTTATATCATGGAAGCAATCAGGATAGGAAAGTTACTTGAGAATAAACATAGACTATCTGTATTAAGGTAAGTTACAATGACCACAAATTAGATATACTCAAGAAATCCCTGAGCCTAATGGGAACTGTTAGCTCTGCTACATAATTTGGTTTTTTCCAGGTCAAAGACACTGTGACCTTGTGTTTTTTGCAAAAAAGGATCTAGCAACAGTTCATTTGATCCTTCCCCATTCATTTGCTTTATACCCTTATAACTCTCGCTACCTCCGTTTCCTCCTCCCCTTTCATTTTCCCTACTCTCCCTTAACCCTGTTATTTCCATTTTCCTCTATTATCCTTATAAACCCATTTAAATTCTATTTCTCTTGGGTCCTGGGCGCATTGTTAAATCCATAAGTCTGTGGTTGTATGACCACGCGCATATAAAAACTGCTATCGGCGGGGCCCTCACCTGTCACATCAAACAATAAACACGTGCTTATAACCTCGGCCGTCCGATCATTCCCCATGAGATTCGATGGTATACGCTGCTCCCGCCTCACGAACCTGCACGTCCGTTAGCCTGCAGGGAAGGCGGCTTTCCCGCCGGACCCTCTAGCCACGCGTCGTAATCGGACTGCATCGCACACCCTCATACGGAAACCGTCGCGGCCCCAAGGGCGGTGCGGGGAATACCGCCCGCCCGCTATACCACTGTCCCCCGCCCGTTAACCTCCGTGCTCCTTTCACACCCGATCGCCATTGGATTTGCCCGACCGTGATCCAGCAGCTCACATTCATTTCGCTTCCGCGTCACCTCCTAATGGCCTTTGTAATCTAATCTCCATCGTTCATTTACACGATCCGACGGTCTACGTTCTCCCTGCTCCCATACCTTCCGATAGCCACTCCAAGTTGATCTCCGCCATCCGTTTACTTCATCCAACGGCCAATATTGCCTTCCTGTCCCGCCCATACATCCTCCATATTGTTCTCATGCCTCTGACCTGTATCATTCACTCGAATGATGATAAGGACAGCCTTGATAGATAAACGAAGTTATTAGTTATGGAGCTTCTATCAGTGGGTACTTCGTCTGCTCAGAGAAGGATAACAGAATATCTAAAAAGGCCAATTTTGTTCATTAAAATACACAGTTTGCAGTAGAGACCCATATCTAATTGTAAATGTGGTTGGTGGTCCATTATGACCCCTCCATGCATAGGGCAACAGAGCAATTTTGTAAACAAACTCCATATATACCAAGAAACAAGATGTAATCAGGTGGATGGATATTGTATTGATGTAAGGTTCAACTTCTGGAGACTGTAACTACTGTGATACCTGTAGCGTCTGGTCTTCATTTTCAGCTAATACAAGCTTCTTTTATTGTTAATTGCTCACTTTCCACTTCTTCTTTGTTCCAGGCTGTGCCTGTTATGCATTTTTTCATGTACTCTCGATGTTTAGCATTAGAGGGGTTGTCATCCCACCTCTGTGTTAGAATCTAGCATGTATCATTGAATTTGTATGCAGGTTTATGTTATTTTAATGCTAGAGAGCTATCATCATGTCTGTGCATTAGGATATAGATTTCCAGACCTCCTTACTGGTTGCAGCTGGCCATCACAGGGTCCTGTGCATCTGTTGTTGTGATCAGCATTCTCCATCATCACATTTTCCTTACACTGTGAGTAATTGGTGGTCTAAAGCCTTGTAGTCTGGGAGTGTTCACCCATGTCTCGGGTTAAGCATAGTAGAAGTGGTTATCTGGCTTGAATATGCATCATTTCTTCCATTCATCCACCATTTTCCAACATTTTTGTTGAGTTTGTAATGTTCTCGAGCATCTCTGATATACAACCTAGGAGAGTTTCTTGGGGTGATAACATTAATTGGCATTGTTGCTGGGGAAAGGAGAATTGAAGCTCAGCTTCCCTGGGAGAATGACACAGTTCCAGATTTTGATGATAGACAAGGTCTGGGCATATTTTAGGTTGTAATAATCTATCTGGCGACTCCATTGGAGGAAGACCAACCTTTCATGACTCCACATTGAAGTTCTGGCTCAGTTTGTGAGACATACTCGAAGAAACCCTCAGAAATCACCAGCGGAACCAGTGCCTGACCCTGAGAGGACTGTTAAATCGAAGAAAGCATCACAGAAAGGGGCATCAGGATCAGGTAAGCCTAAGAAATCTCATTCATCTCTGAAAGATACAGTTTTAGTTGAAGATATACAGTTTGAAGATTTAGATCCCAACACTGTTAATCAGGAAATTCCTTCAGAGATTAATACAACCCCTTGTGCAGTGAGTTCCCCTTTGAATCTCAGTCCAAAGAAAGCTTCCCATACAGTCCAAAACATCCCTTTGTCTCTGTCATCCATTTCATTACTTCCTACCATTCAAACTTCCAGTATTCTTCCACATATCCCAATTATGGCAGGCCAACAAGCACCCACGAAGATAGAAAGAATTGTTGCTGCTAGATATGGACCTTTAGTCTTGTCTGTTCCTTTAAATCCAATGCCTGTGGGAGAATATCAAAAATATATGCCTAAGTTCACTGGCACAGAGGGAGTAACAGCTGAAGAACACCTAGAAGCTTTTTACAATTATGCTGATAATTTAAATATAAGTGAAAATGATGTGTGGATGAGAGTTTTTGTCCAGAGCCTTGATGGAGAGGCCAGAAAGTGGTTCAGAGAATTACCCCAGAGATCTATAACAGATATTGAAGCCTTACATGATGCATTTTTGAAGCACCGGGGAGATAAACAGGTTTTGATGTATTATCATACTGAGTTTGGTAACCTGAAGAGGAAAAATGGGGAATCATTGCCTGATTTTATTAAAATATTCAATCGTATGTATAGTAAGATACGAGCTGAAGTAAAGCCTACCCCCACATCTGCCAAACTCACTTATGCCAATGCTTTTGACTCTAATTTCTGCCTGTTATTGAGAGAAAGAAGATGTGCCACTCTAGCTAATATGCAGTATGCAGCACTAGAGGTGGAATCCAATATTATGGCTGTTGAAAAGATAAAAAGTCAAGCTGACAGAAGGAGGCAAAGAGGTCAGACTTCTACTTCTTCTACATCGTCTTCAGATCCAAAATTAGATAAAATGACTAAGATGATAGAGTCATTGGCTGTTGAATTTCTAAGCTGAAGGTTGAGCAGAATTCAGGGAAAATAAGGCAACAGAACACATTTGTTCCAAGAAATCCAAATCCTTTCAGAAGAGCAAATGAGCAGTTGCAAATTATGCAGAGGGGTGAAGAATCAAAAGAAGAACAAAAAGTTAAAGCTCCTTTCCAAAATGTAGTCATGGAGGAGGAACATTTTGAAGAAGATGAGGACGAAATTCACTGCATGGAAGATAAAGGCAGTGCAGCATTTTTTACATTGGTTGCTTATGAAGAATCTTTGCTGCAAGAACAAGAAAGTCAAGAATGGGATAGAGAAGCTGTTCTACAAACTGGTGAACAACAAAGATACAATCTGAGGTCAAATGCAAAAAATGTCAAGGAGAATCCTACCCAAAGAGATGCTGCCCAAACAGAGTCACAAAATATCAAGCAGAAAAGACCAGCAGCTGATCCAGTCATCCTCAAAGCTCCAGTTCAAGAGGTAAAAGGTTCTGATAAGTTTTCTTCTTCTTTCAGCTTTGAGTCAGAAGTTCAGAAATTGAAAATATCTGTGCCTCTAGTAGAATTGGTAAAGAGTGAAGTGTTTAGAAAGCCTATCCTTGAAGCTCTTGAGCTAGAAACCACACAAACCTCCACTGAATCTGTCAATTTGCAAGATGATAAGCCTGCCATTGTGCTCAGCCCCATGATTGAACCTGCTGATAATAATTCTCCATCTTTTTATGTCTCCTTGACCATTCATGACAAAATCCTCCACAACTGCCTGCTAGATACAAGGGTCAGCCACAATTTAATGCCTAAAGCTGTCATGGAAGAGTTAGGCCTTGACATCACCAAACCTTATCATGATTTATTCTCTTTTGATTCAAGGAAAGTGAAATGCCTGGGATTAATCAAAGACCTGGCCATTACCTTAACTTAGCGGCCCATGAAGAGTATGATGATGGATATTGTGGTAGCAGATGTGCCTCCCAAATTTGGCATGTTGCTGTCCAGAGGATGGATTAAGAGATTAGGTGGGACATTACAGAATGATCTATCTTATGCCATTGTCCCAGTTTTTGGAGGGGAAAGCAGGAGATTGTACAAAGAAGCACAACTGGCATACATCATCAGTGATGAGAAGAATCCTACTAATCATCCTATTTATGCAGTGGACACTAATTTTGGAGCATTCATTCTCCAAATAGAAGAATCTAAAAAGGCCTCAATGCAGATCAGGAAACCTACAGTTCAGGCCGAAGAAGAGCAAGGAAGTTAGGTTTGGCAGATGTTGTTTGATGGAGCATGTTCCAGGGAGACTGCAGGAGCAGGGGTGGTGTTGATATCTCCACAACAAGAAAACATACAGCTGGATTTTCAAGTCACAAACAACATAGCAGAGTATGAGGCTTTGCTATTGGGCCTTAATGCAACAAAAGACAGAGGAATCAAGAATTTGAAGGTGTTTGGAGATGCTGATTTGATCATTCAGCAAGTAAATAAGACATTTCAGGCAAAGCACCTAAGGCTGAGAGCATACAGAGATGAGGTATGGAGACTCAAATATTTCTTTGAAAATTTATGTATTTCATATATTCCTAGAGCCTAAAATCAGCTTGTTGATTCCCTGTCTCTGCTAGTCAATTTATCCCTCCTATGCCTCCCAGACTAGTTTATGAAGTGCAGATGAAATACAGACCTTCCTTGCCTGATAATGTCCATCATTGGAAAGTTTTTGAAGATGATGATGACATAAATATGTTTCTGCAAGTCATTGATGAGTTTTTTGAAGTGAAAATTGATCAAGATAATGAAGCCTTGTTAGAAAACCCCAAGTCCCAGTTTAGAAATAAAATTGGTAAAAATAGCATTGTCCAGCTTCCTAGTAATCATATTCCAAAGGGTCTAATTCCTCTTGAGAGACTGTTTGACAAAAATGATGTGCCTTACAAGGCTGCCCAAAAAGAAGACCAATTTGCAGTCTGTGAGCATGACATAGGGAGTCCAGATCAGCCTAGATACATAAATTTGTCCACTCATCTATCTGCTGACCAAAGTTTTGATTACTGCAAATTAATGAAGCAATTTCCTGATGTGTTTGCCTGGGAGTATAGTGATTTGAAAACGCATGATAAGAACATAATACAGCATAAAATCCCTCTGGAGAAAGACACTATTCCTTTCAAACAGAAGCTGAGACCAATAAATCCTATGCTTCTTCCTTTGATTGAAAAGGAAATTAAAAAATTGCTGGCTGCCAAGATCATAGTTCCTCTTAGATATTCCAAATGGGTAGCCAATCTAGTAGTGGTGAGGAAGAAAAGTGGAGAAATCAGACTGTGTGTTGATTTCAGAAATTTAAACAAATGCTCAAAGAAAGATAATTATCCCTTACTGAAGATGGAGCATTTGTTGCAGAAGGTCTTAGGAGCCAAAGTGATGTCTTTCTTGGATGGATTTTCAGGCTTTACTCAGATTGCTGTGCACCCAAATGACCAAGAGAAGACTGCATTCACCACTCCTTGGGGCACTTTTATGTATGCCAAGATGCCTTTTGGATTAATGAATGCTGGAGCAACTTTTCAGAGAGCTATGGATATAGCATTTGTAGGAGAGAAGGACAAATTTTCCCTTATCTACCTTGATGACATAACAGTATACTCCAGCAGCCATCAAAATCATTTGCAGCATTTAAAAAAAGTGTTCTTGAAATGCAGAAGGTTTGGGATTTCAGTCAACCCTAAAAAGTCACAATTTGATTTACATGAAGGAAAGATGTTAGGACATGTTGTGTCTGCTGCAAGTGTCCGAATTGACCCAGAAAGAGTAAAAGCAATAAAGAATTTGTCTGTCCCAAGGTCAAAGAAAGATATCCAGTCCTTTCTGGGCAAGTTTAACTTTGTAAGGAGGTTTATCCCGAATTTTGCTGAATATGTGAAGCATATTACTCCATGTTGAAGAAAGGAGCAGAGGTAAGGTGGACTGATACAACAAGGAAATCATTTGATTCCATCAAAAAAGCTATTATGGAGGCTCCCACTTTAATAAATCCAGATTACAGTAAGGAGTTCCATGTATTCTCATTTGCCTCTCAAGACACCATTGCAGCAGTTTTATTGGAGGCAGATGAAGAAGGTTCAGAACATCCAATAGCATTTTTCAGCAAGAACTTGAGGGATGCTGAACTGAGGTATGATATTATTGAAAAATGGGCGTATGCTCTCATTAAATCCTTGAAATCTTTCAGAGTTTATATCTTGCATTTAAAGATAATTGCATATGTACCCTCTGCTGCAATAAAAGATATCTTAACACAACCTGATGCTAATGGAAGAAGGGCAAAATGGATTGCAAAAATGATAGAATTTAATATATAATTAAAGCCCACCAAGCTGGTCAGAGGTCAGGGTCTTGTTATTAGCTGAAGAGAGTCGCAGATCATTGGATATTGATTTCCTGTGTACAATTGTAGAAAGTGGTCAAACAGATGAAGAAGAGAAAGTAGCTAAACTAGACAGAAAGCAGTCAGTGGCCAAGAATCTAGCTTCATGTGATTGGTATTCTGCAATAATTAATTTCTTGCTGAAGCTAGAAATCCCTTCAGAACTTACTCAAAGTCAGGCTAGAACTGTTAAGCTTAGGGCAACTAAATATTGCATCAATGAAAATCTGCTCTACTAGAGGGACCCATCTGGAGTGCTTTTGAGGTGTTTGGACAAAAAACAATCAAAAGAATTATGCAGCAATTTCATTCCAGTATGTGTGGAGGGCACCATTATTGGAAAACCACTACCCATAAGATTCTTAGAGCTGGGTACTATTGGCCCACTTTATTTTCTGATGTATTTTCTTTTGTTAAATCTTGTGACAGGTGCCAAAGATTTGAAGGAAAACAACAGTTGAAGTCCCTGCCCTTAAAACCAATACAGGTAAAAGGTCCTTTTTAGCAGTGGGGTTTGGATTTCATTGGAGAAATCAATCCACATTCCAGTGGCCAACATAGATGGATATTAGTAGCCACTGATTATTTCACCAAGTGGATTGAAGCAATTCCTACCAGGAAGGTTGATCATAATGTGGTCATGAAGTTTTTGACAGAGAATATATTTAGCAGATTTGGTTGTCCACAGAAATTAGTCACAGATAATGCAACAGCCTTCAGGGCAAAAGAGTTGGTGGAAATGTGTGATTCAATAGGTATTGAACTTGTTCATTCCACCTCATATTATCCTCAAGGAAATTGTCTGGCAGAATCCTCTAATAAAAGTCTGATAAGGATAATTAAAAAGTTGTTAGAGGACAATAAAAAGAATTGGGATTCAAAGCTCAAGTATGCACTGTGGGCTGACAGAGTGACCACTAAGAAATCTACAGGGAATTCTCCTTTCAAGCTGATATATGGCACTGATACTGTATTCCCAATTCAGTTAACTCTCCCTATGGAAAAATTCCTTCAAACAGAGCAGAATGAAGAAGAAGACATGGCAAAAAGGATCACTGATTTGGCAGAGTTACATCAGATTAGAGAACAGTTGATTGAAAAGGCTGCAGCACATCAGAGAAAGACCAAGGAGGCCTTTGACAAGAAGGAAAAAACAGATAATTTTCAGGTTGGTGACTTGGTTTTGAAATAGGATGCACTAAAAGAAAAGAAAGGCAATCATGGGAAGTTTGATGCTTTATGGACGCCTTTCATTATTTCACACATTCAAGGAAACAACACCTTCATACTGAAAAGTATGGAAGGAGAGGCAGTTTTTGATGGCCCAGTTAATGGGCGTTTTCTAAAAAATTATGTGGTTTAAGGTATATGGCCTTAAAAGTTGTAAATATTGTGTTTTTATCAATTTTAGTATAGGTGCAATAGACTCCATGCCTAATGGAGCACCAGGAATTTTGGCTAATTTGTTTTCAGCTGGAAAGGCAATGGTCTGCAGGTTCTTGAGACCTCACAAGGAGGATCTCATCCCCAGAAGGAGCTAGCGTTAGTTCCGCTACATAATTTGGTTTTTTCCAGGTCAAATACACTGTGACCGTGTATTTTTTGCAAAAAAAGAACTAGCAGCAGTTCATTTGATCCTTCCCCATTCATTTGCTTTATACCCTTATAACTCCTGCTACCTACGTTTCCTCCTCCCCTTTCATTTTCCCTACTCTCCCTTAACCTTGTTATTTCTATTTTCCTCTATTATCCTTCTAAACCCGTTTAAATTCTATTTCCCTCGGGTCTTGGGTGCATTGTTAAATCCATAAGTCCGTGGTTGTATGACCGCGCACATATAAAAATTGTTATCGGCGGGGCCCTCACCTGTCACATCAAACAATAAACACGTGCTTATAACCTCGACTGTCTGATCATTCCCTGCAATATCCGACGGTATACGCTGCTCCCGCCTCACGAACCTGCATGTCCGTTAGCCCGCGGGGAAGGTGGTTTTCTTGTCGGACCCTCCAGCCACGCGTTGTAATCTGACTGCATCACATGCCCTCATACAGAAACCGCCGCGGCCCTAAGGGTGGTGCGGGGAATACCGCCCGCCCGCTATACCACTGTCCCCCAGCCGTTAACCTCTGCGCTCCTTTCACACCTGATCGCCGTCGGATCTGCCCGACCATGATCCGACGGCTCACATTCATTTCACTTCCGCGTCACCTCCCGATGGCCTCTGTAATCTAATCTCCACCGTTCATTTACATGTTCTGATGGTCCGCGTTCTCCCTGCTCCCATACCTTCTGATAGCCACTCCAAGTCGATCTCCGCCATCCGTTTACTTCATCCAATGGCCAATATTGCCTTCATGTCCAGCCCATACATCCTCCATATTGTTCTCGTGCCTTTGACCTGTATCATTCACCCAAAGGACAATAAGGATAGCCTTGACAAATAAACAAAGTTATTAGTTATGGAGCTTCTATCAGTCGGTACTCCGTCTGCTCAGAGAAGGACAACAAAATATCTAAAAAGGCCAATTTTGTTCATTAAAATACACAGTTTTCAGCAGAGACCCATATCTAATTGTAAATGTGGTTGGTGTTCTATTATGACCCCTCCACGCATAGGGCAGCAGAGCAATTTTGTAAACAAACTCCATATATACCAAGAAACAAGATGTAATCAGGTGGATGGATATTGTATTGATGTAAGGTTCAACTTCTGGAGACTCTAACTATTGTGATACCTGCAACGTTTGGTCTTCATTTTCAGCTAATACAAGCTTCTTTTGTTGTTAATTTCTCACTTTCCACTTCTTCTTTGTTCCAGGCTGTGCCTGTTATGCATTTTTTCATGTACTCTTGATGTTTAGCATTAGAGGGACTGTCATCCCACTTCTATGCTAGAATCTAGCATGTATAATTGAATTTGTATGCAGGTTTCTATTATTTTAATGCCAGAGAACTGTCATCCTGTCTATGCATTAAGAGATAGATTTGCAGACCTCCTTACTGGTTGCAGCTGGCCATCACAGGGTCCTGTGCATCTGTTGGTGTGATCAGCGTTCTCCATCATCACATTTTCCTTAAACTGTGAGTAATTGGTGGTCTAAAGCCTTGTAGTCTGGGGGTGTTCACCCATGTCTGGGGTTAAGCATAGTAGAAGTGGTTATCTGGCTTGAATATGCATCATTTCTTCCATTCATCCACCATTTTCCAACATTTTTGTTGAGTTTGTAATGTTCCCGAGCATCTCTGATATAAAACCTAGGAGAGTTTCTTGGGGTGATAACAGGAACCAAAATATTTATAAATGAAGGTCTCATTCTAGAAGACCAAGCTGATTCTAGAAGACCAAGATGAACTTAGGAAAGAAGTCCAAAAGGTCAATGAGGCAAGAAAAGAAGGGAAATGGGCTATCATTAGGAATAGGAAAGCTATTATTCGAGATAGAGTCAAAACTACAAATGATAAATAGGGATTAGGATCACTCAAGATCCTCTTCTAGAACTATCATGGTTTTCCATGGTGTAAAGGTCTTATGTTAAGTTGGATCCCGAGTGATATTGAACATATTTTTCTAGTTGAAACTTAAGAGCATGACGAATCTAAGGTTCTTCACCTTGGCGGATTCATTCTTTGGCCTGCTTGGAATAAGAAATCATCTCGAAGGGGCTTGGTGGTATATCTTGTTATATTAAGAACATTGTTTCTTCTCACATCCAACTTCTTACTCTCAACCCCTTCAATCAGTATATTTGGATCGAGATCTCTGATTCTCTATCCAATAGGATTTTTCTTGCAATCTACTATTTCACTCCTATGAACTCTCCCTCCTATAAGAAAAACAACTTAGATAAGAATTATCCTTTCACTACCTTAGAAAAAGACATTCACAACCTAAGGAATGACAGTAATATCATTTTGCTTGGGGACTTCAATGCTAGAACTTCTACAAACTAAGCTATTATGTTAAGTAACCACTCTAACCCTGAACCCTTATGGATTGATGAAGATGATGACTTGGCTACTAGATTCAAGAGAACCTCTAAAGACAAAACCGCGAACTTATTTGGCACCGAGCTCCCCAAGCTTTGTAGTTCGCATGACTTGATTATCTGTAATGGTATTAGAAAGTGGCCTTCCTCTAGCCAGATGACCTGTTTACATGGGTTGGGCAGTAGTGTTGTGGACTATGTGATTTCGGACACCTATGTCCTTAACAATATTATGGACTTTTAGCTTCTTAATGATTTTGAACTTGACTCTGACCATAGGCCTTTGTCTTTAACCCTCAATCTAGTTATGCATACCAACCACATGCAGGATACCAGTGAAAGCCAAAGACACACTCATTTCAATCAGAGTAATATAGACCTTTTTTAAAAGGAGTTAAATAAAGATTTAAGTTCCTCGACTTGTAATAACAGTATTGATCAAATTTATCACAATTTTACAACTACCCTTTCCACTACCATTAACAAGTTCTCTATTGAGGTTCCATATAAGAAGATTAATATAAATTCCAACCATTGGTATGATAAGGACTGTAAAAGAGCCAGGAAAACTATCCGAGACACTCCTAATGAAATTGTAAATCTTTGAAATATTAGTATATACAAATATCTCATTAAGGATAAGAAACAATCATGTATTAATCAAAGACAAGAGAATATTCTTCACCTTTCTAAAGTTGCGCCCAAATTTTTTTGGCAGAATGTTCTTGTTTGTAAATCTAAATATAATCATTTGATCCCCTTAGAAAAGTGGAACATCTATATTAAGAAGTTGTATGACTCCCTAGAAACCGTGAACAACATCGTTACCACTCATATTAAGGAAGATATATTTCCTTTTGAGGATGTTGAGTCTGGGATTAATAAGCTTGCTAGTGGGAAAGCTAAAGACATTGAAGGATACCAAGCTAAGATCTTAAAGTTGGGAAGATACATCCTCATCACTCATCTCCACAAGCTCCTCAATTTGGTTGTAAAGCATGAAATCCCTAAGCTTTGGACACAAAGCCTTATTGTACATATCTTTAAAAGTGGGGACAAAACCATTCCTTCTAATTACAGGTCCATTATGATTAGCCCCCTCTTAGTTAAGCTTTATGGTCTCATTTTGGAAAAGAAGATTAGTCATTGGCTTGAAAGCCACATTAAAAGAGCTAAAGGGAAAGTTGGTTTTAGGAGATACCACTCGACTATCGACCATCTCATCACCCTCAGGATCATTGCCAAGGAATCTCACAATCATAAAGCTGATCTATTTTGTTGCTTTATGGACTTTAGAAAATCATTTGACATTGTTCCTCGAGATAAGCTTTGGAAAAGACTTCATGAGATCATGGTTCTTCTTGAGTTGAAGATTGTTGTGATTCGCCTCTACGAGAAGGTTGTTGCCAAGAATAAAACCACCAAAGGATGGTCTAAAGATATTAAATAAAATATCGGGGTTAAGAAAGGGTGTCCCCTTTCCCCTACCCTTTTTGGTATTTATATTGATAAGCTAGAGGAGCGTTTGAAAATCGTGGGGTGCAAAGGAACCGATCTTGTTGGTATTATCATTATTGTTCTCCTCTATGCTGATGATATTGTTCTTCTTGCTAGAAGCCATGAGGACGTGGACAAGAAACTTAAGACTCTTCATGATTATTGCTCCAAAATGGGTATGACAGTCAATAGTGACAAGACTTTAATTAAATCCAAAAGATCACCCATGGAAATTTAGTCTATGATAACAATTTCTTGAAGCAGGTCTCTTCCTATAAATATTTGGGTATTGACATTCCTTATCAGCTCAACTAGAACTACAACATTGACAAAAGGGTTATTGGAGGCTAGAAAGCTTATTATGTGCTTGAAACAATTGTAAGGTTGTCGATATTTTTATTTGGAGTAAAAAGAGGTTCCTGTTTGAGACCCTCATCACCCCTGTTGTCCTATATGGTTGTGAAGTCTAGGGTTACAGTATATCCAGAGAGTCATAGAGAAAGATTGAGATGATTCAAAAGAAATTCATAACCTACAATTCAATATCAAGGGAAACACTCCCTACCCTATCCTCCTGATCGAAGCTGACCTCTCCCCTATTGAAAGCAGGGCTATGTTTAAATATATAATGCATAAGAAGAATATTTACAATAGGGAATCCAAGAGGCTTCATAAAATTGCTTCTAACTTTAGTCAAAACCCCCACCTTCGCCTTAAGCGTGGGTGGTATAAGGATGCCCAATCTTGTCTCAACCAATGGGGGATAAATGAGGAGATCATCCTAGGAAGCAAGGATAGTATCAAAGATACTATCACCTCCAAATTTAAGGATAAGTTATGGGATGATAAATAGTTGGAGGGGAAAAGGAAGCTAAGATATTATAAGGAGGTGATCAACCCCACCCTTGAGAACCATAATTATCTTTCTGTTTTGACCATCTCGAAGAAAAAGATGAACATTGTTAAGATGAGAACTAATTCTCATGAGCTTTGAAGTGAAATCGGGCAACGGTATACTCCCAAGACTCCCTGAGATGATATAATTTGTCAACTTTGCGATACTAAAAGAGTAGAGGATGAAAAGCAATTTCTTTTAGATTGTCCAACTGTTACTCACATCTGCTCTCACTTCTCTAACATTTGTCACACTTCCAATCTTCTTGACTTATTAAGTCATCCCAACTATATTGATCTTAGTGTGCTTATTTCCCTTCTTTTTGAGCAGAGAAATAAGGTCCTAAAATATTACAATTAGATTCTCCTTCTTAAGATCTGATAGACCACATTGGTCTTAGTGGACGTTAATCATCATCATCATCATATTGTATTATTATTTTTTATTTATCATTTATTTAAATATATTATTATTATTATTTAATTGAAATAATGTATTTATATTAATAAAAGAGTGCAAGATTACAAAGAGGTTGGACTAAGTATGAAGTATGGGAGCTATAAGATTCTCCATGAATATTGAAACCAAATAGCCACAGTCCTCATTTTAGTTGATACCAAAACTCTATATCTATATGCAATTTTTTTCCAAAATATGCCCAAGAAGAAAAAACCTTTGAAATACATGTACTTGTCAATTGACAAGACGAGTCTTGATTTTTGCCTTGTTCCTGTCCATGTGTTGAGTTCTACTTGCCATGTGATTTTTCATGGGAGAGATTCAATGTTGATGGGAGAGTTCAAACATAAAGAACCCACACCCTTTTTGCATGCCTGGTTGGCCAAAGTTCAAACTATCGAACTCTTTATTACATCTTCTTAGAACATGAAATAATAAAACTGATTGAAATTTAGTCATCAATCTACACGATAGAAAGAAGCCCATTGCACATCTTTAGACTTGTGATCCATAATCAAAACCCTTATAATATTTTGAGCTTCTTCAATTACAATCATGTGTACAATTCCTTTACTTTAAGCAATATTTAAGCCTTGAAACAAGGTGTAGTCTTCTGCCATATTGTTAGTTAAGTGACCAAGACTCCAAAATGACCCATCCTCACCCCATTAAATATAATATTTCCTAAATAATAATTTTATACTTTAATTAAATATTAAAGCTACATTATCAATGTATTTATTAATGCTCCAAAATTTATAATGCATTTTCTTTATTAATTAGTTCTATTTTATTTAATTATATATTTTCAATAAAATCAACCTTAATTATAATAACATAATTTTATATTAAATAATAATTTTTATTATTAATTAATATCTTATTTCAATTATTAACGTATTCTAATAATTTTTTAGGTTTATTATCAATAGAATGGGGAATATTAACTAGTATCGTAATTATTTTTATTAAAATAAACATATATTATATTATTATTTATGGGGAGGTAATGTTTTTCTAGCTTTAGATGTGTGACCCTGTGGGTTTGTCTTTTCATTTTTTTAGTTTTTATCTTATTCCACTGCATTTTTTCCCTATTTAATGATATCTTTATATTTGATTAGATTTTCTCATTTAGATTTAATGATATCTTTATATTTGATTAGATTTTCTCATTTAGATTTAATGATAAACCACACCAGGCATATCCAATTTGACAAAGGTTTTTTAGTGACCAAATCCTGAACCCGCTTGTAAGGTTTTTTAGTGACCAAATCCTGAACCCGCTTGTCTGACTTGGAAAGACGAAATTCTGCTTTCAAAGAATCAAGGACCGAGCGAAAAAAAATGATGAAAAAGATATCCATTTGAAAATCGATCGTTATATAAGAATCACACACTCAAAAATGTAGAGACAATTTTTAAAATTTAATTTATTTAATTATAATTTAAAAATAAATTAATAAAAAATAATGTTAATTTAAATTTATTTATTTTTCAATTAAAAAATAAAATAAATAAAAAATTATTTTAATAAAAAATTAATAATTTAAAAAACCACATAAAATATGGGTTGGAAATTTTAGTATTTTTAAAATAGTCCAATAAGTTCACATTAAAAATCCCAACCATATATGTGTTTAGTGAACAATTCCTTTTTTCTCTCCTCGTATTACAACCAAACATAGTAACCACTCAAACTCCTTTTTCTTCCCTGGATGCTTCCTCTATGCTTGAGTTCCTTATAGAAATGTTTTTTTTTAATGTTTGAATTCTTTTTTAATGGCCTTTATATTTATTGGGAGTATATCCATCTTTGTAATTGAGAAATCCATTCTAATTTTCCCTACTACATCAAAAAATTTAAAAAGCATTTTAGATAATTTATGATTTTGTTAATTAAATTTTTATTTATATATAAGTATTATAAATTAATTATAAGGTATATAAATTTCTTGTAGATTCAAAGTGTTAATTGTAATATGCTAAACAATAGATTTTAATTTATTCTACTTATTAGCGGAAACAATTAAAAGATCACGAAATTACGAAGTATACAAGAGAAAGAATTCAATAAACATATTACACAATGATTTCTTGGAGAAAGCCACAACTAAAAACCCCTGCTATTTGTATATAGTATTAGTTAGAAAATATGAGAAGATTACAATGCTTTGCTCAAGCTCGAGCAACTCTGCACTATTTCTATATGTCTCACAACTTCCTAGACATAACTGATTTTCATCTTGCCCAAGTCCCTATTTCCTTGCATTGTTCCTTAAGGAATTAACCCCCTATTTAATTGGTAAATTCCTCAATATGAATTGCACAATCCTCATAGGCCTTCCTTTGACTGCATGCACCACCTGTACAATTTAGATGCTTATTCAACTGATAGTACATTGTCCCTAAACTCTAATCTCAACTGGGTCTTTCTCAGATTTGACATGCATGAGCTAATTATGAGTGAATCTTCAATTTATTGGTTGATCACTGCAAACAACACCACACTCGAATGCAGGCAATGCCACATTGTACTTCAGGTAGCACCACACTGCACTTCAGGCAACACCACATTGCTAGACCTCCCACTAGTTCCTCCAATAGTTGGAACTAGTTTAACCGACTTTAACTCAGTTAGACTGAGTTAATTAATTACAACTCAAAATAAAATCAATCAGGGCTCCTATAATGTAGAAGACACTCTACAAGACTCTAGTTAGACCCTCAATTCGAATTAACTGAGCCAACTAAGTCAAATTAACCTAGTTAACTAATACAAGTTGTCATGAGATGTGGAATTACAATTTTATTCCTAATTTAATTCAAGGGAAAATTAAATCAGGATTTGTCTTGATGTTATTTTTAACATTTCTTGTTGTTATTTTCAACACTCCCTCTCAACAAGAAAGAAACTAACATCTATCCCAATCCAGTACCTTTCGAATGTTCTGCATGAAACACTTGTCACTTTTTTGTTGCTACTACAACATCTACAACAACAAAAAAAACATCCAAACAAAATAAACTGAATCAACTGTGTCTGCAACTATCTATTGGAAAAACTATGTTGTTGTTGACTTAGCTACTGAGCCTCCTGCTCTGCTCTCAATACTACTTTGCACTTCTCGGTATTTTACTGACACTGATCCTCCTGCTATTGAATACTGTGGGCCCCCGTAGCAAGGTAATGATCTATTAGAGAAAAAACAACTCAATGGACCCTGCCCAAATTTGTACACTCCTGGAGGTATTGCTGCATGTGCTTCCTCTACCCACTTGGCTCGAAATTCCCCACTACTAGAGATCTCTGCTTGAGTGGATGTCTCCACTTGACCTCTTCCTTTCTTCTCCAATTTTGGCTGCTCCACAACTTGCTGAGACTGCATGTTGAGAGGTAATTCATGCTCCCTCTCAACCACCAAGTCTCTAACCTTTGTCTTTCTCCTCAAAGCTTTCCATGCATCTTGTACCTTAAGTGCATACATATTTTTGACTCACACACTGATTTGCTTCACCTATCCCATGACGATGTGTCTAAGGAAAACCTTCCCTTTGCTAAATATCACATCATAGCCATGATTTTCCAATACCACAATGGAAAAAAGATTCTTCTTTAGTCCTGGAACATACATCACATCTATGAGTCTGAGAGGGGAGTCAGGTTCCCTCTAAAAAGTAACTGTACCGATACTGATCGCACAATACCTCCCATCATCTCTAAACTCTAAGTTCTTCTTGGGGTCTTTCTCCTCCAAGTCACTGAAGAGATCTTTATTCCCCATCATATGGAACGAGGCACCGCTGTCAAGATACCAAATGCTTCCCATTATTGTGATTTCCATGCATGTAATGAGAGTAAAATCAAGTTCAAATTATGATGTTAGAGCTTCACCTGTTGCTACTACTACAGGCTCCTTCTTGCTTGCCTTCTTTTGCAGACATTTCATGGCATAGTGCTCGAACTCATGATAGTGAAAACACTTGATGTTCAACAAGTCCTTATTCTTGCCCTCCTTGCCTTGGGGATTCTTTCCCTTAAATTTATTTTTTTATTGACTAATGCAAAATCCTCTTCCACTTCTTTGGTTGAGGTCCCATCTCTAGTGTTTTGTCAAATCGCTTCTTACACCAAGTCAGACCACAAATGCTCCCTCTATGGTAAGTTCTACCTCCCATTTACTCAGTCCTGGTAGATGTGTCAACTCTTGGGAATGCCTAGAAGTGTTAGGCTGACCAGATAATCTTCAAAAATCGTGATACTAACACTTCCAAGCTCATCATGACAATGGGTGAACTTGGTCAAGTACTTTGGTATTGTGTCGCCCTTCTCCATCTTGATTTTTTTGAGCTTGTCCTTCAGTGCCAACTTCCTATTGTCATTGTTGTTTTGAAATAGTATTGTCAAGGAAATAGTATTGTCAAGGCCTTCCAAATTGTATATGGAGTCTCCTTATCGTGGAGGTTTGAGACAATATGATCTCAAATTCCTTCTAAGATAATCCTTCTCACCTTTGCAATACAATTTCTCCACTCTGCCAGATCTTGAGCATCAGCTGTTGGAGGCTTAGGAATATATTTGTCTATGAATTCCTTAAGCCCGTTGTCTTCCAAAACTACCTCCATCCTGTCCTTCCAAGCAATATAGTTCAAACTACCCTCAAGGGCATATTCGAGTTTCAATCTGTAGAACGACATCCTGCTGGATCTGAAGTATGATACTACAAATTTAATTTCACCTGCAAAAGACAAAATTGTATTCTCCTCTTCTATAGTGATTTATTATCTAATACCATATAGAAATTCCTTGTAGATTCAAACTGCTAATTGTAATATGCTAAAACAATAGACTTGAATCTACTCTACTCATCAGTGAAAACAATTAAATGATCATGAAATCATGAAGAATAAAAGAGAAAGAATTTAATCAACACATTACACAAATAATTTCTGGGGAAAGCCACAACTAAAAACTTGGATATATTCCATTATTAATAAAATATGAGAATATTACAATGCTTTACTTAAGCCCGAGCAACCTCTACACTATCTCTATCTATCTCACAGCTTTCTAGACAAGTCGAGGCTAATACTTAACCAATTTTCTGCTTGCCCAAGTCCCTATTTCCGTGTGTTGTTCCTTAAGGAATTAACCCCCTATTTAATTGGTAATTTCGTCAATATGAATTGCACAATCCTCATAGGGTTTCTTATGACTACATGCACCACCTGTACAATTCAAATGATCATACAACTAATAGTACACTATCCTTGAATTCCAATCTCAACTAGGATTTTCTCAAATCCGACATGCATGAGTTAATTATGAGTGAATATTCAATTTATTGGTTGATCACTGCAGGCAACACCACACTCAACTACAGGCAGCACCACACTGCACTTCAGGCAGCGCCACACTGCTAGACCTCCCGCTAGTTCCTCCAATAGTTGGAACTAGTTTAACTAACTTTAACTCAGTTAGAATGAATTAATTAATTACAACTCAAAATAAACTTAACCAAGACTTCTATAATGTAGGGGACACTCTACATGACTCTAGTTAGACCCTCAACTCGAATTAACTGAGCCAACTAAGTCAAATTAACTTAGTTAACTATCACAAGTTGTCATGAGATTTGGAATTACAATCTTATTCCCAATTCAATTCAAGGACAAATTGAATGAGGATCTTTCTCGATTCTATTTTTAACATTTCTTGTTACTTTTTCAACACTTGGTTGAATCTAGAGGAGAAATTATGAAATAGATGTTTATTATCTCATTCTTACCATTCATGAGTGATGCAAAGAGACATGTAGGACCCTACAAATTTGATTGCATAAACAATGATGGTAAGATCATATGGATCTGGTTCCCTAGATAACATCCTTTCCCTAATAGAGAAAAAAAATTCTTATAGGTGTTTCAAGCATCAACATATCTATATTATCAATACAAATATGTTTGACAAATATACTTTTATAATATTGACCCTCGTTAATACACATTGCTGCAAACATGATATGAATTACTCAACACATGACTTTTGCACCTAGAAGTTCAAGTATATATAGACATACATATAACACTACTTATGATCACTCAAGCACATCCCCACTTCATAACCTTTAGATAGAAGCTACATACTATCTTATGCTCACACAAATATAACATGTAACAACTCATGAAATTCTAACCCATCCTTTTTTCACCAATAAAAGTATCATATCACTCAAACAAATATAATGAAGATAATTGTCTCCCTATCTCATAAAACATAAGATACAAATTTCAAAGTTGCAAGGTGATAAGAACTCAATCATTATATTATACCTTTATCTAACATATCTACATTATGTATGTTGCTAAGTCAAAGACTATGGAAACCACTTCATGGCTTGAAATCCTCCCTTCTTTCTTTGTTTTTGTGAGTCCCTAATATTATTGATCAATATACTATTTATCTTCAAGTATTCTTAAAACTACCACACTATAATCTTATATCGTCTTGTCTCTTTTATAGTATCCATTATTTTTTTTCATTCATCTGCAACTTCTACCATTGATTTCTCATTTTTTCTTCTCATAAAATCTCGTACTACATTGAACATTGATATACAATATGATGACACATGGGTTCTCAACCCATCCTACATTCTCATCCCTATTAAACATTTAATCTCTAATCACATTCCACCATGTGTACCCCATTTCAGCGATATCCTAACCAAACCATACTCACCTTATTTCTTTTCCATCAGTTCTAGCACTTTCTTATTACCTAGGATTTCTGACGTAATGTTTCATTCTCCATAAGTGATTCATTCTTCTACTTTTTCCATTTCTCCACATTTTTCCTTCTAAGTTGCAATTGTTCTGCATGGCCTTCTTGGCTCCGAACATAGAAAACTAGCGATCACTCACATCATCTAAATGATATGACCAAATTCATGTAATGCTTCCATTATCTTGAAGGTTGTTTTCTACTCATTTCCTTTAGGGATTTGGGTTTGATGAGATCCACTCTTCAAATCAATATTGGTGAAATACCTCAACCCACTTCAATATACATTCAAATCTACCCTCATTGAGAAGGGAGAATAGTATTTTATGGTGAGTTTATTGATGGCCCTTGAATTTTCACACATCTACCACTCTTCTCGTTTCTTCGATAGTAATACAACAAGTATTAAACATAGGCTTAATTTTATTATTATTATTATCAATTCTCAATCCATTAATTCTTGAACTTGCAAGTTGATCTCCTCACTTTTGGTTGGATTAAATCTATGTACTAGCCTACAATTTGTAATCACATAGTCTATGGCCAAAATAATTCACCAACACAAATAATTTATGTGTAATAATAAAATAGATTGTACATGTTTCCAAGGGAAACTTGTTATGTAGTAATAATGATTGTATTTATTTAACAAGTTAAATTCTAAGATAATCAAATACTCAATCAAGCATATGGAAATGACAAAAGATATACCCTATAGAAACTTCATCTTGGAAATGGATATCTTGCTTTGGTTATTATATTAAAGTTGATTTTATAATTACAAGGTTATTTGGCTCAAGAAATATAGAATTACAATGCCAATATTGGACATGGACTTGTATGTTCTTTTCTTCTACAAAATTTTCAAGCAACCTTAAATTAAGTCTCTCTTTGGTCTCTCTAAATTATGTTATTTGGTGTCAACCTCCACTAGTCGATAAATCCTCTGTTTCTCTCAGCGTTATAACCAAAAAAGTGCTAATTTTCTTGCCGTAGCATTCCAACAATATTTCCAAGCATATTTGTGTCTATTGAATAAAATAAAAAATAGAGTATTAATAAAATAAATTTAATGGAAGGAAATTTATTGATATCCATTATAAAAATGACACACGGATTTTACCCAATCACATTTTTCATTAAAATTCCAAACTTACTTGGGCTCCTTTCTTGGGAAAATCACCCAATTGAGGAATTACATACAACATTGGATATGATCTAGCTAACTAAACCCTCCTTGGTTGATCTAGATTCTAGATCACCTTGCTACCCAAATCCAATGATTAGTTTCGAGCATATTTATGTCTACTGAATAAAATAAAAAATAGAGTATTAATAAAATAAATTTAATGGAAGAAAATTTATTGATATCCCTTATAAAAATGAAACACGGATCCTACCGAATCACATTTTTTCATTAAAATTCCAAACTTACTTGGGCTCCCTTCTTGGGAAAATAACCCAACTGAGGAATTACATACAACACTAGATATGATCTAGCTAACCAAACCCTCCTTGGCCGATTTCTTGGACCTAACACACTCAATAAAATGCCTTTATCAATTTTGTGTTGTTGTATAGTGTCTTCTCCTTCTCCTTAGCCTTGTTTTTATGACTTTACATTGAGCTAAATCCCTAACCCTAATCTCCAAAGTGATTGAAGGCTGAAACTAGATATCACTTCACTTGAGATCAAGGGATGAGATTAAAACATATTCACTAAAGTAATTTACTTTACTTTTCCTAAGTTTACTTTAGCTCAATAACCAAATATAATAATTATGCACTTTTGTTAAGTCCAACTTAGGCTAACTTACAAAAAGAACTTGCTCGCACTAGAGAAAGTGTCTAAGGATACTATGGGTGAATTCTACAAACCTAGACACTTAGGACTATGTAGAATTCCTTGCCCAAGTTACAAATATCAACACTCCCACTTATCGATGGAGGTACTTCTGCCACTTGAAACTGATTTTGATCTTGGAACTACATCTGCTCCTTGGATACTCCCTTGAACTAGAATTCTTTCCTACCATCTAGTCTGGAAACATCCTTGAAGACTTGTTGTGCTTGTCTTGGTTCCTTGAAGTCTCCTGCTCAAAGATACCCTACAAGGTCATCTTGTACCAAGGGACCTTCATCACATATTTGAAGGATTTTTTTGACTACTACTCAACTCTTGAACTTGAAGGTTGACTCCCATTGAGTTTCTCATCCTTTGTAGATGCTTGTTTCTTCTTCTCTCTCATTGCTCTACTTTATGCCATCACTCAAATAGGTTGGAACTTTAGCCTATACATGTTTCTCTCTCTAACTCCTATCACATGTCTAGATCCCTTGGGTATGATTAGTACCTTGTGATCCTGGAAAGAAACATAGAACCCCTTCTTCTTCGTCATAGATATTGATAGCAAACTCCACCTAAACTATGGCACCCACAACACATCCTTCACTTCCATCTTGCCTCCTAACTCAAGTTGGAATATCATTGTTCCAACCCTTTTAACTACATGTTTGGCATCATCACTAGACTCCACATGTAGTTCTAGGTCCCACTCGACAGGTTATCAAATTGTTCCTATGTTCCTATCACAGGACTTGTGGTTCCACTATCTAGTAGTCATGCACCCACTGGTAATGTGCCTAAGATAAAGTAGGAAAAATTATAAATTTAGTCTTTAAGTTCTTGAAAAAGTCCTCCTAAGATTATATTGACACAACTATAGCTAGCCACATGCCCTTTCCCCTTATCTTCCTCTCCAAACACTATGAAGCATAGTGTCCTAATGTCTTATTACAGGGAAAACACTTGATCTTAGTTAAATACTTATTCTTATTTAGCTATGAGGTTGAATTCTTACCCTTATCCTTGTTTCCCAACTAGAAAGAGAAAGGTTGTCATCAACCCCACTTTTCTACTATCCTCTAGATAAAGGTTTCTCCCAAAACTCCTTTTCGTTGAAGTCATCCCACAGTCTATTCTAATTTGGTATATTTTATCTTGCTATAATTCTTGTCACAAAGGTAGCCTATGGTTTTGAGAACCTTCTCAAGGTTGTCCTTATAAGCACGTCATCTAACAACACTACTTTGATAGCTCCAATCTAATATCAAAATTTTTGAATCCTTGTCAGGTATGACACCACAATATTTGGTTCAACCATCTTGGTGTTTATGAGCTTCTACCTCAAAATCATTTTCTAATTCTAATTGTCACTCTAATATAGGCTCATCAATGCAATTCTGTTACAAGTCATTTTGTTGCATTCAAAAAAATAGCCCGAACCCATATCTATCATCATCCATTTACACCTTTCAATCATCCCTTACAAAGCCAAAATCATTCTCTTTCCAAAATTCACAAGAATCTTGGATTACATTGACAAAAAATCCTAATTTTAGATATCATCGTAGTTAGCCTTAACACAAAATGTGATGGCACAGTCTGCACACATGCAACCTGTGCTAGTCATCACAAGTTTCCTTCACAAAAATGCAATGAATACTTGAAAATGAGGAAAAATATAATATAATTTTGAAGTTTCTCTCTCTAGAAGCTTCAAGACTGGATTTAACCATTTACTTTTGGATATGATCTCGAACTCCTAATTATGATGTCTTATTTCTTATCTCCTAGAAATTACCTCCTTCTAAAGTGGATTAATCCCTAGAATGGTAAATCCAAAACCACCTCATTTACCCTTTAAATCCAACACCTACCATAGAGTTTGGGTTGGCTTTTGGAGACTCTGAATTATGCCTTTATGCTTGTGATTTGTGTCTAGAAGTCCATAATCCATCCATGTTATTTAGGTGTGATTGAAGGCTTACCATTGTGGAAAAGGAAGGACAAGAAAGTTGTGAGAGATTCATAAGGTCAAAGGCCTACAAGAGTTGTAATCTTCTCCTACCATTATTAATACAAAAGTGCATTGTTTCTCCTATACATTATGTCTTGATTATGGATATGTAGAAAATTAATCCTTGACTTCTTGTTTAGAGTTGTTTATATATGCTATCTTGTATATTTCAGTTGTCTTTATTGTTTTGGACGATTTGTAGGTCCCACTTTTAGAAATTGGAGTTGGAGCTGGAGCTAACATGTAAGGAGAAGAAGGAAGATTGCATTAGATTCCAAGTAGTTTTTCCTTCTAAATTGTAAACATATCTAAGGAAAAAATTGTAGTTTTGTCTTGGCTGTTTCTAGACTAAGCCTTTAAGTCTAGGGAGATTACTTATGTCCGTAGAAGGAATTTATCCACAAAAAAACTTGGTGGCTCCACTGGGGAATGTGATGTTCTTAAGTGGTTTTCTTTTCCTAACATTTTTAGACCTATGAAATTGACTCTATTTTTCTTATTCAAATTGTCATTAGATCTTAGAAAGTTGAATTTCAAGTTTAATTAGGGCTTATTTCTCACTTTTGTACAAATTAGCCCCATAAAACTTTTTATTTTGAGATAGTGTGAACCAATGCACTTTTCCAATTCAGTAAGTGCGACCCATTGCACTAGTGTCTATATAGTACTTGCAATGATCCTTGAAATATGGAAAAATTGCATTTTACCTATCTTTATCTGAATTCTATTTCATTTGCAGTATCTTCTTGAGTCTCTAGTTTGTCCAAAGTCTCTATAAAGTCAACAACTTGTGTGAAATTGAGTGTGATTTCCTTCTTGATAAGAGATTTCTTCTTCATGTTTCTTCTTGCCAATTAGGGTTTTTAATTGTTTGACTTGGTTATTGATATGTTAAAGGACTTTAATATTACAGTTCAAATCTGTTTGAATTATTTCTGATTCAATAATCTAGTCATATTTTTCATTTTTCTTTACATTGAAAATTGAAAGGAAAAGAAATGATAGTTTCATTTTCTCATGCATTAGGGCTTTGAATTTTGGAATTGGAATAATTGAATTTGAAGATCTTGTTTGGAAGTTCTTATTTGTTGCATCATTGTTTGAAACTCCTTCCCTTCTTTAGTTAGATATTCATTGAATGAACAAAGTTATTTCTCATGCTAGTTGCATTTTATGAGTTTAGGTGAATTCGTTTTGATCCTTGAAACTAAAACTCTAATCAAGATCAACATTAAAATACATCAATGATTCTAAGGAGAGTTTGAAACAATAAAGACACATTTAGTTGGTCTAGAATAGAATATGTGTTCCAACATATCTAAACGTAGGAGTTGTCATTGCTTGTCAATGTTACATGCCCGGGATGGTTGGTTTTCCATGTACAATGGATTATATCAAAACGTTATTCCACGTACCTTAAGGTGTATAGGACGACACTCCATGTACAATGAGTATATTAGAATGCCCCCATCGTACGATTACACATTATATAACAGTACTATAGATTGTGCTTCCACCTACCTTCGAGTATATTTTGGAAGTCCCCATTAGGTTGCAAACCATCCTTAGGTAACCAAGTCGATTTCCTTGTTAACTGTGATAGACCGAACACAAAATTCAAAGAGATTTATGGCATGTACTTAACTGTATATTGCAGTTCATAGTGGCTTGGTAAACCTTTCATGTTGAGTTACCCCTCTTTTACTTTTAATTTTGTTTTTAATTTTCAAAGTTAATTAATTAACCATGGAAGAGCCTCATCGTTCGTGTAGAATGAAAATATTTCCTATATTACCTCTAGAGGAAACACTTGAACGTCATAAACATAAGACTCATGTACACTGTTGAACCTGATACATTGAAATCTACTTCATTTGGAACTACAATTGAAATTACTCAACTAGAATCATCACTTCCTACTGGTACCGAACCTGAAATTACATATTTGGAAACTGGTGAGTTTGAAGCAGTTGAAACTGCTCAACTGAAAGTTATTGAGACAATAGAACCTGAAGTTATAAAAATTTCCATTGTACACTCAAAAATCTTACAACCTGAGGTAATTCAACCTGAGGAACTACAAGTTACTAAACTAATAACTTCAGGAACTTAATCTTCTGTTTCTTTGCCTTTAGGATCCAGGGAATTAGAAAAATGCTCAAAATAAAAAATACTTGAAATTGCTTGGAACCAGTGCTAGATCATAGTGCTCGTTGTCTTGAATCCAAAGTCACTTGAATCACCTGAAACCAACATTGTAGGCTCAATATATCGCGTTCTAAAGTTTTTGCCAAACAACTAAAAAGTCAAGCAACAAGGTTTACTAGGTTGCTGATTGGGTAGACTGTACACAAACATCAGCATCTGAGTGGGCATGTATAGTGAGTGGTATGGAACAATCCTATTTCCTCCACGTGGTAGTACTGTATAGGAATGGTTAGTGAATTTTCATTGGTTGAAGGGTTATAATATGGGCCAATCATGGAGTGATATGTGGCCTAATCCCGGGGTACAACATGGCACTCTAGGAGAGGCAAAACGTTTTTTAAACTGAGTGACCAACTCTATGGGGTTTGACCCCATTGTTATGGGAATAATACACCCTAGGGTATGGGTTGAGAACCCTAACAGAGTAGAGGGCATACACAAACAAGAGGTAAGCAAACAAGCAACCTTAACACTTAAAATAATGAAGTAGGAAGAATAAATATCACTCGAAGGTCCTATGTTTGAGGTTGTTCCCATAGGGTCCAAACCCTCTTCTTCCTCCAATTCTTCAAAACCTGCAACTCATTCAAAAAAATCATATACACCAGCAGTAGTTGAAACCATTTTCATGATATAAGTGTTAGATCATATAAGCATATAAGCATAAAACATAAAATCATACACCAGTTAGCTTAAAACATGAATTAAAGCATTAAGATCTTAACATCAGGAACAAGACAAGACTTCTTTATTGATGACTATAAAACAATGTGGAAGAATACAACTTGATTCGTCCATGGCTTCAAGCGA
Organism: Pinus tabuliformis; assembly: GCA_031772625.1. NCBI lineage: Eukaryota > Viridiplantae > Streptophyta > Pinopsida > Pinales > Pinaceae > Pinus > Pinus tabuliformis. Next base: position 140,873,649 of record CM062818.1, read on the forward strand.
AACCTTCCTCCAAATCCGTCCATCCCAAGCCTCAACAATCCTCTTTCAAACGCATACACATGGATGCCATATAAAGGAGATGGACATCATAATGAGGAAACAAGGGTTTCCTATAGGTGGGAGTGTAGTAGGCATAGGGATAAATCAGAGTTGATAAGGGACAAGTTGGATATTTTATTAATATCCTATATTTCTCTCTCCCCTTAGGCCTTCCCCATGAGGTGTATTTGTATGACCTAAAAACAATTTTTTCATTTGCGAAATAGTTAGGTCACAGGCTCCTGTAGGTAGGTTTCCGATGTAACCCGTAAACCCCACCCACAAAATAGGGATTTTATTTTTTTTCCATATTTTAAATCATATATGGGGGTTGAATATAGTTGAACCTGCATGTGCACATGGTTTTTGCAAGGCAGAGTTGCGTATGGAATTTAAAATACTATTTTTTAATATTTGGACCAAGTCTGAAGGGAAAGGGCTGCCCAAGGCCATGACTCAGAGCATCAAGTATAAAAAGGTGGTAAATCATGCTATAACAGATACCCCCTAATATATGAGGTCAAAAGGGATACATGATGGCCAAAATGTATTAAGTGTATAGAAAGAATCATGCGATGACTTGGGAGGAGATCACCAGATTCTAGCCTGCCAAACCAGTGGAAGAGATCTAAAAGAAGCTCATGTCTGAGGTGGGCATACCCATGCTTAGAGATAGTAAATCATGTCTGCATACCAAGTTTAGAGCGGATCCAATATGTATACAAGTATAAAGGAAACTAAGAAATACATAGTGTATCATCTGATCATAGCTGCAAAAGTACATATCAAGGCCATGTCACAATAACACATATAGAAGAATTGATCAATAATGCTGAAGTAGATATTCGATCACTAAAGTCACATAACTGATCCTCAAAAGTACCTAGTTAAAAAGTGGAATAATGGTACTACATGCAACTTGGGTGCCAACATATAGGATGTTGTTGTGATCAACTGCAACATATAAGGTGGATGGCGTCATTGGCAGTAAACTGGAGGGATTGACATGTGAACCATGAAATGTTGAGGCAACCCGAGGTCTTCACCGACCGCCATGGTACATTTCTACACTATGGGATGAAGTCGACCATGTGAGAAATCGTTTGATTACCGGTCATTGATGTATATCGTTAACAAATGTGAGACAAATCACCGATTATGATGACGGGAGTCAAGGTAACCCAATACAATCTAACAAGTTCAAATAAATGAGTTGGAGTCGAACACTTGAGAGAATTTGTCAATCATGATACATTGATTTATTCTCACTGTCAATAGCGAAGGAGTCTACCACTAATGACTACAAACCCTAAGGTACTGAAAAAAGGACTCTATATCTTATTCCCAGAGCAATAAGTTAGAGTCAATTGGAAAATATCTCTTGGAAGGAAGGAATTAAGGCATCCTACATCAATCCAGTGTGAGTGTAACCCGTAAGCCAATAATGTGGAAGGAATCAGACGATGAAAGATGAAGTAACCAAATTGAAGCACATTTCTGGCATACACAAGATGTGGCTAGCGCACGATAGAAATCCTTTGAACCAACCAATAATGAAAGGTGACACAGAGGCAAGGAATCCACCAATAGGGTCAAATGGAAACCAAGGTACTGCACAAATCCCAATGTGTGATAATGTAAGTTGATGTCGAACACAAGGGAAACCACTTAGTCAAGGACCCATAATACTGATTGATGCTGAGCACAAGGTCACCTATCAATGATGGCAATAGGGCCAAGGTGTGACTCTAGGCCTAATCTCATAGCAATATGTCAAAGTTGATAAGGGAAGACCCACCAACAAGAAGTCAATGGAGACCTTCTTGAACTAGCACAAGAGAAGGTCTAAATAGCTGATGTGATACTGAACATAACTCTGATAGACCGAGTATGGCTGACTGGTATGAGTCAAGAGACAATGCAGAAAGGTCGACTCAGGTTAGGCCCCTATACTATATGTGTTAGGCCCCTATACTACTAGTGTAACCCCTTATTGTTATTAGTACAACCCCCTTATTATATTTTTGTGCCTATGTAGTCCCCATATTGTTATTATTGTGCCCCATAGAAGCCCACTATTGTTATTATTGTGCCTTTACATTATTATTGTTATGTCAGCTTTGATTATATTATGACCCCTTAGACTCCTATATATAGAAAGGAGGTCTTTCCATTTGTATCATCCAAGAATTGTTCATTTGTGTAATATAAAGAAAGTTTCCCTCTTGAAGAGGCCGAATTCTAAGGCATTGATCTATCTTTCCTATCTTTTTGTGAGATGGTTTCATAACATTTGGTATCAGAGCTTTGGATTCTAGGGTTTCGCTACTCCAAATAGGTCATCGTGGAATTTGAGCTATAACATTTTTCTGTGATGTTTCAGACACTAAAAACAAAACCCATTTGGGTTTAAATCGTTCTAAACCTCGGGTCTAAATTTTAGATATTTTTGCGCTATATTTGCGGAGATATGATCTGAGGAAGTTGGCCTTTTTGCATACTCCTGAATTACATTCCAAACAGGTGACTTGGGGAAAATAGTCATAACTTTTGTTTTGAGCATCAGATTGAAATTTCATAAGAAGTTGCAGAACGAGGATGGACTATAGTTTCTTGTATACATTTTTCAAAGCCAAAGGTCAAAACAGTGACACGTGGCACATCGTACAAGTTTTCTCTACTGAACTAGTCTATAATCAGGTCACCGTGCAAGATTTGGCATAACTCTTCCTTGGAGAATCGAATTTGGATCAAATTTGTGGCATTGTAAAGAGGACGCAGAGGGCTACTACAAGTCATGATTTCAGAACTGGAAGATCTAAAATTATAGAGTTACAGTCATTTCAAGATCGAGCTCCTAAAATCAAGGAAAAACGAGATGAGGAAGTTTGATGGCAAGGATCCGGTAAATTGGATACTACAAATGGAGAAATATTTTGATCTACATGGTGTACCACTATTACAAAAGGTATGTATTGCATGTTCATATTTAGAACAAGATCAATTTTTATGGTATAAAGGGCTTTGTTCTCATAAACAACTTGTTACATGGTCAATTTTCACGGAGGAAATTATAACACATTATTAGAATACAAAGAGCAACACCTTCTTTAGAGAAACACCACAACAATTGGAAGAATAAAGAGAAAAGGGGCTTTTTTGCAAAGTGGAAAGAAAAATTATGGGCAACAAGGAATTCTACCCCTCACAACTATAAAGATGGAAGTATTGTTTCTCCTAGCCTTCCTCAACCTACAAGGGTTACACCACAACAATTGGAAGAAAAAAGAGAAAAAGTGCTTTGTTACAATTGTGATAGCAAATGCACTATAGGTCATAAGTGTGCTAAGAAGAAATTATTTTACATAGAGTATGAAGAGGAGGAAGAAAATGATCAAGAAACATCAAAAGAAGAGGATATATGCCAGGACCCAACCCCAGAGAAAGAAGAAATGAATCCGACCATATCTTCTAAAGCATTGGCAAAAATTACCACTCCTAAAACTCTCAAGATAGAAGGACATATCAAGAAGAAAAAGGTTCAAGAAGTGAAAGATCACATCAAGAAAGAAGAAATGAATCCAACCATATCTTGTAATGCATTGGACGGAATTACCACTCCTCAAACTATCAAGATAGAAGGACATATCAAGAAAAAAAAACGTTCAAGAAGTGAAAGATCACATCGAGCATCAAGAAATGAATCCGACCATATCTTATAAAGCATTGGAAGAAATTACCACTCTTCAAACTCTAAAGATAGAAGGACATATCAAGAAGAAAAAGGTTCAAGCAGTGAAAGATCACATCGAGCATCAACAACAAGTTCTCCAACTTTTAAAGGATAATGCCACTTTGGTGTAGAATCGAATGAAACAACAAGTAGATCAACACCGTAGTGAAAAAAGTTTTGATGTAGGTGATTGGGTATCTTTCTGGCTACATCTCAAGCAAGCTATATATGAGAAGGAAATGTTGGCAATACTACATGCACTTAAGAAATGGCGACCTTACCTAATGGGAAGACACTTCAAGGTAAAAATGGATCATGATAGTCTTAAATACTCTTTAGAACAAATATTATCTTTAGAAGAACAGAAAAAATGGGTCACAAATATGTTGGGTTATGACTTTGACATCATCTACAAAAAAGGGAAGAAAATTTTTGTTGCAGATGCACTCTCAAGAAAGAATGAGAATGTGGAAGCATTGTTTTGCGCTATTCCTATTATCCAACCAGATTGGATAAACGAAGCAAGGGATGAATGGAAGAAGGACAAAGAAGTATGGCTACTCATTCAAAAGTTGCAAGATATCCCAATTCAAACAATATTGCTAGAACTTGAAGAGGAAGGAAAAAACATATTGGAACCTGGAGCAGTCACAGAAACAAGAATCCGAAAGCTACGAAATCAATCAATTTCAGAGTATCTCATCAAGTGGAAGAACTTACCCGCCGAATATTATTAGTACAACCCCATTATTATATTGTTGTACCCATGTAGTCCCCATATTGTTATTATTGTGCCCCATAGAAGCCCACTATTGTTATTATTGTGCCTTTACATTATTATTGTTACGTCGAATCTGATTATATTATGACCCCTTAGACTTCTATATATAGAAAGGAGGTCTTGTCATTTATATCATCCAAGAATTGTTCATTTGTGTAATGTAAAGGCGGTTTCCCCCTCAAAGAGGCTGAAATCTAACACGTTGATCTATCTTTCCTATCCTTTTGTGAGCTGGTTTCATAACAATATGGCATCATATGATAACTTTGTATAAGTTTGTCATGCAGGAGGCATAAAGAAACTCTCCATATGATTGAAAGAGATAGCAAACCAGAGGAGTATTGACTCAATAACACTTTTATGGATCTCCTAAGTCAAACTAAAGCCCATCCCGATGGAGAAAAGACTTGTTTTGAGTGCTTTGTTCAAGGGAGACACAACTGACTCTTGCTACCAAAAATGTTTGAAGTAAAGTCCCATTCCTGCTCTTTTTGGAATATATTATTTTTTTGTCTTTTTCATATTTGGAAAGCCTAAAAAAGAATAAATGAATGCCTATGGTACAGTGGAAAGAATGAATGTGTAAATACAAATGCACTAGTTCCTGAGAGGGGAACATTCTTATGCTTAATGCAATTGACGAAACTGGTCAATGAAACTCAAAGGAATGTTCTTTCCACGGGAAAAAGGTGTCAAGCTGTAGAGGCTAAGTGATTGCAAGGTTGATATTTCAAAAAGACATGGTAAAAAAGTGGTTTATACATGAGTCCAAGTGAAGCCAGCTTAAGGCCAAAAGGTAAAAATAGTCAACATGCAATGCAGCAGTACAACTCAACATGTGGGAGCCTCTATGGTATAAAGCTAGAAATATAGTGAAGAAGAAGGAGAATGAAGCTTCATTGCAAAAATTCATGGCAGGACTAAAGATGAATCTCGAGCGTACTCAATATTTGCAACATGGGAAACATATGTCAGTGAGGATCTAACTAGGAAGCCCATGTAAAGGAAGGCTCTACCATCATGTCATAATTTTATAAGTCGGTGAGTGAAAATGGTTTAAGAATCATAACACAATGGGGTCAACCCTAAGGAAATATATCACAGTATGGAGGCTAGAATGCATAATGCAATGGAAAAGTGATCTTCCCTAACCTACATGCCAGTGAAAAAAAGTGATACCTGCCCATGACAGGTCAACGGTCATGGAATTGAAGCGGTAGAAAAAATCTCAAAGTCTTCAATTTAACCTGAAATACAACCTATCCTAGGAATCAAATCCAAACGGTCACAAAGTTTATAAAATTATTAAAAATAAAAGATAAACTTTGTAAAAGTGGGTTTTTAAAAGTTTTTCAAATTACAAGTTATAAATAGACCTTTTTGCCCAAAAAACCTCATTTTTGTTTTGAACAATGGAGAGAAGGAGCTCTGGAGCAAAGACCAGCAACCACAATCCACCCTATTTCTTGTCCTGAACAGTTACCAAACGTCTAGGTGTTCCTCAAATTCGATATTTTAATGAATTTATGTACATTTCAAACATTTTTTCAAGATTTTTACCCTAGAGATATTGTTTTTATATTTTTGCTCTGCGTATACGTGGATTGGGCATATCGAAGCTGTGTATGAGTAAGCCCTATATGCTACCATGTATAAAGTGAACTCGCGTGTGCGCAGTGAAAATTTTCAAATTATGAATTTTTTTTTTCTCGGTAAAAAGACTAATCTATTAAATATGTACAGAGTTCAAAATTACATCAGGTGAAACCAGTATGCTCTTGCCCTCGCAGGGGCACCAGACAGAGACCAAGACTGAGACTGACAGAAACCAAGACAGAGTCCAACACTGCAAGCCCGCGCAGGGGCAGTAATCTGAAATACCAAGGCTGGCCATAGACGTAGGCCCACGCAGGGGCATTAGACAAAAAGGTGCCTACCAATTCCTCCCGCGCAGGGGAAACAGCTCTTGCCCACATCAATAACACAAAATACATAACAACAATAACAACCCAGAAGACGCCAACTGGACACATAACAAAACAGAGAACGATAATTGAACCTTGAGCGACCTGGCGAAGCTTGAGCGCTGGCGCCGTCATTCGTCCGGTTCGTCCGGTTGCTCTTCCACAATTGGGCACCACCCATAGTATTCCCGCTCAGCTTCAGTTGGAGAGGTCGCTGCCTCTTCCCCAATTTCCGCCTTTGGAGCAATCTGGGTATGCTTGGCTTTTTCCGGGACCTTTGCTTCCTGCTCCATCTCAGCTGTCGGAGCCTGCTCTGCTTCCTCTGGGTTGTCTTGCATCCTTTGCTCCTGAGCATCCATGGGGTCGTCATCATCTGGAGGATTCTCAATAAACAGAATAGAAACATGCGCGCTGATTCTTGGGTTATTCGTTGAGCTGGTGAAATTGAAGATGGTGGAACCAAAAGCTGGCAAGGAGGCTGAGCCTGAAGCCCCTGCATCCATGAATTGACCGGAGTGTAGGGGGGTGGCTCCAAAGGAGCTGGCAAGATTGCAGTGGCAACAATGACCAGCACTGTCCCCTTCAGGTCTGCGCGAGCCCCCTCCTCTGGATGAGCCTCGACGGCTGAGCATACGCTGTCGAGGTCTCACCATTGTGGGATGAGAATTCCAGCAAACTACCAGATGAACCAGACTATCAGCAGCCTGAGCCAACCGCGCGATGGACCCGTCCGTCTGAGAAGGGACCGCAACAACGACAGAGAGGCTAACCGACTGCATAACAACCAACATTCCCTGCTCAATCCCTGTTTTATTCTTAGCTTCCTCACCTACCCTGCTCGGGATCCCATCCGCCATTACTGCTGCCTTACGCTGGGTCGAATACACTCTCCGGGCATTAACTGTCCCAGGTCCCCTCGTCTTAAATCTTTCATGTCCTTTCCAGCTGCTCGCTTGGGGTGCCACGTGATGGCTGAGGGGCGGCATGTGTCCAGCCCCCGACTCCCGTCCCATCTCCCTAATCACCCACATCCAGGGGAGTTGCCTCCTTTTGAACCAGTCGAGAACATTCTTGGGCTTCCTCATGCGGTAATATAGCATTCAGCTGTCCTGTGATGAGAGAGTGATTACTTCCCACCCCAACATTGGCCATGAAGTCCGCTATCTTGTTTCCCTCCCGCCTTGTGTGTGTGAAGGTGATAACTCTGTTGCTGTGAAGCTTTTGTTCTATTGCCTCCAGTCGTGCTTCTAGCCTCCAGCTGGTGGCTATTTTTTTAGCCTGAGATCCATTTAGGATTTTTTTGGCCATATTGATAAGGATTTGGGAGTCTCCTTCAACCTCCAGAGGGTGGAGGTTGAGCTCCCCAGCAAGTTGGAGACCCTACCATAGCCCTTCCAATTCCGCTGAGTTGTTGGTGTCCCATCCAATGTTTCCATAGTAGAGTGTCATGGGAGCCCCTTCATGATTCCTAATTATTCCACCAAAGCCGGCTAACCCAGGATTCCCCTTTGAGGCTCCATCAAAGTTGAGTTTCAATGTGTGCTTTGGCGGAGGCTTCCATTCGACTTGTTTTTTAGTGCTGGCTGCAGGGGGATTCTGCTGGTGCATGCTTTTGGTGCAGCTGATCTGCCAATTGTCCATGATAGTTTTCTCATTGGCTAGGGAAGGCCAATCCTCCTCCTTCCAGGGTCTTAGCATCACAGTTTCTTGAATATTTTTGCAAAGCATATGCCAAATGTTGTCCATCAAAGAGCGTTGGTTTTTGAAGATGCGCTTATTTCTCTCCTTCCATATACTCCATAGGATTAGCCCGGGAATCAATCGCCAAATATGATTGAGGATGTTGCTCTTGTACGGGTCCTTTTGCCATTGTCGTATGGAATTCGTAATTTCATTTTCAAGTCTGCATCTTCTTTGACATCGAAAGCTTGCCTTCTCCCATAGCTGGTTGGCTAGGGGGCAAGAGTCCAGCAGATGTTGGAGCGTTTCCTCATGGGCATAGCAGTTGAAACAGATGGAGGGACCATGGAAATTTCTTCTTCGGAGCTTGTCCCAAGTTAGGATTCTCTGATGCCCTACCAACCAGAGAAAGTGACAGATTTTGGGCCAGGAGCCAGAGTTCCATATTTGGCCCCAAATCGGATCCTGAGGAGCAGAGTCATTGCAAATTATCCTGTATGCTTCAGACGTAGTGAACGCTCCTTTTGGTAGATAACCCCACCTTAGGATATCTTCCCTTTCATCACACCTGATTTTTCTTTTGCTGAGCTCCATTTCCAAAGCTATGGAAGTCTGGCGATTTTCATTTGTGAGGATTTTGTTACCTCGTTTCCAGATTCGGTAGCCTTTCTCCACTTCCTGGGTCCAATATTGCCTGGTTTTGACTTGCTGTGTTTCCTCCTCCATATTGTTTAGAGGCTGGTTCAGAACATTGCTGAGGGTAGGCATTTGATTCCATGCGTCCGTCCAGAATCTAGCATTATTGCCATTTCTTATTTCCTAGAAACTATGCTGCTGGATCATCTTATAATGTTCCTTGGCAGCATTCCAAATTAACGATCCTTTGTTACTGGGCTCCAATCCGATCAGCTCTTCTTGGGGTCGCTGATTGGCATACTTTGCTGTCCATAAAGTAACCCATGGCTTGCCTGCATTGGTGAGCCATTGCCACTAGATCTTGGCTCCCATGATGGCATTGCTGTGCTCCGGATCTCTTAGACCAATTCCTCCTTTTTCCTTCGGCTTGCATACTGTGCTCCATTTTACCAGAGCCCATTTTCGATTGGTTGCATTGCTTCCCCAAAGGAAATCTCTTTGAGTTTTCCTTAGTCTTTTTAGGACCCATTTTGGCGCTGCCAGGATAGAGAAAAGGTACAGCGGCATTGCTTGAAGAATGGCTTTAATAAGTACCGCCCGGCTGACTAGGTTCAAAGTTGTGTGAGTCCATTGATTGAGACGAGATTCAAGTTTTTCAATTAAATTGCGCCAAGAGGAGTGATTGATGGCTGAGGCAGTGAGGGGAGCACCAAGATACTTATTCAAATTATGAATTTTAATGGATGAAAATGTTTGAATTGCAGGATGACTATCACATGGAAATAAAGAGAGCATAGTGCAGTAAATAATGAAGTAATGAATGACTCACTGTCACTGGATGCATTGAGAGGGTGTGGATTATTGAAAATTTTCAAAATGCCTGATATGAAAACCAACACAAGGTCACTAGAGATGATTGTGAATTACTGGGATCTAGAAGATGATGCTTTTATGATTGATCAAATGCCCTTGCGAATTGAAGTAGAATATATCTACTTCATCACTGGACTTTCCCAAAGAGGGGAGCTAGTTAGCGTGCAAGGGAAGGCCCAAGGTAGCCTCAACGTAGATGATTATATTCTCATATATTGCCCTGGGAATAATGAGAAGGTAGGGAAACAGATCTCAGTAAAGAACGTGGAGAGTCCACCCCACATATTCTCCTTTTTACTATTGTGAGAGTAGCAGGTTCAACTTAATTGCACCAAGCATCGCGTGTTACAATGAGCCTAACAGTGGATTGCCTCACCACAGTCTTTGATTGGTGTACAACCCTCCTGATCAATCTAAAAAAGAAACTCAATTCTATCAAAAAGAGTAATACCAAAAATTTTGGTTATGGTTTTATCCTTTGCACTTTCTTCTTTGAGAGGATACCAGGGCTTTGACCCAAAATTCTCTCTACCATCAGCATCCCCAGGGATCCATGTATAGTTATATGGGCTGATTTGATGAAGAGACTAGGGGGTGGTGAGGTCCCTAGAACAAGTTTTGATGATGAGTTCTTCCTTTGGTGGGAACAACAAGTCATTTCCATCGAGGACTACTCCTATGAAAGTATAGACTTTAGAGGGGATCTAGATCTAGTGCTTCCACCAGATGTTGCATGGGGTGCCATAGGTAAAAATGTTTTTGAAGTTATTTGATTTTTTTTGGATTTCAAAAAATTATGAATTGAAGTTATTTTTGATGAGACAAATATTCTTACAAAATTATTTGATCGTGATACAAATGTGGGACTAGTAAGACCTGAGGGTCTACCCAGGCATAGGCATCATGGAAGAGACACATAAAGTGACACAACTGAGACTAAGAGACTCCTCCATACCATACAAAGGAACTTGGATATGTTAACTCACCAAGTACCTATGGTAGCGATAAAGGATCTACCAGAGGCTATGCAGATATGTGTGGTAGGAGTGCCACTAGGTTGGGTGCCACTCTTCCGATGGGTGGCTAATGCCATCATCTTGTTCCGAGATGCACATCCAGGGCTAGACCCATAGATATAGATTAGAGATGTCTAGATTTTGATAGGCATGATTGGGCTTAAGCCCTAATTTTGTAGGACATTTTGTCCCGATTTTGAATAACATTTTGAACAAAAAATTATATCTGTATACATAAATTTTCGTGATGTGATGATCATATATACAAATGATGTTCGATTATTTTTTATTTTTAATGTGATGAATGATTAATATGCCAATATAATGCTTGATTAGCTGTGGAATTAGAAAATGAGTTTTCTAATTTTGGAATATGAATAAATGTGATAAAATTAAATGATCTCTGTAATAAACGCACTCTCAGAAATTGGCGATACAAATAAGGATCTCTCATGCGATAGATATTGTTTAACTGAGAAACCACCATTTGTGAATCCAATTATGCTAGAAATGAAGCAATACCAAGAGATATTGCTTCAGATAGTAGGTTAACCACAACAGTATATTTGACAACATTATTTGAAGCAGGGCTGATACATATGCCTCTTAAAACCAAAAACTGACCGGATGGATAGTAAATTACCCAAGTTGCGAAAGCCAAATTCCAGGTATGTCGATTAGTGATGCCGGAGCATCTGACCATCCTTAATCAAAAGAGGAATCCAAAGCGAAGAACGAGAGGATGTGGACCATCAGAGCTGAATAGGGGATAAATCTGTTTAAAATAGAGTAAATGATGGAATGGATAAAGTCTCTAGAAGACTTAATTAAATGTAATTTTCCATGTGTATGTGTTTAGTTGAGAGATTTGAGGAAAGGATGTGATCAGATCCTTCACAGTGACCCGATTCAATGTTTCCTTATATATATATATATATATATATATATATATATGATGAACCTGCGTGTTCAAGGGAGAGATAGATAGAGGAATAGTCAGAAAACTGTGTAAGCATAGAGTATTCACAATGTAGTTGAGAGGAGAATTTGTTCCTAAGGCTGAAATGCCTTAGATCTATAATCATATCGTATATAATATAAAAGTGTGTGTTCTGTAGATTTCCATGTATCTGTGTATTTATCTCTTTCTGAGATATTCTGTGTGTTGGAGTGTTGATCGACCATTGATCACTGTATGGATCGATGGCGATCTAAAATGTCAATTAACTAGGTATCGTGTGTTAACAAAGTATGGCAAAACTAGGGTTTTAACACAGAAATCCATCAAATCGAAAGAGATAAAATCTAAGAGGAGGTTGGAGAAATGATGCACAGGATCTGTTGGATTTGGAAGATCAATGATGTAGGTGACAAGAATGAGAACTGTCGGATCGTTAGATTGACAGTTATCGCGTGGGTAAACTGCGGGGGTGTTAATGCGCGAGAAAAGCAGTTTCGCAATAGTGAAAGTGGTATTTCGGGCGACCTCAATACTGTAAGTGGTATTAGAGGGTAGTCACCTGATTCCACTTAATGAGCAACACATAGCAGTGAGGAGGAGAGAGGAAACTTCTTTAACGGGCGGTTAATCCTTGTGCTATTTGTCCACCAGAAATTAATGTGGACCATTGGATCCACTAAGCGTAGATTGACGGTGGAGGATTGATGTTCTAGTTTGAATATTCGGAGTGAATGTAGATTGTTGGATCCGAGAAAGTAATGGATGGCGGAGATTGGCTGATCAGAGATCGGTGAATGGAGAGCACAGCGGAATGCCGATGGACTAGATGTGCGGACCCGACGATATATAGGTCTGGGTGCATAAATATTTAAAGTCTGGTGTAACCTCTCGGTCATGTTTTTCTTGTGTATTTTGATAAAGTGAATGGTCCTAGGTTTTTGAAGTCTAAGGCCACGAATGTCATTTTCGATAGGTTTTTGGGCCATAACCCACAGGCCTCAGGATCGAAAATTATAAAGAAAGGGGAAATTGGGTATACCCCAAAATCTCCTTTATTCATTTGGTATCAGAGCAGGGAAAGGTTTTCCTACGAGAAGGAAGAAAGAGTCCAAGAAGAAGGAGAAGGAGGTACAATTGTTTAAAACTGGAGAGTTATGATCTTTACTGTCGTGCAGATAGCGGCAACGGAAGGTGAGAAGACTTGCAGCAACCTAGAGCATGGTGTGCTCAAGTGGTTCCAAAGAAGAGAAAACTAGAAGAATGCCAAAAGACTAAGCTCAGAGGAGAAATCTTGGTGAGGTATCGTGTAGTAGAGGAAGACTATTACTGTAGAGGTTGGTTGCAGCTCACAAAATATCATGAAGGCAGTTCCACTGAAAAGTGGGTAGAATTGCTAAGGACAAGGAGAAGCATATGACCAGGAGGTCATAATTTTTGTGCCTCGGGAGTCTGATGCGGGAGCATCTGACCCTCCTTAATCAAAAGAGGAATCCAAAGTAGAGAACGAGAGGAATTGGGCCATCAGAGCTGAACAGGGGATAAATCTGTTTAAAACATAGTAAATGATGGAATGGATAAAGTCTCTAGAAGACTTAATTAAATGTAATCTACCGTGTGTATGCTTTTAGTTGAGAGATTTGAGGAAAGGATGTGATTGGATCCTTCACAGTGATCCGATCCAATGTTTCCTTATATATATATATATATATATATATATATTTATATATATAGATATATGATGAACCTGCATGTTCAGGGGAGAGATAGATAGAGGAATAAACAAAAAACTGTGTAAGCATAGAGTATTCACAATGTAGTTGAGAGGAGAATTTGTTCCTAAGGCTGAAATGCCTTAGATCTGTAATCATATCATATATAATAGAAAAGTGTGTGTTCTATAGATTTCCATGTATCTGTGTATTTATGTCTTTCTGAGATATTCTGTGTGTTGGAGTGTTGATAGAACATCAATCACTATATGGATTGATGGTGATCTAAAATGTCAATTAATTGGGTGTCGTGTGTTAACAGAGTGTGGCAGAACCAAGGTTTTAACGCAAAAATCCATCAAATCGGAAGAGATCAAATCCAAGAGGAGGTTGGAGAAATGATGCACAGGATCCATGGATCTGGAAGATCAATGGCACAGGTGATAAGAATGAGAACCGTCGGATCGTTAGATCAACGGTTATCGCGTTGGTAAACTGTGGGGGCATTAATGTGCGAGAAAAGTAGTTTCGCAACAGTGAAAGTGGTATTTCGGGCGGCCTCAATACTGTAAGTGGTATTAGAGGGTAGTCACCCTATTCCACTTAGCGAGTGACTTGTACCAGTGAGGAGGAGAGAGGAAACCACTTTATCGGGCGGTTAATCCTCGTGCTATTTGTCCACCTGAAATCAATGCGGACCGTCGGATCCACTAAGCGCAGATCGAAAATGGAGGATTGACGCACTAGTTTGAATATTCAGAGTGAATGTAGACCATTGGATCCAGGAAAGTAATGGACGATGGAGATCGGCCGATCGAAGATTGGTGAATGGAGAGTGCAGCGGAATGCCGATGGACCAGATGTGCGGACCTGATGATATATAGGTCTAGGTGCATAAATATTCAAAGTTCGGTGTAACTGCTCGGTTAGGTTTTTCCCGTGTATCCCGATAGAGTGAATGGTCTTGGGTTTTTAAAGGCTATGGCCATGAATAACATTTTTGATAGGTTTGTGGGCCATAACCCATAGGCCTCAGGATCGAAAATTATAAAGAAAGGGGAAATTGTGTATACCCCAAAATCTCCAGTCATCAACTAGCACCATCGCTGAACCCTAAATATACCAAATCATCCATTGATACCTGCTAAAGCAGATCAAAATATCGATATCACTATGAAACCTATAGAAAGATATGCACAAATATATACAATATCTACAACCAAGAAAATTCTAGGCAAAAACCTAGGGATAATACTTTTTAAGATAGAGCCTATTTCTGGGCTTCGAAAACTCATTTATGTCAAAATCAACCAATTCATAAGTTCCATTTTTTTAAGATCCTTTTAACAATAAAAGGACCATACCACATGGGTTTAAACTTACCTACCCCCAAGGCATATTTAGCTTGGCCATAAACCAGGACAAGGTCATCTTTAGAGAAAACCCTAAGACACACAACTATCATATTGGACTTTCACTCTTTTTTTATGAGCTTTGTTAATTGTGGTAGCATCTCGATGCTGCTCGTCAAGATGTTCCAAATGAATGAGGCGTTCTTCAATACTAGAAGTGTCTGGAAGAAGTTCTACAACTAATTTAAGAGAAGGAATTTCACATTCAACAGGGTATATTGATTCCAAACCATAAAATAGTTGAAAAGGAGTGAAACCTGTAGCGGTCTTAATCAACATCTAATATGCCCAAAGTGTAGGATATAACATGATATGCCAATTCGATCGAGCCTTATTACTATCCTTTGCAGCATAAATTTCAGGGATTTATTCACGACTTCCTCCTGACCATTGGCCCGAGGATAGTAAGGAGACGAATGCTCCTGCCAGAAACCCAACTTGAGAGCCAATTCAACCATCATCTTGTTCTTGAAATGACGGCCATGGTCAGTGAAAATATCATTTGCAATATTGAAACGATAAATGACTTGGTTCAAAATAAACATGGTTGTTGTTTCACCATCATTCACAATAGTTGGTATAGCTTCGGCCCACTTGGTAAAGTAGTCCACTGATACAATAATATACTTATGCCCCTTTTCCAAAGGCGGGATACAAGTTGTAAATTCAATGGCCCACTTCATGAATGGACCGACGGTAATAACAGGAAAAATCGGAGTTGGATGAGAACGCATTTTCCAAGTATAAACCTGACAAGGATGGCATTTTTTGCCTGCTTCAACACAACCTTTGAAAATTGAAGGCCAAAAATACCCTGCACACAATATTTTTTGGGTTGTAGCAAGCCCATATAGATGACCACCATAAGCTCCACTGTGGAAATCATTCAACACCGATTCAACTTATTCTAAGGTTAAGCAGCATCTAAGGATTGAATCAACCCCACGATGATATAAAGTGTCAACAATAATCACATAACATTTCGCTTAGTGACACAGTTTTCTTTGCTCATCCTTTGAAAAAGAGGGGAAAGTTCAAAGTCTAAAGATATATAACAATATATCCATACCATGGATCTTGTGAAGAAATAAGAAAAATATACTCATCATGGAATGACTCCTCATAAACTAACTCTTCTTCACAAGGAAACTCTGAAATTAATTATGCAAATACTAATGATTTCTTAGATTTGGCTGATAAGAACTCGAGATCGAACACTTGTAAAACAACAATCCATCTGTTATATTTTCCTCGAATCACTCACCTAATGAGAACAAATTGAAATGGATTGACAACAGCCAAGATAAAAGCTTTTCTAAGCAGAATATAGTGTCTAAGTCGCTAGACAACATGAACAGTTTCCAAAGCTAATTTATCTACAAGAGAATATTGTAGTTCAGGACCTACCAAGCCTCGGCTCAAATAATAAATCACGTGCTCACGGAGAGCATTGTCTTCCTGAACTAGAACCATACCAATGGTTGATTATGCTGCAACAACATATAAGAGAAAATCCCTGCTATAATCAGGTGGATTCACTAATGGAGCAGAAGCCAATGTTTTTTTCAAAGAATCAAACGAGCGCTGAGTGAAATCATCCCATAGAAATGGAACTCCTTTCTTCAACAATCACATAAATCCCTTTGTAATCTCAGCATAATTGACGATAAATATCCTCAATAAATTAGATTTTCCTTGGAGACTTTGAAGTTGACAGATGGTAGATGGGGGAGGCAACTGAAGTGTTTCCTCAACCTTGAAAGGATCTACACGAATCCATTTAGTAGATACGATGAATCCCAATAATCGACCAGATGTGACAGCGAAAATGCATTTATTTGGATTCAAGCAGATTTTGTAAAAATGGCATCGCTTAAAAACCAATCAAAGATGATGAGGATGATCAATTCACTTTCGAGAACGAGTAGCTAGGTCATCCAAATAATGTTCGATGATATGTTTGATATCGTGGAAAGCGTAGGACATGGCCCACTGAAAAGTAGCTCCAATTTTTTTAAGGCCAAAAAGCATCTTCTTGTATGCAAAAGTAACCCAGGGGTAGAGAAAAGTTGTCTTATGCTGATCTTCAAGATGGATAGTAATCTGATTATAACTTGAGAAATCCTCCATGAAGGAGAAAATCTCATTTCCCGCACATTCATCGATAATATGATCAATAAATGGTGTGGGGAAATTATCTTTAGGACAAGCCTTATTTAAATACTTAAATTCTATGCATACGCAAATCGTTCCTTTTTTTCAATCAATTGGGACTGGATTCGAGACCCACTTAGTCAACGAAACAGGGCATATGAAACCTACCTTGAGCAGCTTTTCAACCTCGGCTTCGATAGTTTCCTCTTTCCTAGGGTTTGCCGGACGAATATTTTGTCTTATAGGCTTCGCATCTGCGTAAGTATTGATCTCATGCTAGACTATTGATGAATCAATTCCATGCATTTCCTCAGAATACCAAGCAAACACATCACATAATTCTTTATAAATATCTGTATAGATTTGAATTTCTTAAGGGGAGAATTTGGCTTCGATGAAAACATTCTTGATTACATTGGGATTCCTGGAGATGTTCACCGGAATAGCTTCCGAAATAACAGACATGTTGCCTTCGAAAAAACCTATGTTGGAGCCAAAAGGTTTAAAACTGTGTGAACTTCACGAGTCAATGAAGGACTAGACAAACCTTATTCTACTTCATGCAAGTCTATGAGAAAATATGACCGATGATGCAAATCATCCCATGGTCTGTTTATACCCGCCATTTCTTCTAGGATTACTTTCTCAGATGGTAAAACAATATCATGGTAGCCCATAGAAGAAGTAGAGTTAAGAGTCCAAGCCAAAGCCACATGTCCATCCAATTCCTCCAGTGAAAGAGGAGTAGGATCAGAATCTGCAGTGTTGAGAATAAATTGATAATAAATTTCAGCTGTAGACATAGGATATGCCATTCCACCCACTTGCCCTACTTCTAATGTGGTGGTAGAAGAGGGTAAGAGCCAAGGATTTGAAAAATAATGAGTTCTAAAGAAATCTATTAGAGAAGTGGCCTTGGATGATGAAATGGAATTTATTCAAGCAATAGGAGAAGGAAGATCAAAAGTACCCATCAATGAGGAATACATTCAAACTCTTAAATTCTCAACATGTTGCTTGGGTTTATTCACCAAGGGAACAAAATAATTAGAGGATGCATTGGATTCTTTCAGAGAATACTCCATCTAATCAATAGTGACAAATATCCCTTCATGGGGAAATCATAGGATGTGAAATAATGATGATACAATTACATCCATTTCATAAATCTAATTTCGTCCCAATAGAAGATTATAATCCAAATTTGCATTGACTATTTCCACCTCTATATTGACCACCTTGCCCCGAACATAGATGGGAAAGGCTGGAATAATTCCATGTGGCCTATGAGAATGACCATGAAATGAAGTCAAGAGAGTACGTGAAGGAACAACTTGAGGAGATCTGATAGCTTTCCAACATGCAATAGACATGACACATGTGGAAGGTCCCTCATCAACTATAGTTAGAAAGATATTGATATTTCGATATGTAGATTTAATTTTGAAAGCCATGTGATGAGGTGGTTTCTTCTTAATATTTGACATGTCAAATGTAACAATAAGAGATTTTTTTTTTCAGATCTATATCCCTAATCGCAGTGAGAAGCACACTTCTTTGTGTTGGACATGACTAGAGTACCTCTAACCCAGACATCGCACAAGGTCTTTGTTGGCATTATGATTCAAGTGTTGTCCTTGATGGCAACTCACTCAGAGGATGGTACAGGTGCTCAGAGGTTGGTACAGGTGATGGCAACTTAATCAGAAGACAGATCTCAGTACAGCATACCAAGGAAGCTCATACACGCCGTTTCATTAAGCCCAAGTCGCGTGTACACGCAAGTTCGATTCATAAAAAGCGCGTGTATGTGGAAAGGTTCCTTTGGTCCATGGTGGTTAGTCCTTGGAAGTTGTGCCTATGTTTTCGGACCATTATGTCTCGACAGGCGTGTCGATCCCTAGTTTTGAAGTTGATGGTATTGTGTTACTATGGTTTTGGCTCTTGGTATTGAGCTAGGCCTAAGACTATATAAGGAGAAGAAGATCATTAGGCAAAATCATCTTTCGACAAGGCATGAATATCTAAGAGAGAAAGAGATCTGATATGCAGGTTCTGAGTTGCATGATCTAAGCCAAGGAGAGATCACATCGGTTAATGGAAGACTAGATCTAAGGATAGATCGGGATCTAATGGTTTGAAATGCACTATCATGATATGGTTGATTATGCGTATTTCTAGATCTGCATATTGTCGCAATGTTACGTTCTGAGTCTAACTAATGTCTGGTACAGCTGCAAATTGAGAAAGTTTATTTTTAGATCTGTACGCAGGTTGGCTTCGGTAAAAGAGCGTGTATACGCGGGTTCTGCTCATTAAAGTAGCGTATATCTTTTGAAGCTTGATTTGGGTTTACAGTGGGGTCTGACTGTTATTGCAGAGTTCTGTAGTCTGCTCTGTGTTCTGGTAACTGGTGATTGACAGGGTTCAGTGGTTCAGTGATTCAAAGTTTGGTTGTTTTATGCTTCAATGATCTGTTGTGGAAATTGAATGAATTGTGGTCTTCAGATTGTAATGTTGTGCTTCAGGAATATCCAAGTCTGAAAATGTATGAAAAGTGATACCTGGAAGAAGGAAGATTGTAGGTCAGCACCTACGTACTAGTATCTTGGCTAGTACAAGAGCAAAGGGGGTTGGAGCTCCCTTCCAAGGAAGTTTGGAGAACGAGAGAAGGTTGAAGCCTTCTGCAGGTTGTAGCCTGCGTACTGGTATAAGGCTGCACCAGTACAAAAGATTGTAAACTGAAGTTTCATATTAAGAAAGATAGAGACAACTTGCAGCAGGTGGTTTTCACCCACATTGGGTTTCCACCTTATATCTTGGTGTTCATGTGTGTGGCTTTTTATCTGTTCTGTTATACTGCACATGTTTACTGTTAATATGATGAATAATGTCCTGATGCACTTAATTGAAGAATAAGCTAACTAAATTGTGAGTTTTCTGCTTATACGCTGTTTTACTTCGTCACAGTAGCGTGTACACGCTGGTTCACTTAACTGAAGTAGCGTATATGTTTCTGGCATTTGAAAAGTTTGATTAATCTGATAATACTGATTCACCCCCCCTCTCAGTATTATTTCCAACAATTGGTATCAGAGCAGGTCCTTCAGAGAAGCTTGATCGCTTGAAGGAAGATCATTCATCATGAGCAACTACGAGAAAGAAGCATCAATCAGGCCACCGGTTTTTGATGGAACAAATTTCAATTATTGGAAGGTAAGAGTTACTGCATATCTTCAATCTCTTGGTACAGAAGTTTGGGACATTGTAGAAACAGGCTATGCTTTTCCTTCAGCTACTCCTACAGATCCAGCTGAGAAAAAGGCATATGAAACAAATGCAAAAGCAGTCAGTACTCTATTAGGAAGTATATCTCAAACAGAATTCATGAAGGTCATGCACTTCAAATCAGCAAAAGAAATATGGGACAAAATGATCACTAGCTATGAAGGAGATGAACAGGTAAAGCAAGCTAAACTTCAAACACTCAGGATTCAATATGAGACTCTCAAGATGTATAATGATGAAAGTGTGGCTAATTATTTTCTTCGGGTAGATGAGATTGTTAATTGTATGAAAAATTTGGGTGAAGAAATAAGAGAAACTATAGTAGTTCAAAAGATTCTAAGATCTTTATCCCCCAAGTTTGAATCTAAAGTATCTGCAATAGAAGAAAAAGAAAATCTCCGTGTTCTCACTATGTCTCAGCTACATGGAATTCTAACCGCTTATGAAATGAGAAAGGGAGGTCCATCTGACAGAAGGGAAGCTGCTTTTAAGGCATCAGGAAAAGAAGATTACTATGAAGCAAGCCATGTTCCAGAAGAAGAGGAAGAAGAATCAAATTTTGTCAGAAATCTTCAAAGGGGTTCTGGAAGGTTCAGAGGTAAGCTACCTTTCAAATGCTTTGCTTGTGGGAAAGTAGGTCATTATGCTGCAAAATGTCCTTATAAGGATAAAGGAAAAGAACCTGCTAGATGGAACAAGAAACAAAGTGCAAATAGAAAAGCTACTACACCCATGAAGATAGTGATGGCTTATCAAACAGTGATGAAGATGAACAAGGTAATAAATATAAGCTGTTAATGGCATTTGAAGATGATGATTATGAGGATGCTATAGATGTGGATAATCTCTATAATGAAATCACTAGACTCAAGAGAGGCATAGAAGAAAAGAATGTGATCATTGATACTTTGCAATTTCAAATTGATGAAAAGGAAAAACATCTTGAAAAACTAGAAGGTGAAATTGTTGGTCTCAGAAAAGAAATTGAGAAAACAAAAGCTATTAATCTTAAATTTGTCAAAGGATCTGAAACTTTGGATGAGATTATCAGTGTGCAGCGGTCTCCTCTAAACAAGACAGGTTTGGGCTATAATGGAGAAACCTCTCAAGCATCCACCTCAAAAAGTTATCTTGATGCAGCAAGAGGAAATGAGCGGAAGAACAATGAAGATAATCAGGTAAAGCAGGGACGAATTACAAACAGAAACTATCAGGGACAATCCTCCTTAAGGATGAACAAAAGCTACAACCAACCACAGGTAAAATCTTCTCAGTTTGGCTCAAGAATAGATGAAAATAGAAATTACAATCAGTTGGCTGGTAGATTCAATAACCGCAGAAGCTTCTTCAATGGACAATGCTTTTCTTGCCACAACTTTGGTCACAGAGCAGCTCAATGTGTTGCATATAAAACAATCATGACTAGGGAAGCTCAAAAACAAAGAAGTATGACAGGGATTACAAAAAGGACCTATAACAACTTTTCGGTGCTTGAAAATGAAGTTGAATGTTCTATTTGCAATAATTTTGGTCATAAAGACTCTGAATGCAGGAGCAGGTTTCAGGAGAAAAAGGAACAAGCCACAAGCACCAAAACATGGAGAATAAAGGAACCTCAAACAGAAAGATGTGGGATAGCATTTTATGCAGAAGGACAGGAAAATCTATGGTACATTGACAGTGGATGTTCGAAACATATGACAGGTGATAAAGAAAAACTTGAATCTTATTCTACTTTAGAAAAGGGAAAGAAAGTTTCTTTTGGAAATGATACTCCTGCAACTATAAAAGGAAAAGGTATTGCTCCTTTGAAAGAAAAGGTCAAGGCTGGAAATGTTTTGTATGTTGATGGATTGAAGCATAATCTTCTAAGTGTCAGCCAGATGTGTGATCAAAAAACAGAGGTTATTTTCAGATCGAATGGATGTCTTGTTCGTGATCTTGATACAGGTAAAACAGTTCTCAAAGGCAAAAGAACTCCAAATAATCTGTACATATTTGAAGAAGGACAACAACAATGCTATCTTAGCAAGGATGAAGAGCACTGGTTTTGGCATCGAAGGTTGGGACATCTAAGCTTCTCACAAATAAGGAAAGCATGCAAATATCAGGCAGTTCGCGATCTTCCAGATATCAAAATTCCAGACAACACCATATGCAAATCTTGTCAGTTTGGAAAGCAAACCAGAACTAACTTTCCAGAGAAGGAAGGATCAGCTAGCTTGCCTCTTGAGCTAGTCCATACAGATGTATGTGGTCCATTTAGGAAAAGGACACCTCGAGGAGAAGAATATCTGATATTATTCATTGATGATTTCTCAAGGTTTGTTTGGTTAGGGCTTATGAAGCACAAAGATGAAGCATTCGAAAAATTCAAATCCTTCAAAGCATTGGCTGAAAATGAATCAGGACACAAAATCAAGTGCCTCAGATCTGACAGAGGTGGGGAGTTCACATCAAATGAATTTTTTGATTTCTGCGATGAACATGGGATAAGAAGAGAATTCTCTACAGCTAGAACTCCTCAGCAAAATGGGGTTGTGGAAAGAATGAACAGAACTATCCAACAAATGGCTCGTGCTATGCTCGATGAATCAGGTACTCCTGCAACCTTCTGG
Organism: Pinus tabuliformis; assembly: GCA_031772625.1. Lineage (NCBI taxonomy): Eukaryota > Viridiplantae > Streptophyta > Pinopsida > Pinales > Pinaceae > Pinus > Pinus tabuliformis. Next base: position 140,896,513 of record CM062818.1, read on the forward strand.
GGTGAAGCCGCACATGCTGCTGTTATCATTCTTAACAAAACAAATGTCCGAGTAAACAGCACTCAAACACCTCATGAGCTTTGGAGTGGTAAAACTCCTTCCGTGAAGCATTTCAAAATCTTTGGGAGCAAATGTTATATTAAGAATACTGATGAGCAACTTGGCAAACTTGAACCTAGAGCAGATGAGGGCATTCTTCTTGGTTATTCTCCACATAGCAAAGCATACAAGTGCTACAATAAAAGACTTGGCAGAATTGTTGACAGTATTGATATAGTGGTTGATGAGAAGGGATATATTCCTAGGCAAGTTCATCATGAAGAAGATGAAGGTTACTCTCAAAGGCGAAATGATGAAGAAGAAGAACCTCAAGAAGAAGAAGAATCTCAAGAAGAACCAGAGGAGCAGACAAGAATAGAAGAGAAGACTCCATCCAGATATGTCCAAAAGAATCATCCAGAAACTCAGATTGTGGGGCAGAAAGAAGCAGGAGTACAAACAAGAAGGACACTTGCAGAAGCTTCAAGCTACTTGGCTCTACTCTCCTCCATTGAACCACAAAATGTGAAAGAAGCATGCAAAGATGAATGTTGGGTCAAAGCAATGGATGAAGAACTTGAGCAAATCGAAAGGAACAACACTTGGGAATTAGTTCCTAGACCAAAAGATAAGAATGTAATAGGAACAAAATGGGTCTTCAAGAATAAGTTAAATGAAAATGGAGAAGTAATTAGAAACAAGGCCAGACTTGTTTGTAAAGGGTATGCACAGCAAGAAGGAATAGATTTTGAAGAGACCTTTGCTCCTGTGGCAAGACTAGAGGCCATCCGAATGTTCCTTGCTCTCTCAAGCTTTCAAAACTTCAAGGTATTTCAAATGGACGTGAAATCAGCCTTCCTGAATGGAGACTTAGAAGAAGAAGTATATATTGAGCAGCCAGATGGGTTCATTCTTGGGAATGATCCAAACCTTGTATGCAGATTGAAAAAGGCTCTCTATGGGCTCAAACAAGCTCCAAGGGCTTGGTACTATCGGTTGGACAAATATCTTCACCAACAAGGCTTTTCAAAAGGATCAGCAGATAGCAATCTCTATATAAAAGTTGAAAATAACAAATTGCTAATTCTTGTTGTTTATGTAGATGATATTATTTTTGGCAGCAATGAAGAGACTATGAGTCAAAACTTTGCCTTGGTTATGCAGAAAGAATTCGAAATGTCACTTCTTGGAGAATTGACATATTTTCTTGGATTGCAAATCCAACAAAATGAAGGAGGTATCTTCTTGTCTCAAACCAAATACCTCAAGCAGATCTTGAAGAAGTATGGCATGGAAGAGTCAAAACCAGTATGTACACCCATGGTTACAGGATGCAGCCTCAGTGCAAATGATGAATCAGCAGCAGTCCACCAACCCACTTATAGATCCATGATTGGGAGTTTGCTTTATTTGACAGGTACTCGACCAGATATTACACATGCAGTAGGAATGGTTGGAAGATTTCAAGCCAACCCAAAGGAAACTCATCTTCAGGCAGTCAAAAGAATCTTCAAATATCTTCAAGGGACCCAAAACTATGGCTTATGGTATCCTAGAAATACAGATCTCACTCTTCATGCTTACACAGATGCAGATTGGGCTGGAAGTGTGGATGATAGGAAAAGCACAAGTGGAGGTGCTTTCTTCATGGGTTCCAGATTAGTATCTTGGTTCAGCAAGAAACAAAGTTCGATTGCCTTATCTACAGCTGAAGCAGAATATGTGGCTGCAGCATCTTGTTGCACACAACTTCTTTGGATGATGCAGACCTTGCAGGACTTTCAAATCACTTGCACTCCACCTGTCTCTATCTTATGTGATAATACAAGTGCAATCAGCATTTCAAAGAATCCAGTCATGCACTCAAAGACCAAGCACATACCAATCAAGTACCATTTTCTTCGGGAACAAGTGCTTGAGCAGAAGGTCAAGTTGGAGTATGTTCCTTCTAAGGAGCAAGTTGCTGATATTCTCACAAAACCACTGCCCAGGGAAACTTTTGAATATCTCAGACAAAAGCTGGGAGTAGTTAATGCTTCATCCTGTTGTTGAAATTTGTTTGTTCTACAGAAAAGTTGGTATACGCAGGTTACGGAAGGAATATGAGCGTATACACGCGGATTCATGGTGGGTAAGTCGCGTGTATGCTGGACGCTTGTTGCAGAAAGAATATCCGCGTACATACGCTGTTTTATACAGGATAAAACGCGTATATGAAGTTCTGAACAGCAAGGGAAAACTCTGAAGTTCTGAACAGCAATAGGAATGTCAGAATTATTCAGGCACAGTTTCAGGGAGTGCAACAGGCACAGGTTCAGGGGGAGCAGCTCAAAAGTCTCATAAAGCATTGTTGGCATTCAGATGTTTTTGGTTGTTGGTTTCAGGAGAAGGAGCTCAGAAAGAAATTCTAGTTGCTGATCTAACAAGATGTTTATCAGATGCTGCTGATGTCTTTCCTAAGTCTTGGTCTAGATCTGTTGTCTCTATGTCATGTATCTCTCTTGTCTCTTTTATGGTGTCAAGGTCATGTAACGGCCTTTGTTGGTTTCCCCACTATGCCTGGGATGAATGCTGTAATATAATTGGTTGTTTCTGTTATGTCCCCTCTTGGTAGGGAGTATGGATGTATGTATTGAGTCTTTTGGTGATAGGAAGGTCCCTTATGGTGTATAAGTCTTGGTTCTTGTTGAAGAACATCTTTTGCAGATCTGGCCTTCGGTCAGGGGGAGCACAAGTCAGCACAGCCAAACAGAGATATCAGCATGTCCTCAGGGGGAGCACAGCCCTTTGCCCTTGATGTCAAAGGGGGAGAGTGACTTGGTGTGATGGTTGCCATCAAGTCCAAAGGGGGAGATTGTTGGCATTATGATTCAAGTGTTGTCCTTGATGGCAACTCACTCAGAGGATGGTACAGGTGCTCAGAGGTTGGTACAGGTGATGGCAACTTAATCAGAAGACAGATCTCAGTACAACATACCAAGGAAGCTCATACACGCCGTTTCATTAAGCCCAAGTCGCGTGTACACGCAAGTTCGATTCATAAAAAGCGCGTGTATGTGGAAAGGTTCCTTTGGTCCATGGTGGTTAGTCCTTGGAAGTTGTGCCTATGTTTTCGGACCATTATGTCTCGACAGGCGTGTCGATCCCTAGTTTTGAAGTTGATGGTATTGTGTTACTATGGTTTTGGCTCTTGGTATTGAGCTAGGCCTAAGACTATATAAGGAGAAGAAGATCATTAGGCAAAATCATCTTTCGACAAGGCATGAATATCTAAGAGAGAAAGAGATCTGATATGCAGGTTCTGAGTTGCATGATCTAAGCCAAGGAGAGATCACATCGGTTAATGGAAGACTAGATCTAAGGATAGATCGGGATCTAATGGTTTGAAATGCACTATCATGATATGGTTGATTATGCGTATTTCTAGATCTGCATATTGTCGCAATGTTACGTTCTGAGTCTAACTAATGTCTGGTACAGCTGCAAATTGAGAAAGTTTATTTTTAGATCTGTACGCAGGTTGGCTTCGGTAAAAGAGCGTGTATACGCGGGTTCTGCTCATTAAAGTAGCGTATATCTTTTGAAGCTTGATTTGGGTTTACAGTGGGGTCTGACTGTTATTGCAGAGTTCTGTAGTCTGCTCTGTGTTCTGGTAACTGGTGATTGACAGGGTTCAGTGGTTCAGTGATTCAAAGTTTGGTTGTTTTATGCTTCAATGATCTGTTGTGGAAATTGAATGAATTGTGGTCTTCAGATTGTAATGTTGTGCTTCAGGAATATCCAAGTCTGAAAATGTATGAAAAGTGATACCTGGAAGAAGGAAGATTGTAGGTCAGCACCTATGTACTAGTATCTTGGCTAGTACAAGAGCAAAGGGGGTTGGAGCTCCCTTCCAAGGAAGTTTGGAGAACGAGAGAAGGTTGAAGCCTTCTGCAGGTTGTAGCCTGCGTACTGGTATAAGGCTGCACCAGTACAAAAGATTGTAAACTGAAGTTTCATATTAAGAAAGATAGAGACAACTTGCAGCAGGTGGTTTTCACCCACATTGGGTTTCCACCTTATATCTTGGTGTTCATGTGTGTGGCTTTTTCTCTGTTCTGTTATACTGCACATGTTTACTGTTAATATGATGAATAATGTCCTGATGCACTTAATTGAAGAATAAGCTAACTAAATTGTGAGTTTTCTGCTTATACGCTGTTTTACTTCGTCACAGTAGCGTGTACACGCTGGTTCACTTAACTGAAGTAGCGTATATGTTTCTGGGCATTTGAAAAGTTTGATTAATCTGATAATACTGATTCACCCCCCCTCTCAGTATTATTTCCAACAGTCTTTGGGCCAGATATTCAAAAATGGAGTAGTTATGGGCAACCCTAGAATTAGGGTTAATTGTCAAACGTTTTGCAGAGCCTTTTGGCATATGAGGTCTAGACTCAACTGTGGGCCTCTCAATATGGAGTGGCTCTTGAACACCAGGAGAGACCTTAGTCTTAGAGGATTCTGGTTCACCATAATCATGTGATATTGTAGCAGCATCGACATGAGTACTCATCATACATACATTTGATGGATTTTACCCTTCCTGGCTGCCCCTTGTGGGATTTCCAGTACTAGCATTCACATTAGCAAACATTTTCTTCCCTTGGGGAAAAGGGTTAGTTAGAACTGATTGGGATCTAGAAGAACCCTGTTGCACTAACAAGCGCTGAGCATCCTGAATCGTAGGGAAAATATGAGTTAAATGGTCTACATTGCATAATTTACAAGGGAACTTAACTTTATTTTTAGACTCATTTTTACCCTCCCCAGTATTAGTACTGGGTTTGTTTGCATTAACCTTCCCATCCTTATCTTTCTTCTTACCTTGTCCCTTCTTCTTCCCATCAGATTGTTGATTTCCTTTGGGTTGGAAGATTGGACATTGCTAATAGCTAAAGGTTGAGAAGGCATAGACACTGACGATGATGCCTAAATTGAAGAAGCAATTTGTAAAGGCAATTTTTGCAGTTGACTTAGCAGGTTATCCGTGCTACTATCGATCGATCTAACAATCCCATCGGCATAGGGACTTGGCCGGTTTAGCTAAATCGAGAGCATCAGGAAAATTCTTATCAAGAATCCTAGACTGAGAATATATAAGTTCTAATTGCTGGGCTTTAAAGGTAGCCTTTTCTTTGTTGAACACTACGGAGAGCGATACATCCTTAGAAATTTCTGGGTGTAAATATTTTAAAACCATTTGAGAATGAATTGAATAGGAATATAGCCTTTGGTGAGCCTCTTCCTTCTCCGCCATTCCTAAATATGGTCAGAAATGTGAGATTTCGTATGATGTTGGAGAGTAGCAGATAACTCAGTTCCAACATCATACCTAACAGGCAGCTAAAAATGGTTCAAAAACATAGTAGCAAACTCACCAAACAAATAAAAGGTACCCCCATTAAGATCTTATACAATTTAGAAATTTTTCTAGTAAAGGTGCACTGAAACAATCTCAACCTGATTGAATCGTCAATTAGGGAGTTAGATGAACACCATAAATGAAATGTTGTTATATGGTCAGTCGGATCCTCCCCAAAATTTCCTTCGAATTTTGGAATATCCAATGGAAGTTTGGTATGAACTGGAGGCCATGCCAGATTATATCGGATGGGATCATTCATCAATTTTGAGAGATCTGAAAAATTTAGGGTTGCCAGGAATGGTAAGTGCAGAGGAGCTTGAGAATTCCACCCACTATGAGACAGATTCCAAAGATTCTTAAAAGAATATCCTGGATTTGTAAAGGCACCAAGTTACCAAGGATTTCTTGTAGAAGAAACTAAATCGTAAGGAAAACCTTGTGGCCTAGAGAAATTCAGAGTTTGACCAATTCCTTTCGAAAAGTTACCATAAATAGGAATATTTCACCTAAGCAAAGTATTAAGTGGAGAGAAGATCCCTTGGTAAGGGTTTCATACATTAGTGAAGTGAGAAAAAGCCAGAAAAGAACTTATGGAGTAGTAAGGCATGTTCCCCTGTTGACCAAAAGAAAACTGATTCCTAGTTCCTAAACCACTAAAATTAGGGTTATTCCACCCTTGAAAAGGATTATAACTTTGAACTTCAGTGGAAAAAGGAAGAGATCCTAAAGAAGGATTAGAATGAGGTATGTGACCACTTCCAAAAGGGAAACCCTGAAAATAGGCTGGACCACTAGCCATAGAAGTCATAGCCATGGAAACAATGGATGTGATGGATAGAGGAATCGAGGGAATTGCACTAGAAGGCATCCCAAAGGGGAAGGAACCATTGTGACAAGAAAAAGTTTGGCTGCGCCCACTCGCAGGGGGAATTGAAGTAGAGCCAAATATTGTAGTACTAGGAGTGATAACGGATATAACAATAGTACCTCCTCCTTGAACTGAAAGAGGAGTATTCTCACTCGTATCACTCATAGCTAGATTCATGCTCCCAACAGTGGCCATCGAAGGAAAAGGACAATAAAAACCAGGGCTTGTCGACCTATGAGTCGGGGTCCCAACCTATAATAGAACATATGGATAATTAGGAGGAAGAGGTGAAGAAGGAGTCACAGGTGACTCAGGAATCTCTTCAACCTCAACCTCTTCTTCCGACTGGAAGAGGATCTAGAAAGGATAGGAGTATCCCTATCCAAATCACAACTTGCACTAGGTCTACCCTGTGAAGCTATATCCTAATGCAAAGGATTAATTTCCGATGCATTCATTGCTACTGATTGAAAATCACCAACATAATTTCTCCTACACCTTCTAGAATAAGGCTTGACACTCGTAGGTGAGAGCCCATGAAGCCTCCTGGACTGACAAACTGGTCGATCAACTACTTTTAATTATTATGAGAAGTTTTAAAGACTCAAAAAATTATAAATCTATGGCAATAAAGGAGCAAAGAGCACTCATTGAGATGTCTGTAAAGATACAATAAATCAAGCTACTTTTTTCAGGTATTTCCACTCCAGGTGATTAGGATCGGACACCAAAATACAAGAAAGCGATATAAAGGACCTTTTGAAGATAGTTTGGGATAATGACGGCCCAAGCCTACTAGCAAAGGTAACATAAATAGTTACGCTGAACTCTAATCAAAATCCTTTGCTGGTGCAGGTACCCAAGCTTCACAAGGGCACCCTCTAGAAGTAATAATGGGAGTGATACAAAGTTTTCCTCAGGTACCATGGGTATTCCCCCTTGCAGTCATTTATGTGGTCCCTAGGAAAGGAAACTAAGGTCACCAGTTCGTATCAGCATCCGGGTGGAACAGTCTTTGGTAAAGATCCAATAAGTTGGAGAGGAGGTATCTCTCTTTCCTACCTTCACTCGCCCTCGTGCTTGACTACCAGAAGAGAAGAGCTTTCCCGATCAACTTCATGACACTAGATTTTACTCTTTTAATCAACTTCTATGTTTTCAATTTAGAGTGGCCTTGGAGAGTTAACTCTCCACTCGCCTATTCTAAGGCCCTAATATGACCTAGACTAGTTGATGCTATTATGACAAATAAAAAAAATATAGTTCATTTTAAATTAAGTGCTTGATTTTAATGGATTTTCTTAGGTCAGGGGTAAGATGGAAGTGCAATTTTATAATGTTATGGATGCAAAAGAAATCAATAGAAAACCTGGCTACATGCACATGGAAATTTTTTATTTTGATGGAAGGAGATTTATACAAGGTTCTATAAACAACCTATGAAAGCAATTTTTTTTTTCTTTTTTCAAAACACAAACTCACACATTCAAAATTTTACAAAAGGACTAAAAATGCTTACAATGCAACTATTCTAATGCAAACTAAATGCTTAATGCAAGATTCAAAAGACTACTCTAAAAACAAGAAAATGTGTTTCTCAAAACGATCAAGAGGCCAAACTTGACAAAAGGAAGAACAAATTCACTCACAAACTCTTCCCAAAATCAAGGGAATTCAACCTAATGAAAAGACTTCACACTTGCTCAAAATGATAAAGAGACCAAAAACAAAACCAAAAAGAAAAAAGAAAGGCAACAAAACAATGCTTTTATCTTTTTCTTTTTAAGGACACAAAGAGTTTTTGAGAAAACAAAAACTACTAAAGGCTTCAAGATCAAATTCAAGCATAAAGAACCTCAAACTTCACAAGCCACAAATATCACAAGCATGATAAGACTTAAAGTGACAAGAGGCTACAAACTCAAATGAAATGATCTAAAGAGAAACACACAAACTCCAAAAAACAAGAAATAATTCAAGAAGCCCAAGAAAACTTTTCGAGATTGCAAGAAAACTTTCTCAAAAACCAAGAAAGAAACCAAGAACACCAACTTTCAGGAAAGCAAGGAAAAGAAATGCAAAAGGCTAGGTTATAAATGAATTGAAACCAATTCTCTGTTCCAAAGATTCAAAAAAACCAAGAACTTCACTGAGGAGCCTTGAACGCAAACACATAAACAAACACCTTACCAAAAAGCAAACCCTAGGTTGACTAGGTCTTTTCGCAAAGAGAGACAAGAAACTGAAAATATGCCAGAAGCAGGACTTTCCAAGAATATCAATGACTAAACAGAAGGAAAAAACATCAGGAAAAACCCTTTACTAGACTCAACATTTGAAAAGTTCAAATAAAACCAGGCATACACGACTGTGTAGTGACAAACCCGCGTGTATACACGATTGTTCTCAAGGAAACATGCATATACACATGTTTCTTTGGACAAAAGCGCATGTATATGCTACTGTGTAAACTAAAACTCGTGTATATAAAAGTTAGTAAGGAAAAATAAAAAATTTAGGTCTCATCCAGAAGATCAGAATTTTTTCCCAGGTTGTAGACAAGTCAAAGATACTAGAAAGACAAGAAACCAAACAAGAAAACCTAGATCAAGCAAGAAACAACCCAAACTAGGAAATACTAGAAGTATTCCCCAGTGTAGTCACCAATTATGTTACAAGAATAATACACCCTAGGATATGGGTTGGGCACCCCAACAGAGAAGAGGGCATACACCAACAAGAAGCAAGCAAACAAGTAGCCTTAATACTTAAACTTCTGAAGTATGAAGAAGAAGTATTACCCAAAGGTCCTATGTTTGAGGTCGTTCGCGTAGGATCCAAACTCTCTTCTTCCTCCAATGCTTCAAAACCTGCAACTCATTCAAAAAAAGCATATACACCAGCAGTAGTTGAAAGCATGTTCATGATAAAAGTGTTATGCCATATAAGCATATAAGCATAAAACATAAAATCATACATCAGTTAGATTAAAACATGAATTAAGGCATTAAGATCTTAACATTAGGAACAAGACATGGCTTCTTTATTGATGACTGCAAAAGAATATGGAAGAATAAAACTTGATTTGTCCACAGCTTGAAGCGAAACCTTCCTCAAGATCCATGCAGCCCAAGCCTCAACAATCCTCTTTCAAATGCATACACATGGATGCCATATAAAGGAGATTGACATCACAATGAGGAAATAGGGGTTTCCTATAGCTAGGAGTGCAGGAGGCATAGGGTTAAATCAAACTTGATCAGGGACAAGTTGAATATAATATCAATATCCTATCTTTAAACTTCGCCCAAAAAATAGGGATTTTAGATTTTTTTCATATTTTAAATCATATATGCGGGTTGGATATAATTGAACCTGTGTGTGCACGCACTAGTTGCAAGGAAAAGTCACATATGGAATTTAAAACAATATTTTTTAATATTTGGACCAAGTCTGATGGGAAAGGGTTGCCCAAGGACATGACTCAGAGCATCAAGTATATAAAGGTGGTAAATGATGCTATAAAACCATAACCTCCCAAATTCGAAATGAGCACCTGACCAATCGGGCTATATGTGGTTCTTAACATATATGGAATAAAGGTTTTATTTAAATTCATTGAATTGATGCATTGATAGGCGGGTCAGGGCACTTAGCCCTAGCCTCTAGTCTTGTTGCCACCCACACGACCACACAGAGGAGCCAACAAAGGGGGTGGGCGGATAGGCCGTGGACCCCGATTCTCGGCAGTAAATGTGACCATTACCCAAGGCTTTGGCAAAGGGGGTAGGTAGTTGGTCTGATCCCCGATCCTATCAGTTGCCACATGACTATGCCGACTGACACGGAGGGCTGAACCAGTAGGGCCAGGTGGTTAGCCCTAACCCCCGACCACATGGTGTTCCACATGACCCTGTTTTGGTGCTTAACGGGGTTATTGGCATAATTAACTAGGCGAAAAATTGCACGATTTTTGGTAGGAATCCCATCGGTGCTAGGAAAAATTGTCACTCAACAGTTGGAAAAAAGGTAGAATTCATAGGATGATTAGCTAGAATATCATATTTGTAGAACAATTAGCAGAATTTGTTCGAGGAGGCATATATTTCTCATTTTTGAACCTTTTTGAGCTTAAGAAAAGCCTAGATGGGGGTTTTTGAGTATTCTGAATCCATTGGCAGCACTATTTTTGAAATTTGAGCACTGTAAACTGATGTATTTTCAGATTTGAGCATATAATTAAAGAGGCCCAACATTGGAATCTAGACCCAGAGACGTAGCCCAAGAGGGTTGAACTTCATTATGAAATTGTTGTTTTGTGTTGTTGTTCATGGGTCATTTTTCTCTATTTTATTTCTACAAAATGAGTTTTAAAAACACGACATTTATGTACTTTTGAAACTTGATCCATTGCCCACAAGAAATAAAATTGCTTGCAAATTTTTAAGAAACCTTCAAGTTTTTAATTTCATATCAGTTTGGTATCGAAGCATTTTTTTTTAAGGTGTTACTGTGTTTGAAAGTGTTTTCTTGATGATTACAAGGTTAAAGTTGAAAAGGGGATAAGGAGTGCTTGAAGAACCAAATCCTCAAATTGGTTAAAGGAGGTCACAAACTCCTCAAGCTCCACTAGTCATGGCAAGAATGACATGAGATGATGTCTAAGGATGAGATAGCTTTCAGAAAGTCTTTCTATGACATGTTTGAAATGGTGCAAGTTTTAATATGAAAAGAGGACAACAAGGTTGGACGGAGACTGTTCAAATCAACCAAACGGTAATGGTGGTGATGGGAGAAAGCCTCCACCTTCACCTCGTCCTTCACCTCCATCTTCACCTCCATCCTCATCACCTTCATCTCCTTCACATGCTCCTCCAATATGTCCAAAAGGACATGCTAAGTCTCTTTTGTTAAAGGCTAATGTCAAGTTTGAATTGCCTATGTGCAATGAGGAAGTAAATGTTGAAAATCTAGATAATTGGGTTCGTTAGATTGAATTTTATTATGGGATTAAAAGGATTAAGGATGATGTGACTAAGATTGTGATAAAGGAAAGTGTTCCCTCTGCCGACAGAGGCAACCCCTCTAGCCCTAGAGTGGGTCTGGTCACAGCAAAAACAAAACAACAATCGATTCCCTTAAATAGTCATCGTTGGAGGCCTACCTCAAACCAGTGTTCGGTGAAGCTTTTGTTGCACTGCTCTAGCTTCCGTTTCTTTCTCCTCAATGAGCAATCAACCTAAAACACCACAGGAAAACAACAGAGAACATAACCGAGAACAATAATGATCTATTTACTTGTAAAGTCAAGGAGTCACAAGCTATCAAGTAGATTATACACAAGTCATAGGAAATTGTTACTGCTTGTATTAAAAATGAATCAAGAGAAAACTTAAAGCCACGCCTTGATGTCGCAAGTCTTCTCAGAGGGTCTAGCCGGTATGTTTATTCAAGCATTCACTCTCAGGAATGGGTCTCCCAAATAGATGATAGCTCTCTCTCACTATCAAGCTCTCATACAAAGCTAAGATACTCCACAACCTCTTATCAAAATATTAGCAATTCCACACTTGTCACACTCACACCAAAGCTATATACTTTGCTTTAGACCAAACTCAAAACTAGCAGCTTCCAACAAAAGAACTAGTAGATCATAGCAATGGTGAGTGATTTTATAGGAGAAGGAGTCTCCATGAAATGAGGGAGAGGGAGATTATCTCTAGAGGAAGTTGCACAAGAGGCGGAACCACCATCCTAGAGGAGGAAAGGCGACCCAAACTAACCCAAAAATCAGCTCCAGAAACACCCAGAAGGCTGACTGTTTGAACAAATTCGCCAAATCTAGGTCGTCGTAGGTCATGAACTAAGGCTCGGCGACGACATCACAAGGAGGCAATGCATTTAGATAAATTGTCGCAGTAAATAGCTGGGAGCCTCGCGCCGAGTCCTAAAATCCGACCGTCACCGGAAACACATGTACACGTGCGACGGTGTCGCGACGAGACTATTCGTGACAAGGGATCGTTGCACATTTTGATGGCTTATTTGCGACAATGAAAAAACTTAGGAAAAAATGGTCAGTCTTCAGCATCAGAGAGCACTGTTTAATCTTTTAGAATAAGTGGAAATATATGGACATGTGTATTTGATATATGAAACAACAGAGGGACTGAGATGAGGACAATGGAAAATTACTATGTAACAAAGATCCAGCTTGCTTCTCTTCATTTGGAAAGTGCAATTCTCTTCTGGTGGGAGGTTGAAACTCAAGAAGACCTGAAGAAAAATGGTAAAATTATCTCTTCTTGGAATGATTTTGTAGCTGCATTAAGAAGGAAATTTTATCCATTAGCTTCCATGCAAAAGGAAATTATGGTTTGGAAAATTTTTAGACAAGCTAGAGGTCAGAGTGTTCAAATTACACAGAAGAATTTAGTAGAATAGCTTTAACATTGGGTGTAGATTTGTCTTTACAAGGCACTATCCTTAAATAAATAGGTGGATTACATATTTATTTGAGACACAATTATTATGTTTAATCCCACCAATATAGATGAATTATGTGTTCTGGGAACTCATTTAAAAGCAAGAGGGAAGAATGTTCCTCAAGAGACTAGCAAGAAGCCATTGAAATCTAGATACAAAGGAAAGGGGAAGTTTAAAGGCAAAGGAGAAAAGGATGCTACAATCAAGAAAGAGGGAGAGAAACTCACAAGCAAACATTGTTCAAAAGAAATTCATGATGAAGACCATTATTGGAAACTACATCCAGAAATGAGACCAAATAAGTTTAACAACAAGGGGAAACAAAAGACTGCTGCAACAACTCAACAATATCTGTTAGAGCCTAGATTTGTCTTAGGCTAAAAAGACAAGGTTCTAGGTCCACATCAAACCACGCTCAGCCTCATATCTAGCCCTACGAGGACAGGAGAGGGCTCTCTCCGGGTCGATCTCGGCAAAAGACAAACAATGGGGCTCGAGATGACTGATGTAGCAACTGATATTAGGCTAGGTATTAAGTGCAAGGATTTGATTTGGTTTTTGGTATTTTTTGTTGAAAAAATGGGAAAGGCAAATTGGGCTCAGGGATGAGGCACAGTTTCTGCAGAGTTCTGATTGGGGCAAGGAAGGCAAACGTTTTGATGCTTTAAAGTGAGTGAGATGGATAGATCAGACTGGTGAGGAGCTAAGGAGAGCAAGAAAGTCTCAAGAATTCTCCTTAAACAGATGAAAACATGGAAATTTAAACAAATTCAAAGGCAGAGCATAACAATTAATGGATTCCACCTTAATCACTCATTTGTTCAAATTCAGAAGAAAAAAGAGAGGAAAATAATGATACACATAACACTAATGAACTTACAATTACTCAGAGAAGCACACCATAAAAGCATAAAGCCACATGGATCCCAAACAATGCTACAAAACCCTAGTCTTTCCTTAGGCAAAAATGCAGAGATAGAATGTACAATGATATGCCAAAGCAATCCCAAGTGTCCAACCCTGAAAATGACTTAGAAATTACATAATATAGGCAAGCCAACCTATTCCCTTGCCTCTAGGGGTCGAGCTCATCATTCTAGGAGCTGTTTCAACCAATTCTAAACAAAGCACTAATATCTAGGCAATCAAAACAACTTGCCTCTATAAGGTAAGAAACTGATTCATTCATTAAATTTTCACTTTTTGGTGAATGAATCCTCTAGAACAAGTAAATAAGTACCAAAATTACATCATGTTCACCCAATTACATCAAGATAGATAAAAAATTACATCACAAAGCAAAACTAGTCAAACTGGCCGAATTTATGAGCTGGAAGGTGAAAAATTGGGCAAAAAACCTCTGGGCGCCATGCCAATTTCTGTATGCATTGCGCCACTTTGATGCTGATTTTGAGGCACTTTCTGAAGTCCAAATTGAGCCCAAGTGTGCTTGTTGGAAATCCCTATCTATCTACTTTCCAACCCAAGTTTAAATTCTGAATTTGGTGCCCATTTTCCCTTCCAAAACGTCAATCTCCCAAGACTGCTTTCTGTGTGTGAAATTAGGGGCAGAGAGGTCATTTTTAGGGTGTTTTTGACCTCCTGAGGACTCAAAACTTGCCCAAAATTCTTGGCCATGCACCAAAAGTCATGATTTTTCATGAAAAATCCAAAACTATAAACTTTTTTTCATTTGGAGCCTCCTATCATAAGCGTGCACCACGTGGCGCGGTGCACAGGGAGAAAAACCCTGTTTTTTGTACAAAAATTTACAAAAATACCAAAAATGCCCCAAATTTCTTGAAATTTGGGCTGGAGCTTCTTCATTAAGTGTTATGCTGGGCTAAAGAGGCTTTGGCCAATATCTAAAGACGATCGAGCTCCCTTTGCCTCTTTTTCTTCTTTATTGCCTTAATTTTTCCTTCAAATTCCTGATTCGGGCCTTGCACACCTTGTTTCGTGCCATGTAGTGGAAAGCCATGTGCCTCATCAATGCATGATCTTTATCAGCCTTGTCCAACAACCTCTCTAAGTGCATGTTAACTCTCTCGAGATTGGCCTCCCGATCCTCATTAATCTCTTGCTCCAATGACGTGAGCTCAACTCTTCTCCTTTGTGCATCTTGGTGATGCTCACGAATGTTTTGTAGCTCCATGATTGCTTGCTGATCCTCAAGATATTTGTTCCTCTGCTCCAAGTATTTCATGGTCCACTTAGCCCTCTCTAAGCCAAGGGATAGGGCTTCTATCTCTATTTGCTGCTCTTGGATGATCTCTCTAAGTTTGGCACTTTGTGGACCCATATCAGTATCATCATCATGAATGAGAATGAAGTCGGTCTCTCGTTCACCTGATGGCTCACCTAAAGGCCCGTCATCCTGCATTGGCCTCTTGCCTTTGTCCTGTACCTGTGATGCCGATGGAGGAAGTGAGGCCCCTTCCACCCCAGGTGGAGATAACACTCGCTTTGCCGCTGCAAACAAATGTCTGGTGCCTCTCTAATATGTGATGAATACCGACACACTAGCAGTCTCATGGCACTCATACTGATGAGAAGGTTCACCTTCATGCTTGACCTCTGATAATCCCTGTGAAGCCCTGAAAAAGTCACGAGAGATGAAGTCATCCCAAGTGATGCCCTGCAATCCAAGCTGATGAACCACCAAAATCTTAATAAGAGCAAAATGATAGACACTGTTAAGTTGCTGCTGAGGTGCTTTATGCTGTATAAAGGTGGTCATCCTTTCTATGTTCTGGCAAATGAAATACAGAATGTTCATCATCCGTAGCCTGGTGAAATGCATGAGCAACCTGATGTGATAAGCATAAAGACGAGAGAACCGTCCTTCACAGCTGAAATATTTCATGATCAATCTCATTAGTGGAGCATATTCATCTTTCAGATATCGGAACGAGAACACTCTCTTGAGCTACCTCAAGAAACTGGTTTTGATGTATGGCTCATAATGCCGCCGGTCAATCTTCTGTTTCTTGAGCCATGGTTCACCAATGTTCAGTATCCCGATTGCTAATGAGACAAATTTTGGTGTAAGTGTAAAGGTGACACCAGCCAAGATAGCTTGATCTCCGCACAGGTGCAGCACAAAAAGATGAGCCAACTCATGATGAAATTGGACACTAGCCACCTTTTGACAAAACTCATAGCATGATTGATGCTGAAAACACTATATAGCAAGAGGACAGGCCTGCAATTCTGTAAGGGTGGTCAGTTCTTCCCTAACATGTCTGCCACTTTTATGAGGCCTCCGGGGTGCCTGTTCTTCCAAGGGAGAGTCACTTTGGGTTTCCACCTCATAGTCTGATGAATGCTCAGATGCCATGACTACTCTACAATATACCTTGAAGAAAAGATGTTGCTGTATATGAACTGTGCTTGGATTGCTCTTTATGAAACTGTTGTGTTGTAATGCAATATAGTTGGATTCTGGCAAATCCACGCAAGGAATGAGCAACTTGAAGAGATTTGAAACAATTTCGGGCTTTGGACTGTATGCACCGCGCCAAGAACCTAGTGTGCCGCGTGCTTCCAGTGCGCCGCGCCCGTTCAGAATAACACTGGACGAAGACTCCCAGTGTGCCGCGTGCTTCCAGTGCGTCGCGCCGGCTAGCTGCAAACAATTTCTCTCCAAAACACGCACTTGCTCACCCAATTCGCTTTGAAATGCTTTTCTTTGACCTTGGCATGCAGAATGACATTCATCTTCATAGAAAAACCTTTATAAAGACATTGATTTGATTTTTGATTCTTTAAAACCCATTTTTGTAATGTTTTGCAATTGGCACTTTTTCACAATTAATACAACTCTAACTTTTTGTTTCCTCCTTGATTTTTTGGTTGAAATGATGAATTTCTTGGCAATTTTTTGCAGGAATAGCTGACATGGAATTTTGCAAAGGAGACTAGGGCTGCGCCTGAAGATTTCAAGAACTGAATTTTTTTTTAAATTATTACAAAAAACAAAATGTCGACTTGTCTTCAAAACAAAGTTTGAAGAAAAGTCATAATCCATCCATATGATGATAAAAATCTTTGAAATAATAACTTATCAAGAATCTCCCTCTGGCCTGCTGGCTTTATTGGACCTTGTGAAGACACAACTGGACTAACCCTAGACCTAATGACTAAAATGACTGTTATGACCTAGAAACTGAAACAGGACTGTAAATGACTTTAATACTTGATTTTGATGATGAGACCGGAGCCAACAGTGCCAAGCATGAAGGGAATGAATGACAAAAGCCCTTCCGACAGATTTATGGCATGCTCCTAACGGAATGCAACTGATTGAGTGAGATGGGACACCTAAACATGAAATGCAAAAAGAGTTTTGATCTTTGATGGAGGGATGACCAAACCGACTCTAACAATATCTAGGATCTAATTCAGGTGATGAGACCAAAATCATAGCCATGGAATGAAAGGTAAAGCTTATATTGCAAGTGCTAGTTCTTCTAGTAAGACTATTGAGCCTCAAGATCATAAAGAAAGAATTGAGATTTTCCATATTAGGGTCATTACAAAACATACCAAAGTTGATACCTTGTTTAATAGTGGATCCCAAGTTAACCTTATTTTTGAAGCTATTGTCAAGAAACTAAATTTAGAAACTATACCTTATCCTAAACCTTACCCTTTGGGTTGGGTATGTGACAATGAAAAATCATAAGTGACAAGAAAATGTACACTTAAATTCGCCATCACTACAAATTTTATTGATGGGGTAGAGCTTTATGTTGTACCACTTGACATATGTTGAATTGTTTTAGGGAGTCCATACTTATATGACCGAAAAGCCATATTCTATCGCCATGAGAACAAATGAGAAGACTTGTAAATGCTAGTACGAATTTTGTATTATTGATGATGAAACCTAAATATACTATTGAATCTGAAGCTTTCCAAGGATGTGATGTAAACTCTAGCATGATTTCGTTGAAATTGTTAACACATATGATAAGATGTTTCAAGAACTTGAAGGGTTGCCTCCTAAAAGAGGTATCCAACATCAAATTCAATTGCAACAGGATGCACCTCTTCCAAACATTGGCATGTACAAAATGTCAATTTTGGAAAATGCAGAGATGAAGAAGCAAATTCAAGAGATGCTTGATAAAGGGGTCGTTAGACCAAGTACTTCTCCTTGTGGGTCTCCTATTATCTTGGTTCCAAAGAAGGATGGTACATGGCACATGTGTGATTTTAGATCTTTGAATAAAATCACGGTAAATAATCGCTATCCTCATAGTGATGATTTGCTGGACCAATTGAATGATTTTGTTTATTTCACTATGTTAAATTTGAGAAGTGGTTATCATCAGATCATGATTTCTCAACATGATATTTGGAATATTTATTTCAAGACCAAATGAGGTTTGTTTTAATGGTTACTTATGCCATTTTGGATTTGTAATGCACCCGCAACATTCATGAGTGTTATGAATGATGTGTTGATACCATTCCTTGATGAATTTTCCATAGTTTACTTAGATGATATTATGATTTTCAATAAGACTCATGAAGAACATGTCAAGCATGTTAAACAAGTTTTAGATGTCTTAAAGAAAGAGAAATTGTATTTGAAGATGTCCAAGTGTGAATTTGGGAAAACCTCTTAGTTTATTTGAGTCATATTGTTGGAGGGGGTGAATTAAATATTGATCCCTAAAAGGTTGAAGACATTGTGAATTGGCCTAAGCTCACTAATGTAACAAAGGTTAGGAGCCTTTTGGGAGAATCCCGATATTGGTGAAAGTTTATTGCTAAATTCTCATTTATTTTAGCTCCAGTACATGCTTTGACAAGTGCGAAACAAGCCTTTTAGTGGGGATACAAGTAACAAAAATCCTTTAATACATTGAAAGAGAAAATTAGTACAACACTAGTCCTTGCACTTCCAAATATTAAGCAACCATTTGAGATTCAAACCTATGCAAGTGATTATGCCATGGGAGAAGTTTTGATGCAGCATTGTAAGCCTATTTGTTATCATTTTGTAACCTTTACCAACGTAGTAATTAACTATCCAACTTATGATAAAGAGTTGTATTATTTGGTACAAAGTGTGAAGAAATGGAAGCATTATTTGATGGGAAAAGAAACGATTATTCATACTGATCATCAACCTTTGCAATATTTACAATTGCAAACCAAGCTACAACAATCTAGACATTTCAAGTGAATGGGATTTTTACAGCAGTTCCATTTGTTAATCATGTACACGAAAGGTATATACAACAAATTTGTTGATATGTTGTCAATGTCTATTATTAATGAATCTGTCATTCTTAAGCATAACTCAATCATGCATGAAAGTTATATTGAACAATATGCTCAAGATGACGATTTTAAAGATATTTATTCAACTTTGTGTCAAGGTAATCATGCTAAAGAGTTGGATTATCACGTTCATAAGAAGTTGTTTTATTAACCTTGCAAGTTATGTGTTCCACAGGTTGAAAGAGTCAACATCATAAGGGAATATCATACTTCTGTTATTGCTAGCCACTTTGGTGTAGGCAAAACAATTGCATAGTTACAGAGGTATTGTTATTGGCCTCATATGAATGAAAGTGTGTCAAGGTATGTAAGAGGATGTTTTATGTGTGCTACTATCAAGCCTAAAAAATATAAATTTGGGTTTGCATACTCTACTTCCTATTCCTTCTCGTCCTTGGGAAAGTATTTCTATGGATTTTGTAGGAGGACTATCAATGTCAAAGAAAGGTCATGATTATATTCTTCACCCCTTTGAGCATCACCCGATTCAATGAAGGCTAAGTGGACTATTCAAAAATCATGAGAAATTAGTCAGTTATGACTAGCTCATATGGAAATGGTCATAGATGAATGACTTACTTAACACAGTTGAATCCCAAAATGATATCTAATATATTTATGTTATTGTGAATCGTTTCAACAAAATGTGTTTGTTGATGCCATGTAAGAAACATGTTATAACTGAAAAAAACACAAAGATGTTCTTCCATAATGTATGGGTACACCTTGGATTTTCCACTTCTATTATTTCTGATCAATATTCTCAATTTGTCAAGAAATTTTGGTCACTTTTATGGGAACTCATGGACACCAAGTTAAAGAAGAGCACAACATTTCATCCACAAACTAATCGCTAGACAGAAGTGGTGAGAAGAACAATAGTACACCTCCTTCGAGGATACTGGAGCAAGCATCCTATCCTCTAGGATGAGCACTTACATTACATCCAGCATGCCTACAATAGAGCCAAGCATTCTTCGACTTAGACATCTCCATTCGAATCATGTTTTGGATATTTACCAAAATCTCCCTTAGATTTTATCTTTGGGAAATATGTTGTGGCGAATGGACATAGCAATATAGATAAGGCCAAGAGCTTCATTGAATAGATTCATTTGGTGCATTAGATGGTACAAGAATAGTTGGAGAAGAGTCAAGCCAAGTACAAGGTGAGACATGATAAGCATCGTGTTGACCACAACTTTTAAGTGGGAGATCAAGTTTGGATTTATATCAACAAGGAAAGGCTCTAAGGTGAAGGTAAAAAGCTCAAGCCGATCAGATATGGCCCTTTTAAAATATTAGAGAAGATTGGTAATAATTCCTTCCGATTAGATTTACCACCACACATGAAAATTTATGTTGTTGTAAATGTAGAAAACTTGAAATTATATGAGCATACTATGATTGAAGATCAAGTAGAGAATGTTCATATTTCAACAATAGAATATTTCTATCCTGAATACTTAGAAGAATTGCAACAAGTTATTATTCTTGATAGGATGATAAGGACTTCATGCAGACACAATGTGGAGTACCTTTGTGTGGGGCTCAAGGGAACTAACCCAAGTAAGGCCAAGTGTTTCAAGATCAGAAGAGTGAGGGAGCCATACCCTCACCTACTTGCTAACTGAAAACAACCATTTGGTGGTCCAAAAGCTTCTAATGGGACCTAAGGAATTATCTAGGGGAGCAGAAAAATGCTTAAAATTTAAATTGCTCGAAATCACTCAGAACAATGCTAGACTATAGTGCCCGTCTTCCTGAATCCAAGTCTTCTTGAATCACCTCAAACCGACATGCTATGCTCAAGATATCAAGTTATGAAGTTTTGGCCAAACAACTAAAAATTCAAGTAGTAGGGTTGATTGAGTTGCTGACTGGACAGACCCTACATTGACGTTAACATATGACTAGGCATGTATAGTGAGCAGTACATACCAATCCTGTGCCACCATGTGGCAGTACCGTACATGACTAGTTGGCGCATTTTCATTTGTTGAAGGGTTATGGTATGGGCCAATCACGGAGTGACACATGGCCCAATCCTAGAGCACCACATGGCACTTTAGGAGAGGCCAAAAATTTATTCTACTAACCAAACAACTCTGCAGGGTTTGACCCCATAACCTCCCAAAGTCGAAACAATCGCTTGACCAATCGGGCTACCTATGGTTATTAATAGATATGGAAAAATGATTTATATAAAGTCATTGCATTAGCATGTTAGCGGGAGGGGCAGACCACTTGGCCCCAACCCCTAGTCTTGCTGGCACCCACACGACTACATGGAGGAGCCAGTGGAGGTGGCAGGCGGATAGGTCCTGACCCTTGGTTCTCAGCAGTAAATGTGACCATTACCAAAGTCTTTGGTGAAGGGGGCGGGTAGTTAGCTCGACCCCCGATCCTATTAGTTTACACATGTCCACACCGACTGACATGGAGGGTTGAACTAGCACGGGTGGGTGGTTAGCCCTGTCCCTCGACCACATGGCTTTCTATGTGACCCTCTTTTGGTGCTAAAGGGGGTTATTGGCAGAATGTAACAAGCGAAAATTGCGCTATTTTTGACGAGAATCCCGCTAGTGCCAAGCAAAAGTTTCACTCAACGGTTGGTAGAAAGGTGGAATTCATAGGATGATTAGC
Source organism: Pinus tabuliformis (assembly GCA_031772625.1). NCBI lineage: Eukaryota > Viridiplantae > Streptophyta > Pinopsida > Pinales > Pinaceae > Pinus > Pinus tabuliformis. Next base: position 140,918,256 of record CM062818.1, read on the forward strand.
CAAAATTGTATATTTGCGGAACAATTAGTAGAATGTTTTCAAGGAGGCATATCTTGCTCATTTTTGAACCTTATTGAGCTCAAGATGAGCCTAGATGGGTTTTTCAGCATTTTGATTCCATTGGGAGCACTATTTTTGCAATTTGATCACTATAAACTGATGTAATTTCATATTTGAGTATGTAATTGAAGAGGTCAAGCATTGGAAGCTAGACCTAGAGACGTAGTCCAGGAGGGGTGAACTCTGTTATCAACTTGTTGTTTTGTGTTGTTATTCATGGTTCATTTTTCTCTGTTTTATTTATGCAAACTAAGTTTTAAAAACACTAAGTTTATGTAATTTTTCAACTTGATCCATTACCCACAAGACATAAATTTGCTTGCAAATTTTTAAGAAGCCTTAAAGTTTTTAATTTCAGATCACTTTGTCTCATTCACAAACTTTGTCCTCTGGTGCTAACGAAGAATCACTTCTACCTGGTTTATTAAGTATAGAAGATATTCCTTAGGAAGAGAATTCTCGACCTAAAACTCCTGTTTAAATAATAGGAACTCCTCTCCATCAAGATTTTCCTTTTGTTACTCCTGATACTCGACCAAAAGCTCCTTTATGTCAAACTCCTTGATATTATTTGCTCCTGAATTCCTCTCGAAAATCTCATCCATGCACTCCTTTGGGAAGTCTAATCATGAGTGATTCAATGAAAACCACTAAACCTATGTCCGCTATTATGAGTGAATCAACTAAAGTTGCAGTGTTGAAAATGTAGCAAGAAAATCTCAGTTTAACTTTGCCTTGGTCAAACTAGAGAAAAATCGAATCTCTATTTTAGCAAAACAATTGGAGGTAGTTAACTGAGGTGACATGGAACTTGTCACTCAATTAACTCTGTTTATTAGACTTGGGGAAGCTTGAGTTCAATTAAGTATGTTTGATTACTAATTTGTAGCAATCTATTTCATTTAATTTCAGTCATTGTCAATTTAACTAGTTCTAACTATTAGAAAAACTAGTGGAGGTCAAGTTGTATAAGTGGAACTTCAACCACACTCAGTGATCAACCAGTTAACTGATAAATCAAACCAAAATAATTGTTGCATGCAAAGAATTAGAGTTACCCAGTTTAGATGGAGATTCCAAGGTAGTGTACTATCAGTGGTAGCATATTCTAATGTGTACAGGTGGTGCATGTAGTCAGAGGAAGGACCTAAGTTAATTGAGCAATTCAATGGTGTAAAATTCCTAAAAAATAGGGAAAATTTCCCAAGGGAACAATGTAAGGAAATAGGATCTTGGAGGGATTGAAAATTGGCTAAGTGTTCGCCAGAGTTAGCCACTTAGGCATAGGGATAAACTATACGCTTGCAGGGTGTGCTCAAGCTTGAGAAATCATATGTATTTCATCTCTATTCTCTGATTAATGAAATATAGATGGTAAGGGGTTTTGAGAAATTTATTTCCCCTAGATAAATATTTGTGCATGTGTGATGTTTCCTTTTGCATGTCTATGATTCTTGTTCTAGATGCTAAATTAACTTCTGCAGATCAGTAGAGTAGCTTCAAGTATTATGATTTAGTAAATTTCATGAGTAGTATTGAATATACACATTAATTTCTACATGTGGTGGCTTCTATGTTCGACACTTCACTAAAAACTCACATATATGGTGGTCCATTAGTAGCACTTGGATACCAATCATTGTCAGGAACCTTTTCTAGTGCATTGACTAGTCCTCGGAATTCTCAATTACCTTCGTTATCTGGAATTTTGTCTGGTTCATATTTATAGAGCATTCCACAACCCATTCAACTTATTTCACCCCAAAATATTTTGGAACAAAAATATGGTATGTTTCTCAATGGATTAGGGCGCCCATAACAACCTACTCCATCTTACTATGGGGATCCTCCCACTGTAGGGGAATGGCCTCCTTTTACCCCTTATCCTCTAACTAGGGTTAACCTGTTGCTAGTATGTAACCACCTATTGATAAAATATTAAAAGTTGGTGCTCCACCTTTTACAAGTCCTCTTTCTACTAGTGCCCCATTTCCAGGAATGGATAACACTCCTTGGAATGTTTACCTTGTTTCTTCTGGTCAACCTAGTCAGGTTTCAACTCAGATTCCTACCTGTCAACTTGCCCAGACTGTGACTCATATTCCTACCTGTCAACCTGCCTAGATCATGCCTCAGGTTCTTACTTATCAACATGTGCAGGATATACCTCATATTCATACCAACCAATTTGTCCAATTCATACCTCAAATACATATGAGTCAACCTACTCAAGCTACACTCAACTACAAACTAGTCAACCGTATAGGGAATACCTCAAATCCCATGTGCTCAACCTGTCCAGGGTGTATTACAAACCTCATCTAGTCAACTTGATCAAATTTTACCCTAGTTACAACTTAGTCAACCTGTTTAGGCATGCCACATGTACAAGTTAGTCAACCTATTCAAGGAATGATGCAAATTCCATCTGGTCAACCTTTTTAAGGTATACGGCAAATTCCAGTTGGCCAAAAAACAACCATACCAAAAGCACCTTATCAAGGTCAATACATCCAATGAAAACCTTTCTAACCCTATCAAGGCTTTCATGGAACTGGGCAACCTGGTCCAAGTTATCTTGGTTTATAAACTATTTCTTACCCCTGTGGGATAAAAATGCCAATGGATCAACCCATTCCATCCTATCTAGGATATCCCCCACCAACAGTTAACCTTTATCCACAAGGTTACCAACTTCCTGAAATGGAATTTAATATGTAGTTTCCATTTATCACAATGCTAGATTTACCATATCTCTCCCAACTTACTAGTGATCTGATTTATCATTCTCCTTGGTGGTCGACTATTCTAGCCAGATTGCTGAGTGATATTCCTAAGTTCAAAGGAAACCATGGAGAGGATTCATTAAACGATGTCCTGAATTATCATTTATGGTGTCCTTTGAACTCTTTAAATGATGATTTTATTCTTTTTCATATTTTCCAATGAACTCTTAAAGGTCCACAACAAAATGCAATGTTGAATTTCCGAGAGCTTCATTTAACAACTTTAATTCATTGGCAACAACGTTTCTAACTCATTTTCAGTTCCCAATCTATTACGAGACCGGTACTGAACTTTTGAACTCCTTAAAACAATCTGACTCTACTCACATATCTGATCATATATGAGTGGAGGCATTGCCATCGTTTGGTCAAATCCTTTATCCGGATTTAGTTATTAGTAGAATACTTTGTCAAATAATTGCTTCCAGATATAACTAAAGATGTTCCCAAGGGTGGAGTCATTACAGAAGAGAAATTTATTACTAAAGCTTAGTATTTAGATCTAGTTTATACCCAATCGAGTACGCTCTACCAAAAAATACCTAATGCTCTGCGACCATCTCACACTACTTCAACCCCATCTTCGACGAAATCACATGTTATTGATGACGTGATTGGTTCCGTTAGACAACAATCAATGAGTAAGACTTTCGGTCAATCCAATATAAAGTATGATCCTACCATGATCACTCAAAGCCCCACTCCTAATGCACCTGTGAATACCTCTGATATTAATATTGTTCAAGCTACGGAAGGAAATTTTCAGCAAGCAAGAAGTAAAAAGAAGGGTAAAGGAAAATCCAAACAAAAGGAACCTCCACAATATGAAAAAAAAAATTAGTCTCCTGATGAGAAATGTAAACCATGTTATCCTTGTATCATTTGTAGTGGGGATCATTTTACTAAGGCATGTCCACACCATGTACAAATCAACTGATTCTTGAAATTTACATCTACTACACTTGCCATGTTGAGAAACACTTTACCGAATCAGGAGACCAAAATGGTTGCATTAGGTCCTTCTACCACTTCCAAAAATACTTCTAACATACTAACGTGTCAGGAAGATATCTTGGTGGCTACCCGGAATAAGGACTATACCCCGAATCATTCAAATGGAAAGGCTAATGATCAACTTCTAGTTCTACTCCACCTGCCTCTGGTCCTCTATAGATTGAAAAACTAACTACCGAAATGCCAATTAAACCTCCTCCCAAGGGACTTATTCATAATTCATTGTTTAATTCTGATGAGAGAGTTACACATACTTATAACATAGTTGAAGGTTTTTCTCAGGCTCCTTCAGCTATGTCAACACTCAAAGTTTTGTAGAACTGTCCTACACAGAGGAAATCATTATTAGCAGCAATTATAGGAGTAGATCCTTTAGGTTTGGGTCTTGTTATGTTTAATCACGAAAACCATATGCCCAAAATTCCACCTCAACTTGCATTCATGATCCAAGTTATTGTTAGGGGAAAAAATATCTTCCACACAATAGTGGATGAAGGTGCCTCTAGTTGTATCATGTCGCTATCATGTTGGAAAGCTTTAGATTCTCCACCACTCAACTAGTCACCAATGAACCTGAAAGCATTTGACAGAAAAGGGTTCAAAATTTATGGGATCTTAAACTAATTATACGTGTAATTAGCAGGTAAGACGGTCTCAGTAGAGGTAGAATTTGTTGATGGACCATTAGATTATAACCTCTTACTCGGTTGTACTTGTATTTATGCTATGGAAGTTGTGGTCTCATTGTATTTTTGGATGGTTTCTTTCCCTAATCAAAGAGGGATTGTGGCCATTGATCAACTCACCTTTTTTTCCATTTATCCCCACACTACTGGAAATATACCACTTGTGGGTAAAATCTCACTTCCTTTTGATAATTTTGGTGTAGGATTGTTAAAAGACTCATATTTAATTGGAAATTTTGTTCTCCCTCCTCCAGAAATTTCCACTACATTCACCCGATTAATATGATTTCATCTAGTACTATTCCATATGATCCTTGGATAGTACCTATCAATTCCAATATTAAGTCTTTTGGCGACCACACGCCGCTCAGTCCTATTCAGTTAGATTATGAGGCTATTCACCTGGCTTGCCCTTTAGTTACTGAAAGAAATAACTTAATGAAATTGGTTGCTTGTCATTCTCACAATTGAGGTTTAGTTTTAAATTCTTACGCCTTCAATGATATCTTTCCCATCGACAAAAGCATCATGGAGATTATGTCATTAAATGAGAAACCCTAGGATGGTAATCATTATTGTTCCTCTTTTTTACTCCAACTATAAATACTTGAGAATAATTTTAAAGACTTCTTCTCACACAAGACTTCTAATAATATTTAGAATCCCATCTCCATTCATGAATTTATTTTTGATAAAAATATGGGCAATATCAAGGGAATCGTTCCCATTGATATCACAGTGAAACTCCAAATTGTTGAGAATGGCTACATAAGGGCCTCTTGTTTTCCAGATGAGATCAAAATTTACAAGGCCCTATTTCAACAATCCCATGATATGTTTGCTTGGACCTATGAATAGATTCTAGGGAACAATCCAAATATAGTAGTGCACGAAATCAAGACGTACCTGGATGCCAAACTAGTTAGAGAACGTTTATGTCTTGTACGCCCAACGAAAGATATTGCAATTAAAGCAGAAGTTGAGAAACTTTTGCGAGTTAGTTTCATCTATAATGTTCCAATAATTGATTAGGTTTCAAATATCATTCCTGTAATGAAGAAATATTGTACAATTTGAGTATGTGTCGATTACAAGGACATTAATCAAGCTTGTCCAAAAGACAACTATCCAACACCCATTATCAACTAGAATGTTGACGATTGTGCCCGAAGTGATATTTTCATGTTCATGCATGGATTTTTTGGATACAATCAAATAAACATACTCCCCTATGACCAACATAAAACCACATTCATCTATCCATGGGGCAAATTTTCTCATCACAAGCTCCCTTTTGGTCTTAAGAATGTGGGGGGAACTTTCCAATGGACCCTGAATTATCCTTTCCATGACATTAAGCATATCATGCAACCATATCTTGATGAATTTCCTGCTCATTCTAAACATCATCAAGATCACCCTATGCATCTCAGAGCAATTTTCTTGCGATGTCAACACTACAAGATACGATTTAATCCACAAAAATGTGTCTTTTGTGTGGAATATGGTCAACTCTTAGGCTTCATTGTATCCAAGAAAGGGATCCATATTGATCCATTAAAAGTTCAGGTAATTCTTGACTTGCCTGCTCCTTCCAATATCGTTCAGTTACAGCGCTTACAAGGCAAGTTAACTTTCTATTTTAGTTCATCCCTAATTATGCCAAGATTGCTAAACATTTTACCCGATTATTGAAAAAATGGGTTCCCTTTCATTGGGATGATACTGCCCATAGATTTTGATGCCCTAATTTTTTTTTTAGCTCATGCATCATTGTTGCACCCCCTTGATTATCACCGGAATTATTTCCTATATATTGTTGCATCTATTACTACTTTTTCCATGCTATGGGTATTGGATGATGACTCAGATGACAAACATCTTATTTACTACTTGAGTCATAATTTGACAGATATTGATACCAAGTATTCTCACGTTGAAAATTTATCTTTGGCATTCATGCAATTTTTTCAAAGGTTTCACCACTATATTTTACTTCAAAACACTACTATTGTTTTTTATTGTAACCCCACGAGTTACATACTATCAAGTAAATTTCTTAGGTGCAAGCACTCAAAGTGTATTTTCATCCTCCAAGAGTTCAATTTAGATTTTGTTAAATCCAAACCTAAGAAATCCTTAGTCTTTACGAAACTATAATGCGGCATTCCCTCTACTGATTCAGAACCAACAACTGACGATCCTATTCCTGATGAAATGTTATTTCTGATCGATTCCTTTGATCCATGGTATGGGGATATAATAATTTATCTCTAAACCCATACTTTCTGGTTTGAAACCACTCATTCTGATCAATGTCGTATTTGATATCAATCTTACCACTATATCATAATAGGTGATACTCTTTACCATTGTAGTGTCGATGTGATTTTTAGACATTTGCTCATGGATGCGAAAGCCAAGAAAGCCCTAAATAATTTTCATGCTAGAGTGTGTGATAGACATATGTTTGGATATGTTGCCACCCAAAAAATCCTACATGTCGGTTACTTTTGGCCTACTATGTTTAGAGATTGTATCTTTGCAGTACAAAAGTGTCATGCATGCAAAATTAATAATTGTAAATCCCATGCTCCACCCACTTCGTTGCATCTAGGAGTCGTTGTTGGACCATTTTCTAAATGGGGTATCGACTTTATGACATGTAACCCTCACTCAGCCAGGGGGAATGCTTAAATAATCATTTTAGTTTATTATATTACTAAGTGGGATGAGGAAATGCATACATATGAAAATAACGACAAAAACTATTTCACTCTGCCAATTTAACCACATTATTGCAAGATTCAGTGTACCACAAGTTGTTTTCATAGACCATGGAAAACATTTCCATAATTACAAGATGTTCAAATTGAAGGTTAAGTTAGGATTACGTCATGACAACTCAAATCCCTACTACCTGCAAGCCAATGACCAGGGATAAGCCATCAACAAATTTTTGAAAAGGATGCTTCAATGAATGATAGAGATTCACAAATTGAATTAGCATACCATCCTTTTTTTGGCATTGTGGGCATACCATACCCATGTACATACTACGCCTGGATTCACACCTCTCTAGCTGTTATATGGTCTAGAAGCTATTCTTCCCATTGAATGTGAAATTTTGTCATTAAAACTAGTTGTCAAACTTCTTCCCGCTACCTCTACCAAAGAAGAACATTTTTTGTACCTATCTTATCTAGATGAGACTCACCATGATGGCCAATGAGGCTCATAAAATACATATCAAAGCACAATTTGACCAAAATGACAAACCTCATGTCTTATTCGAAGGTGATTTGGTCCTCTTATATGACCAAGAGGTTGAGAAGTTAGGAGTTGGGAAACTCGAACCAGTGAGGTTAGGTCCATACATAGTTAAACACATACTTTCAAAAAGTGCTTACAAGCTTTTATATTTTGATGGAATTCCTTTGGTGCAACCTCGAAATGGGTTGTACCTTAAAAAATAATATGGCTAGATTTTTTCTACATAGTCACAATGTACATCTTGTATAGGTTTGTTGGTGTATTTGTAGTATGGTTTTCTTGAAAGTTTTCTACTACTTCTACCTATCTTGGATTACATTTGATTTTAAGATGTCAACGTTCCCTCAACCACCTGTTGGTTATGTTGATGGTGCTAGCCATAGTACCCAACATCTTTCCTCTGTAGCATGGGCAATCTATGCTCCTACTAACAAACTAGTGAGTTTGCAAGGAATATTCATCGGCCGCACAATTAAAAATATCATTGAATATAGAAAGATGATTACACTATTGTCTGATGCCATTTCTCATGGTATTCTTCATTTGGTTATCAGACTTGATTGAAAACTCGTGGTACTACATCTGAATAATGTTTATTCAGTGAGGAGCCCAACTATGTTATACATGTTCTTGAGAGTTCACCTCTTAGAGAGACATTTTGATTACATTGAATACCAACACGTTCCAAGACGTCTAAATAAATTGAAAGATGAATTAGATAATTATGTTTTAGATAGACATTTGCACCATTTGTAGACACACAATGATCATCATACACTGTATAAGATAATAGAATAAGTATAAAATGTCCATAGATTAAAAATTGTAAATAGTGTTTAAGTTTTACAAAAAATTGTGTATGAGACACATATGGATCACAACATATAATATTCGAGTGCATGCAAGATAAAATGTGTCTCAAAATACCTTAGGTGACTATTCCTAATGATGATCATCGTAACAGACTATTACATATTAGAAACTATAAATAGTGTTTGCGTTTTACAAAACATTGTGTCTAAGACACATATGGCTCATGACCTATAATATCTGAATACATGCAAGAAAAAAGGTGGCTCAAAATCCTCTAGGTGACTAATCCCAATGATGACCACTGTAACAAAAGACTGCACATACAACCTTGTGCAGCAATTGACTAATCCGAGTTGGCACCCCTATGGTATATCTTTGCAGATGAATTAGGACCTCGTTAATCATTGTATCTGAAATACCACGAGTCAAGCCCTCCGCATGAGCTTCGAACTCAGGCAACATCTTTGCTACGTATGGATCAACTACTCCTACTCCACCTTGTCCAAAATGTGGTTGTGTCCATTGGTGGAGAGGTGACATGCCCACGGGTCATATTGGATCAAAATATACATGAAAAAATGATAGTTAATCTTTGACACATATAAACACAAAAAAATGTAAAACTTAAAAAATAAAAAACAGATAGAATGATAATGTTTTTTACCTGCATCATCCCATTGCTTTCCCTAAGGTAGAACAAGCTTTGAATCACCTCTGAAATATTCTCTAGCATAAGGATAATCCCTGGTCATGATTAGTTTCTATCACAACCATCTGAAAAAGGAAGGAGAAAATTGCATCATCGGTCCTCCTTCATGATGAGCCATCATATCTACCCACTGTCTCATGTGAAGGTCCCTTGGTCCAGACAACTATCATGATATATTTTTGGGTCACAATTATGGCATCCTCTCTAGAGAAAATGAAACTACAATGGAACCATACCCAAAGTCATTCAATCGAATTATTTTTTCCCTGTTTAGTTTGTCCTTTAAATTGGCCAAAATCCCTTCACACCAATTGAATACTGTAGGCGCATAACACTCTAATGCATACTGCATCTGAGATTTGGTAAAAAAATGAGGAGCACCGTTACTGATTAAGAGTGCAATGGTGAACAAAATTGTTTTGAGAGGAAGCCCATGAATGTATTTTATTTCGATCTTCCCAACGTTGTTAGCCTGAGAGTTGTCATAATAAGTAGAAACATAGTATTTTACTATCTCTCAGCCTCTCTGATATTTGAACAAAGAGATAAGATCCGCCTTTCATGAGATCCATGTAAAAAAATAGATGTCCTCAACATCTATGGTGACTATGTGCTCACCGGTTCCAAAACAATTCCCTTGTACATCCCAGGCCCTCACCAAATATTGCAACAAATCGATTTGGTCTCTCATGCCTAGGATCCATAAATACTTCATTAAACTATAGTTTCTTAATTCATTAATTGGCGTTGGATTATTTGCTTCTATCACATCCTGAATTTCATGCTCTATTTCCCTCCAAGTGAGCACTGTTTTAACTTCAAAAAACACCTAAAAATGGCATGGGAGAAACACATTAGATCATAAATGTGAAAATTTTATGAAAAATAGCTTAAAATCCAAAATTTTGAAACCCTTCTTTGCTCATCGCACTACCTGTTCATGGATAGTGTGACCCATCATAGGTAGCCTTGAGGGTAAGTGTGATGAGACAAAATTTTCAATTAAAACAACAATTCCTTATCGTACCTCTCGATATAGGAAGCCTGAGATAGGTCCAGGGCGAAATCTACCTTCTAAAAGCTCCAAAAAACTTCTTAAAAAATGCATGGAATGGAAAACAGAAACTATGAAAATGTAGAGGAAGGAAAGATCTCTTGCATGGAATTGATGGAAATGAAAATTGTCCATGGAATTGGCCACAATCATCTGTTGAAGAATCAAGGTGAAAACCCGCTCATAGCTCTTCAAAATGGTAAAAATAAAGTTACTTTTACTACTTTTATGCTCAAAATGGATCATTTTTTAATATCTTTGCCTATTTTTGTTATTTATCATATACTTTTTTTCATATATCATATATTTTTTATATTTTTATTATTTTATGAGCATGTTAAGTGACAACTAAAGGACATGGTGTAGGTTCTAAATCAAAATTTTAATGTAGGTCACTTTGATAGATGAGCATAATTTTATCACTTTTTTTGGCTCATTACAACTTATGAAAAAGGAACCCGCAAGATTCCTCTTTAAGCTCTTTTCAGACTTTGAAAATATGAAAATATTATCGAGTACTTGTCTGTTTCACACTCGTTAAAGTAAATGAAAGGACGTCTGCCTAGTATAAGTTTAACCCTTTTCCAGACTGGGTGGACTATTTACGAAAAATGAATACTTTAGTCAAGCATGGTTAAAAGGTTCTCCTCTGTATTTTTTTATGCCTTTTTGGGACCAAGGGACTAAATTTACAAAAAGGAACCTCTTGGAATTTTCTTTTTCACCTCTTTTTCAAACTCTCTAAATATGAAAAAGAAGTTGAGTTATGCCTTCACTAGACTCATAAAAACATAAACAACATAGGAATTGTCAAGCATGAAGAGACTGAACCACTCCTTCTCACTGTTTGTTAAAAATATGTAAAAGGATTCATCTGAAGGATGAAATTACAAGTCAAGCATATGTTATCCTCCTCATTCTTGTAAAAAGATAAAGAGGTACTTGCCATAAATGGTGGGGAAATTGGGTAAAAAATTCATGAAAATTGTTTATGGCAGCGAGTCGCTCTTGATAATGACACTCTTTCACCTCTGTGACTATTTTGGGTTGGGGAGTCTTCTTGCCTCTCTTTTAATCATGCCTTATTGAAAGCCTTCACGATGGTTTTTTAAGTCAATATTGCCAATTCCATAAAATTTTCACTGATTTGTTCAAAAGAAGTCCACCCTCAGTTGACATCTACTAAAATAAATTTATCCTTCCTTCATGTTTTCCACACCTGAACTAGCTTTGAGTCATCACACTCTATCTCAAATCTTGATACCTGTTTTGTGTCATTGATGGGGGATACATAAAGGCCCTCTATCGATGGGTTGCTTTTTATCAACATTAACACATTATCTAGGAAGTTGACTTAGAAACCCCTTTTAGTGCCTTGGCACTTTCATACCTCAATGGAAAGTCTCCTCTCTTTCAGCATTAGGTTCTCATCACTAGCCTTTGACCAAAAGATTTTGTGTAGTGTTCAACTTCAGCTCATTTATTCACACCTCATAGGTTGCACTTAGTACCTTGAGTGCCATTATCATTATCGAGGGTTCCTCTCACATCTGTTAACAAATTTCGTCATTGGCCAGTAATTAGATGGTCACTACCAGGTTCGACCCCAACACATCTATTCACATGGTTAGACTCGTACTATTGAGTGACAATGTAGAAGATGCCAGATCTAGTTTCATCCACCTGAGCTACGATTTCAATATTCTTACAAGATCTACAAAGTATGGTGGCTATGATTCTATAAAAAGTCATCCAAACATGGGTCCTCAATGTGTAATCATTTGACGCGACTTTGATCATTGTACATGTAAAATGGATTATATGTTGATATGGGTATTCCTCCCTCAACAATAATATCACGATGATAATGTATTGTGGCAATTAATTGATGATCTCAACTAATCAAATCTTGATCCAGACTTTTCACATGGTAAAGCACTTCAGTCCTCAGCCACAACTTCTGACTTTGTACTTTAGGGGGGGATCTATTACAAGTTATTTTATCCCATTCAAAAAATGGCCCCAAACCTAGATATATCATCATCCATTTACACCTTGCAATCATCCCTTAAAAATCCAAAAGAATTCTCGTTCCAGAAGTTACAATAATCCTGGATTACATTGGGAAAAAATCCTAATTTGAGAGATCATCACAGTTTTCCTTAATACAACTTGTGATGGCACAATTTGCACACATGCAACCTTTGCTAGTCATTGCAGGTTTCCTTCACAAAAACTGTGATGAACAACTAAAAATGATGAAAAATAAAAAAATACTTTCGAAGTCTCTCTCTCTAGAAGCTTCAAGAGTGGATTTACCATTTACAGTTGGATTTTATCTCAAACTCATAATTATGATGTCTTGTCTCTTATCTCCTAGAACTTAACTCCTTCTAAAGAGGACCTAAGCCCTAAAATGGTAAATCCAAAACCACCTCATTTATCACATAAATCCAACACCTGCCATAGAGTTGGCTTTTAAAGACTCTGAATTATGCCTTTATGATGCTTATTTTTGTCTAGAGGTCCATAATCCATCCATGTACTTTAGGTGTGATTGAAGGCTTACCATTGGGGTAAAAGAAGAACAAAAAATATGGGAGATATTCACAAGGTCAAGGCCTACAAGGGTTGTAATCATTTCTTGCCATTATTAATAAAAAAGTGCATTGTTTCTCCTATAAAGTATATCTTGATTATGCATATGTAGAACATGAATTCTTGACTTCTTGTTTATAGTTTTTTTATATATGTTATCTTGTATATTTCAGTTCTCTTGCTTGTTTTGGATGATTTGTAGGTTCCACTTTTAGAAATTGGATTTTGAGGTTGAGATAAAAAGTAAGGAGAAGAAGGAAGCTTGCATTAAATTATAAGTACGTTTTCCTTCCATATTGTAAACATTTGTAAGGAAAAACATTGTATTTTTTGTCTCGTTTGTCTCTAGACTAAGCCACTAGGTCTAGGGACATTTCTTATGTTTAGAGAAGGAATTTATCCACAAAACAAGTCTACATCTCATAGGAACTATCCTTCCCTGATATGGGAGGGATCCCATGATAATTCACCCCATCTATGATGATACATCTAGCTTTCACATATTTCAATTCATGGGATACAATAGCTACAACATTTGAAGGAACTGTACTTTAGGTGGTTGCAGCCTCCCATAAGATATTCCATTTAAAAACCAACATCATCCTCTCCTTCCATGGACTAAATTTTAGTCCCCATCTAAGCTATCATCAACCTCAAAATGATTAATTCCATTATCAAATCAGAAAATCACTAAATCCTTCTAACTGTTACACCTAATTGGTACAGTCTCCCTCCCTCCCTTTGAGGGTTAATATATGCTAATATCTAGGCCTGTGTATGTTAGAAAATTATATATTACAAAGCAATGGAACACATAGAATATTGCATACATATAAACACAGAAAATGCATAAAACCAGAGAGACACATATATACATGGTTCACATAGTTTGGGCTACGTCCACCCCGAACAACGAATCCTTCCTTTATATTATCCAACAAAATGAAGAGACACAACCTACAACAGATCCGCTATAATATCCTCTGTTTTCACTCACAGTATCACCTCTCTGTTTCTCGCTCGGAGAATACACATCTATTACACAACCTCAATACAATGCCCTCATACAAAGAGAGGGGTTGCCTTCTAGGGCAAAAAACCCTAAAATAAACATAAGTTCTACCGTCAGATCATCTGCCTAATGAACGATCCATATTGACTAGAAATTACTATATTTTACAAGGCAATTTTACATATGTTTTTAGCTACGGGGTGCTACCTGTATGAAGCTGGGATAATTGCCCCTATCAGATTTTCAGAATGGGTGTCTAACTTAGTGCCCACTAGGAAGAAAATAGGAGAAATCAGATTGTGTGTTGATTTAAGGAATGTGAATAAGGTTTCTTTGAAAGACCATTACCCGTTACCTAAGATGGACCACATTCTACAAAGGGTAGTAGGTGCTTCTAGGATTTCACTGCTGGATGGTTTCTCGGGTTTCAACCAGATTTTAGTCCATCCTGATGATCAGGAAAAGAATGCTTTTATAATGCCACGGGGAACTTTTAAATATGTGAAAAAGCCATTTGGACTCAAGAGTGCGAGGGAAACCTTCCAATGAGCAATGGACATAGCTTTTGCAAAAGAAATTCATGATTTTCTAGTTATATACTTAGATGATCTCACTGTGTTTTCCAAATCAGATCAGCAACATTTAGATCATCTGAGACAAGTGTTTTTAACGTGCAGAAAGTATGGTATATCATTGAACCCCAAGAAATCATTGTTCGGTCTAGAGGAAGGCAAACCGTTAGGTCATATAATCTCCAAAGATGGCATTAAAATTGATCCTGATAGAATAGAAGCCATTTTACAAATACCCCATCCTAGAAATGTCAAAGAACTTCAAGCTTTCCTAGGGAAAATTAAATTTTTAAGAAGATTCATACCTAACTTAGCTGAATTAATCAGATTGCTGAACAATATGCTGAAAAAAGACTCCAAGGTTAAATGGACATTAGAAGCTAAACAAACATTTGAAGAAATTAAAATAGCTTTGACCAAAACACCAGTCCTTACAAGCCCAAAATTTGACAGAGACTTCATAATATTTTCATTTGCATTAGAACACACTATTGTTGTTGTTTTACTAAAGAAATATGATCAAGGATGTGAAAAACCCATAGCCTTCTTTAGTAAAGCACTCAGAGATGCACCACTAAAATACCCAATCATGGAAAAAAAGGCTTATGCACTTGTAAAAGCCATCAAAGATTTCAGAGTCTACATATTATACTCTCATATAATAGCTTATGTGCCAAATGTTGTTGTCAAAAATATCCTGACCCAAGAAGGGATTGAAGGTAAGAGAGGTAAATGGATTGCTACTATATTGGAGTATGATATAGAAATAAAGCCTACAAAGCTTGTAAAAGGACAGGGATTGGATAAACTCATGACTGAAACCAATTGCCAAGCCCTGGATATCAATGAACTGGATAATGAACAGGAGATGGCGACTCCACAAATTAGCCAGGCCTTCCTAGAATCACCTTGGTATGCTGATATATGTTATGTATTATTAAACCTGCAGGCTCCTCCAGGGATATCGAGAACAAATAAAAGGTTCTTAAAAATGAAAGCTTCCAAATTTTGTATTTTAGATGGTGCTCTTTTTTCGAAAAATCATGAAGGTGTTCTATTAAATTGTTTAATAAAATATGAAGCTGATAAGGTACTCAAAGAATTTCATGCAGGGGATTGTGGTGGACATCTTTACTGGAAATCAACTGCAAATAAAATCCTAAGGGCTGGATTTTACTGGCCCACCTTGTTTACTGATGTCAAAAAGTTTGTCACTACTTGCCATAAATGTCAAATTTTTGAAGGCAAGAGAAAACTTTTACCTCTACCCCTTAGACCAATTTCCACTGAAACACCATTTCAACAATGGGGTTTAGACTTCATTGGGGAAATTCATCCTCCCTATTTTGGCCAACATAAATGGATCCTGACTGCCATAGACTATTTCACTAAATGGATAGAAGCCATTCCTTGTAGACAAGCCAATGATACAGTGATCATACAATTCTTAGAAACCAATATCTTGTCTAGATTTGGCTGTCCTGAAAAGATTATAACTGACAATGTTGCTACTTTCAAATCCAAGAGAATGATCAGTTTCTGTAACAAGTACCACATTACCTTAGGCCATTCTACAACATATTACCCTCAAGGTAATGGTCTAGCTGAGTCCTCCAATAAAATCCTAATCAATATTATTAAAAAAGTGTTGGAAGAAAACAAGAAAAATTGGCATAAGAAACTTATCAATGCTCTATGGGCAGACAAATTAACTACCAAGAGATCCATTGGGACTAGCCCTTATGAGTTAGTCTATGGCATGGAGGTTGTATTTCCTTCATCTCTAGGGGTACCTGTAATGAAACTACTGCAAGAAGCTCAAATACAACCCAATGACATTCAAAGAAAGATAAATCAGACTATACACTTGCAACAAACTAGAGAAGAGGTATACCGAAGATCCGAAGTATTAAAGGAAAAACTCAAGAAGATATTTGATAAGAGGACCAAGGCAGAAGATTTTTACATAGGTGACAAAGTTTTGAAATGGGATTCCAAAAGAGAAGATAAAGGAAAACATGGGAAGTTTGACTTCCTATGGAAGGGACCTTTTATTATCCAGGCTTCACAAGGCAACAATACTTACTTTCTAAAAAGCTTGGATGGTACAGAAGCAGAAGAAGGACCAGTTAATGGTCGGATGCTGAAACACTATTTTGATCCAGTTTGTTGATATATCCTGACTCTAACTTGTACATAGCAAAGTTTAGTTTTTGCAGCTTTTTATAGCAATAAGGATAGGAAGGAATGGGTAGAAAGTTTTAACAAACAATGAAGGAATTTTACTATTTTGTTTTCAGCTCAAGAGAAATGTATATATGTTACATGGTCCTGTGTATAGTTTTGTCTACTTGCAGAAAAGGAAGATTTCAAAGTGCAGCGAGAGTTGTACATAAGGCCATCTGACCTGTTGTTCTTGACTTTTCACCAGGAAAAGCCATCCCCAAGTGGAGCCAGTGTTATGCTCCTATACCAATAGTAGGGAAAATTTTAAGAACCCCCCTAAATTTACATGTATAATAAATGGGTGAATCTCCATGGTATATAGGAAAAATGGAAGGCGATTTTATCAATAATATGATATGTATATATAATTTTTTGGCGAATCTCTCACCAGGCATGGCGAATATTTTACTCAATTACAAAATCTTGTGTTTATTGAATACACAAATGAAATCATTGCATTTCTTTAAAATATCTTTTGAAATCAAAATTACCGAAATTACATACCGATAACCTAGTGGGTGTAGGATAAAATTCACCCGTGCCATTCATAGAAAGCATGAGAAAAAACCTAATACTATATATAAAACCAAGAAAAATTCAAATTCATCACTTCTAGGGACCTCGTAACCACCCTGCCAATACACAAGTATGTTCCTGTTTGCAATTAGAAAAATTACCCAAATTACAATCTGTTTACTCCAGCATATGTTGGAAAGTTATAGAAGGATGACTAGTGCAATCAATCCATTCCTTTTAGCCCTGGATTTGTTTCAGTTTAAAACAGAAGTATACAAATATACTTTTCCAATGTCTATGCTTTAACCATTCACCTTAAGATGTTTTTACAATATAATTTCCTAAGTCTATTTAATATCTTCATTATCATAAAAACCAACCTATATCCATCTTAACTCCACATCTACCACTCTTAGGGGGATGAAATCTATTTATCCCTCTGAGCAATTGGTAGACCTAGAATTAAGATGGATCTAAGATGATAGAATTTCCCCTTTAAATAGTCTATGCTCACATGAATACCATGGTATTACCATGGGTCAATACCATGGGTTATCATAAACCTGGAGCTTAAAAATTACTATTAGTAATTTATAAAAATTAATAAAATTAATAGTTGATTTTTATTTTATTTTTTATTTTAACCAAGCTAAAATGTTTAACATACATTAAATTACAACATCCATTTTTACTTTTGATCGGATCAAATATTTTTTCACTCTATGCTAGTTTGCATATCACGATATTTGATACCTCTCGGGGGTTAGTAGATCCAGAGTAAAGATGGATCTATGCTGGTTTAATTCCCCCATTTAAATAGGCTACATTCTAGGTGAATACCATGGGTCAATACCATGTGCCATTTTTATTTTTATTAATACTAATATTAGGGTTAATAATGTTTTTTTGCATGGTATTAATAACAATCTAGTCCATGGTATTTGTCCCATAGTATTTTGCCCATAGGTTTTACCTAAAATAACGCATTTTTTGAGTGTTTGTAAATATAAGGTGACTTATGGAGTAAATATAAAAAAATATTTTATTTGTTTACCATACCTCTCGTTTATTTATATTTTTATTAATTTTACCATAACTCTTTTACAAATATGGTATTTGGCCCATAGGATTCACTTAAATAAAACCTCTTTCTTGAGCCTTCATAAATAGAATGAGGGTTATGGACTAAATATAAAAAGAGGGTTATGGACTAAATATAAAAAGAGGTTTTATTTATTTACCATGTGTCTAGTTTATTTATATTTTTATTTATTTACCATACCTTTTGAGTAAGTATGAAAAGACGTTTTATTTATTTATTTTTATTTGTTTACACCCTTGCATGTATATAAGGTGACTTATGGAGTAAATATAAAAAATGTTTTATTTATTTACCATACCTCTCATTTGTTTATATTTTTATTAATTTACCATACATCTTTTATAAATATGGTATTTGGGCCTTTGGCCCATAGGATTCACTTAAATAAAACCTATTCCTGAAAATGGGCGAATGGATTCACTTAAATAAAACCTATTCTTGAAATTGGGCGAATGGAAGGTTGTAACTCCTAACTTCAAGGGCTAAATTTACCTTTTTTACCCTCTCCATTAAAATAAGGTGGGCTATTTGAGGTGATTTGGAAAAATGTACTATGATACAAAATATTCGCCCATTAAAAATTTAAAACCCCTTAATTTCGCCACATTCGCCCCTAAAATTTTCTATGACCAATAGGTGTCATATTTAATGATTGACTTGATTAGCTCTATAATATGTTCATCCTTTCCCTGCTGTACAGATTTCCATATTGTGAAAGATCAAAAAATTTAAAAAATGAAAAGAGGGTATACCCTAAAAGAAAAATCAAAGGGTAAAAAGAATAAGATGGTCAGAAAAAAGAAAAGAAATGAACCCCAAATATAAGGACCAGTAAAGTGTGCAAGTCCAAGTGCCACTACTATTTCATTTTCTGTAAGTAAAGTATCATGTGTAGTCTGTTGAACTTTATGTTTTAGTTGATGAATGACCAAACAGCTCAATCTTGGCCAGTTCATGTTTCAATTTTCCTGTTTTAGAAATAGAGAATAAAATCTGTTCAAAATTTTTAATCTTGGCAGATAAATAGTTAGGTAGAGAAGCAAAGGAGCTTAACTGTTAAATCTGAGCCCTTGGATGTTATAAGTGCAGATTTAGATAGGCTTATCATGTAAAGAAAAGAAAAGCTAAAAAAGGGTTTGCCAGTCTAAGTGCACCCAAAGAAAGAGAAGAAAAAATGTTAGGCAAACTAGGCTGGGTAGGCAGTTTTGGTGTTGCAGAAAGAAACTTGTGATAAGTTTTGTCTCTTAGAATGATTAAATCTTACTTCTATCACAGGTACCATGGCAGAAGCATGATTGACTCCCCTTCATCTTTCCCAAATCACTTACTAATATTCCCCCATAGATATTGAGATCTGCTTAATATCCCTCTTAAATTACTCCATCTCATTTCATAAAAGGCCTAAATAAAACCACATTTTACTTAGGCACAAAGCCACATTTCTTGTGTAAAACCCTTTTCATTCCCTTAGCCTAAGTTTCTTAATATTAGACTTAGTGCTTGCTTTCAATCATATTCATATTAACCAATAACCTTATCATATAAATCCCTTGTATAAATTCCCCTTTCCCATATATTATTAATATACTAAAAACCCCTATATCCTAATATCCCACCTCGATTTAATTATAAACCATATCATTATGTAATTCAGGATTTAAGAGTTTATTTGAAACCTTTAAATAACCTAACCCACTGCGCAAAATCCAAGAGTTAATTAACATTTGGTTAATTAATAACTTAAAGAAACCTTGACAACCAATAATATTATGCTCGATATGATTAAAAAACGTGGTTAGTGGATGGGCCCCCGCGCATTAAACCTCTGCTTTATTCATAACCTGTCCATCGCCAGATCTCAGCCCTCGCATCCGACGACCAAGATCTATATCGCGACCCCCTTCGCCGCCGAAGTTTACTGCCCGGGGAAAGGGTGGTATTGCGCCCATACCTAGGACGTGTGTTGACCTCCCGCCTTGCTCGCTGCCTCTCCGCCCGAAACCGCTTGACCCTATAAGCTGTGCGGGAGGAAACCAGGTACCACTCCTATGCTAAACGAATGGACGTCCCATCCCAATGATGTCATACCACTAATTAATGCCAAAATCACTCGCCAAAGCCAAAATTTTGTTAAATTGGCGGGAAAAATGTCATTTTCATTCATTTTCTCTGTGAACTGTTTACATGCAAAACACGTCCGGTTGATTGCTTGTGTGTCCAGTCCACCACCCGGCCAACAAATTTCAATGTCGTGCTCTACAGCTCGTTGGCCAACCTGCGAATTGCACTGTTTTGCCTTCTGAACACAGGTATTTATCCAACTTGCCTCCCGAACCTGTAATTTTGTTTTTCCTCGGTCAATTTTACCCAACAAAGCCAAATTCCAGTAAAGTCAGTCTGTAGCTCTCAGAGAAAGACACCCAGAACTGTTGTTTTGCCCATTTTCCTACAGAAGCCCGACCTCCAGTTTGAAAACACAAGAACCAAACATGGAAGCTCCCATAGCCCCAAACGTGGCGCCCCTCAATGCGCCTCATAAAGACCTGGATTGGTTACCCTTGGCTGATAGAGATTTTCAAATAAAAGAGTTATCTGGTGATATGAACCATCTCCAGGCATTTTGCTGAATTAGGAATAGTCATCTGAGCAACTCTGATATCTATGGAATATGGGAATCTAATATTCTCAGGTATTACCTTCCCTCACTCAATGTGTTCCCAGATATTATTCATCAATGCTGTGCTAACTATGACCCTGTCAGTAAAGCAGTTATGACCCCATCCCAAACTGTTCTCTTTTACATAACTGCTGAATCTATCAATGAGATGTTACACTTCCATCCCACTTAGCCCCTTGCTCTGCTTTCCATGGGATTTTTTCTTGAGCAAGGCTCTCAGTTGCCCAATTCAGAAATAACCCGGATTGCTCAATTATTCATGAAACCAGATTGCTAGCCCCAAGGCGCACCTCCGTATGTGCATTCCTGGTTCACTGAAACAGACAGGCTTATTCTTGACATGATATCCTTTATCTTGAGATTCAAAACCAATGAATTTGTTGATGAGACCATCTTAGTTATGTTGTCAATGTTTCTCCAGGACAACCCCTACTGTCAAATATCATTATGCCTCTTTCATTGCCAATAAAATCAATGAGAAATTCATAAATCTGGGCAGAGAAGGAGTCTTCAAGTACACCTCATTCATATACCACATTCTGCTATATTATCAGCCAGACAGCTTTTCATTTCCCATCAGGAAATTGGATTCCAAAGGAGAGCGGACGTCTGTGATCTTTTGGATCTCGATCTTCCACAATGTTTGTGAATCCCCTTATACCTACTATGAATTCATTGGCTTGTTTGTACATCCAACCTCCACTCTATTGATAGGAGCTCCTCGTCCTAGGCTCTCTGGTAATATAAAGAAGATTTTACAGTGTTCCAGACAATACAAGATAGGTGACTCGTACCTCTACCAAAATCATACGGAAACCAGAATATATGGTTGTGAACTGTGCCCTTTCAAGCTGCCCAAATATGTGCCCATGAGACTATTTGCACTGGAGTATTTCAGACAGCTTATCAATGTAGATTTAACCCACTTTTGCAATGTAAAGAAAAAGGCTTAGCTGAGAATAAAAAACCAGTTAGGCCCTTTTATCATCCATAAGAGGGAGGCAGGGGAAGATGCTGATAAGATATTAGTGGAAGACCTTAAATTGAAGAAACATTTCTGGTGGGTGCCATATGACCCAAATAGCTTTATAAGTGACAGAAAAGTAAGAAACAGGATATCGGCTTATATACATCAAAGGATCCTTGAAATTGAACAGTTTGCTAATTAGGATGAGTGGGTAGAGGGTACATTAATAGAAGAAATTACTGAACAAGAAAAGATGGAAAAAGCTATTAAGATCTTGAAAATACCCTTGACCTGGACTCTTTTGGACATGTATCTTTCAAGTTGCCTCAGCAAACTGGAGTGGGTATATTCTCTGCTAGAACTTCACAGTAGCTTGTACAAGAAACCAACATACCAGTTACAGGGCCTTCTAAGGGCAAGGAAGTGGCAAACACGGAGTAGAAATCAATGACTGATTAGTAGGGGAAAATTCCTCCGGTCCAAACCAAAGCAGCAGAGATTCCTGCATTACAGACTCCTCTAAATGAGGAAGAGGCAAGAAAAGAGACAGGGAAGAAGACACACCTATTAGTGGGTCTGTAGAACAACCAAGGGAAAAAAGGCAAAGACTCAATCCTCTGTCAGAAGAGGAAATCTTTGAAGAAACAACTGAAAGTTTAAAAGGGAAAAAGATAGCCAGCCAGTAGACTTCCCCGGTGATAGAGACATCAACTAGCTCACACAGACAGGAGCTAGAAAGGCAGTAGAATGTGGAAGTTTCATCCACTAGGCCACAAAGAAAACAGGCCACAGACATCAAAAAGACATTCACTGAGATAAAGGCTAGGAACGATCCACTAAGGTTTCAAATTTACAACCAGTATCTTAAGATGGCCCCCACAAAGCAGAAAAGATTAATGTTACCATATGACATAAAAGAAGGAAATATGATAATGAGTTACTTTAAGCCCAAGGTGCAACAACCACAATCAGCAGTTGATTACATCCAGATGAATTTGGAGGTCTTAGCTAAGGATATTCATCCCATGGACCAGATTGAGCTTCATAAACAGACTGGAGAGATGGTATACTCCACACTAACTAATAAAGCTATGTTAGCTCATAAATTACAAAACTCCTTGGACAACACCTCTGCTCAGTTAGAATTGGAGAAAGCTTCTTCTCTAACAAAGGACAACAGGATCAAATATTTTGAGGAGATCATCATTGAACTGGGACATGATCCTAAAGATGCTAAAGGCATAAAGGCACTGTTGAAGAAGAAAGAAGAGGACATTGCTTCCCTTAGAAAACAGCTGAAACTGGCTCCTTCTATGCATCCATAGATTGCGGAAGTTGCACAATAGAAATCTGAAGAGGAAATGATGGACCTGCTCATGAGACTGAATGAGAGATTGAGTGAGATAGTGCAGGCATTGGAGAAAGCTCTACAAGAAAAGTGGGGAGAGTTGACCTCCCAGCCACCTGAAGTAGTCCCAATAGTCACTACTTCCCCCTCCACACTTATAACATCATTTCCTCCCACTGTCCTGTCATCAACATCAGAGATCATCACAGGTACCTCAACAACAACAACAACACCAGGCAACAATACTACTATGAGTACAGAATAGCTGATAAAAGCCATGGAAGAATTAAAGCTGCAAGTATCAGAATTGAAACTGGTCAAAGAGCAATTAGCAAAGGTGGAAAATAATTATGATAAATCCAAAATGAATGTGGCAAAGAAAACAAGGGAGGTCAAAACATTGGAGAACAAAGTGAGAGCATTAAAAAAGGATCTCTCTCTGGATAAACCTTTAGCAAAAATCAAAGTAATTTTGTGGACCAACATCAATCAATCCCTTAGTAATGTGTGGAGATCTATCCAAGTCATATATGAGTAGATTGACCTAGTAAGAGCGGCCCAAGTAGAGATTCAAAAGGCAAGGGCTTTATTGGGACAAATGCCTGAACAAGCTAATCGGCTAATACATTTTTTGAACACCAAGACCAGTGAAGAACTGGAGGCACTGGAAATTAGAGACAGAGCAGGAGGCATTCTAGAAATCAAGAGAGTTCTAACCATGAGAATTCTGATGCAAAATTTGGAAAGGAGATGCCAGGACATGCAGGTGGAGATTGATTCTTTCACAGAATAGTTTACAGTCTTGCATAAAAAAGGTCTGCCAAGTCCTTTGGGGAGTAATGATCGTCTGATGAGACATGTAGATTACACGCACAAGTTGAATAAATATGTTGCTGATCAAGTTAATACATCATCAAGTACTTTAGGAGAGAAGACACTTCCATCTGGCCAAGCCCTATATGACAGCCTAAACAATTTATTCTACATTGAGCACGAGGTAGAGCATCTGTTCACCATCCCACCTAATTTATTCAGATACACAGAGACTGACGAAACTTTGAGGAAGCTTTAGAGACATAAATTACCAGGACCACAATGGTGGAAAAGTATGTTAGAGATTCTATAAACTTATCTTTGGTCAATTGAAAATTTTGGACCACCTACAATAATGCAGAGAACAGAAATGAATCAGAGTCATGTGGGTCAAAACGCATCACATCAGGGTCAAAGAAAGTCCGGCCAAGGTGGAATAACTAGCACAGAGTCTCAGTGGAAGACAACCATAAACCGACTCGCAGCACCTACCTCCGGTACATCTCATAAAGATGGAATAGCCAACACAACATCAATTTATTGCATCAATTTATTGTTCCCCTGTTTTCGAGACTGTCTATCTCTATCTTTGTAAAAACGTATTAATCATCACCAGATATTATTTCTATCAGATATTTTGTAAGATATTTGATATTTTTGTATAAATACCCCCCCAGACGAAGTATTTGGGGTTGGTGGGTGTTCATAGTTTCTGACTGTAATACTGAAGTTTTCTGGAATAAAAGGCTGTTGGAACCATTTTTGTTTGGCTTACTGGATAAAGAATCGATGCTAAGGACCATGTTATAGAATTCTTGAATCATCTTATGGATCAATAAGTCCCTTCTAACTTGTGTTTTACAGTTTCTATGTTTATTATATCATCTATGTTTCATGATCTCAATAATAAAGAAAAAGAATAATTCAGAATTTGCTTGACTGCACTCTGTCTTCAATCTTTGTTATTTTCTATGTTTTCTTCAGAATTAGAATAAACAGTGAATTCTTAATTGCTCCTGTTTCCCCTGATTCTTTCATCTTGAATATTTGCTAAGGAATTCTTAATTGCTCCTTAACAAGTAATCATCCATTTTCCCTCTGTCAAATATGATGAAGGATTCTTAACTTCCCTTCACCCAATTGACTCCATTCCATCTGATTCCAGCCTATAAATTGTTCCATATTTGAGTACCTTGCTCTGTGATACCTCCCCTGATAAGAAACCTAATCCAGGAAGCTGTCCTTCTTTGGCTCCATCATGCCCAATGGACTGAAACTTTTCAGTTCTACCTCACTATTCTATTGAAACCTTCCAACCAAAACCTAAACAAAACCCTTGTACTTCACAGCTAGCCTAATATATCTCAAAACAAAGCTAAATCATAAAGAGAGAGCCCTCTCTTGATGTAGATTGGCTAGAATCTACATTTGAAAGATTGGTCTATGGTTACCTCGGTCGTATTGCCTTTCTTACAACTTTTGGTAACAACCTAAGTGATAACATCATTGGCGACTCTGCTGGGGGCCTATGATTTCATAGACCAGAATAATTGTTTGTTACTACTGCTTATTTCATAAGCTACAGATGGAGCCTAAAGTTGGCCAAGTAGCCTTTGAAACTGCTTTTGCTATGAAATTGCAGGAGTAAATAAACGCTTCTTCAATCTATCTCCAATCTAGTTTATGTATTAAACAATTGTCCCAAATACTTGATCAGTTCCTTGTTTTAATAGATCTTTAGGAAAGCTCATAATCCCCTCATCTAAAATTTCCTAGAAGAGGCCATTAAAGTTGTATTATTGAAATATTTCAAGAAAAACCAGAAACATACTTAGAAGCTGGCTCCAAAGAAAAAGATCCGTTACGCCAGATCAAATCCTGATCCAAATCCCCCATCTATCTTTGAAAATCCTAATCTGATTCCTAAGATCCTTAGATGCCAGCAGAGCCAAGAACATTCTACTAGTTCACCCCTTGACAGACATCAGCAGAACCCTATCCAATCTGAGCTTACTTCTAGAAAATCACCAATCCTTTCTTTCAATACTGCAGCTTCTTCAAGCTCACCGTCAGCACTTCAAACCCTCATTTCCACTGTTATCCCTGCTCTTCCAGCTGTCATATTTACCTCTGCAAATATGGCAAATCGATATGCTCCCCTGCAACTACCTGCAAATCTAGGGGCTATGCCTCAAGATTATCAAAGAAAAATCACCTATTTTGATGGTACTGGCACTTATACAACTCAACAACATACCATGAAAATGACAGATTATTTTGAAAACTATGAGATTGATGATGATGATGTCAGAATGAAAGTATTTGTTCAAAGTTTAACTGGAGATATAAGAACCTGGTTTAGAGCACTTCCTGCAAACACTATCAACGACCAAGAATCTCTTTATCAGAACTTCTTGAACAAATGGGAAAAGAAGAAATATCCTCTCCACATTTTATCAGAATATGAAAACTTGAAGAGAGGCCCACAAGAAACTGTTCAAGATTATTGTACCAGATTTAATAATGTATACAATGCTATTCCTCAGAATCTTAGACCTCCTCCAGATTTAGCCTTGATCAAATTCCCTGATGCATTTGATTTTGATATGGCATATCAACTCAGGGAAAGATCTCTTCGAAGCTTAGAAGACATGCAGAGTATAGCTGTCAGTGTTGAGGCCAACCTGATTTCTAAACGAGCTCGAGCTAGAGTTGAAAGGAGGACACATTTCAAAGAAGAACCTTCTGCATTTGAACAAAAATTAGATGCCATTATCAAAGGAATGGATAGACTTGGTGATAGAGTAGAGACAATTGAGAGGAAATCCCCTTGGGATGGTCAACCGAGCAATACTGGGAGAAATCCAAACTTCAGAAAAAACCAGAATCCTAATACTGGAAAGGCTAGCCCTGACCAAAACATTAGACCTCCATTCTAGGAAAATTATGCTGAAGCTTCAACTTCCAGAGAACCAACAGAAGATACTCAAATTAACTTAATGGGTCTCAATAGTGAAAACAAATTTTCTTAACCCAGGAAGACCAAGAAGCTCATACTATTAATCAATTCCAAATTCAATCAAGTGAATCATTTGATTTTAGGGAGGGATATGACACAACCATCTATGAATTCCACAAGCAATACAATCTAAGGAGTAGAAGGATAGATGTCCTTGAAACCAATAAACAGAAAGAAACCAGGCAACCTAAAAAACCCAAGGTCAAGAACCCCCTGTACAAACCCTTCCTAGAATAGGTTCTGACCCAAATAATCCAACAGTTGAAGATGTATCAGACAATCAACAACCTTCCACTTCTACTCCTCCCAAAGGAAAGGTGGAAGAACCTCCAGAAATTGACATAGAAGCAACTTCAGCCCACAACACCACTTCTGGAAAAGAAAAAGACACAGAAAATATAGCAGAAAAAGAAAATCTCACTGCCCGAAATGCCAAAATTCAAACAGAAAAACATTTCAATCTCGAGACTGAAATAAGCAAATTAAAGATAGCCATTCCATTGTCAGAATTGGCTAAGCATGATGTCTATAGAGATCAAATTAGCAGATCACTCCAAATTTCAGAGAACAAAGATTCAGTAAATCTCTTTGATGACCAACTAGAATTAATTTTTGGCCCTGAGGTAAATGGAAAATCAGTAGATGGAGGGGTCCCTCCTTTCTACGTAAGCCTGAACATTCATGATAAAGTACTTCATAATGCCATGTTTGATTCTAGTGCTTCTCATAACTTAATGCCTAAATCTGTAATGGAGAAGTTGGACCTAGATATTACCAGGCCATACAAAGACTTGTTCTCTTTTGATTCAAGCCAGGTCAGATGTCTAGGATTGATCAAAGATTTATGTGTATCATGACTTCAATACCATACCAAGACCATTTTAATGGATGTAGTGGTAGATGACACCCCACCAAAATATGGCATGTTGTTGTCTAGATCTTGGGGTGAAAAGCTCCAAGGATCTTTACAGTTGGACATGTCCTATGCTACTATTTCAGTATTTGGTCAGCCAAAAAGATTGTATTGAAAAACTATAATGAAATACATGGTAAGCAGTCAGGAGAAACCCCAGAATTTTCCCATCTATTCCATGCATTCTGACATGGACTCCTTCATCCTGTACAATGCTGAAAGTGATTCTCCAACTGATGTCAAGGTTTTAGCACTTGAACAAGAAATAATTGTAAACGAAAAGACTTGCATTCAAATTCAAGAAATTGCTGTGAACAATGATATATCAGATACTCAAGAGAAACCAAATGAAACTCAAAAGCCAAATTTCCCTAGCAAACAAATTTATGAGACCCCCAATACTAACTATGAACATGAGATCCTTTAGTACTTAGAGTTTGATGGTTCAGTTAATAATTAGGGGCAGGAGTAGGAATTTGGGTACACAATCTAGAAAATGATCATGCTGAAGGACATGCTTACAGATTAAACTTCAAATGTACCAATAATATGGCTGAATATGAAGCCCTCTTGCTAGGACTTAAATTGATCAAAAGCTTAGGGGCCACCAGGGTATCAGTATTGGGAGATTCTAATTTAGTCATTCAACAAATAAAGGGAAACTACCTCACAAACAATCCCAAATTAAAATCTTATAGAGGGGTAGTAATCAGAATACTCGATAAATTTCTAGAAACACAGCTTGCCAAAATTCCAAGAAAACATAACTTGCATGCTCACATTTTGGCAACATTTGCCAGCACTTGTAAACTGCCATTTGAACCCAATCATCAGTTTACAGCTGAGATTAGACACAGGCCAACCATACCAGACAATGCAAAGAATTGGCAAGTATTTGACAACGACACTCAGATTAACAATTTCTTGACCCTAAAGGAAGAGTTTTGTAACACTAATATGGACACGGACACTGTTTGCGAAGTTGATCAAATAAACAAAATTGAAACAGACATTGTAGCAGAAACTGCAACACGAATACTTCACCCAACGAAATTTACCAAGGAAAAGTTGCAAGAGCTTAAAGAAATAGACATTGATGAGGCTATTGGAGGAGAACCTGAAGTTATTGATTTAAAAGACAATTATTTGCTCACGGGATTAAATCCTTTGGAAGATTTCTTTGATTCTAATGACATTCCAAAAAACCCAAAATGCAGCCTCTAAATGCAAAAATTGAAGACTGTAACATAGGAACTGAAGAAAATCATAAACTGATAAAATTATCCAAAACTTTGCCTCCTGATTAGAAGCTTAAATATATTGAATTCCTCAAAGAATTCCAGGATGTTTTTTCCTGGAGCTATGAAGATCTAAAATCCTATGACACTTCTGTGATTCAACATACAATACCCCTCAAAGAAAATCAGAAGCCATTCAAGCAAAATCTCAGAAGATTTAACCCTATACTACCCCCTCTAATTGAAAAGGAAGTCAAAAGAATGTATGAAGTTAGGATAATTGCCCCTATCAGATTTTCAGAATGGGTGTCTAACTTAGTGCCCACTAGGAAGAAAATAGGAGAAATCAGATTGTGTGTTGATTTAAGGAATGTAAATAAGGTTTCTTTGAAAGACCATTACCCGTTACCTAAGATGGACCACATTCTACAAAGGGTAGTAGGTGCTTCTAGGATTTCAATGTTGGATGGTTTCTCAGGCTTCAACCAGATTTTAGTCCATCCTGATGATCAGGAAAAGAATGCTTTTACAACTCCATGGGGAACTTTTAAATATATGAAAATCCCATTTGGACTCAAGAATGCGGGGGAAACCTTCCAACGAGCAATGGACATAGCTTTTGCAAAAGAAATTCATGATTTTCTAGTTATATACTTAGATTATCTCAGTGTGTTTTCCAAATCAGATTAGCAGCATTTAGATCATCTGAGACAAACATGCAGAAAGTATGGTATATCATTGAACCCTAAGAAATCCTTGTTTGGTCTAGAGGAAGGAAAAATGTTAAGTCATATAATCTCTAAAGATGGCATTAAAATTGATCTTGATAGAATAGAAGCCATTTTACAAATACCCCATCCCAGAAATGTCAAAGAACTTCAAGCTTTCCTAGGGAAAATTAAATTTTTAAGAAGATTCATACCTAACTTAGCTGAATTAATCAGATTGCTGAACAATATGCTGAAAAAAGATTCCAAGGTTAAATGGACATTAGAAGCTAAACAAGCATTTGAAGAAATTAAAATAGCTTTGACCAAAACACCAGTCCTTACAAGCCCAAAATTTGACAGAGACTTCATAATATTTTCATTTGCATCAGAACACACTATTGCTGTTGTTTTACTACAGAAAGATGATCAAGGATGTGAAAAACCCATAGCCTTCTTTAGTAAAGCACTCAGAGATGCACCACTAAAATACCCAATCATGGAAAAAAAGGCTTATGCACTTGTGAAAGCCATCAAAGATTTTAGAGTCTACATATTATACTCTCATATAATAGCTTATGTGCCAAATGCTGTTGTCAAAGATATCCTGACCCAAGAAGGGATTGAAGGCAAGAGAGGTAAATGGATTGCTACTATATTGGAGTATGATATAGAAATAAAGCCTACAAATCTTGTAAAAGGACAGGGATTGGCTAAACTCATGACTGAAACCAATTGCCAAGCACTAGATATCAATGAACTGGATAATGAACAAGAGATGGCGACTCCACAAATCAGCCAGGCCTTCCTAGAATCACCTTGGTATGCTGATATATGTTATGTATTATTAAACCTGCAGGCTCCTTCAGGGTTATCCAGAACAAAGAAAAGGTTCTTAAAAATGAAAGCTTCCAAATTTTGTATTTTAGATGGTGCTCTTTTTTGGAAAAATCATGAAGGTGTTCTATTAAATTGTTTAATAAAAGATGAAGCTGATAAGGTACTCAAAGAATTTCATGCAGGGGACTGTGGTGGACATCTTTACTGGAAATCAACTGCAGATAAAATCCTAAGTGTTGGATTTTACTAGCCCACCATGTTTACTGATGTCAAAAAGTTTGTCACTGCTTGCCATAAATGTCAAATTTTTGAAGGCAAGAGGAAACTTTTACCTCTACCCCTTAGACCAATTTCCACTGAAAGACCATTTCAACAATGGGGTTTAGACTTCATTGGGGAAATTCATCCTCCCTCTTCTGGCCAACATAAATGGATCCTGACTGCCACATACTATTTCACTAAATGGATAGAAGCCATCCCTTGTAGACAAGCCAATGATACAGTGATCATACAATTCTTAGAAACCAATATCTTGTCTAGATTTGGCTGTCCTGAAAAGATTATAACTGACAATGCTGCTGCTTTCAAATCCAAGAGAATGATCAATTTCTGTAACAAGTGCCACATTACCTTAGGCCATTCTACAGCCTATTACCCTCAAGGTAATGGTCTAGCTGAGTCCTCCAATAAAAGCTTGATCAATATTATTAAAAAAGTGTTGGAAGAAAACAAGAAAAATTGGCATAAGAAACTTATCAATGCACTATGGGCAGACAGATTAACTACCAAGAGATCCATTGGGACTAGTCCTTATGAGTTAGTCTATGGTATGGAGGCTATATTTCCTTCATCTCTAGGGGTACCTGTAATGAAATTACTGCAAGAAGCTCAAATACAACCCAATGACATTCAAAGAAAGATAAATCAGACTATACATTTGCAACAAACTAGAGAAGAGGTATACCGAAGATCCCAAGTATTGCAGGAAAAACTCAAGAAGATATTTGATAAGAGGACCAAAGCAGAAGATTTTTACATAGGTGACAAAGTTTTGAAATGGGATTCCAGAAGAGAAGATAAAGGAAAACATGGGAAGTTTGACTTCCTATGGAAGGGACCTTTTATTATCCAGGCTTCACAAGGCAACAATACTTACTTTCTTAAAAGCCTGGATGGTACAGAAGCAGAAGAAGGACCAGTTAATGGTCGGATGTTGAAACACTAATTTGATCTAGTTTGTTGATATATCCTGACTCTAACTTGTACATAGCAAAGTTCAGTTTCCGCAGCTTTTTACAGCAATAAGAATAGGAAGGAATGGGTAGAAAGTTTTAACAAACAGTGAAGAAATTTTACTTTTTTGTTTCCAGCTCAAGAGAAATGTATATATGTTACATGGTCGTGTGTACAATTTTGTCTACTTGAAGCAAATGAATATTTCAAAGTGCAGCAAGAGTTGTACATAAGGCCATCTGACCTGTTGTTCTTGACTTTTCACCAGGAAAAGCCATCCCCAAGTGGAGCCAGTGTTATGCTCCTATACCAATAGGTGTCATATTTCATGATTGAATTGATCAGATCTATAATATGTTCATCCTTTCCCTGCTGTACAGGTTTCCATAGTGTGAAAGATCAAAAAATTTAAAAAATGAAAAGAGGGTATACCCTAAAAGAAAAATCAAAGGGTAAAAAGAATAAGATGGTCAGAAAAAAGAAAGGAAATGAACCCCAAATATAAGGACCAGTAAAGTGTGCAAGTCCAAGTTCCACTACTATTTCATTTTCTGTAAGTAAAGTATCATGTGCAGTTTGTTGAAATTTATGTTGTAGTTGATGAATGGCCAAACAACTCAATCTTGGCCAGTTCATGTTTCAATTTTCCTGTTTTAGAAATAGAGAATAAAATTTGTTCAAAATGTTTAATCTTGGCAGATAAATAGTTAGGTAGAGAAGCAAAGGAGCTTAACTATTAAATCTGAGCCATTGGATGTTATAAGTGCAGATTTAGATAGGCTTATCATGTGAAGAAAAGAAAAGCTAAAAAAGGGTTTTCCAGTCTAAGTGCACCCAAAGAAAGAGAAGAAAAAAAATGTTAGGTAAACTAGGCTAGGTAGGCAGTTTTGGTGTTGCAGAAAGAAACTTGTGATAAGTTTTGTCTCTCAGAATGATTAAATCTTACTTCTATCACAGGTACCATGGCAGAAGCATGATTGACTCCCCTTCATCTTTCCCAAATCACTTACTAATCTTCCCCCATAGATATTGAGATCTACTTAATATCCCTCTGAAATTACTCCATCTCATTTCATAAAAGGCCTAAATAAAACCACATTTTACTTAGGCACAAAGCCACATTTCTTGTGTAAAACCCTTTTCATTCCCTTAGCCTAAGTTTCTTAACATTAGACTTAGCGCTTGCTTTCAATCATATTCATATTAACCAATAACCTTATTATATAAATCCCTTGTATAAATTCCCCTTTCCCATATATTATTAATATACTAAAACCCCTATATTCTAATATCCTGCCCCAGTTTAATTATAAACCATATCATTATGTAATTCAGGATTTAAAGGTTTATTTGAAGCCTTTAAATAACCTAACCCGCCACGCAAAATCCAAGAGTTAATTAAAATTTGGTTAATTAATAACTTAAACCAACCTCGACAACCAATAATATTATGTCTGATACGATTAAAAAACATGGTTAGTGGATGGGCCCACGCGCATTAAACTTCCACTTTATTCATAACCCATCCATCGCCAGATCTCGGCCGTCGCATCTAACATCCAAGATCTATATCGCGACCCCCTCTGCCGCCGAAGTTTACCACCCGGGGAAAGGGTGGTATTGCGCCCGTACCCAGGACGTGTGTCGACCTCCCGCCTTGCTCGCTGCCTCCCCGCCCAAAACCGCTTGACCCCATAAGTTGTGCGGGAGGAAGCCACTTACCACTCCTGCGCTAAACAACAGGACGTCCCATCCCGATGACATCATACCACTAATTAATGCAAAAATCACCCGCCAAGCCAAAATTTTGTTAAATTGTTGGGAAAAATGTCATTTTCATTCATTTTCTTTGTGAACTGTTTACATGCAAAACATGTCCAGTTGATTGCTCGAGCATCTAGTCCACCACCCAGCCAACAAATTTCAACGTCGTGCTCTGCAGCTCATCGGCCAACCTGCAAATTGCACTGTTTTGCCTTCTGAACATAAGTATTTACCCAACTTGCCTCCCAAACTTGTAATTTCATTTTTCCTCGGTCAATTTTACCTAATAAAGCCAAATTCCAGTAAAGTTAGTCCGTAGCTCTCAGAAAAAGACACCCAGAACTGCTGCTTTGCCCATTTTCATACAGAAGCCCGACCTCTAGTTTGAAAACACAAGAACCAAACATCGAAGCTCCCGTAGCCCTGAACGTGGCGCCCCTCAATGCGCCTCATAAAGACCTGGATTGGTTACCCTTGGCTGACAGGTATTTTCAAATAAAAGAGTTATCTGGTGATATGAACCATCTCCAGGCATTTTGCCGAATTAGGAATAGTCATCTGAGCAACTCTGATATATATGGAATATGGGAATCTAATCTTCCTAGGTATTACCTTCCCTCAGTCAATGTGTTCCTAGATATTATTCACCAATGCTGTACCAACTATGACCCTATCAGTAAAGCAGTTATGACCCCATCCCAAACTGTTTTCTTTTACATAACTGCTGAATCTATCAATGAGATGTTACACTTCCATCCCACTCAGCCCCTTGCTCCTCTTTCCATGGGATTTTTTCTTGAGCAAGGCTATTAATTGCCCAATTAGAAATAACCCAGATTGCTTAATTATTCATGAAACTAGATTGCCAGCCCCAAGGCCCACCTCCCTATGTGCATTCCTCGTTCATTGAAACAGGCAGGCTTATTCTTGACATGATATCCTTTATCTTGGGATTCAAAACCAGTGAATTTGTTGATGAGACCATCTTAGTTATGTTGTCAATGTTTACTCTAAGATAGCCCCCTGCTGTCAAATATGATTATGCCTCTTTCATTGCCAATAAAATCAATGAGCAATTCATAAATCTGGACAAAGAAGGACTCTTCAAGTACACCTCATTCATATACCACCTTCTACTATATTATCAGCCAGACAGCTTTTCATTTCCCATCAGGAAATTGGATTCCAAAGGAGAGCGGAGGTCTGTGATCTTTTAGACCTCGGTCTTCCACAATGTTTGTGAATACCCTTATACCTACTGTGAATTCATTGGCTTGTTTGTACATCCAACCTCCACTCTATTGATAGGAGCTCCTCCTCCTAGGCTCTCCGGTGATATAAAGAAGATTTTACAGCTTTCTAGAAAATACAAGATAGGTGACTCGTACCTCTACCAAAATCATACGGAAATCAGAATATATGGCTGTGAACTGTGCCCTTTCAAGTTGCCCAAATATGTGCCCATGAGACTATTTTCACTGGAGTATTTCAGGCAGCTTATCAATGCAGATTTAACCCACTTTTGCAATGCAAAGAAAAAGGCTCAGTTGAGAATAAAAAACCAGTTAGGCCCTTTTATCATCCATAAGAGGGAGGCATGGGAAGATGCTGATAAGATATTAGGGGAAGACCTTAAATTGAAGAAAAGTTTCTGGTGGGTGCCATATGACCCAAATAGCTTTATAAGTGACAGAAAAGTAAGAAACAGGCTATCGGCTTATATACATCATAGGATCCTTGAAATTGAACAGTTTGCTAATCAGGATGAGTGGGTAGAAGGTACATTAATAGAAGAAATTACTGAACAAGAAAAGATGGAAAAAGCTATGAAAGATCTTGAAAAGACCCTTGACCTAGACTCTTTTGGATAGGTATCTTTCAGGCTACCTCAGCAAACCAGAGTGGGTACATCCTCTGCTGGAACTTCATACTAGCTGTACAAGAAACCAACGTACCAGTTACAGGGTCTTCTAAGGGCAAGGAAGTGGCAGACACGGAGCAACAAGCAATGACTGATCAGCAAGGGAAAATTCCTCCGGTCCAAACCAAAGTAGCAGAGATTCCTGCATTACAGACTCCTCTAAATGAGGAAGAGGCAAGAAAAGAGACAGGGAAGAAGACACACCTATTAGTGGGTCTGTAGAACAACCAGGGGAAAAAAGGCAAAGACTCAATCCTTTGTCAGAAGAGGAAATCTTTGAAGAAACAACTGAAAGTTTAAAAGGGAAAAAGATAGCCAGCCAGCAGACTTCCCTGGTGATAGAGACATCAACTAGCTCAAACAGACAGGAGCTAGAAAGGCAGTAGAATGTGGAAGTTTCATCCACTAGGCCACAAAGCAAACAGGCCACAGACATCAAAAGGACATTCACTGAGATAAAGGCCATGAACGATCCACTAAGGCTTCAAATTTACAACCAGTATCTTAAGATGGCCCCCACAAAGTAGAAAAGATTAATGTTACCATATGACATAAAAGAAGGAAATATGATAATGAGTTACTTTAAGTCCAAGGTGCAACAACCACAATCAACAGCTGATTACATCCAGATGAATTTGGAGGTCTTAGCTAAGGATATTCATCCCATGGACCAGATTGAGCTTCATAAACAGACTGGAGAGATGGTATACTCCACACTAACTAATAAAGCTATGTTAGCTCATAAATTACAAAACTCCTTGGACAACACCTCTACTCAGTTAGAATTGGAGAAAACTTCTTCTCTAGCAAAGGACAACAGGATCAAATATTTGGAGGAGATCATCATTGAACTGGGACATGATCCTAAAGATGCTAAAGGCATAAAGGCACTGTTGAATAAGAAAGAAGAGGACATTGCTGCCCTCAGAAAACAGCTGAAACTGGCTCCTTCTATGCATCCATAGATTGCGGAAGTTGCACAATAGAAATCTGAAGAGGAAATGATGGACCTGCTCATGAGACTGAATGAGAGATTGAGTGAGACAGAGCAGGCATTGGAGAAAGCTCTACAAGAAAAGCGGGGAGAGTTGACCTCCCAGCCACCTGAAGTAGTCCCAACAGTCACTACTTCCCCCTCCACACTTATAATAGCATTGCCTCCCACTGTCCCAGCATCAACAACAGAGATCATCACAGGTACCTCAGCAACAGCAACAACACCAGGCAGCAGTACTACTATGAGTACAAAACAAGAAAAGCCATGGAAGAATTAAAGCTGCAAGTATCAGAATTGAAACTGGTCAAAGAGAAATTGGCAAAGGTGGAAAAGAATTATGATAAATCCAAAATGAATGTGGCAGAGAAAACAAGGGAGGTCAAAACATTGAGGAACAAAGTGAGAGCATTAGAAAAGGAAATCTCTCTGGATAAACCTCTTGCAGATATCAAAGGAATTTTGTGGACCAACATCAATCAATCCCTTAGTAATGTGTGGAGATCTATCCAAGTCATCTATGAGTAGATTGACCTAGTAAGAGTGGCCCAAGTAGAGATTCAAAAGGCAAGGGCTTTATTGGGACAGATGCCTGAACAAGCTAACCGGCTAATACATTTTTTGAACACCAAGACCAGTGAAGAACTGGAGGCACTGGAAATCAGAGACAGAACAGGCACCATTCTAGAAATCAAGAGAGTTCTAACCATGAGAACTCTGATGCAAAATTTGGAAAGGAGATGCCAGGACATGCAGGTGGAGATTGATTCTTTCACAGAAAAGTTTACAGTCTTGCATAAAAAAGGTTTGCCAAGTCCTTTGGGGAGTAATGATCGTCTGATGAGACATGTAGATTACACACACAAGTTGAATAAATATGCTGCTGATCAAGTTAATACATCATCAAGTACTTCAGGAGAGAAGGCACTTCCATTTGGCCAAGGCCTATACCACAGCCTGGAAAATTTATTCTACATTGAGCACGAGGTAGAGCATATGTTCACCATCCCACCTAATTTTTTCAGATACACAGAGACTGATGAAACTTTGAGGAAGTTTCAGAGACATACATTACCAGGACCGCAGTGGTGGAAAAGTATGTTAGAGATTCTATAAACTTATCTTTGGTCAATGTAAAATTTTGGACCACCTACTATAATGCGGATAACAGAAATGAATCAGAGTCATGCGGGTCAAAGCGCATCACATTAGGGTCAAAGAAAGTCTGGCCAAGGCAAAATAACCAGCACAGAGTATCAGTGGAAGATGGGCGTAAACCGACTCGCAGCACCTACCTCCGGTACATCTCATAAAGATGGAACAGCCAACACAACATCAATTTATTGTTCCCCTGTTTTCAAGACTGTCTGTCTCTATCTTTGTAAAAATGCATTAATCATCACCACATATTATTTCTATCAGATATTTGGTAAGATATTTGATATTTTTGTATAAATACCCCCCCATACAAAGTATTTGGGGTTGGTGGGTGTTCATAGTTTATGACTGTAATACTGAAGTTTTTGGAATAAAAGGCTGTTGGAACCATTTTTGTCTGGCTTACTAGATAAAGAATTGATGCTAAGGACCATGTTACAGAATTCTTGAATCATCTTATGGATCAATAAGTCCATTCTAACTTGTGTTTTACAGTTTCTATGTTTATTATATCATCTATGTTTCATGATCTCAATAATAAAGAAAAAGAATAATTCAGAATTTGCTTGACTGCACTCTGTCTTCAATCTTTGTTATTTTCTATGTTTTCTTCAGAATTAGAATAAACAGTGAATTCTTAATTGCTCTGTTTCCCCTGATTCTTTCATCTTGATTATTTGCTAAGGAATTCTTAATTTCTCCTTAACAAGTAATCATCCATTTTCCCTTTGTCAAATATGATGAAGGATTCTTAACTGCCCTTCACCCAATTGACTCCATTCCATCTGATTCCAGCCTATAAATTGTTCCATATTTGAGTACCTTGCTCTGTGATACCTCCCCTGATAAGAAACCTAATCCAGGAAGCTGTCCTTCTTTGACTCCATCATGCCCAATGGACTGAAACTTTTCAGTTCTACGTCACTACTCTATTGAAACCTTCCAACCAAAACCTAAACAAAACCCTTGTACTTCATAGCTAGCTTAATATATCTCAAAACAAAGCTAAATCATAAAGAGAGAGCCCTCTCTGGATGCAGATTGGCTAGAATCTGCATCTAAAATATTGGTCTATGGTTAGCTTGGTCGTATTCCCTTTCTTACAACTTTTGGGAATAGCCTGAGTGATAACATTGTCCCTGAAACCCCTGCCGGGGTACTGCTGGCCCTCGGGCCCCCCAGCCGAAGGGGATGGCCCCCCCTGAAACCCCACGGGGGGGAAAAGTCCCCCCCGCACCCCCTCGCGTGGAGGGGTGTACAAAATTCTTGGGGTATACATCCGGCTGAAACAAAGACCTCTAAATAATCATGCTCCACACTTGGGCCCCCCAGCCAGGGGGGATGGCCCCCCTTGAACCCCCACGGGGGGAAAAGTCCCCCCTGCACCCCCTCGCGTGGAGGGGTGTACAAAATTCCTGGGGTATACATCCGGCTGAAACAAAGACCTATAAATAATCATGCTCCCACTTGGAGAATGATTGTAGCAACTCCACCACTGCTTCATTTGCTGGATAATGAATCCTCTTTGGACCTGGCTATTTCTCATCTTCATTATCATCCTTGAAAACCAATTGAAACTAAGCATATTCTCAGTTTCTCCCTGGTTACAACTTTTGTTAGCATATCTGCAGGATTCTGGCTAGTGTGTATCTTTTCCAGCTTCAACTCTCCATCTTCCAAAATTGATCGTATGAAATGGTACTTGAGCTGTATGTGTTTAGTCCTGGAATGAAAAGCTTAGTTCTTTGCAAGATGAATGACACTTTGGCTATCACTGTATAACGTGCCCATATCATGCTCCTTACCCAATTCACCCATAAACCTTTGTAACCAAATCATTTCCTTACTAGCCTTTGTAGCAGCAACATACTCTGCTTCTGTTGTTGAAAGTGTAACAACACTTTGGATTTTTGAAACCCAACTAACAACTATTCTACCTATAGTAAATACATATCCTGTAGTGCTCCTCCTGTTATCTCTGTCACCTGCCATATTTGCATTAACATATCCCCATAGAGAAATGTTTGAACCACCAAAGCATAACGCTTGATTTGTGGTACCTTTCAAATATCTGAGAATCCATTTCACTGCCATCCAATGTTCCTTGCCTGGATTGTTCATGTACCTTCTTACAACTCCCACTGCATGTGCAATATCAGGCCTTGTGTAGATCATTGCATACATTAAGCTTCCAACTGTTGATGCATATGGAACTTTAGACATACAATCGATGTCTTCTTGGTTCTTTGGGCACATTTCCTTACTAAGTTTTAAATGGATAGCAAAAGCTGTATTAACTGGTTTTGCATTGTGCATATTAAATCTTTTCAACACCTTTTGTATGTACTCATTCTGAGACAGTGTTAATTTGTGATTTTCCCTGTCTCTAGTTATTCTCATACCAAGGATTTTTTTTGCAACTCCCAAATCCTTCATTGCAAATGAATTTGCCAATTTTCTTTTGAGCACATATATTTCCTGCATGTTAGACCCTACAACAAGCATGTCATCCACATACAATAACAATATAATATAGCTACCATCATTTTGCTTTTTTAGATAAACACAATGATCAGAGTGACATCTAGTATAACCTTGTTCAGACATAAACTTGTCGAATTTTAGATCCCACTGCCTTGGAGCTTGTTTTAAGCCATACAAGCTCTTCTTCAACCTACACACTAGTTTCTCCTTCCCTTTTACCTCATATCCTTGTGGCTACTACATATATATCTCTTCCTCCAAATCCCCATTGAGAAAGGCTGTCTTTACATCTAACTACTGAAGATGCAAATCTTCAACTGCTACTAGACTTAAAATAGTTCTGATTGAAGTCATTTTAACAACAGGAGAAAATATTTCATCAAAATCAATACCTTTCTTCTGTGCAAACCCCTTCACCAGAAGTCTAGTTTTGTACCTTTTTTTTCCTCCATCTTCTTCCTTCAGCCTGTAAACCCATTTATTCTTCAATGTAGTTTTTCCTGCAGGCAACCTGACTATGTCCTAAGTCTGGTTATGCATTAAGGAGTCCATATCTTCTTCCATGGATACCTCCCACTTCTTCCTGCTTTCAACCTGCATTGCTTCTTCATAAAATTTGGGTTCACCAGAATCAGTCAACAATAAATAATATAATGAAGGAGAGTATCATTCAGGGGGTATACTTATCCTAGTAGATCTTCTAACACCACTTTCAAGTGTTTGGGGTGCCGTTGCT
The DNA here is from genome assembly GCA_031772625.1 of Pinus tabuliformis. Lineage (NCBI taxonomy): Eukaryota > Viridiplantae > Streptophyta > Pinopsida > Pinales > Pinaceae > Pinus > Pinus tabuliformis. The sequence goes on from CM062818.1 coordinate 140,959,489, forward strand.
GTTGTCGTGGTTGCTGTTGTTGTGGTTGTTGATTACTATTATTTTCAAGCACCTTTACTTTTTTACAGATCTCATCAAGAACTGTGTATTCTTTATTTTCTTTTTCCTGTTTCTTTTCCTGCAATTGATTCTTATACAAGACCTTTTCATTGAATATTACATCTCTGCTCCTAATGATTTTGTCATTTTCATAATCATATAAGCGATAACCAAAATCATTAATACCATATCCAATAAAGGTACATTTCTTTGATTTTGCCTCAAGCTTTGTTCTATTTTCTTTATTAATATGGACAAAGGCCTCACAACCAAAAGACTTTAAAAAAGAGTAGTTTACTTTTTTACCTATCCATGCTTCCCCTGGAACACCACCATCCAAGGAACTTGAAGGCCCTCTGTTTATTAGATAAACAATAGTATCTACAACATCTGCCCAAAATTGTAAAGGAAATCCTGCATGCAATCTCATGCACCTTGCAAGCTCCATGATTGTTCTGTTCATCCTTTATGACACACCATTTTATTGTGGTGTTCTTGGAACTGTCTTCTCTCTGCGAATTCCATGCTCTGAACAGTACCTATCAAACTCTTTACTGCAATATTCACCTTCATTGTCTGATCTGAGACACTTCAATTTCTTTCCTGTCTCAATCTTAACCAAAGCTTTCCATTTCTTGAACGTATCAAATACATCAGATTTATTCTTAATACAATAAATCCAAGTTTTTCTAGTTGCATCATCAATAAAAGTAACATAATAATGAGAGACACCGAGAGATAATACCTGAGCAGGTCCCCATACATTTGTATGCACAAGCTCTAATTTTTTTCTCTTCTTTTCTTTCCCAACTCTGAGAAATCTGACTCTCTTATGTTTTCCATAAATGCAATTCTCACAGAAGTCCAAATCAACATTCTTCAAACCCAGCAACAAATTCCTTGAGTGAAGAATCTTCATCCCCTTCTCACTCATGTGTCCGAGCCTATGATGCCATAATGTTGCATCTGCTCCTTTGGAAGTTAAAGCATTAACAAAGTTACAAATACCATTGCATATATATAATGTACCAACCTTTTCGCCTTTTGTTATTACCAGGGCTCCTTTAGTGACCTTCCAAGCTTTATCTATGAAAGTTGTCACACAACCTTCACTGCCTAACTGCCCTGTTGAAATCAGATTTTTCTTTAGATCTGGAACATGCCTTACCTCCTTTAGTAGCCATTGGTTTCCATTCCACTGTTTTACAAGAACCTTACCCGTTCCAACAATTTTACAGGGTTTATCATCACCCAAACGGACTTGTCCAAAATCTCCTTGAACATAGTCATGAAAATATTTCTTATCAGGCGTGGCATGGAATGAGGCCCCTGAATCTACCACCCAGGAATCAGTAATATTTTCAAAAGAAAGAATCAAAGTATCTTGTAACACCTCACCTGTCACATTTTCTTCATGATTGTTTTCTTGTTGTGCATCTCCTTCTTTTCTCTTCCGAGATCTACAGTCTTTCTTTAGGTGTCCTTTCTTTCCGCATTTCCAGCACACTATCCCCGAACTGGACTTGGATCTACCTTTCCTTGATTTGCTGTGATATCCTGAGCTCTTTCCTCTTTCCATTTTTCTTCCCCTAGACTCTACACTTAAAGCATTACCCGATGTCTCACCGGATATTTTCCGTCGCATTTCCTCGCTAAGGATAGCACCGACAACATAATCAAACTTTAAAGTACTAGATCCAGAAACAGAGTTACTAATGGCCATTACTAAACCATTCCAACTTTCTGGCAATGAGAACAAGAATAACATAGCTCTAACTTCATCATCAAAGTTTACCCCTACAGAACTTAACTAATTTGTAATAGTATTAAAATCATTTAAATGGTCTACAACAGATCCACCTTCCGACATGTGCATATTAAATAATCGTTTCATAAGAAATACCTTGTTTGAGGCCAAGTGTTTTTCATATAGTTTCACCAACGCCTTAATCAATATCTCTGTCATTGTTTCCTTCGAAATGTTGAAGGCAACCGATGCTGCGAGGCACAACTGTACTGTTCCGAGTGCCTTTCTATCGAGAAGGTTCCATTCTTCATCTGTCATACCCTTTGGCATCTTTGCTTTTTGCCCAATGGTAGGTACATATCTTTTTGATACAGATAATCTTCCATCTGCATCTTCCATAGCAAGAAGTTTTGGCTGTTAAATTTCTTGACCCTAAACTTACCATATTCTACCATTTCTCCCACCCAAATGAGGAACTCTTCTTTCCTGTGAGTTTATTAGCCAAATAGACCTTCGACTCTGATACAAGTTGTTAGAAAATTATTTATTATAGAGCAATGGAACGCATATAATATTGCATAAATATAAACAAAGAAAATGTATAAAACTAGAGAGACATAGATATACATGGTTCACCTAGTTTGGGCTACGTCCACCCCTAATAGCTAGTCCTTCCTTTATATTATCCAACAAAATGAAGAGACACAACCTACAACAGATCCGTTGTAATATCCTCTGTTTTCACTCACAATCTCACCTCTATTACACAACCTCAATACAATGCCCTCATACAAAGACAAGGGTTGCCTTCTAGGGTAAAAAACCCTAAAATAAACATAAGTTCTATCGTCAGATCATCCACCTAATGAACATCCTAGATTGACTAGAAATTACTATACTTTTACAAGGAAATTTTACATCTATTTTTAGCTTCGGGGGTGCTACCCCCTAAACCCCCGCTAGGGGACCGTTAGCCCCTGGACCCCCAGCCGGGGGGGATGGCCCCCCCCGAACCCCCGCGGGGGGAAAAAGTCCCCCCCGCACCCCCCCGCGTGGAGGGGTGTACAAACTTCCTGGGGTATACATCCGGCTGAAACAAGGACCTCTAAATAATCATGTTCCACACCCAACAATGTAGCTTGATTCATATGCATATATCTTCCATGAATTCTTCCATAATTGCACCATTATCACTCAACCCCTTCACAACCTTTCCAACTCCATGAATTGTTTTCCATTTATGACCTTCCCCCATGACTCAGATTCTTTACGCTTGTGGTTGAATAGCTCCTCGCAACTAGTCCCCTAACAACAAGCATAATATTATTGACTATCGACTTTATCTAGTAGGTTGTCGGTTGGACCCCTTGCAATGTTGGTGGATGTTTACTCTATGAACCTAGATCCAATGGCTAGGTGCTTCTAGCAGTCACTTGACTAACTCCCTTTCCTCTATGATTGTTCTCTACTCACTTGATTTTCTAGTGTTGTCATAGCCTCCACCTTAACACCTTAACCATTGTTTCTGCCACACACTGCAAATTGACTTGTGCGTCGTGTCCTTTTTGGCCACTCCCAGTGCTACTACCACCCATCTATTCCTACTTTTTTGGAAATCATGAAGGCTATTGATTGTTCCCTAAGTGTCGCCCTTTCATCCCACCTCCCAAATTGACCTATGTTAACCTCTCTTGAATCTACAACCCTCAACATAGTTCTTTCTAGCATGGGGTCTATCTATAGGCCCATCCACCCTAGAGATAGGTCTAACATCAGTAGGTTGTTGACCACTACAAATAATGGCTTAATCTTCCAACCACCTCTTTTTATTGCGTCGAGAGACATATTCTACAACCTAGTAAGGGGGAGATGTGTAAGTTTGTCCATCTGGCTGAAATTTCACTAATGTCAACCAAAATAAAAAAATAAAAAATCTAAATAATGTCCACTTAAATAATAACTTACATAACCATATAAATAAAGAATTTGAAAATGCATTAACAAAACGAAATTCGTTCTATATTGAAGGTACCAGTTGGATTGGTGTTCTTTCTCAGTCATTAACACAACAAAATCTATCGGATATTCATCACACTCACTGGATTCATGCTCTCCATTATGAGCCAACTACCATGGAAATCCTGCTATTACCTTTATAATCCACATAATCAATCTTTGATAATGGTTATTGAGCCTCCACAAAATTTTATAAGCATTCAAATTCAATGCATAAAGAATGAAGCTACAAGATGATTTTTCCAAGATGACTCCCTCATATCAACTTGTGAATTTGATATTCCAAATTGCGGGGGCATGATTTATAATATGTAAGGAGTGATCAAGGTCTTCGAATTGAATAAGTATAGTCATATGTTTACAATTGCACAACCAGATAGCAATTTAACATTAGATCCAAGTATACTTCCTGAATTTACATTTGGAAGTCCATGAAATACTGAAATAGTGATCTATCAAAAGGTTAAGAGGATATCAATTATGTTCAGGATTTATTCCAAAATCGAAGAAAAGTTTCAATTTTTTTTTCCTCGAAGAGGGTTGTGTAGAATTTGTTGTAGTCTATGGCTATGATAGAATAGTTGTGCAATAGGAAGTAATGGGCTAGTTGGAGGTAATAAATATTAGCAGTAAAATTCTGATTTGCATAAGGAAAACAAATATTCACATGACATTACAACAATATTGTTAGTCCCAATTTATTTGCTGGGACTGCTCTCTCAAAACTGAGCTCTACAACCTAGTTTTAACATTTAACATTTAAAATCTTTAATCTAATGTTGGACCTATTTAAAAATCAATCTAATTATTATTATGTATAAACACAATATACATAAAAATAAATATGGTAAATAAATAAAAACATAAATAAACAAGAGGTATGGTAATAAATAAAGCCTATTTTTATACTTACTCCATAGGTATGGTAAATAAATAAAAATATAAATAAACTAGAGGTATGGTAAATACAGAAAACCTATTTTTACATTTACTCCATAAACCTCTTTATACTTACAAAAACTCAAAAAAGAGGTTTATTTAGGTTAAGTCGTATGAGCCAAACACCATAGGAAAAATTATTATTAATACCATGGGGCAAATACCGTAGGCCAAATACCATATTTATAAAAGAGGTATGGTAAAGAAATAAAAATATATCAAATAGGATTAGAAATCAACATCTAATCATATACCAAGCCTATGGGCCAAATACCATGGACCAAATAATTATTAATACCATGAAAAAAACATTATTAACCCTAAGAGATTAATAATAATAATAATATTATTATTAAATCTAATATTCACATTAATATATTATAATATTAATATTACTAAATTTAATAACTTTGGATTAATACAATATTAAATTTGTTATATTATAATATATATTAATATATCATGATATGTATACTAAGTCTAGATATATATGGGAGGGAAGAAAAAAGACATAGAGTGATAGAGGTGAAGAAATAAGGGACATGAAAAGGGAGAGGAGGAATGAAGAGAAAGAGAGGGAGAGGAGTGAGAGAGGTAGAGAAGGGTAAGAGAGGGAGAGGGAGACATAAATATGTAGGTGGGAGAGAGAGAATGATAGAGGGAGGGAGATAGCGAGAGGATTGGAGAGCAGAGGGAGATAGAGAGAGAGAGAGATGGGGGAAGAGAAAGGGAGGTAGGAGAGAAAGGGAGAGAGAGGACATGAGAGAGAGGATGAGAGAGGGAGGGATAGAGAAATGGAGTGGAGGGGGAGAGAGGGAGGGAAGAAGAAATACAAGAGAGTGAGAAGTGGAGAGGGAGGGGGTGACAAGGGAGAGATGGAGAGAGAGTGTGTATGTTTAGGGGTGAGATAAAGACATAGAAGGAGATATGGAGACAAGGGCGGCAAGAAGGAGAGAGAAGGAGAAAAGGAGGGATATAATAACATAGTTGGAGAGAGAGAGAGAGTGATGGGGATGAGAGAGGAATGTAGGAGAGAAAGGGAGAGAGAGTACTTGAGAGAGAGGAGGAGAGAGGGAGGGATAGAGAGATGGAGTTGGAGAGGGAGAGAGGGAGGGAAGAAGAAAGACATAGAGAATGAGAAGTGTAGAGAGAGAGGGAGTGACAAGGGACAGATGGAGAGAGCATGTGTATGTTTGGGAGTGAGATAAAGAGACAAAGAAGGAGAGATAGAGAGAAGGGGGGGAGATAAGGGGAGAGAGAGGCATATCGTAACAGAGTTAGAAGATGAAGAGAGAGAGAGAGAGGTGGGAGAAAAAGGAAGAGAGAGAGGATGTGCAAGAGTGGAGAGAGGTAGGGAAAGAAAGATGTAGATGGAGGGGGAAAGAGAGGGAGGTAAGAAGAAAAACATTGAGAGAGAAAGGTGGAGAGAGAAAGAGAGGGAGTGCTAAGGAAGATGGAGAGAGAGGGAGAGAGGGAGTGGTAGGGAAAATGGAGAGAGAGGGAGAGAGGGCAGGAGGAAGTGCTGGCTTAGGGGGTCCTGGCCCAGGTTCAAAGTTAGATGCACCAAACAAATCCCTACACTACTAGTCCTTTCGGAATCAATCCATGTAGCGCAGACTGAAGTCTCACCCAAAGAAGTATGGGGGGGTGCTGGAACCAAGTTTCTGCATCCAGAGATTAGTGTGATGTCTTTTTATGACCTAGATATGCTTTCGCACAAATCTCTAAGCCCTTAAGGCTTAACACTGTATCTTCCCTCAATCAACCTCTAGACCTCTGCGAAGGTCTACCACTGGTTTTTGCAGACCTAGAACAAGCAAATTAGCTACTTACGTGCACCATAGATTACCCTTAGATCAGTATTTACTCAGATCTACCTAAGTGTTCGATAACTTTAACAGAAAGTGTTATGATCTTCGCATAATCACTTAACATTAATTACATTTAGATAATAAGACGGATCAAGTAAATTCACACATCAATACATCATTATTTTATAAAGACATCATTTCATCACAACATATATCACAATCATACATAACAGAAGTAAAGAGATAAAACACAGGAATTTCTACAACAATCTTCTTTATTGATCTTCAGTATAGATTTACAGACTCAATACTTCCCTGTGCACTCAGCTGTAGGGGTCCACGCACTCAGCTTCAAACACTACCCTAGGCCTCTGCGCACTTAGCTGTAGAGACTTTTTCCCCTCTAAGACTTACTTCTCTGCGCTAAACTTCTTCGTTCGTACCCATAGACAAAAACCAAAGATGTGTCTTAGACTCTAAGACACACCTATTTATACAATCCCATGGTCCACAAACCATGGGTAGATCTTCAAAAACGGACTCAAGTTTACATGAATGAGGTTAAAAACCATTTTTTATTCTTAACTAACTTTGCCCTCCGCGTCCATAATTTGCAGAGACTTTACATCTTTTTACATCCAAAAATTGGGCTTTTACCCCAAAACTGACCCAGGAGACCCCATCCCAACAGCTCCTGAACACAAAGGTCATGACTCGCCCTCGAGTCACTCGGCTGGCACATTGATCTTGCTACGAAGATCCCCCATCTCCACTTGCACAACTCCTACTTCAGTTGTGCTCTACGTGGCTGGCTGCTTCACGTGTTCGACCAACTGCGCTATAGTTGGTCCTTTGCTAGCTCGATTGATCTTTTGCTGTGTGAGCTGCAAGTTCATCATCTTTTCCTAGATGTTGGTTGAGACTTGGTAAGCTTCATTCAACCAAGGACCCAACTGTGCCTTAAGCACTGCCTCTTTTTTCTACGTTGCTTCCACTTGTTCAAGGAGCTTTTTTGCCTCCTGCAACTTGGGAAGGCGCTGCACTGTATCAATGGAGCACATCTTTGCCCTTACTTCGTTGTACTACCACTGGAGCTCACGGATCTCTTTACTTAAGATTTGCAAGGTGGGATCTTCCTACAAGGTCGTCACCACTTCCATGGCATGTTCAAACAATGTTGTACAGTCAGCGACCGTGAAATCCACAATAGCTATCCCTTATTTGACGTTAGTGTTACGCTATTCCCTGGCTTTGTGTGGAGTCGAAGGCTGTGACTTAACTTCCAGTTCTATGATTTTCATGTTGAGTTCAAATTGAACTCTTGCCACCTCTACCTTCGCCTCGTGGACACCCGCAGCTAGCTTCCGGAAACAAAAGCATTTGCTGGATTAGGGGGTCTTAACCCATGTTCATAGTTAGATACTCCAAACAAATCCCTACACTATTGGCCCTTTCGGCATCAATCTGTGTAGTGTGGACTGAAGTCTTACCCGAAGCAGTATGGGGGGATGTTGGAACCAAGTTTCCGCATCCAGAGATCAGTGTGATGTCTTTTTATGACCTAGATATACCTTCGTGTAGATCTCTAAGCCCTTAAAGATTAGCATTGTATCTTCCCTCAATCGGCCTCTAGACCTCTGTGAAGGTCTACGAATGGTTTTTATGGACCCTGAACAGGAAATTTAGCTACTTACACGCACCATAGATTACCCTTAGATCAATATTTACTTAGATCTACCTAAGTGTTCGATAACTTTAACAGAAAGTGTTATGATATTCGTTTAATCACTTAACATTAATTGTGTTCAGATAATGAGATGGATCAAGTAGATTCACACATTAATACATCATTATTTTATAAAGACATGATTTCATCATAGCATATATCGCAATCATACATAACATAAGTAAAGAGATAAAACATGGGAATTTCTGCAACAATCTTCTTTATTGATCTCTAGTATAGATTTACAAACTCAATGCTTCCCTGTGCACTCAGCTGTAGGGGTCCGCACACTCAGCTGCCAACACTACCCTAGGCCTCTACGCACTCAGTTGTAGAGCCTTTCCCCTTCTAAGACTTACTTCTTTGCGCTAGACTTCTCCATTCGTACCCATAGACAAAAACCATAGAGCTGCCTTAGACTCTCTAAGACACACCTATTTATACAATCCCATGGTCCATCGACCATGGGTAGATCTTTAAAAACAAACTCAAGTTTACATGAATGAGGGTAATTTTTTTTTTTGACTCTTAACTAACTCTATGTTCTGTGCCATAATTTGCAGAGACTTTACATCTTTTTAGATCCAAAACTTGGGCTTTTTCCCCAAAACTGACCTACGGGACCCCATGAGGGAAGAGAGATAGAAGATGGGGAGAGGGAGAGAAGGGGGAGAGAGAGAGGGGGAGAGGAAGAGGGAGTGAAAGATAGATAGATTGGAGAAAGAGAGTGTATATTTTGGGGGTGATATAGAGAGAAAGAGGGAGATAGAGATATGGATGGAAGGTGAAGAGAAAGAAGAGAGATATGGAGACAGGGAGAGAGGAACAGAGAGATTGATAGATATGGAGTGAGAGAGTGTGCCTGCTTGGGGGAGTGGGATAAAGAGACAAAGAAGGAGAGATAGAGGGAGGTATAGATATATATGGAGGTGGGAGAGAGGGAAGAATATTTCTTGCACTAGATGCATTGATTTCAGTGTAGATGGTTATTTCTAAGCCTATTTTACTTCTTGCACTAGATCCATTGATTTTAGTGTATATGTTGATTTATAATGATATTTGATTACTTGCACTAGATGCATTGATTTCAATGTAGATGATTTCTAATCCTATTTTATTTCTTTCACTAAATGCATTGATTTCAGTGTAGATGGTGATTTCTAATCCTATTTGATTTCTTGCACTAGAAGCATTGATTTGAGTGTAGATGTTGGTTTCTAATATTATTTGCTTACTTGCACTAGGTGCATTGATTTGAGTGTAGATGTTGATTTCTATTCCTATTTGATTACTTTCATTTGATGCACTGATTTTAGTGTATATGTTGTTTTATAATCTTATTTGATTTCTTGCATTAGATGCATTGATTTCAGTGTATATGTTGATTTCTGATTTGATGTAATTCAATGTATGATGGTAAATTAATTTTAAAGTGATTGGATTAATAATGTGCATTGATTTCAGTGTAAGCACAAAAAATTATTGATTATCGACAATGTACATTGATTTTTGTGTTATAGTAATTCAACCTATTAATATTGGAGAGAAAGAGAGACAATGTATGATGTTTACTACAAAACTTGGACTAAATATTTAAATGGTTTATGATTTCAACTGTCCTTTTCATGTAATCAATATGAAAATATGACAAAACTAACAAGGGTGACCATAAGAATAGTAGAAGAAAATAGTTTGAGGTTGATCACAATAAAGACTATTTGTAATTGAGTACATTTTTATTATTCACATTTTCTATCATTCAATACTATTACACTCTCACTTTGCATTCAAAATTTTTAATTCATCTTTTTTCATCATTAAAGTTATTGAAAATATTTATCATTTTTGTATTCAAACTTCTGTGATCCATAATGAATTAAACAAAGTCTTTCAGTAGAAATCACATGAGAGAGTTTTTGGCCGATGCGTTTTGAACCAACAAGTGTGGCTCATATAGCCGTTACTTGAAATTATGTCTCTACATTGCTCTCTATTTAAGCCTTTTCTATGGTCTGCTTCTTCATTTGGTCTTGATGATGAACCACACTTTTTGGTTCTAAACGCGTCGGCCGAAAATTCTCGCGTGTGATTTCTACCGAAAGACTTTGTTTAATATTTATCATCTCAACAAACTGATGTAACGAAGAAAATTTAAAATTAAAATGACCAGATAAATATCAAACATATTTAGCATATTTAAAATGATTATATCAATATTAGATGTATTTACATTTTATTGATAAGAATAATCATATGTTCGATAGATTTTCCTTGGCCGCACACGACTAAAACCGGCCTAGATCCATCTTAACTTTGGATCTATCAAGCACTGAGAGGGATCAAATCTCTTGAGGTGAAACCTTTCCTAAAGTTTTGCACCCAAAAAATAGGTTTGCACCTCAAGAGATTTGATCCCTCTCGATGCTTGATAGATTCAGCGTTAAGATGGATGTATGTTGGTTTATTTTCAAACCTTCCTTAAAACTAATTTTCCCCGCTTCCCTTCTTTAAAAGAAATTGTTTAAAAGCAACTTTTCCATATGGACAATTTCTTTGACCTCCCGAAAAAAAATTCCACTCATATGATCGTGGCTAAACTTAGCCCCAGTGATCCTATATTGATTTGGTACCTATGATTAAGAGATTTGTACCTCAGAATTTATGCTCTAATATCATGTTAATTTTATTATCTTAGCAATCCAACAATTAGTTCTGAGCATATTTATGTCTATTAAATAAAAGCATAACTAATGTATTAAAAAGAGAATTCAACAGAACAAAATTTACTAATATCAATCATAAAAATGACACACATATTCTACCCAAGCACAATGCTTCATTAAAATTATGAAGTTACTCGAGTTCCCTTGCTCGAAAAATTCCCCATTTGAGGAATTATGTACAACACTGGATCTGATCTATTTGATCAAACCCTCTTTGGTTGATCTAAATGTCCTTGCTGCCCATTCCTCAAACCCAAAGCACTCACCGATATGTCTCTCTCAATTTTGTCCTATTGTATATGTTGTCTTCTCCTTCTCCTTAGCCTTTACTTTTATAACTTTAGATTGAGCTAAATCCCTAACCCTAATTTCCAAAGTGATTGATGGCTAAGATTAGATGTTGTTTCACTTGATAACAAGGGATGAGATTAAAACATATTCATCAAAGTAATTTAATTTACTTTTCCTAAGTTTACTTTAACTCAATAAGCCAATATAATAATTATGTGTTTTTCCCAACCTATGCTAAATTACAAAAACAACTTGCTCATACTAGAGAAAGTGTCTAAGAAGACTTTGGGTGACTTTTTCACGCCTAAACACTCAAGGTTGTGCATAAGTACCCACTTGAGTTACAAACATAAAAAAAAGGTCTAACCAATAAAACTCCATTTCTTTTTTTAGATGCTTCTTTTATAGTTATGTTCCTAGATATATAAAAGGCCAACAACCTCCAAAATTGTTTCCAACAACTCTTGTTAAGAAAAAGTTTCCAATTTTTTTTAGCACTTCACATTTTATTGAACCCAAATACTATTACATTATTATTAGTTATCTACCTACATGAATACCATATCATATTCCATGTAGCCTCCTAATCCCCTCTAAATCCCTTTTGTCCTCTGCATCATAACATTCCTATCCGCCTTACAAATTGTGTTCATTTCCTCTTATTCCTCTTCCTTTTCTGCAAAGTGTGTAATGAAAGGGGTGGGTTAAACTCTCTATACATTGAATAAGACACTAAAGAGGTTCACTGGAAGAGACATAGGATGGAAAGATAACTCATAAAGAACGTGTATATCTTCCAAGAGGTCTGCATATATACTTGGAGATAATGGAGAAATGTTCTAGATATGTGTGATTTATGAGATATTGTTCTAGAAGTCATTGTTTTCCAATGTGTATGCATTGTAGCTAATTTAGAGTCTCTATACTCTAGGTTTTCATGTCTATTGAGTCTGTTGATCCCATCATTATATAATGGGACACATTGTTATATATTTAGTATGAGCTAGTTAGGCCTAAATATGAGTTTTATTTCATCAATTCCTCGTGATCCTTATTAGTTTAAGTTGGTATTAGAGGTAGAAGGCTAAGCTATGAGAGGTCTAATCCACATCTGGGTGGTTAAATAATGTGTGATCTGTGTTCATCTATATTGGTTCATTATTGATCACTGAGATCAATTAGATATGTGAAAATATTTATGTGTGGCTAATATCATGTTAATTGTGGATGACCTGAAGGAATCAATAGCCATTGGAGAGAAGTTGTCAGCATAAGGTAGAGCCTGCTTTCCATTCATATCTATGAATTCGTAGGTGGGAGGTATTCCAAAGTAGGGATGTGCACCTTTAAGGTCATATGCTCACTATATTTGGGAGTCTGGGGTGGAACCCCATGCATCGATGAATTTCCAATGGTTTAATAAGACTAGATCCACATTCTGATTCACTTTCTTGGTTGTGCAGGCAAAAAAAAAGTATGCTACAAACACACCTATTATATGTTTTAAATCACCTCCTTTGTGGCCATGAGCTTCCACTACCACCATGAGTTGACATTCCAACATTTGTTCGTTGAGTGCTGGAGCAGGGCATCTCTGGTTTGATTCTAGTTAAGAGCATTCTCCCCAAATATGAAAATGGACATCATTGATTCAATAAGGTATTAAAGTGACCACAATGGTGAAAATTCAAAGAGTTAAAAATTTAAAAATTCATGAAAGTTCAAAGTTGTTTGGTGTTTCGTGAATGTTCAAAGGGTTGTTTGGTGTGTAGTTGCATGATTTATTTTTATTAAGTGGAGGTTTGGATATTTTATGACTTAAAGGAGATCTAAGGAATTAAAAATGGGGTAAGATGTTCACATTGCATTGGTTGTGTTTTCTAGAAAATTCAAATTGGCTATAGGTGGTATGATTTTGTGAATCACTTAAGGAATTCGTAGATCTGCCCAATTTCTTATATTATTGCAAAGATTTGGTTCTGATCTACTTTTTTGGGATATTTGCTATTTTGATATGGGTGTATTTGATATTTTATCTAGTACATTTTCTTGTCTTAGGGATATTTAAAATCAAAAATCTATTTGTTGATTCATATTTAAATGAATCTAAAAATCTAAATGGAGAGAATTATACAAGTTGGAAATTTAAGTTGCAGACTCTACTAGAAAATTACAATGCTTGTTCAGTAGTGACAGGAGACGAAACCTAATTGATGGGACCAATAGGTTTAGTTCAATATTGGGAGCATAAAGATATTAAGGCCAAGGTATTCTTGAGAATGTCCTTAAAGGACAACATTATTCTGCACATCAGAGATTGTGCAACATCTCAAGCAAAATGGGAAACACTCAAAAAGTTGTATGAAGCTCCCAATACTAATAGAGTGTTATTATTGAAGAAGATACTTTTGTCAATTAAGATGGAGGTAAATTAAATCATTAATGATTTTCTTTCTAGAATCAAAAAATGTTTTGATAAACTTGGTGCTATTGGTGAAAATATTTCTAGTAGTGATCTACTAACTATTACTTTGAATGGGTTGTTAGATGATTATCATATGTTTGTCACTGGACTTTCAGCAATAGAAAAGGCTCCTACCTTTAATGAATTAACAAATATTCTCCTTCAAGAAGAAGAAAGAAGAAATACTTTTTCTGGTAGATATCAAAGTTCATATTTGGGACTAGTATCCAAAGGGAAGCAACCATACAAACGAAAGTCATGTGACAAGAACAAAGGAGGCTAGTCACAATAAAAACCACATCAAGGCATAACACCACCAAGGAAAAATACCTATAGAAAAAGGAAGGATGGATGATTTTATTTTTATAATCCTAGACACTTTGGTAAAGATTGTAATAAAAGGAAGTTTGGTGAGTCCAAGCATTAAAAGAATTTGGAAATTTTGTTGATAAATAAGCCTCAGTTAGTGATAATTCCAATTATCTCAAATTATTCATTTCATATGTTTCCTTATCAACAAAAACTGATGATATTATGCATGGTTTATTGACTCTGGTGCTTTAGTTCATATGACACAAAGATGAATTATTTGATACCAATCATGAAAATAGTTATGGTACTCATACCTATCTAGGAGATCATTGTTCTCATGAAATCAAACGTAATGGTGATGTATGTGTAACTTTACGAAGTGGCCAAGAGAGACAAATAAAAAATGTGATGTATTTTCTTAGAATCACGAAGAATCTAATCTCTATGTCCACCATTGCAAATCAAAATCTCAAAGTTGAATTCTTTAAATCACATTGTGTTGTTAAGGATATATAGGACAACTACAACATCATAGCAAGAGGAGTGAGAGTTGGAGGCTTATAAAAGCTTGTTGTAAATAGGAAATATCATCAAGCATTAGCATCCACCACCATGACAACAAAATCTCTTTGGCATCAAAGGTATGGCCACCTTAATTATCCTAACTTGTTGCTACTTTAGAAACATAGAATGGTAGAGGAACTTCCATTGTTAAAGAATGAATATTCAACATGTGAAGGGTGTGCATTAGGGAAGATGCATAGGGAAGAATTGCAAAGTCATACAGATAGAAGGGGAAGAGAGATTATTGAACGTGTGCATACATATGTGTGTCGGCCTATGCAAACTAGATAATTAGGAAGAGCATATTATTTCTTGATCTTTGTCGATGATTGCACAAAATATACTTGGGTTCATTTCACGAGGAAGAAGAGCGATGTATTTTAATATTTCAAAGAGTTTAAAAAATTAGTTGAGAAGCAAACATGAAAATACATTGAAATATTTCGATCTGATCAAGGGGGAGAATATACATCAAGAACATTTGTGAAATACTGGAAATCCCATGGAATTATACAACAATATAAATGCCACATACTCCACAATAGAATGGAGTAGCTAAAAGGAATAATAGAACCGTAGTGGAATGTGCAAGGAGCATGATGAAAGGTAAAAATATTTCCAATTCCTTTGGATTGAATCCATTGGTACTGTTGATTACTTAAAAAATAGAAGTCTAACTAAAATTTTAAATCATAAGACTCCATTTTAATTTCTTTATGTTTATAAACCGGTAGTAACAAATTTAAGAATATTCATAATTAAAGCCTTTTCTCATGTTTCGAACGACAATAGGAGAAATCCTGGTCAAAAATATATCAAGTGTATTTTCATTGTCTATGGTTCTAATAATAAAGCATACAAGTTGTTTGATCCTTCTACACATAAAGTTTTTGCAAGTAGAGATGTTTTGTTCCATGGACATGCAGATGAACACAATAGGGATTACAATTATGATGCATGACATATTCCTCATGATTGTGATGCTCCCACAAATGAATTTAATGAGAAATAAGAATAGAAGAAAAGAAAAAAGTCAAGTAGTGAAAGGACACCTAGAGGAGGAAAAGATTCACCACAAATTAGAAGAAAGGATGAAATAAGTGAACTACAAAGAAGGTCATCATGCCAAATTTAGCCTTCAGTAAGATATACACACTATGCCTTGATGACTAAATTGATGAATTTGTTGGTTTAAGGGGGCCTGACCCATGGTCAGAATTATTTGCGCCAACCAACAAAACCATAACTACTGGCCCTTTCGACAACAACTTGCATAGCGCAAGTTGTAGTCTCACCCAAAGCAGTATTGGGGGATTCTATAACCATGTTTCTGCATCAAGAGACCATGTGATGTGTATTCTAAAGCCCTTGTAGCTCAGTTCTACCTTTGCACAGATCTGTATCTTCCTATGGTCCACTACTGCAACTCTATAAAATGGCTCCTAGACCTTCACGAAGGTCTACGATCAAGATTTTCAAACCTAAAAGAAGCAGAATAACAACTTTCACTTAGTAAATAATAACCCTAGATCTTCCTTCACACAAATCTACCTAATTTGAACAGTGACCATAACATATTTAGTTACTACCTTCACAAAAATAGTTCATTACTCATTTCATGCATAGATATTAGACATTTGACAGATTCGCGCAGATAATACTCTTTACTTCATAGAAAATAGATCATTAAGAAACAATGCATAAACTTAAACAAAATTAAGGACAAGACACAGATGCAAGAGATTTGGTCCAAAACAGTCTTTATTAGATTCAACATTCAATTTACAGACTCTTATGCCCTGTGCACCCAGCTGTAGGGGCCCACGCACTCAGCTACAGACTTTCCAAGGTCTCCACGCACTTAGCTATATGAGCCTTCCCCTTTCACCTAAGTACAGGAAAATAGAGCTTTCTTGCCTTAGCACTTGCCATTACACTTGTTCTTCACCACAAGTTATTCTTATATACTCTCTATGACTCAAATATTTATAGCTTTTCTATTACAATACCATGGCCTGCGACCTATGAGTGAGTCTCAAAACCATCCTATCACTTACCCATACAAGGAGCTAAATCCACTTTGACTCCTACTTAGTTGCGCACTCCATTTCCACATTTCATGAAGACTTTACATTCTTTACAAAATTCTACTAAAAAATTGATTAAACTAACCCAAAATTGACCCTAGGGACCCTATCCCAATAGGCCCCAAAAAAAAATATGGTAACTCACCATAGAGTCACTCATTTAGCTTCTCTACTTTGTGGCAAAGCTCAATGAAATCCTACTTCAATGCTTCCATATCCGTGTTTCCTTGTACGACCGCCTGCTTCACCTCTTCGACCAAATTTTCCATAGTTGGTTCCTCCACCTCAAGCTGCATGGTTTTATGAGTCTGTTGCAAAGCTTTTATATATTCCTAAATTGTCTGAGAAATCTCACTGGCCTCCTCAGTCCAAGGTTGAAGTCAAGCCTTTAACACTGATTCTTTTTGCTACAATTCCTAAACTTGTTCCTGTAGAAGCTTTCCCTCCTGTAGGTGCGTGAAGAGTTGGACTAGCGCCAATGTGCGCGCAGTCGCCCTGATGTCATCATATTTCTGTTGGGCTTCCTTGATTTCTGTACTTAACCTTTGCAAGTTTGGGTCCTCCTACAAAGTATCCCATAACTCCATGGCATTGTTAAAAAGGAATTGTCTTCCTTTGACTACATTCTCCAGAGTAGTCATGTGATCCTTTATAGCTGCACAACGCTGTTCCCTGACCTCTGGTGGAGTACTTGGCTATAGCTTTAGCTCTAATTTTGCTATCTTCGTCTAGAAGTCAAATGTGACTATGCTTATCTCATCTTTTGATTCACAGACTACGATAGCCAATTTTCTGACCTTCACTATAGCTGCGGTGTCTTCCAGAATATGTAATTCTGGGACTGAATTGCATGCTTGTGTTATTGGTGTTTCCAAGCTCTAACTTCGTGCTTCCAACTCTTCCTTTTATTTTAGAGCCCGATCCTTCTCATTGAATATATGCTCGTTTTTTACCTTAACCTCACTGTTTACTTCAGGTGCATGCTGCTCTCTGATTCTAAGCTCGTTCGAGACCCCCTGATGTAGTGCATGGAGAGTTTGAAATGGTAGAGTGGCTAAGTTTACCCCTATGTCTTTGATCGTGCCCAGTAGAGTGCAATCTTCCTCTGTTTCCGTGCAGATTGATCCTTCTGGTAAGGAGATGACTCTGAGGCCCAAAGTCCTTTCTATCTCCAATACTCTCTCACTCCCTTGTGGTAGGCTTGCTTGCACCCCACTTGCTTGAATCTTGCTTGCAGATCCTTCTGGATGCTACCTAGCATCTACATATATTGCTACTCAAATTATTGCCACAACTCCGTTGTGGTGTCCCTGACTTTGTCCCCAATTTCATCGAGGTCCCCTTATGTGACGACGATTGGGTCAATGCACGATTGTTTATCTGATTTGTGCTTCTTCCTTAGCCTAACAGTTGTCTGCTTACTCCACGTCTTCAATGTGAAGGGAGTACTCTTCTCCTCCCCTCTATCTCCACTCTGATTAGACAGTTCCTACTCCTCGTATGCCAGGAAGCCGATGCGTTGAATTCCTTTGTGTCAGTGCGCTCTGTCTTAGCACGCTCTTTTGCAATGCACTCTTTTTTATTAGCTACCTTACTAACAACTTCTTTGTTTCTTTTCTCAGTTAATGGTCACGTTGTTGCTTGTGATACCTCTTTTTGTTTTTGTGTAGCTTTCATTTACACAACAAAGATTTCTCCACCCTGAGTGGTACCTACACCAACATTCATGGGTTTTCGCCACTCTACGGGCCAACTCCCCACAATTTCCTGCACATTTGTCTGTGAGACTAGGTAAGGACACTTGTGTCAGATCTACTTTGGGTCACACCTCGCCTAGATAGAGACATTGTGGAAGTCGGCCTTAAACTCCACAAAGGCCCTTAATTGCTCGAACAAGGTTGGAGACAACCTTAGCCGCTAAATGATTACTATGCGGAGGGTCATTTCAACCATTATCCAGAAAATCTTGGATTCCTTGATCCTCTCTGGATCCTTTGTCGCCCACAGTGAAGCGAACTTCACTGCCTCTCGTAAATATTCTTCCTGTGGAGGACACTAACTATTTTCCAACAGGCACCATGCTACTATTAAAATTAGCAACGAGAGCTAGGCATAGTGAAATGTCTTGCTTTCCTCCTATGCTTCACCGCAATTTGTGAGGAATTATTTACATAAGTATTGTGTCCAGTTGTACTGCACTCCCTTCACGCATTGGGTAGCCAATGATACTACTGGAATCAGAACTTCGTCTGCATGACATTTCCTCATTATCTTCCCAGCTAGAATTTGGGTAGAAAGCTGCACTACCTAGTCTTGAATTGAGTGGATAGAATACCTACGAGGCTTTTTGATCAAACCAAACTCTGTCTTCATCTTATCCACCAGCTCCTTTTTCTCTGCTTTTTCCTCCAAACTCCTTGGCGGGGTCTGCCCCTTTATAGGGTAGCTTCATAATCCTAAGGATGAGCATATCGGTTATAGGGATGGGTTCACCAAGCCATAAGCACCCATCATGTACCAACGCAAGAAGCTGGCGCACACACATACAATGTTGATAATCGACTAGTGGAAGTGTGATACACAAAGCATGTGCAATAAGCTGACCTACTCGATGCCTCTGACCCATTTCATGGGTTCCAGCTGTGTAACCTCAGTTTATTCATATTAGATCTTCATCATGTACTTATTAGTAGCCAAGTGAGGGAATTTATCATGGTTAGCGAGATCCCAATCCTCCATCTTCAACACCGGGATGCACGCTAAGACTGTGCCTTTAAAAATGACCTGTTCTTGTAACAGTGGCATAGAGACCATAAATTTTCCTGAATTTGGGTCTTTGGTTACTTTCATTTTTTATTTCCATGGAGGGATATACTCCAGGATCCTAGTGATAGGATCACCCTCCTTCGCATCTAATTCCTCCACACCTTCACATAGTTATTTTGCCTCCAAGTCCACTATTTTCTCCGGCTGCTTTGCCTTGTCCTTCTTTTCTTTCTGTCAAACCTTTGGGTCTTCCTTGGTGGCTACCTCACCAATACATGTTTCTTCTTCTTCTCCTTAGCAACTAACTGCGTCGGCCTAGGCGACCTCAGTGCCATAGGAACTGAGGGCATAACTTCCATGGATGTGACTTCAGGACCTTTTGCTTGAGAAACAACGACTTCGGAACTGACTGGTGCAAACATTTTTTCAAGGATGATATTTTGGTTCCACTCAGGTAAGGTTGAAAATATTGGGTTGGAAGCTAAATCCTCTCAAAACTGTCAAAGAGGGCTCATACACAATTGTTAGAATGCAAAGTGTTCTTCGGCAGAACAACATGCTTGATTTATAGATGGTTTTGAATTCAAATCTGATCGTTCCCTCCATTTTCTAATCATAAATGCATCTTTGGTGGCAGATCTCCAAAGAGTTTTGCCATAAATGGCACCTACCCACTCCTCCTAACAAGATGTTTTCTATCCAATCATGAATAGTGACTCCAACGACTATTTTTGGAACTGGCTGCACAGTACCTCCCCCCGTGGCATAGCTCATTCATCGCATCTTCTCCTGTCTCTCCTCTTGCCTCCATCGCACTATTATGCTCTTGACCTACGAGAAGATGCCAGGATACCAAATATGTGAATAAATACAACCCAAAACACAGAACGAAATGAGAAATAACAACATGTATTTTATTATTCAAAGATGAAAGCAATGTTCACTTGCCTCTTCGAGGGGGAAACCTCCAATAGAGCACTGCTCGATTACAGAATAAGACACGACGTTCCTCAATGTGGAGTCTTTATCCTTTATATAGGATTCATACATGAAATACCATGGGTGAGTACCATGGTTTTATTAATACTATCTATCTAATACCGTGGCACTTTTGCAACTAACTGTGGTCCCTTTCTTTAAATGCGGGTCAACCACTTACAATTATTAGTATGGGCTTTATTAACCCTTTAACTAACTATAACTATGACTCGACCCTATTACATAAATAAGGGGGTTAGGGCTGGACCCTAACATGCCCTCCCCCATAAAACCAACCTTGTCCTCAAGGCTGAAGCTACGGAAACTGTTGAAGAATAGTGGCTGGTTCCGAGGTTGCATCTTTTGGAGAGGTGTCTTTCAACTTGATGAGGACTTCCTTGATCATGCGGCCGCGAAGGTACCATTCTTGCGTGTCAAGAACCTGTTTAGGTTGGATCTAGATTGAACCTTCTTCATCAAATTCTGGTAGATTGGTTTGAATTCTGCAATTGTTCCCTACCAGTTTCTTGAGGCATGAGACATGGAAGATGGGATGGATTTTTGCAGTGGGTGGCAAGGCTAGCTTGTAGGCTACTTCTCCAATGCGCTGAAGTATTTGATATGGTCCGTAGAATTTTGGAGATAATTTTTGATGACCCTTGCCTTTGAGTGATGTTTTCTTATATGTTTGCAGCCTTAAGAATACTCGATCCCCTTCTTGAAATGAACGATGTTGTTTTGCCTGTTGATTCATGTGATTCTGAGCTTGATGGAGATTATCTTTGAGGTGGGCAAGCATGTTTGCACGGTTCTGTAGGAATTTATTGACTTCTTGTACCTTAGAGAATCCAGGGATATAAGAAGTAGATGAAGGGCGAAGTTGACCATAAACTGCTTCATATGGAGTCATCTTGGTGGTGACATGATAGTTAGTATTATACCACCATTCGGCTAGAGGTAACCACTGTACCCATAGATGTTTCTTTTCTGAAGTGAAACACCTGAGGTAGGTCTCCAGAAATTTGTTGATTGCTTCAGTTTGTCCATCAGTTTGGGGATGATAGGAATTACTGAGTTGGAGTTGGGTGCCTTGTAGCTTGAAACGTTCCTGCCAAAAGTTACTGGTGAAGGTTGGGTCACGATCAGACACAATGGAAGTGGGCATGCCATGCAATTTGAAGATCTGGTCCATGAAAGATTGAGCCATAAAAGTAGGTGTAAAAGGGTGGGGTATGGCGCAAAAATGAGCATACTTAGAAATTCTGTCCACAACCATCATGATGACTGACTTGTTTCCTGACTTCAGAAGACCAATAATGAAATCCATAGAAACATCCGTCCAGATTGAGGCAGGTATGGGAAATGGTCATAAAGTGCCTGGGGACTTGACTGTTTCTCCTTTATGGTGCTGACACACATCACATTCCGTACAAAAGTAAGAATTCCCTTTTTCATGCCTCTCCAAAAGAAGGAATGAGGAGTGCGAGCATAAGTCTTCTGAAAGCCTAAATGGCCTACAATGGGAGATGAGTGCAACTTTTCCAAAATGCGCCTTTTGAGGGTGGATGTCGGTGATATCACTACTTTGTCCTTGTAGCGAAGAATCTTATCCTTTCAAGAGTAGCCCACTATGGAATTTGGATCTACTTTCAAGTTATGAATGAGTTGGGAGAGTGAAGGATGTGAAAACCATTCCTTGTGAGCTTCTTCAATCCACTCTCGAATGGGAAGAGAGATTGTGAGCAAGGTGTTGTCCTCCTCAAATTAGCATGATAAAGCATCCACTACGACATTTTCGCGCCCTTTCTTGTAAATTATCCCATAATCATATCCCAACATTTTGGCCAGCCATTTATTTTGTTGTGGCGAGGATAGGAATTGCTCCAAAATATACTTAAGGCTTTGATGGTCTATGCGGATTTGGAACCGTCGGCCCAATAAGTATGGTCGCCAGGTATCCAGTACATGTAAGATAGCCATCATCTCCTTCTCATAGGTAGTTTGTCCCAGATGTTTCCCACTTATTTGTTGGCTAGTGAAGGCCAAGGGTCGATCCTCTTGCATTAAGACAGCCCCAATACTCGTACCTAAAGCATCACATTCAATCACAAAAGATTTGGTGAAGTTGGGTAGTGCCAAAATGAGAGTGGAACACATGGCATGTTTGAGAGCTATAAACACCTGGTGTGCTTCATCATTCCAGAGGAATGAATTTTTCTTGAGAAGGTAAGTGAGGGGTCTAGAAATGCGACCATAATTGTAGACAAATTTGCAGTAGTAGTCATTGAGACCTAAGAATCCTCTCAAACTCTTCAAGGTCTTTGGTTGGGGCCAATCTTGCATTGCCTAGATCTTTTTGGGATCCACCCTGACACCTTCACGCCCCACAATGTCGCCCAAATAATCAACTTATTTCATGCCAAAAGAGCACTTGGACAATTTGACGAATAATTTGTGCTTCTCGAGCAGCTGCAAAAGCAGGTCTACATGCTGAAGATGTTTTTCCCAGGTGAGGCTGTAGATGAGAATGTGATCAAAGAAAACAAGGACAATTTTTTTGAGATATGGTTTGAGCAGGTGATTCATGAGGCTCTGAAAAGTGGATGGGGCATTATAGAGACCAAATGGCATGACCAGGAATTCATAATGGCCTTCATGAGTTTAGAAAGAAATCTTCGGAATGTCTACTTCTTTCATGCGAATTTGGTGATAGCCTGAGCGAAGTTCTAGCTTAGTAAAGAATTGAGCCCCATTTAGTTCATCCAGCAAATCATCAACAAATGGGATGGGGAATTTATCTTTGACAGTCAGCTTGTTGAGGGCCCTGAAGTCTGGACACATATGCCATTACCCATAATTCTTGAGCACCATGACCACAAGCGATGAATAAGGAATAATGCTAGAACGAATGACACCGGATTCCATGAGTTCCTTGATGATTTTTTCAATTTCATTCTTTTGGGTGAAAGGGTATCTATATGGGCACACATTCGATGGTTGTGCCCCTGGGACCAAAGTAATGCTATGATCATGTTCCCCTCTCGATGGTGGAAGCTCATGAGGTTTGTCAAAGACCTGCAGATGGTTGTTTAAGACCTGTTGCATCTCAGGATGAATATGAAGAGTAGGGGGCTCGAAGGCCTGAATGGCATTAAATTGGGCAATAACTCCATGGTGCCCATTTTTTAGCAAATTTTCAATCCGATGCGAGCTAATGATAGAAGGAGTACTTGCTTGGAGTCCGAGAAGGGTATTCTTGTGGTCATTCTGCTTAAAGCTCATATATAACTCCTGGAAATCCATTGTGATTGGGTCGAGTGTGCAGAGCCATTCAGCACCCAAGACAATGTCACACCCACCCATGTTGATAGAAAACATGTGGGTCTTTAGGTGGTAATCTCCCATCTAAAGTTTGATATTTTCACAGCAACCATCACATTTCATTGTCCCCCCATTAGAAATCTGTACCTGGAAATTAGAGATTGCTCTAACAAAACAATGCACAACTTCTGTGACTCTCTGATGGATAAAGTTATGCGTGTTGCCACTATCAATCAAGACTGCTATAGGGAGATGTTTAATAAAACCTATGATTTTGAGAGTTTGGGGAGAAGAAATTCCTGCCAAAGCATGGAGCGAGATAACTAGTTCCTATGGTGTAGCTGGGAGCTCATTATCCTGCTAGTTGTCCTCATCTTCCTCCTCTGGTCCCTCAAAGGATGGGGCTTCCTCAGATGAACTGTGTTCAGTAGCATCAATTTGAAATAATTTGGGTTCCTTGCATTTATGCCCCGTGGAGTATTTTTCATCACAGTAGTAACACAATCCTTGCTTTCTTCTTTCTGCCATTTTTGCTGGTGACACCTTTTGAACCTTAACTGTTTGGGTAGTGCCTGGAGCCTAAGTGGGGCATCCCTTGGCTATGAAATTTGGACGAGGTGACTGGACCGCTAACGCGCGTTCCACTTTGCGAGCCGTTTTGCAAGCTTCCAAGCATGTGGGTGGGTGGTGCATCTGGACGTGAGCTTGGATGGCGTCTTCGAGACCACTGATAAAAAATTCCAAGTAGAATTCATCTGCCAGACCTCCTTTGTGGAAGGCTAATTTCTCAAAGGTTGTAATATAGTCGTGTACTATTCCTGTCTGTCTAAGCTTAGTAAGAGGACCTAAAAAATTGGATTCAAGTTCAAAGTGTTCACAAAGGAATTTTGAGAACGCATGCCAAGTAATTGGCCTTGCATAGAATTTTTGATGCCACTGCCACCATTGCCATCTTTCTTGGTCAAAGTTGTTGGGTTGTGTTATATTATTTCCACGACTAACCTACGTAGTGAACTAGGGGGTTAGAGGGGGGGCGGAGTCCCCCCTTTGTTGCGCCGATTGGTAACGGGGGGGTCACAAGGGGGGTGGTAGCTCCCCCTATCTGAGGGGTTTGAGGGGGCGGGCAGCCCCCCTCTATGGGGTCCAGGGCAGCACCCCAGGAATTTTCTTTTGGACCCTATATTAGGTTGGGCGAACCTACCCATGGTTTTTTGGTCCATGGTTTTAGATGCGATGGTTTTCAGTCCATGGTTTTGGATGCTTCGGCATGTATAAGTATGTATTGTAACATTGAAAGGAATATAATGAAAAATCAGGCTGGTAGTCTCGATTTTGGGATCTAGGGGAAAATATCTATGTATATTTGTTTTATGTGTTATTCTCTCGCATTGTCTATTTTCTTTGTTTTAGAATTCGTATGCAGGTAATTCCTGTACGGGTTAAAACCTACATTTGGTATCAGAGACTTTTTGGCTTCAAGGGGACACCTTTGTTGATGAGGGGTTTCATTCGGGCCTGTGGTAGACCCTGTTCAACAAGAGATCTGCAAGTTCAATTCTGGTGGTGAAAGAAGATGGTGAGCAGTGTAAAGATAGAGATCGAGAAATTTAATGGTCAGAGTTTTGAGTTGTGGAAACTCAAGATGGAGTATTTGTTGGTGGATAAAGATCAGTGGATCATGGTAGATCTGGGTACTAAACCAATGGGAGTGTCTTATGAAGAATGGAAGAATTTGGATTGGAAGGAAAAGAGCACGATACGATTGTGTGTCTCAGATTCAGTATTGCTGAATGTATCAGAGGAAGCTATGGCGAAGGATTTGTGGGACAAGGTAGGGACTTTGTACCAATCTAAGTTTGTGGTGAATAAACTGTTCCTGTAGAAAAAGCTGTATAACCTGAGGATGAAAGATGGAGACTCTATGATAGAGCATCTGAATGCATTTAATATTGTGGTAAGTCAATTAGCGTTTGTTGATATTAAAATTTCAAATGAAGATAAGTGCATTAATTTGTTGTGTTCTCTACTAGATTCGTGGGATAGTTTGGTTATTGCAATAGGTAGCAATGCAACTGCCTTGTAGTTTGATGAAATAGTCTCATCCTTGCTGACGGAGGAAATGAGAAGGAAAAATATGGAGAGCCAAAATGATGATGCCTTGTCTATACAAGGACGGTCCCAGAACAGAAACAAAAATAAGTCATCGAGTGGGAGATCTAAATCTAGAGGGAGATCTAAATCTCCAGGAAAACCTATAAAGGTGGTGCGCTGGAAATGCGGAAAGGAAGGGCACTACAAAAGGGACTGTAAATCTAAGGCTCCTATTAAAGGAAAGGGATCTGGTGATGCTTCTTTTGCAGAGGCGAAAACCACCTTAGATGAAGGTGGGGATGTGTACTTGGCTTCTTCAAGTACACATGTAGATCATGAGGCATGGTTGATTGAATCAAGTGCATCATTTCACTTCACTCCCCATAGAGAGTGGTTCTGCGAGTATGATAAATACAATGGTGGTGACGTCTTCTTAGGGGATGATAGGAAGGCTAGAATCATTGGTCGCGGAAAAGTAAAGTTGAAGTTGCAAGGCGGAAGGGTTAGAACACTTCTGGGTGTCCTGCATATTCCTGCATTAGCCAGAAATCTGATTTTTGTAAGAAAGTTGGATGATGCAGGTGTAAAAATAGTGTTCAAGAAGGATACATGCAAGATAGTTCGAGCAACATTGGTATTGATGCGGGGAGTTTGGACTGGAACTCTGTACAAGCTGCAAAGTAGCAATGTAGTTGATGGGTGCAACAGTTCTGTGGTTCCTGAAAGTGGAGCAGATAATCTAGTGGTCTCTAGAGAGAAGACCATGCTGTGGCATCAAAGGCTTGGACATATTGGAGAGAAGGGCCTTCGAATACTTCATGGTAAAGGTATGGTAGAAGGTATGAGTAATAGCTCTCTGGATTTTGATTTCTGTGAAAATTGTGTATATGGGAAGGAGAATCGAGTGAGTTTCCTCTTTGGTGGTAAGAGGGCAAAACAAATATTAGAGCTTGTGCATAGTGATGTGTTTGGACCTGTGAAGATTCCATCACTGGGTAAGTCTGTGTACTATGTATCATTTATAGATGACTTCTCAAGGAATAAATGGATATATTTCCTTAATAAGAAATCCAAAGTCTTTGATAGGTTTAAAGAATTTAAGGCTCTGGTGGAAAACCAAACAAAGAAGAAGATAAATGTGTTGAGGTCAGATAACGGTGGAGACTTTTGCAGCAAGGAATTTGAAGAATTCTATAAGAAGTGTGGTATAGCATGGTAGAATACTACTCCATATACACCTTAGCAAAATGGAGTCACAGAAAGAATGAACAAGACGTTGATGGAAAGGGCAAGAAGCATGCTCAGTGGTGCCGGGTTAGGACAGGAATTCTGGGCAGAGGCGGTGGAGACAACATGTTACCTGGTCAACAGATCACCTTCATCAACATTGGAGGGTAAGACTCCACAAGAGGTATGGACTGGTAAGAAACCCTCTCTTTCACACATGAGGGTATTCGAATGTGATACATATGTACATGTTCCAAAGGAGAAATGAACCAAGTTAGATAGTAAATCTGAAAAGTGCATCTTTATTGGGTATAATGATGGTTTAAAGGGTTATAAGCTTTGGAACCTAGTAACAAGGAAGGTTGTGTATAGCCGAGATGTGGTTTTCAGAGAGGTGAAAGATGTTATTAAACATGAAGTCCAACCAAAGGAACCTGAGAAGGTAGAGTTTGAGCTAAAGGAGGAAGAATCAGACTCTACAGCAAAGGAGGAATTAGAAGATGAAGAGCCACAAACTCTGGGTGTAAGAAGATCGGTTCGAGAAAGAAGGTAGCCAAAAAGGTATATTCCATCTGCTTTCTGTTCAAATTTTGCTTTATCTATTACTGATGATGATCCTAGAACTGTGAAGGAAATAGTAGATTCAGAGGATGGAAAACTTTGGAAAGAGGCCATGGTTGATGAAATGGCATCTTTGGACAAAAATGAGGCTTGGGATCTAGTGAAGTTTCTGGCTGGAAGGAAACCCATTGGCAGCAAATGAGTGTTCAAGAAGAAGACAAATGCAGAAGGAAAGGTGGAGAAATACAAAGCTCGGTTGGTAGCAAAAGGTTATTCCCAGGTGCCACGAATTGATTTTGGTGATATTTTTTCTCCTGTTGCCAAGGTAACTTCTATTAGATTACTTTTATCTGTTGCTGTTGCTTTTGATTTTGAGGTAGAACAGATGGATGTGAAGACAACATTTCTTCATGGGGATCTAGAAGAGATCTACATGAAGCAAATTGAAGGTTTTGCAGTGAAGGGTAAGAAAGAAATAGTATGCAAGTTAAAGAAGTCTTTGTATGGGTTAAAACTGTCACCAAGGATGTGGTATCAGAAATTTGATACATTTATATGGGGACTTGGCTTCACCAGAAGCAAAGCAAATCACTGTGTGTATTTTAAATTAATTGGTGACCATGTTATTTATCTCGTCTTATATGTGGATGATATGTTGCTGGTTGGAAATAACAAAGAAATTATCCAGGATTTGAAGACCCAAATGTCCTCCAAATTCAACGTGAAAGATCTTGGTGCTGCAAACTATATTTTGGGCATGGAAATTAAAAGAGATCGGGCATAGAGAAAGCTCTGGTTAAACCATAGGAAGTATGTCGAGACAATACTATAGAGGTTTAATATGCAGGATAGTAAACCAATGAAGGTCCCTATTCCTGTAGGTGTAAAGTTATCTACTGAACAGTGTCCCAAGACACAAGAAGAGGAAGAGGATATGTCCTGTGTTCCATATGCAAGTGCAGTCGGTAGCCTAATGTATGCAATGGTATGTACCAGACCAAACATTGCACATGCAGTGGGAGTATTGAGTAGGTTTATGTCAAAACCAGGGAAGGAGCATTGGACAGTAGTGAAACGGGTTTTCAGGTATTTGCATGGCACTAGTGATTATGGTCTGTGCTACCAAGGAAGACCAGGATTGGATAGGGCTTTGGATATCCATGGCATTTTTGATGCAAACTGGGCTAGAGATTTGGATCAGAGAAGATCTACAAGTTGGTATGTGTTTAACCTATTTGGAGGTGTAGTCAGTTGGATGAGTAAGAAACAATCTGTAGTGGTACTATCAACTACAGAGGCAGAATACATGGCAGAGATTGTGTTCAAGTATGGGGTTAGTACAGGGAGCTATAAGAATATACTGTTATAACCAAAGTGCAATTTTCTTGGCAAAGAACCCTGCTTATCATTCAAATACAAAGCACATTGATGTTCAATATCACTTTGTGAGGGATATGATAGAGGACAAAAAGGTGTTGCTGGTAAAGGTGGACACTTTGAAGAATATTGTAGATGCATTGAAAAAATTTGTGAGCTCTGAGAAGTTCTCTTGGTGTAGAGAAACAATGGGTGTTTCAAGGCTGGAAAAATGACTAAGCTCTCTTGTGGCTCCCTATGGAAAAGAAAACAACAAGTGAGAGAGTTTGGGGTTGTGTTATATTCTTTCCACGACTGACCTACGTAGTGAACCGGGGGGTTAGAGGGGGGGCAGAGCCCCCCCTTTGTTGCATCGATTGCGTAGCGGGGGGTCACAGGGGGGTGGGTAGCCCCCCTCTATGGGGTCCGGGGCAGCGCCCTGGGAATTTTTTTTTTGGACCCTATATTAGGTTGGGCGAACCTACTTATGGTTTTTTGGTCCATGGTTTTGGATGCGATGGTTTTCAGTCCATGGTTTTGGATGCTTTGAAATGTATAAATATGTATTGTAACATTGAAAGGAATATAGTGAAAAATCAAGCTGGTAGTCCCAGTTTTGGGATCCAGGGGAAAATATTTGTGTATATGTGTTTTATGTGTTATGCTCTCACATTGTCTATTTTCTATGTTTTAGAATTCGTATGCAGGTAATTTTTATACGGGGTTAAAACCTACACAAGTAAAGGCCTCTCACACGTAGTTTAGTCTCATCATATCTTATGTGATTCAGTGTGAAATATTGGTCCATTTGTGATAGCCACATTGCCAGATTAGAGCCATCAAATTTGTACATGTCCAGCATGGCTGGTCAAGTGTGGGAATGTTGGTGGTTTCCATGGAAATGAAGAGAATGACTAGATTCTCCTTCCTGGTCTTCATTAAAAGCATATGCCTCCAATTGTGCCGCCGACTTGCCCTTTGTGAATGTGTCATTCAATTTTTGGATCTACTTCACTAATTACTCCAACTTGTTTTCAAGGGATTCCATCTTCTCATTGGCCATAGCTTGAGCTTTGGTTTCTGCCATACACAGATCTGGTCGTCACTATGAAAGATTTTGGGACCACCCAAAAATTGAAGTTGACAAGTGAATGGTACCACCTTGCTCAACCTGTCGTACTGATTCTTATGGGCTAAGTCTCTTATAAGCATCCCGAGACTAGGGTTTTTTTTTTTTTTTTACTCTAAAAGGAGTTTTACTCCCTGCTTATCAATATTGCACTAGCCAATTCCTAGAAGCATTAATCCTACCCAATTTCCTACGAGAATCACCCCAAGGTATATGAGCCACAAGCCTCTATTATCGGGAAATCTGGTGTCTATTCAGAGCTGCTAGTCCCACTAAGACGGGTAGCTGTCTTAGAAAAAAATAGATTAAAGTCACTTATTTTTCCTTTACGAGAGAGAGATGAGAAAGAAGTAGAGAGTACCAACCTCAGTCTTCCATTTGGCTCCTTTCTTGTTTCCTTTCCCCTTTGACAGAATCTCGCCACTGCTTCCTTACTTGTACCACTTCAAAGAGCACCTGTAGATTCACAGCAGCATAATACCATCAAAGCATAGAGATCTTTCATTGTAAACAATATAGGATCAGATATATATTGACCATACAAATGCTATATCAACACAATATTCAGAGATACCCAAGAATGAGGAAAACTCAAATATCTTTATTAAGTCGTAGAAGAGAGGATTACAACTACTTGGTCTGACCCAGCGCCATCCTCCCAGCTTGAAAGCCCTCTTCACCTCACACAAAGCAAGATCACCCAACAATGTCTTCAAAGAGAAACCGGCAGCACCTCTTTGCAAATTACCAAATTCCAACCTCTGGATCTCTTGGATGAGGGATCCATTTATAGATATTTGCAGGGTGGTGAGTCAGCTTCTGGGATTTTGATTAGTGTCATCTCTCTGATAGTTCCTTGTTCCACATGGAGATTTTAGATCTCTTACTCATCCCTGGGCGAACTCAGAGAGGCAAGTGTCAAATGGGCAGTTTCTAGAAGATTCTTTAGGTTTCCAGCTAGCAAACTGCTTGTGCCATTTGTCTGCTCTTGCTCATCGCACCCTATAGAAGGGCTTTCCAGTATGCATTGTACTTTTTGCATGTGGCAGGTGAGATGCATCACACCTTTAGCACTGGGCAGTCTGTATGGTCCTGCTTTGACCAGTTCTGAGTAGCTTTTCATGGAGAACTTCTAGGAGATGATGTAATCAGCTGACCTTGCTCCTTTAGGGTATGAAACAACACTTTTAGGGACTTAGAATCCCTTGGTTTATGGACATATGTGATTGGGGTTGTAGTGCCCAAATATGTCTATAACAGTTGCCCCCTAAAACATGAGGTCGTAAATCTTTTTATGTCGAGTGAAATGATTTATAATGAGGATCCGAGGTTTTTCGCACTGGAAGGTGACTTGTAATAAGATACAATACAATGAATTATCTTCATAATATTTTCATGATCTAGCTGAGGCGGGCATTCCCATGCTCAGCTTGATAAATTCATTTTCATGTACATAGGATAGACAACCGTTTGTGTGCAGACTGATGATTCTGGTAGAGCCATCATCCCTTAGTTTGGATGATTATCTATGTAGCAATGATGTACATTTGATGTCTTTATTTTCTGGATTATATCGCAGCCCGGATGGATGAAACTAGATCTGTGGTTTTCAAAACTCGTTCAATCTTCGCCCGAAAGTACAATTCGATCCATGTGAAAAGATGTTCTGATGTCGAACATGGAAGGATATTGCCTGATTACTAGCCAATGATGTAAGTTGTTAACAGACACGAGAGGAATCACCAATGATGATGATGACCCTCAAGGTACTTCAGTACAATTCACGTGGTGTAATACCTGAATTGATGTCGAACACCACACAAAATCTTTTGTTCGAAGGCCATTAGTGTAAACCTGTCACCGGAAGTGAGAAACTTGCCATTGAGGCATGCAAGCTTCAAAGTACTGGAAGGGTTGTCCCTAGGTCGGCTTCTTGGATAATGAGCTGATGTCGACAAGAAGTGACCCATCATAGGAGGGCATTAATGGATCCCACATCTAAGACACAGAATGGAGCAAATGATTTTGTAGAGGTGAAAACGATTTGGTGATACAAGGTTCATGGTGGCAGTCATGAAGGAATGAAGTGTGAAGGTATTGTAGCGGATGAGACACAAGCTGGGTAGGTGAATTCTCTAAGCGACTTCTCTTGAACATATCGACGACACTGAAATGGATTGGTAGCATTAACCCCAAAAGTGGATGGTACGGTGGACCAATGGTGATATGACCGGTGAACGGAATAACACAACTCGACTCAATCATGGTGATGGAGTGAAAGTGTCATGTTCAAGAGTGACTTGCTACCAATAAAGTTTCTTCAAGTTTTCTTACCAATTTTCCCCATTCATTTCTGACCAGTACCTCTTTATTTTTGTCAAGCTTGAGGAGGATAACATCTTCTTGTTCTATAATTTTCCCTTCGGGCAAACCTGTCGCTACGTTTTAATGAGCCTAGCAACAGTGAAACTCGCTCTTATCTGAATGGACAAGTTTGTCGCTATTGTTTTAACGAGTTTAATGACAAGGATAACTCGGTTCTTTTCAATTTTAGAGAGTCTGAAAAGAGACGGAAAGAAGACTCCAATATTCCTTTTTTGTAACATAATCCCTTAAGTCTGAAAAAGTAGAAAAGAATGTGAAAGGGATGACTTTTCGATAGTTTTAACGAGCCGAACAAGACAAACGCTAAATATTTTTGTGTAATTATCCCTCAAGTCCAAAAAGATTAAAATTTAGAGGAGGGATAGCACTTCTAATCACTTTAACAAGCTGGAGAGGCCAATTGCTCGCCAATCTTTTCATTTTTTACGAGTCAGATGAAAAGAGCTTAAAGGAGACTTGTTTTTTGAGGAACAAGTGATGTTTTTAGATAGCAGATGGTTTCAGGTAAGGTTTGGAACTTTCCAATCATAGCAGTGTAGAAAGGAGGCTAATAGGATCACTTGTCGCAGATGTTCCTCAAAAGGGGTAAACAATCAAATGGAGGTGAATGATCAACAACAACAGAGTGGAGGTGATGGTAAGAACATGACCAAGGCTCAAAATCTTATGAAAATACATTCACAATGGTTATTTACTGGAGGTGGGTTCATTTCTTTTTTAATGAGCTTAAACTCTGGTGGAACATATGCTCATTGCTAGGTTTAATTTTTAATGAGCTTGAACTTCACATAAAACTGCTCGTGCCAGTCGTATAATAAGGATGTCTCATCGATAGGTTCATATTTTAGGGAGCTTGCACCATTCGAAATTATGCTCCGACTCCTTTCATTATGTAAGATACGAACGACTAATCCTATGAGTTTAAAGGGTTAAGAACCTACAAACTAAGAAAATAAATGGCCGTTTATCACTTTCACGCAAAAAGGTTTGCATGCCCCCAGGTATAGCAAAGTAGAGTTTCCTAGGTTACCCCTGAATTTGTAGACATAACACTTTTTCTATGGGGAAGTCCTACCTTCTCCAGGTTACCCTTCAATTTGCAAACAAAACATTTGTTCTATCAGGAAAGGTCTACCTTCTAACAGAGGTATTTTATTCCGACCTAATCCCATTTTCCTAAATGGACGGGTGCGTTAGACCAGTCATATATCCTCTGTGGAAACCTACCCTATACCTGAAGTTTTCCTGCTGAAGCAGACCCGGGTGCATGCCCCATGGGTTTTAGTCACAACCACCGAATCACTCGCGTTCATCCGGTGGATGAATTGGAGATTGATGAGACATTCCTTGTGCAAAAGACCTATTAGGGATGGCATTTGACTATTAGCTATGTGTGAACCAGGGAATGAAAGTTGCTCTACAAGCTGGACCACTCTTCCTTCATGCGGAAAACACATTACTCGAAAGAGTGAGGAGATGATGGCTCCCATGCTATAAATGTAGTCGTGCCCAAGTAGTAGATTGTAATCTAAAGGTCCTTGGACTACCATTACATTCAAATAAACGGTTTTCCTTCTCAAAGTTATAGGCATACTTGGAAGGATCCGTAACGGCCAACTGGTTCCTTTATCGAAGCCTGTCAGATATCACATCTCAGGCAAAAGTGATGGCGAACCAAGCGCTTTCCAAGAGGTTGAGGAAAGGATACTCACAGAAGCCCCTTCATCTATGATGGTACCAACCATGACCATTTTGTAAGTTTGCACTATGATTCGAAATGGTACATTAGATGGTAAGCAAGGTCTGCCTAGTAGATTCCAATCGAAGGAAACGACTAGGTTGCCTGGAGGTGGGACCGAATAAACGGCCGGATAAAACTCTGACGAATTCCATTCCTGTGGTAAAGGAATGGGCAGATTGCCCCCATGTTCATTGGAGTCTATGTTTACGAAAATTATTTGAATGGTGTCTTTCTCATTCTCTTCGATGACTGTATCATCTGAAGGTAAATCTTCTGAAGTCAAGATGGGGTCGACTGCCATCTCGACCTGTTGAATTTGGTCCGATGTGGACTCAGAGGGTTTATCTTCAATGATAGGTGCTTCGATCGACTCCAAAGGTGGGTCAGTCAGATTTTCAACTGGCAATGGATTCGGCAAGAGTTTCTTGTACCCAGGAGGGAGTCACTGCGGTGATACAGGATGATTATCCAAGACTCTTTTAGCTTCATCCAGGAAGGGACAACAGTGGAGGGCATGATCGCCTTCACACAGTCTGTAGGTTATATTTTCCTTTTTTTCCGGTGACTTCGCTTTCACTAGTTGACGGTGTACTTTCAACATGATCATCAGAGGTTGACGACACCGAATTGTGCAAGCGGGGAGACCAGTACCTTAGGATCCGTGGGATGCAAGGGAAATCTTGGTGATAGTGGTCTCCTTTGCAGATGACACATGGAGATTTAGGTTTGGACGATGTAGTGTGTGGATTTTCGCTAGATGATGCACGATTGCCCCTTTTTGTCGTTGGCTCCTTCTTCTTCTTCTCAGTTACTTGGTTTTTAGTTTTACTATCTTTACCAAGCGAAGAGGAAGAAGGAGAGGGAGAGACAAATGAAGTAGAAGGTTGGGGGGGAACTCTGGTATCATCTAGTTGTTGATTCAATTGTTCAGGAATCATGGTGCTTTGAACGACAGAGGTCGAGAAAAGCCATACCAGCAGGCCAATTGTCAGTCCTGGAAGGGACAATGTGGCCATATGAGGTGCACCAACATCTCCCCAAGAGGAGAAAGGACTAGGACTTCCCCAAGAGGAAATCCTTGGTTGGTGGACTCCATTTTCTCAACCTAAGACCAATGAGGGAACAGTGACATTATTCCGATTAAAATAAATTTTAGACGCTTTGACACAACTTGCTTTTTCACTTTTAACAGTCGAGTAAAAGCTAAAGATGACTCTAGTCGCCTTCGATTTTTAATGAGCCTGAAGTGACAAGTGCTCAGATGGACCTTTTCCTTTAAGGAGTCTGAAAAGGAATGAAAGAGACCACTCTGGAAATCTAGATAGGGGGATTACCAAACCAATCGCAAAATTGCAGAATACTTTTCACGGTACGACAGTCAATCTTCCCGAATGTTGTGTTCAGTGCATTGCGATCGATAGGGCGGAAGACACGGCTTCCTAAGGATAAAGGATATAGCATATTGTGGCCTCCCAATATATACTCGACGATACGTGGGAGCACAAGTCCATACTAGCACTTGTCGTCTAAAAGAGGAGGAATCACCCAACCTACGGTGAAAGTGATAGTTACCAGGCTTTACGACGTCGGAATACGTCTCTAGCCTAGACTTCTAGATGTTGTGTGTTAGGTTCCAAAGCGTTTTTATATTCATTGAATTTATTTTATAGTTGATCTTTCTTAAGAATTTTTCCTTTCAGGTTCACCACGTGATGTAGATATACAATTCCTAAAATGCAATATAAGATGATAAGCAGTAATTTAATCTTCTTTTTGCAATGAAAATCCTAGCTACTAAGGAAAGAGAAATGAAATCCTTTCAACATAGAGCAGAGAGCACACATTAGATGCATTGTCCTAAATCAAAATCAACAAGAAGTCTAAATGCAAATGCACATGCATGTATTTGTTTTCCACTTTCTTAATGTGTGAATGACAAAAAGAATGCTAAATAGAAATCTGAATTATTTATTCTTTCAAAGCGATAATACTAACGATTTTCTTTTCAAAAAACGACAGGAAGTCAAGAAGACACTTTGGGATTTTGAATTGAAAACTGCTTTCGACACTTGAAATACTACTAATTCAGATCAAATACAAGAGTAATAGTACAATCAACTATCAAGAACCAGTAGGATTCTTTTCTTTGACTGAAAACAACACTTGCGACACATCCAAATCAAAAGACGACAGTTCGATTAAGCTACTTATTCATAAAAGAGAACTGTAAATGGTGCACAATACATAAAAACATCCACAATTCTTTGTACAATAGAGGTTGGATGATGCAAAGAAAGGGGGTTTCAACAGTGGTCTACTGATCATAGACAACAAAACTCCTGAATAAAACTGAAGAGAGTGAAGAAAAAACCAAAGTCTGGAGGTAGATCTAGTCTTGTCTGATCATCGCACCTGTAACACAGGGAAACAGGGATGCATCCCACCTACTACACACTAGAGGTTCGATGCATCCATATTTCCTAAAGGAGAGGGTGCGATGGTCAAGGAACGAGACTTTAACTTGGTTTTTGGTCACAGTTTGCAGTTTAGTTCAGGGATTCAGGCCGAGCAAATGATATTCAGTAACTACAAAGTATAGGGCTGATCTAATGAGGTTACTCAAGCTACCTCTAGGTCACTAAGGATGTTTGCAAGTCAATTGTTCAGTTCATAAACAAACCTGGAGATTGACTGAAGCAACGTTGATCTACTTTGCACTTGCATAGCAAATGCAGTTCGAAGGCTAGCTAGCTTGACTTTAGGCTCCATCTGTGGTTTATGAATCAAACAAATAGAGACAAGAAATCAAACTAATTGCTCCCCAGCCGTGTCGCCATTTTGTTATCGGGAAATCTAGTGTTTATTCAGAGCTGCTAGTCCCACTAAGATGGGTAGCTATCTTAGAAACAAACAGATTAAAGTCACTTATTTTTCCTTTATGAGAGAGAGATGAGAAAGAAGCAGAGAGTACCAAGCTCAGTCTTCCGTTTGGCTCCTTGCTTGTTTCCTTTCCCCTTTGACAGAATCTCGCCACTGCTTCCTTACTTGTCCCACTTCAAAGAGCACCTGTAGATTTATAGCAGCATAATACCATCAAATCATAGAGATATTTCACTGTAAACAATATAGGATCAGATATATATTGACCATACAAATGCATATATCAACACAATATTCAGATATACACAATAATATGGAGGTAAACTCAAATATCTTTATTAGTAAAAGTCGTAGAAGAGAGGATTACAACCACTTGGTCTGACCCAACACCATCCTCCCAGCTTGAAAGCCCTCTTCACCTCACACAAAGCAAGATCACCGAACAATGTCTTCAAATAGAAACCAATAGCACCTCTTTGCAAATTACCAAATTCCAACCTCTCGATCTCTTGGATGAGGGATCCATTTATAGATATTTGTAGCGTGGTGAGTCAACTTCTGGGATTTTGATTAGTGTCATCTCTCTGATAGTTCTTGGTTCCACATGGATATTTTAGATCTCTTACTCATCCCTGGGCGAACTCAGAGAGGCAAGTGTCAAATGAGTAGTTTCTAGAAGATTCTCTAGGTTTCCACCTAGCAAACTGCTTGTGCCATTTGTTTGCTCTCACTCATCGCACCCTATAGAAGGGATTTCCAGTATGCATCGCACTTTTTTCATGTGGCAGGTGAGATGCATCATACCTTTAGCACTGGGCAGTCTGTATGGTTCTGCTTTGACCAGTTCTGAGTAGCTTTTCATGGAGAACTTCTGGGAGATGATGTAATCAGCTGAGCTTACTCCTTTAGGGTATGAAACAACACTTTTAGGGACTTAGAATCCCTTGATTTATGGACATATGTGATTGGGGTTGTAGTGCCCAAATATGTCTATAACATCCTACCTGCACAAATGGTTAGATCTGTCTGCAAAACCCTTAACTACAGAGTGTGATTAGGAATGCGGTAGCGACCGAACCCCACTGCTAGATCTAAATGGTATTCTAGTGGATCTAATTATTGCAGAGGCTCAAAATGTAATCTGTGAGATCTGATCTGGAAAAGAAGATGATGGGTGATCTTTAGAGAGACAAGGGAACTATGGTCTCAAGGAGTTTCAGGTGCTATAGATCGCAATATACATAAGGGTCCAACAGTAGTACTCGACCCAATCTTTCAGGGCACTAACTAAGGAGGATCAACCATACCCTTAGCTGTACTACCCAACTACCATATTGTAAATGTGAGTAATCTCCCTGAGTGTCATTCTCGGTGTACTATAGCAGCAAGACAATCGACGGTTTATCTACGACGAGGTTTCAAGTGAGCCTAGGGGGCTTCCGATATACCCAGAGGGTACGTGGAAGACAGTCCATGTGTGGTTTTGTCTAATGCGCTACTACTCGAAGGGGTACCCATAGGGGTTACAAGGGAGTCCAACAAGCATGACCACCTCTTGTATTTCCTACATGCATGCCTCCCCAAATCCATAGGTTTATTCACTCAACGACAGATCCCGTGGTCTAAAGACGTCGAACACGTCTCTAGCCAGAAAAACAAATCTACTACAAAAGGAGATACCACCGACTATGGAAAGTGCTCTGATACCACTTGTTATTCTCTTGACCTAAGAGAATATCCCAGGATACCAAATATGCGAAGAAATACAAGCTAGAACATAGAACAAAATGAGAAATAACATCATGTATTTTATTATTCAGAGATGAAATCAATGTTCACTTGCCTCTTCGAGGGGGAACCTCCAATAGAGCAGTGCTCAATTACAGAATAAGACACGATGCTCCTAAATGGGGAGTCTCTATACTTTATATAGGATTCATACATGCAATACCATGGGTCGGTACCATGGTTTTATTAATACCATCTATCTAATACCGTGGCCCATATGCAACTAACTATGGTCCCTTTCTTTAAATGTGGGTCAACCACTTATAATTATTAATATGGGCTTTATTGACTCTTTAATTAACTATAAATATGACTTGACCCTATTACATAAATAAGGGGGTTAGGGTTGGACCCTAACACGTGCAGCCACCTTTCTATATGTTTCTCCTCGTCGGGCAGCTTAGTTTATAGTACCGCACTCCCTTGCTACTACCTGGAGCACTAAGACTGTTATGCAACCATATAGTCATTGTGCGGGGCCAAGATTCCCCATATACAGCCTCAACCTACTTCTGTTCACTTTCCCAAGGAATGGCTCCCCATTCAGCTTTGCGAGCTAAACTGTGCCACCATCTATGATCTCCTTAACAACATATGGCCCTAACCAGTGCATTTGAAATTTCCCCGAAAACTTTGTGAATTTGTTGTCATATAGCAACACTAAATCATCCACCTTGAAAGTGTGCAGCTTAATATGCATATCATGCCATGCTTTCTCGCATTCCTTTTGCACTTGCTGGTGAAATCCAGCAAGAAAGTGGTCTTCTTCCAACTCCATCAGCTACGCGAGTCATTCCTCCAAGGTCTCACGATCTGCCATCTCTTTCAAAGCTGCAATACATAGACTTGGCACAATATATTCCATAGGCATCATTACTTCAATCCCATAGACCAACCTAAATGATTTTTGGCCTATCAACCTCTTGCAAGTCATCCTGTATGCCCATAGAACTATGGGTAGGCGCACATCCAAATCATTCCTTTGCACGTTACATACCTTTGTCAATGTGTTCTCCAAGATTTTGTTAAATTATTCCACCATTCCATTTGCCTGTGGGTGATTGGGCATGCTCTTTTGGTGGTATACTTGGAATTCTTCAAGCATCGTGCTGATCGTTTCATTCAAGAAATTTTTACCCCTCTCACTCATCAACACCTTAAGGCATCCAAACTATGTTAAGACATATTCAAACAAAAAATTTGTAGCTGTGGAAACTGTACAATCCTTCACTGGTTGTGCTTCTACCCATTTGGTTAAATAATATGTTGCAGTTATAATATACTGCACACCCGTCTTCTTTCCTAGTTGTTGTTGGGAAAAGTATCCAATACGGAATGACCCTATCCCACTCTAAGGGTGATAGTACCTCAGCAACAATCAAAGCAAAGCTATTCGAGATTACTTCTTTATGAAATGTAAGAGAGGGGAGAAAGAGATCCACTAACCGTTATCTTCCGCTAATGATTGATCCAATCTTCTCTCTTTTCTGCTTGCTCCCAGCTCCTTGCTCTTTCACTGGCCCAGCTACACCAAGATCCTGCAAAATAACAAGAAAGGGAAACTACAAGAAGCATACATTCATAATTGATTCAAGGATTAGAATAAATCAAATATACAAGTATCAATACGCCATTGAGACACATGCATATAGAAGAACCTCAAATGCTTTATTAATGGAAGAAGTAAAGTTCAGGAAGTGATACAACCATAAAAGGCCCAATCCAGCATCACCTCCCAGCAGAAAGAAATCTCCTCTTCACCTCCTTCAAGCAAATCACCCAATAGTTCTATACTCAAACCAACAACACTTCCTTACATTCACCAGATTCCAGCCTCTATAGACCTCCTGAGAGAGCTCTATATATAGGAGTTTTGGAGAAAGGATGAGTCAGCTTGAGGCTGGCATGAAGCTAACTAGTGTCCTCTCCCACTTCAGTTATTCTTCAGTTCTTGAGTCCACTTGGAGGTTCTTGCTTCCACTTGGAGATCTAGACCCTCTTACTCATCACTAGGTGAATTCCCTGATCCAAGTGTCATTTTGGAAGCTTCCTGGGCATTGACACCTTGAGGAATGACTGTGCCACTTGGCCAAACTCGCCCAGCGCAGGTAACCTTCTTTACAGTTGACATTCAGTGCAGGTACAGAGTGGAGCAGTTGACATTCAGCGCAGATGCTCAGTGGAGCAGTTGACATGATCCAGAATTAGCTTGTTTTTGAGTGTTTTCAGGTGGAGAACTGATATTTAGTGCTGTGGTTTGCTGACCTTGTTCCTCTAGGGGTAGGAACAACATGTTTAGGGACTTTGGATCCCTTAGATTATTGAAATTTCATGCTTCATGCTGTAAGGCACAAAAATGTCTATAACAGTTGCCCCCTAAAGTATGAGGTCGTTTATCGGGTGAAATGATTTATCAGGAGGATCCGAAGTTCATTCAATCGTTGAGTGGTGACCTGTAATAAAATACAATACAATACATTATTTTTCATTCTGCTTTCATGATCTAGCTGAGGCGGGCATTCCCATGCTCAGCTTTATAAATTCATTTTGGTACATATAACAGACGATCGTCTGATGATAGACTGATAATTCTCTGCTGAAATTATCATCCTTTGAGTAGGATGATCATCTGCTGCAATGATGTACATATCAAATGTCTTTATTTTTCCTGAATATATATCGCAGCCTGGATGGATGAAACTAGATCTGGGGTCTTCAAACTCGTTCGATCTTCACTCTAAGTACAAGTCGATCCATGTGAGAATTGCGCTGAAGTCGAACATGGAAAGACATCGCTTGATTACCAGTCAATAATGTAAACCGTTAACAAGCGCGAGAGGAATCACCAATAATGATAATGAGCCTCAAGGTATTGCAATACAATTCACGTGGTGTGAATAAAGGACTTGGCGTCGAACACCACGCAAAATCTTCTGGTCGAAGGTCATTGATGTATACCTGTCGCCGAAAGTGAGAAACTTGCCATTGAGGCATGCAAGCTTCAAAGTACTGAGGGGGGTGTTCCTAGATCAACTTCTTGGATAATGAGCTGAAGTCGACAAGAAGCGATCTGTCAAAGGAGGGCCTTAATGAATGCCACATCAGTGACACGGAACGGAGCTAATGATTTTAGTGGAGGTGAAAACAATCTGTGAAATATGATTCAGGGTGGCGATCATGGGTGGATGAAGGATAATGTATGGCAGTGGATGGGACACGGTTGACTCTTTCTGAACAACATCTCTTGAACATATAACGACACTGATGCGATGGATCGGTAGCATTACCCCAAATGTGGATGGTTTGGCGAAGACCATGGTGATGAGACCGGTGAATGAAACAACCCAACCCGATGTGATACGGAGGAAAAGTGTCATGTTCAAGAGCGACTTGCTACCATTAAAGCTTTGAGGTTCTCCCAATTTTTCCCCAGTCATTTCTGACCAGTACCTCTTTATTTTTGTCAAGCTTGAGGAGGATAACATATGCTTGTTCTATAACCTGCCCTTCGGGCAAGCCCATCGCTATGTTTTAATGAGCCTAGCGATAGGGAAACTCGTTCTCGTCTAAAGACAAGTTTGTCGCTATTTAATCATTTTAACGAGTCTAACGACAAGGAAAACTCGGTCCTTTTCATTTTTAGAGAGTCTGAAAAGGTACAGAAAGTTAACTCCAAAATTCCTTTTTCGTCATCTAATCCCTTAAGTCCGAAAAAGTATAAAACAATACAGAAGGGATGAGTTTTCGATAATTTTAACGAGCCGAATAAAACAAGCGCTCGACCTTTTTGTGCAATAATCCCTCAGGTCCAAAAAGATTAAAATCTACGGGAGGGATAGCTCTTCCGGTTCTTTTAACGAGCTGGAAGGCCAAAACTCGGCAAACTTTTCATATTTTACGAGTCAGATGAAAAGAGATCAAAGAAGACTCATCTTTTGAGGAACGAGTGATAAACAGGGATAGCAGCAGATTCCAGGTACAGGTTGGAATTTTCCAATCACGGCAGTGTCACAAGGATGGCTAGGTGAAATCACTCTTCGCAGCTGTTCCTCAAAATGGGTAAACAATCATATGGAGGTGAACGATTGGCCAAATGGAATGGAGGTGGCAGGTGCGAAACACGACCAAGGCTTTTAAGGCTAATAAATTTACGATCACAATGGTTATTTACTGGCATAGGTTCATTTTTTAATGAGCTTAAACTCTGGAGGAAACTTTTGCTCACGCTTTTCTATTTTTTAACGAGCATAAATTCCACAGTAAAACTGCTCGATCTTATGTTTATTTTTTAACGAGCATGAACTATGTGCTAAAACTGCTCGGATCTCGCTTTTCTATTTTTTAACGAGCATAAATTCCGCTGTAAAACTGCTCGATAATACCAGTCATAAGATAAGAAATGTCTCCTGTGAGATAGCTATTTTTTATGGAGCTTTATCTCACGAAGCTATGCTCCTCATATCCTTTCTTTATGCAAGTTCGGAAACGGCTAATCCCAAAAACAGATAAATAACCGCTCTTAGCTTACACTCCAAAAGGTTTGCATGCCCCCAGGTATAAAGTACAATTTCAAGGCTGCGCCTACTTATCCGATAAAACATTTGTTTTAAAGGGTGAGGCTTGCCTCTTTCTGGTTACCCAAAGATTGTTTTGTTAACACCATCAAA
The DNA here is from genome assembly GCA_031772625.1 of Pinus tabuliformis. Taxonomy (NCBI): domain Eukaryota; kingdom Viridiplantae; phylum Streptophyta; class Pinopsida; order Pinales; family Pinaceae; genus Pinus; species Pinus tabuliformis. The sequence continues at coordinate 141,003,098 of CM062818.1, forward strand.
CGAAAACATTTCCTCGGCACTGTCTACCGAAGTAGACAATGGTGAATGACCTTTGTCAAACAAGTAACCTTGACAAAAGAATCTTGTTCTAGAACAACACCTCTTCCATCCACGGACGGGGTACGGACTAGTCATATTTTTTCGCGGAAATTCTACCCTATACCCAAGGTTTCCTCTGCCCGAAGCAGACCAAGATGCATGCCCCCTGGGTTCCAGTCCCATCTTTCCGAATCACTCGCACTCATCGGGAAGGAGGACTGGGGGTGGAGACATTTCTTGATTGAATAGACCATTAAGGGTTGGTATTTGACTATTTGCGATGCGTGATCCCGGAAATGAAAGTTGGTCTATGAGCTTGACCATTCTTCCTTCGTGTGGAAAACACATTACTCTAAAGAGTGAGGAGACTATAGCTCCCATGCAATATATATAGTCTCGTCCAAGGAGTAGGTTATAATCCAAGGGTCCTTGAACGACCATCACGTTCATTTGAACGGTCTTCCCTTTCAATGTAACAGGTACATTGGGGAGGATCCCTAATGGTCGACTGGTTCCTTTATCAAAACCTGAGAGATTTCTTATCTCAGGAAAAAGCGTCGGGGAACCCAGTGCTTCCCAAGCAATAGAGGAAAGGATACTCACAGATGCCCCTTCATCAATGATAGTTCCAGCCATTACCATTCTATAAATTTGGACTATGATTCTGAATGGTATACTGGCTGGTAACCAGGGTCTGCGTAGTTGGTTCCAATCAAAGGACACAACCAGGTTGCTTGGTGGTGGGACCGAATACATGGCCGGGTATGACCCTGACGATGTTCCTTCCTGCGATAAAGGAATGGGCGCATTGCCCTGATGCTCATCAGAGTCAGTGTTGATGAAAAGAATCTGGATGGTGTCATCCTTATTCTCTTCAGTGAGGGTGTCATTTGAAGATGAATCTTCATTGACGGTGTCATTTGAGGATGAAACCTCTGAAGGAAGAACCGGGTCAACTGTCGTATTGACCTTTAGACTTTCGTCTGGTCTGGATTCAGTAGGTTCATTTTCAATGACTGACGCTTCAGCTGACCACTTGAGCGGGCCAGCTGTATTTTCAACCAACGAAGGACTTGGCACGAGTTTTTTGTATCCAGGAGGAAGTCTCAACGGTGAAACCGGGCGATCTTCCAAAACTCTCTTCGCTTCGTCTAAGAAGGGACAACGGTGGATGGCGTGATCGCCTTTACACAGTCTGCAGGGGGATCTTGCTCCCCCCCTTTGTCTTGAACCTTCACTTTCGCTGGTTGAAGGTAAGCATTCAACATGGCTATCAGAGGTTGATGCTCCCGAATTGTGAAAACGAGGTGACCAGTCCCTTAGTATCCGGGGAATACAGGGACAATCTCTATGGAAGTGGTCTCCTCTACATATGACACATGGCGATTTAGGCCTGGTCTGTGCTGTGTGTGGATTTTTGTTAGATGTCTTTTGCTTGCCCCCAGTCGCCTTAGGCTCCTTCTTCTTCTTCTCTTTCTTCTTCTTCTCCTTCTTCTCCATGGGAGCTTGGCTTTTGCCGGCTCTACCTTGCGAAGATGAAGGATTGGAGGAAGAGTTATAGGAAGTAGAAGGCTGGTGGGCAGCTCTAGACTCATCTAACTGTTGACTCGACTGTTCAGGAACCATGGTGTTCTGAACTACATTGGTTGAGAATAGCCAAATAGGCAGGCCAATTGTCAGTCCTGGAAGCGACAATGTGGCCATGTGGGGCGCACCAACTTTTCCCCAAGAGGAGAAAGGACTAGGATTTCCATCATGTGGAATTCCTTGGTTGGGACGTTCCATGTTCTCAACCTACAGATCAACGCAGGAATAGGAGGTGATTATGTTCCGTTTAAAATAAATTTTATAACGACGCTTTAGACACAACTTGCTTTTTCACTTTTTAAGAGTCGAGAAAAAGCTAAAGATGACTCTAGTCTCCTTCGATGTTTTAACGAGCCCGAAGTGACAAATGCTCGGATGGCCTTTTTCAGTTATAGAGTTTGAAAAAGGCCAAAAGAAACTTCTCTGGAGTTCTAGGCAGAGGGTGTGCCAAACTTTTCGCAAAACCACAGAATACGTTTTACGGTACGAGTGGTCAATCTTTGTGAATGCTGTGTTCACTGCATTGCGATTAGTAAGGTGGCCGACACAGTTTCCTATGGATAAAGGCTTTGTTCCTATAGGGGTCTCCCAATATATACGCGACGGTACGTGGGAGCACAAGTCCGTATTGATACTTATCGCTTCACCGTGGAGGAATCACCCAACCACTCAACACTAAGATATCACGTTTAACGCCACCGGAACACGTCTCTAGCTTAGACCTCTATGTGTTTGCGTTATGTTTGAATGCGTTGTTATGTAAATTCAATTTATTTTAAGGTTGATCTTGTTTAGCAGTTTGCCTTTATGGATCACCGCGAGATGTATAGTAACACTCCTAAATGCAGCCTAAGATGATAAGCAAGCTTTTCAATCTTTCAACTTTGAAAATCTTAACTACTAAGGGAAAAGAAAGACAACATCTTTTCACACAGATCATAGAGCACACACTAATGCACTTTTCCCTAAATCAACATACAAACTGTCAAAGATGCACATGCACAATGCAGGTATTTCTTTTCTCTTTCTTAATGTTTGTGCGATACAAAAAGAAAGCTGTTGTATAACTTTGAATTCAATTTCAAGCGAAAGCAAACAAGCTTGTCCAAAATCAAAAGACACCTTAAGATTTACTTGTTTCGACACTAGAAATATATAAATTCAAACCATATGACGAAAGCAAAAGCTCAATCAGCTATGAACAACAAATAAACTAACTCTTAAGATCAAAACGACACTTATCACAGGTCTAGATCTAAGAGGCCACAGCAAGACTAGTTCACTTTCGTTATGGGAAACTACATATGATATAAGAAATACACAAAGAACAAATACAGTTTCTTTATACAACCGAGGCAGAATAGTGGCAAGGAAAGTTGGTTTCAGATAGGTACATTGACTGGTAACAGGCTGCAAAAACAAGGATGAAAACAGGGCAAGAAACAGCAGGAAACCCCAGTAGCACAAGGCAAGACTGGTTCAGCGCAGGTAGGACACTGTCAGTTTGACATTCAGCGCAGGTAGCCCCTTCGGGAACTGCGCTGAAATGCAGACAGCCTTCACACAGCCTGCACTGAAGAACGAAACTTTCGTTTCTCTTGGTTTCCGGGTCACAGATTGCTCAAAAATTCACAGTTTTTGGCCAAATCAGAAGCTATCAGTCAAGTACACACTAAGGGATGAAAAGGAGGATGAAAAGCTATCACTAAGAGCTTTTTAAAGTCCTTGTGGATCAGCTCTTCAAATCATAAACTTGCTCAGAAACTGAGCTAGAGTAGCTGCCCTCTACTTTGCATTTGAAAGATCCAAATGCAGTTTGATTCGGTACTCCCTGTGTTTATGAAATGAATAGAAAAAACACAAACAACCAAAAAGATACGATCCCCAGTGGAGTCGCCAATTTGTTGTTGGGAAAAGTATCCAATACGGAATGACCCTATCCCAATCTAAGGGTGATAGTACCTCAGCAACAATCAAAGCAAAGCTATTCAAGATTACTTCTTTATGAAATGTAAGAGAGGGGAGAAAGAGATCCACTAACCGTTATCTTCCGCTAATGATTGATCCAATCTTCTCTCTTTGCTGCTTGCTCCCAGCTCCTTGCTCTTTCACTGGCCCAGCTACACCAAGATCCTGCAAAATAACAAGAAAGGGAAACTACAAGAAGCATACATTCATAATTGATTCAAGGATTAGAATAAATCAAATATACAAGTATCAATACGCCATTGAGACACATGCATATAGAAGAACCTCAAATGCTTTATTAATGGAAGAAGTAAAGTTCAGGAAGTGATACAACCATAAAAGGCCCAATCCAGCATCACCTCCCAGCAGAAAGAAATCTCCTCTTCACCTCCTTCAAGCAAATCACCCAATAGTTCTATACTCAAACCAACAGCACTTCCTTACATTCACCAGATTCCAGCCTCTATAGACCTCCTGAGAGAGCTCTATATATAGGAGTTTTGGAGAAAGGATGAGTCAGCTTGAGGCTGGCATGAAGCTGACTAGTGTCCTCTCCCACTTCAGTTATTCTTCAGTTCTTGAGTCCACTTGGAGGTTCTTGCTTCCACTTGGAGATCTAGACCCTCTTACTCATCACTAGGCGAATTCCCTGATCCAAGTGTCATTTTGGAAGCTTCTTGGGCATTGAAACCTTGAGGAATGACTGTGCCACTTGGCCAAACTCGCCCAGCGCAGGTAGCCTTCTTTACAGTTGACATTCAGCATAGGTACAGAGTGGAGCAGTTGACATTCAGCGCAGATTCTCAGTGGAGCAGTTGACATGATCCAGAATTAGCTTGTTTTTGAGTGTTTTCAGGTGGAGAACTGATATTTAGTGCTGTGGTTTGCTGACCTTGTTCCTCTAGGGGTAGGAACAACATGTTTAGGGACTTTGGATCCCTTAGATTATTGACATTTCATGCTTCATGCTGTAAGGCACAAAAATGTCTATAACACTAGTAGTTGTATTGGGCCTATGAATTCAATAGCCGACTTATCAAGTACCTGCAATGAAGCCAGAGGATTTAAAGGAAATTCGTCTCTTCGCGAAGGCTTTCCTGTTGTTTGGAAAGCATCGCACGCCTTGAAGTACGCCTTAGAATCCTTATGTAATGTCGGCCACCATAACCCAGCACGCAAAATATTCTGCGCAGTCGCTTTTCCTGTGTACTGTCCTCCTGCTGCTCCTCCATGTGCTTTGACAAAGATACTAGCATGTTCAAACTCTAGAACATACCTTCGTAGTATTTCATCTGTTCCCATCTTATACAAGTGACCTAAAATCACTGAAAATATGCAAAGCAGACTACTAATTCCTTCTCTACTGAGTGGGATATCCTTCCGAAGTTGTACCTATGGTTAAAAACTAAATGGTGTCAAGAAAATGATCATCTGTGACATGCAACTCGAAGATTTGTGCATCTGGGAGTCCTTCCTCCAAATTATTTTGTTCTTTGCCCATTTCAATCCTTGACATGTGGTCTAGTCCTGTATTCAGCCTTCTATGCTTCAAAATCACTTCAAAGTCGTATTCTTGAAACAACAATAACCATCGGTAGATTTCACCCCCAAACATAGGCTTATTGACCAGGTACTTCGACGCAGAGTGATCTGTATACATTTTAAAATGTCCACCCAACAAGTAATTCCGAAAATTTTGCTGCGCGTAGACCATCACCAGCCCTTCGCGCTTTGTAGTGGAATAATTCTTTTCAACCTTTGATAACTTTCTTCTCGCGAAGGCTATCAGATGATCAATTTATCCTTCTCCTGCCTGTGTTAATACTGCACTGAGCTCAATACAAGAAGCATATACATGCAAATGGAATTCTTTCTTCCAGTCTGGAAACACCAAAATAGGTAGAGTTACCATCTTTTCCTTTAGCACATCTAGACTATGTTGAAATTCTTCATCCCAACAAAAAATCACATATTTCTTCAATAACCTTTCCACCGGCATGGTTATCTGAGCATATGCCTTGATAAACTTCCTATAATACTCGGCGTGTCCCAATGTCATGCATAACTATTTTACATTCCTAGGGGCTTCCAAATTCACAATCACAACAATCTTCGCAAGGTCCACCAACAATCTCTACTTACATACGACATAACCAAGAAAAATTCTAAAGGGCACACATAATATGAACTTCTTCAAGTTCAGCGCAATCTGTTATCTTCAGCATGTATCCAGCATAAGGCGTAGACCCACAACATGGCACTTCACCAACCCAAACACAGTCCAATCATCAAAATAAACCTCCAAAAAATTATGAATAAATTCATTAAACACCGAGATTACTACACAGTAGAATATTACAAGTGCATTCTTCAATCCAAATGGCATTACTGTATGTTGAAAGCAACCCCACTCCATCGTGAAGGTTGTCTTGCTTTAATCTTTCAGCGCGATCTCTATTTGACGGTATCCTGAAAATCCATCAGTAAACGAATAAGCCTCCTATTCTCCAACATTCTCTAATACTTCATTTGGAAATGGTGTTGGAAACGGATCATGCACGCATGCATCATTCAAATTTCTTAGATCTACGCATATCCTGATTTCACCTTTCTGTTTCTTCTCTTGGACAACCATTGGCTTACCCGATCAGATTCTTCTACTATTTCAATAATGCTGGCATTCAACATCTTATCAAGCTCTTGGCGCACATTTTCTTTATACTTTGGATTTAGCCGATAAGGTCTCTGCTTAATGGGCTTCGCATCTAGTTTCAACATAATCTTCATAACACCCAAATCTCCAACGATCCCCTTCAGATCCACAAAATTTGTGGGAAATAGGTCATGGTATTCATGTAGCAGTTCAACCACCTTATCAACTGTATCTTCATCCCAATAGTCTCCTATCTTCGCGAACTTAGGCTCTGCTTCAGATCCAATATTTACTTGTCTAGTTTTCAAAGGTTCTGATATATCCGGGTTCTTAGCTTTTAGTCCTTTGACTTCGCACTATCCCTCTGTCTCTGGAATGTTAATATTCCATGGGTCTTCTTCTTCCTCTTCAGCAATCACATTGTAACATTCTAGCGCATGGCACAACTATGTACTCCAATCCGGCTGAGCCCATTCTACCGGTTCCTTAGGCATTATGAATATAGCTACTTTTATCTCTTGGAGCACTTCATCAATGCATTTAAACCCATCCTCAAAGCTGAAAGTCAATAAGAAACTCTCTCTTAAGATATCCCATTCAGCTGTCCCATGGCAAAGTTCCGTTTGCAAATACCAGTTCATCAGGATTGTATCTAAGGTATGACAAAAAATGTGCACCCATTCTGGTTGTGGTTCCGTTCCCCAGGCCATAGTACATTGTGCTAAATGATCTCGCAAATCATCCTTCCCATTGTATTTTTCTGTCATCTGGGTATTAGCATACTCAAACTGTAATCTCATCATTCTTCTATATTCCTTCCATCCAGTGAAGTTTTCCTTGTGCGTACCCAACCAACGGGTAGGCGTAGTGCGCAGTGCCAACTCCAATGCTTGGAAGTGATGTTCTTCACGTACCTCTCTTTCAAATTCATTTAAAAACAAATCCACAATAGTCAAACCATCATAATGTGGAAGCTTCCTTACCTCAGTTGAGACACATCGCAGTGATTTGGTCATCATATTGCAACAGAGCATAGATACTTCATGTATCTAATTCTACCAATGTTCAAGCTCTTCATCCAAGTCTAATGTGCGGGAGATATCCATGTCCCACGCAATTCATCCATTGACCGTAGGATTGATCCAATCTTCATTTCGCGTTGTGATCTTGTATATCTGATCTAGGTCATCATCATCTTCCACCAAATTGTGAACATGTTCAGTATAGCGTGGTCCCTCAGCAGGGTCTAATTGAACTACCACCCTGAGCGACATCCTTTCAAACATCATCTTCCACTTCTTCAAGTTGATTACCGCATCCATATCAAAAGCCTAGTCAATTCCTAGTAGCGTGCGGTACGTGTTACTATCATCCACTATTTCAATAACCTCAAAGTCAGTCAGTGTGCTAGTGCCCTCAATATCTACCATTACACCATATAGGTGCCCCATCGAAATAATCTTCTGTTGACTTTCCATGCGTAGCTGAATAGGAGACCACTACAGCGTAGGTCTCCCCATCCTTTCCCACGTCTGCTTAGGAGCGACATTTTCATCAGATCCAAGATCCAATATTACCTGGTCCATTTCATATTCTCCTATTTGCATGGTAAGCCTCATCTCGTGCCCCGTTTGCCTCTTATGCTTAACAATTTTTCTCACGGTGCGTTGTTCAACATTTCTTTATTTTATCTCTTGTCCATTAACTCCGGCAACCCTTCTACTACTTTCTTATCGCGTAGTAACTTAATACATGTCTTTAGAAATGTAGATAATACCAAAGGATCTACCTCTTGTGTCGTACCAGTTTCCGGCATTTTCTCCTGGCTTCCTGAGATGGAGGCCTCAACAAAGTTTTTCTTTGCTTCCATGAAGGTCTCTTTAGCGTGATTAAGGTCAAAACCTATTTCTTTCTCAGCAGCCTTATGCACCCACCCATTATTCTCAGGTTGCTTGCCCTTATCTGCACCAATGGCCATACCACTTCTTGTGACTATATTTATGCTATGATCTTCTTCGCAAGGCTCTGCCTTCATCATCTAGATGTTCTACATAGGCTGCTGGGGCTGTGTCTTCTCTTCTTTCATCTTTTCCATAAGGATCAAACATTCCTCTATCACATGGTCGAATTGTCTGCAATACTGACATGACAGATGCATGGGGTTTGGGCAATCTCGCGCGAAGTGTCTTGCTTCACCAAAATTATAGCAAATTAGCTACCCACGTCCTTGGGCAGCTCGACCCCCTCTTCCTCCTCCTCGGTCTTGGAATCCTCTACGTGATGCTACTACATCGTGATCCTGAGGCCGATTTTCTACCTGCATTCGGTAGGTAGGGTTTCTATCCATCATCATCTCATAACTCCTACAATGGTGTTTGTCATGACCTACAGGTTTACAGAAATTGCATAACAACTACTAAGGGGTCTGCACAAACTTTTATAGTAAATGGAAATTATTAGTCGCATGTTGCCCTGTAACGTGATAGATAGTACACCATGGCGCAACTCTCGCGCTTGGACCAATGGTATTCTCTAGTTTTAGGGGAACATAACCTCCCCCAATAAAATAGTTCTGATAAACCGGGAAATGGTCCTTATCGTGCCCATGGCCCTTGCATTTCAAGAACTAGGCTTCAACACACACCTCAGGCTAGGCTTCCGTTCCTCTCTTCAGGCTCTGTAACTCCAAGTGAAGGCTTTCCAGTTGTGAGTGAATTTATTGCACTCCAAGGTTTGTAGCCTGTATGGGCGAGGCTTCCAGCCTCATTACAATTTCTAAGGCTTCTTCTTTCATTGCTATCTTTTGTTGTGATAGTGGCAATATTAAGTGCAACAAGAGTGACACGATATACCAGTTGTAATGCTAGGAATCTATAATCACCACATTGGCTTGCCTGATCAGGAATTTCAACCTTTGATCAAAATCCCAAGGTGCCTCATCTATCTTTCGCTGAATTTCTTTAAACTCAGTCACCGACTACAGCTTTAAAGTCCTTGTTTAGAGCTTGTTGGGTTTCTACCAACGTCGCGGTGGGGTTGTCAGTGAAGTACTTAATATACCATGTTAATGCTCATTCTTGTAAGTCTATGACCAGCGACGATTTTTTGATATTACAATCTATAATCTGTTGTGCCGTCCATACAACTCCTGCAACAAACCAAAATTTTTCGGGGTCTTCACTCCCTACCCCTTTAAAACCCAACATCTTCATTGTGCTCGCCATGTTGAATAATGGAAGTGGAGGTGAAGGTGGAGATGAAGGTGTAGGCATATGTTGTGGAGGTAGAGGTGGAGAGGACGGATGAGGTGTCCTCAAGATACCCTACTTAATTAACTGAACTACACTTTGTGGTGTTGTCAGCACCATCCCTCCATTGTCACTTGAAGGGGGTTCAATGAGCGGACTGTACTCTAAGATCGATCCTTTGTTTCTTCTAAAGAATCTACCACTTCGCATAGCCCCAATCATCAAGGTAATTGCATAAACTTCTTTTCACATAACACCATTTCAATCCAAGTCTTTAATGATTTAAAATACTTACCTCGCGGTCCCTTAAAGAGCTTACGTTCCACTTCGCTATAGCTAATATTTTTATCAATCACGAACTAAGTCACAAAACTTCCAAGTGTGCAATCAATCCAATGATCCATGGCCTGCACAATATTGCTTCATGATTCTTCCATATGTCTCACCAGTTCTAGAGTCCACACTATAGGGCCGTAAAGCCTCCACGTCCTTTAACTATCGGCCAATTTAGACAACCACTCATGTAGTTCTTCAGGGAAGAAACATAAGAATGCTTCAGTCTCATTTGTGTATAAATATCTTTGTAACCACTGCTCCTTGGATAATTTAGGGCTCTTGTTTTCTTGAGTCGCAAACACGTGCACTTTTTGGTCAATCCAATTCTCTTAGATAGATCCCAGTCTTGAAAATAGAACCATTTGTTGGCTTAAGGGGGCCTGACCTAGGTTCAGAGTTATTCGCACCAACCAACAAAACCTTAACTGCTGGCCCTTTTGGCAACAACCTACATAGTGCAGGTTGTAGTCTCACCCAAAGTAGTATTGCGGGATGTTAGAACTAGGTTTCCGCATCCAGAGGCCATGTGATGTGTATTCTGAAGCCCTTGTAGCTCAGTTCTACCTTCATGTAGATCTGTATCTTCTTATGGCCCAGTACTGCAACTCTATCAAATGACTCCTAGACCTTCGCGAAGGTCTACGATCAGGCATTTTAGACCTAAAAGAAGCAGACTCACAACTTTCGCTTAGTAAATAATAACCCTAGTTCTGTCTTCACATAGATGTACCCAATTCAAATAGTTATCATAAAAAATTTAGTTACTACCTTCGTGAAAATAGTTCATTACTCATTTCATGCATAGATATTAGAGATTTGACAGATTTATGCAGAGAATACTCTTTACTTCATAGAAAACAGATCATTAAGCAAGAATGCATAAACTTAAACATAATTAAAAACAAGGCACAGATTCAAGAGATTAGGTCCAAAACAATATTTATTAGATTCAACATTCAATTTACAAACTCTTCTGCCCTGCACAACCAGCTACAGGGGCCCGCACACTCAACTGCGAACTTGCTAAGGTCTCCGCACACTCAACTACAGGAGCCTTCCCCTTTCACCTAAGTGCAAAAAAACAAATCTTTCCTACCTTAGCACTTGCCGTTACACTTGCTCTTCACCAAAATTTATCCTTATATACTTGCTATGACTCAAATATTTAAGCTTTTCTATTACAATACCATGGCCCACGACCTATGGGTGAGTCTCAAAACCATCCTATCACTTACCCATAAAAGAGGCTAAAACCCCTTTGACTCCTACTTAGATGTGCACTCCACTTCCACATTTCACGGAGACTTTACATTCTTTACAAAATTCTACTCAAAAATTGATTAAACTAACCCAAAATTGACCCTAGGGACCCTATCCCAATAGAATGTCATAGAACCTTTAAACTTTGAAGAAGCTAATGAACATGTAGAATGGAGAAATGCGATGAAGGAAGAATATGATTTCGTAATGAAAAATGGGAATTGATATAATTTCCTAAGGATAAAGTTCCCATAGATTCAAAAGTATTGATCGAAACAAAATTTGATGTTGATGGTACTATTGATAAATATAAAGCTATACTAACAGCAAAGGGTTATTCACAGAAACAAGTGATAGATTATGAAGAAAAGTTTGCACTAGTACTAAAAAGAACACCATTAGAATGATGATTGCATTGGAAACCAAGAATACTTGGAAGTTAAATCAGTTAGATGTCAAATCAACATCTTTGAATGAAGAATTAAAGGAAAAGTTTGTCTTGTTCAGGCATAATGGTTTGTAAAACATGGAGAAGAACATCTTGTTTGCAGGTTAAAGAAAACACTATATGGGATGAAACAAGAACCTAGATCTTAGTATGTGAAGAATGATAAATTATTCTCTCAATATGGTTTTACTAAAATTAAAGGAGATCCAAATATTTACATCAAGAGGGATGAAAAAGGCCATATTATGTTGATTTGTGTATATATTGATGATCTAATCAAACCAGGAAGTGATATTAGGTTAATTGAAAAGATAAAACATTGTCTGGCATAGGAATTTTAAATGAAGGATCTTGGAGGATTGCATTATTGTTTAGGACTTAAAGTTTGAAGGGATAATGGTAGAACTTTGGTCACACAAAGTAAATATACACAAGAATTAATCAAAAGGTTCAAAATGAATGGAAGTAAAGCAATATCTACGTCACTAGATAAAAATGTTAAACTCAGTAGTGATGATGAAACAAAGGAAGCAAATGGCGCATTGTATAGGAAGTTGGTGGGAAGTTTGGATTATTGACTACAACCAACCTAGATATTTCATATTTAGTTAGCATACTTAGTCCGCTCACAACTAAGCTACATTAAAGCCACTGGAAAGAAGCCAAGAGAGTCCTTTGATATTTGAAGGAGACTAATTTTTTTTGTATTGAGTATACTAATGATTTGAATGTTGAGTTGACAAGTTATACGAATTCTGATTGGGTAGGAGATCCAGATGAAAAAAGGTCCACCGCAGGTTATGCGTTCAATATTGGATGTAGTATTGTGTCATGGAGCAACAAGAAACACTTAAAAATTGATGTTTTATTAATTAAATGGCTCTCTAGGTGAAATACCTGGAGAGTGTACACACACTCATGCAATTGACACTATGTTTCTATGTGGAGAACAACCTAATACATATAGGCTTTCACACAATGAGGTGGTTTGAACCACTCCCTGAATATTAAGATATGAGGTCTAAAGTTAGAATCTCAATCCTATCATCACTATAACAACTTTCTAGATTTAGCTTTTTCCATTATCTCCAACACTCCCCCTTAATGGAGAAAGGGCATTGAACAATAACACATGCCTGTTGGTCTAGTCTCAGCTAGGCTTACAATTAAACAAAAAAAAAAACTTGGTAACAGAGTTTTCATTTTTGTCTTCTTGCTTGAGAGTCCATGCTTGTTCATCTTGAGTTGAGGCTTCATCTTCACTTTCCTCACCATGAGATAGTGATGTCTCTTTTCCTTAGTTCTTCCTCCATGAAGGAACACTTGAATTCTTGTCCTCCTTAGAATTATGGCAGGCTGGATAGGAGAATTTTCCTTCTCACTATTTCTGGTGTCAATCAGTTGAATGTTAGCAATGACGTCTTCACGATTCATTAATTCAACTTCTTTGTTAACTTCATAAAGACATGGTGTTTTCAGCCATGCTTCAAGAAACTTAAGTTCTTCTTCAAAATTTGTTGCTATTTCTTGCCTCCCAATATTTTCACAAAAAACAATGTCAGATTTATATAGAGGACCACATTTACTTTCATCATCCTGCTCCTTTAGGAGAGCTTTCATTTCACCATCTCTCCCTACTTTATCCCTTTTTTTTGTCACAATTATGCCTTCACCCAGTTTTTTTGTTGCAGGCATGTTCTGCATTTGATCTGTATGTGAGGATATAGCTTCCTTCTCACCAAACAGTAATTTATCAATAATATGTTCTTCAATCATCAAATCGATCCATTCATCATGAGGTATATAAATCTCATCAAACTTTATTTTTGCATAAGGAATACTTCCAGATTATACAATAATGGATGTGTTTTCATCGTCACAGATTTCAGTTACAGGCACACATTCATCACCCATCATTGCATCTTCAGTTTCACAATCAAATATGGGATCATTACAATTTAAATTATCATCAATTTTGTTTACTTCTGCCACATCTTTGAAATCAACTTCATCTGACTCATCCCATTGATCTCCAATCCTTTATTCTTCTTCACACCCTTCCTGAAAAACAACTCATGAGTTTTCGGTCTCACATTGTTTCAGAACATATAGAACCTCTTGATAAGCGTGGTCATTAATAAAACCACCAAGTCTCATGAAAAATATATCATCTGGATCAAATATGTCTAAAAGTACAGCCATATTGAAAACAATCAAGCTTATCTCTCTTTGAGATTTGTTTCTGACTCCACACGGTCCTCGAGCTCCAACAACCCCGTTACCTCACAGGTGGGAAACTTCTCCCTTTGGTAGCTCTTCAACTGTAGAACCTTGTAGACTGTGGTTTCTATGCCACGCAGGTTTTAGTGCCCTTGGCTCTGGCGACGAGCAACTAAATGACCTCTTACAAGCTGGAAACACTGTCAATATCTAATTCTGATGCACATATTTCTGAAGATGGGTTCAATCAATAGAAAAAAATTTGCATTTTCTGTGGCATATAATAATTTACAAGAAAATTTTCCAAATTGTTTTTCAGATCTCCACAACCTGCACCTTCTAGGTTACTCAAGATAATAAAATTTCCAGACAATTGAAAATTAGAAAAGGAACAACACAAACATCAGACTAAACCCTCGCTTCTAGGAAAAAACAAAACAAAAAAAAACTTCAGATGCAATGTTGCTAAAGTTTCTTTGAAGGAGAAACTATCGAATTCCACCTTCTCCAAATTAACATCATGTTTGTAAGGCATGGGAATCTCTCCCTCCTTTTCCAAAGGCAACGTTATCTTGCCAAATATAGAAACGTCGTTGAACAATCTGCCACAACAAAAATGTTGCGGCATGACCCAGAAGACAACTTCAAATCTGCGGTGCGAAAACAGAGATGATTCTCTGCATTGGACACTAGCCCTGCTTGAGAGCGATTACTAACCGTCTAACAACGTGTTCTCCAACAATCCAATAATAGACTAGTGCATTCTTTCTGCTAACAGCGATGAGAGATCTCCTTCGCTGCTCCTCGGTGCAAACTTCCTTTGTTGCAACTCACCTTTAACTACAAAATTAATGTTCGCTTCTAAACTCATGTTGCTTCACAACATAGCTTCTCCCACAATCACACCAAATACAATGCTCAACACGGCAAACACCTCCTCATGCTGGCACACATATTAGTTGACGCAGTCCACAACGCCTGTTCTCCATGCTTCACTCTTAGCTTATAGGATCGACAATCCTGAAGCTTTGATACCAACTTAAAAATTGATGTTCTATTAATTAAATGGCTCTCTAGGTGAAATACCTGGAGAGTGTACACACACTCATGCAATTCACACTATGTTTCTATGTGGAGAACAACCTAACACATATAGGCTTTCACACAATGAGGTGGTTTGAACCACTCCCTGAATATTAGGATCTGCGATCTAAAATTAGAATCTCAATCCTATCATCACTATAACAACCTTCTAGATTTAGCTTTCTCCATTATCTCCAACAGAAACAACCAAGTGTTTCTTTGTCTTCCATTGAAGCTGAGTACAAGGATTTATGCAATGAAACTCATGAAACAATTTGGCTAAGAAGAATTCTCGAATACATGTGAGAAAAATAGGAAGAACCAACAATCATCAAGTGTGACAACCAAAGAACTATACTAATTGGTAAATGATCTAGTCTATCATGCAACATCAAAACACATAGAGACTCAACATCATTTTATACAGGAAAAAATGTAGTCAAAAGAAATTACTTTGGTATATTGTAATACAAATGATAAATGTTCTAGATATGTGTGAGTTACTAGACATTCAACAAGTCATTGTTCTCCGATGTGTATGCATTATAGCTAAGCTCTATCCTTGAAGTTATCATGTCTTTCTAGTCTATTGATCTCATCTCTATATAATAAGACACATTGTTATGTACATGGTATGAACTCGGCAATCTAAATTAATGTGAGTTTTATTTTGATCAATTCTCTATGATCCTCATTAGTTTAAGTGATAGTTCACAAAGTGGGCAGGGATACTTCACGAGGGTTGCAAATATAGTGTCAATCTTATTACTGCATAGGAAGCTTTGAGTCTGTCAAACACAATTGGAGATCCAACAGTCGACATAATATAATTAGAAACCAGACACTAAAGCTATTGTTACAACTTCATATTTTGTTCAAGTATTTCAATCTAGATGATATGCAATTCACCTTCTGAATAGAGTAACCCCTCTCTATAAATAATAAGACATATTACCTTAATATTTTCATTTAATATTAAAATGTGTTTGGTTAAACAATTATTACGTTGCTTAGTTTTATTGTGAGGACATGTGAAGCTCGTTTTCCGTGAATTTAAATATATATATTTTTTTTCTTCTTCTTTCCATGGATTCTTATGACTTCTGAAATATCAAGGACTAAATGGAATTGTTGCTTACATATCTCTCTACTCATAATGAAATGCCATCCATAGGCTTTCAACTTCCGATATTTGGTCCTGTAATTCTTCTATCTCCCAGTTGGTCAACCTTGAATTCAGAAGATTCTTTCCTGCATTAGTCACATATATGTCTAATTCATCAAGTCAATTATGCTACTTTAATATAATAATATGTTTTGCAAAAGGATTACTCTTTTATTTATTTTTATCACCACTATAACACATGGGCAATCTAGTTAAGCCCGTGTGAATTCATTCCTCAATTTATTAATTAATTATGAGATAGTTTTACAAAGTGTTTTTTAAAAATTCATTTGTTTTGGTTTAAGTGTGTTTTATATGAGAATGCAATCCACACAGCAAATGTATTTAATTTAATTTAATTAATTTTAATAATTTTAATATTAAATTAGTTTAACTTTTCTTTTCTTCAATTAAATTTAAAACTTTCATTTCAATATTAAATGAAATTATTTTAACTTTTCATTTTTTAAATCTCAACCTTTACTTTTAATATTAAAATATTTTGACTTTTTAAATTTCGATCTTAATTTTATTAACCTAAACAAAGCTGCATGTATAATAACTTTATATATTTTAACTTTTTAAAATCAAAGTTCCATGTAAAATACCTTCAATTTAATATTCCCTATTAATGTCAATCTTCTTTAAAAAAAAAGTTAAAATCAAAGTTCCATGTAAAATACCTTCAATTTAATATTCTCTATTAATGTCAATCTTCTTTAAAAATATTTTTTTGGGAATCTAAATAAAGTTCCATGTATCATATCTTCATATTGGTATTTCCTAATTAAATGGACTGTTTTCTTTGCATAGACCTTTTCAATTTAAATAAATCAATAACATTATTATTATTTTACTACTAATAAAAAAATACATGGCATAATTTTATTGGTTCTATTTTTTATTTTTGAAATAATAGTGGTTTATAAATTTTTTATTTATTTATAATTTAAATATGTTTTTTTTAATGTTATTGGTTCTATTTTTTTATTTTTGAAATAATAATGGTTTATTAATTTTTTATTTATTTATAATTTTAAATATGTTTTTTTGTTTTTAATTTGTTTATGGTTAATTATATAGATTTTTAATTTGAAATTTTTACAGTGATAATGATGAAAACTTCTTATAAATTGTGTGTTTTTCTCTTTGAGTAATCTTCCTCCCTTGACTTTGCTATTTTTATTGTGATCCTATGTTAATTATTATTTTTTATATTTTATTTAATTTAATTTCTTTATAATTTACTAATTTTTTTTTTTTTTTTTTAATTCTATATTAATACTATTCTAAATTAATATTATATATATATATATATATATATATATATATATATATATTAATTTTTTCTAGTTTAATATTTAAATTTTTTTGACACAAATTAATTTATAAATTCTATATTAATTTGAGTAGTCTTTAAGTGTAAATTTTTGGAAAGTATTTATTTTCTAATCTAATTTGCCTAGAATCTCGCAAGAATTCTTTGAAATAAATTTTGATGGGTAAACTCTTCACAATCCAAGTGCTCCAGGGGAAGTGTGACTTTTTGGAAAGTATTCCAGTTTATTTTTTGATCTAATTTGCCTAGAAGCTGGTAAGAATTCTTCGTAATAAAGTTTGATGGGTAAACTTTTCACATTCCAAGTGCTCCATGGGTTTTTGAGGGTGCTGAATTAGTTAAAAACTAGTTTAAGCAACACAAATCAAAATCAAAATTTGGCCACAAATTTTTTGGCACATTCCAAGTGCTCCATGGGTTTTTGAGGGTGCTGAATTAGTTAAAAACTAGTTTAAGCAACACAAATCAAAATCAAAATTTGGCCACAAATTTTTTGGTTGGATTCTACCTAGAAATCCATATGTAGTTAAAAAACTAGTTTAAACAACACAAATCAAGATTTGACCACAATTTTTTTTTGTTAGATTTTGGACAGAAATCCTTCAGAATCTCCAAAAGAAATCACACTTAAAACTATTATTAATTTTACTTTGGCCAAAATTAAGTAATTTTAAATTCATTCTAATTAATGAAGTAATTTTTTATTCTCATACTCTCTTTTTAACCCATATTTTAATAATAATTTTCGATTCTAGAGTTTTGTGATCCATATTGATATTTTCAACTAACTTTTCAATAAATCGCCATCAAATATTGCTAATGTGATTTATCTGAAAGTTAGTTGCAAAAATTAAATACTAATTTAATATAATAAATTGACCTATTCTAAAAAATAATTTATCAATTTGACCAATTTTGATAAATAAATTTACTAATTTGACTTCACTAATAACTCTTTAAATTAATTCAAGTTCAGTTGTTATTTAATATATATTTTATTACATCCCCATTCTCAAAATTTCCTAGTTAATTATTGTTTTCTTTATTAAATTACATATTAAGAGATATCAACGATCACATCTTTTTCTGCTATCCTAAAGGTTTTTTTGTTTTTGTTTTGTAACTTCGACATTGGTTAGGCTACATCATGGTCATGTCCACGAATAACACTTGAATAGGAAGAAGAATTGAACTAGTGACTTAACATTGAGGAGTGTCTTAACAATGCACCCTATCACCGTCTATCCAAAACCCCATAGACACCAATCCTAAAGGTTATATTCTAACTCCATTGTCTATTTATTCAAGGTATGACACTCTTCACATCATCACCTAAGCTTTATATCCCTAAAGATGGGTGAAGTGTTCACATGAAAACGTCACTCATATCAACAAGAAAAACACACAATTTACCACAGCTTTCATCATCATAAATTATATACATTTTTATTAACAATATTTATTGATGTATTTTTTTATTTTTTAATTATTATTTTTTTGTTAGAAACACTGAGAGAGGGGGGATGAATCAATATTTCATTTCCCAAATATAACTTGACTTAACTTTTATTTTCAATTCACAATTGTATTTAAGTCATTACTTCATTGAGAAGATCACACTGTTAGATATAGTTTATTCAATAACCCATGAACAACATCAAGATTAAAGCATGTAGACAACAAGGCACATCAACATATCAAACACATATCGACACCAAGATTTTAGGGGGGAACCCAATGTGGTGAAACACCACTGCCGATGTGTCTTCTTTGTCTTCTTAATATTAAAGAAATATCTATTACAATTTTACACCGGTGTAGTCTTTTTTAGTGCACAAGCTCCAATCTGTAGAAGGCTCCAACCTTCACTAAGTTTTCTAGCTGCTACTGGAAGGAAGAAACTACTCCCTCTTACATCAAGTGATCCACTTTTCATAATATTTCAAACTGGGGCCATCTACAACAAAGAACTGATCTAATAGCTTCACTGTATCCACAACGTAGCCAAAATGTGTCTTTTCCCTTAACCTTATTCAAATGTACTAGACACCGATACTTCATCCACAACAGTAAACAATATAAGAAAGATATCACCAACAATACTAGATACCATCAATAGACTTTATAGATAATGTAAGCAAGACAATAGCAACATACTTTAGAATTTCTACTATTATAGCCACCACTACACACTATTCAGACGTATACTACCTTCAACAAAGAATCGTCGTTTTCATCAGCCCTTTCAACATAGGTAACCAATATTTTCAACCAATATCATGATCAACCAACAATTATACCAAAAATTGTACATACCTTGTCATGAACACTGCATATAGAGCTAAGACAATTCAATTGTTTTGCAGCCAGATAAACAACTGCTCAATATTTCAATCCAAAATACATAGGAAAGACTGCATTATAGATGTAGTCTCAAGCAATATTTTCAACTTAGATAAAACCTCACTGAATCCACCAACATTCAACAACAAATGTTCTCCATACACCTACATATATAGTCCTTTTGCAAAAAGATAAACAAATCGCTCAATCTTTCAATCTAGAGGACACAAGTAATACTACATACTAAGTACTGTCACAAGAAAGTATTACAATTCATATTTTTGCATAAAATCAACTTCTCAATGAACCTCCATATTGAAAAATATACAAAACAATGCCCTTCCAATCTTATGAGATCGATCCAAAATAAATGAGTAACAATGTAGTGCGCACTTAGACATCAACAAATTCAAAATAAGATCATTCATGAGATCAAGCCAGCATGCTCTAACATCCTGCAAAAGTAGAATCCCTTCTCTTCATAAACAATTAAAGTCAGAATCCTCACAGTCCATTCAAAACCCTTTCAAAATTTATTCACAATTGTTCAACATTCAATGGTTGATGACAAGCATGATTCATCACACAATGGTCATATAATTGCTGAAGTAATAAACTGGTATAGTTATTTTTCCAAACAACATTTTTAAAGCTTAAGAGACAAATAAGTTGTATTCTCTGAAAATCATAAACATGT
This sequence comes from Pinus tabuliformis, assembly GCA_031772625.1. Classification (NCBI taxonomy): domain Eukaryota; kingdom Viridiplantae; phylum Streptophyta; class Pinopsida; order Pinales; family Pinaceae; genus Pinus; species Pinus tabuliformis. The sequence continues at coordinate 141,023,484 of CM062818.1, forward strand.
TCATAAATAAAATTATGATATTCAAGGCATGAAAGTGAAACAAGAAGTGCATATTCATGGACCTGGGCAGAGAAATTTAGTCAAGTCGATCTTCCAAATTCAACTTAGCTCCAGTACATAAAATTCACACCACAAAAATTGATTTCATTCATTTGAGTTAGATTTAGTCAATTAAAATCCAGATATAAGGACAACAAGGAAAATTTCGTATATATATTAATGAATAGGACCATCATGAATGTAAGAGCGTGATCCGTAAATTGTCGTGGATATTCCACTGGATAGTTCATCACAACATATATGCTAATATTATATTAAAATTCGAAATTCTAGACTATTAAAATTTACTTTAATTTCTAAATCTTTGTATTTTACTATAATTAGTGCATGCATGCAAATAGAAATTATGCAGAAAAGTAGAGAATGAAAAAATAAGCTCCCGCACACATATAAGGCAGAAAATATTCTTTGGGAAACCCTTTTGGGAGAAAACCCAGCTAGAAGGTGAGGTCACTTCGCTCTCTTTCTCTATCTGGAAAATATGTCTACAGGTAAAAAGAAGTAATGCCTGTAGCCTGTGGGCTACTATAGTGCACAGATCCTCTCTGTATTCTCTACCACCTATCTCTCATGGATATATTTTCTCAACTATGGAACAAAATTCTCCCGATAGAATGGAATTCCTCTTCCTCCTAGTGGTTCGGTTATAACATAGCTCAATAACCTACTAGTAGTTAAGTTTGACTACATCAACTCTTAACTAGAGTTACAAAATAGACACTTTTAGGGTCTTTTACATGAAAAAAATGTGGCTAGTTGATCTAGGTGGATATTGGTGGCCACTCGCCAAGTCCACTTGGACCCCCACCATTGTTTCTTTCAGCTTTTCAGTTTCCTTAATTGTAGCTCAATTTCCTATTTTTAGCATTTTTTCCCTAAACTTCAGGAGCCGTTTTGAGGCCCTAAACAACGTTTTCTTGGGAAAACTAGGAGCAACATGGGTCCATGGACCGATGTTGCTCTTCCCAAACATGGACCCATGTTGCTCTTCCCAAAGTTGTATTTCTTGGATAGATCTTTCTAACGAGATATTGTACGCATCAAACAGAGATCGTATGCCAAAGTTACGACCCTGGGAAGTTGATGTACCAATTTACCCAAATGGGGCCCACAGTTTGGCGTTTCATCTTCTAGGGTTAGGTTTTTGGATGTTGAGGGTTTTCCATTATTTCTCAACAATAAATAGGCCTTCGAGCCTCATTGTAACACAGTTCAGAGGCATGTAGCCGCCACATCTCTTCTCAGAGATAAGCTACCATCGCCCTAGCTGGTCTATTTCCATTGCTGTTTGTAAGCATATTTCAGTATTTTACATTAATGAAATGAAGTATTATTTCCGCTGCATCTTTGTGTTTATGGTTATCTCTGTAATTTGTTGTGTTCCTATTTAAATCCGGATCAGTGGTATCAGAGCAATCTGCTTTTTCTCTGTTTTCTTTGCATGTCCCCAACGACATCGGAATATAAGGAGTTAGGGCTTAAACTGGTCAAACCTTTACAAGACCAGCCTCGCAAAACCCGAAGGCCTCCCATGGCAGATGAAAAGAAAGACGAGAGGGTAGGAGATCCTATCAAAATCTTGCTCGAAGAAGCCCTCGAGCGACAAAGGAACGCGATGATGGACAACTTTGCCCAGATCCTTTAGCGGCTACCTAGGGGTGACGCATCGACTTCCAATAGCTACTCTGGAAATGCCACACCATTTAAGGTACAAGTTAATTTTGAAATCCCCATATTCGAGGGTCAGATAGACACAGATGCCTTCGATAAATGGTTAAATATGCTAGAGGGTTATTTTTCCTATTCATGATTTTTCCAATTGGGAAAAGGTTATTTTTGCTCTTCTCAAAGCAGCTCCCTACGTCAAGGACAGGTGGGAAACCTACTGTGAGCTGAAGGATGAAATTATAGGCTCACGATTTTCAACCGCACCCACTTCGGATTCATTCCAGGATGCCATCAAGGAGCACTACTACCCTGTCAGAAGCTATGAGGATCAATACATAAAGTGGACCACGCCGCGGTAGGGGAGGGACCAAGACGTGCCGGAGTTTACCAATATTTTCCATACCCTTCACACAAAGTTGGATATCAAGGATTTGGAGCAGCATTTGGTACTCAAATACCGCGGCTGCCTACACAAGTACATCCAGGAAGAAATAGAATTCCTGAACATCCCCTTGCTCAGAAAAACATACCAATATGCCGTCAAGGTCGAGAAAAATTTTAAACAGAAGAAGCGAGACTTTGGATCTGCGAATCCGAAGAAAGGGAAAGGTGCCCCCAAACTGCAGAACAAAGGACAAAGCCAAGGCGGGGCGGACCAAGAAAACCTGCCAAAGGTACAAGCAAAGAACAGTGTCGTGAAGCCGAAAAAGGACACGGGAAAGTGGTGTGAGTTCCATAAGAGCTCCACTCACAACACAAGTGAGTGTCGAGCCAAGCAGTCACTGGTGGCCGAGCTAAAGGTTTCAGAATCAGATGCATGTTCTGACTCTGAGTCAGAACTTGACAAGGGAAATGACAAAGGGAAGCAGATTATCGATGCAGAGCCCAATGCCACCGTTGCCACTATGAAGGTCCAAAAGGAGGAGCCCGAAGATCCAGAGGAGGAGGAGCGTCTCTTCCACTCCCAAATGTGGGTAAAGGGCTCCCCACTACAATTCATTGTCGATAGTGGGAGCCAAAAGAACCTCATTTCGGCAGAGGTCATGATGCGGCTTGGCTTACTGACCACAGCACATCCAAAACCGTACACTATCGGGTGGCTTCACCAAGGACAGGATCTTCGTGTGAGCCAGCAGTTTCACCTTCCATACAACATCAAGCCCTTCACAAATGAGGTATTGTGTGACATTTCTCCGCTTGAAGTTTGTGATGTATTATTAGGACAACCATACTTGTGGAAGCAACAAGTTGTGTATGAATCAAGGCCTCGTGCTGTTATTGTTACTTTGGGGAATAAGTTGTACAGGATACCAGAGGTAGCACCACCTACTGCCATCTCTTTAGTTATTGCAAAACAATGCAGTAAGCTCATTTCCAAAACCGGGAAATTTGTTTTCCTGATGATATGCCCTCAAGGAAAGAAGAATATGGTGGCCACGACCTCTAGATAGGGCCCCTCTGCATGACAAATACAAATGGACAAGGTCGTGGAGGAGTAGGAGGACATCTTCACCTCCCCCACAGGGGTTCCTCTGCACTGTCAGGTCAAGCACTCCATCGATCTGACCCCAGGTGCACCGCTACCCAATGGACTAATCTATCAATGCTCCATTCTGGAGAACGATGAAATCAAGAGGCAGATTCAAGATCTGCTGCAGAAAGGTCACATCTATCCGATTTCATCACCCTGTGGGAGCTTGATTGTGCTGGTACAGAAGAAGGATGGGACTTGGAGACTCTGTATTCACTATCCCGCACTGAACAAGATCATTGTCTATAATAGGTACTCGATCCCACGGATTGATGACCTCCTGGACCAACTGAAGGGGGAAAAATATTTCAGCAAGATCGATTTGAATTCAGGATATCACCAGGTACCAATCGAACCCTCTGATGTGTGGAGGATTACCTTCAAAGCTAAGGAGGGCCTTTTCGAATGGTTGGTTATTCCTTTTGGATCGATGAATGCTCCTACAACCTTCATGAGGCTAATGGATGACATCTTGCGGCCATTCACCAACTCATTTGTAGTGGTATACTTGGATGATATCCTAATCTTCAAGAAGAGTTGGGAAGAGCACCTCCACCACATCCGATAGGTTCTCCAAACATTGCGGCAACACAAGCTATGTGCCAATTTGGAGAAATGCACTTTTGGAATGACCTAGGTTCAGTATCTGGGATACATTATTGATGAACAGGGGGTGCATGTGGATCCAGCCAAGATCCAAGTCATTTGGGATTGGCCAGCTCCACCACTCTAATAGAGCTCCGTAGCTTTCTATGTCTTGCCAACTTCTATCGTAGGTTTGTGTTGGGATTTTCTCATATCACTTGGCCCTTGAGTCAAGTCACCAAGGGAGGAGCGAAAGAAAAATTCTTTTGGTCTGAATCTCAACAGAAGGCATTCACAGAGTTGAAAGATCGCCTCTTCACAACACCAGTGCTCGCATTACCAGACTTGCAACAACCATTTGAGGTTGAGACAAATGCCTCTGACTATGCTATTGGGGCAGTCCTTACTCAACACGGGCATCCAGTGGCATATCACAGTGAGACACTTTTAGACACAGTTCAGAAGTATCCCACTTATGACAAAGAAATGTATTCCATTGTGTAGGCCTGCCGACAATGGAAGCATTACATTTTGGGGAAGGAAATAGTCATCCACATAGACCACTGACCCTTGTAGTTCATACAGACCCAAGGGAAATTGCAGAATGATTGCCATCAGAAGTGGTCCATGTACTTGCAACAGTTCTATTTTAATATCAAGTATAAGAAGGGCAGCACTAATAATGTTGCAGATTGCCTCAGTCGACCACTGATCATGGCGTTAACCACCATGCTCAACTCTTGTGGGCACGAGACTTTTGATTGGCCACTTCTCTACAAAAGCGACCTGGAATTTGGCCACACATACCAAACACTCTTGGAGGGTCAACATGTTCCAGATTTTCACCTCCAGGATGCTCTGTCATGCCACCCGGGTCACCTTTGTGTTCCTTCAAGCGAGCGTGCCAAGATGATTTGGGAAGCACACTACAGTCGGGCTACTAGGCATTTCGGGGTCGAGAAAATGGTGGCAGTACTGCAGAAGTATTTCTATTGGTCGAATCTTCAACAGGATGTCAGGAAGTACATCAGATCATGCACTGCCTGCGCCATTGCCAAACTGACCATCAAGAAGCAAGGCCTCTATACCCCACTGCCTACCCCTAGTCAACCTTGGGAATCCATATTCATGGATTACATGTCAGGCCTTCCTTCCACTAAGCATGGGAATGACTGTGTTTTTTTGGTCGTCGACAGGTTCTCGAAGATGGTCATTATGGTGGCCTGCCAGAAGAATATGATAGCAGAAGCCACTACTAAACTCTTCTTTGAATGAGTGTGGGTACACTTTGGGATCCCACAGTCTATCATCTCAGATCGGGATAGCAGGTTCCTCAGTACATTTTGGTCAAGTCTCTGGTCGATGCTGGACACCAAACTCACTAATTCCACAGCCTTCCATCCTCAAACTGATGGCTAGACAGAGGTTGTCAATAGAATGATCGTACACATCCTGCGCATGTACAACTCATAGCATCCATGTACATGGGACCAGAGCCTCCCCTATGTTTAGCATAGCTACAACCGAGCTCTCCACAGCTCGACTAGCCACAACCCTTTTCAATTGGGCTTGGGATTCTGACCATTATGTCCCATTGATGTGGCCATGCCATTTGTAGCTACTCACATAGATTCGGCTCATGTCCAGTCCAAAGCAGATAAGACAACTAGCTTTATTGAGCACATCCAACATATTCGCCAGAAGGTCCATGACATTCTAGATAAATCAAATGCCAAGTACAAGCAACGACATGATCAACATCGGGTGCCACACAAGTTTCAAGTGGGTGACAAAGTCTGGTTGCATTTGAAAAAGAAACGCCTTACTGGAGCCTATCGGAAACTCATACCACTTCGATATGGTCCTTACACCATTACCAAGGCTATGGGAGACAATGCATTTGAGCTCAACATTCCTCCATTCCTTGGCCTGTACCCAGTGTTCAATGTGGACCGCCTTCGGCCCTACTTTCCATCATTACTAGACACATCTGACATTGCATAACATCTCACATCCATAGAGCTAAATCCAGATTGCATTGAACAAGCTACAACTGACCAGATCATGGACACACAGATCAAGCACACTCGCCAGTAGAATATCCAACTGTATCGAGTTGTCAAAGTAGGCCAAATCCTTCACCAGGGCAAGTGGCTCACTAGGGACCAAGTTCAGCAGAAGTTTCCTCATCTCATGGAGGAACCCAACGCAATGGGGACCATTGCTTTCTAAGGGGGGAGGAATGATCTAGGTGTATATTAGTGGCCACCTGCCAAGTCCACTTGGACTCCCACCATTGTTTCTTTCAACTTTTCAGTTTCGTTAATTGTAGCACAGTTTCCTATTTTTAGCAGTTTTTTGGGTCTTGAACTTCTGGAGTCGTTTTGAGGCCCTAAACGATTTTTTTGGGAAAATTGGGAGCAACATGGGTCCATGGACCGATGCTTGTCTTCCAAAACTTGTAGTTCTCGGATAGATCTTTCTAACGAGATATTGTATGCGTCAAACGAAGATCATATGCCAAAGTTACGACCCCGGGAAGTTGATGTACCAATTTACCCAAACGGGGCCCACAGTTTGGCATTTCATCTTCTAGGGTTAAGTTTTTGGATGTTGAGGGTTTTCCATTGTTTCTCAACAATAAATAGGCCTTTGAGCCTCATTGTAACATAGTTCAGAGGCATGTAGCCACCACATATCTTCTTAGAGATAAGCTACCATCGCCCTAGCTGGTCTATTTTCATTGCTGTTTGTAAGCATATTTCAGTATTTTACATTAATGAAATGAAGTAATATTTTTGCTGCATATTTGTGTTTATGGTTATCTCTATAATTTGTTGTGTTCCTGTTTAAATCCGGATCACTAGCCCCCTTTCCATGAATAATGTGGGCTGACACATCATCCTCCTGAATTATAGGTGTGAAAACATGAAGGTCAACTTCTGAGTGGCATAACTTTTGCATACAGACTTCGATTGACACACTTCTTGCACCGTTTGTAATATATTTGTGTGTATAATAAAATGGAATGGTGATGCACTAGAAAGACAAAGTTTTACCCCAAAAAACCGTTGTTTTATGCATAAAAATGCTCCCAGAAGGTTTCAGACCCGATTTCGCCAAATTAGGTCCCGCCGGTAAAAACAGTCCCATGAGCTGATTTCTCCACTTTTTCCACTCTTAATGCCTCAAGATGGATGAAACCTAATATAATGATCCAATACAGATCACACCTCCCCATTTTGGGAGGCTTTTGGTCGCCAAAATATTTTACTGAATGAGGTGAGGAAATTTATCCTTCACTTTTTCTCTGGTGTACCATTTAGCTTTGTATAGAAGTTGTCCCTACAATCCAATCTACCAAAGGTGATGCTACCCTTGTGTTGTAGTTCCGTACCACTTCTGCAATTTTTTTTCAATTCTATCTAAGCATCTGATGCTAAATCCTCCACATAAGGTACGGCATGTTCCTCTTCCTGATCTAGCATGGAAGGCTCATAGAGTTTCAAATTCTCTACTTTCATAACTGAGTAAATGAGCATTTATGGTGGTAAATGGAGTTGATAGGAATTATCACCCACATTGTATAGTATCTTAAGGGGCCCATACCTTAGAGTCTTTATTTTTTACCGGGTCCGTACAAACTCTCTTTGTAGAACTGTAGCCATACCATGTCTCCCACGTTGAACGATTTCTTTGTTCTGTGCCGATCATGCCTGGCCTTATAATTCTCCTACAACTTCTGCATTGTTTCTTATACCTGTAGATGGATCTACCTGATCTTCTCTATAAATATTTCACCCCTCAAAGCATCTCATGTAAGATCTTCCCTCACTCCTCCTTGTTGCCCTTATGCAATATCCAAAGGTGAAGGTGAAAAAAATCCAAAACACATCTCAAATGGGGACTTTCCTATAGAAGTGTGGATTGCTTTGTTGTAAGAATGTTGTATATAAACTAGATTTTCATCCCAGGTCTTCATATTCTTCTGTTTGTATCCTCGTAGGAGTTGCACAAAAATTTTGTTGACTACTTTTGTCTTAATGGATTGTAGATTTCTGTGGTGTGGTTTTTTAGAATCTGAATTCGGATATTCCACAGTTTTCATTTTTTCTTTGTCGACGTTTCGAGTCTAGACCAAGACTCATCATCAGGACTTGATTTACAAAGAAGAGAGATAGTGGTGATAAATATGTTTATGGTTGTGTGAGATGACAATTATGCTAGCCGACTAACCTATGATTTGAATGAACTATATTTTTACTATTTACTATATTCTTATAATTTTTCTTATTTATTATAAAGTTCTTTTATAATTAATTGTAATTTATAATTAATTATGATTTATAATTAATTATTTGTAATTTATAATTTATTGTAATTTGTAATTAATTGTAATCTATAAATAATTGCTATTATAAAGTTCTTTTATAATTAAAGTTCTTTATAATTAATTGTAATTTATAATTAATTAATTAATTGCTTGAATACATTGTTTATATTTGTTTTACGTATAAGTGTTAATTGCAATTTATAATTGTTCGTAATTTATAATTAATTATTTGTAATTTATAATTTATTGTAATTTATAATTAATTGCAAATTTTTAATTAATTAATTAATTAATTATTATTATTATTAATTTTTTTTTTTATAAGTAATTTTAATTTCTTGAATACATCATTTTTATTTGTTTTATGTATATGTGAACTGTTTATGCAATAATTTATTTATTTATTTTTATTTTATTTATTTATTTATTGTAATTTTACAGTGATTTTGTTTATATTTATTTAATTCTTCCAAGTTTTTTAGTTACTTAGGAGATTAATGTATTATTGGTGTTGAGTTTCCTAGGCTTATATGATTGTTAATGTAATAAAAGTTTTATAAGGTAAGGAGAGGAGTCGATTAGATCTAAAGCAGAGAAGGTAAGAAGAAAGGCAGGGTCATTTTAATCCATAGGGGTGAGGAGTGAGGTCCAATTCCTACTAATTTCCAAGCCTCCATCCCTATTGAGGTTATGAGGGTGTTTTATGATCTCAAGAGCTTCTCGGACTTTATGCTTGAAATGGTGTTTTTCATTTGCAATGTCTTCCCATCTATGTGTATATGGAATGTGTTAGAAAATTATATATTACGGAGCAATGGAACACATAAAATATTGCAGAAATATAAACACAGAAAATGCACAAAACAAGAGAGACACAGATATACGTGGTTCACCCAGTTTGGGCTACGTCCACCCCGAACAGCTAGTGCTTCCTTTCTATTATCCAACAAAATGAAGAGACACAACCTACAGCAAATCCGCTGTAATATCCTCTGTTTTCTCTCACAGTCTCACCTCGCTATTCCTCGCTCACAGAATACACATCTATATCACAGCCTCAAATACAATACCTTCATACAAAGAGAGGGGTTGCCTTCTAGGGAAAAAAACCCTAAACTAAACTTAAGTTCTACCGTCAGATCGTCCGCCTAATGAACGACCCAGATTGACTAGAAATTACTATAATTTTACAAGGCAATTTTACAGCGAATATTTTACGGGCGGCGTTGCCGCCCCCATTTCGAACTGGGGTCCTATGTGGCGATACCTTTGAATATAGAAGATAATCAGGCTCCACACCCAACAATCTCCCACTTGGAGACTGATTGTAGCAACTCCACCGCTGCTCCATTTGCTGAACAATGACTCCTCTTTGGACCTGGCTGTTTCTCATCTTCATCGTCATCCTTGAAGACCAACTGAAACTGAGCATATTCTTAGTTTCTCCCTGGTTACAACTTTTGTTAGCATATCTGCAGGATTCTGGCTAGTGTGTATCTTTTCCAGCTTCAACTCTCCATCTTCCAACACTGATCGTATGAAATGGTACTTGAGCTGTATGTGTTTAGTCCTGGAATGAAATGCTGAGTTCTTTGCAAGATGAATGGCACTTTGGCTATCACTGTATAACGTGCCCATATCATGCTCCTTACCCAATTCACCCATAAACCTTTGTAACCAAATCATTTCTTTACTAGCCTCTGTAGCAGCAACATACTCTGCTTCTGTTGTTGAAAGTGCAACAACACTTTGGATTTTTGAAACCCAACTGACAGCTGTTCCTCCAACAGTAAATACATATCATGTAGTGCTCCTCCTGTTATCTCTGTCACCTACCATATCTGCATCAACATATCCTTATAGGGATATGTTTGAACCACCAAAACATAATGCTTGATTTGTGGTACCTTTCAAATATCTGAGAATCCATTTCACTGCCATCCAATGTTCCTTCCTGGATTGTTCATGTACCTGCTTACAACTCCCACTGCATGTGCAATATCAGGCCTTGTGCAGACCATTGCATACATTAAACTTCCAACTGCTGATGCATATGGAACTTTAGACATATAATCCATGTCTTCTTGGGTCTTTGGGCACATTTCCTTGCTAAGTTTGAAATGGCTAGCAAAAGGTGTACTAACTGGTTTTGCATTGTGCATGTTAAATCTTTTCAACACCTTTTGTATGTACTCATTCTGAGACAATGTTAATTTACGATTTTTCCTGTCTCTAGTTATTCTCATACCAAGGATTTGTTTTGCAGCTCCCAAATCCTTCATTGCAAATGAATTTGCCAATTTTCTTTTGAGCACATTTATTTCCTGCATGTTAGATCCTGCAACAAGCATGTCATCTACATACAGTAACAATATAAGATAGCTGCCATCATTTTGCTTTTTCAAATAAACACAATGATCAGAGTGACATCTAGTATAACCTTGTTCAGACATAAACTTGTCAAATTTTAGATACCACTGCCTTGGAGCCTGTTTTAAGCCATACAAGCTCTTCTTCAACCTGCACACTAGTTTCTCCTTCCCTTTCACCTCATATCCTTGTGGCTGCTGCATATATATCTCTTCCTCCAAATCCCCATGGAGAAAGGCTGTCTTTACATCTAACTGCTCAAGATGCAAATCTTCAGCTGCTACAAGACTTAAAATAGTTCTGATTGAAGTAATTTTAACAACAGGAGAAAATATTTCATCAAAATCAATACCTTTCTTCTGCACAAACCCCTTCACCACAAGTCTAGCTTTATACCTCTGTTTTCCTCCATCTTCTTCCTTCAGCCTGTAAACCCATTTATTCTTCAATGTAGTTTTTCCTACAGGCAACCTGACTAAATCCCAAGTCTGGTTATGCATTAAGGAGTCCATCTCTTCTTCCATGGCTATCTCCCACTTCTTCCTGCTTTCAACCTGCATTGCTTCTTCATAACATTCGGGTTCACCAGAATCAGTCAACAATAAATAATATAATGAAGGAGAGTATCGTTCAGGGGGTCTACCTATCCTGGTAGATATTCTAACACCACTTTCAGGTGTTTGGGGTGCCTGTTGTTGTTGTGGTGGTTGTTGTTGTTGTGGTTGTTGATTATTATTATTTTCAGGCACCTTTACTTTTTCAGTGATTTCATCAAGAACTGCGTATTCCTTGTTTTCCTTTTCCTGCAACTGATTCTTATACAAGACCTTTTCATTGAATATTACATCTCTACTCCTAATGATTTTGTGATTTTCGTAATCATATAAGCGATAACCAAAATCATTCACACCATATCCAATAAAGGTACATTTCTTTGACTTTGCCTCAAGCTTTGTTCTATTTTCTTTATCAATATGGACAAAGGCCTCACAACCAAAAGGCTTTAAAATAGAGTAGTTTACCTTTTTACCTGTCCATGCTTCCTCTGGAACACCACCATCCAAGGAACTTGAAGGCCCTCTATTTATCAGATAAATAGCAGTATCTACAGCATCTGCCCAAAACTGTAAAGGCAATCCTGCATGCAATCTCATGCACCTTGCACGCTCCATGATTGTTCTGTTCATCCTTTTTGACACACCATTTTCTTGTGGTGTTCTTGGAACTGTCTTCTCTCTACGAATTCCATGCTCTGAACAGTACCTATCAAACTCTTTGCTGCAATATTCACCTCCATTGTCTGATCTAAGACACTTCAATTTCTTTCCTGTCTCAATCTCAACCAAAGCTTTCCATTTCTTGAAAGTATCAAATACATCAGATTTATTCTTAATACAATAAATCCATTTTTTTCTAGTTGCATCATCAATAAAAGTAACATAATAACGAGAGCCACCGAGAGATGATACGTGAGCAGGTCTCCATACATCTGTATGCACAAGCTCTAATTTTTCATTCTTCTTTTCTTTCCCAACTCTGAGAAATCTGACTCTCTTCTGTTTTCCATAAATGCAATTTTCACAGAAGTCCAAATCAACATTCTTCAAACCTGGCAACAAATTCCTTGAGTGAAGAATCTTCATCCTCTTTTCACTCATGTGTCCGAGCCTATGATGCCATAATGCTACATCTGCTCCTTTGGAAGTTAAAGCATTAACAGAGTTAGAAATACCATTGCATAAATACAATGTACCAACCTTTTCACCTTTTGCTATTACCAGGGCTCCTTTGGTGACCTTCCAAGCTTTATCTGTGAAAGTTGTCACACAACCTTCACCGCCTAACTGCCCTGTTGAAATCAGATTTTTCTTTAGATCTGGAACATGCCTTACCTCCTTTAATAGCCATTGGTTTCCATTCTGCTGTTTTACAAGAACCTTACCCATTCCAACGATTTTACAGGGTTTATCATCACCCATACGAACTTGTCCAAAATCTCCTTGAACATAGTCATGAAAGTATTTCTTATCAGGTGTGGCATGAAATGAAGCCCTTGAATCTACCACCCAGGAATCAGTAATATTTTCGAAAGAAAGAATTAGAGCATCTTGTAACACCTCACCTGTCACATTTGCTTCATGATTGTTTTCTTGCTGTGCATCTCCTTCTTTTCCCTTCCGAGATCTACAGTCTTTCTTTAGGTGTCCTTTCTTTCCACATTTCCACCACACTATCCCCGATCTGGACTTGGATCTGCCTTTCCTTGATTTACTGCGATATCCTGAGCTCTTTCCTCTTTCCATTTTTCTTCCTCTAGACTCTGCACTCAAAGCATTTCCCGATGTCTCACCAGAGCTTTTCCGTCGCATTTCCTCGCTAAGGATAGCACCGACAACATCATCAAACTTTAAAGTGCTAGATCCAGAAACAGAGTTACTAATGGCCATTACCAAACCATTCCAACTTTCTGGTAATGAGCACAAGAATAACAGAGCTCTAACTTTATCATCAAAGTTTACCCCTACAGAACTTAACTGACTTGTAACTGTATTAAAATCATTTAAATGGTTTACAACAGATCCACCTTCCGACATATTCATATTAAATAACCGTTTCATAAGAAATACCTTGTTTGAGGCCGAGGGTTTTTCATATAGTTTCGACAACGTCTACATCAAACCCTCTGTCGTGGTTTCCTTCGAAATGTTGAAGGCGACTGATGCAACAAGGCACAACCGTATTGTTTCGAGTGCCTTTCTATCGAGAAGGTTCCATTCTTCGTCTTTCATACCCGTTGGCATCTTTGTTTTTCCGCCCAATGGTAGGTATAGATCTTTCTGATACAGATAATCTTCCATCTGCATCTTCCACAGCGAGAAGTTTTGGCCGTTAAATTTCTCGACCCTAAACATACCATCTTCCGCCATTGCTCCCACTCGAACCAGGAACCCTTCTTTCCTGCGAGTTTATCAGCCAAATAGACCTTCGGCTCTGATACCAGTTGTTAGAAAATTATATATTACGGAGCAATGGAACACATAAAATATTGCAGAAATATAAACACACAAAACGCACAAAACAAGAGAGACACAGATATACGTGGTTCACCCAGTTTGGGCTACGTCCACCCGAACAGCCAGTCCTTCCTTTCTATTATCCAACAAAATGAAGAGACACAACCTACAGCAAATCCGCTGTAATATCCTCTGTTTTCTCTCACAGTCTCACCTCTCTATTCCTCGCTCACAGAATACACATCTATATCACAGCCTCAAATACAATACCCTCATACAAAGAGAGGGGTTGCCTTCTAGGGCAAAAAACCCTAAACTAAACACAAGTTCTACCGTCAGATCGTCCGCCTAATGAACAGCCCAGATTGACTAGAAATTACTATACTTTTTACAAGGCAATTTTACGGGCGGCGTTGCTGCCCCCCTAGACCCCCCCTGCAGCGAATATTTTACGGGCGGCGTTGCCGCCCCCATTTCGAACTGGGGTCCTATGTGGCGATACCTTTGAATATAGAAGATAATCAGGCTCCACACCCAACAGAATGTTGTAGATATCTTCAAGTTTGTGTCCATCTTCTCACATGATGTAGTCCATAATGCACTAAAAAATATTGTATCCTTGTCTAAAATGATGCTCCTTGGTATCCAAAAGTGCACCTAGACCTCTCCAAAGAACATGTTTGTTGCTTCTTGTTCGATGATGGTATTTTTAAAGGGCATCCAAACACACATATTGCTGAACCTGCCAACTACCACGAACATGTAGTCATGTCCCTTCTTGATTGTCAGTAAACCTCCCACAAAGTCCAGGGAAATTATTTCCCAAGGATGAGTAGGTATAGATAAGGGATTATATAGACCCTATTTCTTATTGCTAGGCTTGCTGGTAAAACAAGGCATGCATCCTCTTATGAACCTAGATATTTTCTCTTGCATCTTGGGCCAATACACATACCTCTACAAGTTAGCCACAGTCTTCCCTACATCAATGTGCCATACAACCTTGGAGGTGTGAGGCTCTCTAATCAACTATAGTCACTCACCTTTAGGAACAGATAACTTATCCAACCTATAGAGTAACCCATCTCGGAGATGGTAGTCAAGGGTGATGTTGCCATCATGCACATAATTCTGACTCTGCAACTATTGATACACCTCCTTAAATTCCTCATCCTCTGAATATGCCTCTCTGTATGCATCATGGGTGAATGGCTCCATGTGGATAAGGGTCCCCAAAGTTGTGATATTTGATGTGGGTAGCCTTGACAACATGTTGACCAACTTGTTTTTGTTGCCCTTCTTATACCTTATCACCAAATGAAAATGTTGTAAAAACCCTATCCACTTGTAATGTATGGTCTGTTTTAGCTTACTCTATTCCTCCAAGTAATGTAAAGGTTGGTGATATGTGTGGATTACCGTCTCCTTTCCAATTATATAGTGCTTCCACTTCTTCACATCTTGCACCATGGCATAGATCTCCTTTTCATTGGTAGGTTAGTTAAGGATTGCCCCATGAAATACTTTAGAATGGTAGCATATAGGCCTTCCTCCATGCATCAAGACAACTCCCATAACATACCCACTTGCATTTGTTTCCACTTCAAAAGGTCACTGCAAGTTTGGTAATGCTAGAACTTTTGCTTGGATGATCTTCTTCTTTAGCTCCTTGAAAGAGTTCTATGACCTTTTCCCCAATGGAAACTCTTTCCACTCACTGTTATGGCATGGGGCGGTGCTACTATCACTGAAAATGAGGCTATGAATTTCCTCAGGTACTGTGTTTCCCTAATGAAACTCCTGACCTCAGAAACAGTAGTAGGAATTGGCCACTTCATGACGGCCTCCATCTTGGAAGGATATATCTCTAGTTCTCCTCCATTGATCACATGCCCTAGATACACCAAATATTGTTATGCAAACTTGCACTTCTTGAGATTTTCTGGTAGCTGGTGCTTCTTCAATGTTTCCAGCACCTGTGTTAGATGTGAAATATGATCCTCCTAGGTAGTTCTATATACCATTATATCATCTAAATAGACAATAAAAAATGAATCTATAAACGGGCACAATAATCATTCATTAATCTAATAAATGTAGCTGGTGCAATACATAAGCAAATTGAAATAACTAACCACTCATACAAACCTTGTTTGGTTTTGAAGGCATCCTTCCATGTATCTTATTCTTTGACTCAAACATGGTGATATCTAGACTTCAAGTGCAACTTGGTGAACTAATTTTCTTACTGCAACTGATCCAACATATCATCTATCCTAGGCAGGGGTATCTGTTCTTGAGCATGATTTTGTTTAATGCCCTATAATATATACACATCCACCAAGTCCCATCCTTCTTTGGCATAATGATGATGGTTACCCACATGGTGATACTCTCAGTGGAATGAAACCTTGTTCCAGCAGGTGCTGCAAATGTTTCTTCACCTCACTTGCTTCTATAAAAGGCTACCTGTACAACCCAATATCTGGAAATGGGGAGTCTGGCAATAGTTGGATCTCGTGATCCACTTCTATGTTAGGTCGTAACCCTTTAGGATCTTAGAACACATCCCTGTATGCTTGTACCAACTCCTCCAATTGCTTTTCTTGTTTCTTAGTACACCCCTCCAGGGATGTCTTTCTCTTATCGAGTCCTCTTCAAACTGACTTTCTCTTAAAAACAATCAAACATACTTCTTGCTAGAACTGATCAATTTCCATTCAATTTCTTGGCTTGGTTGGCACATACTAGTGAAATTTTTGACTTTCCTTTGTGCACGTTGATGATGAACGACTCCACATACATCAAGGGGAACCACATCTAGATCTACTTCATCAATAAAATCAACACTGATAGAAAATCTAATTTTACACTATTATTTGACCTTCAACTCTGCATCCTTATTTACCCATCCCAGTAGATATGGGTTTGGATGATCACAAACTTCCAACCCCAACTTATTGTCCAACTCTACTGCAATGAGATTCGCCCTATGATTCTGATTCAAACAAAGCGTCAATAGTTGTCTTCTTGACCTATATCTTTATATGGAAGAGTTTGGTAATTTATTTCTCTTCCTGTTACTGAAGGATACTTAGATTCACCTCCTTCTACAATGACATACAAATGATCTTCTCATCCAAATTCAAGATGCTTTCAACTTGGTTGCTCGAATCCATGGCCATGAGATTCTTCTTCTTGTTTCCTTCCTTCTTGTTCTTCGGGTATAGCTCTAGATACAAATTCCAAAAATTTTCCTCTTTATGGCCATTAATGTTGTAGTGGTTGCTAGGATATTTTTACTGGTGTGTTTTGGCTGTTGCCTTTTTATCTTTATCCCCTTTTTTCTTCTTCTTCCCCTCCTTATAAGCTTCTTGTTTCTCCTTCTGCTTCGATCCACTTGATTACTCTCTTTTCAAGCATATGTTCTCCAAGTACTTTTCCTATACACAAGCCTCATCCACCGATTTGGGCTTCAACAACATCAATTTATCACATAAATGGCACTATAGACCCAAAAAATACTTATGAGTAAATTTGGGTTCTTTGGAGAGATACCGAACATTATAGACATCTTTCTGAACTTTGTGGTGTTCTCTTGCATGCTTTGGCCTAACCTTTTCCTGAAGTAATGCCATGAAATCCACTAGTCCTCCACGTACCCAATGGGATAAAAATGTGACTTAAAGAGGGTTTTGAAATATTCCCACTTAGTTGCTAGAGTTTCACCCTCCAACGTCAGGGTTTTCGTGTGTCTCTCCCAACAAGTGAGTGCATGGTCCTCTAATTTTAGCCACGCAAATGATATTCTCTATCCTTCCTCAATTTGATGGACACTAAAATAAAATTCTAGTTTTATGCAACTAATGGTTCTACTTCAGAGTGTCGATTTCACCATGGTATGGTTTGATATTGAATTTTTCTTCCATTTTAAACAAGGAATGGTTCATGGCACTCAAACCAGGTTGATTTTTCCAGATTCTTTCTTTGACTGGTTCTCTGTTTCTCCCCGATCTTTGAGTCCCCGTTCAGATTTGTCCTCTACATTCAAACCCCCATCTTCTCCAAATATCCCCAGATTTCTATTCAAGGTTGCAATCAGGAGGCCTACATTGTGGTTGATATTTGTGACTTGTTGTTCAAGTCTCGTAAAACTCACCTTTATAGGATCACAAGGTTCATTTATAGATTCATCGACCATGATTAGGGTCTTATGATTTTCGGCACTGCCGATCCAGATCCCCTACAATATCCACAAAATACCAAAAGAAACCTACTTTGATATCAAATGATCTGTAAAATACCATGGATATTACACTAGATAGTTCGTCACAACAAATTTGACAATATTATATTAAAAATATAAAATTCTACACTATTACAGTTTAATTTTATTTCTAAATTTGTATATTTTACTGTAATTAGTGCATGAATGTGAATGGAAATTAAGCAAAAAAGTGGAGAACAAAAAAATAAGCCACACACACATAAGAAACAAAATATTCTCTGGGAAACCCTTTTGGGAGAAAACCCAACTGGAAGGTGAGGTCGCTTCACTCTCTTTCCCTATCTGGAAAATATGGTTGCAAGTAAAAAGAAGTAATGCATGTGGCCCATGGGCTGATACAGTGGACAAATCCTCTCTATGTGCACTACCTCCTATTTCTCATGATTATCTTTGCTCAACTATGGAACAAAATTCTCTCGAAAGTATGGAATGCCTCTTCCTCCTAGCATCCTAGTTATAACACAACCTGATAGCCTATTAGTAGTTAAGTTTGACTACATCAAATATTAACTAGAGTTTCAAAATAGAATATCCTAGAGTCTCTTACATCAAAAAAATGTGGCTAGCCCCTTTTCCATGAATAATGTGGGATGAAACAACATCCTCCTAAATTTTAGGTGTGAAAAATTGAAGGTCAACTATCGAGTGGCATAACTTTTGCATATGGACTCTGATTGACACACTTCTTGCACCATTAGAAAGATCTTTGTGTGTAAAATAGCATGAAAACATGTCGCACTAAAGTGGAAAAGTTTTACCCCCCAAAAACATTGTTTGATGCCTTAAAATGCTCCCAAAAGGTTTCAAATCCTGTTTCGCTAAACTGGGTCCTACTGGTAAAAACCGTCCCATGAGTTGATTCCTCCACTTTTTCCACTCTGAATGCATTGAGATGGATGAAAAACAATATAATGATCAAATCTCATAACCAAATGTGTGATGAACTAGATCAATCAGTGCAAACCCACTCATCAATATCATTGTATATTTAATTATTGGACCAATGATACTGAGCCTTATTCATCATAGATGTATGACCAAGCAAAGCATAGAAAAATGAAATAAGATCCAAGTCTAGAATAGTCCAAAATAAGATTTAAAATCATCTCATCAAAGGAAGAACAATTATCGACTCATGGAAAATGGCTATAATGGATCAGCGCTGGAACAAAATTAATCTCAGGAATTCGTATCACACAACCCCTTCTTATATATTTAATTAAAAAAAAACTTTATGTGGTACGAAGAACGTAATGCAACAATAAAAAATTACTAGAACGAGACCTTAAAATTCTCTAAAGTCCATGAAATATCACTTAAGTTGTACCAAGAGAATGTGTTGTATTAATCTCTATTATGCACACCCTTCGTAAACTGGAGGTTATCAATCACAAATTAGCCACACACTGTAATAGTCCTGGTGAAAATTCCATGTAATAAAAGTTATTAAAGGAAAAATAATAACCACAGTTGAAGGGACACTTATTCGAAACTGAATGTGGGGAAAGACATCCTAGTGTGGGTGTTCATTGGTTTATTATGGTTAATGAAATTGAGAAAGGAAATGGCTAAGGAATTTGGAAAGGCAAATTGGCATTTTTGGCACATTTATTTATGAAAATAATGGAAATTAGGAGAAAACGAAGGTGAAAGGTCACAGGTTGCATGTGAGGAGGAAAATGAAGGAAAATAATGGAAAATGAAGAAAATAAAAGCATGATCAATAAAAAGGCTTCTGAAGATCAGTTGGTACCTCTTTTTAGTTCAGTTTTGGAGCTCTCTCATTATTATCTCTTTATCTCACTCTTGGACACTTAGAGTTTTCTTGAAGCACTTTAGCATTGGATCAAGAAAGGAAAATAAGGCAAGAGGAAGGAAGGAGCAAGAAAGGAAGATCAAGATCAAGTAGCTACAACATGATTTTTTGTAGGTATCGATTTACATGTGTGTTTTCCTTGCTATATTTTGCATTCATGGTATTATATGTGGTTCTTTTCTATTATGGCATGGGTTTTCCTAGGTGTGATAATGTTTTTAGCCCAGCGATGCCATTTCTGGATAGCCATGGTGTGATGGGGTTCTCATGTTTTGGTTGAGCTAGATTACTGGAAGGATTCGAAGCTGAATGAGGTGGATCTACGAAAGGAAGAACACATGGCCTAGTGATCACTGAACCATACTGTGGATTGTAGTAAATCCACTAGCCTAGTGACCCCTGAACTAGAATGTGGGTTGGGGTAAAGCCAGGTATTGTGTGCCTTAGTGGGCCTAGGAATCCTCCACTGATTAATGGCAGGATATATAGTAAATCCTAGAGGTGGTTTCCCTTTATTAGGCCTAAGAATCCTTACCAGTGAATGATGGGATATATGGTAAAGCTTAGAGGGTGGAGTCTCAGTTTAGGGCCTAGTGTTATGGTGTGGATTCCGGTAAAGCTTGAGAGACTAGGAGACAATAAAATTCCTCACGGTGTAGGTGGAGAAATCCGGTGGCTTCCATGCTTTTTTTGGCCTAGTGATATGGTGGAGATCATGGTAAAGCCTATTATTACATGTTTATTGTGTTGGCCTAGTGATCTAGTGTGGATTGTGGTAAAGCCTAGTTTCTATTGATGAGGGTGAGGTGGTGTAGCCTCGGGATGCCCTGGTTGTTTCTTTTGGTTTGAGTCCCACATTCATGCTTGGAATATGGCATATGGGTAATTGGCTGAAGAGAGATTTGACTTATCCAATATATGGTTGGGTGGATCATGGTAATCCCATCCCCGGTTAGTTTTTGCATTCATTAATAAGAGGTTCTATCCTTGGTATCTTATGTATAAATGTACTAGTTTATATGTGGATTATATGGCTAATGCATCCTTGATATTTTTGTTGTTATTATTTTGGTTATAAGCACGTTTTATGACAGTGATGATGTGTGTATCTCCTCATGTTTTGATTTCTAAATGAATGAACAATGTTTCTATGACCTAATATATGATAATGAAACTAATGATATAAGGTAACAATGCTTATTAGCAATTCTCAGATAAGTATGAGACCCCTATGCTCGGATTTGTTGTTTAAACCTATAGATTACATATTTGTGACATGTTTAATGAAATTCCTGTCATGGCTAGTAGGGGTCTAGTCTAGACCTTGTCAATGTTTTTGCAAATGTATCATTCTTCCATTAGGTAAATTCATTTATGAAATTTTCATTGAGTTCTGGTTAGTGACCTGAGCTATGGTCCTGAAAAAGTGGCACAAATACCAGAGTTGTAGGCATAGGTTTGAGGAGAAAAGTCCCCAAATGCATGCATACCCATGTTGTGGGAGCATCTGGAGCCTCCCAAATGCACCCTTTGTTGTTGGGAAAAGTATCCAATATGGAATGACCCTATCCCACTCTAAGGGTGATAGTACCTCAGCAACAACTGAATACAAAGCTATTCAAGATTACTTCTTTATGAGATGAGAGAGAGAAGAGAAAAGGGATCTACTAACCGTTATCTTCCGCTAATGGTTGATCCAATCTTCCCTCTTGCTGCTTGCTCCTAGCTCCTTGCTCTTTCACCGGCCCAGCTACACAAAGATCCTGTAAAAGCACAAAGAAAGGAAACTACAAGAAGCATACATCCATAACTGATTCAAGGATTAGAATAAATCAAATATACAAGCATCAATTCACCATAGAGACACATGCATATAGAAGAACCTCAAATACTTTATTAATGGAAGAAGTAAAGTTCTGAGAGTGTTACAACCATAATAGGCCCAATCCAGCAACACCTCCCAGCAGAAAGAAATCTCCTCTTCACCTCCTTCAAAGCAATCACCCAATAGTTCTATACACAAACCAACAGCACTTCCTTACTTGCACAAAATTCCAGCCTCCCTAGACCTCATGCGAGAGCTCTATATATAGGAGATTTGGAGAAAGGATGAGTCAGCTTGAGACTGACATGAAGCTGACTAGTGTCCTCTCCCACTTTAGTTAAACTTCAGTTCTTGAGTCCACTTGGAGATCAAGACCATCTTACTCATCACAAGGCGAATTCCTTGACCCAAGTGTCAGTTTGGAAGCTTCCTGGGCAATTGACACCTTGCAGAATGACTGTGCCACTTGGCCAATCTCGCCCAGCGCAGGTAGCCTTCATTAGATTTGACATTCAGTGCAGGTACAGAGTGGAGCAGTTGACATTCAGCGCAGATGCTCAGTGGAGCAGTTGACATGATCCAGAAACAGCTTGTTTTTGAGTGTTTTCAGGTGGAGAACTGATTTTCAGTGCTGTGGTTTGCTGACCTTGTTCCTCTAGGGGTAGGAACAACATGTTTAGGGACTTTGGATCCCTCAGATTATCGACATTTCATGCTTCATGCTGTAAGGCACAAAAATGTCTATAACAGTTGCCCCCTAAAGTATGAGGTCGTTTATCGGGTGAAATGCTTTATCAGGAGGATCCGAAGTTCATTCAATCGCTGAGAGGTGCCCTGTAATAAAATACAATACAATACATTATTTTTTCATTCTGCTTTCATGATCTAGCTGAGGCGGGCATTCCCATGCTCAGCTTTATAAATTCATTTTGGTACATAGAACAGACGATCGTCTGATGGTAGACTGATAATTCTCTGCTGGAATTATCATCCTTTGAGTAGGATGATCATTTGCTGCAATGATGTACATAACAAATGTCTTTATATCCTGAATATATATCGCAGCCCGGATGGATGAAACTAGATCTGGGGTCTTCAAACTCGTTCGATCTTCACTCTAAGTACAAGTCGATCCATGTGAGAATTGCGTTGAAGTCGAACATGGAAAGACATCGCTTGATTACCGGTCAATAATGTAAACCGTTAACATGTGTGAATAAAGGACTTGGCGTCGAACACCACGCAAAATCTTCTGGTCGAAGGTCATTGATGTATACCTGTCGCCGGAAGTGAGAAACTTTCCATTGAGGCATGCAAGCTTCAAAGTACTGGGGGGGTTGTTCCTAGATCAACTTCCTGGATAATGAGCTGAAGTCGACAAGAAGCGATCCGTCAAAGGAGGGCCTTAATGAATCCCACATCAGTGACACGGAACGGAGCTAATGATTTTAGTGGAGGTGAAAACAATCTGTGAAATATGATTCAGGGTGGCGATCATGGGTGGATGAAGGATAATGTATGGCAGTGGATGGGACACGGTTGACTCTTTCTGAACACATCTCTTGAACATATAACGACATTGATGTGATGGATCGGTAGCATTACCCCAAATGTGGATGGTTTGGCGAGGACCATGGTGATGAGACCGGTGAATGAAACAACCCAACCCGATGTGATACGGAGGACAAAGTGTCATGTTCAAGAGCGACTTGCTACCATTAAAGCTTTGAGGTTCTCCCAATTTTTCCCCAGTCATTTCTGACCAGTACCTCTTTATTTTTGTCAAGCTTGAGGAGGATAACATATGCTTGTTCTATAACCTGCCCTTCGAGCAAGCCCATCGCTATGTTTTAACGAGCCTAGCGATAGGGAAACTCGTTCTCGTCTAAAGACAAGTTTGTCGCTATTTAATCATTTTAACGAGTCTAACGACAAGGAAAACTCGGTCCTTTTCATTTTTAGAGAGTCTGAAAAGGTACAGAAAGTTAACTCCAAAATTCCTTTTTCGTCATCTAATCCCTTAAGTCCGAAAAAGTATAAAACAATACAGAAGGGATGAGTTTTCGATTACTTTAACGAGCCGAATAAAACAAGCGCTCGACCTTTTTGTGCAATAATCCCTCAGGTCCAAAAAGATTAAAATCTAGAGGAGGGATAGCTCTTCCGGTCACTTTAACGAGCTGGAAGGCCAAAACTCGGCAAACTTTTCATATTTTACGAGTCAGGAGAAAAGAGCTCAAAGAAGACTCGTCTTTTGAGGAACGAGTGATAAACAGGGATAGCAGCAGATTCCAGGTACAGGTTGGAATTTTCCAATCACGGCAGTGTCACAAGGATGGCTAAGTGAAATCACTCTTCGCGGCTGTTCCTCAAAATGGGTAAACAATCATATGGAGGTGAACGATTGGCCAAATGAAATGGAGGTGGCAGGTGCAAAACACGACCAAGGCTTTTTATGGCTAATAAATTTACGATCACAATGGTTATTTACCGGTACTGGGTTCATTTTTTAAAGAGCTTGAATGCGCCAAAACACTGCTCAAAAGCTTATGTTTATTTTTTAACGAGCATGAACTATGACGCTAAAACTGCTCGGATCTCGCTTTTCTATTTTTTAACGAGCATAAATTCCGCGGTAAAACTGCTCGATTATATGGTCAAATTTTGATTTTTACCATTACTAGCTTTTCTCTTTTTCAAATATAGTACTGCATTTTCAATTGCTGCAACAAACTTTGTTAGAAATGAATAATATTTGCATGAAAATGAGATTATAACCCTAATATTTCACTTTAAACTGTGTAAAAAGCCATTAAAAGGTGTTTTTACCTCTCATTTACCATTTCATTTGCATTTGGTTTGTTGGAGCTCTGGAGGTGCCTCTTCCCCCTTGATTTTCACCAGCTGATTTCGGGAGATTCTGCGGACGATTTTCGGTGCCGTCTGGACCAGGTAGGAGCTAAACCCTAGCTCTTTCTTTTCATGGTTTTCTTTTCCTGTTTTTTGCCTGTTTTCATCAAATCAGGAATTCACTCTTTCTCTTGTTTGCTTTGCAGGGAACCTTGAACAAAATGTCCCTTACATGGCGAGAACGAGAACATGAAGAGGAGGACATGATTGCCCTCCATGACCCGGTCACGGTGAACGCGCTGCGGAACTGTGGCCTGCTGAAGTTCTTCCGTATCTCTAGCATGAGAGCACAGATTTCTTTACTGCAGTATATGCTTGATGCTTGGGATCCTGTTAACCAAGTGTTCCAGATAAGGGGGAAGACCATCCCTTTGACCATAGAGGACATGTACTTCTTGACTGGACTGTCAAGACGAGGTGCCCCCATTTCCTTATCAAGTACAGCCCGGGGAACTGATTCCACCAGAGATTATGTCCGCCAGTATTGCAGGGAAGGTTCTCAGCCGAGCAGAGACGGCAAGATTGTTATCCGTGAGATTACTGATCGGGCTCTCAGGTCCATTCTGTTCACTATTGGTAGGATGGCCGACAGTGCAGCTTTACATGTTGCCAACAGGTCTTATATGCAGCACGCCTTGGAGTGTCTCCAACCGAAAGTATTCAACTGGTGTGATGCGGTACTTGTTCAGATGAAAAGTCAATTGACCAAGGTAAAGGACGGGAAGCCGAAGAACTTTGGATTTGGTTCTATTCTGACTGCCTTCGCCTTGGAGAAAATCCCACTGATGCAACCTCAGTACATCATACTTGACTTGCCTTCTCCGACCGAGCCACGCATGCAGAGGTGGGTTGACCACATGTCTAGGCATGCAGTTCAACCTCAGATTACTTTTACTGAGGCCTTCTTTAGGTGGTTCGAGCGTCAGGAGATGGCGTTTTCTGAGTATCCATATGTGGGTATGGATTTCCGAGGTGATCCGGATTTGGTGCTACCGGACGGCGAGCAGTGGGGTGCCATTGGTAAACTCTTTGACCATATTACTGTTTATTGTTCTTATTCATAATGTTGCTGTGCTTTACTCTATCAAGACTTTTAATTATACTCTTGGGTGCATGCAGATATTGGTCCTGTTCGTCCAGCAGTTCGTCCGCGATCGCCAGCTGCTGCCCTGGCAGGGGAGCCTGCTAGGAGAGTTGTTATCCGCGATCTTGACGACACCGAGACCCTTATAGCTATGCAGGAGCAGGTTGAGAGCCTTACTCGTGGCCTTCCGGATGTACAGATGGACGAGTTACCTTTACAGATGCAGCGGCATACCATTGGTGTGCCTAGACGATGGACTCGTCTCTTGCGCATGATTGCACAGGCCGTGATGTACTATCATGAGCACCACTAGGCTAGGGTGCCCCCTAGTATCTTTTTGAGTTCTTAGGTCATATGACCAATTTTGTCTTGGTTACAGAACATTATGTATGAAATTATATAAACAGCTTATATATTTTGATTTTCGGGTTTTATTCTGGTTGATTTACGTGATCTATATGTACAATTTTTGGTGATGTGTCCATTTTTATAAATATTGCAAATGTCTATCTAACACATAGTTCGCTAATGAGTCAGTTAATGTGTTTAATTTTCTTGAAATATGTTGATATTGAATCGAATCAAATCATCTTTCCAAGATCTTAACCCTTAGGAACATGCGATAAATAGCTGGATTGCGAACAGAATATATACCATTGAGTTGCAGTATTACGAGCTGTGAGTCTAGCCTGACAATTAGTCGGCGTATGCCACGTTTGATGGCATCAGAGAGTAGTTCTATCAACGCGCTATACTCAGCGATGTTATTCGTTGATTGCCCAATACATACACCTCTGAAACTTACTAACTCGCCGCTTGGATCAAAAATGGCCCAGGCTGCGGAGGACAGGTTCCGCGAACTACGACTCGCTCCGTCGGCATATCCAACACATGTCTCCAGAAGGTTCGACATCTGCAATGAAAAAGGTGGATCACTCGACCAGAACAAACACTTTAGCAAAAACAAAATACAACAAAAGCATGCAGGTTACTATTTAAGCATAGTAACGCTTGAGGTACAACCCGTTGCGGGGCTGCACCAGTGGAATTCCATCGTAATCCATTAACTCGTAGGCTCCTTTTGCTAACACCCTTTTAACAATATAGGGGCCCATCCATAAGGACTTGAATTTACCTGCTCCCAATTTATCGGATTCTTGGTCATAAAGCAAGACCAAATCACCTTCTGAGAAGACACGGGGCTTGACATTTTTGTCAAACTGAGCCTTGACTCGTTTTTTATGAGCTTCGTTAGCCAAAGCGGCGTCACGACAGGTTTCATCCAACTGGATTAATTCCAAGAAACGAGCCTCTTCTTCTGAGGTTCCGGGGAGAAGATCAATTGCGAGTTTAAGCGACGAAATTTCGCACTAGATCGGTAAGACTGCTTCCAGGCCATACACCAATTGAAAAGGTGTGAACCCGGTTGCGTTCTTTATCGACGTTCGGTAGGCCCACAAGGCTGAGTACAGGATCAGGTGCCACCTTCTTTTGTGAACCCCGATCATCCTTTGCAACATACGCTTCAGGACCTTGTTGATTGCCTCAACTTGTCCGTTGGCTTGCGGATAATATGGGGTAGAGCTGTCGTGAGATAGCCCTAGCTTGGCAGCTAATTCGACCATCATGTGATTGCGAAAATGCAACCCATGATCTGTAAGTATAGCCTGTGGTACGCCGAACCTGGCGACTACACGATTAAAAAAGAAAAGGGCGGTTGTTTCACCAGTGTTATCCAATGTAGGCATCGCCTCGGCCCATTTGGTAAAATAGTCAACAGCGACTATAATATACCCATGCCCCCCGGTCGAGGTGGGGTTACATTGCATGAAATCGATGCCCCACTTGGCGAAGGGCCCAACAGCAACTATCGGCTGTAAAGGTGCGGGTGGTCGTCTGGTTTTGCTATCAAAGATTTGACAAGCATGGCAACTTCTGACTGCGGTTATGCAATCTTTGAACATAGTTGGCCAGAAGTATCCTGCTCGTAAGATTCTTTGTGCTGTTGCATATCCAGACTGATGCCCCCCACACGCGCCTGAATGACAATCATTCAGGGCTTTTTCGGCCTCCTCATGGGTAAGGCACCTCCTCAGAACTGTATCGACACCACGACGGTAAAGTGTATCACCGACGATCATGTAGTCTTTTGCTTGGTATCGTATACGTTTTTGTTCGGAGTGAGAAGTGTTAGGCCTAAACTTTTGGGTTTGGAGATAAACTATGATATCCCCATACCACTCATCGCTTACAGATATCAGAAACAAACTTTCGTCCACGATTGACTCTTCCGATGTTTCATCGTTGGACGATGATGGGAGATCGCACAACAATTCTGCGAAAACTAGGGCCTTCTTTGATTTGGATTTTACAAATTCCAGATCAAACTCTTGAAGGATCGCTATCCATTTTGAATATTTGCCCCCCAGCAACTGTCGCGACGGTATATAAGTCATGGGGTTGCAATCTGACAGAATGGTAGTTTTCCGAAAGAGGACATAATGTCGAAACCTTTGAATCGCTTGAACAGCTGCAAGCGCTAGTTTTTCAACATAAGAATATTTACTTTCTGTATCGTTTAAGTTTTTACTTAAATAATAGATAGGATGTTCTATTCCATCGACTTCTTGAACTAAAACCATCGCAATGGTCGTATCTGCTGCAGCTAGATACAGGTTAAAATCTCTTTGATAGTCCGGGGCGTACATTAATGATGCTTTTACTAGACAATCTTTCAGAGCATCAAAAGAAGCTTGCGCCACCTGGTCCCAGACAAAAGGTACATCCTTTTTCAATAGACGAGTATAACCCTTAGCAAGTTCTGCGTAATTTGGAATGAACCTCCTCAGAAAGTTTGCTTTCCTTTGGAGTTTCTGAATCTGAAGCAAATTTGAAGGTGGAGGCAAATTAACGATTGCCTGAACCTTGCAGGGGTCGAGACGAATCCCATCCTTAGAGACTACAAAGCCAAGTAAACGACCAGAACCGACGCAAAACACACATTTGTGCGGATTGAGTCTTATCTTGTAGTGTCGGCAACGTAGAAATATCGCTCTTAAATGTTGCGGATGATCAGTCCGCTTTCGCGAATGAGCCGGAAGATCGTCGAGATAAGGTTGAACAATGTTCTTGATGTCATGGAAGGCATAATTCATCGCCCTCTGAAACGTCGCCCCTGCGTTCTTTAAACCAAAGGGTAATTTTCGATAAGAGAATGTGCCCCACGGACAAATAAATGCAGTCTTTGACTGGTCCTGTGGGCGGATATTTATTTGATTATACCCGGAAAATCCATCCATAAATGAAAATATTTCACATTCGGCGCATTCATCAACTATCTGGTCGATGAAGGGTGTAGGGTAGTTGTCCTTCGGACAAGCTTGGTTTACATCCCTATAATCAACACACACTCTAATCGTCCCTTGTTTTTTCATAACAGGGACAATATTCGATACCCAATCGGTTAGAGGAACCGGGTAGATGAATCCAGCATGGAGGAGTTTTTCAACCTCCGCCTTAATGGCAGCGGCTTTCTTCGGGTGCACTTGCCGAAGCCGTTGTCTTACTGGTTTGACATCAGGATACATTTTAATTTCATGTTCAACGATACTCGAGTCAATGCCTGGCATTTCATCATATGACCATGCAAAGACATCTCTAAATTCGCGAAAAAGAGCGTTATATATTTCCAGTTCTGAAGGGGAACAACCTTTGCCGACATAAATGTTTTCTACAACATCTGTTTTGGTCGAGATATTTATGGCTATAGTCTCTTCAATATTGGATAGGTTTCACTCGGAATCCACCGTATTTACAGTATTCGTTAGGAATTCAAATACTGAAGGGTGATAAAGGTCACTTTGAGTATCTTCTTCATATTCCAGAAGAAGGGAACGATGGTGGTGATCATTCCATGGTGCCCCCTCAATCATCATTGATTGTAAGATTCCTTTGTCAGTCCCATGTACTTTCGACCAAGGATCTAATGGGGTTCCATATTCTCTAGATCTATCTACCCAAACGCTTGACGAGCGTCGATTTGGGCTCGCCTCCCATGCTTGAAACATTGATTGCTACAATATTTCTAAAGGGGTTGGGGGCAAAACCCTTGAATGATCCATGTTGACCTTCGTGGAAGATATCATGTTGCAGGTTGCTACAAACAGTACATTTCCTATATAAATAGGAGGTGGTAGTGCGAAAGTTCCCATCAATGTGGGGTCTTTCAATAATCCTACTCCGATATCTTGAATTGAATGGTTGCTCTCATGGATCATGGGAATGCTTCCTGTAACTTGTGAACCATTAGGGAGTAAATTCTGTTGGTCGACGATCGTAATCCCTCCTTCAAACGGGAATGCGATCTTCCTAAAATAAGTCGACACGACAGCTGCCATGGCATAAATCCATGGTCTACCTAGTAGGATGTTATAGTCAAGATTTCCATCAATGACTTCTACATCAATTTCCACTGTTTTTCCTCCTAGTTCAACTTTCAAGTTATTAAGGATACCGTAAGGGGTATAAGTCCTTCCGTCGAAGGCTTTTAATGTCGTCGAAGATCGCAACAAGGTTGGAGATCCTAAAGTTTTCCAGCAACTCATTGACATAATACATGTCGAGGCTCCCTCATCAATTATCGTTCTGTGAACAGTTTTGTTGAGTGCTTTCACTTGAATAAGGAAAGCTAGCTGAGCTGGTAACTGAGGATCATATCCCTTGTGATCAAAGGATACAAGATTGGAATCCTTAGGATCAACCCCACCAATTGCCGATAACAATGCCTGCCTTTGGGCTGGACAATTTTGTAGCACTTTAAGAGTCGACATAGCGGATGGCGATTGGGCCAAATCTTCCACTATATTATAATGTTGCGCCGCTCTGGCGCGAGGATTAAATGTCGACTTATGTACTACACCCTTTGGCGGTTTTATTGTTAATTCAGGGATGGTGGGTGTTACAGCTTCTGTCGAAGTTGTTGTCGAACTACTTGGTTGATCTTTACCTTTTTCGTTCGACACCTGAGGATTCCCATAATCTTTGTTCCTTGTCGAAATCAAAGCATCATTCTGCTGTTTCGAAACCGACAACATTAGGACTTGCGACGGGGAAGCATTTCCATTATCAACCAGATTTTGACCTGGGTTGGGAAACGGATCAGTTAACACAGCTGATGTTTGAGAACTTTTAAAGTACCTCTTTAACTCAGCTTTGAATGGGCAATTATTTGTGGTATGATCCTTATCATCACATCTTAGACATGGATAATTTTGTTTCCCTTTTCCAGGAGGGTTTGAAGAATCTTTTCCAGGGGATGACTCACCCTGTTTCTTCTTCTTCCCTTTGTTTTGTTTTTTCTTGCTTCCTGGTTGATTGGGTTCTTTGCCCTTATCTTCCGATACGGCATTTACTTCCAAAGCAAGAATTTCTTCTTTTGCATTTTGATCCGAATTCTTACGGGCTTTCTTTGACGAAGCCTTCATCGATTTTGCGTTTGCTGTGCCAATCACGCCATCACCGGCATGAGAGTCACTATTTGATTTAGGAGGGGGAGGAATTGAAAACTCTGGTCTAGGGGCGTCAGGTATTTTGTCATAGAGCATGCCGGACCGAGTATAAACTAAGTCCAAATATTGTGCACGAGCAATCACTTGCTCCTCCGTTACGACTCCCCCCTTGGCCACATCTTCCGTAATAGCCGGAAGTAACGACTTTATAAACCATTCAGCTAATAGCTGATCGGGAACATATGTTTTCACCATCCTACGACGACGATGCCACTCATGTATATGATCAGATATATGGGTAGCAGTTGTCTGTTTGAAGTTGGTTAATATTTCTGTTCCCGTTTCATACCTTATTGGTAATTAAAAGTGGGTTAAGAAAGTCGTGGCTAGGGAACTAAAATTATCGAAAGAGGCTCTTGGCAATTCAATATACCATTTAGCCGCTGGGCCTGTCAATGTCCTCTGAAAAAGGCGAAGTCTTATCGAATCGTCGTTAAGGGTGTTCGATGAACACCACAGATGAAAAGTCATCACGTGATTCGACGGGTCTTCACCTGGATTTCCATTGAATTTAGGAATGTCAGATGGAAGTTTATGAGGAATCGCTTGCCACCAAGGGGCATAAGCAATCGGATCGTTGGTTAAACGGTGTAAATCGGGTAACTCTAAAGTTGCCACGAATGGTAACTGTTGATTCAGGTTAGGCGAAGCGTAACCAGGGTACGATGGAATCGCTTGAGCAGTGGGTCTTTGCATACCAGCATAATGTAATTGATGTTGGTATGACTGATACGGCTGGTGGACTTGACCACTGTAAAGTGGTTGGTTTTGACCGTTTTGGATATACAGTTGTCCACTGTTCGCAAAGATCTGTTGCTCAGAACCTTGGTACACTTGCTGGAACTGCGGTTGTTGGTATTGTACAAGCCATGGTTGTGACGCCATGTTCTGTTGCGCCATGCTAACCATTGGACCAAGGTGTGGGGTAATTGTACCCGTTTGTACTTGTGTCGTCCCACCAGTTGGCGATTGTGGCTGTGACCCATGGTCAAGCGACTGTTGCATTACAACCTGAGAAATCTGAGGTTGACATGTAACAGGTATCGCTTGAACTTGCGACACGGTTACAATAGCCGGGGTGGTTGGGATGTTCGTCACAGGTACACACTGTTGCATAGAATATACAATCCTTGGTTGTTGAGGTAGCATAGGTACCCAACTACTTGATGCAATTCCAGTGTAACCAGAATACTGTTGAGAACTGCCATATGGATATCCTCCCGGAGGAGGTAATGAAAGGGCATACTGCCCCCCATATGGTAGCAATCCGGAACTCAGAGGGATTGTTAGTCCTTGAGGACTAGATGGCCCAAATTGACCTCCATGAGGGTCAATCTGTCGAGTTTCAACATAAGAATTACCGGGTATTACTCCGGATGAACAAACTGGAACAGACCATACTGTCGAAATAGTCCCTTGGTGGACTCCTTCTAGCTGTTGAGAGCTAGTTGGGACAGCTGGTATGCCGGCAAACATCGTTGGAGTGACGGCAGGGGCTTCTGCTGTCGCTGTGTCATTTGACACAGTCCTAGATGATGACGGTTGTTCAGACATTTTAAGTCTATCCAATAGATTGCCTAGCGATTCTACAGGGACTTCCACTTGTGGTGGATTAACCTCTGATGAAGGAAAGAGAGTGACCCCTACTCCAAAATGAGTTGGAGTACTTGCTTGCGGATCCTCTGCAATTTCCTCTATCGCAATCAAACCCGGTGGAAGAGGAAGACCGTCAGGTCCGTAAAATATTTCTGGTGCCGAAGAAGTGGTTGTTTCGACAGCGACAGTTGTTTGGGGAACAAAACTTTCTGGACCGGTTACAGATGGAACTGGTCCAGTTACACAAGTATTTGCCCCCAGACTAGGATCAGTATTACTGTCCTTCTGTGGCTATTGAACTTCTTCTATAGAGGCAGGGTTTCCAGAAATGTTAGGAGTAACCGGAACCTCAGGTGCAGTTGGAACACTTGTTCTAACTTTCAAAGGAGATTTTGAACCGGTTAAACGAGTTCGCTTTGCCAGTACTATTTTCGATTCCGGGGACAAAGACGGTTGACTCGTAAGCCTCCATGAACGACGGGGTTTCAATTGACTTTCTTCCACGATTGCGGATTACTCGATCAACTAAAATATTAAAAGGGGAAATTTGTGTTTCCGAATTGAATAAATTTTATTAGACGCTTTTAGACACAACTTGCTTTTTCACTTTTTAAGAGTCGAGAAAAAGCTAAAGATGACTCTAGTCTCCTTCGATGTATTAACGAGCCCGAAGTGACAAATGCTCGGTTGGACTTTTTCAGTTATAGAGTTTGAAAAAGGCCAAAAGAAACTGCTCTGGAGATCTAGGCAGAGGGTGTGCCAAACCTTTCGCAAAACCACAGAATACGTTTTACGGTACGGGCGGTCAATCTTCGTGAATGCTGTGTTCACTGCATTGCGATTAGTAGGGCGGCCGACACGGCTTCCTAAGGATAAAAGATATATGCCTATAGGGGTCTCCCAATATATACGCGACGGTACGTGGGAGCACAAGTCCGTATTAGTGCCACCGACTCTCAGGAGGAATCACCCACCTTCGTCGAGATCGACAGTCACTACGTTTAACGACGCCGGAACACGTCTCTAGCTTAGACCTCTATGTGTTTGCGTTATGTTTCAAAGCGTTGTTAGGTTCATTCAATATATTTTAAGTTGATCTTTTTAAAGTTTGCCTTTCAAGGTTCACCACGAGATGTATTGATACAAATTCCTAAATGCAGTCTAAGATGAGAAGCAAGCTTTTTCAATCTTTTCGACTTATGAAAATCTTAACTACTGAGGGAAAAGAGAGACAAAATCTTTTCACACAGATCAAAGAGCACTCACTAATGCACTTTTTCCCTAAATCAACATACAAACTTATATGCAAAATGCAAAGATGCAGGTATTTCTTTTCTCTTTCTTAATGTTGGTGTCATGCAAAAAGAAAGCTGTTGTATAATTTTGAATTCAATTTCAAGTGAAAGAAAACAAGCTTGTCCAAAATCAAAAGACACCTTAAGATTTACTTGTTTCGACACTAGAAATATATAAATTCAAACCAAATGACGAAAGCAAAAGCTCAATCATCTATGAACAGCAAACAAACTAACTCTTAAGATCAAAACGACACTTTATCACAGGTCTAGATCCAAGAGGTCACAGCAAGACTAGTTCACTTTCGTTATGGGAAACTGTAAATGTACAAGAAATACACAAAGAACAAACACAGTTTCTTTATACAACCGAGGCGGAATAGTGACAAGGAAAGTTGGTTTCAGATAGGCCCACTGACTGGTAACAAACAGCAAAAACAAGAGTGAAAACAGGGCAAGACACAGCAGGAAACCCCAGCAGCACAAGGCAAGACTGGTCCAGCGCAGGTGGAACACTACCTGTTTGACCTTCAGCGCAGGTAGCCCCTTCGGGAACTGCACTGAAATGCAAACAGCCTTTGTACAGCCTGCACTGAAGAACGAAACTTTCGTTTCTGGTGGTTTCCGGGTCACAGATTGCTCAAAAATTCACAGTTTTTGCTCAAATCAGAAGCTATCAGTCAAGGACACACTAAGGGATGACAAGGAGGATGAAAAGCTATCACTAAGAGCTTATTAGAGTCCTTGTGGATCAGCTCTTCAAATCATAAACTTGCCCAGAAACTGAGCTAGAGTAGCTGCCCTCTACTTTGTATTTGAAAGATTCAAACACAGTTCGATTCGGTACTCCCTTTGTTTATGAAATGAATAGCAAAAACACAAACAGCCAACAAGATACGATCCCCAGTGGAGTCGCCAATTTGTTGTTGGGAAAAGTATCCAATACGGAATGACCCTATCCCACTCTAAGGGTGATAGTACCTCAGCAACAACTGAATACAAAGCTATTCAAGATTACTTCTTTATGAGATGAGAGAGAGAAGAGAAAAGGGATCTACTAACCGTTATCTTCCGCTAATGGTTGATCCAATCTTCCCTCTTGCTGCTTGCTCCTAGCTCCTTGCTCTTTCAACCAGCTACACAAAGATCCTGTAAAAGCACAAAGAAAAGAAACTACAAGAAGCATACATCCATAACTGATTCAAGGATTAGAATAAATCAAATATACAAGCATCAATTCACCATAGAGACACATGCATATAGAAGAACCTCAAATACTTTATTAATGGAAGAAGTAAAGTTCTGAGAGTGTTACAACCATAATAGGCCCAATCCAGCAACACCTCCCAGCAGAAAGAAATCTCCTCTTCACCTACTTCAAAGCAATCACCCAATAGTTCTATACACAAACCAACAACACTTCCTTACTTGCACAAAATTCCAACCTCCCTAGACCTCATGAGAGAGCTCTATATATAGGAGATTTGGAGAAAGGATGAGTCAGCTTGAGACTAACATGAAGCTGACTAGTGTCCTCTCCCACTTTAGTTAAACTTCAGTTCTTGAGTCCACTTGGAGATTCTTGCTTCCACTTGGAGATCAAGACCCTCTTACTCATCACAAGGCGAATTCCTTGACCCAAGTGTCAGTTTGGAAGCTTCCTGGGCAATTGACACCTTGCAGAATGACTGTGCCACTTGGCCAATCTCGCCCAGCGCATGTAGCCTTCATTAGATTTGACATTCATCGCAGGTACAGAGTGGAGCAGTTGACATTCAGTGCAGATGCTCAGTGGAGCAGTTGACATGATCCAGAAACAGCTTGTTTTTGAGTGTTTTCAGGTGGAGAACTCATTTTCAGTGCTGTGATTTGCTGACCTTGTTCCTCTAGGGGTAGGAACAACATGTTTAGGGACTTTGGATCCCTCAGATTATCGACATTTCATGCTTCATGCTGTAAGGCACAAAAATGTCTATAACACCCTTGTCCATATCAATGGAGCGTCCAAAGGATTATTGATATAAAACTTAGTGGGACCTAGGGGTTAGTTACCTAAGTGGTTGGGATAGCTCTTGGGAGTTCTATTGCTAATGTCAAAGGTTTGTATGGTGTTTTTTCATCGCTTCCACTTCCTTAAGGTGACTTAGGAGGTTAAATTTCATTATAGTGGCCTCTCATCGCATATTTACCCTAGTTGGCTAGTTACTTAGGCAGATGTGGGATGAGGGTGTTACAAAGTGGTATCAGACCATGGTTCACCCATTAGACTAGATGGGCAGTATGTTTTGTTCATGCATTCATGTCAGTTGCACGTGTGTTAATTGTCCTTGTGGTCTATATTCTTGTTGCATATGCATGGTGTCAGTCATGGTTGTAGTCATATTGCCATGTGAAAGAGGATGTTGTTGTGGTGAAGTGTGTCACCATGAGTGTATGATTGGTTATGCATTGCTATATGTGTCAATTATTACATGCCATTGAATGTGCATTACTATGGTTGTTTTTGTCATGCATGAGGTCATGGTGTCTGGTTGATATGTTCATGCATTGATGATTGGACTCTAGCTAGAATGATTTTTATGTGTTGATAGAATTATTTGTTTTATGTATATATGTTTTTATGATTATTTGTACATGTATTACACTAATTTGGTTGAACTTACAGATGATATATCCTCCCAAAATATTCTAAGGTACATTGGTTTATTGTGATTTGGTTAGGTTGACATAGTATGCTTTGTAGAAAAGAGATCAAAATGACTAGCAAGATGGTAGAGTACAAATATTATCCCTAAGAGTCAGATGAGCAGGGTGGTGGTGGGCACTCTATTGGGATGAGGTCCCCTAGGTCCAATTTTGACTAAGTTTTATAAAATCCTCTGCATGTTAAGGAGCAGAGCATGCAACGCACGGGTCATTAGGAGTCAAGGGGTTTTAGGAAGGTCAAAGCCCCTTAGTTTTTGTATTGTTTTGAGTTGTGGCTGGCATGGTTTTCAGACCATGGTATTGTAATAGGAAAACATATATAAAGGGATGTATTAGCTTGTCTAAGGGAGGATATGGTATGTTATGAGTGATACCTGTCTTTAGAGTCTATAATCTTCTGTATTTGGGCAAAGGGGAAGGCTCCTGCTGCTGTGTGCATGGAGACCTTGGTAAGCTTGTAACTGTGTGCGTAAGCCCCTACGGCTAAGTGCGCAGGGCCAGAAGACTGTATTATTGAAGAACTGAAGTAATAAACGAGAATTTTGAAGCATATTTGGATTCTTCTATCTAATTTACTGTTTATGTATTTATCTATGCTTATGTTTCACTATACCTTATCTTATCTATAATTGCATCGCGAAGATATGAATGTGTTTTATTACATTAAATAAAGCATGTTGAAGTAGTTAAGCACAACTTATAGATCTATTAAGTAAGGAAACTGTGTTTATAAAAGTTATTGGTTCACAAAGGTCGGATTGAGCCCTACATCAGGAGGAACCCTACAACGATGCTCATAACCCTCTAGGTGTAGAAACCTGGTTTTAGCATCCCCCCCATATTACCTCGGGTGAGACTGCGATCTTCCCTATGTAGGTCATTGCCAAAAGGGTCGGTAATATAGTGTTTTGCTGGTTAGCGCAGCCTAACTTTGAACCTGGGTCCAAGTCCCCGAAGCCAACAAATGGTTCTATTTCTAGGACCGGGATTTGTTTGAGGGATGTGGATGTGGCATCCGACTAAGAAGGAAATTCAGAATTGGGTTGGGCGAAATGAGCGGAGTTTGCAGTACATGAAAACAGAAATCCACGCTTATCGACAAAAGCTTGGTTACAAAGGTACCTTTATACACAACAACAAAAGATTTTTTTATGTTCTTTCCCTAACCAATTATATGAGTGGATTGCAAAATTAGCTTATAGTCAGTTGTGCTGAAAGCATGATAAGAATCTTGTTTGGACCCCAGAATTAGTAAAGAAGCTCAAAGAGATTGATACTGAGATCACAGGAGCTGTATATTTCTAGATCAATAGCATTCTTGGAGGATTTATCACTTAAATCGAAATTGACACATCAGTATCATATAAAAAAGTGGAGCAAAGATTCTTCAAAGGTCTGCGAGGTAAGTATTTGAACTCATTAAAGCTATAGATTTAAAGGTTATTATGCAAAATGGGTGTATGTAAGAGAATTGATGTTTAAGAAGAGCCAACTTGAGACTATGAAAAGTGGGAAAATATACAGATCTGAAACAGGTTACAGTCCTATATTAGGTTATTCAAATAGTGACGAAGAAAGGAGTAACCCTAGTACACTTGTAGGAGCATCGAAGTTAGGAAATCAGGGTACGTCTGGGATTTCCCATCCATCCACTCCACCTCCACCGCATACACCCACACCTCCACCTCCACCTCTGCAATTTAATATGGCCAATATAGTGAAAATGTCTGTGTTCAGGGGTCTGGGATCGGAAGACCCTGAATAATTATGGTTTGTCACCGAATTTTTGTGGAAATCATAACAGATTAATGATGATGATATGAAAAAGGCCCAACTTATCACAATGATGCAGGATAGAGGATTGTCCTAGTACATAAATTATAGCTCAAAGAATCCCACTGTTATAATGGCTGAGACAAAGACAACATTGAATTCAAAATTCAAAAAGCAGAAATTACAGTCACAGTGTTGTACAGAGATGAAGGAAATCAAGCAAGCGCCTAACAAAAGTGCATGGGAATTAGACCAAAGGCTCAAGTGTCTGATCAGTCAAGGGAATTTCTAGATCATTGACGAAGTACATAAAGAATGGTAAATCGTTGCATTGTTCCCCATCTAAGACTACCATTACCAAAACAGAATACCAACACACAAGCTGAAGCCTTAGAGACTGCGATGAAGTTAGAAGCATCACCAGTCCAGGATACACATGTAGGAGTTCAGCATATGCAGCCGCAACTCGCAAGTTTTCATATGGAGATCCAAGGGTTAAGGAAGGGAAAATACGTTTGATCAGACATACATTTAGAAGTTTTGTGTTTGAAATGTAAGGCTGAAGGTCACTATAAAGATCAATGTCTTGTATATCCTGATTATTGAGCAGCTGGAGGTCTTAATACTCTAAAGCCAAAGACAAGTACAGGACAAGGTTATGGATCAAGGGTATGGTGTAGAATCTATAGAGTTGCAGGCCAAAATTGTACATATCATTATTATTTATTGCAAAAGTATGTGTAGACACCCAAGCAACTGTTTTGCAATTTTTTTTTATCAGTAGGACATGATGAGACTAAGAAGCTACACCTTAATGGTGGAGCAGGCTGCGTCGTACATGATGCATGCTAAAAGCCGCACACAAGAAAATCAAGGTTATCCTACAGGCCATGGAGGATTCCAAGGCCAAGGATGTGGTCAAGGAGGAGGTGCAGGACGAGGACGGGGTCAAATCATCTGTTATAACTATGGTGAAGCAAGACACTTTGCGCGAGACTGTCAAAACCCCACCTTCGCATCTTGTAGGTATTGTAGAAAATTCGATCATGTGATTGAATATTGTCCCTTTTTAATGGCTAAGATGTAGGAAAAAAAGAACCAGCTACATGGGTAGAACCTGCAGAAGATGAGATCAGAGTCGTGTGAGGATGATCCTAATATAAACATGGTGAGGACACAAAGTAGCATAGTTAAGGATGCTGGCAGAGTAGAAGGAGAATAGACTGAGGTAGATACTTGGGTTAGGAAAGCTAGAATTAAGAAAATTGGGTTCAATATGCAAAGAGAGAAGGAGACTTTCATGGAAGAAAAGAAAAGTTTCCTGGATCCAAGAGCTTCAATGTCAAAAAACTTGGTGCAGTTAATTCCACATAAGAACCAAGTTGAAACAATGACAAAGAATCCTGATTCAACTGTTTTGAATTCCTTTCTACAAACATGGATGAAGTTGTTAAGAGATCAAAAAGAAATCGAAGGGCT
The DNA here is from genome assembly GCA_031772625.1 of Pinus tabuliformis. NCBI lineage: Eukaryota > Viridiplantae > Streptophyta > Pinopsida > Pinales > Pinaceae > Pinus > Pinus tabuliformis. Next base: position 141,063,384 of record CM062818.1, read on the forward strand.
AGAAGAGTTGATTGACAACTACGCTAGAAACTAAAAGCCTTGAACCGAACAACGTGCAGTAAATAAGATCTATGGAAACAAAAGGAGAACAGGTTGCTAAATGAGACTGATTGTGTAGATCAAAGAATTTGAAATGGATCAAGTAATATTGGATCTAGGATCAGATGCGAACTTCCTACATAAGACAAAATGGGAGCATATGGGACAACCAAAGTTACAATGGTTGCCAATCCAGCTGTGCATGACGAACCAATAGAAGATTATTTCGACGGGTCGAATACATGGGGTCGTTGTAGATATTGAGGGAGTCAGTATAATAGAAGATTTTGAAGTCATTGAGATCTCACGATGATTACACTGTTGTCTGATGCCATTTCTCATGGTATTATTCATTTGGTTATTGGACTTGATTGAAAACTCATGGTACTACATCTGAATAATGTTTATTCAGTGAGGAGTCCAACTATGTTATACATGTTCTTGAGAATTCGCCTCTTAGAGAGACATTTTGATTACATTGAATATCAACGTGTTCCAAGACGTCTAAATACATTGAAATATGCATTAGATAATTATGTTTTAGATAGGCATTTGCAACATTTGTAGACACACAATCATCATCATACATTGTACAAGATAGTAGAATAAGTAGAAAATGTCCATAGATTAAAAACTATAAATAGTGTTTAAGTTTTACAAAACATTGTGTCTGAGACACATATGGCTCACAGCCTATAATATTCGAACACATGCAAGATAAATGTGGGTCAAAATCCCTTAGGATACTAATCCCAATGATGATCATGGTAACAAATTATTACATATTAGAAACTATAAATAGTGTTTACGTTTTACAAAACATTGTGTCTGAGACACATATGGCTCACGACTTATAATATTTGAATACATGCAAGAAAAAATGTGGCTCAAAATCCCCTAGGTGACTAATCCCTATGATGACCACGGTAACAAACGACCGCACATGCAACCTTGTGCAACAATCAACTAATCTGAGCTGGCACCCCTATGGCATATATTTGTAGCCGAATTGGGACCTCGTCAATCAATGTATCTGGAATACCACGAGTCAGCCCTCCACATGAGCTTCAAACTCAGGCAACATCTATGCTACGTCTGGACCAACTACTCCTACTCCACCTTGTCCAAATTGTGGTTGCGTACATTGGTGGAGAGGTGGCATGCCCACGGATCGTATTGGCTCAATGTATATATGAAAAACCGATAGTTAGTCTCTGACAGAGATAAAAACAAAACAAAAAATGTAAAACTTAAAAAATTAAAAATATCTAGATTGATAATGTTTTTTACTTGCATCATCCCATTGCTTTCCCTCATGTAGAAAACGTTTTGAATCACCTCTGAAATATGCTCTAGCAGAGGAATAATCCTTGGTCATGATTATTTGCTCTTGCAACCATCTAAAAAAGGAAGGAGTAAATTGTGTCATGGGTCCTCCTTCATGACGAGCCATCATATCTACCCACTGTATCATGTGAAGGTCCCTTGGTCCAAGAAACTCTCGTGAAATCCTTTTGGGTCACAACAATGGTATCGTGTCCAGAGAAAATGAAACTACATTGGAACCATACCCGAAGTCATTCAATCGAATGATTTTTCCCTATTTAGTTCATCCTTTAAATGGGCAAAAGCCCTTCACAGGAATTAAATACTGTAGACACCTGACACTCTAATGCATACTGCATCTAAGATTTGGTAGCCAATTGAGGAGCACCTCTATCGATCAAGAGGGAAATGGTGAACACAATTGTTTAAGCCCATGAATGTATTTTCAATCTTCCCATCGTTGTTAAGCTGAGAGTTGTCACAATAAGTAGAGACATAGTATTTTACTATATCTCAGCCTCTCTGATATCCAAACAAAGAGATAGGAGCCCCCATTCATGAGAGTCTTGTAAAAAAATAGATGTCCTCAAGATATATGGTGACTATGTGCTCACTGATTCCAAAAGATTTCCCTTGTACATACCAAGCCCTCACCAAATATTGCAACAAATCCATCTGGTCTCTCATGCCTAGGATTTAGAAATACTTCATTAAACTATAGTTTCTTAATGCATTAACTGGCATTGGATCATTTGCTTCTATCACATCCTGAATTTCATGCTCTATTTCCCTCCAAGTGAGCACTATTTTAACTTCAACAAACACCTAAAAAATGGGATGGGAGAAACACATTAGATCATAAATGTGAAAATTTCATGAAAAATAGCTTAAAATCCAAAATTTTAAAACCTTCTACGCTCATCGCACTTCCTGTTCATGGATAGTGTGACCCATCGCAGGTAGCCTTGAGGGTAAGTGTGATGAGACAAAATTTTTAGTTAAAACAAAAATTCCTTATCGTACTGTTAGCTTTGCTATATAATCACGATTTTCTAAAGCTAGAGGCCAGCTTGGCCCTTGGTCGTGCTCAAAAAGGGCCTGAAATGGTTATCCTCACCTTTCTCCATTACCTCGCCCATTTCCCTTTCTTCTCCTTTACCCCTTTCCCTATTCCTTCATCCACATTTCCTACACTCTTTTGTTAAAAACCATATATGCTCCGTTGTTCTTAAGCCCTAATCACTTAATCCCATAACCCATAACCCTACGCCCATACAATCGCGTGCCCTTGCAGACCCTTCTGCCACAGGCTTGGATTTTGACCTCCGTCACCCTAATCCAACGGCCCTCTCGTCACGTCAAAAAAACTGACCCATGCAATTGAACCCCCACCGTCCGATCATCTCCGCCCCGATCGGACGGCCTTCGCTCTTCCCACACCTGTGAAGTGACAGCCCGTTAACGTGCGATGGAGAGTGGTTTCTGCTGCCACGCGTCAAACCCTGAGTGGTATCACGCGCCCTTGTACATTTACCCCCCAACCCCCAATGCCGGTGCGAGCAATACCACTTACTGCCCGTCCTTCGTCCCTGCCCGTTAACCCCCGTACATCTCCTCCGCCCGATGACCGTTGAATCTGCCCATCTGAGATCCAACGGCCCACGTTCACTCCACCTCCATATCTCTCGATACCCTCCGCTGAGCATTCCCTGCCATCTATCCGCGTGATCCAACGGTTGATCTCATTCCTCCATCCAATTCGTCCACCTGCTATGTAGTCCGTGTCTCTTAACTGCTCTGTGCACTCGAAGGACTAAGATAACTAGTTTTCGGTACTGTTTGCATTTGCTCCTCAATGACCGCATTCAACAAACAATGTGGCCAAGGAGGAAAAGGATAGAGCCCGAACAAGTGAATGCATTTAACAAGTTATGGGATTTCATTCTACATGGCACCCCACCTGCCTACTAGGATAACAAAGCATCTGAGAAAATCAGATTTATTCACTGAAGCAAGTTAATGCACTAGAAACTCCATCAAGCAGTTAAAGTGGTTGGTGGTCAATTATGAACCCTCCATACTTAGAATGGCTGAGCACATTTGTAATGAAACTCTATATATACCCAAAAACAAGATGTAATCAGGGTTGATGGTTGTTGTTTTGATGTAAGGTTCAACTTCTGGAGACTGTAACTACCTTGATACTTGCAGCATCTCGTCTTCATTTTCAGCTAATACAAGCTTCTTTTGTTTTTAATTTCTCACTTTCCATTTCTATTCTGTTCTAGGCTGTGCCTGATATGCAGTTTTCCTGAACTCTTGATGTTTAGCATTAGAGGAGCTGTCATCCTACCTCTATGTTTAATCTTGCATGTAATGGTGAATGTGTTATTCAGGTTTCTTTTCACTTAGTGACAGAGAGCTGTCATCCTGTCTATACACTAGGGAATTAGATTTGCAGACCTCTTTACTGGTTGCAGTCGGCCATCACAAGGTCTTGTGCATCTACTAATGTGGTCAGTATTCTCCATATTCACCCAAATCTCTGAACTGTGAGTAATTGGTGGTCTAAAACCTTGTAGTCTGGGGGTGTTCACGCATGTCTGGAGTTAAGCATAGTAGAAGTGGTTATTTGGCTTGAACAAGCATCATCTCTTCCATTCATCCATTTGCAACAATAAGTTGAATTTGTAATGTTCTCGAGCATCTCTGAATTACAACCTAGGAGAGTTTCTTGGGGTGATAACATTAATTGGCATCGTTGCCGGGGAGAGGAGATTGAAGCCCAGCTTCCCTGGGAGAACAACAAAGATCCAGCTTTGATGATAGACAAAGTTTGGACACATTTCTGGTTGTAATCATCTATCTAGCGACTCTACTGGAGAACCAACCTAGTGGCAACTCCACATTTCAGTTCTGGCTCAGTTTGTGAGGCATACGCAGAGAAATCCTCAGAAATCAGCAACTAACCCAGTGCCTGACCCTGAGAAGATTGCTAAGCAAAGAAAAAAATTGCAGAAAGGAGCATCAGGATCAGGTAAGCCTAAGAAATCTTATGCATCTCCGAAAGAGAAGGTTATAACTAAGGATATACAGTTTGAAGTTTTAGAGCCTAGCATTGTTAGTAAAGAAATACCTTCAGAGATTCATAAAGCTCCTTGTTCAGTCAGTTCCCCTTTGGATCTCAGTCCAAAGAAAACCTCCCATATAGTCCATCATATTCCTTTATGTTTGTCATCTATTTCAATACTTCCTACCATTCAATCTGCCAGTATCCTTCCACCTATCCCAGTCATGGCAGGTCAGCAAGCTCCCACAAAGATGGAAAGAATCATAGCTGTTAGGTATGGACCCCTGGTTTTTCCTGTTCCTTTGAATGCCATGCCTGCAGGAGAATATCAGAAATATATGCCCAAATTCACTGGTATAGAGGGAATAACAGCTGAAGAACACCTTGAGTCTTTTTATAGTTATGCTGATAACTTAGATATCAGTGAAGATGATGTGTGGATGAGAGTGTTTGTCTAGAGCCTTGATGGTGAGGCTAGAAAGTGGTTCAAAGAATTGCCCCATAGGTCCATAGCAGACATCAAAGCATTGGATGATGCATTCCTGAAGCAATGGGGGGATAGGAAAGATTTGATCTATTACCATACAGAGTTTGGAAACCTAAATAGGGACAATGGGGAATCATTTCCTGATTTTAATAGAAGATTTAACTGTATGTATAGTAAGATACCAGTTGAAGTAAATCCTACCCCCACATCTGCCAAACTAACTTATGCTAATGCTTTTGACTCTGATTTATGCCTGCTTTTGAAAGAAAGAAGATGTGCCACTCTAGCTGAAATGCAGGATGTAGCCCTAGAGGTGGAATCTAATATTATGGATGCAGAAAAGCTCAAAAGTCATGCTAATAGAAGAAGGCAGAGAAGTGAGGCTTCTTCTTCCTCTGCTTCATCTTCAGAACCCAAATTAGATAAGATGACTAAAATGATAGAGTCATTAGCTGCTGAGATATCTAAGCTAAAAGTTGAGCAGAGCTCTGGAAAAGCGAGGCTACCAAACACATTTGCTCCAAGAAACCCAAATCATTTCAGAAGAGCAAATTAAAAATTGCAAATCATTCAAAGGGGTAAAGAAGCAAATGAAGAACACAGAGTTAAGGCTCCTTTCTAGAATGTAGTCATGGAAGAGGAGCAGTTTGAAGAAGAGGATGAAATTAATTACATGGAAGATAAAGGTAGTGTTACCTTTTTGACATTGGATGCATATGAAGAATCATTACTCCAAGACCAAACCAGTCAAGAGTGGGACAGAGAGGCTGTTCTGCAGACTAGTGAGCAGCAAAGATATAATCTGAGGTCAAAAGCAAAACATGTCAAAGAGAACCCTGCCCAAAGAACTGTTGTCCCAATAGAGCAATAGAATATCAGACAGAAAAGACCAGAAGCTGATCCAATCATCCTCAAAGCACTAGCACAAGAGGTAAGAGGTCCTGATAAGTCTCCTTCCCCTTTCAGTTTTGAATCAGAAGTCTAGAAGTTAAAAATATATGTACCTCTGATAGAACTAGTAAAGGGTGAAGTTTTTAGAAAGCCTATCCTTAATGCCCTTGAGCTGAAAGCCTCACAAACCCCCATTGACTACGTCAATCTGCAAGATGATAAGCCTGTAGTCGTGCTTAGCCCAATAACTGAACCTGCTGATGATAATTCCCCATCATTTTATGTCTCCTTGACCATTCATGACAAAATCCTCCACAATTGCCTGCTAGACACAGGGACCAGCCACAATTTGATGTCTAAAGCTGTCATGGAAGAGTTAGGCCTTGATATCACTAGACCATATCATGACTTATTCTCATTTGATTCAAGAAAGGTAAAATGCCTAGGATTAATCAAAGACCTGGCCATTACCCTCACTCAGTTGCCCATGAAGAGCATGATCATGGATATTGTGGTAGCAGATGTCCCTCCCAAGTTTGGCATGCTATTGTCTAGAGGGTGGATTAAGAGACTAGGTGGGACATTACAGAATGACTTATCTTATGCCACTATCCCAGTCTTTAGAGGGGAAAGTAGGAGATTGTATAGATAAGCACAGCTGGCCTACATCATCAGTGATTAGAGTAATCCTTCTAATCATCCCATATATGCTGTGGAGACTGATTTTGGAGCTTGTATTCTCCAAATTGAAGAATCCCAGAAGGCCTCAATGCATATCAAGAAACCACTGAATCAGGCTGAGAGAGAGCAAGGAAGTCTGGTTTGGGAGATTTTCTTTGATGGAGCATGTTCTAGGGAGACCGCGGGAGCAGGGGTGGTGCTGATATCTCCAGAACAAGAAATCCTACATCTGTCTTTTAAGATGGCCTTTCAAGTTACCAACAATATAGCAGAGTATGAGACTCTGATATTGGGTCTAAATGCAGCCAAAGACAGAGGAATAAGGAACATAAAGGTGTTTGGAGATGTTGATCTTATCATTTAGCAAGTGAATAAAACATTTCAAGCAAAGCACCGAAGGCTAAAAGCATACAGAGATGAGGTATGGAGACTTAAAGACTCTTTTGATAATTTTTGTATCTCATATATCCCTAGAGTAAAAAATCAGCTTGCCGATTCCCTTACTATGTCTGCTAGCATGTTTATCCCTCCCATGCCTCCCAGACTAGTTTATGAAGTTCAAATGAAATATAGACCATCCTTGCTTGATAATGTCCAACATTGGAAAGTTTTTGAAGATGATGATGAAGTGAATAGGTTCCTGCAAGTCATTGAGGAATTTTCTGAAATCTAAATTGACCAAGAAAATGAATCCTTGGAAGAAAATCCCCAATCCTAGCTTAGAAACAGAATTGGTAAAGATAGCATTGTCCAACTGCCCAACAATCATATACCTAAGGGTCTGGTTCCATTAGAAAATTTGTTCGACCAAAATGATGTGCCTTATAAGACTGCCCAAAAAGAAGACCAATCTGCAGTCTGTAAGAATAATATAGGGAGTCCAGATCAACCAAGATACATAAATCTGTCAACTCATCTGTCTGCTGCCCAGAGTGCTGAATACTGCAATTTAATGAAGAAATTTTCTGATGTCTTTGCTTGGGAATATAGTGACCTGAAAACATATGACAAAAAGATCATCTAGCATAAAATTCCTTCAGATGAAGACACCATCCCTTTCAAGTAGAAGCTGAGACCCATAAATCCTTTTCTCCTTCCTCTAATTGAAAAAGAAATTAAGAAGTTTCTGGCTGCCAAAATCATAGTCCCTCTCAGATATTCAAAATGGGTAGCCAATTTGGTAGTGGTGAGGAATAAAAGTGGAGAAATCAGGCTTTGCGTTGATTTCAGAAACTTAAAAAAATGCTCTAAGAAAGACAATTATCCTCTACCCAAGATGGAGCATTTGCTATAGAAGGTCTCAAGGGCCAAAGTGATGTCTTTCCTGGATGGATTTTCAGGGTGCTGTACATCCATATGACCAAGAGAAGACTACATTCACCACTTCTTGGGGCATTTTTATGTATTCCAATATGCCTTTTGGGTTGATGAATGTTGGAGCCACCTTTCAGAGAGATATGGATATAGAATTTTTGGGAGAGAAGGATAAGTTTGTCCTTATCTACCTTGATCATGTAACAATGTATTCCAACACCCATCATGACCATTTACAACATTTGAAGAAAGTGTTCCTGAAGTGAGGAACGTTTGGGATTTCAGTCAATCCTAAAAAGTCACAGTTTTCTTTAGAAGAGGGCATGCTGTTTCAGTTGTAGGTGTCAGAATTGGCCCAGAAAGAGTAAGAGCAATATAGACCTTGTATGTCCCGAGATCAAAGAAAGATATCTAGTCCTTTCTGGGCAAGATAAATTTTGTAAGGTTTATCCCAAATTTTGCATAACTTGTAAAGCACATTACCTCTGTGTTGAGAAAGGGGCTGGAGATCAAATTGACTGATGCAGCAAGAAGATCCTTTGAGTCCATTAAGAAAGCTATTATGGAAGCTTCCACTTTAAGAAGTCTATTACAGCAAGGAGTTCCATATATTTTCATTTGCCTGTGATGACACCCTTGCAGTAATTTTATTGCAAGTAGATGAAGAAGGCTCAGAGCATATAGTGGCTTTTATCAGCAAAACATTAAGGGATGCTGAGCTAAAGTATGATATCATTGAAAAACAAGCATATGCTCTTATCAAATTTTTGAAAGCTTTCAGAATTTACATTCTGCATTCCAAGATAATTGCATATGTACCCTCTGCTTCAATAAAAGATGTTCTAACGCAGCCTGATGCTGATGGAAGAAGGGCTAAATGGATTGCAAAACTAATTGAATTTAACATAGAATTGAAGCCCACTAAACTGGTTAGAGGTCAGGGCCTTGCTAGATTGATGGCAGAAGAAAATTGTAAAATGCTGGACATGATTCTCATGAGCACGATTCCATAGAATGGTCAGACAGAACAAGAAATAGCTGAACCATGGAAAAGGCAGTCATTGGCAGAAAATCTAGCTTCTTGCGGCCGGTACTCTGCAATAGCTCAATTCTTATTGAAGCTAGAAGTTCCTCCAAGTCTTAGTTCAAGCCAATCCAAAACTATTAAGCTCAGGGCAGCTAGATATTGCATCCATGAAAATCTGCTCTACTAGAGGGACCCCTCTGGAATTCTTTTGAGGTGTCTGGATAAAGAACAACCAATGGAAGTCAGGCAGCAGTTTCATTCCAGCATGTGTGGAGGGAATCATTAATGGAAAACTACAGCCCATAAAATCCTCAGAGCTGGATACTATTGGCCTACCTTATTTTCTAATGTCTTTTTATTTGTTAAATCTTGTGACAGGTGCCAAAGATTTGAGGGGAAGCAGCAATTGAAGTCCTTGCCCCTAAAACCCATACATGCTAGTGCCCCTTTTCAGCAGTGGGGTTTGGATTTTATCAGAGAAACCAATCCACATTCCAGTGGCCATCACAGATGGATATTATTAGCCAGAGATTACTTCACTAAATGGATTGAGGCCATCCCTACTAGAAAGGCTGATCATAATGTGGTCATGAAGTTCTTGATAGAGAATATCTTTACCAGATTTGGTTGTCCACATAAATTGATCATAGACAATGCAGTAGCTTTCAGGGAAAAAGAATTGGTGGACATGTGTGACTCAATGGGCATTAAGCTGGTTCATTCCACCTCATATTACACTCAAGGCAATGGTCTAGTAGAATCTTCCAACAAAAGCCTGATAAGGATAATTAAAAAGCTAATGGAAGACAAAAAAAAGAATTGGGATTCTAAGCTCATATATGCACTGTGGCTGACAAAGTGACCACCAAGAAATCCACAGGGAATTCTCCATTCAATCTAGTCTATGGCACTGAGGCTGTATTCCCAATTCAGTTAACCCTCCTTGTGGCAAAGTTCTTACAAGAAGAGCAGAATGAGGAAGAAGACATGGCAAAAAGGATCATTGATTTAGCAGAGGTACATAAAATCAAAGAACAACTGGTTGAAAGGTCCGTGGCACACCATAAGAAGATCAAGGAAGCTTTTGACAGAAGGACAAAGGCAGATAACTTTCAGATTGGAGATTTGGTTTTGAAGTGGGATGCACTGAAAGAGAAGAAAGGCAATTATGGGAAGTTTGATGCTTTTTGGACAAGGCCTTTTATCATTTCTCAGATCCAAGGAAACAATACTTTCATACTACAGAGTATAGGAACAGAGACAGTTTTTTATAGCCCAGTTAATGGGTGGTTTTTAAAAATTTATGTTGCTTAAGTTCATCTAGCCTTAAGGTTGTAAATAAGTTATTTTATCAGTTTTTAGTGTATACTCAGTTAGACTCCATGCCCAATGGAACATTAGGAAATTTTGCTAATTTGGTTTTCATAGGAAAGGAAATGATCTACAGTTCTTGAGACCTCACAAGGAGGATCTCATCCCCATAAGGAGCCAGTGTTAGCTCTGCTATATAATCAAGATTTTCTAAAGCTGGAGAATAGCTTGGCCCTTGGTCGTGCTCAAAAAGGGCCTGTATCCTCACCTTTCTCCATTACCTCGCTCATTCCCCTTTCTTCTCCTTTACCCCTTTCCCTATTCCTTCATCCACATTTCCTACGCTCTTTTGTTAAAAACCATATACGCTCCGTTGTTCTTAAGCCCTAAACGCTTAATCCCATACTGCATAACCCTGTGCCCATACAATCGCGCACCCTCGTAGACACTTCTCCCGTAGCCTTGGACTTTGACCTCCGTCACCCTAATCCAATGACCCTCTAATCATGTCAAACAAACTGATCCACTCAATTGAACCCCCACTGTCCGATCATCTCCGCCGCGATCAGACAGCCTTTGCTCTTCCCGCGCTTGCAAAGTGACAACCCATTAACGCGTGATGGAGAGTGGTTTCCACTACCATGTGTCACACCTTGAGTGGTATCACACAGCCTTGTACGTTTACTACCGAAGCCACAACACCGGTGCTAGCAATACCACTTACCACCCGTCCTCCGTCCTCGCCCGTTAACCCCCGCACCTTGTTATAGAAATTTTTGTGCCTTGCATCACTGAGCATGAAATGTCGATAATCAAGGGATCCAAAGTCCCTAAACATGTTGTTCCTACCCCTAGAGGAACAAGGCCAAGTAACTACAGCAATTCACAGAAGTTCTCCACCTGAAAACACTCAAAAACAAGCCAATTCTGGATCATGTCAACTGCTCCACTGAGCATCTGCGCTGAATGTCAACTGCTCCACTGTCTACCTGCATTGAATGTCAACTGCAACAAAGGCTACCTGCGCTGAGCGTAACTGGACAAGTGGCAGGCTCATTTCTCAAGGTGTCAATGCCCAAGAAGCTTCCAAAATGACACTTGTATCAGGGAATTCGACTGGTGATGAGTAAGAGGTTCCAAATCTCCAAGTGGAAGCAAGAACCTCCAAGTGGACTCAAGAACTGATAGAGGGAGAGGACACTAGTCAGATCTCAAGCTGACTCATCCTCTCTCCAAATAACCATATATAGATCTCTCCTCCATGGGATCTAGAGGCTGGAATTTTGTGAATGTAAAGAATTGTTGTTGGTTTGTGGCTGGATACATTGGGTGTTTATGCTTTGAAGGGAGCTGAAGAGGGAATTCCATTCTCCTGGGAAGGAGATGGTGGATTGGAGCCCCATGGGTTGTATCTCTTCCTGAACCCTGTTACTTTCAATAAAGCTATCTTGATTCTTTCCTATATGCTGGTGTATTTTGTATGATTGCATTAGTGTATTTGATTTACTTCTAATCCTGAATCATTTATGAATATGTATATGTGCCTTTGTATTGTGTCCTTCTCTTGTCTCAAGTAGCTGTTCTCTTGTCACAGGTAGCTGTTCTCTTGTGACTTTGTGGGATTCAAGTAGTTGTTCTCTTGAGCAAGCGAGGAGACGAGTAGTTGTGGACACACAAAGGGAAGAGGATCTAGATCGAGGGACAACCGGAAGACAACGGTAAGTCTGCCAATCTCCCCTCTTTTACATTTCATAAAGGAAGAAATCATAATAGCTGTATTCGTTTGTTGCTAAGGCGCTGTCACACCTTAGGTGGATAGGATCGTCCTAAATAGGCATTTTTCCCCACAACAAATTGGCGACTCCGCTGGGGAAGAACTTGTTTATTCATTTCATTTGTGTTTCCGTCATTTGTTTACTTCATAGACTTGACAACAACTTTGAACTGCATCTTTCCCGGATGCAAAGTAGAAAGTTGCTGCTTTGATCCAGTTGTTGGACTTGTCTATGCCACAAATGATTTGATGATCCTTGTGATAGTCTTTAGTACCCTATCAAAGTATCCCTCTGTTTATACCTTGCTTGTGTTTCTGATTTGGCCTGAAACAGTTGATTTTTGAGCATTTTGTGACCCAGAAACCAAGGGAAACGAGAGTTTTCCCTTTCAGCGCAGACACTGTGAAGGCAGTCTGCATTTCAACGCAGGTCCCGAAGGGGCTACCTGCGCTGAATGTCAAACTGACAGTGTTATACCTGCACTGAACCAGTGTGGCCTTGTGCAACTGGGGTTCTTTGTCCTTTGTTGCCCTGTTTTGATCTCTGTTTTTGCAAACCTTTAACCAGTATAGGTACCAGCCTGATAAGCTTTTCTTTGCTTGATTCCGCCTCATTTTTGTACAAAAATATTGTGAATGTTTTTATGTGTTTGTGGCGTCATTTACAGTCTTCCTTTGCATGAGTAAAGTAGTCATCCTGTAGCCTTTGATTCAGATTTGATTGTGATCTTAGAAGAGAGCTCATTGGCTGATTGCAGATTGATTATAGATTTACTTTTGCTTATTGGTTTGAATTTGTGTCTTTTAAGTGTCAAAACAAGTCTCTATTTCGAAAATCGCAAAGTAATTGTAATCTCTTCTACCCTTGTTGATTTCGAAGAAAGTGAACTTGTTTGTATTGATCATTTTAAAAGCAAATTCAAATTTGTGCAAAAAGCTTTCTTTGTAGGCATTTATACTAAGAAAGTGGAAAACAAACACCTGCATTGTGCATTTTGCATTTGATAAGATTGCATGTTGGATTTAGGGAAAGTGCATTAGAGTGTGCTGATTTCTCTTTGAGAAAATATTATGTTATTATTTTCCCTTAGTAGCTAGGATTTTCAAAGTTGAAAGATAATAAAGCTTGCTTATCATCGTAGACTGCATTTAGGAATTTGTATCATACATCTCGTGGTGAACCTTGAAAGGCAAACTTTAAAAAGATCAACCTAAAATAAACTGAATGAACCTAACAACGCTTTGTAACATAACGCACAACATAGAGGTCTAGGCTAGAGACGTGTTCCGGCGTCGTTAAACATAGTGACTGTCGATCTCGAAGAAGGTGGGTGATTCCTCCTGAGAGACGGTAGCGCTAATACGGATTTGTGCTCCCACGTACCGTCGCGTATATATTGGGAGACCCCTATAGGCATATATCCTTTATCCTTAGGAAGCCGTGTCGACCGCCCTACTGATCGCAATGCAGTGAACAAAGCATTCACGAAGATCGACCACCCGTACCGTAAAAAGTATTCTGTGGTTTTGCGAAAACTTTGGCACACCCTCTGCCTAGATCTCCAGAGCAGTTTCTTTTGGCCTTTTTCAGACTCTATAACAGAAAAAGTCCATCCGAGCATTTGTCACTTCGGGCTCGTTAAAACATCGAAGGAGACTAGAGTCATCTTTAGCTTTTTCTCGACTTTTTAAAACTGAAAAAGCAAGTTGTGTCTAAAGCGTCGTTAACAATTTATTTTAAACGGAACAATCACCCTTTTATCCTGCGTTGATCTTTAGGTTGAAAAGATGGAGCACACCAACCAAGGAATTCCTCTTGGTGGAAATCCTAGTCCCTTCTCCTCTTGGGGAGATGTTGGTGCACCCCACATGGCCACATTGTCGCTTCCAGGACTGACAATTGGCCTACCAGTTTGGCTCTTTTCAACCAATGTCATTCAGAATACCACCATTCCTGAACAGTCGAGTCAACAGTTAGATCAGACAAGAGTTGCCTCCCAGCCTTCAACTTCATCTTCCTCCCCTCCTTCCTCTTCGCTTGACGGAACTGGTAAATCAAAAAACCGTGTTCCTAAGGAGAAGAAGGAGAAGAAGAAGAAGGAAAAGAAGAAGAAGGAGCCTAAGGCGACTGGGGGCAAACAAGTGTCATCTGAAAAAAATCCACACACCACACTCGTAAGGCCTAAATCGCCATGCGTCATATGCAGGGGAGACCACTTCCATAGAGATTGTCCCTGTATCCCACGGATACTAAAAGACTGGTCCCCCCGTTTGCACAATTCGGGAGCATCGACCTCTGATAGTCATGTCGACTGCTCGCCGTCAACTAGTGGGAGTGAAGCTCCAGGACAGAGTGGGAAAGTTAAATTTCCCTGCAGACTGTGTGAAGGCGATCATGCCATCCACCATTGTCCCTTCTTAGACGAGGCAAAAAGAGTTCTGGAAGATCGCCCGATTTTACGAGCGAATCTTCCTCCTGGATATCAAAGACTCCTGCCAAGTCCCTCACTAGTTGAGAATCCGGCTGAGCCACTCAGGTGGTTAGCCGAAGCACCTGTCATTGAAGATGAACCGTCTGGATCCATGCCTGACGAAATTCTAAAGGTTGATACGGCAGTTGACCCGGTTTTGCCTTCAGAGGCTCCATCTTCGAATGACACCATCCCAGAGGAGAATCAAGACGACACCGTCCAGATTCTCTTCATCAGCACTGACTCTGATGATAAGGGGGCAATGCCACCATTCCTTTATCACAGGAAGGAAGTTCATCAGAGCATTATCCGGCCGTATATTCGGTCCCACCACCAAGCAACCTGGTTGTATCCTTTGATTGGAACCAACTAGGCAGACCCCGGTTGCCAGCCAGTGTACCATTCAGAATTATTTGTCAAATATACAGAATGGTAATGGCTGGCACTATCATTGATGAGGGGGCATTTGTGAGTATCCTTTCCTCTATTGCTTGGAGAGCGCTTGGTTTGCCAGCGCTTTTGCCTGAAATGAGAAATCTATCAGGCTTTGATAAAGGAACCAGTCGACCTTTAGGGATCCTCCCCAATGTGCCCATAACATTGAAATGGAAGACCGTTCACATGAACGTGATGGTCGTTCAAGGACCCTTGGATTATAACTTACTCCTTGGACGGGACTATATATATTGCATGGGAGCTGTAGCCTCCTCACTCTTTAGAGTTATGTGTTTTCCGCATGAAGGAAGAATGGTCAAGCTCATGGACCAACTTTCGTTTCCCGGATCACACATCGTAAATAGTCATGTACCATCCCTAAATGGTCTATACACGCAAGAAGTGTCTCAACCAACGGTCCGTCCTCCTGATGAGCGCGAGTAATCCGGGAGGATATGACCGGAACCCAGGGGGCATGCATCCTGGCCTGCTTCAGCAAGGAAACTTTGGGTATAGGGTAGGTTTCTGCGGGAGAATATGACTAGTCCGTACCCCGTCCGTGGTTGGAAGAGGGGTTGTTCTAGAATAGGATTCTTTTGTCAAAGTTACGTGTTTGACACCAGTCATTCACCCTTGTCTATTTCGGTAGACATTGCCGAGGAAGTGTTTTGTTTGAAAGATTAACGAGACGATCTTTGGGTAACCTGAAAGAGGTAAGCCTCTCTCGATTAAAACACATGTTTTGGCGGAGGGTAAGTAGAGGTAACCTTGAAACTCTGTTTTATACCTGGGGGCATGCAAACCTTTTGGAGTGCAAGCAAGGGGCGACTATTTATTTTTTAAATTTTTAGGTCCTCCCTTTAAACCTGTAGGTCTAACCCTTTAAACTCATAGGATTAGTCGTTTCCGAACTTGCATAAAGAAAGGAGAAGGCGCAAGCTCTATAAAAAATGGGATCTTTCATGAGACACTCTTATCTTATGACTGGGTAATCGAGCAGTTTTAGCATAAAGTTCATGCTCGTTAAAAAATAAACGCAAGATCCGAGCAGTTTTAACACGGTCTTCATGCTCGTTAAAAAATAAATAAAAGCAGTGAGCAGAGTTTCCTCCAGTGTTTAAGCTCATTTTTATCTAAAAAATGAACCTATCCCGGTAAATAACCACAGTGATCATAAATTTATCAGCCGTTAAAGCCTTGGTCGTGTTTACACCTGCCACCTCCACTTTTCATTTGGCGGATCGTTCACCTCCATATGATTGTTTACCCATTTTGAGGAACAGCTGCGAAGAGTGATTTCACCTAGCCATCCTTGTGACACTGCCGTGATTGGAAAATTCCAACCTGTACCTGGAATCAGTTGCTATCCCTGTTTATCACTCGTTCCTCAAAAGACGAGTCTTCCTTAAGCTCTTTTCAATTGACTCGTAAAATATGAAAAGATTGCCGAGTTTCGGCCTTCCAGCTCGTTAAAGTGACCAGAAGAGCTATCCCTCCTCTAGATTTTAATCTTTTTGGACCTGAGGGATTATTGCACAAAAAGGTCGAGCGCTTGTTTTATTCGGCTCATTAAAGTTATCGAAAACTCATCCCTTCTGTATTGTTTTATACTTTTTCGGACTTAAGGGATTAGATGACGAAAAAGGAATTTTGGAGTTGACTTTATGTACCTTTTCAGACTCTCTAAAAATGAAAAGGACCGAGTTATCCTTGTCGTTAGACTCGTTAAAATGATTAAATAGCGACAAACTTGTCTTTAGACGAGAACGAGTTTCCCTATCGCTAGGCTCGTTAAAACATAGCGATGGGCTTGCCCGAAGGGCAGGTTATAGAACAAGCATATGTTATCCTCCTCAAGCTTGAAAAAAATAAAGAGGTACTGGTCAGCAATGACTGGGGAAAAATTGGGAAAAATCAAGAAAACTTTGATGGTAGCAGGTCGCTCTTGAACATGACACTTTTCCTCCGTACCACATTCCGGTTGGGTTGTTTCATTCACCTGTCACATCACCATGGTCTCACCATACCATCCATATTTGGGGTAATGCTACCGATCCATCGCATCAATGTCGCCATATGTTCAAGAGAAGTCGTTCAGAAAAAGTCAACCGGGTCCCATCCACTGCCATACATTATCCTTCATCCATTCATGACCGCCACCCTGAATCATATGTCACAGATCGTTTTCACCTCCATTAAAGTCATTAGCTCCGTTCCGTGTCACTGATGTGGGATTCATTAAGGCCCTCCTGTGACGGATCGCTTCTTGTCGACATCAGCTCATTATCCAAGAAGTTGATCTAGGAACAACCCCTTCAGTACTTTGAAGCTTGCATGCCTCAATGGCAAGCTTCTCACTTCCGGCGACAGGTATACATCAATGACCTTCGACCAGAAGATTTTGCGTGGTGTTCGACGCCAAGTCCTTTATTCACACCACGTGAATTGTACTGCAATACCTTGAGGGTCATTATCATTATCGGTGATTCCTCTTGCGCTTGTTAACGGTTTACATCATTGACCGGTAATCAAGCGATGTCTTTCCATGTTCGACTTCAGCGCAATTCTCACATGGATCAACTTGTACTTAGAGTGAAGATCGAACGAGTTTGAAGACCCCGGATCTAGTTTCATCCATCCGGGCTGTGATATATATTTAGGAAAAATAAAGACATTTGACATGTACATCATTGCAGCAGATGATCATCCTACTCAAAGGATGATAATTTCACCAAAATTATCAGTCTACCATCAGACGATCGTCTGTTCTATGTACAAAAATGAATTTATAAAGCTGAGCATGGGAATGCCCGCCTCAGCTAGACCATGAAAGCAGAATGAATCATAATGTATTGTATTGTATTTTATTACAGGTCTCCTCCCAGTAGATGGATGAACTTCGGACCCTCCTGAATAAAGCATTTCACCCGATAAACGGCCTCATACTTTAGGGGGAAAATGTTATAGACATTTTTGTGCCTTGCATCACTGAGCATGAAATGTCGATAATCAAGGGATCCAAAGTCCCTAAACATGTTGTTCCTACCCCTAGAGGAACAAGGCCAAGTAACCACAGCAATTCACAGAAGTTCTCCACCTGAAAACACTCAAAAACAAGCCAATTCTGGATCATGTCAACTGCTCCACTGAGCATCTGCGCTGAATGTCAACTGCTCCACTGTCTACCTGCGTTGAATGTCAACTGCAACAAAGGCTACCTGCGCTGAGCGTAACTGGACAAGTGGCAGGCTCATTTCTCAAGGTGTCAATGCCCAAGAAGCTTCCAAAATGACACTTGTATCAGGGAATTCGACTGGTGATGAGTAAGAGGTTCCAAATCTCCAAGTGGAAGCAAGAACCTCCAAGTGGACTCAAGAACTGATAAAGGGAGAGGACACTAGTCAGATCTCAAGCTGACTCATCCTCTCTCCAAATAACTATATATAGATCTCTCCTCCATGGGATCTAGAGGCTGGAATTTTGTGAATGTAAAAAATTGCTGTTGGTTTGTGGCTGGATACATTGGGTGTTTATGCTTTGAAGGGAGCTAAAGAGGGAATTCCATTCTGCTGGGAAGGAGATGCTGGATTGGAGCCCCATGGGTTGTATCTCTTCCTGAACCCTGTTACTTTCAATAAACCTATCTTGATTCTTTCCTATATGCTGGTGTATTTTGTATGATTGCATTAGTGTATTTTGTATGATTGCATTAGTGTATTTGATTTACTTCTAATCCTGAATCATTTATG
Source organism: Pinus tabuliformis (assembly GCA_031772625.1). NCBI lineage: Eukaryota > Viridiplantae > Streptophyta > Pinopsida > Pinales > Pinaceae > Pinus > Pinus tabuliformis. The sequence goes on from CM062818.1 coordinate 141,081,959, forward strand.
AATATGTATATGTGCCTTTGTATTGTGTTCTTCTCTTGTCGCAAGTAGTTGTTCTCTTGTCACAGGTAGCTGTTCTCTTGTGACCTCGTGGGATTCAAGTAGCTGTTCTCTTGAGCAAGCGAGGAGACGAGTAGCTGTGGACACACAAAGGGAAGAGGATCTAGATCGAGGGACAACCGGAAGACAACGGTAAGTCTGCCAATCTCCCCTCTTTTACATTTCATAAAGGAAGAAATCATAATAGCTGTATTCGTTTGTTGCTAAGGCGCTGTCACACCTTAGGTGGATAGGATCGTCTTAAATAGGCATTTTTCCCCACAACACACCTCTCCTCCACCCGATGACCGTTGGATCTACCAATCCGAGATCCAATGACCCACATTCACTCCACCTCTATATCTCCCAATACCCTCCGCCGAGTGATCCCTTCCGTCTATCCACGTGATCCGACGGTTGATCTCGTTCCTCCATCTAGTTTTTCCACCTGCTACGTAGTCTGCGTCTCTTAACTACTCCGTGCACTCGAAGGACTAAGATAACCAGTTTTTGGTACTATTTGCATTTGTTCCTCAACAACCACATTCAACAAATAGTGTGGCTGAGGAGGAAAAGGACAAAGCCCGAACATGCGAATGCATTTAACAAGCTATGGGATTTCATTCTACACGGCACCCCACCTGCCCGCTAGGACAACAGAGCATCTGAGAAAATCGGATTTATTCACTGAAGCAAGTTAATGCACCAGAAACTCCATCAAGAAGTTAAAGTGGTTGGTGGCCAATTATGACCCCTCCATACTTAGAATGGCCAAGCGCCTTTGTAATGAAACTCTATATATACCCAAAAACAAGATGTAATCAAGGTTGATGGTTGTTGTTTTGATGTAAGGTTCAACTTCTGGAGATTGTAACTACCTTGATACTTGCAGTGTCTCATCTTCATTTTCAGCTAATAAAAGCATCTTTTGCTGTTAATTTATCACTTTCCATTTCTATTCTGTTCTAGGTTGTGCTTGATATGCAGTTTTCCTGAACTCTTGATGTTTAGCATTAGAGGAGTTGTCATCCTACCTCTGTGTTTAATCTTGCATGTATCAGTGAATGTGTTATTTAGGTTTCTTTTCACTTAGTGATAGAGAGCTGTCATCCTGTCTGTACATTAGGGAATTAGATTTGTAAACCTATTTACTGGTTGCAGCCGACCATCACAAGGTCTTGTGCATCTGCTGGTGTGGTCAGTGTTCTCCGTATTCACCCAAATCTCTGAACTGTGAGTAATTGGTGGTCTAAAACCTTGTAGTCTGGGGGTGTTCACGCATGTCTGGAGTTAAGCTTAGTAGAAGTGGTTATCTGGCTTGAACAAGCATCATCTCTTCCATTCATCCATTTGCAACAATAAGTTGAATTTGTAATGTTCCCGAGCATCTCTGAATTACAACCTAGGAGAGTTTCTTGGGGTGATAACATGTACCTCTCGATATAGGAAGCCTGTTGTGGAGTAGGTAAATCTCCTCTACAGATAGAGGTGATCCCTCTAGCCCTAGAGTGGGTCTAGCCACAAATAGAACAACCTAATGAAAACTTCCTTAAACTAGAATCGATTAAGAGGGCTTACCTCTTAAAATGCTAATCCGCTTGATGGTGACCTCGCTCCTTTGCTCCAGCTCCTTTCATTCTTCTCCATCAAATACTTGAAACAAATACACAAGAGAAAAAAACAAACGTAATAACAAATAATCACATTCAATTTACTTAAAAATTCAAGGAATCTTAAGCCATAAAATGTAATATGACGTTCAATGTAGGAAATAAATCATTAGTTGTATTGATATAAAGCTCAGAAATAGATACAACCAAAACCTTGACGTTGCAAGTATCCTCCGATGTATTTGGGTTCCAACACCACTTCTAGAATGTCATGGTTAGCCTCAACAATGGAAGTTTAAGGATTCTTCCCTTTAGTTCCAAACCAAACCAAACACACTATTCTCCCTTTACACACATAAACTAGAAGGCAAAAAGCTATAGATATCTTGCTGGTTATTCAAGCTCCAAAAAGACTAGTTCAACTTGGAAAAGGAGGAGTTTATATAGCTTTGATGGAGGGGAGATGGTTCCTCTTATGATGGGAGAGGGCTTATCTCTTTGGTTTGTTCCATCTTTATAGGGGAAAGGAGCCCAAATAGACTTCCTTAGCTCTATCCAACCCAACCATTTACCAGACTTCCATTCATGAAGCTTCTAGAGCTGGAAGCTTTGACTCCATTTTTAAAAACTTGCCAAAATAGGATTGGTGCGAGTGATGAAGGGCTCACTTGCGCCATACGACACTAGGTCTAGTTTCAAACTCTACAAATTGGCGCGAGGAAGGAACTGATCACTAGAGTCGGTCTTGAAAACTGGGATGGGGGAAGATTCCTAGGAAATGATGCAAGACAGGAATGTTCTTCTCATGAATAGGGATGTAAAGGCATGATCTTCATGATGGGAAAGCATATAGAGTTCACTGTAGAGGTCCTCTAGGATCAAGGAACAGGAAATACAGGGACAGTGACAAAATGCTGTGTAACAGATGCCCCCTAAAGCATGAAGGTCGAACTAGAGTGAGGGGTGAAATTGTTTACAAGTAGATGCGTGGAACCATAGGCAATCGTTGGAACACCTGCAAGCAATCATAGATACATATACATCACCAAAAACTCTGATAAATGATACATGAATCATGGCATGGATGCATCCATCCAGAGAAAGATCTTGTAAATGGATCCAAGGTATGGTCGCAACCAATAGTGAGAAGGATCACATATAACAGCACATAGTATGGTCACAGCCATCCATCTGAAAGAGACATGTATATCAACATGATCATGTCACATCGCCTTGCAACCTGGACTTTAGTAATCTCAGCCCAGGATCTTGCACTCCAACATGACCTAATCAAAGTACAAAGTCTAACATGTGAATATATGTGTCGAAGTCGAACATGCTAGAAAATTGCTTTATTACTGGTCAATGATGTGAACTATTAACAAGTGTGAGAGAAACTGCCAATAATGATGATGGCGCTCAAGGTACTAGTAGCACAATCCATGGAATGTGAATAAGGAACCGAAGTCAAACACCCGTGAAATTACCCGATCGAAAGCCAATGATGCGAACTTGTCATCGCGTGCGAGGAACTTGCCATTAGGGCATGCAAGCTCTAAGGATCCGGAGTTTGGAATCTTTTGGATCCATAGGATTGGAGGTCATGATGACGTGGTAGGGATCAAATGGAAAGGAAAAAATCAATGGCCCAACCCAGGAAAGGCAATGATGAAGCAAGGATATCCCAACCTAAAATGAAGCAGAAAGTGTTATGTTCAAGAGTGAGCCGTTGACACAACTGATGGAAATTGCCCATTTTCCCCCACAATTGCTGGCAGGTACCCTAATTATTTGTAGAAATTCTAACTGTAGATTAACCTAATAATGCAATATAGCTAAAGAAAAATACTTTAATATACTTCTACAATCAATTAGTGGAAGCTTAAAAGATTTTAGCAAGATCAAGCGGAACACATATAACCAGAGAAGAATAAAAGCACATGAAACACAGAAGAATACTTAGGGGAAAGCCTCAGCTAAAAACCCCACTATTTGTATTATCATACAAGGTGGAAATACATTAGAATTATACAAAGCCTTAGCTCTCACAGCTAGCCAGCTCTCAGTACAATCCTCCTGGATGCTCACGGGCAAACAAGGCTTCTCCTCTGCCCTCCAAGCCTCCTATTTCCTTGCGCAGTTACCTCTGGGATGATCTCCTTCACCCAGTGTAACACTGCTCTCACACACTGCTCTAACACACTATCAGAACTGTGCAATCCTCAAGGAACCTTACCTTGACTTAATGGATGAGTTTTATAGGAGAACACATGAAACTGATAGTAACCTGTCCTTGAAATTTAGCTCAACTGGGTCTTTCTCAGAATAGACATGCATGAGTTTCTGATGAGGGAATCTTCAGTTATCTGGAGTACACTGGTTGAGTGCATGCATGCATGAATTGACTGATAACTCAATTAGTTCCTCAAACAGTTTGGAAATAATTTAACGAGACTTAACTCAGTAAATTGAGCTAACTAATTACAACTCAAATATAACTCAATCTTATCTCCTTAATTAAGGGATAATATCCTTAATTTAAGGGATAAATGTTGCATGACTTTAGAAATACTTCTAACTTGAATTTCTCCAACTAATTAATCCATAATGAATTAATTAATTAATTAATTTCAAGCAGCTGGTGAGACTAAATTCGAATTTAATTCACAATTTTAATTCAAGGACAAATTAAAATTGGAATATTCTAGATTCTATTTTTATCATTTCTTGTTGCTATTTTCAACATTATTTTTTATCGCAAGCTTGAAGGGGACAACATGTGCTTGCACTGTAAGTCCATCCTTCGGATGAATCTGACCTAGTAAGAGTAATGAGCCCTAGGAAGGATAAGCTCATGTCCGTAATGGTGACGAATCCAATGTCTTTTGAGTTTAACGAGTCCGACAAAGGTGTAACTTAGTATCTTTGTCATGTTTAGAGAGTTTGAAAAAGAAATAGAAAAGAAAAATCCAAAATCTCCCTTTTCATACGTTTGTGTCTCTCGAGCCCAAAAATGTAGAAAATAATACTTGAGAGAACTGCTTGACCACGTCAGTCAAGGAAAACCTTTTTCATAAATAGTTTATCTCAGACCGAAAAAGGGGTAAACGTATACTAGGTAAACAATGTTTTTCAACCTTTAATGGGTTCAAAACAACAAGATCTCGGCCATATTTTCATGTTTTAAGGGTTGAAAAAGCGCTAAAAGAAGACCCCCCATTTTTATTCTCTTTTATGAGTCAAAAAGGGAAAAATACTTGGCGATATTTTCATTTGAGTTTTTACGAGTTGAGAAAAGAGCTTAAACACGACTCAACACCATCATCAACAATCCATCACCTGTCACTGCACAAAAAGAAAATGCATTATCCAATTTCTAAGGTAAAAATAGGCGAAAAATACTTACAAAACCCTAAAATGTCATGAAAAAGTGAATAAAAAGGGGGAAGTAATTTATTTTTTACGATTTACCTATTTACCTTGTGTGGAGCATTTTTACCCATTTGTGCCCTAGATTTTCAAGAGAAGATTGTAGTAGATCCAAGAGGCCAATGAACGAACCGTCAGTTGTAGGTAAGAGCTGAGACCCTTAGCTTCATTTTCATACTCGTTTTTCTTTTTTTGAGCCATTTTTTGGATATTTTGAGGAGGTTTTAGCAAAAAAAATTCGCCCTCAGTTAGCATGAGATCCAGGATTGGGATCTTGCTGATCAAGGGCTTCTTAACACAGTCACTTGCACCATCAGCGCTACTATTTTTAAAATAGTCGCGCTAGTGTGGAGAGGAGAAAAAAATGATTTTTTTCCTGATTTCCTTGCTTTAAATCCACAATTTCTTAGCCAAGGATTGATGTTGACTTGATTTTATGGTGTTTGTAGGAAAATTACAGTGGAAATATGGTTGATTGGAAAGAACATGAGCATGAGGCAATTGATGTGCATGAATTGGAAGACCAAAACTTTCTGGATGCGGTAAGGAACTGCGGGTTTCTCAAATTCTTCCTTACACTAGGCCTTCGGGCTAAACTTGAGCTGTTGTAGTACTTGATTAGTCTTTGCGACATTGGGCGGGAAGTCTTTGTGATATGGGACCAAGAGCTGGAGCTAGAGACTTTAGATATATACTTCATCACTAGACTATCTCAAAGAGGGGAACCAGTCAATCTGTATGGGTCCAGGCCCATTGGAGCAAGTGTGAAAATGTTGTTGGTAGAACATTTCCCAAAAGTGTTGAAATCAAAAAGTGGCAAGGTTGATATCATGAGTATTAATGACCTTGTGTTGAAAGCACTGCTCGTGACCATAAATAGAGTAGCTGGGGCTCAAGCTTTGCACGAGTCCAATAAGTCCAAGTTTCGGTATGCTATAGATTGTACGGCTCCCACTATCTTCAATTCGGCAGAAGCGATGAAGGTGAACATGAAGCGCTAGTTATCCAAAGCCAAGGCAGAGAACCTGAAACATTTTGGATATGGTTTTGTGTTTGTGACCTTCTTTCTGGAGCGGATCCCACTATTTCACTATCATCTGGCAGAGGTGAACCCCCCATTGCCGCAAGACCCACATATGGTCCAATGGAGTGACTTGATGCCTAGAACTGGCAGGGGCTAGCATATGTCATACACGCCCACCTTCTTTTCATGGCTGAGGCATCAGCTGATCATGGTAGAGGATTATCCATACAGTGGTACTGACTTCCATGGTGATCCTGATATGCCGCTCCGAAAGGGAGAATATTTTGATGATGGAGGTAAGAAAAACAATTTTAATTTTATGATTTTTTATTGTTTTTGAAATATATGTATTTGTGACATTTCATTTCTGTAATTGCAAGTGTAGGACCAAAGCGACCATCCAAGATTTCCCCGATCACTAGATGTGTTGTTTGGTAGTTTAAGATTTCCCCTTATCCGGAAGGAGTCGATAACGAGGAGTAGATTGCACGGAACCTTGAGGGATTGACCAGAGGTATCCCAGAGTATGCTCGAGTGGGTGACATCCCACGCTAGTGTCAGTGTCACATAGTGGGGGTGTCAGACCAGATTCGCCATTTACTAACTCGAGTAGTATGAGCAGTGACATGCTATCATGAGCACCATGTCTAGTAGTCCATAGTTTAGCATTTACAGTTTTAAGGCCTGCGAGCCACAGATGTGTCGAACACATATATTATTTTTTGGGGTTTTGATGTATGCCACTCAAACATTATCGACATATATATACATACATACATATATACATATATATATATATATATATATATATATATATATATATGTATATATATATATATATACATATATATATATATATATATATATATATATATATATATATATATATATATGCTATATTCACTGTTTACTATGATATAATGTTTTGTTTTTTCACATGTTGCGAAATGTTTGTCTAACACATTACTAGTTAACACATCTGTTAACATATTCATATCCCTAGGAATATGATGATATGTGATGTAATCAAAATTTCTTTCCAATATACGAATACACAAATACTTTCTGTGAGGGTTTCTGACAGAATATTTCCCATTGAGTTGAAGAACAACAAGCTGTGAATCAAGGTTAATAACCATTTCCCGGATGTCAAGAACGATAGCTTCTGACAAGAGTTCGATAACTGTGCTATACTCAGAAATGTCATTAGTTGTTTGACCCAAACAAATACCTTGAAGATCAATCAACTCACCATTAGGGGTGTAGATAGCCCACACCACGGAAGATAGATTCTGGGTACTATGATAAGCACCATCAATGAAACCGATGTAAGGAGGCACAAACATCTGCAAAACAGGGGAAGACATAATAAGCAGGAAAGATGCTTGAAAAACACACCAAACCAAGCTTGCACAAAAATTAATAACACACTTATGTACAAAAGTAGCCATGCGAGATGACTTAGGCATAGTACTTTTTGACAGAGTCCATTGCCGAACTCGGGTAATCAATCAACAATGAGAAAAACCAGAGTTTTACCGTTGACATGACCTGTAAGCATTGACTCAGCCAAATAATAGAGTAAACCTCATAAAAGGCTATGACCCCATGCCCCCCGGGCAAGTGAGGGTTATGAGTTGTAAGATGAAAACCTCATTGTGATAATGGGTTGATGATAGAAAGTCGAGGAAATGAGGTGAACCCAAACTCATGATGAGAAAAAGGTGCCCTGAGTTGAAAGATCTTGACAATATTAGGGTAAACGGAAATGTCAGTAGGTAGTGCAGGGGTAACATTACCCATATTCCCTTCCGACCAAACTTCATGAGTCATAATAGACGTTTGAAGTGGTTGGGTCAAGAAAAAAGAAGAGAAATCCTCAAGACAGGTAGACATGGCCGCCGGGCCACGCAAGAACGAGGAACGATGATGAGTATCATTCCATGGTTCTTCCTCCAGAGACATTATTTCCATGATACTCTCATGAGAGGGAAAATTCTCGGTTAAGGGATTGGGGGAATCTGAAGAACTAAGCCACGGTGATTGAGAATATGTGTCAAGAGATGCACTCAAAATAATATGATCACTAGGTAATGAAGCTGAAGCCGAAACAATCTACACATAATTAATCTTGACAGGGCTTAACGACATGACATCACCCCATGTATCAACAAGATCAAGGGAGGGAATGACCCAAGGATCAGACTTAACCAAGATCACATTGACTGAGGCAACATGCAGAGGTGGGAGAGAAAAAATTCTGTTATGAAACCAGCTCACAAAAAGATAGAAAAGATAGATCAACTCCTTAGAAATAAGCCTCTTCGAAGGGGCAACCTCCTTTACATTACACAAATGAACAATTCTTAGATGATACAAATGACAAGATCTCTTTTCTATATATAGGAATCTAAGTGGTCATAATATAATCAGAGCCGACATAACTATAATAATGTAAGGGCACAATAATAACAATAGTGGGCTTCTATGGGGAACAATAATAACAATATGGGGACTACATGGGTACAAAAATATAATAAGGGGTTGTACTAATAACAATAAGGGGTTACACTAGTAGTATAGGGGCCTAACATGCCCCTGTCCTTCAAAAAGTGTTTTCCTCAACGCTTTTGTAGTGCTTGATGCCTCTGTATAAATTCTTGTCCTCCCATGTGGGATCTTCAGCGGGTAAGTTCTTCCACTTGATGAGATACTCTAAAATTGATCGATTTCATAGCTGTTGGGTTCTTGTTTTTGTGATTGCTCTAGGTTCCAATATGATTTTTCCTTCCTCTTCAAGTTCTGGCAATATTGTTTGAATTGGGATCATTTGCAACTTTTGAATGAGTGGCCACACTTCTTCATCCTTATTCCATTCATCCCTTACTTCATTTATTCAATTTGATTGGATAACCGAAATAGCACAAAACAATGCTTCCACATCCTCATCCTTTCTTGAGAGTGCATCTGCAACAAAAATTTTTCTTCTCTTTTCTGTAGATGATGTCAAAGTCATAACCCAACATATTTGTGACCCATTTTTTCTGTTCTTGTAAAGATAATATTTGATCTAAAAAGTAATTAAGACTATCATGATCCATTCTTACCTTGAAGTGTCTTTCCATTGGGTAAGGTTGCCATTTCTTAAGTGCATGTAGTATTGCCAACATTTCCTTCTCATAAATAGCTTGCTTGAGATGTAGTCGTAAAAATACCCAATCACCTACATCAAAACTTTTTTCACTGTGATGTTGATCTACTTGTTGTTTCATTCGATTCTGCACCAAAGTGGCGTTATCCTTTAAAAGTTGGAGAACTTGTTGTTGATGCTCGATGTGATCTTTCACTACTTGAACTTTTTTCTTCTTGATATGTGCTTCTATCTTGAGAGTTTGAGGAGTGGTAATTTCTTCCAATGATTTACAAGATATGGTCAGATTCATTTCTTGATGCTTGATGTGATTTCACTTCTTGAACATTTTTCTTCTTGATATGTCCTTCTATCTTGATAGCTTGAGGAGTGGTAATTCCGGCCAATGCATTACAATATATCATTGGATTCATTTCTTCTTTCTCAATGTGATCTTTCACTTTAACCTTTTTCTAATTGATATGTCCTTCTATCTTGAGAGTTTGAGGAGTGGTAATTCTTGCCAATGTTTTACAAGATATGGTCAGATCCATTTATTCTTTCTCTGGGGTTGGTTCCTGGTGTATATCCTCTTCTTTTGATGTTTCTTGATCCTTTTCTTCTTCCTCTTCATAATCTATGTAAAATAATTTCTTCTTAGCACACTTATGACCTTTAATGTATTTGTTATCACAATTGTAACAAAGCCTTTTTGCTCTTTTTTCTTCCAATTGTTGTGGTGTCAACCTTCTAGGTTCTGGAAGGCTAGGAGAAACAACACTTCCATCTTTATAGTTGTGAGGGGTAGACTTCCTTGTTGCCATAGTTTTTCTTTCCACTTTTCTTTCCAACCTGAATGCATTCTCCAATAAATCAGGTTCCCAAAGATGAACCTCATGTTGAATGTTATCCTTTAAAGTCCCTATGGAGACATCAATCATCTCTTTCTTTGGAATATCATTTTCCCTTATATTCAATTTTTGAAAGTCCTCAATGTGCTTTGCCATTGAACACTTTTGTTAGAGATTTATCAATTGGCTAAAGAAGGTGTTTCTCTTTGTATCCTCATAATGTGTTATCATTTCCTCCATGAAAATTTACCATGTAACAAGTGGTTTATGAGAACAGAGCCCTTTATACCATAAAAATTGATCTGGCTCTAAATATGAAAATGCAATACATACCTTTTGTAATAGTTGCACTTCATGTAGGTCAAAGTATTGCTCCATTTGTAGTATCCAATTTACTGGATCCTTTCCATCAAACTTCCTCATATTGCCTTTTCTTGATTTTAGGAGCTCAATCCTGAAATGACTATAACTCTGTACTTTCGGATCTTCTAGTTCTGAAATTGCGACCTGTAGTAGCACTCTGCATTGTCTTTCTAATGCCACAAGTCTGATCAAAATTGGATTCTTCAAGAAAGAGTTATGCACAATCTCCCAAGATGACCTGATTATATACCTTTTCAGAAGAGTGAACTTGTATGAAGTGCCAGGTGTCAATGTTTTGACCTTTAGATCTGAAAAATATACACAGGAAACTACAGTCCATCCTCTTTCTGTAACATCTTACGAAATTTCAATCTGATGCTCAAAGAGACAGTTATGACGATTTTCCCCAGGTCACCTGTTTAGAATGTAATTTGGGAGTCTGCAAAAACCCTAACTACCTCATATCATATATTCGCAAATCTAGTGAGACAAGCTCTGAAATTTGGGCCCAAAGTACAGAACGATTTCCTATCAAATGGGTTTTTTTTGTAGTGTGTGAAACATCGCAGAAAACAAGTTATAATGAAAATTCCATGATGACCTGTTTGGAGCAGCGAAACCTTAGAATCCAAAGCTCTGATACCAAATGTTATGAAACCAGCTCACAAAAATATAGAAAAGATAGATGAATGCCTTAGAAATAAGCCTCTTTGAGGGGACAACCTCCTTTACATTACACAAATGAACAATTTTTGGATGATACAAATGACAAGACCTGCTTTCTATATATAGGAGTCTAATTGTTCATAATATAATCAGAGCCGATATAACAATAATAATGTAAGGGCACAATAATAACAATAGTGGGCTTCTATGGGGAATAATAATAACAATATGGGGACTACATGGGTACAACAATATAATAAAGGGGTTTTACTAATAACAATAAGGGGTTACACTAGTAGGATACGGGCCTAACAAATTCCCATCAAGGCGGGATATTTAAAAAGTCTAGCCCCCACACTCTCATAAGGAGCACCTGTATGCTTCACGTACGAAACATTTCCATCTGAGGAAGAGGAAGAAAAGAAAGAAAACTGGTCAACTGTGACAATTTTCCCTTGATGGGGAAAATAGAGGACGTAGAATAGAGAAGAGGCCACAACATACATAGCATGGGTCCAACTCCGTCCGAGTAGAAGATTATAATTAAGATTTGCATCCATAATTTCTACTTCAACATGTGCTGTCTTGCCTTCCAAGGTAATGTTAAGATTAGGAAGGACACCGATTGGTCAAGAATCACGCCCATCAAAGGCTTCCAAAGTGTTAGGTGTTTGGTTCAAGGTAGGAGAACCAATTTTCTTCCAACAAGAGATAGACATGATGCAGGTGGAAGCACCTTCATCAATGACGGTCCTGTGAATTGTCTTCTCATTAACGAACACCTGGATGAGAAAGGCATTCTGATGAGGTAAGTGCAGAACGTGGTTTTCTAGATCAAAAAAATGAGATGGGAATCAAATGGATCAATACCTCTGATAGCTGATAGTGACGCTTTCCATTGAGAAGGACAGCTTTGAAGGACCTCGAGAGCAGACATAGCTGATGGCGCTTGAGCCAAATCCTCAACAATGTTATAATGCTGAGTGGATCGAGTGCTTGGATTATACAAGGACTTTCGCAGCACACCCCGAGAGGGTGGTTGAATAGCGGAATCAGGATTAGGTCACTCTATATGAAGAGGACCAAAAGAAGACGAGATAGAGGAGGAAGGGGCGCCTTCTTTCTCTTTCCCTGCTGTTGAGGTAGGCGTTTGATAATATTTCGATCTAGTAGCCACATTTATAGGTGTACTTGTCATAAACACATGGGAAGCTAAGGAAGTGCAAGAATGAGGTTGGTCTACCATTTGGGTTTGCTGGAATGGAAAGGACTCTTTCAGGACAACGGGTGTCACGCCCCTACACCTGCGGTAGTCTTCCAACCGCTTGTAGCAAGGTGCGGCACCACCGAACGCATTCTTTTCACCAATACTAACATTCGCGGACTACGCCTACTTTCACATTAACATACTTAGCTTGTGTTTCACAACTAAGTAAAAGCAATTATCCTTTATACTTAATGAACCCCATACTCATTCATTATCATCATGCAATTATACCGAGAACAATAACAATTGCAACAAGTATAAAGGGGAGAGGCAACTCCCCGTAATGTGAGTCTGCACGACAATATATTATATCAGTTTTCCAATAATACAATCATCAAGTATACTTGGCAAAACTCCAAGTCTATACTTAGAATATTTTACAACCAAGGCATAGAACAGCCTTTTACAATCATGTGCACCCTTGCACAAAGAGAAGTGCTCACCCGAGCCACTTCTACCTCTCTACCAAGTCCTGCACATACAACCCAAACCTCGGCACGCTTGCCTTCACCTCACCCGGCACAAGAATACCAAAACTGCACTTGGATAACCTACACATGAGATATGTGCAGTCTTTTACCCCTCTTGCGCAGATTTACCTCTCCTCCTATGCATAGAAGTGATGTGTGATTCCATGGTTTTATGAACTCCCAAGCTCACATACTTATACCTTCCATGCATATGTTTTAAGGGGGTGTGCAGCCCCATGGCCGACCCCACAAGTACTCACATATTCCCACACATGTCTTCATTACATAAATCAGCTTCATACATTTCTTTAACCATCGTATATATGCAATCGTTCCAACACTTAGTCGTATTAAGTGTTCCTTGTTTCGTCGCATTTTATGTCGCAGCCCGTCGTAAGATTGTCGCACTTCCGCCGTTCAGCGCGCCCGCGCGCCCGCCCGCGCGCCTGCCCGCGCCCGCGTGCACGACCTCGCCCGGCGCCCGTCGCACCGTGGCTCGAAGGCCTTACATCCTCCTCCACCTGAAATCATTGTCGTCCTCGACAACACATCATCCCGGTAGCCATCCACCAAGATCATCACTCAACTGTGATGTGAACTCCTCTTCGCAAGGCAAACATCCTTGCAACATATGTAGAGACTCTTCTCCACTATGTTCCGGCTTAATGACCAACTGCCACCAAGCTCACCATACCAAGGCATGCACCTCCACGGTATGCTCTCCATAAGATGTCATCTCGATCCATATGTCACCATGTGAACCTCTGTCATGATACTCCAGCATAATGCCAACACATCTCTGTACACTACGCGTCCCCATGTCTGAACTAGTTGGGTAGCTAATCCAACCATCACGCTCAATCCATGAGAGTGAACATCCTCATGCCATCATCAGCTGTTCCTCAAACATCTGCCACATCCTTGACTCTTCAAGAATCCATCTCCATAATCCATGCTCAGGTCTATGGAAACTCCATCCATCTCATCTGCAACATGTCATGATGCTTGATGCCAAGCCATCCCTGCACCATCAATCATACCTGCTCAACCATGTTTAAGGACTCACTGCCATGAGCAGCTAACAATGAGTCCCATCTTCTTCATCCATCTAAGAAGATGTAGAGGGAGTAGAGCCTGAAGGCTCTCCCTCACTAATCAACTCGATCCACCTATCAGGATCTTCAATCTCCATCCTTTGTAGATAAGAAACCCGGTCTTCCTTCTGGACATCCGGTCTCACATATACCTCATCATCATCATCATCATCATCCTCCACCAACTCTAGCCTTCTTATCAAATCCAAGATGCTATCTGAAAGTGTCTTGATGACCAATGACTGCTCCACAAGCTTTGTCTCAACACTAGACAACCACTTGTTCACCTTCTCCTTATCCTCCATTTGCATCACTCCCAATTTACAATCAGGCCTAGTCACACCAATGGTTGGCACACCAATGGGTACATCTTCCCTTCCATCATAAATGTAGAGCTTCTTCAAATGTGGAATGATCATATTATCAAATTGTTTCATGAACTCCATCCCCAATACAGCTTCATAGTCATCAATCCGCACTATAGTGAAGTCCACCTTTCCGGTCCACTCACCAAGTGTAGTGTCCACCCTCTCAGCTATACCAAGAATCTCAATAGGAGGAGAATTCACTGTCTTCATTTGTGCCTTTTCCGGTACAAATTTCAGCCCAATTCTTCTTGCAGTATCTTCACCCATGAAGTTGTGAGAAGCCCCACTATCCACCATAGTGAGCACATCAGTACCTCCAACCTTCATTCGAACATACTCCAACTTGTTCCTTTCAGGATCCCTCCTAGAGGCCACCTCCGTAGTAGCAGAAGCACCAGGTATCTGCATCATCCCCACAGAAGCATCTTCATTCTTTCCATCAGACTGTGAAATAGCGGCCACCTTCGGTTTAGAGGGACAATTCTTCACCATGTGTGGTCCTGCACATATCCAACACTTCAAAGGTTTCTTCGTCTTCGAACTATCATCTGATTTCGAAGCATCATCCTTCTTCTTTTCTTTCGGCTTGTTAGACTTCTTCTTCTCATCAGAAGTCTCATCATAATGATCCACCAACCTATAAACCACAGCAAAAGCCTCCTCAAGTGTCCTAATCTTCTACCTCTTCACCTCATTACGTGCCCAAGGCTTCAACCCAATAATGAAGTTGAACATCTTGTCCCTTTCCGCCATGTCGGGAAGTTCCAGAGCTGCACTTGCAAACTCTCGCTGGTATGCTTGTAGGCTTCCGGTTTGCTTGATGTACTTAGTCTTCGTCCTAGCTTCCCACGTTTCATCCTGAGGACTGAAATGTGTCTGTAAAGCCTTCTTCATGTCACCCCACGAAGGGATGTCATCAGCACTGCCATTGACAATCTGATCCACCCTCCTTCGCCACCAGATCTTAGCATCCTTTGTTAAGAACTGAGCAGCCACCTTGACTTGTGTCTCACCATCAGGTAGACTCAACCATTCCAAGTACTGTTCCATGTCCCATAGAAAGTTACCAAGAGTCTTTGCATTCCTTGTGCCATCATAAGATTCTGGTTCCTTGACCTTCACATGAGGCACTCCTCCACCTGAGTTATGCCTCACGGCCTTCTTCAACACCACGATCTCATCCTTGGCTTCATCAAGAGATTTGTTCACTCTATCAAGAGATTCCTTCAAGTTCACGATCTCTACAAGACCCTGATCCCTTGCTTCTTCAACCTCCTTGACCCTTATCTCGATTTGTGTACACATTAGATCAGTGTACTCATGCTGCGTTCGGAGCTCATCAAGTTCTTCCCTTAGCTTCGAGCTAGCCTCTCGCTCCTTAGTGAGCAAGTCCTCCCTTGTTTCCCAGGAAGACTCCATGGCTTCCATCCTCTACAGTATTCTTTCCATAAGTGATAAAGTCCCGGTTTCATGGCTAGACCCAACTTGAGACCTGGCTGCCATCTCTAACAGCTTCTTCTTCCTTTACGATCTAGTCTCCACCATCCAACAACTTCACCGAACTGAAGCTCTGATACCACCTATCACGCCACTACACCTGCGGTAGTCTTCCAACTGCTTGTAGCAAGGTGCGGCACCACCGAACGCATTCTTTTCACCAATACTAACATTCGCAGACTACGCCTACTTTCACATTAACATACTTAGCTTGTGTTTCGCAACTAAGTAAAAGCAATTATCCTTTATACTTAATGAAGCCCATATTCATTCATTATCATCATGCAATTATACCGAGAACAATAACAATTGCAACAAGTATAAAGGGGAGGGGCAACTCCCCGTAATGTGAGTCTGCCCGACAATATATTATATCAGTTTTCCAATAATACAATCATCAAGTATACTTGGCAAAACTCCAAGTCTATACTTAGAATATTTTACAACCAAGGCATAGAACAACCTTTTACAATCATGTGCACCCTTGCACAAAGAGAAGTGCTCACCCGAGCCACTTCTACCTCTCTACCAAGTCCTGCACATACAACTCGAACCTCGGCACGCTTGCCTTCACCTCACCCGGCATAAGAATACCAAAACTGCACTTGGATAACCTACGCATGAGATATGCGCAGTCTTTTACCCCTCTTGCGCAGATTTACCTCTGCTCCTATGCGTAGAAGTGATGTGTGATTCGATGGTTTTATGAGCTCCCAAGCTCACATACTTATACCCTCCATGCGTATGTTTTAAGGGGGTGTGCAGCCCCATGGCCAACCCCACAAGTACTCACGTATGCCCACACATGTCTTCATTACATAAGTCGGCTTCATACATTTCTTTAACCATCGTATATATGCAATCGTTCCAACACTTAGTCGTATTAAGTGTTCCTTGTTTCGTCGCATTTTATGTCGCAGCCCGTCGTAAGATTGTCGCACTTTCGCCGTTTAGCGCGCCCGCGCGCCCGCCCGTGCGCCCGCCCGCAACCGCGTGCAGGACCTCACCCGGCGCCCGTCGCACCATGGCTCAAAGGCCTTACAACGGGGGTCCCTTTGAGAAAACGACTAACCTCAGACCATCGGGGACAATCTTTAGTATAGTGATCCTCCTCATAGATGAGGCATGGATACTTTGGATTCCTTTGATAAGCATCACCAACAGACACTTTAGGAGGGCCCTGTGTTGGGGCATCGGCTTTGGACTTGCCTTTGCCTTTGTTTTTACCTTTAGAGGATTTGTCCACTGTGGTAGACTGGACAACGTGAACCTCGGAGGTTTTACCAGGACCAGGTAAATTTCAATAGGGATCATTGGAGCGAGTGTTTGAGACTACCTTCTGCTTGGAAGAAGATTTTCCGGGGGTCTGAGATGTTAGGGTCCTATAATAATAGGATTCATAATTTTGAATTGACTATGTTAAGTCTTGTAATATTGTACATACCTTTGCTTTTCTGCAAATGTTTTCCATATTAAAAATTAAAAAATGTAAAGAGGGTATGTCCTAAAAGAAATATCAAAGGACAAAAAGAATAAGAAAAGTGAAAAAAAGTGAAAAAATATGAACCCCAAACAAAAACAGATCATGAAAGTGTGCAAGTCTAAGTGCCACTAGTTTTTACTTTATTGTACAAAATAATGGTTGTGTGCAGCTTGTCATAAATGCCACAACCCATGATAGTCAAACTATTTAATCTTGACTAGTTCATGTTTTAAATTTCATGTTTATAGATAGAGAATAAAGATCTAGCCAAATTGTTTAATCTTGGCAGATCAGTAGTTAGGTAGAGAAATAAAATGTGCTCATAAGCTTAATCTGAGCCATTGGAAGATATAAGGTTAGAATTAGATAGTTTTCTTTCCAAAAGAAAAAGGAAAGAAAGGGTCTGCTAGCTTAAATGCACCTAATAAAGTGAAGAAAAAATGTTAGGGTAAGTAAAGGGTAAGTAGAAGAAAGGTTGTAGAAGTACAAGGTTGATTGAAGCATAAGCACATTTATCATGCTTAATCCTATGTTTCAGTGTACAAGAGTAGTTTTGAAATTGAAAGGATGGTCACAAGTTGATTTGGTTAACTTCCCTTCATTTCATTTCACCCCCCCACTACACACTTACTAATTTCCCCATTATCCCATCATTTCCTAAGAAAATACCCTTTCCCCTTAATTTTGACCCTTACCCCTTGGTTTCAATCATCTCCCTAGCAAATTACCCTCCAAAGTCATTTCTTAACCCAAAACCCCTTTTCCCTAGTGTGAAACCCATTCCCCTTTGAAAAAATCACTTTCCCCTTATTAATTTCCCTATTTCACCTAAAAAACCCATAAAAACCTTTATCCTAAGTTTAAACCCCCCCCACCTTTATTTAACTTTAACTCTGCCATTCATACATTTCTCGACAAAACCCCAAAAACCCTTTTAAACCATAAAACCCCATATATCCTAAGTTTTTCTTCCCTTATGCTTTATTTAAATTAACTGTGCAAATTCACTTTTTTCCCGATATTTAACCCACCCCCTCGGTGTGGTTAAATAAACCCCACCACAGTTAACCTCGGTCCCACTATATTAAACCCGTGCATTATACTTTTAACCCGCACCACTTATTCATTAAATAATTATAAGTTAAGTGTAATTATCCCCCGGGCCTTGCTAATCTCCGCCTGATTGCCCTCTGTGCAGCTTCACCGCGCGATAGCCATTAGATCTTTCACCCCCAGATCTGATAGTGTGTATCCATATCGTGTGCTTCCAACATCCGACCTTTACCAGCCCGAGATCATGTGAGATTCGTGGTTTTGCTCGGGCCCCTTTTGGCTACGTGGCGGCTACACACTAACTCGCGTGCTCTTAAGAAAATACCACCTGATGGCCAAAAGCAGTGCGATGAGCCTCCTAAACCGCCTCCCCGCTAAAGCCGAAACCATTCATTGTTCATATTATAAACTTCTACGCCAGTTCTAGCTGTTACCCGTTAAAATGTCAAAGACGCTCATTTTTGCTCTTTTCGCTTGGTTTTCACTAAAAAGCTGCCTTAGCCATTTACACCACCCTGAGCCTCTGCAACCAGATTTCACCATGGATTACCTCCCAAACACCTTCCAGACTCTGTCCACAGTTATTCCCAATTCAAATACAGCCTTCGGTCACCTCCTCTCAGACCTGGATTTTATTAACAAATTGTTGTATTTTGCAGGTAATTAGAAGAATAGGAACTTGGATAAACAATTTTGATACTAGTTCCAAAACCTGTTTACTCCAAGATTCGCAAGGAAAATGTATTCAAAAGCCTTTATCCAAAAGGAAAATACAATTATCACAGAGCAGAAGAAATCATTTACACAGAGGCAGTAATGGTTAAAACACAGATGAAATCATTTTCACTAGCACAACAGAACATTCTTACAAACTACTCTCCAAGCGACATTTTGTATTCTTATAGTAAAAATAATTTTTTACTAAAAACATAGAAACAGGAAAGAGTGAGTAAGATTTACTGTAATAAGTAAAAGTAAAAGCAGGTGATAGAGCATTCATGGTAAAAGAAATACAGTTGAAAGACAAACAGAGGAGGCAGATGAAAGTGTATTATGTTATGCTCCTATACCAATAGGTGTCATATTTCATGATTGACTTGATGAGAAATGTAATATGTTCATACCTTTCCTTGTTGAAAAGGTTTTCCATATTTTCAAAAAATCAAAAAATTTAAAAAATGTAAAAAGGATATACCCTAAAAGAAAAATCAAAGGGTGAAAAGAATAAAATGGTAAAAAAAAAAGGTGAAAGAAAATGAACCCCGCAAAAAGAAAGACCAAGGAAAGTGAGCAAGTCCAAATGCCACTACTTTTTCCTCTTATGTAATAATCAAATTGTGTGCAACTTGTAACTTATGCCACAATTGGTGAACAGTCAAATAGTTTAAATTTGACTAGTTCATATTTTCAATTTTATGTTTTAGAGATAGAGAATAAAATCTAACCAAACTATTTAATCTTGGCAGATAAGTAGATAGGTAGAGTGAATAAAAGGAACTCAACAGTTTAATCTGAGCCCTTGGATGTAATAAGGTTAGACTTAGATATATTTCTATTTGTAAAAGAAAGTGTGATAAGGGTTTTCCAGTTTAAGTGCACCCTAATAAAGAAGTAAAAATGCTAGGATAATGTAGGTAGGGTAAGTAGATGATGGTTTCAGAATAGATGTGTGGTGAATGGTTAAGTTTATTTCTTAAATCTTTTTCTTTCATCACTTTGACAAAGCACAACTCACATTGGAGACAACACATCAAGGAGACAAAGTCAGATTAATTAACTTCCTTACTCCATTTTTCCCCAAAAATTCACTACTTTCCCCCAAGTGCTAAAGGTACCTATAAACAAGTTAGGGGGGCTCAGAGCATTTCTCTAACTTTTGAAGGGACCAGACCCTCGGCCCAATAATTTGAAATACCTAAAGCACTTAAATCCCCTTCATCAATATTCACCCCTTGTTTAGTCAATTTAGTGTTATCTAAATTGCTAGTATTTATTGTCAACCCGGGGCTCGTAAGCTGATGAAGTGAGGGTGTACTATATGTACTTAAGTAACCTCTTAGAGTTTTTCTTATCGTTGGGGGTGTTGTTGTGGTTAATTATGTTCCTAAGATGGAGTGAGAATTTATAAACAAGTGAGTGATGGTGTGTGTGTAGAGTGAATCCTAAATGAGTGAAAGTGTGTGTTGAGTGATCTCTAACTATTTGCTTGAAAGGAAATGCTTGAAAAGAAGAAGTGAACTGAAATGACTTGAAATAAACTTGAAAGCAAATGACCACTACCAATGGCACTAGACACCGTTCAAGTTGCTGCTAATAAAAGAAAAGAGAGTCACTTTTAAAACCCAAGAATAAAGATTATCTCTCTCTAACTCGATACTTCAAAGCACATGTACTGTGTAAAGCACGGAAAGAAAGTAGCTTAAGTGGAATTAGAAAAGTGAGAAAAATATGCTTGAAAGACTAATGATAATGATTTGCTATTTCTAATTCTCTACTTCAGCCATATGTACTATGGAAAGCATGATTAGAAAGTAGTGAGGAAATAGTCTAGGAAGCACTTTAAAATCAAAACTTCTACTTTAAAGACTAGTGGTAATGATTTACTCTTTCTAACTCGATGCTTCAAAGCACATGTACTGTGTAAAGCACGGATAGAAAGTAGTGAAAGAACAGTCCAAAAAGCACCCAAACTAGCTGCAAATTAGTGATATTTTGATCTTAAAAGATAATAGTTTATGATGAAGATCATTCATATATGTTAACAGCTCTTTGAGAAATAAGATTAAAAATCAACTATAAAGACAAAGGCAGCACTTGAATTGTCAACTTCAAATACCATTAGCTTGTAAAGCAAATACACACATATAAAAATAAATCCCGGGCTAAAAGAAACCTGCAAAGAAATAACACTGATCAGCTTGAAAGAAAGGAAAACAAGTAAATGAAACTATACATGCTTAAGGAAATAAATAAGAAAATAACGAAATACTGCACATAAAATACTTTACAAAGGCTGAGATGAGTAGGGGCCCTCTGTTCATTCAGCCACAAGAAAACTCAGAGATCTGGAAACTTCAAAACGGTGCTATGTCTATTCCTCCATTTGCAAAAAGTATACAAAACAGAGTGCTGGAATAGCACTAGAAAACAGAGTTCACAAAGCTCTTAAATTCAACACAAGTTCAGAAAATTACAACTAATAAAAAGTTCCTTGAGCGTACGCAGACGCAGCAATTTATAGGAGTTTCTAAGATAGCCTACTCGTACAGCTAATTAACAGAAAAACAATAAACAGTCATGCGTATTTATGGTCCCTTGACACATCACGGCTGCGTGGACGAGTTTAGTGGTTCTGTCGTCATGGATAATAAATCCCATGTTGGATTGCGTCCCCTGCCACCTGTAGAACATGGACAAATCACCATTTAAGATGACGTGACCAAGCAGCTCTCAATCACCGTTTAAATAGCCTTGAGTTGACCGTAACTTAACCAGCTTTGACCATGGGTGAAGATGACGTGGATGGCTGGAACAATGGGACAGGAACCTCGAGCACGTTGATACCTGAGTGCCCATGTGGCTCGTCTAGCAAACCGACACGTGGATCATAGTGTTTAACAAAAAGGCTGCAGGATCTTCAGATAGCTGCGGGATCATCAGATAGCTGCGGGATTCCTGCAAGTAAGTCAAAATCTAAACAAATAGTCATCCATTAGCAAAACTTGCTTGATCATGCTTATTGACACCTAATGTAATGATCTGAGAGGTTTTATGGTGAAAATGAGGCAAAAGTGAAGGAAAGATAAGGAAGAACTGAGGAAAATGGTAGACAATAGGTGTAGAATAGAGGCTCTACACCCCTTCATAAAGTCACTCATTCCCTTTATAAAGCTTTTCTATCTACATGAAATCCTCATATATCATTAGCCTAAGGTATAAGTGTTGTATGATGAAATGCATTTTCGGAAAACATTAAACTTAGCGCTTTCACATTCATTTGGTCATATTAACCACTAATGTTATTATTATATAAATTCCTTAATAAAACAACTTTACCCTCTCCCGTATTGTTATATTATACAAAACCCAAAATTTTCACATATCCCGCCCCTTTGGTTAAAATATAACCATAATCAGTTTTAAAATAGGATTAATGAGTTAATCAGTAACCTGCTAAGAACCTTGACCCACCGCTCCAATAAACAAGATTAATTAACCCTCATGGTTAATTAATAACCTCACCAGCCAATCCCACCACCCCCGATGCGATTAATTAATCCTTAAATGTATCGGGCCTGCCTCCATTATATCCCCGTCACTTCAAAGCCCCAATAGCTGTCCGACCAATGCACCTAGATCCAATGGCTGTCATGCATATCGAATGACCCTTTGCGACCATGCATTAGCACGTGATCGCTAAGTGGTTTTTGTACAATGCCTCCGCCACACATCGAGTAATCTATGGAATCACTAGCTCGAGGCTAAATACCACCCTTCCCCATAAGTGGTGCGATAGAAACCACTTACCACCTTCTACTAAACGACAAAATGTCTCATCATTCATCCTTTCACCCACCAATACCAACCATTTACCTGTTTAAACACAAAAACCCCAGTGTTGCTCATTTTCACCTGATTGTGCAGTAAAACCCTATGTAACCTAGCTGCACCACTTGAAGCCTTTGTTAACCAATTCGAGCATGGTTTACCTACCGAAAAGCATTCTGGACTCACTGCACAGACCTTTTAAGCTCAAATGAAACCTTTTCGACCTCCCCTGCAAACCAATGCTTTCTTAACAATTTGTTTTGTTTTACAGGTGATCAGAAGACCATAGCCTTGGATAAGCAGTCTTAATACTAGTCATAAGACCTGTTTAATCCAAGATTGTTATCAAAACTATTCAAACAGAGATGGAAGATAAACATACCGTTGAAAGACAAGCAGCGGAAACATGGAATTAAAAGGATTTACTGTTGAAATAGATAGTAAAAAACTAAAATATATAGTGAAGGTAAAAGGACACAGTAAAGAATAGTCAAAGAGTATCAAATTGAAGGCCAAGTCAAGTAAATTAGCTAGCATGAAGATAAACAACAAAGAAGATAGTTACAAAGCATAACATACAAATTCATGTCAAAGTGAAGATAGATGAAAAATAGAGCGGTAAAAGTAAAAAGTAAACAGTAAACAGTAAAAGTAAACATGAAGACATTAAGGGTTAAACAAAGATGAAAAAACTTTCACCATCTACAATGAAGTTTATCCAAAGTAAAAGTGAAAAACAGTTGAAAGGAATTTAAGGTTAAAAGATGAAATCAGAATAGAAATGGTACATTCTTCAGAAATTTCCTGTTTACATCATAGTTTTGCAGAAACTATTGTGGCCACTCCAAGAAGTATTCTGAGAAATAGGAGGAGGTTTTTGTTTCCAAAAGTCTCATATACAAGGACCTCTCTCACTTTTTACACAGCTATTACCAAGAGGGAGATAAGTGAATGTCTTCATAGCTTATTTTTTAGTTTGTGCAAAGTCCTGTTTTTGACATCTTTTTGCAGAGAATATTATGAATAGCTGGAGATGAATTTTGGGAAACTGAGAGAATTTTATCTCACAAACATTCCTATCTACAAAAACGTCTTTCACTTTTTACATTTATATTATGGATTGAGATATACAAGCGTATCATTGGACCCTAAGTTTGCAGAATTTCTAGGGCAAAATGCACAAAGGAAGGATGTAGTTAGTGACTGAGATGCCTCATCATCAACTAAGAGTTGCTACCAAATTCGACTTTCTCTTCTTTGTCACCATAAATCCATAAAATTAGTGCCCAATAGATTCATTATTTTCAAATGTCCTTTATTTAAGTTCTATTAATGTAAACAATTGGAGATATTTGTGAAACTAATCTTGATATTTTTTCAAGATATTTCAGTTTAGAATTAGTATAAATACTTCTCCATTTGAAGTATTTTGTGTGGATTCTTAGACATTGCTATAATATTTATTATTTTGGAATAAAGTGCTATTCGACCAACTTTTGTATGGCTTGTTGGATAAAGAATTGATGCAAAGGACTTTCCACAGATTTCTTGAATCAAACACCGGATCAATAAGTCCTCTATACCTTGTGGTTTAAAGTTTTCCTTGTTTCTTATATCATCTATGTTTCATGTCTAAATGATAAACAAAAAAGAGTAATTCGGAATATGCTTGATTGCACTTTGTTTTCAATCGTTATTATTCTCTATGTTTTCTTCTGAACTAGGATAAACAGTGAAATCTTAATTGCTCCTGTTTTCTAGTTTATTCACTTTGATTATTTATTAAAGAATACTTAACTGCTCTTTATTAGTAATCATTCAAGTTCCCTCTTTTAAATAGGCTGAAGGATTCTTGACTGCCCTTCACCCATTTTGAGCCCATTCCATCTATTCCAAGTTGTTATTTGTTCCCTGTTTGACCATCTTGCCCTGTGAAACCATCTTTTGTTAAGAAACCAAGTCTAGTTAAGCCATCTTCTTTGACTCCATTAGCCCAATGGCCTAAGCTACTCAGTTTTACCCCTCTGCTATTGAATCTCACCACCCAAACTCAAACAAAACTCCTAAACTTCACAACTAGCCTAATATCTTTTAAAACCAAGCTAAATCATAAAGAGAGAGCCCTCTCTGAGTACAGATTGGCTAGATTCTGTACTTAAAAGTTGGTTTGTGGTTACCTCGGACCCCTTTCCTCTTCCCAACAACTTCAAGGAAAATATGAGTGATAACATATTAGATGAAAGGTCATAAGTAAATATGACATCCAGCTTGAAGACCAAACAACCAAGCAGCTTAAAGGGAAAAATATCAGAGACTAAAAGACAACATAACCTAAATAACAAGGAAAACAAACAACAGTTCAATAGCTATCTCTATCTTCTTGCATGAAGATATTTCATTTTCCTAGATTAGTTCTCAATGCAGTTTGAGATATTTTGTAAAGTTCTTTTGTATAAATACTTCATAATTCGAAGTATTCAGGGTGGATTGCTATACATTTGTAGAGTTATTTTGATCTTAAACCTAAGGGTGATTGTACCAATTTTCAAGTCAACAGACTGGAGCAAGTAATAAAAAGATTGCACTAGAGGATTCATGAGATGAGCTATTGCAGTGAAGTATCTTCTTTGTCTGATTTTGTTACCTTCTTATGTGTTTCATAAACTTAATTTTTATCTAAATTTGAATGAATTAACTGGAAATTTAACTCAGAATTTGTTTAAGTACACTTTGTTTTGCATAGTTAGTCATTTATATGTTTTCCTCTGATACCTAGATTTGAGAACCCTTAATTGCTCTCCCATCTCGGTTGACCTCTTTCACTTCTCTTCATGATCCAACCTAGGGAACCCTTAATTTCTCCCTGGATCCGATTGGAAACCATTTCACCTTCAAGCCTTTGAGATCTGTAGTAACTCCTCTATCTTTCCCTCTAGACACTATTTTTAGAACTTAATCCAGTCTTGTTTGTCTGACATTTGACCCCATAGCCCAATGGTAAAAGACAACCCTTTTCATCTAAGTAAGTGATCCCACCACCCAAATTCAAATCAAAAACCCAAGCACAATCATAACTAGCCTAAAATTAATTAACTAAAACAAAGTTAAATCATAAAGAGAGAGCCCTCTCTGAGATTAGGAAGGCTAGGTCCTGATCTCCAAAAGTGGTTTGTGGTTACCTCTATCATTTCTTTTTCTGACAACTTTGAAGAAATTTTGGAGTGATAACATGATACACGAAACTAATTACTCCATCAACAGGTGGGGTAGCTAGAGACTTTGATGCTGTTAGATCAGATGATGGTCTTGGAGCATCGGGTAACATATCATATAACATGCCAGATTGTGAGTAGACAAGGTCTAAATAATGGGCACGAGAGATGGATTTCTCCTAAGTGACATAGCCACCCATAGCTATGTCCTCAAAAATTCTGCTATTGAATGACTTGGTAAACCATTCGGTCAACAACTGATCAACAATTTCAAACTTGATCAGGCGACACTGATGCCTCCATTCACGCATGTGATCAGAGATATGGGTCATAGTGTCTTGCTTAAGGGACGTAAGTAGATGGTTCCAGTTTCATAGCGAACTGGTAGCTGAAAATGTGTGAGAAAATTCATAAAAAAGTGTTAAAGTCATTGTAAGTACCTCAAGAAATTCAATGTACCACTTGGCTGTAGCACCTGTCAGGGTTCGCTGAAAAAGTCGAAGATGAATAGAATCATCAACTTATGAATTGGAGGAGCACCAAAGGTGATATGTCATCCTGTCGGCTTGTAGATACTCCTTCGCTTTTCCCTCAAACTTTGGACAATCGCTCGGAATCTTGGACGGGACTGGAGGTCAGTATGGTGAATGAAGAATGGGATCATTCATGAGTTGAGAAACATCTGGAAGCTCCAATGTGGCCAAGAATGGAAATTGTGTATTAAAAGGCATTTGTGGCCTCTGAGTAGGCTCGGACTGTAGGACCCATCCTTGTTGGTAAGGATTTTGTCCCCATAGTGGAGGAATTTATCCATATGGCATTTGATTTTTCCCCCACTGTAGGTTACCTTGCCCGTAGGGAGGATTTTGACCTGGGTAGCCTTCATACTATCTAGCCATACACAATTGATAAGTAACATACGGGTTAAAAGGTTGTTGAGCTTGTTGGCCTTGGACAAACAGATTTTGCATCTGCTACCCCTGGACATAAGGGTTTTGAACCTGCTGCCCTTCGACTTAAGGGTTCTAAACCTGCTTCCCTTAGACATAAGGATTTTGCACCAGTTGCTCTTGGACATAATGATTATGAACTTGTTGCCCCTGGACATAAATATTTTGAGCCTACTGTCGCAGGACTTGACCTTGGCCTTGTAAAGGTTGATCATGTTAATATGAGTACAAGGGTTGCTACTGCCCAAGTTGACCTTGTTGCTACAAGGGCTGGCCTTGCTGCTGTAGAGGTTGTCCCTATGGCTTTAGAGGTTGACCTTGCGAAGGCATAGGTTGGGAAGCTTGGTGAACAAACTGTGTCTGTGGATGCAAAGTTTGTTGCAACTGTTGCAAGGGTTGCCCCTGCAATTGTTGCAGATGTCCTTGCTATTGCACTGTATTCCCTTGTTGTTGCAAATATGGCCCTTGTAGCTGCGAAGGTTGCCCTTGCTACTGCAAGGGTTTCCCTTGCTGTGGCAAGGGTACTTGGACAGTTCCTGGAGTAATACCTTAAAAGTTCCGGAATTGGATATGGCCATATCCACCAGGCACAGCGGATTGACTAGGCTAAACATAAGGTCTAGCTTGAGGGACATAAGGTGCATTTACCATTGCTTGTGACCCATATGGATCATAAGGAGGTTGGAAAGGACCCTAAGCCACATATGGATACTCATACTGGACGTTACTTGACCCAGACGGACCAGCAAGGTTCGACTGTTGGTATTGGACATTACTCAATCCAAAAGGACCAATAGGGTTTAGAATAGCACCATAAGAGGGTTGGTTCATTCAAACCATGTGAGCTTGTGAGCCACTCACATTGGTTGTGCCAAAAATCATGGAGATATTCAGATCTTACCCCCCAGGCGTTGGTACAGCATGTCCACTTATTGGAGGGTTCGAAGAACTTACAGAGACTTGACTCGAGGCTATTGGTTGAACCCAAAGAGTCGGTTGAAATGACGAAATTAGCGGATTTGGAATGGTGGGTTGCACTGAAACTGAAGTGACTGCAATATGCACAAGTAGTTGAGAGGTCAGGTTCTGAACGAACGAACTTGAGGTAGGCATAGCGCTAGATGACCAGATAGGGTTGTGATACAACGACGAAGCACTAGGGGTGCCTAACACCAACTAAGCCAGAGAGGTATAACCATGTGGCAATGAAGGCCCGATATGCTCAGGGTAAATGCTGGTTGGAATGCTTCCCATGTAAGGGAAACCTTCAAGAGGTAATTGATATCCCTGGTCATCAACAACATGAGGAGTGTGTGTAGCAGAAACCTCCTAGTGACCTGTAGAGGAGACTGGAATATTGCCTTCTAATTCCATTGGTGGAAACAAATGACGATAGACAATCGAAGATGATTGAGGGGATAATTCCAAAGGAATACCCAGTTGATCGTATGGACTGTATCGATGCTGCGGTGATATCAAAACAAGATCGAACAAAGGATTTAGAAGGAAAACAACCAGTGCTTGCTGACCTTCATGGGTTGGCAGAATCTCGGGAGTTTGGATAGGATTATTCAGAGATTCTAGGCCAGATTCGTAAGGTGACCAAGTATCTGATAGGGGAGGACGAGATGACAAAGGTTGAATACTCAAAATAATTCCAAGTTCAACACCTTGATCCTCGAATGACTGCAGGGGTTTGGGAAGAGGATCCTCAGATGATCTTTTAGATGGAGGAGTAGAAGAGAAACTAGGTGAAATCGATGGTTCTGGCACGATGACTTTGTCTCAAACAACAAGAGAAAAGAGATTAATTTCAGGGCTTCTTCAAAATAAATTAAAGGTATACTCACGATGTGGTCTAGAATAAGACTATCAGGAATGTGATGTGATCATGGGCAACAATGTTTTAAGACGTTGAAACATACTAGTGCCTTTTCATGTTTTAAGAGTCGAGGAAAAGGAAAAGATGACTCTATCACTTTCGGTTTGAATGAGATCGAAAGGACAAGTGCTCGATGATTTTTTAAATTTAGAGATTCAGAAAGACCAAAACGATTTCTCAGGATAATCTATGGAAAAGGATTACCAGGTAACAGTGAACTGTAGAATACCCCACGGTGAACCGAGAAGTATAGGCATGAAATATCTCTGAATGCTATGTTCGGTGTATCACGTTTACAAGGTGACAGACTCAGCTTCCTATGGATAAAGGATTGCAAACCTAGTGGGCTCTCCCTTTATATACGTGACAGTACACAGAGCACAATTATGTACTAGCGTTGTCTAGTAATGCCGAAGAGAATGACAACTGCTAGGTTTAAAGACGTCAGAACACGTCTCTAGCCTATACCTCTAAAATGTGAGTGTTGGGTTTCAAATGCACCTTAGGTTAATTGAATACATTTTAAAGTTTACCTTGAAATTATGTCTTAGTTTTCAGGCCCTATCAATGTGACTCGAAAAACTTCTATATGCAGCTAAATGAGACAAAACCCTTTCAATTCGATGAATGTTTACACTAATGAGAGTAGAGAAAACAATCAATGCAACAAACAAGAAACTGAAAGCAAGATGACTCTTCACTTCTTTGCTTTTTGAAAACAAAATAATGAAAAAATATTTCCACTTCCTATCTTCCTATCAAATGCACTTTAACTAGTCCTTTCAATGGTAAAAGAAGTTCATTTCCTTTCGAATGCAAAATGATGATGCAATTCTAGCTTTCAATGATGCTACTTAATGCAACATATTGATTCAAAAAACTAGAATGATGTATTTTTCAATGGAATGATAAAATGAATACTTCACATAAGCACTTCAATGAAAAATTTTCAAACAATCAACATCAATCATATGCAAAGATGAAAAAGAGAACTCTTTTCAAAACCAAATATGCAAAGACTCAATAGAAGCAAGATGAGCAATTGTAATCTATGCTTGAAAAGAGATGTTCAACCAAGAGAAGAGAAAATGAAACTTTTCAAACTTGTTCAATTGAAACCAAAGAAATAAAAGGACTAAAACACAAAATGAACGGAGTAGTTAACCAACCACTTGACTTCTTGAGCACACAAACAACTGAATGGACAATGACCTAGATGCCCTAGGGCCGTAAACCATCCAAAGACTCAAAAAATCAAGGAAACCTCAAACCAAACAAGCATACCAACAAGAAAATGAAGCCTTCTAGCCAGGCAGAACAAAGGAAAATAGGCTAAGAGGTAGAAATTATGAGGGCAAGACACATTGGTTATGATTTAGGAGAAACCTTGATCTTCACCTACGGGAATCGACACGATTTCCTAACTGACAACGAGTGCCACAAGGGAGTACGAAATGAATGTTTAAGAGAAATTCACACTGATCGGTGCGACTATCAGAAAATAAAATGCGTTGATCGAGGATTTCAAGGAAAAAATAAAAATTTTCAAATCTCAAAACTAGATTTGTCACTCTAAATTTCAGAACCAAAGTAGTAAACCAGGCATAGGATAAAACCAAAGGGAAAGCATGATACAACAAAAGTTCACACAAACCATGAAATGAAAAACAATCAAAAGAGAGGGATGGCTCCTTAGTATGGTTGCCAATTTATGGAGTAAGTAAATATCCTCTGTGAATAGAGGTGATCTCTCTAGCCCTAGAGTGGGTCTAGCCACAAACAGAACAACCTAATGAAAACTTCCTTAAACTAGGATTGAATAAGAGTGCCTACCTCTTAGAACGCTAATCCGCTTGATGATGACCTCACTCCTCTGCTCCAACTCATTTCATTCTTCTCCTTCAAATACATGAAACAAATACACAAGAGACAACATCAAACAATCGCATTCAATTTACTTAAAAATTCAAGGAATCTTATGCCATCAAATGTAATATGAAACTTAATGTAGGAAATAAATCATTAGTTGTATTGATATAAAGCTCAGAAAGAGATACAACTAAAGCCTTGACATTGCTGGTCTCCTCCGACATATTCGGGTTCCAACACCACTTCTAGCATCTCATGGTTAGCCTCAACAATGGAAGTTTAAGGCTTCTTCCCTTTAGTTCCAAACCAAACCAAACACACTATTATCCCTTTACACACATAGACTAGAAGGAAAAAAGCTATAGATATCTTGCTGGTTATTGTTGGCTTGTTGGGGCTTGACCTAGGTTCGAAGGTGATTTAGCCAAACAAATATCATATTACTGGCCCTTTCGGCAACAGTCCGTGGAGCGTGGACTGAGTTCTCACTCAAAGTAGTATGGGAGCGTGCTAGAACTAGGTTTCCGCACCCTAGAGATGTCTGAGGGTTTCAAGTGGTCCGTGTTTCAACCCTACGTGCATGTCTCTACGCATGCTTACCCGTACCACTCAGCTTGGGATGCTACCATCGCGCAACCCTACTCGGGGGCCGAATAGTGTTATTACCCAAATCATTACTAATAGCTCGATATTAGTTGATTAACTTAGCTTATTTGTACGGTTTCAGTTACACTTAACAGTATTCGCAATTTATATAAGTGCGCGCAGTAAATATACAATATAATTACAATTTAAGATCAAACATGTAATAACTCTGAATAGATGCAAAGAATTTGTAACAAAACCTTTCTTTATTAATCCTTTCTCTGGTTACAGACTCAACTCTACCCTATGCACTCAGCTGCAAGGGTCCGCACACTCAGCTAATGGACTCTACTAGGCCTCTGCGCACTCAGCTGCAGAGCCTCTTCCTACTACTACGACCCAAGATGCACTTAGACTCTTCTTCTATGCTTCGCTATCTCATTCTATCCATTATATTCTATCATGATCTGATTGTCCTTACAACTTAGAGCATCACTTTCATTTATACAATACCATGGTTCGCGAACCATGGGTAGGCCAACATTACATTCAAACTTAGGGCGGACAGCCCTATGACTCTAACATACATTCTGCACCCGAAATTCGCGGGGCTCTACAATAATATTACTCAAAACTTGGGCTTTGAGCCCCAAAACATGCTATGGGGGGATTCCATGCCCAATAGGCCCCCAACACAAACATTGTGACTCCCCCTCAAGTCACTCTGTCGGCGCGGCGATCTTGGCACGGAGTCCCTCCAACTGTTCTCATACGGTGTTGATGTCTGTATCGCACTGAGCTACTGCTTGCTGAACCTGCTGCATCCTTTGTTCTGAGCCCTCCGTGGCCGACACACTTTCCTACATCTACGCATGCATCCCCTGAATGTGCACGAGCTTATCTTCAATATTCAATGTGATTGTGAAGGCTTCGTCAATCCATGGCTGAATGCGCGCTTTGAGAATTGCTTCCTTATGGCGTGCCACGTCCACCTGCTCCTTTAATGCCTTCGCTTGCTGCATCCTCGCAAGCCGCTTAGTGAGGACTACTCTCTGTGGAGTCCCTCTGATGTTGTCGTACTGCTGTTGGAGTTCGTGTGCCTCTGTCTCCAATCCCTGGATGTTGGGATCCTCCTGCAAAGTCATGAGGACCTCTAGTGCCTATTCCAACATATTCATACAGTCACACACTACACCTCCAATATCTTCCAATCCTGTTGTAATAGCGCTGGCGCGTTGTTCTCTAATTTCCGGGGGAGTGGAAGGTTGCACCTTCAGCCGTAGCTCGATGATTTGGATATTTAGCTCCAGTTGCACCCTTGTCGTCTCTTCTCTTGCGTCGCAGACTCCACTTGCCAAACTTTGGATCCGCACTTCTACCACCAGATCCGCTGCAATGGCTAGCTCCAGGAAGTGTCGGCAAGCGTCATCTACTGTGTGCACCAAATTTTGATTCCGCAACACCAACTCATCACGCTGCAAGCTCCACTGTTTTATGTTAATTTTCTGCTCACTAAGAACCTGGATCGCGTGGCTTTCCCGGGCTCGCAACTCTACCGTTATACTGTCCTGTAACTGATATAACGTTCCTCGGGGAAGGGCAACCAGGTTAAGGCCAATGTCTTTCATCATGTTAAGCGACATCTAATCCATCGCATTGGATGTCACTAGAGCTCCCTCTGGCAACACTATTGTGTTTTCCATCCTTGTGCGCAGCATCTGTTCTGCTGCTGAAGTGCCTGCTGTGACATGTTTTGACAAGGTGCCTTCCTGAGGGGGCTGCACCTGTAACTCTTGTAGCTATGCCTTGAGGGCCCCCAACACAGTGTGATGCTACTGCATGAAATCCTAAAGCGCTTCACTTGTCACATCACGAACCGTCTCACCGATGTCATGGAGATCACCTTCAATTGAGGTGATTGGGTCAATGGCCAACTTCGAGGCCTTAACCTTCTTTCTAGTGCCCGATCTCTTTGTGATGCGCAACCGCTTTAACTGTGTGGATGCAGTCCCTGGGTCCACACTCCCTTCTGCTATATCTGTTTCTTCTACCTCCTACCCTGAGGACGTTGCTTGGACCTTGTCTGCCTATGCCATTGTTTCCTGCGCTATTGTTGCTGCTTCTGTGACCTTCTCCTCTATGGCTTTCTGTGCCACATCGCGCACTGCCCTTATCTCAGCTGCTGCTTTTTCGTTCCACCTTTTCTCTGCTAATTGAGTAACGCGTAGCTTAGCATCATCCTTTCTCTTTTGGGTTGTGGCCTTCTCCAGTTCTGCCAGGTCTAGAACATGCCATTCGGGAGGCCATGTCTCCAAGATAGTGAAAATTGCATCGTCAGTGGATACAAACAGTAGCTTCATCCATTGCTTCACTGGATCCTTTCGCGCCCTGATATAGATGTTGTGCATATCATCTTTAAATTCTGCAAAACTCTACAGACTATTGTGCATCGTAGGTGATAGGCACAACCTCCTATTGATCCACATCCAAATACTCGCCTCCATGAGCACCCAGAACATTTTGATGTCACTAATCCGTTTCGCATCCTTGGTGGCCCAGAGCGAAAAGTACTTTGTGGCCTCTGGTAACTCTCTATCAATGTTGGGGAACTGACTATCCTTCGGTAGTTCTCCTGCTATGAGCAATATGGATAATATCAACCACACGTAGTGGAAGGTGTTACCCTACTCCTGGGCTTCGCGACAGTTTATCAAAAACCCCTCGCAGAGGAATTCGGCCCAGTTGAACTAGACCCCCTCTGCACACTACTCGGCCAATGTGACGACCAGTGTTAGCACCTCATCGGCGCAACACTTTCTCATAATTTTGCTAGCCAGGAGTTGGGTCGCTACGTGCACCCCTTTGTCCTTGATGCTTGAGATGACATAGCCCCTCTTCTTCTTCTCCAGCTTATATTTTTCCTTCATGGCTTCTGCAAGAGCCAAATCGCTACCTTTCCTAGCTATAGTCGCGGGGTCCTTTCCTTTACAGGGGAGCCGAGAAATCTTGTGAATGAGGTCTGTCATGATGGGAATAGGCTCCTTCGACCATAGATACCCATCATGCACTAGGTAGAGCAGCTGCCGGATGAAAAATATGGTGATGGGCGTGCGATGGAAATTTGGAATCCATAACAAGTGCAACAACCCGACCTTTTCCACACTGCACAGCCATTTCTGCAGCTCCAATGTGATTATCGCCCCCTCGGTGTTCTGCTTCATTAAGTTCCTATTCTTTAGGTGCTGGATCTTCTCGCTATCAGCGATGTCCCAATATTCAAATTTCATGGTTGGTACGTGGCCTAGATGTGTGCCCTCAAATACAATGTTGTTGGGAGGAGAGGGGTCCTGAGTAAGCTTTTTGTTTCGTCCAGGTTCTTCAACACTTTGGTTTTCCCTTTTCACGAAGGGACATATGCTGGCAGTTTTGTGCAGAGCGCAATGGTTGGATATCCTCCTCCACTTCTTCTTCTTCTTCTGCCACGGTGATCAGGGCCTGTAAGTCTTCTTCTTCCTCATTTTTTTCTATTGTGACTACTTTCCCCTTCTCTTCCATGGATAGTTTTCTATGTCGTAGATTCCTCAGGGACATGCATACTGGACCCATCGCCTGTTTATGCTTCTTGGGATGCAGTGTTTGTGGTGATTTGGGGATTTCTGTCACCACCCTGGCGCCTTCTGGAATGTCCTCTACCATTTGGGTCTGCACAGCCTTGTCAGCGAGTATCTCTTCAATTTCCAACCCATCCTTAGTGGCTTTCATCATATCTAGGTTGTATTCTATCTCTCGCGAACTTAGGGGCTTAATTATCACTCGGCTCTCAATGCTCTGTGCTCTGCTCAAGCGTTCAATTCTCAAATGACCAAGTGTTGTTTTCTGGCCAGCCCTCTGATTTTTATAGCACCTTTAAAATTCGAGTTCGACTGTGCCCCCCAATTTCAAGCCATTAATGCCTTCTTGGCGGCAGATTTTACCAAATCTTGCCCATAACTCGTGTCTTAATTGCTTGCCGCCTGCTCCATTTGGCCTCAAATCGAACATCCCATCATGAATAGTGACACCAACGGTCACTTCCCAGCCAACCTGCACGGCAGCGTAGCCCTCTGTGCGTAGTCGTGGACCTTGTGAAGTTCTGATTGTACACGCATCTCCCATATCATGCAACTCCCAGGAAAAATATTTTATAGTCCCGTGGTCCCTTTCAACTGCCTGGACCACTAAGACTTTTCTTCCTACAGCTAGTGAAGTGGTCACACCACCCATGTGGGGCTTCATCTCATCCTCCATCATGGTCTGCAGAGAATCCCCATCTTCTATTGTGGTTATCGACATCGCGCACTCTACTATTTGCATTGTTCTACCTTGGTCACTACGTTTGGCGAGATGCGGTCTCAGCCACGACATTAGACTAACCAGTTCACAGCGATAGTTTTCCAATTTGTCAGTATGACTGTACGCACCTTGCCTTTCCATCGTCAGTATTTCGATGAGAAATTCTTCCTTTACTTAATTTTCCAGCTTCTTGACCTCTGCGTCCATTAAAGCACTTCTCTCCCTTAGGTGTACCCGGTCTTTTTCAAGTTCACGAAATCTAAAGTTTCCCCGTCAGATTTCTTCCTCAAGTCTTATATGTTATGTTTCATGCAACTGTGTGATTTCTTCCTTCCAGTTTGCGCGGACCATCGTATCTATGGGTTGTTACACACAGACTCGTCTTCGCATGCTCCACACGTACTACAACCCCTGCTTCATACTTTAGCTTCGGAAGTTCTTGCACGGTTAGGGTTTCGCACATGGTCCTATAAACCTATACAACTGCTGGTACGCGCAGGTCCCAGTCAGTGCGTTTCACATGGTGGACCGTGTTCAGTGCTTCGCACACCTTGTCAAAGGCTTCCCTATGGATAATATTTGGCGTGCTTCGTCTTTCCTGCTTCTGCTTGTTGTTCCTATTTTCGATCGTGAGAGTGGTGTGCGTTCGTGCAGGCTACGTACCATATGCCTGTATCCATCTAGAAAGGTGGGCACGCAGGCTGTTTCGTTCATCATGCCTTGCTTCCATCCTCATCTGAGGCTTCCCAAATCGTAAGCGCATCATCTTTCTACATTCGCGCCAGTCCCTAAAACTCTGCTGGTGCGTACCCCACCACCTTGCAGCCATAGCATGCAGTGCCCATTTCAGAGTGTCAAAACGCTGCTGTTCTGGCACTTCTCTTTCAAAGTTGTCCAGGAATTCATCCACCACTGTCAACCCATCGTACATAGGCAGATGCCTTATCTCTGTTGTCAGGCAGCGCAATGTTCTTACCATCATGTTGCAATTGAGTGTGGTTACCTTGTGTAACTGGCTCTGCTATCATTTTGTTTCCTCATCTGAATCTTATGTGCAAGAGCTTTTGCGCTCCCACGAAATCTAGCCATCTGTTGTAGGATTCACCCAATCCTATTCTTGAGTGGTTATCTTGTAGATACAATCTAGCTTGTCGTCGCTCTTTTCATCACGCACTGACTCTGTGTAGCGCACTCCTTCCACAGGGTCTAAAGGCACCACTACGTGTAGTGACCTTTTCTCAAAAATCATTTTGCACTTCTTTAGATTTATCACTCCATTCATATCAGTGGCCCAATCTATTCCCAGTAGCGTGGGATAAGGATTGTTGTCATCGAAAATCTCTATCACCTTGAAATCTGCAAGTTCACTCACACCTTCGATGTCTACTATTATCCCCTGCAATATTCTCATCAGTAGGATCTTCTGCTAGTTCTCCATTCGCAATTGAATAGGGGACCATTGCAATGCGGGCCTACCCATGCATTCCCATGTCTGCTTTGGTAGCACATTCACGTCCGATCCTAGATCCAAAATTACTTGATCCATTTCATACTCCCTGATTTGCACAGTCAATCATATTTCCCTTCTTGTTCATGATGTATGTTTCCCGAGCTTCTGGACTATGCGAGGTTCTCCTAACCCAGCGCACCTAGTGATAAGTTCCTGCAGTCCTTTCACAACCTTGCTGTCGTGCAACAATTTCATACATGTCTCTAAAAAGGTATTGATCATTGAAGGATCCATTTCTGGATATAGTTGATCCTTACTACCTAAAGTGGAGGCCTCCGTGAAGCTCTTCTTAGCTTCCATGAATGTCTCCTTCGCGCGCCCTAAATCAAATTCAGCTTCCTTTATAGGAGCCTTGTGAACCCACGCACTTTCTTCAGGCTTCTTACCTTTGTCATCTCCTATCATGATACCGCTTTAGAGTACGATGTTTACATTCGGGTCCTCTTTACGAAGCTCAGACCTCATCATTTTCAAATTTTGAGTCGGAGGAGGCTGGAGTATCCCTTTATCGCACAACCTCTCTATCAGTGTAGGGTAGTCCTCTGTCTCATGATCGAAATGAGTACAATATAAAACTGATGCCCTCGTCAGATTTGTACAGTCACGGGCATAATGCTTTGACCCTCCGCAATTGTAACAAATCAACTTTCTGCGAACCCTTCCTGGTCCCATTCCACCTGGACCTCGTCTGCACCCTTGAAATCTAGCTCACATTTCGGTTTGTACTCTATAGGCAGGGGTCCGATCCATCATTAGTTCATAGCTTTTGCAGTTTCCCTCACCATGGCCTATCGACCTGAAGAAAGCACAAAACAATTGCTCAGACATCTACATCTACTTCTGTAATAGATGACAATTATCTATAGCATATTTTCCTCCTATCTAACAAATCACACACCATAATGCATGCACCGTGCTCGGTCCTGCTTGTGCCTCTGGTCTTAATGGCATCGATCCCCCCCCCACCAAGTAGTTCTCGAAGACTGGACAATGGTCCTTGTCATGCCCCTGGCCTTTGCATTTTATGCACCATACCTCCTCGCACGCCTCTAGCCGATTTGCCCTGTCCTGTTTCAAACTTTGTATTTCCAAACACAAATTTTGTAGTTGCGCATGGATTTGTTGGACTCCCAGACCAAGACCTTTTATTGGGGTCTCATGCAGTCTCATTGCAATTTCCAAAGCTTCATCCTGGGTGGATAGCTTCTTCTGTGACATTGCCATCCTTAAATGCAGTGTTAGTGATGCTACAAACCATGCGTGGTGTTGTCCATCCATCAAGGTCATGTTGGCTTCGTGAATCATACTCTTCAGTCTCTGGTCCAGATCCCATGGGGTTTTGCCTGGAAGCATTGCGATTTCCTTAAACCTGATAATCGATTATGTCTCTGATTTTGGCTTGCTAAATTCCATGTTTAGCGTGGCCTAGATATATGCGATCCCCGCATTTGGATGATCATTAGAATGCTTAACGTACCATGTTAGTGCATGATCCTGCAATGCACTTACCAGAGTTTCCTTCTTTATATTGTGATCCATGACTCCTTGTGCTTCCCATAAAGCCCTTACCACGAACCAAAATTGGTCCAGATCTTCGTTCCCTACTCCTCTGAATACCAGCAATTTTATCGCGCTCACCATATTGAACTGTGGTGGTGGCGGAGGTGATGTGGGCAAAGATGGAGGTGAAGGTGGTGAAGCTAGTGGTGGTGTAGGTGGAAGTTGTATGCGCGAAATTCATTGCCTTTTCATACTAATTGTGCTTCTCGGAGAAACTTTTGTGACCTCACTTTCCCATCATGGAGAAATAAAGGGGATATTTTCTATCTTTGAGCTACCTTCATTTCTCTAGATCTTCCCACTTCGCGTAGCCCCAAACATTAATTTATTTGCATAACCTGCTTTTCACACAATAGCATCTTAATCCAAGTGTTCAAAGATTTAATGTACTTACCTCGCGGTCCTTTGAGGAAGCATCATTCCGCCTTGCTATAGTTGACTATCGTGTCTACTGCAAACTCGGTGATAAACCCCCCTATAATTCAATTGAGCCAATGGTCCACAGCACGCGAAATCTTGTCTTCCGATGCTTCTAGTCTACACACTAATTTTGGAGTCCACACAATCAGTTTGTCGAGCCTACACCTTCCCTAACTATCTGCTAGCTTCACGATCCACTCATACAACTCAGAGGGGAAGAATGCAAAGAAATTTTGTGGATTTCCGTATACAAGTAGCATTCTAACCACTATTCTTTTGATATTCATGTATTCTTGTTCTGCTGCACCATGAACTCATGAATCTTTCTATCCAACCACCCTTCAATTTCTTTCTTCATCAGATTCCAGTGACACGACATCAGACATCTCTTATGCAGACCCCCGGTCCTGGAAATGGAACCATTTGTTGGCTTGTTGGGGCCTAACCCAAGTTCAGAGTTGATTTAGCCAAACAAAACCCAGTACTACTGGCCCTTTTGGAAACAATCCACGGAGCGCGGACTGAGGTCTCACCCGAAGTAGTATGGGAGGGTGTTAGAACTAGGTTTCCGCACCCTGGAGATATCTAATGGTTTCAAGTGGTTTGTGGTTCGACCTTGCATGCATGTCACTATGTGCGCTTACCTGTACCTCACAGCCTAGGATGTTGCCTTCGCCCAGCCCTACTCGGGGGCCGAACAGTGCTATTACCCAAATCCTTACTAGTAGCCCGATATTAGTTGATTAACTTAGCTTAATTGTATGCATTTAGTTACACTTAACAATATTCACAATTCATATAAGTGCATGCAGTAAATAAACAGTATAATTGAAATTTAAGATCAAACATGTAATAACTCAGAATAGATGCATAGAATTTGTAGCAGAACCTTTCTTTATTAATCCTTTCTCCAGTTACAGACTCAAATCTACCCTGCACACTTAGCTACAGGGGTATGTGCACTTAGCTGCAGACTCTTCTAGGCCTCTCCACACTCAGCAGTAGAGCCTCTTCCTACTACTATGACCCAAGATGCACTTAGACTCTTCTTCCATGCTTCGCTATCTCATTCTATCCATTCTATTCTATCATGATCTGATTTTCCTTACATCTTAGAGCCTCGCTCTTATTTATACAATCCCATGGTCCGCGGACCATGGGTACACCGACATGACATTCAAACTTAGGGCAGAAAGCCCGATGACTCTAACATACATTCTGTGCCTGTAATTCACGGGGCTTTACAATAATATTACTCAAAACTCTGGCTTTCAGCCCCAAAACATGTTGTGGGGGGATTCCATTTGCAACAGTTATTCAAGCTCCAAAAAGACTAGTTCAGCTTGGAAAAGGCGGAGTTTATATAGCTTTGATGGAGGGGAGATGGTTCCTCTTATGATGGGAGAGGGCTTATCTATTTGGTTTGTTCCATCTTTATAGGGGAAAGGAGCCCAAACAAAGTTCCTCGGCTCTATCTAGCCCAACCATTTACCAAAATTCCATTCACAAAGCTTCTAAAGCTAGAAGCTTCGACTCCATTTTTAAAAACTTGCCAAAGATTATCAACACAAGTGATGAAGGGCTCACTTGTGCTGTACGGCGCTAGGTCTAGTTTCAAACTCTGCAAATCAGAGTGGGGAAGGAACTAATCACTAGCGTCGGTCTTGAAAACTGGGATGGAGGAAGATTCTTGGGAAATGATACAAGAGGGGAATGTTCTGCTCATGAATAGGGATGTAAAGGCATGCTCTTCATGATGGGAAAGCATATAGAGTTCACTGTAGAGGTCCTCTAGGATCAACGAACGGGGAGTACAGGGATAGTGACAAAATGCTGTGTAACACCTGTGATGGGTTGAGGGTGAAATATACCTTCTAAAATTTCCCAAAAAACTTCACCAAACATGCATGGAATGGAAAACGGAAACTATGAAAATGTAGGGGAAGGAAAGATGTCTTGCATGGAACTGATGGAAATGAAAATTGTCCATGGAGTCGGCCATAATCATCTGCTAAAGAATCAAGGTGAAAACCCACTCATAGCTCTTCAAAATGGTAAAAATAAAGTTACTTTTATTCCTTTTATGCTCATAATGGGTAATTTTTTAATATTTTTTTCCTATTTTTGTCATTTATCATATACTTTTTTTCAGATCTCATATTTTTAATATTTGTATTGTTTTATGAGCAAGTTAAGTGACAAC
This sequence comes from Pinus tabuliformis, assembly GCA_031772625.1. Classification (NCBI taxonomy): domain Eukaryota; kingdom Viridiplantae; phylum Streptophyta; class Pinopsida; order Pinales; family Pinaceae; genus Pinus; species Pinus tabuliformis. Next base: position 141,123,371 of record CM062818.1, read on the forward strand.
TAAAGGAGATGGTGTAGGTTCTAAATCAGAATTTTAACGTAGGTCACTTTGATAAATGAGCATACTTTTATCTCTTTTTTGGGATCATTACAACTTATGAAAAAGGAACCCCCCGGAGTCCTCTTTAAGCTCTTTTTAGTCTCCCAAGATATGAAAAGATTATCAAGTACTTGTCTATTTCGCATTTGTTAAAGTAAATGAAAGGATGCCTGCCTAGTATAAGTTTAACCGTTTTCCAGATTGGTGGCCCTAAAAGGTTCTCCTCAGTATTGTTTTATACCATTTCGGGACCAAGGGACTAAATTTACAAAAAGGAACCTCTTGGAGTTTTCTTTTTTTCCTCTTTTTCAAACTCTCTAAATTTGAAAAAGAAGTTGAGTTATGCCTTCACTAGACTCATAAAAACATAAACAGCATAGGACTCGTCAAGCATGAAGAGACCGAACCACTCCTTCTTAATGTTTGTTAAAAATACTCAAAAGGATTCATCTAAAGGATGAAATTACAAGTCAATCATATGTTATCCTCCTCAAGCTTGTAAAAAGATAAAGATGTACTTGCCAAAAATGGTGGGAAAATTGAGGAAACAATACATGAAAATTGTTTATGGTAGCGAGTCGCTCTTGAAAATGACACTCTTTCACCTCTACGACTATTTTGGGTGGGGGATTTTCTTGCCTCTCTTTTAATAACACCTTACTAAAAGCCTTCATGATGGTTTTTTAAGTCAATGTTGCCAATTCCATAAACATTTCACCAATATGTTCAAAAGAAGTCCACCTTCAGTTGACATCTACTAAAATACCTTTATCCTTCCTTCATGTTTGCAACCCCTAAACTAGCTTTGATTCATTACACTCTATCTAAAATATTGATACCTATTTTGTGTCATTGATGGGGGATACATAAAGGCCCTCTTGCGCTGGGTTGCTTCTTATCGAAATCAACACATTATCTATGAAGTTGACTTAGAAACCCCTTTTAGTGCCTTGGAACTTTCATACCTCAATGGAAAGTCTGCTCTCTTTCAGCATTAGGTTTTCATCATTGGTATTTAACAGAAATATTTTGTGTGGTGTTCAACTTCAACTCATTTATTCACACCTCATAGGTTGTGCTTAGTACCTTGAGGGTCATTATCATTATCGGGGGGTCCTCTCAAATCTGTTAAGGAACTTCATCATTGGTCGTAATTAGATGGTTTCTACTAGGTTCGAATCTAACACATCTATTCGCATGGTTAGACTTGTACTATCGAGTGACAATATAGAAGACGCTAGATCTAGTTTCATCTGTCCTAGCTACGATTTCAAGATTCATACAAGATCTACAAAGTATGGTGGCTATGATTCTACAGAAAGTCATCCAAACATGGGTCTACAATGTGTAATCAATGGATGTGACTTTGATCATTGTACATGTAAAATGGAGTATATGCTAAGTATGGGTATTCTTGCCTCAACAATAATATCATGATGATAATGTATTGTGACAACCAATTGATGATCTCAACCAGTCAATTCTTGATCCAAACTTTTCACATGGTAAAGCACTTCAGTCCTTAGCCACAACTTCTGATTTTTGACTTTAGGGGGGGAATCTATTACAGGTTATTTTATCCCATTCAAAAATGGCCCTAAACCTATATCTATCATCATCCATTTACACCTTGCAATCATCCCTTAGAAATCCAAAAGAATTCTCTTTCCAAAAGTTAAAATAATCTTGGATTACATTGGAAAAAAAAATCCTAATTTGAGAGATCATTGTAGTTAGCCTTAATATGTGACAGCACAATTTTCACACATGAAACCTACATTGGTCATTATAGGTTTCCTTCACAAAAAGTGCGATGAACACCTAAATATGATGAAAAATAAAAAATAATTTCGAAGGCTCTCTCTCTAGAAGCTTCAGGAGTAGATTTACCATTTACTGTCGGATCTTATCTCAAACTCCTAATTATGAGGTCTTATCTCTTATCTCATAGAACTTACCCCCTTCTAAAGTGGATCTAAGCCCTAAAATGGTAAATCCAAAACCACCTCATCTACCCTATAAATCCAACACCTACCATAGAGTTGCCTTTTAGAGACTCCGAATTATCCCTTTATGTTTCTTATTTGTGTCTAGAGGTCCAAAATCCATTCATGTTATTTAGTGTGATTGAAGGCTTACCATTGTGGTAAAGGAAGGATGAAAGAGCTGGGAGAGATTCACAGGTCAAGGCCTACAAGGGTTGTAATCTTTTCTTGCCACTATTAAGACAAAAGTGAATTGTTTCTCCTATACATTATGTCTTGATTATGCATATGTAGAACATGAATCCTTGACTTCTTGTTTAGAGTTTTTTATATAGGTTATCTTGTATATTTCAATTCTCTTTCTTGTTTTGGATGATTGTAGGTTCCACTTTTAGAAATTGGATTTGGAGTTAGAGCTAACAAGTAAGGAGAAGAAGGAAGCTTTCATTGGATTCCAAGTACATTTTCCTTCCATATTGTAAACATCTGTAAGGAAAAACATTGTATTTTTTTGTCTCAGTTGTCTCTAGACTAAGCCACTAGGTCTAGGGAGATTTCTTATATTTGTAGAAGGAATTTATCCACAAAACAAGTCCACATCTGATAGGAACTATCCTTCCCTAGTATGGGAGGGATCCCATGATCGTTCACCCCATCTATGATGATACATTAAACTTTCACATATTTCAATTCATGGGATACCAAAGCTACAACATCTAAAGGAAGTGTACTTTAGGTGGTTGTAAACTCCCATAGGCTATTCTATTTAAAACCCAATATTATCCTCTCCTTCCATGGACCAAATTGTAGCCCCAATCTAAGTTATCCTCAACCTCAAGCCGATTAATGCCATTATGAAATAAGAAAATCATTAAAACCTTCTAACTGTTACACCTAATTGGTACAAACTCCCTCCCTCCCTCTGAGGGTTAATATCGGCTAATCTCTAGGCCTGTGTAGCTTGCTTCATATGGATATGTCTTCCATGTATCCTTCCATAATTGCACCATTTCCACTCAACCCCTTCACAACCTTTCCAGCTCTATGAATTGTTTTCCATTTATGACCTCCCCCCATGACTCAAATTCTTTGTACTTGTGGTTGTATTAGCTCCTTGCAACTAGTCCACTACCAGCAAGCGTAATATTATTAAATATTGGCTCTATCTAGTAGGTTGTTTGTTGGACGCCTTGCAATGTTGGTGGACGTTTACTCTACGAACCTAGCTCCAATGGCTAGGTGCTTCTAGTAGTCAACTGACTGACTCCTTTTCCTCTATGATTGTTCTCTACTCACTTGATTTTATAGTGTTGTTGTAGCCTCCACCTTGACACCCTAACCATTTTTTCCACCACTATATCCAAATTGACTTGTGCATCGTGTCCTTTTTGGCCTCTCCTAGTGCCACTACGACCCATCTATTCCTACTTTGTTGGAAATAATGAAGGCTATTGAGCGTTCTCTGAGTGCCACCCTTTCATCAAACCTCCCAAATTGACGTGCATTAACCTCTCTTGAATCCATAGCCGTCATGTTCCAAAATGGATCTTGAATAAAACCTCTAAGTCTAAGTCTTCAAATATATTAACAAAGGAAAGACCCGACGGAGTTATAAAATAGAGTATGGTGAAGAAATAGTGAAAGAATGGTGGAAAACCCAAGTTAAAGTGAAAGTGGAGAAGCGCAGCCTTAATACCCCAAAGTCGTTGGATCTACGGGATCAACAGACGAGATTGATATCGCATCGAGAGAAAGCAAGCAGTGTTAACGGGCCTTAGCCTTACAAGCAAAACAATGTGAACTGTTGATCGAGCACGCAAATCAATGATCCAAATCAACTACCAATATCGTATCGCGTGGAACCAAAGGGAGGACTTAACATAGGCGGACCCGAAGGAATTATGAAATAAAAAAGTGAAGGGTTTGAGTTCTATGGTAAGAGGAATTTCGGGCGGGCTTCAGGTGGTAAGTAGTATTGGAGAGGCTCCGCCCGATTCCATACACTGGCCGACATGTAGCACACTGCAGGAGAGAGAAAACCTCTTTTTTGAGTTGGTAATCTCCATGCAAGTGGGCCATCCGAAATGACTATCATCCATCGGATTGAAGATCGCAGATCAACGGTGGAGATTGCATCACAATATCGCTGAAGGGAGGACTTATTGAGGGCTCGAGGACTTGTGATATGCGATCGCCGATAGCGATATCGCATCACAGCAGTGCATTGCAACAATACAAAGGAGTGGCACTATGTGACATGCGACATGCGATAAAGCGGACCCGAAAGGATTATATACATAGTTTCATAAATTTTGAGTTCCGATAATCAGTTTTGTTGTCGAGATTTCTATGTATTTCTTTGTATTCTGATAATATTGTATATAGACCAAATATGCATTATATCAGGGATTTGTGCAGAGGAAGACTGAACGGTCAGTTTCACCGCACCTGCCGATCCTTCCATTTCTAAAAGGAGTTCTTTGTGCCTTAAGCGTTTTGTTTTAACATAACGTGTCCAACGCCGAAAAGGGAGATGAAGGGACAAAGGCCAGGAGGTAGAGAGCCTAAAAAGGAAGGTGAACAGACAGGGCCGAGAGGCTTAAAAACCACTCAATGGTAGAGACAAAGGGGAAGAATTTGCTTAGAGATAGAGAGTCAGAGAAAACGTAGCTACGAACAGTTGATCAGAGACACTAAGAGGGAGAGTCTGTGTACTCTTTAAACTCGAGGTTTTCGAGTGAAATCACTATGTAGTATCATTGTTGTTGTGTTATGGCTTTGCTTGAGCTCACACTTGTAATATTATTCTCTTAAAGACATAATATAGAGGTTGACACTAAAAGCTGGACCAAGAGATGTAGCCAGGAAGTCTGGTGAACTCCTTGATTATTTGCTGTGTTGATGTGTGTGTCTGTTATGTTTTATAACTTCTCATTGTCTATATTATTCGCAATCTTTTCGATCCGTTGCACTAAGTAATATAGGAATTCCTACACATGAGTATGTAATATCTTAATACTGATTTAAGATCTAATTTTTAGATCACCTCAGCACAGTTCTTTCTAGCATGGGGTCTATCTATAGGCCTATCCACCCTAGAGACAGGTCTAACATTGGTAGGTTGTTGACCACTACAACTAATGGCTTAATCTTCCAATCACTTCTTTTTATTGTGCCGAGAGGTGCATTCGACAACCCAGTATGCAGGAGATGTGTAAGTTTGTCTGTCCGGCTAAAATTTCACAAATGTCGACCCAAATAAAAAATCTAAAAAAATATAAAAAATAAAATTTAAATAATGTCTTCTTAAACAATAACTTACACAACCATATAAATAAACAACTAAAAATGCATTAACAAAACAAAATTCGTTCTATCTTCAAGGAACCAGCTGGATTGGTGTTCATTCTCAGTCGTTAACATAACAAAATCTATTAGATATTCATCGCACTCGCTAGATTGGTATTCGTTCTCAGTCACTAGATTCATGCTCTCCATTATGAGCCAGCTACCATGGAAATCCTGGTTTTACCTTTATAATCCGCATAATCAGTCTTTGATAATGGTTACTGAGCCTCCACAAAAGTTTATAAGCATTCAAATTGAATGCATAAAAAATGGAGCTACAACCCACGAACGATTGTTCCAGGCTGACTCCCTAATATGAAATTGCGGGGGCATGATTTATAATATGTCAGGAGTGTTCAAGGTCTTCGAATTGAATAAGTACAGTCATCTGTTTACAATTGCACAACCAGATAGAAATTTAACATCAGATCCAAGTAGACTTCCTGAATTTACATTTGGAAGTCTAGGAAATATTGAAATAGTGATCTATCAAAAGGTCAAGAGGAAATCAATTATGTTCATGATTTATTCCAAAAGCGATGAAAATTTTCGAAAAGAATTTTTCCTGGAAGAGGGTGGTGTAGAATTTGTTGCACTCTATGGCTATGATAGAATGGTAGTGCAATAGGAAGTAATGGGTTAGTTTGAAGTAATATAACAGTATTATAACATAAAGTTTCCAAGTTTATTTGTTGAGACTGTTGTCGCGAAATTGAGCTCTACAACCTAGTTTGGGGTAGATCTCACTTAAACATGTAAACGTAAACCTAAACTTAAATTTGACATGTAATGTTTAACATTTAACATTTAAATTTTTCAATATAATGTCGGTCCTATTTAAAAATCAATCTAATTATTATTATGTATAAACACAATATACATAAAAAGAAATATGGTAAATAAATATAAATATAAATAAATAAGAGGTATAGTAAATAAATAAAACCTCTTTTTATACTTGCTCCACAGGCATGGTAAATAAATAAAAATATAGATAAACTAGAGGTATGGTAAATAAATAAAACCTCTTCTTACATTTTGTGATCAAAATGGATTCGCTGGATCGAAGGTATGCTCCCATGAGCCAAGATCTCATTCCAGGTTTTCCAAATAAAATTCCGAAGGTAGATTGGCAAAGGAATTTTCCTGTGTTTAAAGATGATGATAGGAATGATGCTGCTTTACATCTGGTTAGATTTCACATGCATATTCGCAAGTTGAAGGTTGATTGCCCTAAAGATTGCTTGATGAAGATATTCATGGCCACTCTAGAAGGTGAAGCCCGATCTTGGTATGAAAGTTTGCCGCCTGCTTGTATTTACTATTTAAAATATTTTCATACCATGTTATTTGAAAGGTATAAAGAATCTTATCCATCCTTAATATTAGCTCAGAACTATTGTAGATATGTTTATAGTTTTATTGAAAATCTTGAGGAAGTTTATGAAGATGATGAATTCATGGATGATGAGATCATGGAAGCCCTGTATGAAAATCCATTTCAGCGACATAAAGAGGATACTTATCAAGATGCACAGAAAAATTTGTAGTTGGATCAAGATCTTAGTATAATGGAAAATGATGAAAGAGAAGGTCTTATTATAGATTTGCTCATAGCAGATGATAGTATGCAGGGAAATCAAATTTCAATCTCAGACTGTGATAGAATCAGGTTGGCTAATTTAGATTTAGATTCAGATCGTGATGATGAAGACTACCTTGTTCCGAAGCCCATGAAGGAGAGCTTTGTTGTTGAGATCATTTGGAATGAAGAAGACAAAGTTATTGACCCAAGAATTCTCATTTCATTAGAACAAAGCCTTCATGAGGAGGTAATCTAGTCAATTGATGAAAAACAAGATGAGATCTTTGTTCAAGTAAGTGAAAAATCTTCTTTCAATAACTCAGTGGTAAATCATAATTTGATTGCCATGTCATATGAAGATGATCAAAAATGTTTTCAAATTTCAGAAGACCAGAGAATTGAGGACTATCATTCAATTTTTTCATGTTTTTCATGTTATTTCAAGAAGACAATAATCGCTTGAGCAAAAAAAAACAGAAAGTATTATCTCCTCTGTCTAAAGATGAGATAGATCAACTCTTGAAAGGTCATGTTACAGCCCAAGCTAATGCAGGTTTGCAGTGTGCACATGGTCAAGAAGGTGTTGGTGAAGCTTCTTCCACTTTTGAAAATGATGATAGTATTGAAATTAGATTTATAGATCAGCGAATAGATAATTTTTTCCTTCATGAAGATGATAAGGTTGTCGTGTTTGATAATCTTGAAGATTATTTTATGTTTAAGAAAGGCTTAGATTATGACATTGAGTGTGAGCCTAAGAGACACAGTATGCCAGAATTCAAGTCAAATTTTCTCATGGTCAAGGAATTTACAGCTAACACTCAGATAGTAGAATCTTGTACTTCTCTATGCCTTCCTATCATTCAGCAACCAATTTTTCTTTTAGATTAGAATGAAGGGAGTACTTGTATTTTTGCTGCTGGATCTCAAGACAAGCTAGTGCTTCAGGATTTTCAAGATCCCTTCGGCAATCTTTTGAAAGTATTAGAGAATATGAATGTTGCCTGGTTCGTTAGCATAAGCCTTGGGTTCAATTGTTATTGTGAGTTGCCTACATGTACATCGTTCTACCTGCTCAGGCAAAATGAGAGTAGGATTTCAGTAAGTAGCCATCTGCTGGATTGGTTACATTGGAAGGCTCACTTCACATAATTGTACACATTTCATCAGTAGGTGATGAGCCCCAAAAATGGATAATTATTTGGGCTCATTCAACCTCCTAATTCGACTTAATCCACCATTCTCATTAGTTTATTGCATGTTTTTTATTATATTTATGCTAATAGAGTGAATTGGGTTAGTCATTATGCCAACAAGTCTAATGTGTGCTTTTTGTAGCCTTTTTGGTCAATTTGGAGACAAAGTCAATGGTTGAAATGAGCACTTGGCAGCCAAATTCGTGGAGAGTATTTTTAGGAAGGTGTTCCCTTCATTTATGGGCCCTTACCTCGAATTCTCCACCATCAGCTCGGAGTTCAAGGACCACCAAATCAATTAGCACAAGGGCAGCCAAGCAAGTCAAGTAGGACTGCTATTAACTACAAGTTTTGGGCAGCCGAGTCCCTACAGTTTAGGAGGACTGTTGGGGTCCTCAATTTGTATAAATAAGAGGGCTTAGGGCCTCATTTCAGTTAGTCATTTTTGGTTAGCCAGTAGTTAGTCATTTTGTACTCATTTTGTAGTTTGATTTTTAGGCAATAGATTAGCTTTGCTTTCAGCACATTTTCAAGTTCTCCTTGTGGACAGTTTTTGGAATGTAACATTTCTTTTGATCAATAAATATTAATCCAGCTTTTCACCAGCTCTAAATCTCTCTTAGGAGGCTGTAGCTCTTGGGGTTGGGCCCATCTCAAGTGCCCAGTACCTCCTTTGTTTACTTTCATGTGTCTTTGTTGCATTCTTAGAATAAAATCTGCTATTTAGATTTAAATATTGTGTTGTTGTTTAGGTTGCTTTTGATGATTAAAAAGGTTTTTCATGTTTAGATTTACTTGATAGGTTAATCATAGGGAAGATCTTCAGAAAAAGGCTACCAAACACCTTGGATATCACCTCCCCCTCAGTGGAATCATGAGTTGGGACCAATGTGACTTTGCTGCCAAAAAAACACTGATTTTGCTTTGCCATGCAATCACTAGTGTTTGATTTTCATGTGTAGAAGTTGGTTACAAGTTCAAAATTTCATTTTCTTAGTTGCATGAGTTAAAATACATGGTTTCATTGCAGGTCACACTTCCGTTCATTCTCTTTACTAGCAGCTAGCATATTAGGTCAACGTAACTAGGTCTTTGAATTTACAAGTCTTTGTTGGTTCAGATTGGAAAAACGACTTGCAGAGCACCTGTACCACTTCTTCATCTGCTTATTCTCCATCAGCACCATCCACTCCACCCTCTACTTAGAATCCTTGCCTCACGTTTTCCATTTGCTCCCAAAACCCTAATTTTTGTGCAACATTGCTTCAGTCTTCCTTGAACAAATCCCACCATCCTTGCCACTCCTCAGCTCCATTCCCCAAGTCTTGAACTCCCCTACACCCCTATTTCACCTCCATACTCATTCCTCCACCTTTTTCCCTCCACCCATCCTCCAAAATCCAATTTTTAAACATCCTGTAGAAATTTCTGAACATCCTGTAGAAATTCCTAAAACATCCTGTAGAACCCCTGCAGACTTCCTGTAGAAGCTCACGAATGAGGTTTCTTTATAGCCAAACTCTGTGAAACTCTTTGGAAGAGTGTTAGGGACCCCTTAGGCCCTCTCTGAACCTTCCTGACCTCTTCCAAGAATTTCCTCTCGCCAATCCACCTCTGCATAGTCAAAAACAGTTAAATTGTATGCATGATAATTGTGACAACTTATTCAAAAATACAAAAAGATGTTTTCTTTAGATAGTGATAACTTAGACACATGCATTTTACCTTCCTAGAAGTCAATGGCATCTCTTTCAGTAGCTTGCATCCTCTTTTTCGCATCAGTAGGGCTAGCTGGTAAAATTAGGGTTTGCTAGGGTTTGCATTTCCTTTCCGCTTTCCAGTTTCTTTCTACAAGTAAATTAGCCCCTTTGAGTTAGCTTTCATTCATCAGTTAAAAAGCTTCTTCTAAGAGCTCATAGAAGTTGGCTTAAGCCCCTAGCGGACTTGTGCCAGCTGACCAAGTGACAGCTGCGGCAAGAGCTAGTACTTGTGCATACAGCACCGTCGCTTCCAAGTTTGTTACGAACTACTGGGTTGATAAAATTAAAGAAGGGAGTTCCAGGAGTTGCAGCATTATTGCTGCAATACTGGGGCCCACCAGTAGGTAGGTGGTTTTCATCATGATTTGAAGACTCACTTAATTAAAACAAGTACTTACAAATTAAAAAGCTTTGTAAGTACTTGTTTTAATTAAGTGAGTCTTGAGTCAGTGTTTGAGTCATAGTTGAGTCAGTTTTGAGTCAAGATATTTGTTTTAGTGTTCTGAAGTTATTGACTCCATATTTCCCAATGGATGAAGTCACTTATCTACTTTTCCAGAGATCCGTGGTTCTTGGCACCTCCCAGGAGCTACCATACCCATTGGAGCCAATGTTAGTGTCGGTATCTTCATCCCTCCATCAGTGATCAAATTTCTCTTTTTTGCATGCATATTAGGTGTCCCATCCGATCAGCTGCATTCCATTAGGTCATGGATCAACTGATGGTAGTGGTTCATGTCAATTTCCCTCATGACATTCACCTGCTAGCCTATTTTCACATGTTTTAGGTCATTTACTGTCATTTTGTTTCATTTCATTTACAAAAGTCAGTTTTAGGGTTTTAGTCTCACTAGGTCTAGGGTTTGCCATCATGGTCATCCAAAACTCAATAAAAGGTCAACAGGCACATGAGGAGGTTTTATAAGTTCATAGAATCATAAATTCACTGATGATATGCTCAATAAATGGTTTTTACCTCAAAACTCTATTTTTAGGTGAAAATAGAGTTTTTTTTTTTTTATTTTATGTACAATTTTTATGTAATTTAAAGTGTTTCTATATGTAATAAGTTCAACAGCTGCTCTTGGTCACCTTGCCAACTCCAGCCACTGTAAAAACAAAAGCACCAATGCATCAGTCCAACAATTGATCAAGAAGAGTCACACTTCAAATGAAAAACAGAGTTTTTGAGCAACAGTGACTATGAATTTATAAAAGTGGGTTTGAAATAAGGAAAAATTAAAAGGCATCCATATATAAAGTGAAATTATGGTAGTCATCTATTTCATTGTGCAAAACATCCTTGAAGAGCTAAAATCGCGATTTGGAGGAAAATCAAGCAAAAGAAGGTGAAAACCTTATTTTTGTAGCAAATCTGCCTAGCATTGCGCATCAGAGGCTTGGCGCTGCGCATCAGCGGGTTTCAGCCAATGTTAAATTACGAAGGCGTTGCGCATTGGGCCCAGTGTGCTGCGCATTGGACAAGAAGGTGCCAAAACCATTTCAAATCACCCAAAACTCTCAAAAACGTTGCATTTCTCTCCTACAAGTAAGTTCTCATTGATCTTGAGCTAAATTTGGGCTTCTACATGTTTTCTTCATTAGTTTTTCTTCTTGAAAATCAAACCCTAGCTTGTCTTCATAAATTTCCATTTCATTTGCAAAACTTTCACTCCATAACAAAATCAACATCTTTTCCCCCTTTTCTATACTTCATTGCCCTAAATCAATCCATTAATTCCATTTTTCCTTCCCTATCCCACTCCCCTAAGAAAACTCACTCCCTTCATCAATCCCTAAGTCCCTCTCAAAACGCTAATTTCCAAAACTTCTCCCTTCATTCCCCAACTCCATTCCACATTTGTGTCTTCATACTCATCTTCCTTGTCCTCATCCATTATCATTTTCCACCATATCGTTATCACATGACATCCCTAAGACAAGCACCATGACAAGAAGTAGTGAATCAAGTTATGAAGAAGAAACACTTAGTGACAGCTCAAGGGAAAGAAATGTACAGCCCAGGAGACCTCACAAGGGTGGAAAAATTATTAGGGAGGAACCTATTAGCATGAATGAACTCCTTGCTTGCCCTCTTGCTACCACATGTTTCAGATATCAGTCTTGTTTTGAGTTTTGTGAGATGGTTGAGAGGGTTAAATACCATCATGAGTTAGCAAGGCAGTTTGTCATAAACATGGAGAATAATGTGGTGCACCTTGCTGGGATCAATTTCACTCTTTCACTAGCTATTATTGCAGAAGCTACTAGAATGCCACATGTAGGAGAAAAGTGGAACAAAAGATAGAATATCAGTAAGCAGCATTATGAACCATATATCAAGGCCAAATATCATGGTAAAATTAGCAGGGTGTTTCCTTTCAAGTTCTTGGAGGACCGGTATGTTCCACTCACGAAACTTATCATCAAATACTTCACATGTGAGGGTAGGTTCTCCAGACTTTATGCCTACCATATCAGATTACTTATGCACTTCACTAGGGTCAGAATGATGAGTGTTCCATATTTCATATGTAAAAATATAGAGAGGATGACTATGATTGCAAAAAGAAAACCATACCCACAGCAGCTTAATAGTATATATCATTTTGCTGTCATCAAAATTGTTGTTTTTCAAAAGCGCACTCAGTTGGGAGTGTCATGGGAAACTTTCATTGCCCATGAAAGCTTCAAGGGGTCTCAAATATTTGCAAATCCTCAAGAGGAAGGTGAACCGTCTCGAAAACAAAAAGAGCCTGAAAGAAAAACTGAAGACGCTCATATTCATGTGTTTATTACTTATGAAAGAGGCACTAGGATGCTTTTTGCAGCTTTCAAATGAGTACTATCTCCACCAGGGGTGGAAGGGGTCTCGTTTTCTTCACCGGATCACAGGAAAATGCTATCTTCACCGAGGGTGAAAAGGGCTTTTCCTTATTCTTCAGCTGAACACATACAGGGTAAAGACAAAGGAAAGCAACAGGTGCATGAAGAAGGCCCTACTGAAGGGCAAGACAGGGATTTTGTTTTGGTTGAGGAAGATGACACTAATTTGGGCTCTCAAAGCTCAAGACTTAAGGATATGATCATCAAAGAAAAGGAGGCTGAAATCCAAGCCTTATCACTTGACCTTGAGAGGGCCAAATGGATCATTAACTTTCTTGAGTAGGAGAACAAACAACTAGAGGACAAACAAGCTATTATGGAGCTGCAAACAATTAGAGAAAACAGGCAAGTGGAAAAAAGAAGAAAAATCAAGATGACATCTCTTGAGCAAGAAATTGAGGCTGACCGAGAATCATGGTTGGAAAGAGTGAATATCCACCTTGAGAAGATCCTTTATAAAGCTAACAAAGAGAAGAAATTGTTGCGCCACATGGCTTATCATTACTTAGCTTGGAATAAAATTTGCAAGACAAGGATAAATAGCCTAAAAGCTAAGTTAAAGAGAGCCTTAAGAGCTAAAAAGGAACAAGATAATCTTAAAATTTTGGCTGAAGCTTCATTGGCTCCGCAAAGCAACTAGTAAGCTTTCCTCTTGCCAAATTTGAATAAATTTTGTAAATTTTGTCATTTCACAATTTTGTAATTCAAAACACAAGAATTTTTGAAAAATGGCTTGCATTTTTGGATTCCTCATAGAAAAATGATGAAACCCAGAAACTTTCATAAGATTTGGAGGAGATCTGGGTCACATAAAGGGCAAAAAACACCTAAAAATTGCCCTCTCTGCCACTTTTTGGACCCACAGGAATTATTCTTGGGAGAAATGATGTTTGAAGGGGCAAATGGACTCCAAATCCAAAAATTCTAGTTTTCCTAGAAAGTAGACAGGTAGATCTTTCCAACAAGCTATCTTGGGTCTGATTTGGTGAAGTGGAAGGCCTCCAAATGTAGCCTTGAAGTGGCGCTGCACATCAGGCTCACGGCGCTGCGCATCAGGCAAATGTTTGCCAATTTTGCCTAAAAACTCAGAATTTCGCCTAGTTTTCTATCAGTTTACTTTTTCTTCTCTCTTTGGTAAATTAATGATGTAATATGGTGTAATATGATGTACTATGATGTAAATATGATGAAAAATGACTTGAGGGGGTTGATACATCAGTTAGAGGTGGTTTGAGGTAAAATGAATCAGTTTCCATAGTTTTAGAGGCAAGTTGTTCCATTGCCTATTTTTCAGTTCCTAGTTTAGATGTTGTTGAAACAACTCCTTGACTCATGGATTTGACCCATGATGGCTAGCATAGGTGGTTTGAAGCCTGTATTATGTACTTTCTTAGTCATTTATAAAGGTTGGACTCTTGTGGATGCATTGAGCATTATTGTAAATCACTTCCATAGTTTGGCTAGTAAAAGAACCAGGGTTTTGCAACATTTTGTGGGATTCTTGTTGTAATGTGTCTTTGGCATTGTTTTTTTCCTCTGTGATTTAGTTTCTCTTATGTGTATATGTTCCAACATCTATTCCTTTCTTCATAACTAAATGAATCAAGAGAATTAGGTAGAATCCATTGATATTCAGTGCTCTGCCTAGAGGATACATTTAGTTTTTAATGTTTTCTGTTGTTTGAAGAGGAATCATGAACCTTTCATGACCTCTCCAACTCCTCACCAGTCTTTAGACTCACCATAACATCAATTTCAAAGTGCTAAAACACTTTCCTACCTCGCCCCATAGAAACCTCTACAAATCTGAGTTGATTTCCCGAACCCAAAGCTGGCTTCCTCATCTGATCCAGCAACCAACAATTAAAATCAAACAAAATACTCTGATAAAACATACCTAGCCTAAAATTAGTATTCATTTCAGTCATCTCAAGCCTTAGTTTCCATATTCTTTTGAGATTGATAAGTAGATACCCCTCTCCCGACCTGGTAGGGCTAGCTACCAGGTTAAGCATGGTTTGATGTTACCCTAGACCTATCTTCCTTCAGCCTGAGGTAGATTTAGGCACTAACACATTTACTCCATAAACCTCTTTATATTTACAAAAACTCAAAAAAGAGGTTTTATTTAGGTTAAGCCTATGGGCCAAATACTATGGGACAAATTAATATTAATGCCATGGGCCAAATAACATATTTATAAAAGAGGTATAAAGAGGTATGGTAAATAAATAAAAATATATTAAATAGGATTATAAATGAACATCTAATTTTATACCAATCATATGGGCCAAATACCATGGACCAAATTATTATTAATACCATGTAAAAAAATATTATTAATCCTAAAATATTAATATTAATATTAATATTATTAAATCTAATATTCACATTAATATATTATAATATTAATATTATAAAATTTAATAACTTTGGATTAATACAATATTAAATTTTTTATATTATAATATATATTAATATATCATGATATATATATTAACTCTATATATATATGGGAGGGAAGAACAAAGACATAGAGTGATAGAGGTGGAGAAATAGGGGAAGTGACAAGGGAGAGATGGAGATAAACTGAAGGAGAGGGGAGAGGAGGAATGAAGAGAGAGAGAGAGAGAGGAGTGAGAGAGGTAGAGAAGAATAAGAGAGGGAGAGGGAGACATAAATATGGAGGTGGGAGAGAGAGAAGGAGAGAGGGAGGGAGATAGTGAGAGGATTGGAGGGCAGAGAGAGAGAGAGAGAGAGAGATGGGGGAAGAGAGAGGGAGGTAGGAGAGAAAGGGAGAGAGAGGAAGGTTGAGAGAGAGGAGGAGAGAGGGAGGGATAGAGAAATGGAGATGGAGGGGGAGAGAGGGAGGGAAGAAGATATACATAGAGAGTGAGAAGTGGAGAGAGAGGGAGCGACAATGGGGAGATGGAGAGAGAGAGTGTATGTTTAGGGGTGAGATAAAGATATAGAAGGAGATATGGAGACAAGGGGGGAGAGAAGGAGAGAGAAAGAGAAAACTAGGGATATATTAACATAGTTGGAGAGAGAGAGAGCAGGAGGGGGGAAGATAGAGGGAGGTAGGAGAGAAAGGGGGAGAGAGGAAGGGTGTGATGGGGGAAGAGAGAGGATTGTAGGAGAGAGAGTGATTAGGGAAGTGTTGGCTTAGTGGGTCCTGACCCAAGTTCAGAATTAAGTTTTCCAAACAAATCCATACACTACTGACCCTTTTGGAATCAACCCACAGAGTGCGGACTGAAGTCTCACCCGAAGTAGTATGGGGGGATGCTGGAACCAAGTTTCTGCACCCAGAGATTATTGTAATGTTGTTTTGTGTCCTAAACCTACCTTCCCGCAGATCAATAAGCCTCTAAGGCTTATCGATAAAACTTCCTTTAACCAACCTCTAGAACTTTGCAAAGGTCTACGAATGTCTTTCGTGGACCCTAAACAGATGAATCAACCACTTATGCACCTCTATAAATACCCTTAGTTCTGCATTTACCCAGATCAGCTTAAGTACTTGATAACATTAACATGCAACAAGATATCCTTCATGTAAACAAGTATTATTACTTGCACTCATATGACAATGTAAATCATCTAAAATCGTGCATCAATACAGTATTAATTCATAAACCTGTCATTCATCATAACATAATAGCACATTCATTCATAACAGAAATAAATAGACAAAACACAAGAATTGCTGGAGTAATCTCTTTATTAATACTTATGTTCTTCTTATAGACTCAATACTTCCCTACACACTCAGTTGCAGGGGTCTGCGCACTCAGCTGCAGAATCTACTCTAGGCCTCTGCACACATAGCTGCAGAGCCTCTCTTCTACTCTAAGACTTCTTCACTCTTACTCTTAATGACTCATTACATTCATCTTCATCCTTCATTATCCTACCTTAGATTCTCTAAGACTCTCCTTTTTATACAATCACATGGTTCCCAGACCATGGGTAGATCTACTAAAGTCAACACAACTTACATAAAATAAGGGTAAAAACCTTTATGACACTTTACTATCTATGCATTCTGCAACCACATCTTGTGGAGACTTTACATTCTTTACAACAAAACTTGGGCTTTTTCCCCAAAACTTTGGCTTTTGCCCCAAAATTGACCCTAGGGGACCTTGTCCCAATGGGCCCCCAACAAAAATATTGTGACTCACCCCCGAGTCACTCTGCTAGCACAGAGATCTTACTACGGATACCTCCTAGCTCTACTTGTGCCACTACTACCTCAGTCGCGCTTTGCGTGGTTGCCTATTTGATCTGCTCCACCAGCTGCTCTATTTCCGGTCCTGCACTATCTTCTTTTATCTTCTGTTGTTTTCTTTGTAGGATTTCTAGCTTCTCCTCAATGGTGGTAGAGATAACATATGCCTCATCTAGCCAAGGCCCCAATCTGGCCTTGAGGACCACCTCTTTCCTTTGCACTACCTCCACCTGTTCGAGAAACTTCTTTACCTCATGCAACATGGCCAGTCACTGTGATATAACGATGGTGCTCGCCATCGCTCTTGCGTCATCATACTGTTGCTGAAATTCACGGGCTTCCGTATTCAACCTCTGTAGGTTAGGATCTTCCTGGAGTGCTGTGACTACCTCCATGGACTGCTCAAAGAGCATGGTGCAATCAATTACCGCGGTGTCTACTATTGTGACTCCATCCTTCACAGTGGCTTCATGTTGTTCTCAGACCTCTGGTGAAGTTGAATCCTGTGACTTCAACTCAAGATCTCTTATCTTTAGGTTTGGTTAAAACTAAACCTTAGCCACTTCTGTTTTTGTTTCGCACACACTTGCAGCTAACTTTCTGATCTTTGCATCCAGCGACGCTTCCTCTAGGATATATAGTTTAGGGATTGTCCTACATGCCTCGGACACCATGGCTGCAATTTGCTCATTCTCCGCCTGCACTTTCTTCCATGCTTTTAGTGGTGTTGTCTTCTCAACAAACATCTGTTCATTGTTAACCTTATATTCACTGATCATGCTCAGCATGCGCTGCTCTTGGGCCTTAATCTCTGCGATCACACCTACTTGCAGTGTGTGAAGGAACTAACTGGGGAGCGCAGCCAAGTTGAGGCCGACATTCTTCAAAGTGCTAACAATTTCCTCGTCAATGGCCACCTCAGCATTCAAAGCTCCATGAGGCAGCGCAACTAACCAGAGATCCATTGACTGAACTAACTCTGCTGCTTGAGTGGTCCTTGGTACCAAACTAGTGGATGCCACGCTACTCTGTCTTGCACCTTCCTAGAGTCTACTTGTTTGGATCTGCAGCTCACATAGACCCGACTGTATGGTGACTAGTTCTTGCTTCTATTGTTGCTCAAACTATTGTAGTAGTTATGTTGTTGTATCCCGCACCTTATCGCCAATATCATCCAACTCGCCCTTTGTTGGGGTAATTAGATCTAGTGATGACTTGGTGGCTTTCGTATTTTTGCGCGGTGCTTCCTTCTCCTACTCCCTGTACCGCTTCACTCAAAAGGGAGTGCTTTCCTACTGGTCTCTGCCACCCTGGTCTGACTGCTCTTCTTCCTCCGTTTGGGGTGAAGGAAATTTCAGACTTCAATTGAAGCCACACTCTTCCTGCTTTGCATGTTCCCTTGCAGTGCGTTCCGCTTCTGCTTGGGCCTTCTCCTCGGTCTCCTTCTTCCTCTTTTTAGCCAACTGTTGAACCTTCAGTCTGGCTACTTTCTTTCTTTTCTTCTTCGCAGACTTACTAGTCCCGACGGCCTCATCAGATGCAACATTCCAGTCTGTTGGCCAATGCCTGATGACTTCTATAATTGCGTCATCCATGGCCAGGTAGGGTGAGTTAAACCATTTCTAGTTGGGGTCATTGCACTCCTGAATGTAAATATGGTGGAAGTCTGCTTTGAACTCTGTGTACCCCAACAACTTCTCAAACACAGTTGATGAAAACCATGGCTTTTGGTTGATGGTTTCACAGATGTTTGCCTCCATCAGTACCCAAAAGACTTTGCTTTATCTAACCCACGTAACATCCTTTGTGGCCCATAAAGATGCAAAATTTGTTGCTTCTGGTAAATCTTTCTTGATTGGAGGAAATTGGCTGTCCTCTGGGAACTCCCATGTGACCAATGCAATTGAGAGTAATATCCATGAATAATGAAAGGTCTTACTTTCGTCCTATGCCTCTATGCAATTCGCTAGGTACTTGCTGCATAGGTAGCACGACCAGTTGAGTTGTACACCCTCTACGCACTGAGCTATCAAAAAGACCACTGTTGCTGGCACCTCATCCACACAACACTTCCTCATGAATTTGACAGCCAAAATTTGAGTGGCAACCTTCACTCTTGGGTTAGTAATGTTGGTAATGGAATGCCCGCATGGCTTCTTGACAAGTTTGAACTTGTCCTTCATCTTCTTAGCGAGGTCGTGCTCACTCATCTTTCCACCAAACTCCTTGGCTGGATTTAGTCCTGAATGAGCTAGTAATGTGATCTGATGGATCAACATATCAGTGATGGGAATTGGTTCACTCAGCCATAGGAACCCGTCATGCACCAAGCACAACAACTGCTTGATGATAGTTATGCTTATCAGCGTGCGGTGGCAGTGAGGCACCCTTAGCAGGTTCCGTAACCCCAATTTGTTAACTTCATGAATCCACTCCACTGGCTCCACCGCGATTACACTAGACTCCTTGTGGAAAAACCTCCTCCTGAAGGTGTTTGTTGCTATGTGAGGGAACCTCTCAAGGTCCGTCAAATCCTAATCTTCAACCTTCAGATGTGGGATCCGTGCCAAATGCAAGCCTTCAAAGGGTAGGTTCTTCAGTAATAGGGGTGTGTTAAGGAGGAACTATCCCTCATCTGGGTCCTTCGGTACTTTTAATTTTCCTTGGCGCAGAGGGATATACTCTGGAATCTTTGAAATAGGGTCTACCCCCTCAATATCTATGTCTTCCATGCCCTCTTTCGCCTCTAGATTGACCACCTTCCCTTTCCCTTTTGCACTCAGCTTTTCATTCCGTCGAGCCTATGTAGTTGCATGTTTCGTCGGTGACTCACGCACTAGCATCAACTTCTTTTTCTTATCCTTTTTCGTCTTGGGGACCTCTCTCATTGGCATAGGATTCAGTCTAGGTGACCTCGGCATCATAGGCACTGTCGCTGGAACCTCCATACTCGCAACCTTAGGGGTAGCTCTCTCAGAGGAAACAGCCTCTCTATTGCTTGTATATTCTATGGGACCTGGTCCTAACATGATGTTGTGGATAAGATTGTTGTCTGAACCAGAATAATGAGAGAACACAGGGCTTGTGATCAAATCCTCAAAGAACTCACAGTTCATGCGCAACAGACAGAACAACTCATAAATTCTCAGAATACAAAGTTTTTCTCACTAGATGGCCACCTATAATTTATAGGAAATTTTGAATTCAAATTCGATCGTTCCCCCCAAAATCCATCCATAATGCAAGATTGGCGGTAGATTCCCAAAGATTTCACTCTTTATTTCAGCCTTAAATGCCTTAAATGTCAGTCGCCCACTCCTCCTAACCGTCTTTTGGCAGTCAAATCATGAACAATGATGGTAATGGTCACTTTCTCGCTGTGCTGCGTGGTCTCCACCCCTATAGCACAACCCCCTTCACGCTTCTTTTGGTATTGTGACATCCTCCTATTTCACACAAACCCCTTGTCGCACGGCTCTACAACCCGGGTAGTGTACTTTATAGTCCCACGCCTCCTTGCAGCTACCTGGAGCACTAAGACTGTGCTACCATCATGTAGTCATCAGGTCAGATCCCCAGTGTATGGCTTCAATTGACTACCATTTACCTTTCCTGGAAATGGATCTCCATTCAATTTCACAAGCTGAACTGCTCCACCATCGATAATCTCCTTGATCACATATGGCTCCAACCAATGCATCTGAAATTTTCCTGGAAATTTATCAAACTTGTTGTCATATAATAAAACTAAATCATTTACCTTGAAGGTGTGTATTTTGATGTGTCGATCGTGCTAATATTTTTCACGTTCCTTTTGCACCTACTGATGGAATCCAACCAAAAATCTATCTTCCTCGAGCTCTGTCAGCTGCACGAACCACTCTTCTAAGGCTCCGCGGTCCGCCATCCCTCTGAATGCCATTATGTGTAGCATGATATATTTCATAGGCATCATAGCCTCTATGCCATAGACCAACCTAAACGGTGTCTGACCCGTAAGCTTCTTACGAGTAGTTCTATAGGCCCATAACATAGCTGGTACGCGCACATCCCAATCATTCCTTTGCGCATTGCAAACCTTTGTTAGTGTGTTCTCCAATATCTTATTAAATAATTCAACTATCCCCTTGGCCTGAGGATGATATGGCGTACTCTTCTAATGATAAACTTGGAATTATTCGGTCAACACACTGATCGTTTCATTAAGGAAATGCATACTGCGATCTCTCATTAAAATTTTCGGGCAACCAAACTTGGTCAACACATATTCAAATAAGAACTTCACAATTGTTGCCCCTATATAGTCCTTCACAGGTTGCACCTCCTCCCATTTGATCAAATACTCGGTCATGGTGATGATTTAGCACGCACCCATCTTCTTTCCTAGAGGCTGAATTTGTCCTTCAAAATCAATTGCCCATTTCTCAAATGGTTGCAATGATACCTGTGGATTCAAAGGCAGCTCATCCCTCCATGATGGCCTGCCAGTTCCATAACATGAATTACATGCCCTACAATATGCTTTGGAATCCTTATGCAATGTTTGCCACCACAACCTAATGCGTAAAATCTTCTACGTTGTTGCTTTTCCTACATAACGGCCTCACGCAACTCCTCCATGAGCTTTGGCTAAGATACTACTTCGTTTAAAATCAAGCACATAGCATTGCAGTATCTTGTTCGATCCCATATTATACAACTGACTTGCAGCAATAGAAAAATATGCCACGCACACCACCAATTCCTTCTTCTGTTGACTTGTGTATCCTTCTAGAGCCATTCCTATAGTGAGGAAGTGGATAATGTATGCAAAATGATTGTATGCTATGCGCACCGCAAAGAGCTACACGTCGGGTAGTCCTTTCTCCAAATTAGTAGGCTTCACTCCTATTTCAATGTGCGACAGATGATCGGGCCCTACATTTAATTGCCTTGGCTTCACAATGACTTCAAAATCATACTCTTGAAACAATAGTAGCCATCTGCATATTTTTCCCCCAACACAGGCTTGTTAACTAGGTACTTTAATGCAGAATGGTCCATATACATCTTAAAGTGTCTACCTAGAAAGTAATGCATGAACTTCTGGAATGCGTACACCATAGCTAACCCTTCATGCTCTGTCGTCGAATAATTATTTTTAGCCTTCGACAACTCCCTCCTTGCAAAGGTTATTGGTTGATCCAATTCTCCTTCATCAGCTTGTGTCACTACTACTCCTAGCGCAATACATGATGTGTCCACATGCGCATGAAATTCCTTCTTCCAACCTAGGAAGACTAGGATTGGCGCGGTGACCATCTTCTCCTTTAAAACATCCAGGCTCCACTGACATTCTTCATTCCAAGAGAATGTAGCATCCTTCTTCAACAGTTTTTCCATCAGCGTGGTAATCTAAGCGTAACTCTTGATGAACTTTTGATAATATCCAGTATGACCCAACATTGCAGCTGTTTAACACTCCTTGGTGCCTCCAAATTAATTATAACCGTGATATTAGCAGGGTCCACCATTAATCCTTATCTGCACACTACATGAACAATAAGATTCCGAAAGGATGCAAAATAAACACTTCTTCAAGTTTACTGCGATTTGATACCTCCATCACGTATCCAACATCAAGCACAAATTAGATACATGACGTTTTACTAGTCCAAACACTCTCCAATCATCAAAATATACCTCCAAAAACTTGTGAATGAACTCTTTGAATGCCGCAATGACTACGTGTGAGAAGATTGTCAATGCATTCTTAAGTCCAAAAGGCATTATCGTATATTGAAATAATCCCCACTCAGTTGCGAAGGTAGTATTACTCATGTCTTCTGGTGCGATCTTTATCTGATGGTACCTAGAGAATCCATCAGTGAACTAACATGCTTCCTATCTGCCAACATTATCCAATACCTCATCTATGAACAGATTTGGAAAAGGATCATGAACGCAAGCATCATTCAGCTTCCTGAAATCTACGCAAATTCTTATTTCATCCTTCTGCTTCTTTTCCTAAACTACCATTGGACTCGCCCAATCGGATTCCTCCACTGGTTCAATAATACTCGCTACCAACATCTTGTCCAACTCCAAACAGACCTTTTCCTTGTACTTAGGATTAAGGTGATATGGCCTCTGCTTAACAGGCTTTGCATCTAGTTTCAATGTTACTATCATCACTCCCAAATCACCTATGATGCCTTTTAATTATGAAAACTTTGTAGGGAACAAATCCTGATATTTGCGGAGCAACTTAGCGACCGTATCCACTGTAGCTTCATTCCAGTAGTCCCCTATCTTCACAAAATTCAGCTCTACCTCTGTTCTAATGTTCACTTGTCTAGTTTTTAGCGATGCGTTGATATTTGGATTATCTATCTGCGGCCCCTCAACTTCACGATGAACTTCTACCTCTGGGATATTAATGTTCCTTGGATCCTCCTCTTCTTCTTCAGCAATCACATTATAGCACTCCAGCACATGGCACAACTAGGTGGTCCAATATGGTTGAATCAAATCCAAGGGATCTTGGGGTATTATGAAGATCGCTACCATGACCTCCTACAATGCTTAATCGATGCACTCGAATCCATCCTCAAAGCTAAATGTCATCACAAATCCCTGTCTCAAAATGTCCCACTCATTAGTTTCGTAGCAAAGCTCTGTTTCCAAGTACCAACTCATTCGTATTACATCCAAAGTGTGATAGAACAAATGCACCCACTCTGGTTATGGCTTTTCTCCATAAGCATCAGTCCATTTTTCTAAGTGATCGTATGGGTCACTCCTCCCATTGTATTTCTCTATCAATCACACTTTTGGGTGACCAAACCACACCCTCATCATTCTTTTGTATTCGCATCATCCATCAAAATTGCCTTTATGCATACCCGAACATCTTACAGGCATAGCGCAATGCCAAATCTACTGCTTGGAAGTGATGCTTCTTAGGAACTTCCCTTTCAAATGCATCCAAAACTTTATCTACATCAGTTAGACCATCATAATAAGGAAAACTCCTCACCTCCAATGATACACAATGCAGCAATTTAGTCATCATGTTACAGCGCAGCGTACATACTTCATGCAACCTATTCCACCATTGTTCCAACTCCTCATTCGAATCTGATGTACAAGACTTTTTGCGGTCCCATGTAATGCATCCATCTATTGTCGGATTCACCCAATCTTGGTCTCGCACTATTATTTTGTAGAGCTGGTCCAAATGATTGTCACTTTCATAATCGTGGACCGGTTCAGTATAGTGTGGTCCTTCTACAGGGTCCAAAGGTACTACTACACGGAGCTATTTCCTCTCAAATGACATTGTCTACTTCTTCAAATTGATCACCCCATTCATGTCAATAGCCCAGTCGATCCCACAGAGAACAAGGTAGGGATTGTTGTCATCAACAATATCTATCACTTCAAAATCAACCAACACGCTTGCGCCTTCAATATCTACTGTCACTCCCTGCAATCTTCCCATGGGGATAATATTTTGCTAATTCTCCATCCTCAATTGAATCAGAGACCACTACAACGCAAGTCTCCCCATTCTCTCCCATGTTTGTTTAGGGAAAAGATTCACATCTGACCCAAGATCCAGAATAACTTGGTCCATTTCATATTCACCTATTTGCATGGTTGTTTCTGGGAAAATTAGTGTCTTGTCGAACGACTAACCCTCTAGGTTTGGTAGCTAACCTAGAAACAACAGTTTAAAGAAATTCAATGATCTTTCCTATGAGTGATAGATAAGAGAAAGATTGTAGAGGACCAACCTGGAACTTTCGCTTGATCCTCGCTTGATCTCCCTCTCCTTTGGCTGATCCCGTAACTCCTCCCCATACTTAACACACTTGGAGAGTACCTGCACAGCTACAGCAACAAATACCTGTCAAAACATTGTGATCTATCACAATGTAAACATTATAGAATCAGAAATATAATGAACAAATGAAAGTATTTACGGTTAACACAATCAATTGGGAAAAATCTCAAAGAACTTTATTAATAATAAGGAGAATTACAACCCAGTTGTTTGATATAGCGCCATCTTCCCAGTATCAATCCTTCTTCACCTCATGAATTAGCAAGAACACACCAACAATAATACAATGCTCTCTCCTTAATACTGAAACTAGCAGCACTTCTTTACAATTCACAACAATTCAACCTCCTGATCTCTTGGATGGGAGATCCTTTTATAGATGATTGCAAGAGGGTGAGTCATCAATGGGGATGATGAATGCCATTCCATTTTTTGAAATTAGTTCCACAAGAGAGGGGAATTGGAGATGGTTTCATAGTTCCCTTAGTCATCCTTGGGTGAATTCAGAGAGGCAAGTGTCACAGGAGAAGTTTCTAGAAGATTCCATGAGCAACCAACTAACAAACTATCCTAGAATTATGTCCAACCTCACCCATCGCACTTACTAAAGGGCCAAACTGTGATGCATCTTATTTTGATAGTGTAGCAGGTGAGATGCATCTCACCCTAACACAAGGCCTTTAGATATGGTTCAGTTTAGGCACTTTCTGGATGATTTCTGAGATGAAAATTTTTGGGGAATGAGGCATTCAGATGACTAAGTTTCTTTAGGGTATAAAACAACTCTTTTAGGGGTTTATGAGCCCTAATATCATCAAAATATGAGTTTGGGGTTGATGTGCCCAAATATGTCTATAACAGTTGCCCCCTAAAGCATGAGGTCATAAATGTTCATGTCGGGTGAAATGCTTTATCATGAGGATTAGAAGTTTCGAACTAGAAGGCAACCTACATAAATTACAATACAATACATCATAATAATATGATTTTTCATGAACTAGCTGAGGGAGGCATTCCCATGCTCAACTTTATACATTTTCATTTCATGTACATAGATCAGATAGTTGTCTGCAGATACAAACTTGTGATTCTAAAAATATAGAGTCGTAATCCATGATTAGGATGACCATCTGTGTAGAGCCTTTGTACATTTGATGTTTTGTATCCCTGAATATATCGCAGCCTAGATGGGTGAAACTAAATCTGGGGTCTTCAAACTCGTTCAATCTTCGCTCGATGTGCAAGTCAAACCATGTGAAAAGATGTTCTGAGGTCGAACATGGAAAGACATCCCCTGATTACCAACCAATGGTGTGAGTTGTTAACAGACGTGAGAGGGATCACCGATAATGAAAATGATCCTCAAGGTACTATAGTACATTTCACAAGGTGTGAATACATGATCCGATGTCGAACACCATGCAAAATTGTAGGAATTTACAGGGTAAGTTCCTCAGACAGAACACCAAAGGACACCGCTCAAAAACAGATCGCAGATCAATAGAGAAATACTTTTGACGTGGTTAAAACCCTCAAAGAGGGAAACAGTCCACGGCCTGAGCCAACGCAGCCACTTCAGGCAATTTATTAATAAAAGAATGAAAATTTACATAAGATTCTCTCATGGACGGTTAACCTACAAATGACCCTCCATGATCTTTAAATAGAGATCATGAACCAATCGGGTGTTAAGCCACGGATCAAGTGTCGATAATACCGAGGAGAGAATGAACCATCGGATCACTACATATCGTGACCGTCGATTGTAAGTTACAAAATGTACATAGTAAAGAAACACACTTTACCTAACTCTATACTAGACCAAGTTATACATAACTATTTCCTATGTGTCGGAATATCCTAACATCCCCCCTTAAGAACAACTTGGGATAGGATTGAAGGATTTACAAATATGACACAATAGGAGAAGGAAGGAGGCACTAGAGCCTATCCCCCCTTAGTGACAACTTCCTAAACTCCAACCATAAATCAAAGTTTAGTGAACTTCGCCTCTGTGAGATCCTTTGTAAAGTTGTCTGCAACTTGATCATTTGTTGAACAATATTTCACTTCAAGAACATGGTCGTGGATGAGCTTTCTGATGAAGTGCATGTGCAGTTCAATGTGTTTGCTGTGTTGATGTTGGACTCGATCTTTGCATAGTTGAATGGCACTTTGATTATCACACCAAAGTGTAGTCGGATGTTGCTGCTGAAAGCCAAACTCTGATAGGATCTGACGAAGCCACAAGGCTTCCTTACTAGCTTCTATGGCACCACGATACTCTGCTTCTGCTGAAGAAAGAGAAATGGCACCTTGTTTCTTGCAAGCCCATGTAATAGGTCCTGAACCAAGAGTGAACACATAACCTGCAGTAGACTTCCGATAATCAGGGTCACCAGCCCAATCAGAATCAGTGAAACCAACCAATATAGGAGATGCTTCGGCACTGTAATGAATCCCAAACTGAACTGTACCTCAAACATAACGAAGTATTCTTTTAGCTGCTTTCCAATGACTTTCACATGGGTTTTACATAAACTGAGCAACAAGGCCAACAACAAAGGAAAGGTTAGGACGAGTATGGGTTAGATACAAAAGTTTTCCTACAAGTTGACGGTATAAGGTAGCATCAACTTCAGGAGAAGTACAAGTGACTGAAAGTTTGACTCCAGATTGAAAGGGAGAAGGGGTTGGCTTACAGTCTTCCATGTGAAAATGGCATAGAATATCACAGGCATACTTGGACTGGGAAAGGGAAATACCTTCCTTGGATTGCAAGACTTGAAGACCAAGAAAATAATGTAAGTGTCCTAAGTCTGTCATTTCAAACTTCCTTTTAAGGCTAGTCTTCACATGGTTTATAAGGTTGGGATCACTACCAGCCAGGATAAGATCATCAACATAAAGAACAAGAATGATAAGAGACTTGCCCACTTTCTTGGTGTAGACAATATTGTCAGAATGACACCTAGAAAAACCATTTTCTAAAAGAAAGTCATCCATTTTGGCATACCAAGCTCAAGGAGCTTGCTTGAGACCGTAAAGGGATTTCTTAAGCCAACATACAAGGCTGGAGTATGTTTGTATAAAGCCAATAGGTTGTTCCATATAGATTTCTTCATGCAAGTCCCCATGCAAGAAGGCAGATTTAACATCCATCTGATAGACTTCCCATTTGAAAGAGGCAGCAAGGGAAAGAACAAGGCGGATAGAGTTCATTTTGGCAACAGGGGAGAAGGTTTCAGTGTAGTCAATGCCTTCAACTTGTGAAAAACCCTTAGCAACAAGACGAGCTTTATGTTTATCAACTTTCCCATCTGGTCCATACTTGGTTTTGTAAACCCATTTGCATCTAACAAGTTTTCGTCCCTTTGGTAGAGGAACAAGATCCCATGTATCATTTGCCAATAATGAATGATATTCTTCATTTCATAGCTGCTTCCCAATGTGGATGGCCTGAAGCTTCTGCAAAGGTGTCAGGATCATAATTCACTGAAGCTTGATCCAGTAAAGAAGAGGCGCTCTCGAACTGAGAACGTGTATGTCATTGATCTGTAGGATCACTGGCAAGATCACCTGCTGCATCCCAAGTAGCACGGACCCATTTTGGAAGCTGAGGAGCTGAAGGAGGATCCTGAGAAGGTGGGGGAGGATTTTCATCCTCGCTTTCATCATCTGAAGAAGAAATATTTTCAAAAGTAGAAGAGATAGGGAGACGTGCCACATCCACCGAACTAGGCTCGTAGGCCGATATATTTTCAGCAAACTTTACATCTCTTCTAATGATAACATTCTTGGACTTAAGTGGAATAAGTCTATATCCTTTGACATCTTCAGAATATCCAACAAAAATACATTTTTCACTCTTAGGTTCTAAAGCTTTATGTTTCTTATCTGGAATATGGGCCCATGCTTCACTTCCAAAAACACAAAAGTGACTTACATCTGGTTTAATTGAGCTCCATGCTTCTTATGGAGTGATATTCTTTAAAACCTTAGTAGGAGTGCGATTTATTATGTAATTTGAACAGTTAATTGCTTCTGCCCAATAATTAAGACTAAGTCCTTTAGATTGAAGCATACAATTAGCCATTTCCTTTAAGGTGTGATTCCTCCTTTCAGCTACACCATTTTGTTGTGGAGTATATGGAACAGTATGTTGCATTTGAATTCCATTCTCAGTGCAAAAGTTGATGAATTTGTTGTTAACATATTCTCCACCATTATCAGATCTTAGCTTAAGAATTTGATGTCCAGATTGTTTTTCAACAAAGGCCTTAAAGGTCAAGAACATGTTAAATACTTCACTCTTGAGTTTTAAGAAGTATACCCAAGTGCGTTTGGAGAAATCATCAATGAAAGTTAAGAAATACTTGTAGCCAGAGAATGAAACAACTGGAAGTGGACCACATAAATCACTATGCATGAGTTGTAAAGGGGCTAAGGCGTGCCAAGAGGCACGTTTTTCAAAACTGTCTCGATGATGTTTTCCGAGTATACATCCGGAACAAACACCATCTCTGCAAGATACCATTGGAAGACCTGTCACCATATTTTCTTTACATAAATTCTGAAGAGAGCGATAGTTTAAGTGACCAAATCGCTCATGCCAAAGTTTGCTCACTTCATCATTATGAGCAACAAATACTGAGGGAAGATTTGATGACCCAAAGTTGTGAAACTTATACAACCTTGTAGAATCATCAGCAATGCCAGTAGCTAAAATCTATCTAGGATCTCTTAGGTCCTTAATTACAACATTGTGAGGTGAAAATTCAATGATTTTACCTTCACCTGAATGGGTTATCTGATATACAGATAGAAGGTTGCAGGATAAGGTTGGAACACATAATACATCATTAAACTGACCATTGTCTATATGAACAGTTCCAGTCACTACAACACTAAGAGATCTATCATCACCAACATATATATTTTTGGTGTTACAATCATTTAAAGAAGAAAACATGGCTTTGTTTTTGGCCATGTGATAAGAGGCTCCAGAATCAATGAGCTACTCATGAGAATGAGAAGAAGAAGATACATTTGGTGCATAGCCAGACCGAGATGCTTGACAACCACATGCAGAAAGTGCCATTCTTGAAGATGAGGTTGAAGTTGAAGAGTGCTCCAAATGGATGTTATGTTTCTTCATTGCTGCTTCCAAGGCTTCCATCTTCTTAAAGCATTTGGATTCTAAGTGGTCATCTCGATTACAAAAGTTGCAATGTCTATCAGTCTTCTTCCCTTTGTTTTTATTTGTCTTATCATTTTGTTGAAATGATTTTTCATTTTGAGGCTGAAATTGCTTAGGACCCTTGTTTGGTTTAGGACCATTCTTTTTAGGATACAACTTCTTAGGATTATTTGGATTTGGTTGCTGCTGGGCGGCTAACGCTTTCTTAGAAGAGTTTCCAAGATTAAGAAGACCAAGGTGTAAGAGTTTTTCTTGTTCTCTTATTAAAGAATCACAAAAAGAATCAAAGGAAGGGGACTTGTAGTCTTGTCCTTGAGAAATGAAGGCTTCTCTTGTAGAATGGAAGGTGGAAACAAACACAGAGTAGGCTAGTCCCAACTTAGTAAGAATGGAATAGATAAGGTTACTATCTTCTTTCTTAACCTTAACACCTTCCAAGAGAAGTCTAAGGGTCTTGAACTTGGACAAAAAATATTCAATGCAAGAAAAATTATTGGGGTCCAATGTAAGCAACTAATTTTCAAGTTGATGGGTTCTAAGTTCATTTTTAATTCCAAAGACTTTAGTAATCTGTTTCATTTCTTCATCAGGAGCATCAAGTTCTGCAATATGGAATATAAGATCTGGAGAAATAGACATCCCTATCAACCCACGTGCTTGATCTTGCCTATTTTCCCATTTAGCTGCCTTATCTTCATCTTTCGGTTTGGTTTCTTGGCCTGTGGCTATTCTGTAGAGACCTTTACTTCTAAGTAAATCCACAATGTAGGACCACCATTGGAAGTAGTTGGTGCTGTCAAGAATAACTTGGCATGGAATTTCCATTTTAACAGAAACTGAAGCTATAAATGCTGAAACTAAGTGTTGCAATGGAAAGATCTCAAAAAATTAGGCTGTTTAAAAAAAAACGGTTCTGAAAACGGCTTCCGGATGAAGAAGTTATGGCTTTTTGAAGAAAATTTGATGAAGTCGCCGACGAAGTGCGGGAATGTGCGGAAATGAAAAATCCGCCCCCACAAAATGGAGACTTGAACCCAAGACCTCTACTCTCATAAATTAGCTTTGGACCAAGTGAGCTATACAAAAAGTTAGAGAGAGAGAGAGAGAGAGGGGGGTTGAAGCTTTGGGTTGCGTGCTTGCTTTGATAAAGCTCTTTTTCCCTACAAAACAAAAAAAACACAAAACCCAACACGGAAATACAAAAAAAACAAACCTTACAGCTCGAAGTTAGCTTTAGCCGGAAACTAAAGGACACCGCTCACAAACAGATCACAGAACACCAAAGTTCCTCAAACAAAACACCAAAGGACACCGCTCACAAACAGATCACAGATCAATACACCAGTACTTTTGACGTGGTTAAAACCCTCAAAGAGGGAAACGGTCCATAGCCTGAGCCAACGCAGCCACTTCAGGCAATTTATTAATAAAAGAATGAAAATTTACATAAGCTTCTCTCATGGACGGTTAACCTACAAATGACCCTCCATGCTCTTTAAATAGAGATCATGAACCAATCGGGTGTTAAGCCACGGATCAAGTGTCGATAATACTGAGGAGAGAATGAACCGTTAGATCACTACATATC
Organism: Pinus tabuliformis; assembly: GCA_031772625.1. Taxonomy (NCBI): domain Eukaryota; kingdom Viridiplantae; phylum Streptophyta; class Pinopsida; order Pinales; family Pinaceae; genus Pinus; species Pinus tabuliformis. The sequence goes on from CM062818.1 coordinate 141,155,020, forward strand.
GTGACCGTCGGATTGTAAGTTACAAAATGTACATAGTAAAGAAACACACTTTACCTAACTCTATACTAGACCAAGTTATACTTAACTATTTCCTATGTGTCGGAATATCCTAACAAAAATCTTTCGGTCGAAGGCCATTGATGTCAACCTGTCGCTGAAAGAGAGAAACTTGCCATTGATGGAAACAAGCTTCAAAGCATTGGAAGTGTGTTTCTAAGTCAAGTTCTTGGATAATGAGTTGATGTCAACAAGAAGCGACTTGTCATAGGAGGGCCTTGATGTATCCCACATCTCCGACATGAAATGAAGCAAATGATTTGTAGAGGTGAAAATGAACTGACGACACAAGGTTCAAGAATGGAGGTCATGAAAAATAAAGGTTGGAGGCATTGCAGTGTATAAGACATTAACTGGATGACTTTCTCAACTGGATGGCCTCTCAACTGGATGACTTCTCTTGAACATGTCGGCGACACTAAGATGAATTGGTAGTGTTAACCCCAAAATACGAAAGAACAATGGTATGATGACTAGTGGTATGATATGAAAGAAAAATGGTATGATGCTGTTAAATAATGAATCCATACAGGTGATGATGGTTTTACCAAATAATAAATAAATAAAATAAAAAATAAATAATAAATAATAAATAATAAATAATAATAATAAATAAATAAATAAATAATAAATAAATAAATAAAAAATAAAAAATAAAAATAAAAAATAAAATAATAATAATAATAATAATAATAATAATACAATAAATAAATAAATGGCCGACCTAATTAATAAATAACAATAATTAATAAATAAATAATAAATAAATAAATGGCCGACCTAATTCCGCACATCACTCCTTAATAACCTATATATATACCCTAACATAGCTCTTGGATTCATCATTAATGTTGAAGAATATCTATTGTCGCATCCCGTGATGATGGACTCACCTGGCAGTCTGAAACATTGGGTTCACAAAACTCTGTAACAGGTCATTCCTACTCTCTATCTAAAATGGTATGATGACTGGTGAACGGAATAACCCAACCCAACTGAATCATGGAGATGAAGTGAAAGTGTCATGTTCAAGTGCGACTTGCTACCATAAATTTTTCAAGACTTTTCCCCAGTCATTGTTGACCAGTACCTCTTTATTTTTGTCAAGCTTGAGGAGGATAACATATGCTTGTTCTATAATTTTCCCTTTGGGAAAACCTGCTGCTATTTGATGTTTTAACGAGTCTAGTGACAGTGAAACTCGGTCTCGTCTAGATGAACAAGTTTGTCGCTATTATTTTAATGAGTTTAACAACAAGGATAACTCGGTCCTTTTCATGTTTAGAGAGTTTGAAAAGGGACGAAAAGAAAACTCTGTAAGTTCTTTTTCGTAAAGTAATCCCTCAGTTCCGTAAAAGTATAAAATAATACAAGAGGGATGTCGTTTCCAATACTTTAACGAGCTGGAAGAGACAAGCGCTCGACAATCTTTTCATATTTAAAGAGTCTGAAAAGAGTTTAAACAGGACTCCGTTTTGAGGAACGAGTGGTGTCTAGGGTAGAAACTGGTTTCGGTGATGTTGGAACTTCTCAAAAAATGTTGATTTATGTGAAGAGGCTGGCTAATAAGACCACTCATTGCAACTATTCCTCAAAAAAGGGTAAAACAACCAAGTAAAAGCGTATGATCATCCAAAGAGATGGTGGTGATGGAATGATAACAAGGCTCATCTAGTGAAAGAGGCTGATAAAATGGCAATCATAAGGGTTAAAATGGAAATGAGTTCATTTTTAGACAAGCTTGAACCCTAGGGAACTATGCTTGGATTCAATTTCATGTTTACACAAGCTTGAAACGAAAAAACTATGCTTGGATTCAGTTTCATTTTTACACAAGCTTGAAATGAAAAACTATGCTTGAAAATGGCTTGCATGCCCCCAGCACGATGAAAGGGAGAGTCTCCTGTAACTAGATGGAAGTTGTTGTGGTGAAGCAGGATGGTTATCCAACACCTTTTTGGCTTCGTCCAGATAGACAAAGGTGAATGGGGTGATTCCCTTCACATAACCTAAAGGGAAACTTAACTTTACCATTAGGTGTATGCCCCCCAAGCTTCATTACATTCACCTAAGTAGACTACTCATGGCTATTAGATGGATGGAATGAAGGTTCTTTTATGAGATCAATTGAAAGGCTTGAGATCTAATTAGAGACTCGACTTGGAACTTGGGACCTTGTTCCATTTTTAAATGAGATTGACACAAGACAAGAAACTTTGCTCAAATTCCTTGTTTCATTTTTTAACGAGCTTGACACAAGACAAGGAACTATGCTCATTGGCCTGTTTCATTTTTTAATGAGGTTGACACAGTAAAAGAACTATCCTTGAACTCCTTGTTTCATTTTTTAACGAGGTTGACACAAGACAACGAACTATCCTCGGGTATGTTTCATTTTTTAATGAGGTTGACACAGTAAAAGAACTATCCTCATACTCCTTGGTTTCATTTCTTAATGAGGTTGACACAAGACAAAGAACTATCCTCGGAGGTCCTTGTTTCATTTTTAAATGAGGTTGACACAAGACAAGGAACTATCCTCGTATTCCTTGGGTTCATTTTTTAATGAGGTTGACACAAGACCAGGAACTATCTTCATACCCTTATTTAATTTTTTAACGAGGTTGACACAAGACAATGAACTATCCACGGAGACAATCACAACTCATAACAGGTCATGATAGAGAGATCTGGTTCCAATGACCCCAGTACATGATGTACAACATCACTGAATTGATCGTTAGCTGATGTAGGTATGGAACAGGTTGCCACATAATTAACCCGTGGCGGGGATGATACCATTGGTATAAATGGACCACTTAGGGATGATGGTTGACTAGGAGCTATATTTGGACCAGGAAATGAAAGGTGGTCAACGGTGAAAATTTTGCCTTCATGCGGGAAACAAATCACTCGAAAGAGTGTTGAAACAATAGCTCCCATGTCATAAACATAGTCACGCCCAAGAAGTAAATTGTAATCTACGGGACCCAGGACTACCATCACGTTTAGATAAATGATTTTTCCTCCCAAAGTGATAGGTAACCGTGGAAAGATCCCTAATGGTTTACTAGTTCCTCTGTTAAAACCCAACAAATTCTGTGTAACAGGCACAAGTGGTGGCGAACCGAGCGCTTGCCAAGCAGTTGAGGAAAAGATACTCACTAATGCACCTTCATCTATAATAGTGCCAGATACAATCATATTACAAACTTGTACTATGATCTGGAAAGGCACATAAGAAGGGAGGAGGAATCTTGCCAGTTGATTCTAATCAAAGGAAGTGACTAGACTACTTGGAGGGGGTACCGCAGAAACTGGAATATTAACCCATTGAGTTATGAGAACTGGAGGATTTTCCTCTTGTCTTGATGGAACAGGAGGACTGCCCCCAAGCTCATTATAATCTAAAGAAACAAAAAGAACTTGAGTGTTATCATGTTCACTCTCTTCGGAAAAGGTACGATTTACTGAAGGTGAAATCGGGTCAAATGTTACCTCGACCTATTGATTTTGGTCGGGTATAGACTCATAAGATTCACTTTCAAAGAGAGTGGGTTTGACTGACATTAGATTTTGGCCAGACAATTCATCAACTAGTGAAGGACTTAGGGAAAGTTTCCTGTAACCAGATGGAAATCGCTGCGATGAAGCAGGATGGTTATCCAACACTCTTTTGGCTTCATCCAAATAGGGACAAAGGTGAATGGGGTGATTCCCTTCACATAACCTACATGGAAACTTGACTTTTCCCTTCTGTCCATGAACTTTACTATCACTAGTTGATGGTATGTCACCAACATGATCTCCAGAGGTTGATGACACGGGATGATGTGAATGGGAAGACCATTCTTCTAAGATCTGAGGAATATCAGGACAATTTTGAAGAAGATGGTCTCCTACACAAAGTTTGCATGGATATCGAACTTTGTGAGGCTTAATGGATGGTTTCTCATCAGATTTTGCATTCAAAGAAATGATTGCTTGGTTGCCCCTCTACTGAATTTTCTTCTTCTTCTTCTTCTTCTTCTTCTTCTTAGCCACCTGGTTACTAGTACCAATACTTTCACCAGGCGAAGAGGAAGAAGGAGAGGAAGAAACAACCGAGGAAGAAGACAAAGGGTCAACTTTAGGATCAACTGGAGGTTGATTTTGTCCAGTTGGAGGTGTACTCGATTGCGGAGAAATCACGACATTTTGAACCAAAGAGGTTGAAAACAACCATACTGGCAAGCCAATGGTAAATCTCGAAAGGGACAATGTAGCCATATATGGAGCACCAATATTTCCGAAAGAAGGAAAAGGACTAGGATTTCCATCAAAAGGAATTCCTTGATCGATGGACTCCAGATTTGTCGCCATATGTTTCAACCTAAAATCAACTAAGGAATAGAGATGTTATTCACGGTCAATTTATTTTAACAACACTTTGGACACAACTTTGCTTTTTCAATTTTAACAAGTCGAGAAAGAGCTAAAGATGACTCTAGTCGCCTTTGATTTTTAATGAGCCTGAAAGGACAAGTGCTTAGATGGACCTTTTCTTTTAGAGATTCAAAAAGGGACGAAAGTGACTACTCTAGAGAATTTAGACAAAATGGTTTACTAGACCAATCGCAAAATTGCAATATACACCTTGGTGATAAATTAAAGAGAAATTACCAAGGACTTTACGTATGGTAGTCAATCTTCTTGAATGTTGTGCTCAGTGCATTGCGATTGATAAGGCAGTCGACTCATTTTCCTATGGATAAAGGATTTAAGCCTATTACGGTCTCCCAATATATACACGATGGTACAGGGAGCACAAGTCCGTGCTAGCACTTGTTGTATCAAGGAGGAGGAATCACCCAACCTTCAATGAAAATGACAGCCACGAGGTTTAAAGACATCGAAACATGTCTCTAGCCTAGACCTCTAGATATGTTGCGTTAATTCCAAAACGTTGTTGGGTTAATTGAGGTTCATTTTAAGTTGATCTTTCTTAAAAGTTTTCCTTTGAAGGTTCACCATGTGATGTATGTTCACAATTCCTAAAATGCAACTATCATGATAAATAAACCTTTGATTTAGTTCGAATGATGAAAACCTTAGCTACTAAAGGATAGAGCAATCAGATCTTTGACAAAGAGCAAAGAGCACATCTAATGCAATTTCCCTAGCTATTCCTATCAAGCATTCACAAACCAAAATACTAAAATGCAAATGCATTTATTTGTTTTCAGCTCTCCTTAATTTGAATGATCTAAGAAGGAAAACTAAATGCAGCAATGACTCAAACTATTTCACACAAAATGACAATTTTCGACAATTTTTCTTCAAAAAGAGAAAGGAAGACTCAAAACGACACTTTCAAGTTTGAAGAAATATATTTTTGACACTTTGAACGAAATCAAATCAAATCAAATGCACCAAAATAGTTTAATCGATAAGCTATGAAGGAGGATTTTGTGACACTTCACTTTTTCGACAAAAATGGAAGACTTTACGACACTTTTTCTATCGAAAACGACAAATCGACTATCACTACTTTTGATAATGGATTGTAAATGGAAAACAAACACACAAAACATTCACCAATCCTAATGTAAATTGAGGTTGATCTAAGTGATGTAATTTGGCTTCAGTGATGAGGTATTGTTCAAATTCAGCAAACAACCAAACAAGTCTGAAAACTAGTCAAAAACCATCAACTCCTAGATGGGAAATTGAGTTTAGTCAATCATCACACCTGGCCTTTTCAGATAGTTAGATGAATCACACTTTGCACACTCGGGAGGTGAGATGCATATCCTGTGACAGTGGAAGACAGTGTGATGGTCAGGGAGCACTTCTGAAAATGGTTTTGGCTCAAAATTGCGGTAGTTTTCAATGGATCAAGCTTGGTTTTGATGAAAAATGATAAGAAAAGTATGATGGAATGTCCTAAGAGGTTACTAAGCTACCAAAAGGGCGTTTATATGTGTTTGCAAGTCAAATTTTTAATTCATAAACTAAACCAGAGATTGACTAAAGCAGCATTTATCTACTACGCAATTACATAACAAGAGTGGTTCGAAAGCTTCCTGGCTAGCTTCAGACTCTGTCTATAGTTTATAAAATTCAACATAGAACAACCAATAGAAAAAAACAATCATCATTCCCCGGTGGATTTGCCAATTTATTTCTGGGAAAATTAGTGTCTTGTCGAACGACTAACCCTCTAGGTTTGGTAGCTAACCTAGAAACAACAATTTAAAGCAATTCAATGATATTTCTTATGAGTGATAGATAAGAGAAAGATTGTAGAGGACCAACCTGGAACTTTCACTTGATCTCCCTCTCCTTTGGTTGATCCCGTAACTCCTCACCGTACTTAACATGCTTGGAGAGTACCTACACAGCTACAACAACAAAGACCTGTCAAAGCATCGTGATCTATCAGAATGTAAACATTATAGAATCAGAAATATAATGAACAAATGAAAGCATTTACAGTTAACACAATCAATTGGGAAAAATCTCGAAGAACTTTAATAATATTAAGGAGAATTACAACCCAGTTGTCTGATCTAGCACCATCCTCCCAATATCAATCCTTCTTCACCTCATGAATTAGCAAGAACACACCAACAATAATACAATGCTCTCTCCTTAATACTGAAACTAGAAGCACTTCTTTACAATTCACAACAATTCAGCCTCCTGATCTCTTAGATGGGAGATCCTTTTATAGATGATTACAAGAGGGTTAGTCATCAATGGGGATGATAAATTCCATTCCATTTGTTGAAATTAGTTCCACAAGAGAGGGGAATTGGAGATGGTTTCCTAGTTCCCTTGGTCATCCTTAGGAAAATTTAGAGAGGTAAGTGTCACAAGAGAAGTTCTTAGAAGATTCCATGAGCAACCAACTAACAAACTGCCCTGGAATTATGTCCAACCTTTCCCATCACACTTACTAAAAGGAAAAACTGCGATGCATCTTATTTTGACAGTGTAACAGGTGAGATGCATCTCACACTAACACAGGGCCTTCAGATATGGTTCAGTTTAGGCACTTTCTGGATGATTTCTGAGATGAAACTTTTTGGGGAATGAGGCATTCAGATGACTAAGTTTCTTTAGGGTATAAAACAACTCTTTTAGGGGTTGATGACCCCTAATATCATCGACATATGTGTTTGGGGTTGATGTGCCCAAATATGTCTATAACAACGGTGAGCCTCATCTCATGTCCTGTTCTTGCCTTATGCTTACCAATTTTCCTGACCATGCACGGTACCTCAAGATCATTTTCTTTACTGGCGCATTTATTTATCAAATCCTATAATCCTTTCATGGCCTTGCTATCATGTAGCATCTTTATACAGGTCTCTAAAAAGGTAGTAAGCATGGATGGGTCCATTTATTCATATGGCCTATCCTAACTTCCTGAGGTAGAAGCCTCAACAAAGCTTTTTTTCACTTCCATGAAGGTTTCTTTCATGCGCTCTAAATCAAATCCAACCTCCTTTTCTAGAGCTTTGAAGACCCATTCACTTTCTTCAGGCTGCTTTCCCTTATCTTCGCCAGTTGTCATTCCACTTCACAACACGATATTCACATTAGGATCCTCGTTGCAAGGTTCAACCCTCATCATCTGCAGGTTTTGGGTAGGCTGCTTAGGCTGCGTCCCCTCTTCCTGTATCTTAGCTATTAATATAGGGCAATCTTCTGTCTCATGGTCAAATTGAGTATAGTATCTACATGACAGGTGCATTAGGTTCATACAATCCCATGCGTACTGTCTCGACCCTCCACAATTGTACAAAATAACTTGTCCCTGATCTCTCGCACATCCTCCTCCACCTAGGCCTCATTCGCACCCCTGATATCCTCGTTGCGCTCCCCCAGCACCTTGATCCAGAGGCCAAGCTTCTATCTACATCTGATACATGAGCACTCTCTCCATCATTAACTCATGGCTACGACAATCGTGCTCATCATGACCCACTGATTTACAGAAGTTGCAGAAGTGTTGTTGCGATGTCTGCATAAATTTCTGTAGCAAGTGACAACTGTTTGTTACATGTTTTCAAGCTACTTGACAGATAGCACACCATAGCGCGGGCCTTTTACTTGGTCTGGATTGAGCTTTTGGCCTTAGAGGCATTGGCCCTCCTCCTACAATGTAATTTGCGAAGATAGGACAATGATCTTTATCATGCCCCTAAATTTTACATTTTAGACACCAAACTTCTTCGCGCACCTTTGGTTGAGCCACTCTATCCTTCTTGAGACTTTGGAATTCTAGGCAAAGAATCTGCAACTCCATGTGAATTTTCTGAACTCCTAAAGCAACATCTTTAATCGGTGTCTCATGTAGTCTCATCGCAATCTCCAGGGCTTCCGCCTAGGTCCCAATCTTTTGTTGTGATAAAGCAACCCTTAGGTCAGGCAAGAGCAAAGCTACAAAAAATTCACAGTTTTGTCCATCCATAAGATTCATGTTATCTTCACAGATCTTGCATTTCAATCTCTGATACAGCTCCCAGGGTGTCTCGCCAGGCTTCATCATGATTTCCTTGAATCCAATGATTGATTTCGCTTTAGAGTTGGGTCTACTGAATTCCTTATTGAGCGCAGTCTGAATGTATACCAACGCAACTGTTTGGTTATTGGTGCGGTACTTAATGTACCACATTAGCGTGCGATCCTGTAAAGTAGTAACCAATGTTGCTTTCTTTATTTAATCATCTGTAATGTTTTAGGTTGTCCATACAACCTTTGTAATGAGCCAAAACTGCTCCAAGTCCTCATTTCCCAAGCCCTTGAAAATGGGAAACTTCATTGCATTCGCCATATTGAACGGTGGTGGAGGTGGTGGTGGTGTGGGTGAAGGTGTATGTTGTGGAGGTGAAGATGGAGGTGGTGTGGGTAGATGGGGTATCCAGAGGAACCCTTTCTTTATTAATTAGACAATGCTTTGTGGCAAAGCTTGTGCTGATCCTTCGTTGTCACTCAGAGGAGGCTCAATCAATGGGCTATTATTCAAGGTCTATTCTCCTTCTATCCCTGAATAACATTCCACTTCGCATAGCTCTAAACATCAAGGTAATTTCATAACCTACTTTTCACACAAGAGCATTTTAATCTAAGTATTCAAAGATCTTAAATACTTACCTCACGGTCCCTTGAAGAAGCATCGCTTTGCTTTGTTGTAGCTGACCGAGGTATCGACCGCGAACTCTATCACAAATCCTTCGATGACACGATCAAGACAGTGATCGATAGCACGCGCGATATTATCTTCAGAGGCTTCCAATCTCGGCACTAACTCCGGGGTCCAAACTATTAGACAGTAAGCCTCCACCTTCCTTGGTCATCTACCAATTTGGCAATCCACTCATATAGCTCGATCGAGAAAGAACAAAAGAAAATTTTGTGTATCTCTATGTACAGATACCTATCTAACCACTGTTCTTTCATCAATTGTGGATTTTTTTTTTCTTGCACCATGAATTTGTGGATATTTCTATCCAACCACCCCTCAATTTCTTTCTTTGTTGGATTCTAGTGATGCGACATCACACATCTCTTTATGCAGATCCTAGTCTCAGCAACAGAACCATTTTATGGCTTAGTGGGTCCTGACCTAGGTTCAGAGTTAAGTTTTCCAAACAAATCCATACACTACTAGCCCTTTCAGCATCAACCCACGGAGCGCGGACTGAAGTCTCAGCCGAAGCAGTATGGGGGGATGCTAGAAAAAAGCTTCGGCACCCAGAGATTAGTGTAATGTCATTTTGTGTCCTAAGCCTACCTCCGCATAGATCAATAAGCCTATAAGGCTTATCGATATAACTTCCTTTAACCAACCTCTAGACCTTCACGAAGGTCTACAACTGTCTTTCGCAGACCCTAAACAGGTGAATCAACCACTTACGTGCATCTGTAACTACCCTCAGTTCTATATTTACCTAGATCGGCTTAAATGTTTGATAACATTAACATGTAACAATATATTCTTCACATAAACAACTATTACTACTTGCGCTCATATGGTAATGTAAATCATGTAAAATCATGCATCAATACAATATTAATTCATAAATCCATCCCTCATCATAACATAATAGCACATTCATTCATAACATAAATAAATAGACAAAACATAATAATTACTGGAATAATCTCTTTATTAATGATTATGTTCTTCTTACAGACTCAACACTTCCTTGCGCACTTAGTTGTAGGGGTTTGCACACTCAGCTGTGGACTCTACTCTAGGCCTCTACGCACACAGCTGTAGAGCCTCTCTTATACTCTAAGACTTCTTCACTCTTACTCTTAATGACCCATTACATTCATCTTCATCCTTCATTATCATACCTTAGACTCTCTAAGACTCTCCTTTTTATACAATCCCATGGTTCGCGGACCATGGGTAGATCTACTAAAGCCAACACAACTTACATAAAATAAGGGTAAAACCCTTTATGACACTTTACTATCTACGTGCTCTACGACCACATCTTGTGGAGACTTTACATTCTTTACAACAAAACTTGGGCTTTTGCCCCAAAATTGACCCTAGGGGACCCTGTCCCAATAGGAAGAAAGAGGAAGGATGAGAGAGAGGAGGAGAGAGGGAGGGATAGAGAGATGGAGTTGAAGGGGAGAGAGGGAAGGAAGAAGTAATACATAAAGAGTTAGAAGTGGAGAGAGAGAGGGAGTGACAAGGGAGACATGGAGAGAGAGTGTGTATGTTTGGGGTTGTATAAAGAGACAAAGAAGGAGAGATAGAGAGAAGGGGGAGAGAAAGAGAGATAGAGGCATATCGTAACAGAGTTGAAAGGTGAAGAGAGAGAAAGAGAGGTAGGAGAGAAAGGAAAAGAAAGAGGATGTGTGAGAGTGGAGATAGGTAGGGAAAGAGAGATGTATATGGAGGGGGAAAGAGAGGGAGGTAAGAAGAAAAACATAGAGAGAGAAAGGTGTAGAGAGAGAGGGAGAGAGGACAGGAGGAGGGAAGAGAGATAGAAGTCAGGGAGAGGGAGTGAAGGGGAAGAGAGAAAGAGAGAGATAGAGAGAGGAAGATGGAGTGATAGATAGATAGATTGTTGACAGAGAGTGTATGTTTTTGGGGTGATATAGAGAGACAGAGGGAGATAGAGATATAGATGGAAGGTGAAGAGAAAGAAGAGAGAGATGGAGATAGGGAGGGAGGGACAGAGAGATTGATAGATATGGAGTGAGAGAGTGTGTGTGTTTGGGGGGGTGAGATAAAGAGACAAAGAAGGAGAGATGGAGGGAGATATAGATATAGATGGAGGGGGGAGAGAGGGAAGAATATTTCTTGCACTAGATGCATTGATTTTAGTGTATATGGTGATTTCTAATCCTATTTGATTGCTTGCACTAGATGCATTGATTTCAATGTAGATGATTTCTAATCCTATTTGAGTGTTTTCACTAAATGCATTGATTTCAATGTAAATGGTGATTTCTAATCCTATTCGCTTACTTGCACTAGATGCATTGATTTGAGTGTAGATGTTGATTTCTAATCTTGTTTGTTTACTTGCATTAGATTCATTGATTTCAATGTAGATGTTGTTTTCTAATATTATTTGATTTCTTGCATTAGATGCATTGATTTCAGTGTAAGAACAAAAAATTATTGATTATTGACAATGTATATTGATTTTTGTGTTATAATAATTCAACCTATTAATTAATATTACCGAGCAAGAGAGACAAGGTATGATGTTTACTACAAAAACTTGAGCTAAATATTTAAATGGTTTACGATTTCAACTTTCCTTTTCATGTAATCGATATGAAAATATTACAAAACTAACAAGGGTGGCAATAAGAATATTAGAAGAAAATAGTTTGAGATTGATCACAATGAAGACTATTTGTAATTTAGTACATTTTTATTATTCACATTTTCTATCATTCAATACTATTACATTGTTACTTTTCATTCAAAATTTTTATTTCATAATTTTTCATCATTAAAGTTATTGACAATATTTATCATCTCAACAAACTGATGTAACTAAGAAAATTTAAAACTAAAATGACCAGATAAATATCAGACATATTTTGTTATGAAACCAGCTCACAAAAAGATATAAAAGATAGATCAACGACTTAGAAATTAGCCTCTTCGAGGGGGAAACCTCCTTTACATTACACAAATGAAAAAATTTTGGATTATACAAATGACAAGACCTCCTTTCTATATATAGGAGTCTAAGGGGTCATAATACAAATAGAGCCGACATAACAATAATAATGTAAGGGCACAACAATAACAATAGTGGGCTTCTATGGGGCACAATAATAACAATATGGGGACTACATGGGCACAACAATATAATAAGGGGGTTGCACTAATAACAATAAGGGGTTACACTAGTAGTAGGGACCTAACATGACCCTCTCCTTCAAAAAGTGTTGTCCTCAACACTTGAGTAGTTCTAGATGCTTCTATATAAAATTCTTGTCCTTCCATGTGGAATCTTCAATGGGTAATTTCTTCCACTTGATGAGATACTCTGAAATTGATCGATTTTGTAGCTGTCGGGTTCTTGTTTCTATAACTTCTCCATGTTCCAATATGATTTTTCCTTCCTCGTCAAGTTCTAACAGTATTGTTTGAACTAGGAGCTTCTCACCTATAACCTTCTTTAAGCATGAAACATGGAAAACTGGGTGCACTCGGGAAGATGCAAGAAGCTCCAATTTGTATGCCATAGTACCAATCTTTTGTAACACCTTGTACGGACCATAATACTTTGGCAATAATTTATTATCCTTCTTAGCTTGCTTGAGGGGCATTTGTTTGTATGGTTGTAGTCGTAGAAATATCCAGTCACCTACATCAAAACTTCTTTTGCTGCGATGTTGATTTGCATGTTGTTTCATTCTATTTTGTGCCAAAGTGAGGTTATCCTTTAAGAGTTTGAGAACTTGTTGTTGATGCTTGATGTGATCCTCCATTGCTTGAACCTTAGAATTTTCTTTTAAAGATGATGTGATGGACGGTGGATGATATCCATAAAGTTCCATAAATGGGGTCATTTTTGTTGCAGTATGAAAGGAAGTGTTATACCGCCATTCAGATAGAGGAAACCACTTGACCCATTATGTCTTTTTATCAGATACAAAGCAATGAATATATCTTTCCAAACATTTTTTTATCATAGTTTTCCCATCAGATTCAGGATGATAAGATGAGCTATGAGCTAATTGAGTACCCAAATATTCCACCTCTTGTACTCCAAAGATACAATTGGAGCTTTTTTCATATAATTGTTTCTCCTCCAATAGTTTGAGCACTCTGCCAACATTTTGAACATGATCCTTCCAAGAATTGATGTAGATTATGTTGAAAATAGCAAAAAGAAATGCTAAAAATAGAAGTGCTAAAATTAGCACTGTTATAAATAGCATTTCGGGATAAATTCCAATTTTAGTTAGTCCCTAAACTAAAATTGAAAATTAAAATTCGAATTTGATCTTAGCAGTTGTTTGTAAAATAATTAATTAATTCATCTTGAGTTGATTAGTTATAGAAAATCAAACATGAAGTCTATGTGTAGACATGCAACAGTTTCTCCATTGATTGAGGAAGTTATCCCTTGATTAAAGGAGATGAGGATGAGTTTTACTTTGAGTTGTAATTAGTTAGCTCAATTAACTGAGTTAAGTCCAGTTAGATTAGTTCAAATAGTTTGTTGAACTAATTGTGAGTTCAGTTAGTTAATGCATGCATGCATGTAACTAATGCACTTCAGATAACTGAATATTCTCTCATAAATAACTCATGCCTGTCAGTTCAAACAGAGGCCTAGTTGAGATCAGATGATGGGACATTGTACTATCAGTTATAGGAATATTCCATGGAGGATATGTCTAGCATGCTAAAGGAATTCATTCCTTTGAGATTACGCAGTTACTTTTAGGTTTGATGAGTGTGTGATGAGGCCAATTCACACATGTGGCAGCATTGGAACCCAAGGAAAACTGCACAATAAAATAGGAGGCTTGGAGGGCTGAGGGAAGCCATATCTTGTGTCTATTCAATCTGTGAGATATATTGTTGGATTGTACTGAGAGCGGGATAGCTTGTGAGCTGATGCTTTTTGTAATCTGAACATATTTCCACTTGTATGATAATACAAAGATCGGAGTTTTTAGCTTAGGCTTTCCCCAGAGTATTCTTTTGTGTTCATGTGCGATTGATTTCTCATTCTTAGTTATATATGTTCTATTTTATTTTGCTCAAAATCGATTAAGCTTCCGCAAGTTTGTTGTAGAAGTAGATCTTGTATTTTTCTTTAGTATATTGCATAATCTGTTGATCTATAGTGGGAATTTCTACATGGTATCGTAGAAAAGGTGATCAAAGTGAAGAACAATATACAAAGAAGGGAGAAGTTCAAAGTTTCGAGTTCCTAATTATAGAATTTGAATTCTTATCACATCTCAAATTTCCCCAATGGCGTTCAACAGTTTAAGACTTGAGTATGCTCTTAATGGCAGCTCAAATTATATAGCCTGGAAGGATTGCATGGAAGTAGTATTAGAGGACAACGGTCTAAAGGACTTCATTGATCAAGAAGTCCCCAAGTCCGTAGCAGCTAATGCTACAGAATTGGCAGAGTGGAAGAAATGTGTGGCAAGAGCGAGGAGAATCCTCCTGGAGGGAGTTCGAGACCACACTGTCTTGAGCCTCCATGTGAAGGAGACACTGTTTTCGATGTGGAAAATGTTGAAAGATATATATCAGAATAGCAGCAATCAGAGGAAGTTGGCACTGAAAGAAAAGCTTTCGAAAATCAAGTGTGAAAAGGGCGACACGATCTCTACATATCTCAACAAGCTCACCACCTACAGGGATGAGCTTGGAAGTGTAGGGATCACAACAGTTGATGATGACATGGTGTGTCTTTCTCTCCTCGGTCTTCCTAAGAGCTAGCATAGCTACCAAGACTTGGTTAATGGAAGAGATAAACTGCTAGATTGGGAACGAATTTGGTCAGATCTAAAGCAGGAGGAGATAAGGAGAAGCACCAGAGATGGATCTTCATCAAAACAATATGATGAAGAAAATCTAGCCTTAGCAAGTAAGGCAAGGAAAGGAAAAGGGAGGGCGTCCCATCTCAATTCCAGTTCTTCCCATGGTGGGAAGAAGTTTGACAAATCAAAAGCGTGATGCTTTCACTATCATGAGGTGGGCCATTATGCTACAAATTGTCCACAGAAGAAATCCAAGAAAGGATCCTCAAAGGGATCAGACGGTGAGGCACTGGCCTCACAGCTCGAGTTAGATTTCTCTCTCATCGCATGCATGGTTTCATCCATGGTGGGATGTGTGTGGTACCTAGATAATGGAGCCTCTTTCCACATGTCTAGTGACAAGAATATTTTCATTACCTTGGAAGAGAAGGATCTCCAGATGTGGATCGAGATGGGCGATGATGGAAAGTACTGTGTTTCAGGTGAAGGTACGGTTGTGTTTCAGAGGGAGCATGGAGCTCCTCTCACCCTGAATGATGTAAAGTATGTACCGGGTCTGAAGAAGAATCTTGTGTCTGTCGCTATGCTAGAAGATAAAGGCTATGATGTAGTCTTTAGTAAAGGAAAGGTATTCCTGAGGCATATCGGTACTGGACAGACCAAGAGGATTGGGATTCAAGTAAATAATCTCTAGAAGTTGGAGGTAGACAATTGTGCTGCATTGAGTTCCAAAGCAGAGGTGGTGCAAAGCCAAGATGTTGGCAAGCTATGGCATAGAAGATTGGGCCACTTGCACCATGGGGCCTTGAAGATCATGCAACAGATTTCTACCGGACTTCCCAAGGGAAAATTGGAGCAAATGGATACATGCAAAGGTTGTACCTTGGGTAAGTATGTGAAATCTTCATTCCAGGATCTAGACAGTGGAGCTGGAGAAATCCTGGAGCAAGTTCACACAGATGTTTGTGGACCATTCTCTACAGCCTCCACCGTTAAACAAAGGTACTATGTTATTTTTATTGATGACTTTTCTTGTAGATGTTGGATCTACTCTATGCAAAAGAAGGATCAGACCTTCTTGAGGTTTTGTGAGTTTAAAGCCTTGGCAGAGAAAGAATCTAGAAAGAAAATAAAATCCTTGCATAGCAACAATGGTGGAGAATATGTCTCCCAACAATTTAAGGAGTTCTGCATTGTAAAAGGAATTAAATGGGAGTTGATGGCACCCCATAACCCACAGCAGAATGGGGTGGCTGAAAGGAAGAACAGATCGATTGTGGGAGGAGCTCGAGCGATGTTGCATGACCAAAGCCTACCACTTCATTTATGGGCTGAGGCATGCAATACAACAGTATACTTGCAGAATAGAAGCCCACATTGTATACTGGGGATGAAGACACCTATGGAGGCCTTTTCTGGGAAGCAACCAGATGTGAGTCACTTCAGTATCTTTGGATCATCAATTTATTTCCATGTGACCAAAGATGCTCGGAGGAAGCTAGATCCAACAGCTGAGTTGGGGATACTTGTGGGGTACACTGATACACCCGACAACTATTAGGTGTACCTACCTACCAGTCAAAGGACAGTGGTACATAGAGATCTGAAGTTCGACGAGTAGAAAGCTATGCAAGTATCACTTGAGTGGGAGCTCAAGTTGCATGCAAAGGAGGAGCTTTCAGTTCATAAGGAGGAGAAGCCTCAGATTGATGCAGAGCAGTCGCATGCATAGGATCCAGGAGTGGAGACATCCACTCATGTTGAGTCTTCCAGAGATGGGTAGAAATTCTCAAGGGACGCTGACAAGTTTATGATGGATGCACGAGAGAATGTGGGACAGCCATCTTCTCAATGCAGATAGAGGAGGTCACCTGATCAATACACTGGTTACATGGCCCTAGTTGGGGAGTGTGTAGAGTCTGAACCTTCTTCATTTGAGGAGGCAGTGTAGCAACCAGTCTGGGTTGATGCAATGGTAGAGGAGTGTGAATCTATCATTCAGAACAGTGTGTGGGATGTTGTCCCAAGACCTCAGGACAAGTCAATGGTGAGTTCCAGATGGCTTTACAAGTTAAAGCAGGCAGCTGATGGCAGTGTTGAGAAACATAAGGCAAGGTTTGTCGCCCAAGGTTTCTCACAGGTCGAGGAGATCGACTACGATGAGACCTTTGCTCCTATAGCAAGGTACTCATCTATCAGATTGATGTTGGCACTATTAGCTCAGATGGGTTGGAAGATCCATCACATGGATGTGAAGACAACGTTCCTCAATGGGAAGATTGAGGAAGAGGTGTACATTGAGTAACCGGAAGGTTTTGAGACCTTCGGTCATGAGTCGCATGTGTGCTGACTCAAGAGGGCTTTGTATGGGCTGAAGCAAGCACCTCATGCTTGGTACACCAAGATCGACAACTATTTCATCGGGTTGGGCTTCACCAAGAGTGAAGCAGATGTGAACCTTTACCACATCATGGAAGAAGGTAAGCCATTGATCATTGTTCTTTATGTTGATGATATGATTTTGACATATGATGATCAGTTGATCAATACTTGCAAGGAGGACCTTGTAAGAGAGTTTGAGATGAAAGGCATGGGTATTATGCACTACTTTCTAGGCATGGAGGTGTGGCAGAAAGATGGGGAAGTATTTGTGTCTCAAGGCAAGTATGCCAATGGGATACTTAGGTGCTTCCAAATGGAGAAGTGCAAGCCCGTGCAGACTCGTCTAGTTGGGAACTGGAGGAAGGAGGATGCTACTTCAGGTGAGGTAGTAGCTGCTACTGTTTATCGGTAGCTTATGGGTTCACAATGTATCTAGTGAACACACAACAAGACTTATGCTTTGCAGTGAACTAGCTGAGTCAAGCTATGGTCCAGCCTACCAAGTTTTTTTGGAAGGAAATGAAGCATGTGCTGAGATACCTCAGAGGCACATCTCAGTATGGATTGTGGTGCAGACGGACAGAGGGAGTGAATATTTAGGGCTTCACAGATGTAGACTGGGTAGGGAATCCATCAGACTGGAAGAGCACTTTTGGAGGAATCTTCAACCTTGGTTCAGCGGCAATTTCCTGGTACAGTAGGAAACAGAGGTTAGTTGCACTTAGCTCAACAGAGGATGAATACATGGCTACCAGTTAGGCAGCATGTGAGGCCATTTGGATGTGGAAGATTCTAGTGGGACTGTTTGGTCAGAGATGGATCCAACTGTGATTTATTATGATAATCAGAGTTGTGTCAAACTCTCTGAGAATCCAGTTTTTCATGACAGGTCCAAGCACATTGATATCTGGTATCACCATCTTCGAGATTGTGTGGTCAAGAGGATCATGTTGTTGTTGTATGTTTTGACCAAGAAACAGGATGCAGATATTTTGACTAAGGCATTGTCAAAATGCAAGTTCGAGTTCCACATAGACAGGATTGGGGTTATTGATAATCCCTTTCTTGTTGAGACAGAGTGTTGAAAATAGCAACAATAAATGCTAAAAATAGAAGTACTAAAATTAGCACCACTATAAATAGAATTTTGGGATACATTCCAATTTTAGTTAGTCCCTAAACTAAAATTGAGAATTAAAATTCGAATTTGATCTTAGCAACTGTTTGTAAAATAATTAATTAATTCATCTTGAGTTAATTAGTTGTAGAAAATCAAACATGAAGTGTATGTGTGGAAATGCAACCGTTTCTCCATTGATTGAGGAACTTGTCCCTTGATTAAAGGAGATTAGGATGAGTTGTACTTTGAGTTGTAATTAGTTAGCTCAGTTAACTGAGTTAAGTCCAGTTAGATTAGTTCAAATAGTTTGTTGAAGTAATTGTGAGTTAAGTTAGTTAATGCATGCATGCATGTAACTGCTGCACTTTAGATAACTGAATATTCTCTCATCGATAACCCATGCATGTCAGTTCAAACAGAGACCCAGTTGAGATCAGATGATGGGAAAATGTAGTATCAGTTGCAGGAATATTCCATGGAGGATATCTCTTGCATGCAGAAGGAATTCATTCCTTGGAGATTGCACAGTTACTTTTGGGTTTGATGAGTGTGTGATGAGGCCAATTCACACAGGTGGCAGCATTGGACCCCAAGGAAAACTGTGCAAGGAAATAGGAGGCTTGGAGGGCTGAGGGAAGGCATATCTTGTGTCTATTCAGTCTGTGAGCTATATTGTTGGATTGTACTGAGAGCAGGATAGCTTGTGAGTTGATGCTTTGTGTAATCTGAACATATTTCCACTTGTATGATAATACAGAGATCAAGGTTTTTAGCTGAGGCTTTCCCCAGAGTATTATTCTGTGTTCATGTGTGATTTATTTCTCATTCTTAGTTATATGTGTTCTATTTGATCTTTCTCAAAATCGATTAAGCTTTCGCAAGTTTGTTGTAGAAGTAGATCTTGTATTTTGCTTTAGTATATTGCATAATCTATTGATCTATAGTGGGAATTTCTACAGATTAGTATATTATCAAAAAATACTAACACAAATTTTCTAAGTAAGGGTTTGGGAATGGAATTCATTATACCTTGAAATGTAGAAAGTGCATTGGTAAGGCCAAAAGGCTTGACCAAAAATACATAATGACCCTCATGAGTTCTAAATGTTGTTTTTGGAATGCATTCAATCTTCATTTTGATTTGATGATATCTTGAACGAAGATCCAACTTGGTGAAGTAAATTGCTCCATGTAGTTCATCCAATAATTCATCAATGTCAAGAATGGGAAATTTACCTTTAATAGTAAGCTTGTTGAGCTCCCTATAATTCGGACACATGCGCCATGATCCATCCTTCTTGTGTACCAATACCACTGGAGCATAGAAAGATCTTTGACTAGGTTGAATTATACCAATCTCTAGCATTTCTATAACCATATGTTCAATTTCACTCTTTTGGGCATATGGATATCTGTAAGGCCTGATGTTTGGGGGAACACTTCCTAGAATCAAATGAATAGCATGATCATGATCATGAATAGGTGGGAGGCCTTTGGGAGTCTCAAATACATTGGAATGATTGTCCAGAAATTTTTGGAGATCTAGAGAAATAGATGATTTCGATGTGGGTACCTCTAGTGAACATAATTGTGCAATTTCACCCTATTGTTCTTTCTTTAGAAACTTTGTCATCCTGTTAGAGCTTATTATCTTTCCTAGATTCCCTATGATACCCCTTAATTCAACCTCCTTTCCTTCCCAAAATTTTTTCAAGAAACGTCCTTGAAAATTAAAAACTATCGTACCCAAAGATTGTAGCCATTGAACTCCTAGTACAAAATCCGCACCACCCATTGGAATGGAAAGAATTGGACTATTGAAGACATATTCTCCCATGGATAGCTTGATATTATGGAACTTTCTAGGTAAATTTATGATTCCTCCATTTGAAACCATTACTTGACACTCTGGTGTTGGATATATGAAGCAATTCAAGTCCTTGGCTAGCTTATAATGAATAAAATTATGGTTACTACTCGAATCAATCAATACTGTTACCTTTTTCTTCTTGATATGCCCTTATATATTCAGAGTTTGAGGAGTGGTAATTATTGTCAATGCATTACAAGATATGGTCAGATTCATTTCTTCTTTCTCTAGGATTGGTTCCTGGTGTATATCCTCTTCTTTTGACATTTCTTGTTCCTTTTCTTGCTCCTATTCCCCATCTATGTAAATTAATTTCTTCTCAGCACACTTATGACCTTTAGTGTATTGTAACAAAACCCTTTTTCTCTTTTTTCTTCCAATTATTGTGGTCTCAACCTTGTAGGTGGTGAAAGGCTAGGAACAACAACACTTCCATATTTATACTTATGAGTGGTAGTCTTCCTTGTTGCCATTATTTTGCTTTCAATGTTTCTTGCCAACCTGTATCCCTTCTCTAGTGAATCAAGTTCCCAAAGGTGAACCTAATGTTGAATATTATCCTTTAGAGTCCCTATGAAAACATCAATCCTCTACTTCTTTGGAATATCATTTAACCTTATATTTAATTTTTGGAGGTCCTCAATGTGCTCTGCCATTGAAACCTTTTGTTTGATATTTAGCAATTGGCTAAAGAAGTTGTTGCTATGTGTATCCTCATAATGTCTTATCATTTCCTCTGTGAAAATTGACCATGTGACAAGTGTTTTATGAGAAAAAATCCCTTTATACCATAAAAATTGATTCGATTCTAAATATAAAGATGCAATACGTACCTTTTGTAACAGTTTCACATCATGTAGATCAAAATATTTCTCCATCTATAGTATCCATGTTATGGGATCCTTGCCATCAAACTTCCTCATATCGATCTTTGGAATATGGTGGGTCTTCAAAATGTTGGATTCTATGAAATCATGATTAACATTTATTTTTTTCTCATCATGAGTTTCCTCTAATACCTTTTCGTCATTAGGAGGCCTTTCATGTAGCAGCTTTGTCTCACCCTCCTTCAAACCTTCCATGTCTTTCTTCAAATATTCCATGCCTTTCTTCAAATCTACTTTCCTACCATCAATATTAGCTTCCATGGCACATATAAAACTAGTTATCTTAGCTTCGATCACATTCTTCAAATCCTTCATCCAATTTTTCTTACTAGGTGTTTCTATTTTCTTAATTCGAGTCATTCTTTTTCTTTCTTTTAACAACTTGATCTTGAATATGTTGTATCTCTGAAATTTTGGATCTCCAAGGTTTGAAATTGTGACCTACCGTAGCCCTCTGTGTCCTCTTTCCAATGCTACCAGTCTAATCGAAATTGGATTCTCCAAGTAATATTTATTCCTAATCTCCCAAGATGAGCTTCTTATATACTTTTTCAGTAGAGAGAACTTGTACCAAGTTCCACGTGTTACTATGTTGACCTTCAGACTTGCAAACAATACACCGAAAATTAAATTGCGTCCCCTTTCTGTATCTCCTTACGAAATTTCAATCTGACACTCAGAGAGAAAGTTATGATGATTTTCCCCCAGTCATCTATTTGGGATGTAATTTAGGAGTCTGCAAAAACCATAGTTGTCTTAGCTTGTGTCTCTGACAATATAGCAAAACAAAGATCTAAAATTCGGGCCTAAGCTTCATCACGATTTCGGGTCAAATGGGTTTTAATTTCCAAGTTTGAACCTTCGTATAAAAAAAAATTATAGTGGAAATTCCACGATGACCTATTTGAGATGGAATTCTAGAGCTTTCAAAAACCCTAACTTCCTGAAATCATATTTCGGAAAATATAGCGATACAGGATCTGAAATTTGGACCCGACGTTCAGAATGATTTCGGCTCAAATGGGGTTTTTTTAGCTTCTGAAACTTTGTAGAAACAAATTTATATCGAAAATGCCACGATGACCTATTTGGAGAAGCGAAACCTTAGAATCCAAAGCTCTGATACAAAATGTTACGAAACCAGCTCACAAAAAGATAGAAAAGATAGATCAACGACTTAGAAATCAACCTCTTCAAGGGGGAAACCTCCTTTACATTACAAAAGTGAACAATTTTTGGATGATATAAATGAAAATACCTCCTTTTTATATATAGGAGTCTAAGGGGTCATAATACAATCAGAGCCAACATAACAATAATAATGTAAGGGCACAACAATAACAATAGTTAGCTTCTATGGGACACAATAATAACAATATGGGGACTACATGGGCACAACAATATAATAAGGGGGTTTCACTAATAACAATAAGGGGTTACACTAGTAGTATAGGGACCTAACATATTTAGCATATTTAAAATGATTATATTAATATTAGATGTATTTACATTTTATTGATAAAATTAATCATATGTTTGATAGATTTTCCTTGGTCACACACGAATGAAACAAACCTAGATCCATCTTAATTTCAGACCTATCAAGCACCGAGAGGGATAAAATCTCTTGAGGTGCAAACCTTTCCTCAAGTTTTGTACTATAAAAAGAGGTTCACACCTTGAGAGATGTGATCCCTCTCGGCTCTTGATAGATTCAGAGTTAAGATGGATCTAGGCTGGTTTATTTTCAAACCTTCCTTAAAAATAATTTTCCTCACCCCACTTATTTAAAAAAAAATTGTTTAAAAGGAAACTAGTCCATATGAACAATTTCTTTGACCTCCCCAAAAAAAATTCCACTCATATGATTGTGGCTAAACTTAGCCCCAATGATCCTATACCGACTTGGTCCCTATGATTCAGAGATTTGCACCTCAGAGTTTACACTCTAATACCATGTTAATTTTCTTATCTTAGCAATCCAACAATTAGTTCTAAGCACATTTATGCTTATTAAATAAAATCAAAACTAAGGTAATAAAAAGACAATTCAATAGAATAAAATTTACTAATCTCAATCACAAAAATGACACACATGTTCTACCTAAACACAGTGCTTCATTTAAATTATGAAGTTACTTGGGCTCCCTTCCTTGAAAATGCCCCATTTGAGGAATTACGTACAACACTAGATCTGATCTATTTGATCAAACCCTCTTTGGTTGATCTAAATCTCCTTGATGCCCATTCCTCAAACCCAAAACACTCATCAATATGCCTCTCTCAATTCTGTGCTATTGTATATGGTGTCTTCTCCTTCTCCTTAGCCTTTACTTTTATAACTTTACAATTGAGCTAAATCCTTAACCCTAATTTCCAAAGTGATTGATGGCTGAGATTAGATGTTTGTTCACATGAGAACAAGGGATGAGATTAAAACATATTCACTAAAGTTATTTAATTTACTTTTCCTAAGTTTAGTTTAACTCAATAAGCCAATATAATAATTATGTGTTTTTTTGAACTTATGCTAATTACAGAAACAACTTTCTCATACTAGAGAAAGTGTCCAAGAAGACTTTGGGTGACTTTTGCACACCTAAACACTCAAGGTTGTGCATAAGTACCCACTTGAGTTACAAAAAAAAAAAAAAAATTCTAACCAATCAAACTCCATTTCTTTTTTTCCTAGATATATAAAAGGTCAACAAACCTCCAAAATTCTTTCCAAAAGCTCATGTTAAGAAAAATTTTCCACTTCTTTTTAGCACTTCACATTTTATTGAACCCAAATACTATTACATTATTATTAGCTATCTACCTACATGAATACCACATCATATTCCATGTAGCCTCCTAATACCCTCAAAATTTGATGCTAGCCTAAGTCGACAATACCCACATTATGCAAATAAAATTGCATGTCACTGGTCCCAGACTTGGTTAAACTTGACTTAACCTTTTAATTCATTAATCCCGCTTTATTTCTATTATAATTCTACTATAATAGAAATAACATAAACTTCAGTTAACCTTACATTTTCGACAATCCACGGCCTTTGCATATTTTCCGACGCTAACCTTTATCCATTCAACCATCGATTTCACTTCCTCAGATCAACGGCTGCTACGCGATTTCCATTCATCCTCTGGAATTCAAACAAACTTAAACTCGTGTTGATAAACTTCTCGAGCCTTCTCAGGCCCAAGTCCTATTAGCTTCAATCTCCGCCGTTGATCTCACTCTTCAACCTGACGGTTGATGATACACCCGAGCATCAAACCTAATTGTCGATCCTCCACCATTTGATCAAGGCACACTTGATCCAATGGTCAGTAGTGATATTGGATGGACCACTTGCACCACATTTACCTGATCTTATAGAGCCGATAAGGAATATAAATCCTTGATCTATAAATTTTCGGCTCCGATTTTGAACTTAAAGTTCGATCACTTTATCACGCAATATCCATTGGATATAAGAGGTTATCAAATATACGGGTTTGCGGGACTTCAACCAGCACACGGATTAAAACATAGCTTAACCCCCGTATTTGACTTTGACATAAGACATTGAATATGAGATCGATAGCTAGGAGCGAGTGCGGGACTTCAGCCATGATCAAGGAAATTCGTACTCTCCTACCCCCGCAGTTACTGATCACCATCGATCTAATAGATCTATCGATCTGATGATCTAGATCTATTCCTTCACCATTAACATCTGTCGATCTAAACGATCTGACGGTTCCTGTGTATCGACACCTCACTTCTTCGTCCTTCCCTTTACTTCGTTTTTATGTCATTTCTTTAGTGTTCTTCTGTGGTTTCAGGTTTCTTCCAGGGTTCTGGTCTTTGGTTGTTTTGCAACACAACTCCCTCCTGAGCTTAACTCCGTGTACTCTTATTCACTGTCATCCTTGAACTTCACATTGATCCTTCAATCAGATTCAACGATCTGACACGATCCTTCATCCTCACTTCTTCTCTATGTTCTGCCCCAACTCCACTTGCATACATATACTATGCAGAAACTTCTAATTCACACACAATACATAACTCCATTAATCAATACACACCACACAATTCAGAATCGAATTCTCTGTATTGATAAATAAATATTTACATAAGAGTCTCTCTCTCTCTGGCCTGATATTCTAATCAGTGGCCTCTGTTTTCACACCTACCCATAGGCTTACAATCAAACCTCTAACTCACAACCTATAACTAGCTAACCATCTAACTATCGAACTTGACTAACTCTTTTTATGCCTTTTAGACTTACATTTATAAAAAAGGAGTCTATAACTAATTTATGGTTTCGACCCTTAATAATTTCAACTAAAACCTAAGAATCCTCTCAATCCTATAAATCATGAACTAATTCCTAATTCAAGATCTACAATTAATTTCCAAAGCTATCAATTCCTATGAACTCTCAATTATCATGGTTCTCTCATGTTCCCCTTCATTCAATAACATTTACAATATGCCTCACAATACTTAATTAATTCTAATTTTCATTAAAATCACTCCAAACCTAAGTAATTACATTCATTCAACACTTAGGAAACCAACTTCCTGAAAATACAAGACACCCCATGTCTACTAAAATACAATGATTCTTCTGAGCTAAATGCTCCTGCATTAGACTCCCAAATTAGAAAATATTCATGATATCCTGATCATGTGCCTTCATATGTTGATAGAAAACCTCTAGTATTTCCAAACTTTATTTTGTAACTGCCCAAATGCCTTGCACCTTTGCTGCTGCTATAGGTCTGCTATCTTCTAATTCATTTTCCTCTCTTCAATCAGTTTCAAATTTTGATTGATGACTCCTCCTGTTGTCATTTTCCTCTACCTAGATTGTTTCATCATCAACTGCCATAGTTATTCAATCTCCATTTCCAGCACATCCTTGGGCTAGTCCATATTGATAGCTCTGCCACATAACTATGGTCCTTGAAGGTCAGGGATAGGCTTGATTGTGATTGGTTATGCTCAAAGGAGGCCTATGATGTTCATTCTCACCTTTTTCCTTACCCTGCTCACCCTCCCTTCATCTCCCTTTCCTATGCTTTTCTATTAAAAACCACATAAAAACCCTTTTTTTAAAGCCTCGAGTGCTAAAACCCAAAACCTCATGAAACCGCGCCCATACGACTATGCTCCTTCGTAAACTCGTCGCCCGTAGCCTTAGCCATTGATTTCCACCCATTGATCCAATGACTCTCGTTGCACCCGACACGGAGACCCACACGATCAAATCCCCACTGTCTGATCATCTTTGCCACGATCAAACGAAATTTTCTCTCCCCACGTCCGCGAAGTGACAGAATGTTAATGCACGATGGAGAGTGGTTTTCCTCTCTCCTCCACTGCCACACATCACGCATTGAATGGGATCGTGTGCCCTCGCCCTTTGTTGCCCAACACCTCGAAGGCGGTGTGATCCATACCGCTTACCGCTCCACCTCATGACCCTGCCCGATAACCACCGTGCACTTTCGCCGCCTGATGACCGTTGGATCTTTCTGCCTGAGATCCAACAACCCACGTTCACTCCGCCCCCACCTCTTCTGATGCCCCCTGCCAAGCCATCTCCGCTGTCTATCCTTTCGATTCAACGACTGATCCTTTTCCCTCATCCAGCTCATCCATTCGTCGTGCAGTCCACATACCTTGACCATTCCATGCACCCGAAGGACGAAGGAAACCGGCTCACCAGTACCAGTTGCAGTTTCTCCTCAACAAACACATTTAACAGACAATATGGCTGAAGAGAAAAAGGACAAAGCATGAGCATGTAACTACATTTAGTAGTTATGGAACTTCATGGATACGAACACTCCAGCTGCCCGAGAGGACAACCTAGCACCTGAAAAGATCAGATTCACTCATTGAGATGAGTAAACACACTCAGAGACTCCATCAGGCGGTTAAATGCATTTGGTGGTCAATTATGACCCCTCCATACCTAAAACGGCCAAGTGCCTTTGTAATGAAACTGTACATATACCTAGAAACAAGATGTAATCAAGGTTGATGGTTGATGTTTTGATGTAAGATTCAACTTCTGGAGACTATAAATATTTTGACACTTGCAGCGTCTCATCTTCATTTTCAGCTAATATAAGCCTCGTTCGTTGTTAATTTCTCACTTTCCATTTACCTTCTCTTCTAAGTTGTGCCTGATATGTTGTGTGCTTGAAATATTGATGTTTAGCATTTGAGTAGTTGTCATCCTATCTCTATGTTAAAATATTGCAGGTATCATTGTATAAGTGATTCAGGCTTCTAGTCATCTGGTGCCAGAGAGCTGTCATCCTATATGTGCATTAATAGATTAGATTAGCAGACTTCTTTACTGGTTGCAGCCGGCCATCACATGGTCTTGTGCATCTGCTGGTGTGGTCAGTATTCTCCATATCCACTCAATCTTAAACTGTGAGTAGTTGGTGGTCTAAAGCCTTGTAGTCTGAGGGTGTTCATGCATGTCTGGAGTGAAACAAAGTAGAAGTGGTTATCTGGCTTGGACAAGAATCATTCCTTTCATTCATCCATTTGCAACAATAATTTGAATTTATATGTTACCAGGCATCTCCGAGCTACAACATAGGAGAGTTTCTTGGAATCCTAACATAATTGGCGCCATTTCCAGGGAGAGGAGATTGAAGCTCAAGTTCCCTGGGAGAACAACATAGTTCCAGCTTTGATGATAGACAAAGTCTGGACACATTTCTGGTTGTAATCATCTATCTAGTGACTCTATTGGAGGACCAACCTTTGGCGACTCCACATTTCAGTTCTGGCTCAATTTGTGAGGCATACTCTGAGAAATCCTCATAAATCACCAACTAACCCAGTGCCTGACCCTGAGAAGATTGTCAAGCAGAGAAAAAAATCATAGAAAGGAGCATCAGGATTAGGTAAGCATAAGTAATCTTATGTCTCTCTGCAATAAAGGCTTGTAGTTGAACATGTACAGTTTGAAGATATAGATCCTAGTATTGTTAGTGAAGAAATACCCTCAGAGATTCATAAAGCTCCTTGTTCATTTAGTTCCCCTTTGGATCTTAGTCCAAAGAAAATTTCCCATACAGTCCATCATATTCATTTGTCTCTGTCATCTATTTCACTGCTCCCTACCCTTCAAACTGCCAGTACCCTTCCACCTACCACAGCCATGGCGGGCCAACAGGCTGTTATGAAACCAACTTAAGAAAAAGATAGAAAAAATAGATCAACGCCTTAGAATTCAGCCTCTTCGAGGGGGGAACCTCCTTTACATTACATAAATGAACAATTCTTTGATGATACAAATAAAAATACCTCCTTTCTATATATAGGAGTCTAAGGGGTCATAATATAATCAGAGCCGACATAACAATAATAATGTAAGGGCACAATAATAGAAATAGTGGGCTTCTATGAGGCACAATATTAACAATAAGGGGGTTGTACTAATAACAATAAGGGGTTACACTAGTAGTATAGGGGCCTAACATGCCCCTCTCCTTCAAAAAGTGTTGCCCTCAACGCTTGAGTAGTTCTTGATGCTTCTGTATAAAATTCTTGTCCTCCCATGTGGAATCTTTAGTGGGTAAGTTCTTCCACTTGATGAGATACTCTAAAATTGATTGATTTCATAGCTTTCGGGTTCTTGTTTCTGTGATTGCTCCAAGTTCCATTATGATTTTTCCTTCCTTTTCAATTTCTGGCAATATTGTTTGAATAGGTATCTTTTGCAACTTTTGGATAAGTGGCCATACTTCTTTATCCTTCTTCCATTCATCCCTTGCTTCGTTTATCCAATCTAGTTGGATAATAGAAATAGCACAAAACAATGCTTCCACATCCTCATCCTTTCTTGAGAGTGCATTTGCAACAAAATTTTTCTTCCACTTTCTATAGATGATGTCAATGTCATAACCCAACATATTTGTGACACATTTTTTCTGTTCTTCTAAAGATAATGGTTGCTCTAAAAAGTATTTAAGACAATCATGATCCATTTTTACCTTGAAGTGTCTTCCCAATCGGTAAGGTCACCATTTCTTAAGTGCATGTAGTATTGCCAACATTTCCTTCTCATAAATAGCTTGCTTGAGATGTAGCGGTAAAAATACCCAATCACCTACATCAAAACATTTTTTTACTATGATGTTGATCTACCTGTTGTTTCATTCGATTTTGCACCAAAGTGGTGTTATCCTTTAAAAGTTGGAGAATTTGTTGTTGATGCTCGATGTGATCTTTCACTTCTTGAACATTTTTCTTCTTGATATGTCATTCTATCTTGATAGTTTGAGGAGTGGTAATTCTGACCAATGAATTACAAGATATGGTTGGATTCATTTCTTCTTTCTCAATGTGATCTTCCACTTCTTGCACCTTTTTATTCTTGATATTTCCTTCTATCTTGAGAGTTTAAGGAGTCGTAATTCTTGCCAATGCTTTACAAGATATGGTCTGATTCATTTCTTCTTTCTCTGGGGTTTGGTCCTGGCGTATATCCTCTTCTTTTGATGTTTCTTGATCCTTATCTTCCTCCTCTTCATGCTCTATGTAAAATAATTTCTTCTCAGCACACTTATGACCTTTAGTGCATTTTCTATCACAATTGTAACAAAGCCCTTTTTCTCTTTTCTCTTCCAATTGTTGTGGTGTAACCCTTGTAGGTTGTGGAAGGCTAGGAGAAACAACACTTCCATCTTTATAGTTGTGAGGGGTAGACTTCCTTGTTTCCATAATTTTACTTTCCACTATGTCACAAAGCCCTTTTACTATTTCCAATTGTTGTGGTGTTGCTCTAAAGAAGGTGTTACTCTTTGTATCCTCATAATGTGCTATCATTTCCTTCGTGAAAATTGACCACGTAACAAGTTGTTTATGAGAACAAAGCCCTTTATACCATTAAAATTGATCCGGTTCTAAAAATGAAGATGTAATACATATCTTTTGTAACAATGGTACACCATGTAGATCAAAATATTGCTCCATCTAAAGTATCCAATTTACCAGATCCTTGCCATCAAACTTCCTCATCTTGCTTTTTCTTGATTTTAGGAGCTCGATCTTGAAACGACTGTAACTTTGTACTTTCGAATCTTTAAGTTTTGAAATTGTGACCTGCAGTAGCCCTCTATGTCCTCTTTCCACTGCCACCAGTTTGATCCCGATTGGATTCTCCAAAGAAGAGTTATGCCAAATCTCCCACAGTGACCTGATTATAGACTAGTTCAGTAGAGCGAACTTGTACAACGTGCCACGTGTCCATGTTTCAACCTTTGGCTCTGAAAAATATATAAAAGAAACTACAGTCCTTTCTCTTTCTGTACCATCTTACGAAATTTCAATCCAATGCTTAGAGAGAAAGTTATGACTATTTTCCCCAGGTCACCTATTTGGAATGTAATTCATGAGTTTGCAAAAATACCAACTTCCTCAGATCATATCTCTGCAAATATAGCGCGAAAAGCTCTGAAATCCAGACCCAAGCTTCAGTGCGATTTCGCCTCAAGTGGGTTTTTTTTTTCACTTTTGAAACGTCGCAAAAAAAAGTTATAACGAAAATTCCACGATGACCTATTTGGATCCGCGAAACCCTAGAATCCAAAGCTTTGATACCAAATGTTATGAAAGCAGCTCACAAAAAGATAGAAAAGATAGATCAATGCCTTAGAATTGAACCTCTTCGAGGGGGAAACCTCCTTTACATTAATAAATGAACAATTCTTGGATGATTCAAATGACAAAACCTCCTTTCTATATATAGGAGTCTATGGAGTCACAATATAACCCAACTGACCTAACAATAATAATATAAAGCCAAAAAAATAATAATAGAGGGATTCTATGGGGCACAGTAATAAAAATATGGGGACAATAGGGGCTCAACAATATTAATAAGGGATACAACTACAATAGTAATGGGGTAATCACTAGTATTATAGGGATCTAACACAGGAACCCACAAAGATGGAAAGAATAATAGCTACTAGGTATGGACCCCTAGTCTTGCCCGTTCCTTTGAATGCCATGCCTACAGGAGAGTATCAGAAATACATGCCTAAGTTCACTCGTACAGAGGAAGTAACTGCTGAAGAACACCTTGAGTCTTTTTATACTTATGATGATAACCTAGATATCAGTGAAGATGATGTGTGGATGAGAGTGTTTGTCCAGAGCCTTGATGGAGAGGCTAGAAAGTGGTTCAGATAATTGACCCCTAGGTCTATAGCAGACATTGAAGCATTAGATGATGTGTTTTTGAAGCATTGGGGAGATAAGAAAGACCTACTCTATTATCATACTGAGTTGGGAAACCTCAAGAGGGAAAATGGGGAATCATTGTCAGATTTTAATAAAAGATTCAATCATATGTATAGTAAGATACCAGCTGGAGTAAAGCCTACCCCCACCTCTGCCAAACTCACCTATGCCAATTCTTTTGACTCCAATTTCTACATGCTTTTAAGAGAAAGAAGATGTGCCACTCTGGCTGAAATGCAGGATGTAGCCCTAGAGGTAGAATCTAATATCATGGCTGCCGAAAAGCTCAAAGGTCATGCTGATAGAATGAGGCAGAGAGGTGAGGCTTCTTCTTCCTCTGCATCATCTTCAGAGCCTAAGTTGGACAAAATTACTAAAATGATAGAGTCATTAGCTGCTGAAATATCCAAGCTGAAGGTTGAGTAGAGTTATAGGAAGGAAAGGCTTCCAAACACATTTTCTCCAAGAAATCCAAACCCATTCAGGAGAGCAAATTAACAATTGAAAATCATTCAGAGGGGTAAAGAAGCTGGTGAAGAACAAAAGGTTAGGCTCCTTTCCAGAACGTAGTCATGGAGGAGGAGCAGTTTGAAGAAGAGGATGAAATTCATTGCATGGAAGATAAGGGTAGTGCTGCCTTTTTTAGATTGGCTGCCTATGAAGAATCATTACTTACGGACCAGACCAGTCAAGAGTGGGACAGAGAAGTTGTTCTGTAGACTGATGAACAACAAAGATATAATTTGAGGTCAAGGTCAAACAATGTCAAGGAAAATCCTGTCCAAAGAGCTGTTGTCCCCACAGAGCACCAGAATATCAAACAGAAAAGGCCAGCAGCTAACCCATTCATCCTTAAAATGCCAACTCAAGAGGTAAGAGGCCCTGACAAGACACCTTCCCTTTTCAGCTTTGAATCAGAAGTTCAGAAGTTAAAAATATCTGTGCCTTTGATAGAACTTGCAAAGAATGAGGTATTTAGAAAACCTATCCTTGATGCCCTTGAGCTGAAAGCCTCACAAGCCTCCCATGACTATGTAAATTTATAAGATGATAAGCCTACAATCGTGCTTAGCCCAATGACTAAATCCTCTGACAATAACTCCCCATCATTCTATGTCTCCTTGAACATTCATGACAAAACCCTCCATAACTACCTGTTGTACACAGGGGCCAGCCACAATCTGATGCCCAAAGCTGTCATGGAAGAGTTAGGCCTTGATATCACCAGAACATATCACGACTTATTCTCATTTGATTCAAGAAAGGTAAAATGCCTAGGATTAATCAAAGATTTGGCCATTACCCTAACTCAGCTGCCTATGAAGAGCATGATAATGGACATTGTGGTAGCAGATGTTCCCCCTAAGTTTGGTATGCTACTTTCCAGAGGATGGATTAAGAGGCTTGGTGGAACATTACAGAATGATATATCTTATGCCACTATCCCAGTTTTTGGAGGGGAGAGCAGAAGATTGTACAGAGAAGCACAACTAGCATACATCATCAGTGATGAGAAGAACCCTTCTAATCATCCCATCTATATCGTGGATACTAATTTTGGAGCATGTATTCTCCAAATTGAAGAATCCCAGAAGGCCTCGTTGCAGCTCAAGAAACCAATAGTCCAAGTTGAGGGAGAGCAAGGAAGTTAGGTTTGGGAGATGTTCTTTGATGGAGCATGTTCAAGGGAGACTGTAGGAGCAAGGGACAGGGAAAATTTTAAGAACCCCCCCTAAATTTATATGTATAATAAATGGGCGAATCTCCATGGTATATAGGAAAAATGGAAGGTGATTTTATCAATAATATAATATGTATATATAATTTTTTGGCGAATCTCTCACCAGGCATGGCGAATATTTTACTCAATTATAAAATCTTGTAAGATCTTGGTGAGTCTTTCACTAAATAATAAAAATTTGTAAGGTCCTAGTGAATCTTAGCATTGTGAACTCTTAGAGAATTTTTTGAAAAAGTATAAAACCATATATGACAAGAGCCACATGGTGGCAATACCACTACTTTTTTCACATTTCCACGAAATGGAACTTGTTTATAAAATTATAAAAAATCCAAATGTCACACGGAACGAGTCGTTCTTGCGGACAAGATCGACCTCCCTAGTATCTAATGATATCTAGTGATAAGCAAGCCAATCAAATCCTATCTTTCTCTAAGTATGCAATTTATAAACAAAGGCAAACAAGTGTTTTAGGCCTACCTTAGGTCCAATTCAAGTTTGTGGAAGCCTTGCTCCTTTGATCCAAATGAGCTCCCTTGTAGCGAATCTGCAAACACAAACAAGCACACAAATTAAATAGCACCTGAAAAGCCAATATCATAAAGCATACTTATCATGATGATCAAGGAATTCATGAAACAAATGACATAAGACAATTTGTTGAGAAAAATGAATCGGATTGTATTAATTCAAATCAAAGAAGAACTTTACAACTTGTGCCTTGATGTTGTACAAGCTCCTCCCAACAAGAAGTCTCCTCTACTTTGACACGTTTCACTCTCTTCCCAATGAAGCCAAAAGGTATGTGATATCTCCTCTCAAGCTTAACTAGGAACTCTCAATTCCACCAGCATTTACCCTCAAAAATGTTCTTCTAACCTCCCTAGCAACCAGCCCAATGCCTTAATTTATAGTGCAATGGAGGGAAGTTACTAGGTCCTCCTTCAAAGGGATAAAGCCCTCCTTCAAAGGGATAGCCCCTCTCATCAAGGGATTAGCTCCTTCTCTTTTGAGATGCATGAACCACCTAAGAGCGAACCATCCACGTCAAAATTCCTTCTAAAATAATCTAGAATTAACCCAAAGTGAGTTTTTTAGAATAAACTTGTGCCTTTTTGACTTTCACAGGGGTCCGCACCCACTCCTTTAGAGACAGAGCAGGCAAGTACGCAGGTAATATGAACAGGGGGTGCGAGACCACAGGCAACAGTGAGAGAAAGTGCGGAACCAGAACTTTAATGGTTTTTAAGGTCTTTCTCTCATTTTCAAAGCTTGACATGAAGAGCTGAGGTTTGAGACTTGCTTAGGAGAACAATATGAATGATGATAGACCCATACTGACTGTAAATAGTCATGGTGACAATATTTTGTGTAACAGATTTCCCCCTAAAGTGCGAAGTCTGTAGTAGATGAGGATTTCATTTATCATCTAGGAAGAGTGAAGTACTTTATAATTTTGAGGATCATCTTGTGGAGAGCCCGGCTGGAACCTATAAAAATATTCAATGCAATATATATATATATATATATATATATATATATATATATATATATATGAGATCATATCATCGCTGAGGTAAGCATTTCCATACTCATATCAAAATTGACTAGAAAACTAACTACTGCTCTGATATAGGAATGATCTTGTAATACATCATAAGTATAGACACATGTAGACACAGTATGGATGCAACCATCTATTTATGAATAGTCCACAGTATAATGAATACAAAATTCCTCGCAGCCTGGATGGTGGAAACTAGATCCAGGGTCTTCATTTCTACTTCCCGAAACAGTACGATTCTATCCATGCGAATGAATGTGTTGAAGTCGAACATGGTAGAAACCACTTGATTACCAGTCAATGATGTAAACTGTTAACAAGTGTGAGAGAAACCACCAGTAATGTCAATGGCTCTCAAAGTACTCAGTACAATCCATGAGATGTGAATAGATGTGTTGATGTCGAACATGTCACGGAATCCTTTGATCAAAGGTCAATGATGCAACCTATCATTGAGGGCGAGAAACCTGTCATTGAGGCATGCAGATCCAAAGGTACTGATGATTTCTAGATCATCTTTTTAGATAATGAGCTGAAGTCGATAGAAAGTGATCCGTCGTAGGAAAGCCCACAACACGAAATCATAGATCAAGTTTGAAGAAATTTAGTTGCAAGGACTGACTCAGGGATGGTCAAGATGGATGATAGATATTTTGCAGATGAATGGCTTATTTGCACTGACCTCTTGAACACATAATGACACAGCAGATGGTTTGGTGACAATTGACCCAAAGTTAATACCCAAAAATCGGTTGAAGATTTCAATATGGTTTGATCAACTGTTAGGCAAAAGATTTCCTAACCCAGGTGAATAAAAGTGTCGTGTTCAAGAGTGGTTACAAAGTATGACAAACAGGCTCATTTTTCTCTCTTTTCCCCCACCATTTCTGGCAAGTACCTCCTTATTTTAGTTTAAATTCGAACCCTAAGAAGGAGTGGTTTGTTCCTGTTTGTAATTGAACAGGTCCTTTACTATTAAATTTTAACGAGTCCAGTATAGGAGAAACTCGGCGTTTTTCAATTTTAGAGAGTCTAAAAAAACTTAAGAAGACTCCATGGTTGACCTTTTTCGTAAATTTGTGTCTCCCAAGCCTGAAAAAGTATAAAATAATACTTGAGAGAACCGCTTGATCATTACGACCAAGGATTACTTTTTGTAATTAGTGCCTTTGATCCGAAAAAGTAAAAAAGTGATCAATGAAACGTCGTTTTATAACCAATATCAAATTTGAAACGACAAAATTCCAGCAATCTTTTCATGTTTTACGGTCAGAAAAAGAGTTGTAAGTGGACCGTCTTTTTAGTTCCGTTTTAACGAGTTTAAAAAGAAAAAATCAGCGATATTTTCATGTTTTAGGAGTCAGAAAAGAGCTTACAGGTGACTCTAATTTTTTTTCGCCGAAAATGACCGATTTCGCCTGAAAAATCCGTTATCCTGAACAAAAACTCAAACATTACTCATACCTGTTTAAAATGGATAAAAATGTTGCAAAAGTTACCTTTCTAAAGTGAAACATAAACAAATTAACAACTCATTTATTCAAAAAACTTATAAAAAGGGCTTTCGTAAATTCATTTTTACTGTTTGAGTTTTGGGTGAGAAAATAGAGCTTTTGGTCAGAAACTTCCCATGAAGATTGCGGAAAATCCGTCCATTGGAATCGAGCACAGTCTCCTCCAGGTAATCTACATCATCCTACTCTTTAAATTCATCCGTTTCAAATTGATTTTTAAGGTTTCATTTCATTTTTTAGGAGCTTTTAGGTCAAAAAACCCATGCGCGGGGGTCTAACACAGGGGACCCGCAGACCACGACTTTTTCGCACAAGGAAAAATTCGGGGGTCCACACCTGCCCTTAAGGCAACGTGTGGACCCATGCACTGTCTCTAACAGAGAGGGTACGTACCCCGTGCAAAGGTTTTTTAAACATAACAAACTCAAATTTCACCCAAAAATTTCAATTTTACATATTATAATTCTCCTTTTTGTTGAATGTAGAGTATACATCATGCTTGATTGGCAAGAACAGGAGCATGAGGATGTAGATCTTGCCGCGATAAATCATCAACCTTCGATTGATGCATTGAAGGCATGCGGCTTATACAAATTCTGGGCCATACCTGGCATGAGGGCCCAGGTGGACTTTCTGTAGTGGCTGGTAGACAGGTGGAGCATACAGGACCAGTGCTTCTTCATTGGTGATCACCAGCTCGAAATGGAGCTGGCAGACATATACTTTTTGACTGGTTTACCTAAGAGTGGTGAACACTTGACTTTATTTGGGACTAGGCCAGGTGGCCAGTCTATTGATAGCCTCCGGCTAGAGTTCTGTAACAACCAGACTAGAGAAGATTCTGCTTTTTTACCATCAACAGGACTTTTACTTCCATAATCATGCGATCGAGTCGCAATCCTAACATGGGACATCATCATTATGGGTTCTTCGGAGGCATTTGAGGAAGAACCTATCATTTTACTGTCTTGACTTGGAAAAGGATTGTTGGGCCTTAGTTTTGATCTTCTTTTTGCTTTGAGAAACTTACCTAAACACCTATTTATCCTTTATTTCCACTCCATTCATTCCATTTTAATGAATATTTGATGTCTAAACAGGTATTTAACTTTAATTTGTCAAATACTAAAGTTTTTATTAAAGTTTGATTTTAAGTGCAATTTTGGCAATTTCAGAAATTCCCGTAATAACTTCATGTTGGATATGGATGCAGGCCACTTCAGCACGAATGGGATGCATGAATAGGAAGCTTGGGAACTAGGACCAAGCCACCTATGCTTGGTTCCAACAGAACGAGTTTTCTTATGCCTTTTTGGAGCTAGTCAATCATGACTAGTCATCCAGAAATCCCATCTAAATAGGGCTATTTTGGGATCCCAAGATATTAGTCATATTTCTTGGGATGAGGGAGTTGGATTCGACTTGGATAGGTGTATAGGAGTAGATATGTTTGTTAGAGTGATTGTAGTTCAGTTGGTTTCATGAACTCCTTATTTAAGAGCCACACTTTGATGGCTCAACACACTTGACATATGATATTGTTATGCTGTAATATTTTGGATTTGGAGAATTGATTTGGAGACTTGTGTTACTATCATCTTTGCTGTTCAATATATGGATTTTTGACTGATATAAAGCTTTGAGATCAGCTTCACAAGTGTGCAAGGCAAGGGTGGAGGGCCCCCACTCGAAGCTAAGTGCACTTACAATTTAGACTAGTTTTATTTCATTGCAAATCTGGTTAATTGTAGCTTTAGTTTTCCAAGTTTTATTTCAGATTGATGCATGGTTATGAGTAGTGATTTATTTCATTTATTAATGATTTGTTCATCATCTAATTAAGTTGGAAAACAAATGTTCAAGTTGGGCATTCCCTTTATGAAATGGTGAAGCAGATCTAGTTTTCTTGTTTACATGCAAATAGTGTTGTTTCCATTTAGACTTAGAAATTAAGATGAATAAATTATGATTGGATATTGTACATGTCTCTTAAGTTAAG
The DNA here is from genome assembly GCA_031772625.1 of Pinus tabuliformis. NCBI lineage: Eukaryota > Viridiplantae > Streptophyta > Pinopsida > Pinales > Pinaceae > Pinus > Pinus tabuliformis. Next base: position 141,193,427 of record CM062818.1, read on the forward strand.
AGCTTAATTCACATCTGATTTATGCATCTTGAGTTTAGTTGTAATCTCTAATTCATGAAGTAATACTTGAGGTGGAAGTAGATTTCTTGAGTCAAGAACTCTTTCAATGTTTCCTCTTTTAAGCTGATTGAATCAAGAGTTTTAAGATATATTTCCTCTTAGTTTTAATCATTTATCTTTCAAGAATTGATTATATTAGATCTTCACAAATAGTGATTTGCCTCTAAGAATAAAACAAACCCGGATTGATAAGTAAATACTTGTGCTAATTTTGGAACATAAATTAGCCCAACATTTTGGCGCCGTTGCCGGGGAGGCAAATATCGGCATAGTCAATAGAGAGATAAAATCCAAAATAAACAAAAACATTAGTTACATTTCATTTCTTTAATTATGTTTCTTTATGCCTAGAGTTAGAGATCCTCAAGGTAGATTTATCAAAAAAAAACCCCCCCAACAAAAACATAAAATCAAAAAAAAAAAAAAATAACTATAAAATCCATTTTCAACAACAAGATCTAAAAGATGATGTTAAAGAATAGGCTACAACACTACTCCATTCTTGAACATTCTTTCTCATCAAATCTTTATGATCAAATAAATTTTCATGTCCAAAATTTCATTGAAGTATATTTTTCAAATTTGGATATGAGTTTACTTATGATCTTGTTACGAAAATGGATGCACTGGAAATTCTCTTATACTTGAGAGAATGAATTAGTTTTCTAAAATAGAATAGGATAGAATAGAATAAATAAACAAGTAGAATGAATTCACAATAAAACTTCCATAATAAATTTGTTTCAAACAATTTCTTCAAATCATTGATCAATATTCATTTGAAAGGACTACATGGTAAAATGCAGTAAGACCAAGCCTATTTTGGGTAACCATATAGGATCATTTTGAAATCATGGTTTATTTACATATCTCTTGAAATCTAGTTTTGAAATCCATTTTGAAGTTCTCAATTCATATCACAAATAAAAATGTGATCAAAATCAAAACTAGGTCTCAAGTGAAATGTTGAAAACAGAGTTAGTACAGCCTATATTTGAAGTGTCTAATGGAAACATTTTTATCTGAAATTCATAGGGAAGATAGCCCTTTGAATCTAGTTTCCAAATCAATTTGAATCACTTCAATCAGGTATCATATGAAAAAGTTATTCTTGAAATACTAACTGCTTGTCGAAAAATCTGCATGGTGACAATTCTAGGTCTTGACTGTTCATTGGCATATTTGACATACCAAATCATCTTCTTTTCAAAACCTGTTTATATGGGAGATATATCTTTAAGTCTAGTTTAAGACACAATTTGAATCATCCCATTTGGAGGAGAAATGAAAAAGTTATGCCACATTTAGTGACTGCATGGCTTCAAACCAACATAGTAAAACTCTGCCTCCTAGGTCTGTTCATCACCAATTTTGTGATATCAAGCCTAAGAACTTTTTAAAATCTGTTTCTACTAGAAATACAAAAATGAATCTACTTTAATATCCAAGTGGAATCACATTGATCTGATCTTTATCGAAGACGTTACGCTTCAAATAGTGACTGTTGGTCTAGTTAAAAATTAACAAGCAGCTCTATCAAGCATGGCACTCCTTATAATTTTTACTATATCATTTTATATCATTTTGAAAACCTGTTTATACAGGAGGTAGCCATATGAATTCACTTCAACTTGACTTTGGAATCACTCTAATAGGATAACAAACGAATATTTTGTAAACAAAATACCACTAGGAGGTCTAGGCTGGCCACCATTCCTCAAAGGGGTAAATAAATGCATTATGTTTGTCTATCATATTTGGACTTGTTTTCTAAGCAATGCTTGTAATGATTTACATGTTTATTGGAAGAAGAGAGACTGTACACCTCTCTTCCTCCATCATCTAATGTTGAATTGCAGGCAAGTGCTATGTTTTGCAGGTCATAGGAAGAATGAAGGAGTGAACTCCATGGATGAAGTAATTTTCAAAGTCAAATTCATATTCCAAAATATGAATACAAATGTTCAAGTCAAAGAAAAGTGAAGATGCACCTGATGTTGAGTTCATTCAATGAAACTCAAACTCTTGAAGCTTGCTCTTCAATATTGACCAACAACATCAACAAACCCTACAAAATGATCGAGATCAAAGCAAAAAGACATGAAGACAATCATTAGAAGAAGCAGTCAAGTTTAGTACCATGTCAAGTCACATCAATCTCCAAGAAGCCTTTCATATTGAATTCATATTGTTCATGATTTGTTCATCATCCATATTGTATGTTAAGCTCCATGACCAAGCATGTTGAAGTCCAACCTGACTACTACATTATGACTTCAATATAACCTATTTCCATAAGCTTTTCATACTTCCCAACTCCATTACACCCCACCTCATGTGTTGTAAATGGTCATAGGCTGAAAGTTTATCATCAGCCTATTAGTAAAGAGACATTCATGAAACAACTGGTAGAAGAATCAGGACTGGAAATTATGGCTCTGCCATCTTCCAGTTCGGGGGAAAAAAAAAATATATATATATAAAAAAAAAAAAAAAAAAAAAAAAAAAAAAAAAAAAAAAGGAGAAAAACATATATAAAAAAAAAAACATAAAAAATAATTAGTTTGCTGGTGAAAACCAGGCAACTGGCACCATGCAAACTTGAATTCATAGGGGAAAACTAGGGAAACCTGGACTCTATGAATTCACTATTCTTGTTTTACTATTCTCACATCATTTCAATGCAGGACCTTTCCACAATTGACTTGAGGACAAGTCAAACATTCAACAAGGGAGAGTCTTGTAGCAAGCTTTTAGCTGTCACAGCTAAAGTATTATGTTAATCACTTTGGCCCTGAAGCAAATTTGTTGCAGCAGAACCTGAAGGGACCTGAATTGAAACATCATTACAGAAGGGACCTGAAGCAAACTTAGTTGCAGCAGATCAAATCATGACAGAACCTGAAGGGACCTGAAAAGAAACATTATTCAATGGGACCTGAAGCAAACTTAGTTGCAGCAGAGCCAGAGCAGAGCTGACATGATCTATCAAAGGCATTGCAAAGGGACCTGAAAAGAGAAATATTATTTGAAGGGACCTGAATAAATTCAAGAAAGGGAGCAGAGTAAACAAGGAAGCAATAAAAGTCTACTTTTCATTTATCCACAGCATTCAACATTCCACCTGCACAAACAGCATTCAACATTCCACCTGTACAAACAGCATCAAGGGAGTATATTCATAGTCATTTTTTGTGCTTGAAATTCAAATTTTTTTAGAAACTTCTAGTATTGATTGACGTTAGTACCTGCAAATATTCATTGATATTCATATTCCATCTATATTCCCTATTCAAATACCATTTACATTCCCTTTTTCATTCCATTCCATATACATAAACTTCCCTAGGTATTTTCCTTAAATGCAAAAGAAATCAAGCTAAACCAACTCTTTATACCTGCACATGAACCCACAAGCATTAGAAGGATTATAATTTTAAACATGACCCCAATGGTCATTTTAAAATTATAAAGTTATGTCACAAAGAAATGCGCAAAGAATATTAAAATATTAAGCATATATCAAAGGTTATAAAAGAATGCTAAGGTTCATAAATTACAAAATATATGAGCGCTCAAATATATTATGCATAAGCTATATTCTATTGACAAACACATATGGTATGCATGTATATATATATATCAACGATATATCAAACATGGTAACGTTATTGCACCTGCAATAACAAAGATTAGACGATATATATTTTATAACCTAAATGCTTAAAACCTAAGGCGCATCATTTGAACAAACAAAGGCTCATATCATATGTGCATTATTCAAAAGCTCAAAAACGAATAAGTCATATAGTCTATGCGCATTAATCAACATACGATGGCATATGAGAATGGTATGAGGCCACGGGTTATGCTGAGAGAATAATCAAGGTAATACGTGAAGACCGTAAGCATACAGCACAATGGTAAGGCGTGATGATAAGGAATGATGGTCACGGCATATGGTAAATGATGCAACGAAACCATCACGTTTAACATGGAAATCGTAATACAATGTTTTGGCGTTTATTTACAGCCATATGGTAATAACCATAAGCCGTGTATAAGCCACGTAATAATGTGTGATATGTGGAGGACGGTGCAATGAGAACACACGACCATGGCCAGCATTACCAACAGCGCAGCGCTCCAGGGTATGATCAACCATGAAAGCCACGAGGGACAGCACGTAGATACGACGTCGACACGGTGGTAAGGCAGAGTTGAGCTATTGGATAGTAAAGCGGCGGAAGGACGGCGATTAAAACTACAGCTATCAGGTAATGAACGTGCAGCGTATACGAAACGGTCATAAGAATCCTCTCGGCATACATTCAAACCACAAGTTCCTCATTGCGAAAATGCTCAGTGAATCGTGGTGAGGCTGAGAGCAATCCAAAGGGAAGAAAGACTGTGTGAGAGGGAGTTTTAAGAGTTGAAGCGTTGAATACAAGCTGAGAGCTGTGAGGAGATAAGGTGAGAGAAGTGAGTTAAATCCGCCCGAGAACTGGAGATAAGGTGAGTGCCATTAAACTCACGGGTCTGGTCGCTGTGACATCAGTTCAAAGGACCGCCAAAGGAGGAATCGAAGTGTTGATAGCTTCCCACGCGGCCGACGAGGATCAGGTAAACCTTCAAGTCCGGGATAACTCAGAGTTTATTATGCGCATGTGAAGGATAGACTGCGTTAAAAATGGTGAAAATTTATGGTGGAAATCGCCGGCATTTAAAGAATGGTTTGCATGCATAACACGATGAAAATGTTGAGTGATTTAATGCATCAAATGCGGGATTTAGTTAAAACACCAAGTGCAGTAAGGATTAAGATATCAGGCATAATAAAAACTGCGCTTGCACTCACTGTATTTACCATTGTGTCGGCCTGCGCGCTAAGTGTCAAACCGTCGGCGTAGGAGCAAATTGCTTGGCTGTGTATAGGTTAATGGTAGTCACAATAAACGCAGAGGTTATGAACAGTGTGATGCATGTCGGTTCACATGTATACGCATTAGGGTTGCATCGTGCCTGCATAAAACCCAATACACAACATAAAACACAGATATTGCCGAGGGTTATACATGTGTAGTGTTACGCATTTGATAATTGCCAAGAACGCCTGTCAAAACAGAGACACGTTCACATGCCTATACATTTTGGTTGTATAGCGTTGTGCCATGAAAACATATAGAGCTGTCTTCGTCGTTGAATGCAGATTGTAGAGAAAACGAATGATGCCGAGAGCTCTGTGTTTTTTTTTTTTTATCATATGTTTTGCAAAAGCCAGAGGTAAAAAGAGGCGAGCGGTTGTGAGAGACCTCTAGGGTTTACGCAGTCATAAAAACTCTGTGTTTTATTTATGTTTGACCATTTGTTTGATGAGCATGGCCGAGAGCATTTTTATTCACAGTGATTTTATTTGAAACAAAAAGGCCACAAACAGTTCGTTCACACAGTGGTTTTGTTAAACAATGAGGCCGAGAGATTGAGAGCAATTTGTACATCATATATAGTCATTTGTCTATATGTTTTGAAGATTTGATTGAGAGGCAGAAAGCAGAGATGTTTTTGAAGATTTGTTGAGAGGCAGCAAGAATAATTTTTTTTTTAATACATGTTAGTTGATTCAAGAACATGATTATTACTTAAAATATATATTTCTTCAAAAACAAAACAGAGATAATATGTTAGTAAAACATATTCAGCTGATTGGTTTGCTTCACACAGGGAATCAAAACAGAGTTTGAACAGAGGATAAGGAGGTCGGCATCGTACAGGGTAAAGTGATCAGTGCAGGAAGGTAAGCCCCATTGTTACTAAGCTTTCATTTGAGAATAATAGTCACAATATTTGTCAAAATGAAGTTAGTAACAACTGAAGATTATATTGATTGGCTTACAGACATAATGACCAACCGGGTAGAATCAACCTTTCAGATAGAGAGTTGGGGTAAAGAAACCATAGAGAAACTATATCAGTCTGGCATGATAGGTTTTCTACAAAAGTTTCAAGGTCAAATAACAAAAGACTTCATTGATAACTTCAACCAGGATCTAGAGAAGAGCAGGAAACCAGAAGCTTAATGACTTCTCCCCTCTATCCAAGGACCAGAGCCAAGAACATGGCTATGCATGAAACAGAGACCTCTATTCCTAAGTTTAAAACTTCTGTTAACTTAGAACAGGAAGTAGAGGAATATTCACCTGGGAAACCAGAAGATCAAAACATTGTGCAAGAACCTTTTGATAGAAATTCCACATATGACTATAATGCAATCAAAACTACACAAGACTTTGAGAAAGAGATTGACTTAGCCAAAATCAAAGAATTGACAGACCAGCTTGAAATAAACAAGATTGTGGAGAAACAATTGAAAACAGAAAACAAGGCACACAAGAAAGATAATGCAAAGCTGGTGAAAACAAATGAAAGATTACAGGAAGAGATAAGCAGGTTAAAAAGGAGGAATGAGCTCCTTTCTAAACAGGCATTTACTTGGTTAAAAGATAAAAACATGTGGAAGGCTAAGTATGAAAAACAAAAGGTAAAAATAGCAATGTTAAAGGTTGAGCAGGGAACAGATTTTGATTGTGTGAACAGAGGTGCAGCTACAGGTACAACATCAACTTCAGAAGGCAGGAGTTCCAAAAGGAGCAAGCAAGCATGGGGACATGCTTGAACATAAGCAAGGGAGAGATGTTGGGCCTTAGTTTTGATCTTCTTTTTGCTTTGAGAAACTTACCTAAACACCTATTTATCCTTTATTTCCACTCCATTCATTCCATTTTAATGAATATTTGATGTCTAAACAGGTATTTAACTTTAATTTGTCAAATACTAAAGTTTTTATTAAAGTTTGATTTTAAGTGCAATTTTGGCAATTTCAGAAATTCCCGTAATAACTTCATGTTGGATATGGATGCAGGCCACTTCAGCACGAATGGGATGCATGAATAGGAAGCTTGGGAACTAGGACCAAGCCACCTATGCTTGGTTCCAACAGAACGAGTTTTCTTATGCCTTTTTGGAGCTAGTCAATCATGACTAGTCATCCAGAAATCCCATCTAAATAGGGCTGTTTTGGGATCCCAAGATATTAGTCATATTTCTTGGGATGAGGGAGTTGGATTCGACTTGGATAGGTGTATAGGAGTAGATATGTTTGTTAGAGTGATTGTAGTTCAGTTGGTTTCATGAACTCCTTATTTAAGAGCCACACTTTGATGGCTCAACACACTTGACATATGATATTGTTATGCTGTAATATTTTGGATTTGGAGAATTGATTTGGAGACTTGTGTTACTATCATCTTTGCTGTTCAATATATGGATTTTTGACTGATATAAAGCTTTGAGATCAGCTTCACAAGTGTGCAAGGCAAGGGTGGAGGGCCCCCACTCGAAGCTAAGTGCACTTACAATTTAGACTAGTTTTATTTCATTGCAAATCTGGTTAATTGTAGCTTTAGTTTTCCAAGTTTTATTTCAGATTGATGCATGGTTATGAGTAGTGATTTATTTCATTTATTAATGATTTGTTCATCATCTAATTAAGTTGGAAAACAAATGTTCAAGTTGGGCATTCCCTTTATGAAATGGTGAAGCGGATCTAGTTTTCTTGTTTACATGCAAATAGTGTTGTTTCCATTTAGACTTAGAAATTAAGATGAATAAATTATGATTGGATATTGTACATGTCTCTTAAGTTAAGAGCTTAATTCACATCTGATTTATGCATCTTGAGTTTAGTTGTAATCTCTAATTCATGAAGTAATACTTGAGGTGGAAGTAGATTTCTTGAGTCAAGAACTCTTTCAATGTTTCCTCTTTTAAACTGATTGAATCAAGAGTTTTAAGATATATTTCCTCTTAGTTTTAATCATTTATCTTTCAAGAATTGATTATATTAGATCTTCACAAATAGTGATTTGCCTCTAAGAATAAAACAAACCCGGATTGATAAGTAAATACTTGTGCTAATTTTGGAACATAAATTAGCCCAACAAGGATCCTTCAAAACAGCAGGCATTTGGGAACCTTTGACAATTTTCGCAACCTCTGCACGATGAGGGCAGTCTCTTGTAAAATGCTCTTCATCACAAATGAGACAAGGATAACGAGGTTTGCGTTTCTCATCAGTTGATTCCGCTTTTTATGGTTTCTCTTTCGAATTTTTATCTGTTTTATTTTTCTTCTTGCCTTTCTTCTTACCGCTGGATTTTGATTTGGCTGTAGATGACTCCACAACATGAATATCGGCAGAAATTTCCACGGAGTAATCTCCTCTCGGGGAATCTGGTAAAGTTATGATAGGAGAAGAATTCTTGGAAGATCTCTTCTTACTTTTGGTATTAACCGTACCAATCATACCATCAGCAGCATGAGACCCTGAAGGAGCTGCAGTTATCTGATTTTGTTTACGAAGGTCGAGGATTTTCTCATGTAACATACCTGACTGCTTGTAAACTAAGTCAAGGTATTGAGCTTGAGAAATTACTTGCTCCTTAGTAACGACTCCGGCCTTAGCTACATCTTCAGTGATCTTTGGTAATAAATATTTTACAAACCATTCAGCTAAGATCTGATCCGGAATAAAAAATTTCACTAAACACCGTCGATGTCTCCATTCATGAATGTGATCTGAAATGTAAGTGGACGTTGACTGCTTTAATGAAGTTAATAATTCTGTGCCATTGTCATATCTGGCTGGCAACTGAAAATGAGTTAAAAACGAAGTAGCTAACTGACTAAAGTTATAAAAAGTGGCTCGCGGTAACTCAATGTACCACTTGGCCACAAGACCAATTAGAATGCGCTGGAAAAGCCTTAAACGGATTGAATCATCTGAAATGGAATTAGATGCACACCAGAGGTGATAAGTCATCACATGGTTCGACGGGTCCTCTCCTGATTTTCCTTCAAACTTAGGAATATCACTAGGCAACTTATTCGGCATTGGCGGCCAAAACAGAAGATAGTTCATTGGATCTTTCGTAAGGCACGACAAGTCAGGCAAATCCAAAGTTGCGATAAACGGTAACTGACAATCAGGGTCCCTGAAACCCTGGGTCATGAGACCAGCACCAGGAGGAGGATATCCAGGATAACTAGGAATTGGAATTGCATTTGGGATATTATATCCTCCCGGAAAACCAGGATTAACCGGACTGTGCTAGGGTTGTTGAGGTTGCTGATATATATACCCAGGGTACGGTTGATACTGATAGACTGGCTGCTGCACAGCAGGACCAAATTAGTATTGTCCCTGGTACGGTTGATAAGTAAATTGAGGTTGACTTGTGACAACCGTACTTGGACCAGGTTGTCCTACAGGCATTTGCACCAAAGTTTGAATTGTGGATCCAGACTGAGGTAAATATGTCTGAGGAGTTGATACAGGAACAGTAGAAACCGAAGTTGTCGATACTCCAGAAGTAGGTGGGGTAGATTGAACAGATGTTGCAGCAGTGGTTTGAGGCGGAGTACGAGGTGTACTAGGCCCAAACTGAGAAACTACAGAAGGTGCAGAAGTTTGAATAGTCGACTAGATAGGTTGCTGGGGTGAACCCGAAACCAAGGGTTTTCCAGTTTGAGATGACAATTGTACATTCGGTTGCAAGACCTGTTGAGTTTGAGATGGATCCCACACTAAGTTCATTCCAGGGTACAGACCCATAACAGGTTGAGAATATTGAGGACCATAACCGGGTTGAGCGTAGGGTTGATAATTCAAAGGTACATTTCCAGCTCCTTGGACATATGATTGACCAGAAGGTGGTTGGAAACCTTGGGTTGGGTACTGACCTTGAGGTTGATAACCTTGAGGCATGTACTGATATTGGGGTTGACCCTGAGGTACATATTGATACTGGGGTTGACCTTGAGGTACATATTGAGTCTGGGGTTGACCTTGAGGAATGTACTGTCCCGTAGGTATGTACTGTCATTGAGGTAGCCCCCCAGGCGCAAATTTGGTACCTTGAGGTTGCCCCCCAGGCGATAATTGAGGACTTTGAGGCTGCCCCCCAGGTGGTAACTGGCCACCTTGAGGTTGAGGATTAGGAATAGTACCTGACATCATGAGAATATCTTCTACACTCAACGGCTTAGTTCCATTATTTCCAGTTAATAACCCTTGTTCAATAGGTTGAGGAGATGCTCCCAAAAAAGTACCAGTAAGTGACTGTTACCCAGAGGGAACAGAAGGACCACTGTATAAAAAGGTTTCTAGAGATTGAGAAAACATGGACGACTGTCTTGACATATTTAACGGAGGATAGTAACCCCTAGGTGTTGGGTGAAAAGGAATACGAGGTGGTGAAAAACTTAGTCCCGGGTTTTCCAAAAAATTGGTCAATGAAAGATACCAAGCACTGCTCCTAGGTGGACTGTAAAAGATTGATTCACGCTCCCTAAGTTCTATAACAAGTTGATTTTCAGGGATAGGGATACCTTCTTCTTCCGTAGTAGCAAGTTATTCAATAGCTATAAGTCCAGAAGGAAGATTTTGGGTAATTATTCTTTCTACCCTGGGTGAACCAGGACCACTAGAAGTTGGAGAGGTAAATCCCGATGTTGGAGTAGTAGCAAATTCAGTTTCAGGTTCCTCACCTAAATCAGTAGTAGATGAAAAACTACCAGTAACTTCGGAAACAGAAATAGATTGTGGATTATAATCTGCTACTAAAGCTTGATAATCAGGATGTACCACTAAAGAAGACTCTCCTTCTTTAGGTGACCCAACTCTACTGTATCTAGGAGTTACAAGGGCTCGTAACCCTTCAGGCTGGCTCAGTGAAAACTCAGGAGGTTGGCCCCAAAATCTACAGGACTTCCTCAGTAATTCATCCACGATTAAATATTTTAACTACTTCACACGCAAATAAAGAAAAATCTCAATGAAAACCACCTAAAGCCTCTAAATAACCAAACTAATTGAATCACACTCCTAAAGAATCTAGGAGATCAAACCACACACAAACAGTAACTTTCCTTACTGAAACACTAGTTGGTGATGAAATCCAACGTCGCAGAGTTCAATACAGAAATGGCGGTTGGAACAGTTACCCCGACAACCTGCTTAATGAATAGACTGGCACAAGTTTCTCCACTAAACCGTCTCGAGTGAAGAGAACCCCCGAGAAAATCCAAGTGAGTCTAGCCGATGTCTGCTCCAGGTACAGTGGGATCTTCCCTCCACCATCACCTTAGGAAAGAATCGTAAAGAATATGGTCACTATGGTTACCAATGGAAACAAATATACCTGGGGGAACAGTCTACGATCCGATACGCACGCAAGGGCAGAGTAACAAGCTCAATCCCCTTGAAGGCTCCTTGACATAATCCAAGGTTTACCAACAAGTGACCCTAGGCTCCTCGACAATGGCTAATCCGAGGTTTACTGTTTTTAATACGTGAATATCTGGTGTCGTTCCCAATGAGGAAGGATTGATTCCCACACTGGTTCGGACACGATCTCGTGCTTCTCCTTTAAGAGGAGCTTTCCCAGAGCATAGATGTAACAATTGGATTTTTCTCCTACCACAAGATACAACTACTTGTTTGTTTTACTATCTTGGAGAGTTAATTACTCCCTACTCCAAGATACTAGCCTAAGCTATGTTGGTGTAATAGAGCCCTAGAAATAAAATGATTACTAGATAGATTTTACTTTAAGCGTTATTTTTATTGGTTTTTGTTTAAGTCAAGAGGTGCGGAGATGAAACTTATGGTGTGAAGACTCGACTCGAAATAACTAAAAATGCACTTAAGATGATAAGCAACCTTTTCCCTTCAACGAATTTCTAGCTAGGAAAGAGTTGAGAATGAAAATGCTTGTAAACACAAATCTTTTCCTTAACAAACAAATCAAAAGAAGAGCTTTTTGTCTTTTCCAATGCACTCAAAACGAGACAACTAGTTATGCTCACAAAAATTTCCTTTTTCTTTCAAACAATCGAATACTACAAAAAAAACTTTTTCCAAAAGAGATTTTTTATTTTTTATAAAACACTCAAAACTATGGAAAAATCTAATCTTGAGATCTATAAACTATAAAAAACTATTTGAAGTAAAATCTTACAAGATTTCTTTTCAAGGATGTTTTACTTAGCTATAAACAAACTAAGGACTAATTTTTCTAGAATCACAAATCAATCAAAAAACAACCAATTTTGTTTTCTTTTCTAAAAATGAAATCCAAACTTTTAACACAAGTCTTTTCGAAGTTTCGCAAAGAGAAACACAAGATGGATTCCTCAACAAAGGTAGATTTTGCAAATGGTCAGACTCATAAGAAGGCCAGTAAAAACCAAGGTGATCTGAGGCTTCTAAGGCTTCTAAGCTTTGAGCTACTACAAGACCAAAATGAAAATCAAGCCCGGTAACCAAAACTTCTAGGAATTTCACCTAAAACCCTAACACCAATGGAATTAACCTAAGAAAAGTTCCTGACAAGTCACATGCAGGTCTGGGAAGATGATAAAAACATCTAAACAAAAACTAAGCTGACTAAAAGAGAAAATATTATGTTTTCCAAAATTTTTGACAGGGTCTGCAGGCCCGCAGTTCACACAGGTGTGGTACCGCTCTGTGTGAAAAGCAAAAGTGCGGATAGGTCCGCACTGTGTTGCAAGCCGAGGGTGCGGTCCTCTCCCAAGGTTATGAAAAACAAAAAATAATCCAAGATCTACTAAATCTACCCAATTCCCCACACAACAAGCCAAAAACAGAAACAAAAACATAGTTTCTCAAGTCAAAGTAAAGCAAATCAAGAAATCAAGTCCCCAGCGGAGTCGCCATTTTGTCACACGGAATGAGTCATTCTTGCGGACAAGATCGACCTCCCTAGTATCTAATGATATCTAGTGAAAAGCAAGCCAATCATCCTATCTTTCTTTAAGTATGCAATTTATAAACAAAGGCAAACAAGTGTTTTAGGCCTACCTTGGGTCCAATGCAAGTTTGTGGAAGCCTTGCTCCTTTGATCCAAATGAGCTCCCTTGTAGCGAATCTGCAAACACAAACAAGCACACAAACTAAATAGCACCTGAAAATCCAATATCATAAAGCATACTTATCATGATGATCAAGGAATTCATGAAACAAATGACATAAGACAATTTGTTGAGAAAAATGAATCTGATTGTATTAATTCAAATCAACGAAGAACTTTACAACCTATGCCTTGATGTTGTACAAGCTCCTCCGAGGGTCCAACAAGAAGTCTCCTCTACTTTGACAAGTTTCACTCTCTTCCCAATGAAGCCAAAAGGTATGTGATCTCTCCTCTCAAGCTTAACTAAGAAGTCTCAATTCCACCAGCATTTACCCTCAAAAATGTTCAGCTTCTAGCCTCCCTAGCAACCAGCCGAATGCCTTAATTTATAGTGCAATGGAGGGAAGTTACTAGGTCCTCCTTCAAAGGGATAAAGCCCTCCTTCAAAGGGATAGCTCCTCTCATCAAGGGATTAGCTCCTTCTCTTTTGGGATGCATGAACCACCTAAGAGCGAACCATCCACGTCAAAATTCCTTCTAAAATCATCTAGAATTAACCCAAAGTGAGTTTTTTAGAATAAATTTTCTCCTTTTTGACTTTCACAAGGGTCCGTACCCACTCCTTTAGAGACAGAGTGGGCAGGTCCGCGGGTAATATGAACAGGGGGTGCGGGACCGCAGGCAATAGTGAGAGAAAGTGCGGAACTAGAACTTTAATGATTTTTAAGGTCTTTCTCTCATTTTCAAAGCTTGACATGAAGAGTTGAGGTCTGAGACTTGCTTAGGAGGACAGTATGAATGATGATAGACCCATATTGATTGCAAATAGTCATGGTGACAATATGTTGTGTAACACCAACCAAGTCCCTTATAATATGCAGGTAAGCTTATAACAGACTCTGATACATCTACTATGCTTATCTTCATTCAAGTGTCATAGCTGCTATATTTAACACTGTGAATCACAACCCTCTCAGAACTCAACTCTATAGTGTAATTAAAACCTTTGGAAATTGAATCTGACAACTCTATAAAAAGGATTAGTGAAATAGAAGCTTTTGTGAATGAGCCCACTAATTATCACTGCTAAACAATTAATCCAAACTATGAAGTCTTCCATCTTGATCACAATCGTTCTCATGATCAAGGGAGTGTGACCACCTAGCCTGACATAATGGCCATCATAGCTTCCAATAATCAACAACCACCTTGCAAGGACATCCTAGCTCATGTCTCATGAATTTTATTCATCAATATTAACTAATATAAATCTTATAAAGATAATATTAGAATCCTCTCTGGATTCACTGTAAATACAAGGGTAAAGGAAATTTTCTAGCTCAAGGCACTAGCCAATACCATCTTTGGTATTTGTGACCCCTTTGTACGGATGCACCTACCCTGCCCCGTTGGGTTTCTGCCTTGTAACATAGTTCAAGGATCACAATACTTTCCAATATTCCTACTCCATTAGACACACTTTATATGCTATACATAGTGAATGGAAAATAAGCATTATAGAACACACAATTTCATAGAAGGAAGAAAAATCTTAGCCAGTTCAATATCAAAATCTTAACCACTGATTAATAAAGAATAACAAGTAGTGTAATGAATTGTTCCGAGTTATTTATTTACAAGATGTAAAGAATGTAGTGGAATGGAAAATATTACTTAGGCAACCCTTCAATATTTTCTACTAATATGTCTGTGCATGTACATATGAAATTAAGAGCATTGTTGAATACAAATTTTCCTTTTCTCTTGCCTCCATTTTGACAAATCAGTGTGAAATCAGTGTCACTTTGAATCTCCTTTCCTGTGTGGATGTTTTGACAAATCAATGTGAAATCAAAGTCACTTTGAATTTCCTTTCCTGCAAGGGATCACATCCACAATTGATTAGTAAAATATAATCTACTATATATTATGTTCAAGAAACTGACTGCAATCTACAGTGGAAACGAGACCTCAATTCTTATTCTGAATTTGAATATCTTAGGACGACATAAGAGATAAAAATGCATATGGCCTTAGTAGCTAGAAAACAATCACTCCATCATTACAAGACCACCTAGATTTCGGCACTTAATCTAAATAATGGCACTAGTTGTAGTGCTTATTTGCATTAACACCATGGAAAAGCAACAACAATGTTTATAAGTACACTTACTAGAAAAGTCGTAACGTTCTGAGAATATTTAATGATAGCATCTGAACCTCATAGCTATGGTGGGGAAACTAGGGAACCCAAATATTGGAAGATATCTCATACCAAATCTGAGAAAAAAATAAAAAAGGGAAAAAATCAAAATCTATAAATCAAGCAATGAATTGTTTACAAATCAAATAAAACTCCTTTAACTAACAGTTAAATTGTGGTGATATATTTAAATATTTAGTAAGAGGGTAACTTCAAACCATGGAATATTACCTTTGTCATTACTGTCATCCCTCAGTGACTGAGATTACAAATCAATACTTATGGAAAGATTGTAAGAAATTCTGTGAAATAGTAAAGCGTAACCTCTATTTTCAAGCAACAAAATCAAGACATTGTTACATCAAGAGCCATAATTGATACATAATCAATGAATCAAGTCCTTGTATGGCACAAGCTTGTTTCACAACCTCTATTTTCTCAATAACAAAATCAAGACATTGTATGTGGTTATTGCCAAAAGGAAACTGCGTTCTAATTTGGAAGAAGATCTTATCAAAAGACATGGATTTATTAAAAGCTACAAAGCCTAATGGGTTACTGAAAAATAAGTTGGAATATGGGATCATGATACTTAAATTGAAAAAATATGCTTTCCTTTTAGAAACATTACAGTTCTACAATGTTTTTTGAAAGCATTAGAATTTGAAATTGGGTCTTTCTATCAAGACAAATTTTCATTAACAGAATGTACTTTCCTACCTGAAACGTTGTATATATCCAAGAAAAAATTGAAAAGCATAAGAGAACATAGCATAATGTACTTTCTTTCCTTCCTTAACATTCTTAAAGAGTTGAGGTTCCCCAAGTCATCAGGTAACTTTCGAAGGAAATGATAGTTAGTAATAGTCCAATTCGTAACTGAAGATGTGTCACAAATACGAGGGGGCATCTCCTCCAAATCACAAAAGTGCTCTAGGTTAAAATCTAGCATTATTGGAAGCTTAATGCTCGACTGGTTGTTATTGAACCTAGACATTTTTCCATTCTTCACTAAAAGCTTAAAGATAGCTTCTCTAAGTTCTACATGACTTTACTATGCTCTTGAAGTGGGGGCACATGCAGGCTCTCCAAGTGAATAGTCTTAAACTAAGTGAAGATAAGGCCGATAGATCATTCAGTGTGGATCTCTTTAACCCATAATTCAATACTATGTCTCTCTTGAACCCATAATTGAATTAGGACTTTCAAATTTTTCATGGAACTCAAAAATGTTGGAAGAAAGTATTTGCTTCCAAAAAGAGTAAAACTAAAGCCTCTGCTTGAGGACAATTGATGTCACACCACTAACACTTCTCCATGGAATCTATATAGGTAAACCACAAATATAGAATTCCATTAGAATATTGTGTTTATTGAATACACAAATATCATTGCATTTCTTTAAAATATCTTTTGAAATCAAAATTACTGAAATTACATATCGATAACCTAGTGGGTGTAGGATAAAATTCACCTGTGTCATTCACATAAAGCATTAGAAAAAACCTAATACTATATATAAAACCAAGAAAAATTCAAATTCATCACTTCTAGGGACCTCGTAACCACCCTGCCAATACAGATGTATGTTCCTATTTGGAGTTAGAAAAATTACCCAAATTACAATCTGTTTACTCCAGCATATGTTGGAAACCACTCTGCCAATACAGATGTATGTTCCTATTTGGAGTTAGAAAAATTACCCAAATTACAATCTGTTTACTCGAGCATATGTTGGAAAGTTATAGAAGGATGACTAGTGCAATCAATCCATTCCTTTTAGCCCTGGATTTGTTTCAGTTTAAAACAGAAGTATACAAATATACTTGTCCAATGTCTATGCTTTAACCATTCACCTTAAGATGTTTTTACAATATAATTTCCTAAGTTTATTTAATATCTTCATTATCATAAAAACCAACCTATATCCATCTTAACTGCACATCTACCACTCTTAGGGGAATGAAATCTATTTATCCCTCTGAGCACTTAGTAGACCCAGAATTAAGATGGATCTAAGATGATATAATTTCCCCTTTAAATAGTCTATGCTCACATGAATACCATGGTATTACCATGGGTCAATACCATGGGTTATCATAAACCTAGAGCTTAAAAATTACTACTAGTAATTTATAAAAATTAATAAAATTAATAGTTGAATTTTATTTTATTTTTTATTTAACCAAGCTAAAATGTTTAACATACATTAAATTACAACATCCATTTTTACTCTTGATCCCCCGAGAGGGATCAAATATTTTTTCACTTTATGCTAGTTTGCATATCACGATATTTGATACCTCTCGGGGGTTAGTAGATCTAGAGTAAAGATGGATCTATGCTAGTTTAATTCCCCCATTTAAATAGGCTACATTCCAGGTGAATACCATGGGTCAATACCATGTGCCATTTTGGTGAATACCATGGGTCAATACCATGTGCCATTTTTATTTTTATTAATACTAATGTTAGGGTTAATAATGTTTTTTTGCATGGTATTAATAACAATCTAGTCCATGGTATTTGTCCCATACTATTTTGCCCATAGGTTTCACCTAAATATAACACATTTTTTGAGTGTTCGTAAATATAAGGTGACTTATGGAGTAAATATAAAAAAATGTTTTATTTGTTTACCATACCTCTTGTTTATTTATATTTTTATTAATTTACCATACCTCTTTTACAAATATGGTATTTGGCCCATAGGATTCACTTAAATAAAACCTCTTTCTTGAGCCTTCATAAATAGAATGAGGGTTATGGACTAGTTTATTTATATTTTTATTTATTTACCATACCTCCACTTTACTTATATTTTTATTTATTTACACCCTTGCATGTACATAAGATGACTTATGGAGTAAATATATAAAATGTTTTATTTATTTACCATACCTCTCATTTATTTATATTTTTATTAATTTACCATACCTATTTATAAATATGGTATTTGGCCCATAGGATTCACTTAAATAAAACCTATTCTTGAAAATGGGCAAATGGAAGGTTGTAACTCCTAGTTTCAAGGGCTAAATTTACCTTTTTTACCCTCTCCCTTAAAATAAGGTGGGATATTTGAGGTGATTTGTAAAAATGTGCTATGATACAAAATATTCGCCCACTAAAAATTTAAAACCCCTTAATTTCGCCAAAGGGCAAACATTCGCCCCTAAAATTTTCTATGGCAGGGTGGTGCTAATATCTCCAAAACAAGAAAGCACATGCCTGTCATTTAAGCTAATTTTCCAAGTTACCAACAATATAGCAGAGTATGAGGCTCTGATATTGGGCCTTAACGCAGCTAAAGATAGAGGAATCAGAAATATAAAGGTGTTTGGAGATGTTGATCTCATCATTCTGCGAGTGAACAAAATGTTTCAAGCAAAGCACCCAAGGCTGAAAGCATATAGAGATGAGGTATGGAGACTTAAAGATTCTTTTGATAGTTTTTATATTTCATATATCCCTAGAGTAAAGAATCAGCTTGCTGATTCCCTTGCTGTGTCTGCTAGCATGTTTATCCCTTCCATGCCTCCCAGGCTAGTTTATGAAGTTCAGATGAAATATAAACCATCCTTGCCTAATAATATCCAACATTGGAAAGTTTTTGAGGATGATGATGAGGTAAATAGGTTTCTGCAAGTCATTGATGAATTCTCCGAAATACAAATTAATCAAGAAAATGAAGCTTTGGAGGAAAACCCACAGCCCTAGCTTAGAAACAAAATTGGCAAAGACAGCATTATGCAACTACCCAGCAACCACATACCTAAAGGCCTAGTTCCTTTAGAAAATTTGTTTAACCAGAATGATGTGCCTTATAAAGTTGCCCAAAAAGAAGACCAATCTGCAGTCCATAAGCATAACGTAGGGAGCCCAGAACATCCAATATATGTAAACCTGTCTACCCATCTATCTGCTGCCCAAAGTTCTGAGTACTGCAATTTAATGAAGCAATTTGCCGATTTTTTTTCCTGGGAATATAGTGACCTGAAAATTTATAACAAAAAGATCATCTAGCATAAAATTCCTTTAGAAAAAGACACCATCTCTTTCAAGCAGAAGCTAAGATCCATAAACCCTTTGCTCCTCCCTCTAATTGAAAAAGAAATCAAGAAATTACTGGCTGCCAAAATCATAGTCCCCTTGAGATATTCAAAGTGAGTAGCCAATCTGGTTGTGGAGAGGAAGAAGAGTGGAGAAATCAGGCTCTGCGTTGATTTTAGAAATCTGAACAAGTGTTCCAAAAAGGATAACTATCCTCTACCCAAGATGGAGCATTTGCTGCAAAAGGTCTCAGGAGCCAAAGTGATGTCTTTCCTGGATGGATTTTCAGGGTATAATCAAGTTGCTTTACATCCAGATGACCAAGAAAAGACTGAATTCACCACCCCTTGGGGCACTTTTATGTATTCCAATATGCCTTTCGGGCTAATGAATGTTGGAGCCACCTTTCAGAGAGCTATGGATATAGTGTTTGTAGGAGAGAAGGATAAGTTCATCCTTGTCTACCTAGATGATATAACAGTGTACTCTAGTAGCCATCAAGACCATTTGCAGCATTTGAAGAAAGTGTTCCTAAAGTGCAGAAGGTTTGGGATTTCAGTCAATCATAAAAAGTCACAATTTGCTTTGGAAGAAGGCAAGTTGCTAGGACACATTGTCTCTGCTGCAGGTGTCATAATCGACCTAGAAAGAGTAAGAGAAATACAGACCTTGTCTGTCCTGAGATCAAAGAAGGATATCCAGTCCTTTCTGGGAAAGATAAATTTTGTAAGGAGGTTTATTCTTAACTTTGCAGAACTTGTAAAACACATCACCTCCATGCTAAAGAAGGGATCAGAAATCAGGTGGACAGATGCAGCAAGAAGGTCATTTGAAGCCATCAAAAGGGCCATTATGGAAGCTCCTACTTTGATTAGCCCAGACTATAGCAAGGAGTTCCATATATTTTCGTTTGCTTCAGGTGACACCCTTGCAGTAGTTTTATTGCAAGCAGATGAGGAAGGTTCAAAACATCCAATGGAATTTTTCAACAAAACCTTAAGGGATGTTGAGCTAAGGTATGATATCATTGAAAAACATGCATATGCTCTTATCAGATCTTTGAAAGCTTTCAGAATTTACATCCTGTATTCCAAGGTAATTGCATATGTGCCCTCTGCTTCAGTTAGAGATGTCCTAACATAGCTAGATGTTGATGGAAGAAGGGCTAAATGGACTGCAAAACTGATTGAATTCAACATAGAGCTGAAGCCCACCAAGCTAGTCAGAGGTCAGGGTCTTGCTAGATTAATGGCTGAAGAAAATTGTAGAATGCTGGACATGAATTTGGTAAGCACGAATTCAGAGGACAATTAGACAGAAGAAGAAACAGTTGAAGCAGGGAAAAACCAGTCATTGGTAGAAAATTTAGCTTCTTGTGAATGGTATTCTGCAATAGCTCGATTCTTGCTGAATCTAGAAGTGTCTCCAAGCCTAAGTTCAAGTCAAGTCAGAACCCTTAAGCTTAGGGCAGCCAAATACTACATTCATGAAAATATGCTCTATTGGAGGGACCCCTCTGGGACTATTTTGAGGTGTCTCGACAAAGAACAATCAATGGAAGTGATGCAACAGTTTCATTCCAGCATATGTGGAGGACATCACTATTGGAAAACTACAGCCCACAAGATCCTTAGAGCTAGGTACTATTGGCCCACCTTATTTTCTGATGTTTTTTCATTTGTCAAATCTTGTGACAGGTGCCAGAGGTTTGAAGGAAAGCAGCAGTTGAAGTCCTTGCCTTTAAAGCCAATACATGCTAGTGGCCCTTTTCAACAGTGGGGCCTGGATTCATAGGGGAAATCAATCCACATTCTAGTGGCCAGTACAGATGGATCTTAGTAGCCACTGATTACTTCACTAAATGGATTGAGGCCATCCCTACCAGGAAAGCTGATCATCATGTGGTCATAAAGTTCTTAACAGATAATGTCTTCACCAGGTTTGGTTGTCCACATAAATTAGTTACAGACAATGCAGCAGCCTTCAGGGCAAAAGAATTGATGGACATGTGTGACTCAACGGGCATTAAGCTAGTTCATTCCACCTCATACTACCCTCATGGCAATGGTCTAGTAGAATCTTCCAAGAAGAGCGTGATAAGGATAATTAAAAGGCTATTGGAAGACAACAAAAAGAATTGGGATTCTAAGCTCAAGTATGCATTGTGGGCTAACAAAGTAACCACCAACAAATCCACAGGGAATTCTCCATTCAAGCTAGTATATGGCACTGAGGCTGTATTCCCAATTCAGTTAACCCTCCCTATGGCAAAGTTCTTGCAAGAAGAGCAGAATGAGGAAGAGGACATGGAAAAAAGGATCATTGATTTAGCAGAGGTACATCAAATCAGAGAACAACTGGTTGAGAAGTCTGCAGCAAACCAAAAGAGAATCAAGGAAGCCTTTGATAGAAAGGCAAAAGTAGACAATTTTCAGGTTGGAGACTTGGTTCTTAAGTGGGATGCACTGAAAGAGAAGAAAGGCAACCATGGGAAGTTTGATGCCCTATGGACGGGACCTTTTGTCATCACTCAGATCCAGGGGAACAATACTTTCATGCTGCAAAGTATGGAAGGAGAGACAGCTTTTGATGGCCCAGTTAATGGGTGATTTTTGAAAAATTATATTGTTTAAGGTCTTCAGGCCTTAAAGTTGTAAATATGTTGTTTTATCAGTTTTAGTGTAAGCTTAATTAGACTCCATGCCCAATGGAACACTAGGAAATTTTGCTCATCTAGTTTTGACAGGAAAGGCATTGGTCTACAGTTCTTGAGACCTCACAGGGAGGATCTCATCCCCAGAAGGAGCCAGTGTTAGCTCTGCCACATAAATATGGTCCTTGAAGGTCAGGGATAAGCTTGATTGTGATTGGTTATGCTCAAAGGAGGCCTATGATGTTCGTTCTCACCTTTTTCCTTACCCTGCTCACCCTCCCTTCATCTCCCTTTCCTATGCTTTTCTGTTAAAAACCACATAAAAACCCTTTTTTTAAAGCCCCGAGCGCTAAAACCCAAAACCTCATGAAACTGCACCCATACAATTGTGCACCTTCGTAAACTCATCGCCCGTAGCCTCAGCCGTTGATTTCCGCTTATCGATCCAAAGGCTCTTGTCACACCCGACAAGGAGACTCACGTGATCAAATCCCTACTGTCTGATCATCTCCTCCACGATTAGACGGCATTTTCTCTCCCTGCATCCACAAAGTGACGGAACGTTAACGCGTGATGGAGAGTGGTTTTCCTCTCTCCTCCGCCGCCACGCGTCACGCGTTGAATGGGATCGTGCACCCTCGCCCTTTACCACACAACACCTTGAAGGCGGTGTGATCGATACCGCTTACCGCTCCACCTCATGGCCTCGCCCGATAACCGTCGTGCACTTTCTCTGCCCGACAACTGTTGGTTCTGTCCGCATGAGATCCAACGGCCCACGTTCACTCTGCCCCCACCTCTTCCGATGCCCCCTGCTAAGCGATCTCTGCCATATATCCTTTCAATCCGATGGCTAATCTTTTTCCCGCATCCAGCTCATCCATTCGTCGTGCAGTCCGTGTCCCTTGACCATTCCGTGCACCCAAAGGACAAAGGTGACCGACTCACCAGTACCAATTTCAGTTGCTCCTCAACAAACACATTTAACAGACAGTATGGCTGAAGAGAAAAAGGACAAAGCATGAGCATGTAACTACATTTAACAGTTATGGAACTTCATGGATACGAACACTCCAGCTGCCTGAGAGGACAGCAGAGCACTTAAAAAGATTAGATTCACTCACTGAGACGAGTAAACACACTCAAAGGCTCCATCAGGTGGTTAAATGCAATTGGTTGTCAATTATGACCCCTCCATACCTAAAACGGCCAAGTCCCTTTGTAATGAAACTCTATATATACCTAGAAACAGGATGTAATCAAGGTTGATGGTTGATGTTTTGATGTAAGGTTCAACTTCTGGAGACTGTAACTATTTTGACACTTGTAGCGTCTCGTCTTCATTTTCAGCTAATACAAGCTTCTTTTGTTTTTAATTGCTCACTTTCCATTTATCTTCTCTTCTAAGTTGTGCCTGATATGCTGTATGCTTGAACTCTTGTTGTTTAGCATTTGAGTAGCTGTCATCCTATCTCTGTGTTAAAATCTTGCAGGTATCATTATATAAGTGATTCAGGTTTCTAGTCATCTAGTGCCAAAGAGTTGCCGTCCTATCTGTGCATTAGTAGATTAGATTAGTAGACTTCTTTACTGGTTGCATCCAGCCATCACATGGTCTTGTGCATCTGCTAGTGTGTTTAGTATTCTCCATATCCACTTAATCTTAAACTGTGAGTAGTTTGTGGTCTAAAGCCTTTTAGTCTAAGGGTGTTCACACATGTCTGGAGTGAAACAAGGTAGAAGTGGTTATCTGGCTTGGACAAGCATCATTCCTTCCATTCATCCATTTGCAACAATAAGTTGAATTTATATGTTACCAGACATCTCTGAGCTACAACCTAGGAGAGTTTCTTAGAATCTTAACACATACTCTGCCATTTACTGCTATCTCTTCCTCTGTGCTTCAAGTTTTTTTTGCTGTCCACTAACTTTGGCACCTTCACATTCTGCATCTCACTGCACATTGTCCATTCATATTCAAACTGGTAATTACTTTCCTTAGCCTTTTCTACTTCATATTTTGCCATTACTCTTTATATTTATCCAAGTACTGCTATAGATATTGCTTCCACCCAAGCTTCTTGAATATCCTTAAAGGTATCTCCCTCTACAACATCTAATTTCTGCTCCTTGTTTGTAACAAAACTTGTAATCATAAAACAATTGTTAAAATAAAAGTCATAAGGCTTCTGTGCCTTTTCTTCCTTTGGCAACAATTCAGCTTGCTGCTCTAATTCTTCCCTTCTATCATCACATTAGTATGTTTTTGTGAATTCTCAAAAGAATTCACGAGACTGTCAGCTAGTATCTCCTCCACACTATCTGTTTCAATGATGTCTTCTTGTCCTTGTCCACTATAGTGAACTTATTCATTCTCATTCAGTTCTAATTTTACAACCTGAACACTTACTTTTTGGTTTTCTAGCCTTTTCTCCAAAATACTTAATTCATGCCATAAATTTTCCCTCTCACTTGGAATTTCTCCTAAAAGCTCTGTAAAATCCTCACTATCTTCTTCTTTGTCACAAGTATAACTTCTAGTTGACACTACTTCTTCATTCTTGATTAGAATAAAATTCTGATCCTCCATCTCTGTGATAGTTTTAGATGTCTATCCATCACTCTCCCTTTGGCCATTTAAGAAAATCAATTCCTTGTTGTTCTTACCAATAGAAAATTCCTTATCATAAGACATAACTGTCTCATCTCTACTAAAGATATTTCCTCCACTAAGAAAGGAATTTATGAACTCCTTCTGCTGTAATAACTCAACTTGATCTTCATTTGAAAGACAATCATCATCATACTTTGCTTGGCAACTTTCAGCTTCATTCAAGACAGTTCCATAAAATGGTTTGTCTTCTGCAATACCTACATTCACACACAACTTGTCAGTTGTAAAACCACAAGACCTCATGATCTCATTTGATGATTCAATCATCAAGTCCTCCTGCTATTCCAAGTTCTTTACATGACTCATAAATATTTCAATGGTCTTCTCTTCAATCTCATCAAGTCCTTCACTTGATTGCTTGATATCCTTCTCTACTTCTTCTTTCTTTTGGCCATCCTCATGAGTCCAACTTCCTCTATTTTTTGTCTTTGCAATATGCTGAAAAGTAAAACCTTTTCCTAACTGTGTACAAGTATTTACATGAGGCCTCTCTATCTCATCTTCTTTCATAACAGAATTTAGATTCTTCCTTTCTTCTTCCTCCTTTACTACAATATCAACAAATTGTCCTTTTTCACATGTTTCACCTGCAAACATACACAAATTATCATATTTAAATCATTTGACCCTTTGGTATCACTTGAAATTTCAGTCTTCAAGTCTTCATCTTCACCCTGTTCTGCTTCACAAATGGAAACTTCCATTTCCAACTCAACTTCTCTGAGTTCTTCCACCGGGCTCTTCACTTGCCTTTGTTGTAGCCTTCTCTGTAACTTATGCCACTTCACTGGCTTTTTCTTCAAGACCCAACCTAGTCTTTAGCTTTCCTCAAGTATCATACTCAATACATTGAGTTTTTCTTTCATCTCAGCAATCTCTTTGTCAATTTCCTCTTGACTCATTCTCTTGCCATTTACCTTGGAATTATCTTTCTTCACTTTTCTTTTGTTGCGGTCTTCCTCAGAACCTCCACTATGACTATTGGTAGTCGTATTCTTCTCCATCTCTATGAGTTCTTCACTCACTCACTATGAGCTACATTAAAGCCTCTGCAACAACAAGTCCTCCCTACTACTGCTTACCTCACCAAGCTTTCCTCTGTACTTGGTATTTTGGCAAGCACTTGGTTCTCTGTCTCTGGAACATATTTGAGCACTTCTCTTTGCTCCTTATAGGCTTCAACTCATCTGCACCTTTCAAGAACACAACTGTCCTCTTTATCCAACCTCTGTTGGAATTCCTCAAGGTTCTACCACATTATTCTTTCATTCAAAAAATTTTACCAGCTTCTTTTATCCCTTAGCAATTCTACCCACATCCTCTGTGGAATTGCCTTTGTGAGCTGCAACAATACCTCTGCAATAGCAAGTATCCTTCTTGATACATATGCCTCACTAAGCTTCTCTCCTCTGAGCTCAGTCTTTTGACATCTCTCTGGTTCTTTCCTCTGCAACCAATTAAGCACTCCTTGCTCTAGGTTGTTGCAATCTTCTCACCTTCTTATGCTGCTACCTTCAAGATCTCTACATGATCTTGTTCTACCATTCTCCTGCACTTTGAATGGATTGTTCTCTATTTCTTGCATTTGTAAATTCTGTTGCACTTTATCCCTATATGCCTACTGCTTGTTTGATTAAAATCTGATCTCATCTTGCCTACATACACATCTTAAAACATAACTCTTCTAAATTTCTCAAAGACCTTTTACACATAATTTCCTTATTCTGCTCTGATACCACTTGATGCCAAACTAAGCCGACAATACCCACATTATGCAAACAAAATTGCATGTCACAGGTCCTAGACTTGGTTAAACTTGACTTAACCTTTTAATTCATTAATCCCACTTTATTTCTATTATAATTCTCCTATAATAGAAATATAACATAAACCACACTTAGCCTTACCTTTTCGCCTATCCATGACCTTTGCATATTTTCTGATGCTAACCTTTATTCGTTCAATCTTCCACCATCGATTTCACTTCCTCAGATTAATGGCTACTGCGCGATTTCCATTCATCCTCTGGAACTCAAACAAACTTAAACTTGCGTTGATAAACTTCTTGGGTCTACTCAAGCCCAAGTCCTATTGGCTTCAATCTCTGCCGTTGATTTCCCCCTTCAACCATAATGAGCCTCATAAATGGGTAATTATATGGGCTCATTTTACCTCCTAAGCTAGAAAAATCAACCATTCTCTTAGCTTATTGTATGATTTTCTGATTATATTTATGCTTATAGGGTGAGTTGAGTTAGTTATTATGCCATGTTGTCTAACATGTATTTAATGCAGATTATTGATGGATTTCGAGGTCAAAGTCAAGGATCTAGTGGTCAAACTACAACAATAACTCAAAGTAGACAGAGGAGAGGACTTATAGGAGGGAGTCCCCCTCATTTATTGCTCCTCACTTTGAATTCCCCTTTGTTCAGCTTGGAGTACAAGTGGTCGAATCATGCATTAGAAGGCAGACGAGCAAGTGGAAGATGATTGATAGTTATCTCAAGTTTTGGGAGCCAAGCCTCCCTGATTTTAAGGAAGTCGTTGGTAGCTTCAGATGTATAAGTAGAGAGGCCTAGGGCCTCACTAGGGTCAGATTTTTTTTTCTTGTGTAAACTCTGCTCAAATTTCGAGCTTACTATTTTATGACAATTTTATGTAATCTTGCTAGTTTTTGATAATGAAGATGGAATCTTTTTTGAGCTAGCACTGAGTTACCTAAAAGGGCTGAGGCTCTTGGGTTAGGGCCCAATCCAAGCAGCCAAGCTTCTCTTTACTTGTATTTGTATGCTTTACTTCAGTTTGTAGATTAGTTTTCCGTTAGATGTATTTCTCTTATGGTTAAGAATAGGTTGCTTTTGATGATTTAGTAGCTTGCTTCCACTTGTGCTTTTTGTAGCAGTTTAAATAGTGATCAGAGAAGATTTAAAAGGCTAGAAACAGTGCCTTGGCCTCTCTTCCTCCCTTTGGGACCACGATTTGAGGCAAAGACTCTCTTGCTACCCCAAAAAAACATATTTTCCTCATTCCTAGGACTTCTAGTGTTTGCAACTCTCTAGTAGGTTGATAGTCCAGTTTTTCTTTGTTTTAGATCTTCTTTATCATGTTCACTTCCTGATTTGCAATAGTCCTTTTGCATGCTTTCCTTTCTTACAGAATTTCCCAGCATTTCCTTCTACACATCATAGTTTAGTCCATTTTAATGCAAAACTCTGTTTTTTCTAGGATGCATTCATTTCATTGGTTGCTTGATTTTATTGGTTGATTGTCAGTTTCTATGTAGTAGATCTCTTCCACCAGTAGGTCAGTGTACTAGCAATCACACCCTCCATTTGATCCATGCACTATAGGTCTCCCAAACCTCACCTCAATTCTGCCCTAGTTTCCTTCATTTTTCATAGAACTTCTTCCTCTCTCCTTAAGCAAACCCAATCATTTTTCTTTCTCCTGTTGATTCATGGTAGACCTTAGGTGCCTATCACCTCATTCCAACCTTCATCCACCTTTTCCACCTACTCTCACACCCTCAAAATAGCAAAAATTTCTCTCGGCCTCCTCCTGTAGGCCTCCTGTAGTTTCCCTATTTTCCTCCTGTAGTTTTCCTGTGTCCTCCTTTAGTTTTTCCTGTAGGCTTTCTTTTAAAGGTAAAGTGTGGGAAAAGCCTCCAGAAGGCCACCTAAGACCTCCTAGGACCCATCCACACCATCCTATATTCTCCCAACCTCCAACACCACCCTTTAATGCCACATGTTCGCTGCCACACTCACACACAATAAATTAGATGCATGTTAAATTCACATAAAAACACATAAAATTCCAAAAATATGTTTTTTACTTATTTACTTCCAAATAGCATGGTTACATGTTGTTTACTTCTTTGAGTAGGTAATGGCATTTCTTTCATGTTTTTCATAGTGTTTTTGGAAAAAGTAGAATTAGTTTGTTAATTAGAGTTTACTAGGTTTTGCTTTACATTCTAGTCTTTCTCCTTTCTGCAGTTAGAATAGCATCTGTAGAGTAATATTTCTTTCCTTTCATCACACATAGAGCTTCTTCTAAAATCTATAGAAGTTGGCTTGAGCTCCTAGTGATCTCGCGCCAGCTGACCAAGTGACAACCTGCAGTGAGAACTAGTACTTGTGCATATAGCACCAACGCTTCCAAGTTTGTTACGAACTACCGGGTTGATAAAAGTAAAGTTGGTAGCCCAGGAGTTGCAGCATTCTTGCTGCAATACTGGCGCTCACCACTTTTTGGTACCGTTTTCGGGGAAGCATCAGAGTATTCTGTGATTACTGCTTTCTTCTATTTCCTATTGCAACATTCTGCTAATAGTTTATTTCAGAAAAAGTAGACTAGTCATTTCTTTTCTTTCAGTTCTACATTTCCTTGCTTTCCTTTTCAATTTTGCAAATTTCCATTTAGCTAGTTGCAATTTGTTTTTTTCAATCACAATTTCAGTTTCTATAGGTACTTTTAGTGTGGGGAAAAAGAAACAAAAAACCAACCAAAAATATTTCCTTTCATGCCTCGTAGGAGTAGAGATAACTTAGGAAAAAATTTTCCCAACACCCCCACTGCTTCACACAGCCAACCTTCTCTCTTCTTCGGTGGCTGCAATCAAGAAGAACCCTTAGGTGAAAATCTAGACATATTTGAAGAACCTATAGGGGAAGAAGAAGAAGAAAACATTCCTCTGGAGCCAATGGCTGAACACAAAAATGCTAAGGGAATTGGAGAGAGAATAGACGGCACCTTCCCCATTCGGGAGACCAATGGGGACACCAAAATGAAGAATATAAGTCCTCCAGCCCTACCTCACTTCCATGGTCTGACTACAGAAGAACTTGACACCTTCTTGTTCGAGTTTTCTATCATCTGTCGAACTTATGACTATGCACAAAAGGAGAGATTACTTTAGCTCAATGGATTGGATGAATACAGATTGCAAGCCCTTCTCCATACAGAGGTAGTTCAGCTTCAAAGAAAGATATGGCATGACAGAAATATCAGGGAGAAGCAATTCCAAGAGGGAGATTGGGCACTACTCTATGATTCAAGATACAAGGATTTCAAAGGTAAGCTGAGGACAAGATGGCTGGGACCCTACACTATGGAGAAATGCAATGGCAATGGTTCAGTTCTGATCAGAACCATTGATGGTGAAGCCATCCCCATGCTTTTCAATGGATATCAATTGAAAGTATACAAGAAACCCCTCTCCAAGTGAGAGTTTATTGAAGATTTGAATAAAATAGTGATGGTAGTGGAGCATGTCTTAGCTTCCACTTCACCCACTCACTGAAGAAAAAAGATAAAAAATAATGACTCAAGTGAAAACCTCCATGAGGCGGTTGAGTCCCATCATTGGGTTTAAAACCTCTTCTGAGGCAGTCCAGTGATGTAAAAAAAAAATGGAAAAGAATAAGATCCCTAGGTGAAAACCTCCCTTGTAGGTGCCCAGGGCAGGCAATTAAAGTGAAAACCTCTCTGAGGTGCCCTAGTTGTTTTCAAAAAAAAAAAAGAGAAAGAAAAAATGAATTTTTATTGCATTGCAAGTTTGCAGGAGGATTACAGGGAGCAGAAGAAGGTGCTAAGGGGACCTTGACATTTATACCAGCATCCATATTATCTTCTCCACACCTTCCTCCATCATTTTTGGCATCTCTTTCACTCCATTGTACCTCTTCCTCCAAAACTGTGTTTTTTATAGGAGGCTCCTGTAGGAATTACAGAGAGCCAAAAGTGTCTATAGGAGGTAGTTTGAGGGACAAGAAAAGCTTCATGAGGAACCTATAATCCCTCTTACTATATTCAAACCTCCTTTCCATCATTTCCAAGCCTGCATCACACTCCAAGCATCATTATTATTTTTTTTCCTTTCCAAGAAAAACACAAAAACACTGTTTTTCAATTTTGAAAAAAAAAAAAAGCCAAAAATAAAAGGAGGAAAAGGCACCGTTAAGTTTACCCAAAGCTTACCTACTATCCCTCCATCATTCATCTCCACCTCTGGCATCATTATCAAGCTCCAAGCATAGAGAAATAGCTAAAGTTTCAAGGGGAGAAGCAGCTACAAGAGCTCCTGTAGGAATTCCTATAACAGCTGATCCCATAGAATTCCAGCACCAACAGCAAGGGACAGCACATCTGAAGGTTGAAAAGGCACATGCAGCTCAGCTCCAGCAAAATAATAACCTGCAAAAACACACAACAACACATCAGCAAGCAAAGGTAGCATGCATGAAGGAAAATGAAGGCATGCAACAAAGAAAGCCACAACACCTCACAGTCAATGGCAGCGAATACACTTGGATTACAGGTAAGTAGCTAAGTCACTCCTCTATCTGCATTTGTGTAATTAGGAATCATATGAAGGCAACAATATGGTTGAAATAAAAGGAGGTAAAGGTGGCTAGTTAACTTGGCCACCTTCATTTAGTTGATTCCACTTAACCAAGATATCACCCACACGTGCGCACAATCAACTCAAGCAAAAGATGCAAAGGACAGGTAGTGGGAGGAAGAGTTAACTCCGATGCAGTAATGAGGGGATGATTACGAGGGGGGTCATTATGAACAAGTAGGTGGAGACCAACGGTCCTAATCTGGGCAACGTACACCTTGTCAGCTCAGCACTCATAACCGAAAATAGCCATAAAAGGTAATGAGCACTCCTCCCCGCGCATTCTCACCACCTTTTCTTTAGTTTCTCCTCGTAACTCAGCCACATAGCAGTCTTCTTATGCCCCCAAAGCCTCGTATCCACCATCCTCCATCAATTTCTTCCATATTTTTTCTCTTAGCATCTTCTATAGGAGCTGTACAGGTTTTCTACAGGAGCACCTACAGGAAATCTACAAGAGGGACAACAGGCTTCTACAAGAGGGGTAGTGAGTCATTTTAAAGGGAGGAAATGTGATTCTTGGCACGAATTTCAGTCTAAAGAGGTAGGTTTCATGACCCTCTATTGAATATCAAAATGTGAAAGAGTTGATCTCAAATTGAAGATAAAATGAGTCTTTAAGAGGGTAGAAATACATAAAAAAAATTATGTTTTAAAAAAAAAAGCATAGTCCCCTCTGTCTTTCTATCTCACTCAAAATTCTTTGTCTCCACCTCCATATCTATTTTTTCAAAAGAATTATAGGCAGTATGACAGGGGGTTTATGAGAAAAGAGCCCACTAACTCCACTAGACTCCATGCACATCCTCAAGTGGTGGAAATATTTACAAGCGCAAACTGGATGAATTTCTTTGAGAAGTTTAGAGGGTTTGATGATTAAATTGCCCATGAATTTTCTTTCTCTCTTGTCCCTCACACAAGAACTCATGGTATTGTAACCATTAGAGGCCTCTCCATTGAAATAACCCTTGAATTCATCAGTAGGGTCACTACCCTTCTTCTTGGGCTGCCTTGGAGTAAAGATGAGAAAATAATTGGCCAAGATGCCAAGAGGAAATTTTTCCAAGATAATGAAACCATTGTTGAAGAAAAAAATGGAATTAGGAGGGCTTGTGAACCATATCCCTAGGATGAGGTTAGCTACCAAGTGATTAAATACATTTCTTGTGAGGGGAGGCACAACATTGTTTATGGATATCATTTCATAATCCTCCAAGAATTTAGATATGGCATGGATACCCCAACACATCAAAAGCTCAGTATCCCTTACTTTCTCCTTCAGTCCCTCATTAACTCCAACACCAGGGTACAAGAAGGAAATTCATAGTAGCTAGCTCACCATGGCCTAATCAAGATCCTAGCATAAGAAGCCCTCCATACCCTTACAATCCCTATAGCATGGGAAGTTTTCAGAAATATGACAACTGAGGATGACATCAAGGCATTAACCTGTGATGTCAGTCTTGCTGTCAGTGAGGAGGGAGAACAGCAAGGAAGAGAAGATGGAGCTAGTGGTGACATAGCAAAGCAAGAGAGGAAGGAGGAAAGAAACTAAATAGAGGAGGGGAGAGTTGAAGATACAGAACAAGAGGTAGAAAAAGAGACAGAGCAGGAGGAGGAAAAAGAGACAAAAGAGGGAGAAAAGAAGGCAAAGAGGGAAGAGCAAAGAGAAGAGTCCCCTAGAACTTTGGAAAGAGAAGTAGCAACTGCCCTCATTACCCTCAGTACACCAGTCAAGCAGAAGCAGAAGAGGAAAAGAAAAACCTCCATGTATTTCAGGGCAAGGAAGAGTACCAAAATTAAAATAGGAAAACCTCAGCCCTCATCAAAGACTCCCATTAACATTGAAGATTCACCATCTTCCAAGGTGAAAGAATCTCCTTCCAAGACACCCATAACCTATGAAAGGAGGACTACAAGATCTTCTACATGGAAGGGAAAGGCAATTCTATAGGACCCAAAATGAGACCTATAAGAGGCTAAAACAGTCCTACAGGAGACACTATCCAAACTACAGGAGACACAAAAACTTGAGGAAAAGATAAGAGAACAGCCAGAGGTGAAAGAGGAAGCACAAGAGCTACAAGAACCTAACCCCCAGCCTAATCTTGACTCCTATTACAGACTACTTGAGGGAGGCAAGATAATCCCACAGAAATTTACAATTCCACTGTTTTTCGAATTGGAAAAAGAGAGAGTGAGAACACATAGGTGGATGCAGATAGCCAAGTCTAAAGGAGTTGAGGATATTGGCCACATGGAAGACAAACTTAGGGAAATGGGCAGGGAATTGAATGCTCTCAAAGATAGAGAAGCCATTACAAGAAGCCACCTTGATAATGAGAATGAATTAATGAATTACTAAGGAGGCAGCTGCAGGAGAAAGAGACTCATTTGGCATACATGGCCAGCTTATCCATAAAAGAATTACAATGCAAAACACCAGCCAAATATTATGGCCTCTATTTGAAGGATCAATTGCTTCAATTCCAAATAAAAACTTTGGCACAAAGAGGCATAATGCTACAGGAAGTTCATGGATTTGTGTGACCAAAGCATCTCCAAGGACAAAGCAAAGATGGCAGAGTTCTATCTACACAACATGGCCCTCATAGACCTGAATGTGTGGGACCCCAATGCCAAGCTAGGGGATCTGCAATTAATGGCCATGGCATCATAGATGAACCATGAAGAATTGAGGGCAGTAGAAATGAAAAGATTATTAATAAAAGAGTAGAATGAACCATTGATGATAAGAGATAAGCCATCAGATACTATGGTACTCATCAGCACACACAACCTACTTGCTAATGACCCTCAGATTGCCCCTAAATATCTAGCTAATCAGGAACAATCCATTGCACACTTTGAAGATATGCTTAGGCTACTTTGGGATGACTGTGTGCATGCATGCATGAGAAGATGGAACACCCTACCCCACAACATGCAAATCAGAGAATACCATTCCCCCATGAGGCTGAAGGAGGCATTGAAAAGAGTGCTAATGTACAAGAGCTCCATGCAAAGGCTAAAGGTCAACTGGATTGGCCTCAGCTGAGTCCTCCACTCATATTAGGCATGCTGGAAGGCAGAAGAGAAGAAGAAGAGAAGGAGCAGTGGAAGGACATAGATAGAAAGGTAGGATTTTATGGAGAACATGAGCAGAACACATCAGAAGCCTGGTGTTTGGTCAATTTAGTGTGTTCTAAATTGCTGATTAAAATGTCAATTCGGGATTCGTAAACTGACGAAGTGAAGTGTACTATATGTACAAGATAACCATTTTCTTAGTCTTTTGTCGTTTTTGAGTTTTTTAGTTTGTTTTTGGATTTATCTTTTATGGATTCCCTAGTGTGTGATGGCGAAAATGAAAGTTAACTATGGATGGTAATGGTGATTTCTACAGTGATTTTTCAAACTTAAAAGTGTTCAAAAAGAAAGCTCTAAAATAACTGTAATGAAATCAATTCTTAAGAGGAAGTAAATGTATCAAACAATGAACTAATGACAATGGCCCAGTATCCTTACTGCCATATGAAAAAGAAAGTAAAAACTGAACTTAAAGCAACTCAAAGACTAAAAGCAAAGCAACTAATTCACACTACTTCAACTCTTCTGATCCTTTACCCTTCAACTCAATCTGCCTTATGGGAAGCAATCACGAACAAGTTAAGCAATATGATATCTAAATTGCAGGAAATTAAATTGCATAAAGGAAACTAATCACACTACTTCAACTCTTCTGATCCTTTACCCTTCAACTCAATCTGCCTTATAGGAAGCAATCATGAACAAGTTAAGCAATATGATATCTAAATTGCAAGAAAGCAAACTAAATCACACTACAATAAGTAATATTCTGATTCCTTACTAATAGAGTCACTTGACTATAGAAAGAAACCATAAACAAATGAGTAGTATGATGTCTAAGTAGCAGAAAAATAAATAAGAAAAACACAATTTGAAAAATGACAGTGCTGGAATTAAACTTCAGAAAATGAAAATTAGCAGGAAGGACAAGATGATCTCATATGTCAGTAGTTATCTAAAAAAAATATGTAAATCTGCCCGGGCTACCTACAACAAAACCTGTAAAAGAAGCATTGATCAGCTAACAGTTAGAAAAGAAACATAAAGGAAATATAGACAGCAATGATCATTAGAACAGCACAGTATATATACAAGCAATGATTGAAAGAAAAGAGTAAATGAAAGCAAGTAGAAACTATACAAGGCTCTGGTGTAAAGGGGCCCTCTGTAACCTCGGCCAGTCAATGAACAGTCACAAAAACGAGCTTAGGAAAGTAGTCTTCTCATGTATTAAAGCAACAACAAAACACGTAAAATAGAGTACAGTGGGGTGATAACAATAGTCAAAATTACATCTCAAAAGCTTAACCACACAGCGTTTATCAACGCGTTATTTATAATGAAAAGTGTTGTAACTAACTCCTAAATCCTATGTTGTTAACTGCGTTGCCAGAGACACGTAGATCTCCTCAGCCCAAGATCTAGCGTAATGGTCATCATGTCCATTAAATCCTTGGAGTGATAGCTGTTGGATTCAGGTTACGGGGTTGATCTCCAAGTGTGCGGATATCTCCGTGAGCTGAGGACTGTGCCACGTAAACCTTCATGTGCTCAAAACAGAGACGTGCCACCGCTAAATTCCTTGGTTGGCTTTACCTTTGACCCTTGTTGACCGTGACCGTTTATGGATGATTTGGCTGATCTGAAGGGACACGTTCCATGTACACGTCACCTGTAGCTTGCCCATGTGGCTCGTTTCTTCATAGGGCACCTATAGCATAGCCTTTAACAAAATGGCTACGGAAACCTATGCTGACTGTGGAAACCTGTGCTGGCTGCGGAAACTGACAAGTTTCCGCAGCTGCCTGAACAAAAATCTAAACCAAACAACAGTCATAAGCATAGTTAGAAAACCATGTCAGAAGCTCTTTTTAGACTAATGCAATGATTTAATAGCTTGGTGGATGAAGTAAGTGGAAAAAGAAGGCTGAGAGGGTGTATAGAAAGGTGCAGGTTTGAGGCTCAACATACCCCCACTGTGAAGGTGTTGCATGTCCTCATGCAACCAAAATTTAGTCATTTCCCTCTAATCCATATGTTCTAAGGCTTCTGCTAGGACATCTAGCCCTCTTTTCTTCTTCTTTGGTGCTAACATCATCCTGGGTTTCCTGACTAGACATTTGAACTTGAGATTAATCAATGCTCTGCTTAACTTTTTGCACTTTTTCTTCAGTTTCTTGTTTTTCTTTTGCCACAGTCCTAAATGAAGCATAGTGTTATCATGGATAATTTTATCTACTTTAATCTGCTCTTTGAGTGCTTCATTTTCCTGCTTGATATGCCTATTTAGGACTTCTAATTCAAATACCTCCTGTTTCAAGGACTGAACTTGTGCATCTAGTGGCAGAGTGGTACTCGGACCTGCAGCTAATTGTTCTAAGGATTCCAGGTAGTTATATACCTCTTGCTAATTGGGATCTACCTCAGGTGTCTTTCTCGGACTAAGCTCAAAATCTGGTGGAGGAGGAGGACTGCTCTCTATTTCTGGCCGAAAAGGGCTTTCATCATGTGGAGGACTTGAGT